>BSBM01000362.1:15452500-17852500 GCA_027924585.1 Larix kaempferi
GGCAAATTACTAGTAAAGTTCCCTACATTGGCCATAATTGAAAGAGTATTTGCAGAAGTATTTTAAAGGTCCAAAGGCATCCTTAAAACACATATTTATGTTCTAATCTCATTCATATACCTTCTCAGAAGATTTGAAATCATTTGGGGCAAATTTGGGACCTAGAGATCAAAACTAGTCAAAGGTCGAACTAGGGAAAAAAAGTGGAAAATTGTCATTATAATAAAATTCCTAACAAGGGACAATACAGTGGTATCAGAGCATGATCTTGGCACCTGATGTGGTATAATATTCATGAGGACAATAATTCAGGTACCACCATTAGATATTGAAACCAAAAGTGCTTTTGTTGAAGAAAAAAAAAAAAAGTAGGAGAAGAAGAGCAAATTTTTTGAGGAAACTATGACTAGGGATGAAAAGGGAGCCTCATATGATGGTGAGGAGCATATAAAAATTATGAAAACAATATTTGAAGATATGACCAAGCAAATTAAGGAAGGATTCGAATTGTTTTCTATCGAACTTGTGGAAAAAATTATTGATTTTAAGGAAACCAAGGGGCAAAATGCATCAGCTTGCTTGAAGGAGCAAAAGGAAGAGACATCACAAGATCGTGAAGAAGATTCTATTGAAAATATGGAAGATCATTTCGAGACACCTTCTAGCTTAGACATGAACCAAAGAGCATCTACTGATGGATGCTTAAACTATGAAGGAGTACCTACTGATGGGTGCTCACACCTCTATGTTGGTGACATAGAGATCACGTTTGAAAGTGTTTCTACAAGTACAAGTTTCATTAAGCATGATAATGAAGACCTTGTAGCGGTTGAAGAAGAACCAAGATCAACTTCCCCATCACCACTTGAGCTTCATGAAGTTGGTCCAAGCAAAATTGAAGAAGATGAGGAGGTTCATTTGCAAGAGCCTCATTTTCTTGAAGGGTCCTTAAAGATGAATGAAAAGAAGATCCAAGAGTCCCTCAACATTCTCCATGAGACTCAAGCATTGGTGTCAAATTCTTGTTGGAGAGCTACTTCATTGGAGGAAACATCCTTCCTTGAAGATATGGAGAAGATTCAAAGAGCAATGTGCCACATCAAAGGTAATTTCATGTCTTTGCTTTTTGATAGAAACCATTTGTTTGAGCTTAATGAATTGTTACATGATGCATACTTGAAGAATAATGAGGATATTCATAAGCTCACAATTCAAAATGAGCAACTTCTTGAAAAGTTGCAAGATACTTGTTTTTCCTCCTATGTTTCAGATTGTCAAATGGTAGATTGTTTGGAGGATTCTCATGACATGGTGGATCATGAGAAATGTGAAAATTTGAATGTTCTTGATGTGTTTGAAGATGAACTTGAAGAGATCCAAACAATTGATGTGGTGGAAGAGGAATTTGAATTGCCTCTTGATGAAGGTTATGCAATTTTTAAAGAAGAGCATGATTCCTCTACATTGGAACCAAACTATGACAAAGAGTTCACACTTTTGAAGGAGTTGCATGATACTACCCATATGGATCCTTCCCATGATGAAACTTCTGCACTTTTTTGATCATTTGGGTGAGTTAGTTCATTCTCCTACTTCCTACAATTCCATGTTTTGCAACATTAGTCTCAAGGAAGTATGGGTGAAAGGGTTCTTTTTGATGGTGCCACATGAGGAGCATGGAACTCCTAGATTTAACTTTTATGATGACATGGTTGGAGCACATTCTTATTCACATTTGCAGCAGCATCATTTTTCACTTTATGATGATTCACATCTACATGGATGTACCTATGATATGGATTTGAGTCACTTGAAGACTCATGGTTTTTCTTGCTCAACACTGGGTTCATTTTATGTTAGAGGAACTTCATCCAACACTTGGGTGAATAGATTTATGATGGGAGAACATTTTTGTTGGCAGCCACATACTTTGTTACATCTTTATGATTCTCACATTCATGGATGTATGGGTGAGACTTCTTTGAGTCATTTGAAGTCTCCTTGTTTTTTCTGCTCATTATTTGGTTCAGATTTTAGTGGAGATTCTTCATTCACTTCTTGGATGAAAGAATACATGGTTGAATATTTTGATGCATATCACATCCTTTTGGAGCAGCATTATAGGACATGGGATCCTCACCTATGTCATTGGAGCAGATTTGATTGGTCACTTGAAGCTTGTATGCACTTGGAAAATGGTGGTCTACTTGCTTGGAGGTATAAGCACCTTCATGACTCTTTGATTAAGCATATCCTTGATGTACATTTTCATTATGTTGTTATGTACTTTGATGATATATATTTGGTACTCATGATGTTTGGAAGGATGCATACAAGAAAATGGGATCCAGGAATCCTCTTAACTAATGGTGTGGGTTGGAGAGCACTCTTAATTATTGGGGTGCAATACAAGCAATGGGACCCTGGAATAATTTTTATCTCATTGGTTTCAAATTTTTTGGGGAAACAAGCAGTATGGGATATGGATTTCCCCACTTAATAAAGTGATTTTTATCATAGTAGTGCAGCAGCAAGCATGGTGGTTCCTCTCTAAAATCTTCATGGAAACTCAAAGACTCAAGGTTGGGCAATTCAATGGCAACTTCAAAGAATTATACAGAAAGCAGGTTCTTCAACACCCATGTTTAAAATTGCTTGAGGACAAGCAATATTGGGAAGGGAGGATTTGTCATGTCCCAAATTTGGTATTGGGTCACAATGGCCTAATCACATTGGCCCTATTCATTAGAGTTTGTCAAATTGATGCTAAAGGTCAAATAATTGCCAAGGAGAAAAATTACTAGTTTCCTAGGTTTGGGGTGGAAGCTTTGGGATTTGGAATAAGGGGGATAATAAATGATGTTTAGACATTGGAAGGGTTCAAGTATTTAATAAATAGAGTGAATAAATAAATTCAAGAGAAATCCTAGGTGACAAATGGTTTTGGAGACATATGGAGGATGTGGGACCCACACTAGCTTGATTTTTCATAATACATGGTATATCTCTTTTGCAAATTCGAATTAATGGGAATGTGAACACTCTTGGGTGAGTTGGTAAGTCATAACACATGTCATTGAGCATCTTAGGTCGAATTGGGAAGGATTGGTAACCTCCATGGAAGATAAAGAGTCAAAGTGGAAGTTTGTGGACACTTGGGCTAGATTCCCTAGCCCCTATGACACCAATGATGGAGCATCTATGACAACTATGACAAATTGCAGACCTGACCTCTGACATCTGACCACTATGACATGTCAGCCCCAAAAATAGGCTCAAGGAAGTCGAATTTGGGAGTTGGAGAAGCCAAAGAGACCCAAAATCGAATTTGGGAGAAGATGGAAGGTTGGAACTAGGAGACAAGTGGCAAATGTGGAATATTTCCTAAATGGAAATCTATTGAATCTATTGAGAGGATTTCGACCCTTAGAAGGATAATGTTGGTTATAAAATGTAGAAATGAAGTATGAGAATGGCTTTTGATCATTTTGTAGAATTTGCAATTGCATTTGTGAAGAGGGAGAGCTAGTGGATGACTAGTTTCTTGCCTTAGCCAATTTCGAGGGTGAAAGATTCCCATCCAAGTTGGTAATTGGAAAGGCCATTCAGACCTTTCATTTGGAGCTTTAATGGAGTCTTTATTTGCAGGTGTAAGCTACAGGGCAGCTCATGGTTTCTTCTATTGCAGCTCACTCCTTCAACCATTTCCGGTTTTGATGGCATATTCTTGATCCTTGAGGGAGGGCGTTTTTGGTGAGCTATTGTACTCTTTGGGGGAGGTTTTAATGCCCCATTTCTTTTGTAATATGAAGTAAATACTCTGTTCTTCATCTCCAAAAAGTTTCAGGTCGAAATTCAAAGTAGAAATGTATAAATCTCATTTTTAATGGAAGAACAATGCCATTTCCCCACTACCTTGTTGTGAACCAATGTATTGATGATGATTTCGAATGAATGGATGATTCTCTGATGAATTTGTGATTAATGGACTGCCATGGATGTATTTTACAAGTTTCATGTACTGTACTTGAGCATTTGAAGTATTTTTACTTAGTTAATTGCACTGGGAGAAGAAATAGTGCCATTTCCCCAAGGGTCGAATTGGTGATTTTTGCAGTTGAATGGGAGAGGGTTGGAACAGATATACTAATCAATTAATGGTGCACATGAGACCTTAATAACATCCTTAATACATTCCCTACCTCTGTTCAGAAATTTGAGTGGCTTTGGAGGCATTTGGGAAGCCATTTTCAATACTTACCCCAGGGGGATTTGAACCCCAAATTACTAGTAAAATTGCATACTTGGTCCAGAATCTTAAGAGAGTTTGCAGAGGTATTTTGGTGGCCATATATCATCCCTGAACATCATATTCAAGTCTTAATATCATTCATACACCTTCCTTGAAGATTTGAAGGCATTTGGAGTCAATTCGAGACATAGAGACCAATACTAGTCAAAGGCAAATTACTAGTAAAGTTCCCTACATTGGCCATAATTGAAAGAGTATTTGCAGAAGTATTTTAAAGGTCCAAAGGCATCCTTAAAACACATATTTATGTTCTAATCTCATTCATATACCTTCTCAGAAGATTTGAAATCATTTGGGGCAAATTTGGGACCTAGAGATCAAAACTAGTCAAAGGTCGAACTAGGGAAAAAAAGTGGAAAATTGTCATTATAATAAAATTCCTAACAAGGGACAATACAAGTTAGCACCTCCGTAAGCCAATGCGAAGCATTCCGCATTGATAAGAGATCAACGGACGAGATTCCATCTGCAAGAGATCAACGGTTGCATAGCGTTCTGCAGAAGGAAAGAGTCTGGGAGTTAACGACTAGAGTTGCGGAAACCTCATTGTGGAGGAGTCTTTGCGGAAGCTCTTTCAAGAAAGCACGAAAGGCACGCCCGCAATCCACAATCCGCAAGCTATGGAAGGATCATTGCGGAAGAAAACTGCAGTTGCAGAAAGAAGGTGTTTCTACAAGGCTATTGTGGAAGGTCAATTCTGACTGTCAACTACGTTGCGGAAATCCCATTTTGAAGGGGAGGACCACAAGTGAGAAGAACCTAGCTGGTTGTTAGCTAATGTTAGTGGTCCGATTTCAAAGGATCACAATAATTCCTGGGAAGCGGGTTGGATTGGCTTTTGGTCATTCTCGTCTGCACCAATTGTGGTATCCAAGCGGGATTCGCTCAGTGCAACAGCAGAAAGACATGGAGGTACGTGTAGGCCGAGCAAGAGGTCGTGACAGAGGAATACTGGCAACGAATGCAGAGGTCGTGGAGGAAATGAGAGACCTATGGGCACGTATGGAATCTATGGAGATGGGTAGATGAAGAGACCCAGAAGCAGGAGATGTGAGTGAACCTGAAGAAGAGGAATAAGGAGAAGAAGCAGCACCCATGCGAGAGACCCCTGAGTTAAGATACTTTCGGTCAATTCTTGGAGCAATGTCAATACCAAAACCTGAGTTTCCTACCTATGAGGGAAGTCTCACTATTCAGTACCTCATTGATTGGATCAGCGAGTTAGACAAATACTTTTAGTATGATGAAGTTGAAGAGAACAAGAAGGTCAGGTTGGAAGTGACGATATTGAAAGTACATGAGTCCCTATGGTGGGATAGTGTACAGGCCGAACAAAGAAGGAAGAACAAACTGTTTATAAAGAGATGGGATAGGATGGTGGCTAAGATGAGAGCCAAATTCTTTCCCAAGGATTACCAATTGACTTTGTATAGACAAATGAAGAACCTTAGGCAAATATTAATGATTGTAAGAGAGTATAATGAAGAGTTATACAAAGTGAACCTAAGGGCGGGTTATGTAGAAGAATCAGTAGAGAAGGCTACTAGATATGTCAATGGTCTAAGGATGGAGATTCAGGATGAGATCAACATGATATGACCAAGAACCATGGAAGAGGCATACCAATGTGCATTGAGAGAAGAAGAAAAATTAGTGAGGAAGCAGAACTTCAATAGGGGAAGAGGTTGAACCAGAGGAAGGGGGAAAACATCTGGAAGAGGAAGGTTTGCAGCCCAAAAAGGAGAATCCAACAAATCAAGCCAACATGAGTAGCAAGGTAGAGGAGGTGACACAAGAGGGAGAAGACCTTAGCAAGGAGGTAGAGGTAGAGGAAGAGGCAGGGAAACTGTCTACAAATGTTACAAATGTAACAAATTGGGACACATATCCTTTGAATGTCCTGATAAGGAAGACATAGGACAGAGAGGAGTCTATATAGCTCAAAACGAGCAGCAGCAAGAGCAGATGACAGTGACTGAGAATCTGCCAGAGATGGGGGAGGCTTTGATGATGAACAAAGTCTTATTGAAGCCTGAGAAGGAGAAGGTGGAACCCACTCAAAGGAAGGATTTATTCAAAACCATGTGTAAAGTCAAAGGGAAATGTTGTAAGATGATGATTGACTGTGGAAGCACTGACAATCTTGTTTCCACAGAGATGGTGGAGAAGCCAAGTTTGAAGAAAACCAAACACCCTGTTCCATACAAGGTATCCTGGCTGCATAAAGGACATCAAATCCTGGTAAGTGAACAATGTGAAGTTGATTTGCAAATAGGCACATATAAAGACAAAATTATATGTGATGTTATTCCCATCAAAGTTTTCCATATTCTTCTAGGGAGACCATGGCAATTTGATAAAAAGGTGATACATGATGGTAGGAGAAATTGTCATAGTTTTGAGAAAGATGGGATAAGACATGTTCCTTTTCCTTTACAAGAAGGGAGTACAACTGAACAACAAGCATCTAAGGTCCTAATGTTGACAGGGAAAGAGTATTTATAGCAAATTGATGAGAAAGAACTAAACTATGTTGTAGTATGTAAACCTAGAGTGGTAACAATGAAGACCAATATTACAGATCTACCTGAGGAGATTCGGGAGATGTTAGGGGAGTTTAGTGACATTGTGGTAGATGATTTACCCAATGAGTTACCACCAAAGAGGGATATAAGTCACCATATTGATTTTATTCCTGGAGCAAGCTTACCAAACAAGGCAGCATACAGATTGACACCTCAAGAGAATGAAGAAGTTAGAAAGCAAGTATAAGGATTGTTAGACAAGAGGTTGGTTCAGAAAAGTTTGAGTCCATGTGCAGTACTAGCAGTTCTCACCCCAAATAAGGATGGTGAATGGAGGATGTTCACTGATTCCAGGGCCATCAATAAGATTACCATCAGATATAGGTTTCCATTACCGAGGATGGATGACATGATGTATTTCTTGAGTGGGGAAACATGTTTTTCAAAATTGGATTTGAAGAGTGGACACCATCATATCAGAATTCGAGAAGGAGATGAGTGGAAGAAAACATTTAAGACCAATGATGGGTTGTATGAGTGGCTGGTTATTACATTCGGACTATTCAATGCACCAAGTAATTTCATCAGATTAATGAATGAAGGCTTGAGAGATTTCATAGGTAAGTTTTTAATAGTTTAACTTGATAATATTATGATCTTCATTAAAACAGAAAAAGAGCACTTAGAGCATCTAAGATGTGTCTTGGAGAAGTTACAGAAGTAAAATTTGTTGGTGAATGTGAAGAAGTTACAAAAGTACATTCCTGAAATCAGAAATAGTGTATTTGGGTTTTGTTATCTCAAGAGATGGATTGAAGATGGATCCGGAAAATGTGCAAGCAATCATTGATTGGCCTTCACCTTGAAACATTTTTGAGGTAAGAAGTTTCCATGGATTGGAAAGTTTTTACAGAAATTTCATAAAGAATTTCAATGGTATTTGTTCATCTATCATTGAAACCAAGGATAATTTTAGGGGCGAAATTTAGCCCATGGGCTATTTTTCCATGTTTTGTTTCCAAAAAAGATTCACCAAATTGCTTTTTTTGAAGCCCCATTTCACCCAATTTTTATGGGGTAAACTCTTTTCACTCTAAAAATCGCCAAATTATTATATAAACTATATAAAATCCTTAGAAATTGAAATAATTTTAGAAAATATCGCCAAATATTTTATAGTTGACATTTTAAGGATTCGTAAGATTCACCAAGGTTTATACACTTTTAAATAAGTATGGATCCTTAAAATGATCCCTGATTGAAACAATTAGAAAGGACAAACATCCATTTAAAAGGACAGCAGAGGCTGAAAGGTGTTAGGATATATTCATCATTCAATTTTATGTCTGCATGCATTTTTGCATGCATGGCATGCATGTCATGCAATTGTATGCATCCCAGTCATCAGTTTGGTGTCACCCAGCACCTAGTCTCCACTTTGCTAGCCCCGGGAGCTTCCTTCCATGTAGTTTTATCCCTCCTAGTCAGTAAGGCATCCAACTTTCACCTACCACCTGAGAAAGGCGCACTTCTTCACCTACCACTCATTTCACTTCAGTTAGTTGAGTAATTTATGGATCTTTCCTTGATTTAAGGCTAGGTTGACTCCTCAACTGACTTTATCACTCCGTTGGAGCCAAGTGAGACTAGATTTCCTATTTTGACTCCAGTCAGCTCCCCATGTTCCCTCCACTAAGCCTCCTTCACTACATTAGTGCTCCCATGTGCCAGTTACACTTACCACACTTAGTTAGACTCAATTTGACACCTGGTTGACCATTACTAGTGCATTGATGACTCCACTGATCTGATGATGAGGACTCCTAGTGGAGCCAAGCTATTCCATGTAGCATATTCGAATGACCTCCTTGGTTAATTCAAATTATTCAGTCATTGTGACTACACATTGTATTGTATTCTACTTCTGAGTTCAATAGAGCACTGTTGCAATTCTCTTGCACAGTTTACACAAATTATTCTTTATGCATTTGTTTTAATTGATTTCCTTGTTCAATTAGATTTGTTGTGCTTAATTTCACGTGGTATCAGAGCCACAACAGGACAAGAATTATTTTCTACAGGGATTATTCATGAAGATTGAGTGAATTTTCTCACAAAAATATTGCAGCAGTGGCATGCATTCTCTCTTGTGCATTCGCTATCTGGCATGCAGTACCAAAAATTCTCTTCCAATCCACTCCAGAAGTCGAAAGTTTTCCACATAATTCTTGGATTCGAATCATTGGATCTTCAAGCTTGCTTGATTGTCTTATGCCGGGTGTGAAGCAACTTGAAAAGGTTGGATTGTTCGACCTTATGGTTCTTGTTTTCTTATGATTTGCAGGTTATTCTTTTCCTCCTATTGCACTCGCTCTTCTTTAAAGATGGACACTTCTTCATCAAATCTCCTCACTCCTTTCAACTATTTTCAGTGGAATGTTGATATGGAGATATTGTTGCGTTCTAAAGGTTTCTATAGAGTTACCATGGGCATAGAAGTCGAAGCTACATCAGCAGTAGAGAAGGAAAAATATTTCAATAAGCTTGATGCAGCTTATGGTTTCCTTTGTCTTGGCATCTCTAAGGAACTTCTTTTCCATCTCAGTGGATTGACTACTCCGAAAGAGGTATGGGAGAAACTTGCCACACTCTTTGGCAAGCAGGATTATATGAGATATTATCAGCTAGAGAATGAGTTGATTTCCCTCAATCCTAAAAATTTCGAGACCATCAATGACTTCTTCACTAAGTTTAAAAGATTGGTTATACTATTGAAGCAATGTGGAGTGGAAAAAGAAGATAAACAATTGATCCTATGCATTCTTTCAAAACTTAGGAAAGATTATTCAGTTTTTGTTTCAACTTTCAATACGGGAAAGCTCACAATTCCCAATTGGAAAATGCCTACCTTAAGTGCCTTCATTGAATTCGTGACAAAGGAGCATGATAAACTCATTCAAATGGGGACCATATGCTCCAAAGATCAAGCTTTATTTGTTGGAGGACCCAAAGCTACGAATGGAAAAGGGAAGCAAAAGAAAGAGAATCCAAAGTTTGATCCGTCCAAGCAAAGAGAGAAGATAAAGCAATCGGATGAGCCATCCGGTTCAAGAAACAAGCAAAAAGGGAAAGAGGGAAAAGAGAAATCTAAATGTTCTTATTGCAGCAAGGGATTTCATCCTGAAATTTCATGCATGAAGAAAACCATAGATCAAATGGCCCTTCTTTTAGAGAAAAACAACATAACCCTTCCTGACGGTGCAAGGAAGAAGGAGAAAAATGATCACCCTTAGAGAGGTCATGCACTCATGGCAACTGTTTCGACTTCCACAACTCTACTCATTGATTATGGAGCTTCAAACCACATGGATACAAATAAATAATCTCTATCATCGTTTGATCCCAATAGCACCATCTCCATCCACATGGGATATGACTCACAGATTTCCTCAAAGGGAAAAGGAACCATCCATTTAGAGCATGGCAGTTTTCACAATGTTCTCTATGTTCATTCCTTAGCTTCGAATCTTCTTTCCGTTTATCAAATGACACACACTGGTTCACCAAATAAATTTGAAATTTCTGATATTCAAAGTGGAAAAATTATTGCGGTCAGAAAAGCAAATCATGCTTCAAAAGCATATGAATTTTCACACTTTCTGCTGCATGACAAGCCCACCTCTCTTCTGACTCGTGTCAATGAGGTTAGTAGGATATGGCATGAGAGGTTTGGACACCTAAATTATAAATATTTGCAGATGCTACAGAAAAATTCCATGGTTGATGGCCTTCTGACGATCAAATCCTCGAAGGGAATATGCAAAGGTTGCATCATTGGGAAGCACCCCAAGCACAAATTTGACCGAGGAAAAGCTAGCAGAGATTCTTCTATTTTGGGGCTGATACATTTTGATATCAGTGGTCCACTTCCACATACCTCCATGAATGGCTCAAGGTATGTTCTGACATTTATCGATGACTTCTCCAGATTTACATGGGTATTCTTTCTCAAAAACAAGTCAGAAGTGCTAGGAAAATTCAAGATTTTCAAGGCTTCCATTGAGACTGCTACCAAGAGAAAGACCAAATCTCTTAGATATGATAATGGAGGTGAATATATAAAATTAGATATGCTACAACTATGTGTTGAAAGCGGAATTCAGATCCCGCACACAGTTCCCTACACACCTCAACAGAACGGTGTAGCGGAAAGGAAGAACTGATCACTGAAAGAGATGGAAACCTGTTTTTAACAATCAAATTAACACCCTTATTCATGTGACAGAAGTAGCACATTTTTACTATGCGCCCGCAACATGAAGACAGAACACAAGTACATTCAAAAACAAGTCCTCTCTGATCTAATCACTTCTCCCATAAATGGAAGGATTAGGTGAAGACAGTAAGAACCTAAGGAGACTAAGTTCGGTCATCGAACCACTCATCAGAGGTCCAAACTTAAGCTACAACAATTAAAAAGTGAAGAGAAATGCATTAAAATGCATTAATTGTGCTTGAAGTTGTGCAAAAAGCCTAGAAACTATGGAAAAGTGGGTTTTCAGGTTAAAATAATCTAAAATGAGGAAAATGAGTAATCCCACATTTAGAAGAAAATATTAAGGCTCATTTCCCAATGCTATATAAGAAAGGCATAGGGGCATTGTAAAACGGACCAAGGAAGAGCAAAGGAATGCTGGAGAGATTCTGAAGGAGGAGAAAGAGCTCAAATTATTCAAAAGCAAGGGTGAAGGAAGGGAAGCTCATGGAAATGGAGGAAGGATTCACACCAAGTTCCATGGTAAGGATGTATTTCTTCATTGTTCTAATATGAATGAATTCAAGTTTCTACCATCTATGAGTTTGAATTTTGCTTATCATGTATGAATTTAATTATCAAATGGTTTTAGATCTTAATGAGTTTTGATGAATGAATATAGATCTTTAGGAACTTGTGATAATATTTTCATTAGCTGACATAGAAACTCACCATTTCTTAGTAAAATAGTTGAAATAGTGTAGACACAACCCTACACTAATCATTTTAATACAAACCGATGATAGTACGAGTTTATATCATGCAAATAAGTGATCTGATGTTGAGCATAATAAAACACCATCTAATTACCGGTCATTGATGTATATCGTTAACAGATGCGAAGAGACCCACCGATAATGATGATGGACTCTAAGGTACTGAGTACAAACTAACAAGTGTGAATAGATGTTCTGAAGTCGAACACTTGTAGAATCAAACAATCAGGGGTCATTGATGTATACCCATTGTCATTTGCGAGGAAACCTGCCACTAATGACTGCAAGATCCAAGGTACTCTTGGGTTTCTAGATCCATGTCCTAGATGATGATTTGATGTCGATAGGAATAGATCCATCAGAAGGAGGGAATTTATGCATCCCACATCAACTGATACGAAACAAAGATCAATAGTATGATATAATTTGGTAGAACTACAAGATCCAACACTGTATACTGACACAAGCAAGGCCGACATGATTGGTCAGGAATATTTGATGAATGGATGACTCGGTTTGGACTTCCCTTGAACACATAACACGACGCAGAATGGACACTTGGAAACATAGGACTTTGAGTAACCGACCTTAATGAAATCCGCTAATGCCAGATGCATTAACGGAAGCTCCATTGGTGACGGGAACGATAACCCATCGGTGGAGATCTGTTCAAAATATTGGTACAGTTTCCTAAGACAAATGCAGATGGTGTACTGATAGCGGAGACCAAATTATGTGCCGTGTTCAAGGGCGACAAGGACTGACTGTTGCCGTTTTCTTCAAGGATTATAATATGAAGTGATTCAAGTCTCTCCCTTTTTGTATTTTTATGTTTTTTAATTTTTATGCTTTTTCATTTTTATAATAAAGAATTTTATGATACATAGGATGGAACGAGTGTTGCAGAAGAGTTTTGCGGAAATTTATTTCAAGAAAGCACGGAAGGTGCACCCGCAATCCGCAAGCTGCGGAAAGGAGTGTGCGGAAGGGTCGCTGCGGGAAGGCGATTGCGGAAAGATTGTTGCGGAAGAACATTGCAATTGCGGAAAGGAGTTGTTCCCTCAAGGCTATTGCAGAAGGTAAGTTCTAACTGTCAGAACGTTGCGGAAAGCCCAGTTTGAAGGTGAGGGACGCAATTTGAGAATAACCTGGCTGGTTGTTAGCTAAGGTTGGTGGTCCGGCTTCAAAGGATCACAATAATTCCTGGGAAGCGGGTTGGATTGGATTTTGGTCATTCCCTCCTGCACCAAAAGCTTTTGGCACCTATTTCGCAACTCCATTTCCTTCCTGTAAAGGTAGTAAAGTGTGTTGGATACCACCCATGTCAAACTTATAACAATTCTTACACCCATCATGCACAACTTTCCTATCAAATTTCCAAGGTCTTCCTAGCAGAACATGGCACACATCCATAGGTATGATATCACAAGTCACCTTGTCTTGATATCTGCCTATTTGGAATTCCACTTCACTTTGTTCTGTAACTAGCAGTTGGTGTCCCTTATGCAGCCATGACACCTTGTAATATGTTGGATGCTTGACTTTCTTAAGCTTCAGATTTTCCACCATTTCAGTGGACACCAAATTGTCGGTGCTTCCACTATCAACAACTACTTTACAACATTTTCCTTGAACTTTGCATGTAGTTCGAAATAAGTCCTTCCTTTGTGAAGACTCTATCACCTCCCTCTTTGGTTTCAATAGTACCTTATTCCTAAGAAGAGCCTCCCAAAACTCAGGTGCATTTTCTACCATGAGAGCTTGTGTCTCTGCCTACTTTCCTTGTGCAACGTATTTTCCTCTTTGTCCTACATTTTCATTGTCAGGGAATTCATCAGACTGATGGCCTAGCTTGTTACATCTGTAACACCAGTAGACTGACTCTCTGCCTCTACCCCTACCTCTATGGTAGGGTCTCCCAAATCGAGGTTCATCTCCTTTCCCTGTTTGATATTGCTGGTTAAAACCACCAGCTTTATCCTTGTAGGTGGGGACTTTCTCTCTTCCAGTTGTTTGTCCCCTTCCCTTGGTAGATCCTCTTCCTCTACCAAAGTTTTGCTTCCTAGATATCTTCTCTTATTCCCTTAGAGCATACTGATAAGCTCCTTCCATAGTGCTAGGAGATAACATACTGATCTCATCCTGAATCTCCATTCTCAACCCATTGATGTATCTAGTTGTCTTCTCATGGGTATCCTCAACGTAACCTGCTCTTAAGTTTACCTTGTAAAACTCTTCGGTATACTCTCTAATAGTCAACGACCTTTGCCTAAGGTTCTGCATCTATCTATAGAGACTTAGTTGGTATTCCTTGGGAAAGAATCTACCTCACATATTAGCAATCATCTTATCCCAAATTTTTATCAATGACTTATTTTTCTTCTTCCTCTCATCCTGCACACTATCCCACCATAGTGCTGCATGGCCTTTCAATCTAGTCACAACTAGTTTTACCTTCTTGTCCTCCTCTATCTCTTCATAATCAAAATATCGATCTAACTCTCCTATCCAGTTTATCATCCCTTCTGCTGACAAATTCCCATCATAACTAGACAAGGAGGGTTTTCGTCTAGAGTTGGAACCTAACACAAACCTTAATAACTTCATCTCAGCTATTTATGGTGTTGCCTCTTCTTCTTGCTCACCACCCTCTACTTCTGGTTCACTTTCATCTCCTAGGTATGGTTCTCGTTTCCTAGCCATCTCCATAGCTTCCATTCTAGCCTGCATAGCCCTCATTTTCTCCATCAATTCGGCATTTGCAACAGGTCTACCTCTCCAGTCTGCTCTACCTCTTCTCATTCGCATTGCCATTTTCTAGTTTTCTTTTATTTGACAGAAACAAAATTTGCTCACAACTTCAAGAAATGCAAAATTCCAACCTCAACAAGACTGCATACTTACAGGTTCCTTTTCACGCTATAATACCAAAATGATGTCGACCTGGATGGCCAACAATACCATCTTCAACGCAGACACAGAGTCTATTCGTTCTCAAATGATGTCGACCTGGATGGAAAACAATACCATCTTCAACGCAGATGCAGAGTCTGTTTGTTCTCAAATGATGTCGACCTGGATGGCCAACAATACCATCTTCAACACAAACACAGAGTATGTTCGTTCTCTGCTGAATTGCTATGAACTTTGAACTCCCACGAATGAGCTCTTGCCTCTCACGTTATGTCAATCATTCAAACAGAAAACTAAGCATTTAACCCAATTTCAAAGCTGTAACAGGTTAATTTATCATCTATAAATGGAGAATACACACTTAAAAACAGAAAATACAGTCCATTTGACAATTTATGGTCTCTATTGGTTCACAAAGAAAAGAAATCCAGTTCCCAGTGTCTCCATACTGTATGCTAACCCCTAAACAATGAATTCATAAGCTTAAATAAACAAAGCATAACTCTCTTCCTCTAATGAGGGTAACAAACAGCCACACATAGCCCATCTATGATTATGGCTCAAAACAGTTACAACAAATAACTGAAATCCGTTTGATCCTAACCTACCGTTTATTATTCCAGGAACCACTCATGTAGTAAACCAAAACCGATTCGAGCCTTCTATTTCTCTTTTCCAGCTGTAAAGATGCCCCTGCATCAGGTTTTGAGGGCTGCAAGTTTTTCATCCATGATTTGTGCTCCTGTGTGGGTGACAACCATAACCAAGAGTTTTTTTTTTTTTTTTTGGTGAATGGATAGAAAAACAAAACTAGAAGCTTCTTTAGTAAAGGAAAATTTGGATTTGGGAAAACTTTGATGGCTAATTGGGGTTTGACTAGGTTTTGGACACTTTCTGATGGACAAGGAAGCAAAAAATGGTGATTTTAGAAGCGGGGTGAAAGAATGAGAAAATTTTTGAAAGAGGGACAAAGAAGCAGAAATAGAAGATGAACACTGTTGTTGGCTCGGTTTTGCAACCAAGCTTAGTGCTATGGGCACCTACTAACTAGTAGTAGCAGTTTCAATGGAAATAAATAACAATAAACTAATTAAACAAGACTATTCATGGATCTAAGCAAAGATATTAAGCAAATAACAAAAATAATTTAAGATCAAGAACAAGAACATATAAAATAAAGAATTTGTATTGAAAGTATGGGGCAAGCAAGTGCTTGCGGAATCAATACCTCTAATGGTGAGGTTGAATAGCTCCAAGGATGAGCAACTTCCAATCTCCAATGGTCTCTTCTCCAATGTGGTTTGCAATGGCTAAAATGCTCAGGGGAGATTTCAGCAGCATAAGGATGAGATAATGGATGGATATGAAATGAGGAGCCCCTACCACCTTTTTATAGGTTTTGGTGGTGAGGAATACCATTTGTGGTTTTGTGGAAACCAATGGTATTGACCAACATGGTTTAGGTAATTTTCCCTCCTTTTTCCTTTTTTGAATAAAAATAATATTTTAATTCCCTTTTTAATATTTTTGGGAATTTGGACCCTTTTTGAGGGTTTTTTATGATTTTCTTGGAAAAATAATCTTTTTTAATGGAAAAAGGGGTGTACCAAGGTCTTTTGGTGACCTTTTGTTGGTTTCAGAGGCTCAGATGGTGGAAAAGTGGACAAATGGGTCATGTGAGTAAGGGAATGAGCTAGTGAGCACTTTTTAGGTGTTAACAGATTGCCCCCTGATGTGTGAGGGCAGGAGCTCATCGTATGGCCGATAGACATCATAGTTCTTTTGTCCTTTTTCTGGGTTTTAGGGGAGAGAAGAGACCGTTTGGAGACTGGAGCCACGGCCCTTGGAAGCTGCAAAAACAAAAAATATTACATGGCCTCAATATGAATGAGGTATAATCTCTGATAAAGGACGAGGCGGGCATTCCCATGCTCGTATCAAGACATATACAAAACAATTAGTCCCAAGAAGGGGGATCTAATACATGAAGAAATATACTGGTACATCATAATGGTCCAGAGGGGACATTATTGTGGGATATACTCATGATCAATACTGATCCAATAACTGATACACTGGAATAACTGATGAACTGCTGAAACTGAAGGTGTCCAACATCTGTAGGGACTCAAAGACTATGAGCCATCTTTGGGAAGTATTTGTATCTGTATACTCGAGGGAGTATGAAACAGGTGTGAATCTGAATACTGTCGCCATGCGCAGCCCGGATATCTATAGAAAAAGTGTAACTGGTATTATCCATAGGAAGACTCTCAAATGTGGAGGAGTCAGAAGGTATCCGGGGTCTTTGACTAATAACTGAACGGACCAATACCCTGTGCGAGTCTCAACGATGCGATCAAGGTGTTGAAGTCGAGCATGTGAGAAACAACCATTGGGAGAGGCACTGAGGATTCCTCTCGAAATGATTCGTAGGCACTCATCATAAATGGTAATGAGTCCAAGACACAGGGGCCTCTAGGTCTATCCTCTGGAATAAATGTGGTTGTCGTCGACAGAGGGAGACCAGCAACTAACAAGGCAATGATGTTTCCTTGCTAGGAGCGCGAGGTGTAAACTGAAGTGATGTAGTACTGCTGGTAGGACTGACATACTTGTGGGGATGGGAAATAACTGGGTCAAACATGGGTAGACTCAAACCTCCTTTGTTCAGAGTAAGATGACGTGGTTGACCTGGCAGCGTAGGGAACTGACTTGTAGGTGTGGGGATCATCTTTTAGGGACTGAAGGGTATGTACTGACTCTGGGGGGGTGAAGCTGATGGTAGCTGTCGAGGGAGTTTCCGGGTGACGTACTGCAGAATACTCTGAACAAAGGCGACCAGAATGGGGAAGCTGCTATGTGAGTAGATATGATCTGTCGTGGCGCCAAGAGGCACCCTTCTTCCTTCTTCGTAGTTTTAATGAGCTCCAAGAAGGGATAAAAGTGTGCTCTGAAATGGTACGGTCCTGTGGATTTTGTGAGCTCAGGACGGCGCATGCTCATGGTTGCTATCATGTTTAGAGAGGCTGAAAGCGGTAAGTGGACTCTATTGGTGTTCTTTTTCGTAGTTTAGTCTCCAAGGCCCGAAAAAGCATAAAATGATGCGGATGGAGAACTCTTCTAGCCGATGTGACTAGAGTATACCTTTTTCGTAATTAGTCTACGAGGTCCGGAAAAGGGGTAAACTTATACCAGGTAGACGCCCTTTCAGATACGTTTAGCGAGCATGAAAGGAAGCAAGATTGCTCGGCGATCTTTTCATTGTTTTAGGAGTCAGAAAAGAGCTTAACAGAAACTCCCTAAGTGCCTTTTTCGTAAAAAAGGGGTTGCTCGGCCTGAAAAAGGGGTAAAATTATACCGAACAAAAATGGATTGATGAGGGTGAGAAAAGGTCTCAATCATCGTCATCAGTGCGGAAAACTGGATCCGGTGATATAAGACACATCGAAAACGGAGAACGGCCGATGTGGCACGCAAACCGAGGCGACGAGGGGGCGTGGAAAAAATGCCCAGAAAATCTAAAGGTGAGAGCGAGAAATGGTCTCAAGCATCATCACGAGCGCGGAAAACTGAATCCGGCGATATAAGACACATCGAAAACGGAGAAGGGCCGATGTGGCACGCAAACCGAGGCGACGAGGGGGCATGGAAAAATGCCCTAAAAATCTAGGCGTGAGAGCGAGAAATGATCTCAAGCGTCATCACGAGCGCGGGAATATGAATCCGGCGGTGCAAATGGTGCGAAAAACGGAGGTCATAAGGACTTCAGAATGGTCAAAAGAAATAACTAGGTTAAAGAATGGCTACCAATAAAGGTGAGCCCACCAAGCCAATGATGCAGTGGTGGGGAGAAATGATGACCCGCGGGGGGGAATACTATGTGTATCAACTCAAATATACAAGTGACACGTGACCTCAAAAAAGGTTGAGATCACGAATATGAAAAAGTGAGCAGGGTTAATGACCTGCCCCCATGCTATGTGCATGGGGTTTGTGATTGTGGATCACATATGTGTTGGTTTGAACGATGGGCTCATTGAGGTGTTGAGATAGAGATGATGGGGAAAGTTCAAAATGATTGATCATGCCCCCTATCCCGGGGTCGAGGTAATCTATTATGCCCCCTAACTCAGAGGCGTCAATGTGGTGCAGATGTTGTCTCAGAGAGAGATCAATAGGGCATTGAGCAACTGCTGGCGGGGTGTTATACCATGAGGCTGTGGGTCGTGGTGGCATACTGAAGTGATGATATGATAATGGGGGATTCCCTTTGTGGGGTGGATGCCCCCAGTATCTCCGACGAGGATCACGGTGATGATGAGTAGGCAAGGTTTTGGGCATGCCCCCATGTTGTGGACATGTGGTTTCCTGGTTGATTTGAAAGGGTTCAACCTGTGTGTCAAAGGGATCAATGGAAGGGGCCGACCGGACAGAGGGGTATCCAGTGGAGATCATATAAATGGCGGGGTCAAGGCCAGGCATTTCGGTATCTGACCAAGTAAAGACATCAGTGAATTCTTGGAACAGTTGTTGGTATTCTCCGATCTCATGCTCACTGTGGGAGGTTCCTAATGTGATGGTATGAAGGGCACCAAGTGGGTCAGAGATGTCAATGTGGATGACGGGAGAAATATCGGCCATGGGATCCGTTAACCAGTCGATTTTAGTAGGAAGGAAATCCTTGGACTCAACCGCGGATTGGGTAGCGGTGGTGGATGAAGTCTCTTCCAGGAGGAAGTATGGACGATGGTGCATGTCTTCCCCGGGATAATCAAAGGTAGTAGGAGTCTCGAGAACCTCTTCATCATTGCGGGACCTTTGAGTGGTCAAATCGAGTGATGAGGTAGTGGTAGTCGAAGAGATCATGTAGATGGTGTTAATCTCTCCGGATGAGGATGATGCGGGAGGGTAGATCTCCTCGATAGTAGAGGGTGCCGTCTCTAGGTCCAAATTGTTCATCTCGTAGAGAGCTGCTCTGTAGTCTGGGATGTCAGGACAGTTATGCGAGTAGTGGCCATAAATACCGCATATCGCACATGGGTGGTTGGTACGCAGTGATTTATCACGAGGCATAGGGTTTGGATCTAGTTTGACCACCGGGATGTTGGGGTCGTCGTCCAACATTTGCATGTGTTCCTGCAATGCAGGTAACTGTGGGCACTGATGGGTTGGATGGCCTAACTCATCACACAGCGAGCATTTTGGAGGAGCACGAAATATGGGGGGAGGTTTAACTGCCTTGGGTGGGGGAACCGCAGTGTATGGTTGTGGGCCTCTGCCCCCAGTGGGCCTGACGAATGGAGGGGGATTCGTCGACGACGAAGGAGTCGTGATACCGGGAGGTGGTTGGGTAGAAGTAACAATGGGCTGCACCGGTTGTAGGATGACATTTGGTGTCGGTGGAGGAACGGGAGGCGTAATATACCACACGGGTAATCCCAATGTTAACCCGGGGAGACTAAGGGTAGCCATAACCGGGGCGCTTACTACACCCGAAGGAGGAAATAGAAAGGGGATTGTGTGGATAGGTGTAACACCGATGTGACTAGGGACCAATGGTGGTTTGGGTAACAAGGAGGGTTGATTACCGGGTGTTTGTGAAAGAGTGCAGAGGTTAGCGACCTGGGTCTCCGGTGACGGTGGTGGAATGGCCTGGAATGTAGAGGTTATCGACGCCTCGGAGTAAAGTCTGGGTCCTACTGAGGAAATGAATGAGGTAGTTGCACCACAAACAGGTTGTTCAACCATGGTGAGGCCATTTTTAGGTGTGGTAGGGGCCTTGGGATCGTAATAGGTGAGCTGGTCGACCTTGACCACGCGTCCCTCATGGGGGAACATCATGGTACGAAAAACGGAGGAGGCAACCGCTTTCATGGCGTACATGTAGTTGCGACCAAGTAAAAGGTTATAGTCTAGTGGGGCATTGATGACCTCAATGTCAATGAGCACGGTTTTACCCGCCAGCTGGACAGGGACATTGGCTAAAAGACCTAGGGGTTGAGCCGAACGGTCGTCATAAGCTCGTAATGCAGTGGTGGACTGCTGGAGAGTAGGGGATCCCAACTTCTGCCAAACAAATGTGGACATGACGCATGTGGAGGCCCCTTCATCGATAATGCACCGATGGATGACAAGATTCCGAACAGAAACGGAAACTTGGAATGCTAAAGAGGAAGGCAGGCGGGGTTCAGACTGGTCTGAATCGAATGCGATCAACTGTGAATCATTGGGGTCAATGGCGCCAATGGCAGAGAGCAAAGTTTTGCGCTGCGAAGGACAGTTTTGCAAAACTTCTAAAGCAGACATGGCTGCAGGAGACTGGGCTAAGTCGTCTACGATGTTGTAATTCGACGCAGCGCGAGCATTGGGATTACTGTTGATGCGACAAAGTGGGAAGCGAGGTGCTTTGGAAGCGCCATCAAGTGAAGCCGGAGGTATACGTAACGTTTGATCTGTGGGATTAACGTTAGTGTTCTTGTCGGCGGGTGGGGCTTCAGAGGTGGAGCCATATTGGTTCCAACGAGTTTGGAGGTTAGCATCGGCAGTCGACATCATCAACAAATGGTGAGTACCTGAATCGAACATGGGTTGATCAGGGGCTGCATAAGTGATCTGTTGTGGTGGCACGTTTCCCTGAGGGGGGGCTAACGGCTGAGTGTTCACTACACCCTGGTTTGGAAAGGGGTTTTGCAGCACCAAAGGTTGATGTTGAGGTGGTGGAGGGTTGGGTGGTGGCTGAGGAACCGCTTGCCCTTGACGATGGGCATCGTTGGTCCAGAGTTGCCGAGCTCGCTCCAAATGTGGGCAAGAATGCGTGTAATGACCATAGATCCCGCAAATAGAACAAGGGTGGTTTGTTCTGAGGTTATTATTTATAGGCTGCTTAGGATTCCGATCCGGATTGCGGTTGGGAGGAGCAGCATTGTTATTTTGCGGAGGATTGGGAGGTGGAGGACCTTGCTGATGTTGTTGGTTATTACCATGGTTATGACCTCTACCACGGTTCTGTTGCGCACCTTGGTTGCGCTGGTTGTTTTGGTATTGGGGCTGATGTTGTTGTGCGTACACGTGCCCTTGAGCATTGGGGGGATTTTGGGGAGCCGTAGGTGCGGGAGCAGGTTGCGGTAGATAGTATGCAGGTGGAGCTGGAGGTTGTCCAGTTGCCCGTTGGGGTTGTTGGTACCCTTGAGCTGGTGGAGGTGTGAGGTTAGCTGGTGCAACCGGTTGTGGGTAATGCATGGGCTGTTGTGGGAACTGCATGGGGGTTTGTACCGTAGGTTGAGCATAGTATGTAGGAGGTACATATGCTGATGGCGCTTGGCCATAACAATGTTGTGGACAAGAGGGTCCATGAACGTGATGGGTCTGGTTTGTTGGAGCATAGGAAGTCGTCGCTCCGGAACTAGATGTAGCCCTAGAAAGGTCTGGGGCGGGCATGGTGCTCACCATACTGAAAGGTTTTGCTTGCGGTGTAATTTGGCCAATAATGCCATCAGCGGCATGTGATGCCCCCGGTGTGTCACCGCGTGCAGAGTCACCTCGTGGGGCGTCCGGTATGATCGTGTATAAGTAACCCGATTGGGCGTAGATGAGATCAAACTGTTGGGCCTTGAGGATGGCCTCTTCCTCAGACTGGGGTCTTTCAGATGCTACATCCTTCGCAATGAGAGGAAGGAGGGATTTAAGGAACCAGTCTAAAAAGATTCGGTCGTCTAATTTGATCTTGCATAGGCTTCGGCGCCGACGCCAATCATGGATATGGTCAGTGATATGCGTGGCCGTGTTCTGTTTGCAAGACAGTAGGATCTCGACGCCCGCATCGTAACGGACAGGTAACTGGAAGAATTGTAGGAAAGTCGAGGCAAGGGAGGTAAATGTGGCATGCGTCCCATGGGGCTGCTCGATATACCATTTGGCTGCGGAGCCAGTGAAGGTGCGTTGTAAAAGCCGTAGGCGGATTGAGTCATCCACTATGGAGTTGGAGGAACACCATAAATGGAAGGACATGATGTGATTTTGGGGGTCTTCTCCAGCCTTTCCCTCAAACTTAGGGATGTCAGAGGGAAGCTTAGTGGGCATATGGGGCCAAGCAGGATCATGTCTGATGGGGTCATTTGTGAGCCTAGCTAAATCTGGCAGGTTCAGACTTGCCATGTATGGTAGACTAGCATATGTGGTGACCGGAACCGGGACCTGCCTAGCCATTGTGGTATGGTGTAGGGGTCCAGTAGCGCCTATAGGTATGCTAGGTATGGAGGGTATGTGCCCTCCAATAGGTGTGGCCTGATATGGGTTAGCGCTCCCAAGTGCAACATGGGTTATACTTGGGTTAGGAATCGCACTAGGGATTCCTGGTATAGCACTGCCAAGTGCAACATGAGTTACACTTGGGTTAGGAATCGCACTAGGGATTCCTGGGATAGCACTCCCAAGTGCAACAGGAGTTACACTTGGGTTAGGAATCGCACTAGGGATTCCTGGGATAGGGTTTGTGGAAACCGAAGGGGGTATGACCCCCATGTTGGGCATGCCCATGACAGGTGGTGGTCCTGTGTTAGGCATTCCTGAATGTGGAGTGGTACCCATATTGGGCATACCCAAGGGGGTGGATGTTGCCATGGATGGTACTCCCGCAGAAGGGTTTGCGGATGTCTGACCTATGGTTAATGTAAATTGTGGATCATCTGGTGTTCCAGACATAATTGTGGTCGGTGGCAACTCTGTGGGGTTTTCGGATTCTACCTCCAAATCAAAGGTGAAGTGGGGTATATCAGAATCGGATGACCGTCTAGATGATCGACGATGTGTCGAATCAAGGGATAATGCTCTGCGTCCGTGACGTGGAGAGCCAAGTGGACTAAACTCTGGGAGTTCGCCCTGTAGACGACGAGAACGTCTAGAATTCTCAATGGTGAGAATATGTTTTTTATATAAAATATTGTTTTAAGTATCAGGTGGTGATATATGTATGTAAAAGACTCAAAACCCTAATGCAACCAAGGGTGCAAAAAGGGGAGTGAAAAAAAAAAAAGAAGGCTCACAGGCCAAAAAATCGATCCTCAAAAAATGCACTTATTCTAGCAGCTGTGCTACAATAAGTGGAGGAATGCAACAACCGGTCAGAATACCAATATGCAAGCGGCTCCTAGAAAAAATAGGTGTAACTAGACTCAAAAGGTGGTAAAGATCATGCAAACACCTAATCTAAAAGTATTGTGACTCAAACAGACGATATCCCCTGCAAGGTGATGAAATCCAAGTCAGACAATATGAATGTAGAGACAACGGCTAGATATCCCCCTACCGGGAGGGACACCGGGTAATCAATCCTAAAAAGACAGGCTACTAGGATACTCCGTTCATGACGCGTCGAGAAAAGGTAAATCTGCCGTTTGGTCCTTTGATCGCAATATCCCAATACAGGGATATCCCGAGAACTGCGAATGGTAGCCCTTCGGTTACTGAATGGGTTTCGGTATCCCACTCAGGCTTCCGGAACCATCCTCGCGACTTCAACCCTCCTAGGGGAGAGGCCTTCCCACAAACCGGTTGTGACCCGCGCCAAAAAGTACTAAGAGATTTTAGCTCCCTAATTGGACAACTTCTATGTCTCAGATGTATGAACTGAGGGGTGTTATTGGAACACCTATCCCCCCAATACTACCTAGCTACAAGAATTCTTTTCGTGTTCCCCAAGTGGGGTTAAGAGTGTGTTCAAATTAGGGTAAGTTTTAAGTCTTAGTTCAATTTAAGTGATCGTGTGAGTGCACGTGAGGTGTTGTAAACTGAACTTGAAAAAATTAAATGCTTTAAGGGAAATTTTTCAAAAAATAAAGGACTTTTCGAAAAATAATAAGCAAATATTTAAGACTTTTTTCACTAAAAGAAATTAATTTGCTTTTTCAAAAATAACTCAAAAAAATAATGGATTTTTTGGATTTATGAAAGCAAATAATAAACTTCTAAAAGAAATAAATGGATTTATTCGTTTCAATAAAATTTGCTAAGGGCAAGATTCTAAAGAAGTAAACAAGAAAAAATTTGAATCTAGATAAAGAATGCAAAATGAATCTTTCTTTCACTTTCTTGAAAATTTTTAAAAAGATTTCTATGTATGCACTTTTAAATAGTAAAAAAAAATTTTTCTAAATCTGGAAAATATGCAGAATTTGATACTGTAAAAAAATGTGCTATGGGCAGAAAGTACAGTAAAAAATATTTTTCAAAATCGGGATGGCCGAATGAAAAAATTCAGCCGCGCGGGTTTTGGACGAACAGCCGCGATGGGCCGCGCGGGTTTTGGCCGAACAGTCGCGATGGACCGCGCGGGTTTTGGACGCACAGTCGCGATGGACCGCGCAGGTTTTGGGCGCACAGTCGCGATGGACCGCGCAGGTTTTGGGCGCACAGTCGCGATGGACCGCGCAGGTTTTGGGCGCACAGTCGCGATGGACAGCGCGGAAAAAGGCCGCGAAGTCGCGGTGTGCAGCGCGGAAAAACACAGAAAAGTCGCGATGGACCGCGCGACTGTCTGGAAAAAGGGCGCGATGGACCGCGCGGAAAAATGCAGAAAAGTCGCGATGGACCGCGCGACTGTCTGGAAAAAAGCCGCGAGGCGGAAGCCGTGCACGGAAAACGAGAAACGAACTCGGAAATTTAAAATTTAGGGCTGTTTTTTGGGGCCAAATCTCAGAACAGCAATGGATCTGCTGTCTAAGATGGCAGATCTATGGATCTAATGGTTAAAAACTCATAAAAACTAAGATTTAATGGCAAAGCTAGAGATCTAAAGTTCAAACCAAAGCGGAGTCGCCAAAAACTGTTGGCTCGGTTTTGCAACCAAGCTTAGTGCTATGGGCACCTACTAACTAGTAGTAGCAGTTTCAATGGAAATAAATAACAATAAACTAATTAAACAAGACTATTCATGGATCTAAGCAAAGATATTAAGCAAATAACAAAAATAATTTAAGATCAAGAACAAGAACATATAA
The DNA here is from genome assembly GCA_027924585.1 of Larix kaempferi. Lineage (NCBI taxonomy): Eukaryota > Viridiplantae > Streptophyta > Pinopsida > Pinales > Pinaceae > Larix > Larix kaempferi. Next base: position 15,478,279 of record BSBM01000362.1, read on the forward strand.
AATAAAGAATTTGTATTGAAAGTATGGGGCAAGCAAGTGCTTGCGGAATCAATACCTCTAATGGTGAGGTTGAATAGCTCCAAGGATGAGCAACTTCCAATCTCCAATGGTCTCTTCTCCAATGTGGTTTGCAATGGCTAAAATGCTCAGGGGAGATTTCAGCAGCATAAGGATGAGATAATGGATGGATATGAAATGAGGAGCCCCTACCACCTTTTTATAGGTTTTGGTGGTGAGGAATACCATTTGTGGTTTTGTGGAAACCAATGGTATTGACCAACATGGTTTAGGTAATTTTCCCTCCTTTTTCCTTTTTTGAATAAAAATAATATTTTAATTCCCTTTTTAATATTTTTGGGAATTTGGACCCTTTTTGAGGGTTTTTTATGATTTTCTTGGAAAAATAATCTTTTTTAATGGAAAAAGGGGTGTACCAAGGTCTTTTGGTGACCTTTTGTTGGTTTCAGAGGCTCAGATGGTGGAAAAGTGGACAAATGGGTCATGTGAGTAAGGGAATGAGCTAGTGAGCACTTTTTAGGTGTTAACAACTGTGGCAAAATTTGAAGGCGATTGGGTGAAAATCGAAGAAGTTATGGCAAACCCTAAAAATAGACAAATGTTGGATTTCGGGCTTCGGGAAGTGGAATTTGGGATAGGGTCCTCAGGAATGAAATATGCAGAAGGGGATTGCAAAGGTGTTAGTGAAGTTTCAAGGGAAACGAAGTTAAAACAAGGAATATATGGCAAAAAAATAGAATTTTATACTTTTTTTTAAACCGCTTCTGGAATGGATCTGAAACGGCTGGTTCTGAAATGGCTTGGAATGGATCTAAAACCACTGGATCTGAAACGACTCAGAATTGATCTGCAACAGCTCTGGACAGATGTAATCTGCTATTTATCGGCTGACAATAGATATGGACCCCAGGTATGTTCGGCTTCCTAACATTTCAAGGGATTCACTCGACCACCAATGTTGTCTGACGGCTTGCGTATTGGGGCGGTACCCCTCACTCCACAGCTCATGTAAAAATGATAACCACTTTGCCACAAACGACAACTCTTGCTTTACCTCACAGGTGGGAACTAGTCAATCAGGTAGGGGTCGTTGCCCTTTTCGTTGGTAGGTCCTCTCAATGGGCCAGCTACTTTGGGGTTCCTATGGTACTCCTCACAATGAGTTTTAGGGCTTATGCCCAAGTACTTCCCACAGTTAAGCGGATAGGGATTATTCCCAGATCTGAACCTGCAACAGATGCGACAAAAAAAATTGGCAGAAATTCCACCCAACGAGCCCAAGAAAGTGCTCTGATACCAGATGTGAGGAACCTGCAACAATTAATTGATAAAATGCATGATATATTAGATAACATAATATTTGTATTGATCGCAGACCACTTCGAGAAGGCAACCTCCTTTGAGCAAGCTCAATAAAAATAACTTATCGGTGCCTTCATTGGCCTCAACACGTACTTATATACTAAGTCTATGCGCCAATACTATGGATCAATACCATGGAACATATAATACTATGGGATGACTTACAAAGCATATGCTTCCAATACTATGGATCAATACCATGGAACATATAATAGTATGGGCTAATAGAAACTATGGATCAATACCATGGAACATATAATACTATGGGACGACTTACAAAGCATATGCATCCAACAACAATTTACTAACAAAGTAAAGATAAGGGTTGACACGGGTTCCTAACATAATCAAAGTTGACACGGTCAACAAGACACCTTATAAAAATATAGTAGGGAGAGGGTTAAAATTGGGAGCAATAGGTCCTAAAATTGGCCTCATTGCATGTAATGGTTCATATGAATAGAATCCTTCTTCTCTAACTCTCTTGTGTTTTCATGATATCTTTCATTTTCCAGTTTTCATAAATGTTCTTTCTATGAATTTATTGGTAGATTTGCATCTTTTATCTCCTGTTCTCTTGGCATTCAAGCCTTCTAGATATCAACCCTCAAGATCTATATCACCATATGCAGTGACATTTGGATTCAATGAAGTGTTCTATTTAATGATGGTTATTTCTATTTGTTCCAGAAAACCTAAGACCAAACCTCATTTTTAGAAATTTCAATGGTTATAACTCTTTGATACGAACACAGTTTATTTATTTATTATTGCATAAAATAGTGTACTCTATGTAATGGTGATATCGTCTTAGGTTGATGTGACCATATGATTATTAGGGATGAAAATGGCCAATTTATCCATTGTTTCACTATGACAACAATCTATTCAATACAATTCCTTGATGGTCGACATTTAGTCTTATGCTTGTCACAATGCATATTTGAGCACTTGTTGTACTTGATGATCATTGTGAGATTGTGTTTAAGTTCTTGAATGAAATAGTCAAGTTGGTCATTACCACATTCCACCTGTTGGATCACATCCAACTTCATCTTCTACTATCTTTCTTATCTTGTTGGGGATATTTTTATTTAACACCTTGTGGACATCCTTCGATGATTCATGCCTTTAATCTTGGAGGATCTTTCTTACAATCAGCTCTATGTTTTCTTTGCATGTTCCTAAGCAATGTGTGAAGTGATTGGAGACAAATTGATTCTACAAATTATTACTTATGTTAAGTTGCTTAGCACTTCATCGTGAGCATATTAATGTCATCATTACCAATAATTATGCATTGATTCTTGATAGTAGTAGGTGTCTTCCCATTGCACCTTATAGAGGATCTAGTTGCAACTTATTGATGGTTTCCAACATTGTTTCAGACAACATCATATCCTTGACAACACCAAATTGTTTAAAGTTATCATTAAGAGGGGATGTAATGTAATGTCATCTTCCAAATGTGTTCATTACAACCCATGATGTAATGATTGCGTAGTGGCCACATTTACCATTTTATAGCCCATCATTGTAATGGTTCTGCGAACATCATTATTAGGCAATTGTACACACTATGATGCATCATTAGACTTGTGTGATCTCAAATATCTCACATTATTGGCTTATTCTTATGTAACTCAACTTCTTTCTATGTTCAAGTGCTCATTCCTTTAGTCGACACCAAGAGGGAAAGTTATATTGTGTATTAATATTGCATAGTGGCTTGTTATAATCTTGTACTTAGTATCATATTGATGATCATTATAACATCATTAGTGGGATACGTATACATGTAATTAGGCCTTACTATATTTTTGTAACATTGCACATGTGCACACGGAGATATTTTTGGGAGTTATTTAATAGTGACTTATTTATCAAGTAATGACAAACTACACTCCTAGGTTATTATTATCTAGAACTTCTCCCTTATATCTTGATGAGCTTATTTCTTGCCTTTATGGATTAGTTGGTCTCCACCCTTGATTGTTCCTTATGATCAATGGTCCAAGTTTCTCCTAGTTACTATAAATTCAGTGCATTAGGCTTGAATCAAGGAGAGTGGATGGTACCTTATGATGTGACTGTTAACCAAGACCCTATGGGTCCTTCAGCTAAACCATCCATATGATTGGAAGTCGTATGGATCACATTTGAACTCCATGTGTGTGCTAAAGCAATTGTAATTGGGAGGATTTGTTAAAGAATAAAATGCCTTGCTTATGTGGATGTTTCTCCAACCTGAGGTTTTACCATGCAAATTTTTGTCTCCTTTCTCTTTTTTGTTTAGATTGGCTTTAATTTTATTGATATTTCACAAAGTATTTTAGATATATTATATCTTGGTAATGTGTTTATACATATGCTCAGTCTTTCATTTTAGGAATTAAAAAGAATATGGTATAGTTCCATTGATGATGTGAGATTGCAAAAATGGCATAGAGTTTTGGTTATAAATAAGTATTTTCCTTTGTTAACTACCTAGGGAATCTAATTGGCTTAGGGAATCTAATTGGCTTATAATGCTCAATTTTTTAAAGAAAGGTATATTCCCCCTATTTCATGTGTTTTCTAAAATTTGTCTATTCGAAAATATTTTAATTCATTAATAATAATAATAATAATAATAGTTATTTTTATTATAATTAAATAATTAATATTACAAAATATTTAATTTTTACTCTAAATTATTTATAATAATTATTTATAATTTATTAAACATAATTATAAACTAATTATTTTTATAAAATAATTAAAACAATATTTGTTATTAAATAATTAATTAGTACTTTAAATTATTTATAATTTATTTTACAATTATTAAATAACTATTTTTATAAAATATTTTAAAATAATTATTATTTTAAAATAGTAATACTTATTATTATTATTATTTTCATAACAATAATATTAATATTAAAACTCACGAAATATTCCCTATGGGTCGACCGTAAACTAGCAAGCCATATTAATAATTAATATGGCTTATATACGCCGATCGACGTATATCAACCATGACCACACATTTAAATGTGGTTGATATACGCCGATCGGCGCATATAAGCCATATTGATTATTAATATGGCTTGCTACTTTACGGTCAACCCACAAAGAATATTTCATGAGTTTTAATATTAATATTATTGTTGTGAAAATAATAATAATTATAAGTATTACTATTTTAAAATAATAATTATTTTTAAATATTTTATAAAAATAGTTATTTTATAATTGTAAGTAATAAATTATAAATAATTTATAGTACTAATTAATTATTTAATAACAAATATTGTTTTAATTATTTTATAGAAATAATTAGTTTATAATTATGTTTAATAAATTATAAATAATTTAGAGTAAAAATTAAATATTTTGTAATATTAATTATTTAATTATAATAAAAATAACTATTATTATTATTATTATTATTATTATTATTATAAAACAACATAATAATAATAATTATAAAAAATAATATTCTATTATATTATTATTATAAATAAGAAAACATAATTATATTAAAATAAGAAAAATTATAATAAATGAAAAAAATTGTAATAAGGGTATATTCCCCCTATTTCATGTGTTTTCTAAAATTTGTCTATTCGAAAATATTTTAATTAGTTAAAAAATGAGAAATATAATGACTTCAAGTTAAGGGGATCCTCATTATACTTCCAACTCTATTACCTATAATTTGGATAATTATACTTTGGGACCTATATTTGATGATGTCAAAATGGTTAATTCTAATTTTAATAATATCTCATTTTTCCATGCTTTTAGAGAAAAGAACAAGGATGCAAATGCCCTCTCAAATGCTAGTTTGTTATTGGATCCAAGAGTATGGAAAATTAAAGAGTTCATGGTTAGTTATTTTTATTTTCATAATACCTTTTATTAGTGTTTTTGTTGGGCATTCAACCCTACAAGTCATTTAAGGAAAGTCTATGTGGTTTTATAGTTTTATAGCATATCTTATGGATGTATTAGATATTATAATTTTATTAAGTTTGGATTAGTTTAAAGAATATGTTGAAAATAGATTATGTATGAACTTATTTATGGTATTCTTATCGAGGAATTAACTTTGGAAACCCAACATGTATATACATAATGTAACTTTGTTATATATACTTATATTATGGCTTTTTTGGGGGGTGATATTTTTTTCAGCATCAATTTTATTAGATGTAATTATATTTTACCCATTTAATCTATATACTTAATTATTTTAATTTAATTTAAAATTTAAAATATTTATGTTATAATAATAAAATTCATACAGATACATTTACTTCAAATTTAAGTCCACAAATCATCCCTATATTTTTCATCTAAATATACTCAAGTTCGAAAGAAAAAAAAGCCTTAACATACAATGATAAATTTACTTGGGAGAATCTCTTCGCATGGTTAATGAATTGATATTACAGGTGCCTAACAAAAGCATATGTTAAAAATTTTGTGATTTACTATTTCCTACAATATTCTTTTTCTGTGGAAAAACACATTCATACTTTATCATTAAATTTTAAGAAAAGTACATCATGATCATATAGTAAACACACGTAAGAGTAAATGCACCACCAAAATATGCCTACTTCAAAGAGGTTTATTCACGACATAATTATTCTCTTATCTTCTAACTATAGTGTTCTTTACAAATTCATTGATAGTGCAAAGAAAAAATGGCAAATTCATGAAAACTTGACCTTCATTCATCTAAGAATATTAGTCTAAAATCAAGTGGAATCGATAGGATCATCCAAGTCGCTACTCTCCATTGTCTTTAAACACCCTACCTCCAAATCACAACCCATCTTAGCCTCTTGATTTGCTATTGATTTACTCTCCCTTTCAACATGGATGAAGGTTATGTTGCTAAAATGATATTCCTAGATTTAAACGGCTTCTCATCCGAGCACAAATAAGGCATGCGACTCCACACACAATGAGATCATGTATGTTCTCTTTTGCCAATAAGAGAATAATCAATCTTTGACAATTTCGAGCTAATTATTCACCTTGACACTAATGCCAATTTGAAAGGTGATTGTACAAGTTACCAATATAAACAATATGCCCCCTACACCACCCTTCTTTGATTTCCACACAAGGGAGCACAACAAAATCCACATGTACAATTTGGATCCAATCTTAGTTGCTCAACCTACTTCTATGACATCTTCTTGATGGTGCTTCCCTCAAAATTCATTGTCAAACTTTGTCCTATTAAAAACTATCAAGAGGATCATACTAGACCTTTAAAATAGAGTCATTCCTAGCTATCCATATTGAAAAACAACATAGAAAGGAATGTTGGGAATTTATTTGATAAAACATTGCCTACCATCCATCCATACTTGTAAGGTACCATCCATCCATACTTGTAAGGAATCCTCCACATTGCTCCCTAACTATCCTACTATATTTGCATCCAAGGTTTTAACTAGCTTCGAAAATAACAAAATGAATATATAGAAATAAATGATCTATCATCTTCATTCTCTACAAAGGGCACACCAATCTAGGCTTATCCATCCCTATTTTGTAAATTCTTCCAAGTTAACATTTAGTCATTCAAAAGGCACCACATAAACAATTTTAATTTTTGAAGGACTTTCAACTTCTAAATAAGACTCCAACACTATATTTTTGCCTCTAAATGCATGTGTTCAAGATATGTTTTATAGCAAAAACCAATTAGAATCACTTTATTCAATGTTAACTAAATATTCCAATGAACCAACAAGTGATTTGACAAACTTAGCATTATAATTGGTTCATTCTTCTTATTAGCTTTATGTCAACCCAAGTTCTTCCTTTGTCATCCACCCTAACTTCCAATGATTATTGACAACTCCCTTATGAACAATTAGAGTATAACATATGATGGTTTTGAAAAATCTCATGACTCCTGGGACAACTTGAAGTCAACGTCTACACTTATCCATGAACTTACAGTCTTATCAATTTATCACTTATCGTCCAACTTAATCATTCCCTACCACATTAAAATCTTGAACCATCACCTCCTATTTAACATCAATCCTTGTATGAAACTTTATCTCTAGTTTCTTATCTAGTTTATATGATCCATTGGAAATATATATTTGTTGATGAATTCCTCCCATAAAATACACTTGTTAATTAGCCTTGATATGCTCTTTCCAATGAGCATTTAGGCAAAGATGGATAAATATTATATGTTCTAACCCCCTTGAATTTTAGGAATATATAGCATTACTTGTTCAAAATGGGTATCCCTACTAAATATATGTTCAAGGTCCACAAGAACTTGAAGATTCTTCTCTCGACCTTGAACATCATTAACTTAGATATCAAAGCAATGGAAATCCAACAAAATGAAATGGCTTCCAAACACTCTTAATAAACACCATTATACCCCACAATGCTAACCATCTATATAACACCACAAAGATAATAAAAAAATTCCTAAACTTTCAAGAACCATCAATCCCAACACCTTGGTTGATAATAATTTGGCTTCAATTCAAACCCCAAGTATATGTGATTTGAGGCCAAGGCACCAACATTATAACAAAAAACTTACCAATAATGGCCAAATATCTCTTAGTCACCATATTATAGTTAATTCTATACTTCATCAAGTTAATTTCCATGGCAATTGCATAGAATAATAAGTTTATATTTGTTAAGCTACTTGGTCTCTTACACTAAACCATTCCCCAAAAACAAGATATCATCCACTAATAACAGGTGAGGGATGTCCTTGATGCTTTTGGTGTAAAATGAAACCATTTTAACCTTCTACTACCAAAATAAGATTATTATACTAGATTATAGCATATGGTTCTTCATGATGTTGATGCCTTGTTTAATGATTGATGATTGATGTGCTCATGGTGTTTTGCTCATGGTCAATTGTTTATTCTTAGTTCTACACATATATGGATGGCATCAACACCTTTCACTTGGTGACCTTCATGGTGATCTAGAGCGTTTGGCATTAGCTCAACTTTTGCACCTTTCTTTTGTGCCAATTTTGGGATGATTTATGCATAACAAGTCCTTCAATTCAAACCCCCATATCTCTAACGCACTAACTCAGATGATAATTTGTGATATCAGATTGAAAAGTTCATTTTGAGACCTTTTCACTAATGTGGAATGAATGCTCCTCTTCATTCCTAAAGTTGTTGGATCATTTGGGTATTCCTTTTTAGCAATGAATTTTGGTTTGTGAGCACTTTTCAGCAATTTGGTAGCCTTTCTTCAAAAGGTTCATTGTATATCAGCTTAGCTCAAATGGAGGATTTCCATATATGACTGGAAAGCTTATCTCAAGGGCTTTCAAGTGTTGTTGAATGCCTGCCCTAGTTCCCAAGGGCATTGGAGCTATAAAAAAAATTATGAGCGTCCAATTCTTGTCTTTGGGCCATTTCTAACATGTTGACACTTTGATCATCTTTTAATACATGTGAACATCATTGCACACTTGTTGAATTTTGAGCCTTGGGATATTGAGCCACTTGGAGGTGACTAGCTTGAAGGACTATTGTTTGCATATGGACATCATTTTGAGCCTTTTAGAGAGTTGCCCTAGCTTTGAGAGCATTTATCTTTTGACGAAATTCCCAAAAATGCATCATTTCAACACCATTAGATCTCTTCCTCATCTGTACCAATGATTGGATTTTTGGATCTCTCCCACATGAGCTTAATTAAGAAACCTCTTTTTGGAGCAAATCTTGTTGTAAGGATTCCCTTCTTGTTCATATTTAGCATTTTGATCTTGCTTGGAGCTTCATGGTTGTAAGTTGCATTGGGTATTTACATTGTTATTTCTATGATTTTGCTTGAGCCATTGAATGGGTATTACTACCCTGTTGGAGAGAGGTTTCCTAAGTTTATCTCTATTTCAATATTTTTTTGCATGTTTATTTAAACAAGAGTTATGTGCTATATCTTTACCTTGATCCCAATTGTGCAACCTTGAAGCACTTATTTGTGGAATGCAACCCCAAAATTTTGAAAGGAAAGGGATTCTTCATTTGTTTTCTTCCGTTGTAAACCCTAGATCACCTTCAACTTCACCGATTTGGGTTTGGGTAGCTCATGTAATTCTACTCTCAATGATATATTAAACAAGGCCCTCTTAGTTAGTGATTCTTTTACTCCATTTAACCTTGATTCGATTACTTCTTTCATCCTCCCATCACATATTTTATTTCTTATACTACATATAGACAATCGTTTTGCTAAAGCTACTCTTCACATCACCTTGTACCTCATTGTTTATAGCCCTAGTAATCTTATCTTAGGGAAAACCCATTGAGTTGGAGAAGAGAACCAAAAATGGGAAGAGGGTTGGTGTGGTGACATTGGTCCCCCTTCTTGAGTTCCCCTTTGGCTGGCATTGCTTATTTTTCGATTTAAACCACACACGTTGGTTTGGGAAGTAACAAAGATGAAAAGGAGAAAGTGCAACTTTAACACAAATATATAAGGCTTGAAAACATTTGATGCAAACCCGTTAACCAAAACCAACAAATTAATATGGAAGAAACATTCTTCTTTTATTTTTATTACTTTATTTCTAAAACTTGCATGAGTTGAAATCCATATTAAATATATCCATATACACAATGATAAGGTTTTGAGAAGTCTAGTTTAACCATGATAGGAAGAATCCTTCGTCTTAAAAACATGTAGTGTATCCTATGCCATTCCAATTACACATATGAAACCAAATATTATATATATATAATTCTCCTACATGATGGATTTTAAAAATTTGACTTTTAGAATCATAACAAAATGAATTTAAATTTCAATTATATAACAACGATGCACCTCATAGAAGTGTTGAGCCTATGACACATTATATTGAAACAAAACTTTACAACTATTATTTCATCACTAAGAATATGAATGCTCCAAGTAAACAACAACTTTTTCATCAATCATCGATAAATATGAAACTTATATTTACTTGAAATCATTTTTTCCAACACAAATTTTATGTTTTCTAACATTGTAAACATGTTTGATCAATCGATGTTCAAATATTTCTACATCAACTGTAACTCACATAGTTTGAAATATTTCTACATCAACAGTACCTCACATAGATCTTGCTCCCATAGATATCATAGTTCAATTTTCTCTACCTTGCCCCCTTCATACATGCACTTCTTGTAGCACTACATCCTCCTTATTTGTTTCATGAATAGGATTAGAGAGCATCAATAATCATAGGTATGGCACAACTTTCATTGCAACAAGGTAGTGAGTCTCAAAATCTAGGGACAACTTCATTTATTATTTCAATGGGTCGAGCTTCCCACACTTCAAATTCGACATTATCCCATAGATCCAAAAGCTCCCCCCTATTAAAAAAGATACCCAAATTAACATTGTTAGTGTTGGCCCATGTTTGTCATTAAACCAAAAGGCTGACCTGTTAGTTTTCAATACAACTGCCAAAGTTAATGGATCCATTGGAGATTGTTAAACCATGTCACGAGTACCAATGGAGGTGTTGACCACTAAGTCAACAATCTCCCCCTCATCACCAACTAAGGTACTCGACACCAATCAAGTGAACTTGAAACCACGACTTTTTGGCTCTAATACCAATTGTTGGCCAATGTTTGCTATTAAACCAAACGGCTGACCAATTAGTTTTCGATTCATCCACTAGAGTTAACAGATCCATGAGAGGCTATTAAACCATGTCAAGAGTCTCGAGGGAGTTGCTGACCACCAAGTCAACAATCAATTCTATTGATTTTATGTTATCCACAATATTGTTTTTGTTCCAGTACATGAGACAAGGCGGGTGAGGATTATTTCTTCATAACATGGGAAAATCTATAAATGTAATTGTTTATAACCAAAGTCGAAATACCTACAATAATGGATTTTCCAATCGTAAGGTTCTTCATGGTGATCTACCCTACCCTTGTGCCAAAGGAATTTTTTTAATCTTGGAATGTGATAAAAACATTATTTGTTAAGAAAGATCCATGGTATATGGGTGCTAGTGGCCTCTTTAAGAAGGTGTTGCATCCAAAATTTAACCTACATATAAAACCACCATCATATATCATAATTTGGGTAACAATGTCAAACCTACCTCTTAAATATTGGATCTAAAAATATTGCATAGCCTAGGTAGCACTGCAATTTATTACCCCGAGATGATATATTCATCAATGTCTACTAGTGTTAAGAGCCTTCATTTATTCAAATTTACGAAATGGCCTTATGGTAAACAAAATTGCACTAGAGTGTGTGCACTTCAATTGAACACAAGTGTTGGATTATGAACATATTATTTTTCTATAGATAATTATATTCTAAGTATTGGCACATGGTTTTTTCTTTTATGGAAGCTAATGCTTCTCAAATAAAAAAGGGAAGGAATCACAACTAACTTGGTAGAATGGAACAGGTGACTAATCACTACAAGATGGAAATAATTAAAGATTTAGGAGGATTATGACCTTGAAACGTCTACCATTGACTTAAATTTACCTCTTAAGGAGATTAACGATGATATTGATATTGACCTTGTCATTAGTAAAGAAATGTCATTCTCAGTCTCCCCACTTGCTTGCCCCTTAGGGTGAAGTTATCAAGGACGAAGAGGAATCATTCAAAGGATGGCAATTTGATCGATTCGCTCAAGCCTCCTAATGGAATGGAATCAAGATTACCAAATACTCCATTTCTTTCAAAGCAACTTTGATCGATTCGTTCAAGCCTCCTAATGGAATGGAATCAAAATTACAAAAGACTCCAATTGTTTCAAAACAACTTACTTCAAATCCTAAAAAGAACAATTGGATAGACATCAAATAAAGAAGGTTCAAGGCAAGTCATCAAACCATATGATTCTTAAAATGAGGAACTGCAAGGCTAGACTTTCCCCCCATGAACCATGTTATCATCCAATTTAGATAAAACAAAGGTAATTATCTTTGGCTTATAACTTGTTCCTTTGGATAACATTTATTTAACAAATAGCTTCCAGGTGTCGACCCATTGAATTTGAAACATTAGCTATCATTTTTGTATTCTCTAATGTAAGTAACGTTGAATATTTCACCAAAGACCAAGAAGCTTACTATAATGTATGCTATGAAAAGGATAGGTGTTTCATATTTTTTAATATTTATATGCTCAGGGTTGTTATGGTCAAGCCAACTTAATGTTTCCACTCCCATAATGGTTGAGACTACCCCAACAATATGACTATGAAATCACAAGGCATACCCTCAATTAGTTTATGAAAAAATGTGTTGATGTATTTGTAACTTCGGAAGATATTCACTTGTATATTGTATGTATTACATTTGTACTTCATTGTATCCCCAACATAGATGTATTATTCCTCCGATTGGAAGTGTAGTCATTTGTATTTGCAAGTGTCACAAGTTATATTGTAAGTATCGTAACTTATATTTGGTGGGTTATTAGACCACCCTAGTGGGGTCGGCCCTGTATGAGTTTGGAAGGGTTATTAGACTCCCTTAGGGAGTCGGACCTGTTAGGGTAAAAGGCACGTTAAGTTAAAGTATAAATAGAGTGGTTGCACCACTCTATTTGCTCATTCACTCACTCATCCAACTCGCATAGTTGAGAGAGAGGAGAGCGCACAAGTGGAGGAGGAGTAGCTGCTGAAGACATCTATATTTTGGGGATTCATATTTGTGATCTTTGTATTGGTGCTTCTTCTATCTCTGAGGAAGTTGCGGGGTTTTTCACCTTCTTAGTTTTCTTCGGTGAAATGCTTTGTGTCTCTTGTGTCTGATATGTTGTACATGTTGTTCTCTCAGTTAAGATCCTAAATCATATTGAATTAAATGATGAAAATATAACATGGTATCAAAGCTAGCCTGAAGGAAGGCATTGTATGGCATTTACGACACTTGTTGCACTTGCGACAAATTGGAAGCTAGGGCTTGGTATAGTAAAAACTAGTCATCGTGGCACTTTCACTATAAATCCGTTTTAGCGAAGGTTCAAGATTTGAATTTTTTACAGGCCGAATATCAAACATGGATGTACCCTATGTAAAAATTTCAACCTTAGATTCGTTGTACTTTGTGAGATATGATTCGTACAAGTTAGGGTTTCTGCCTCTTCTAGAATGTATCCCTAAACAGGTGACCTAAGAACAAAGATCATATCTCGAGCTAGGAAGATCCAAATGGAATTCCATAAAAAGTGGCAGTTAAGGAACAAACTGTAGTTTCACAAGTCCGATTTTCAGAGGTTGAAGTTGAAACAGTGACACGTGGCACTTCGTACAAGTTTGCTATGTTGTTTCATCCCATAAACAGGTCATGTTGCGACACTTAGCATATCTCTCTCAAAGAGAATCCATTGGAGCTCAGATCTGTGGGGTTGGAAAGATGACAGGTAATTCTACCACAGGACGAAGTTTCAGACCCCGGGGATCCAAAATTTCAGAGATGCACCAAAAACAATATGGTATATATTTCTAACAAAACAAAATTGGATTCTGGGCATTTTCATTTTTTGGCTCGTCACTGCTGCAGGAAATTAGGGCTTTTAACAGAAGTCGAATTTTGGATTGCTCTCAACACAGGATCGCTCTCCTTAGCAAAATCGAAATTTAGAGACCAAGATCGAAGTTTTTGGTTGGGTAGAACCCCGGGTTCTATCAAACCCTAGTTCAGATTTTGAACCAGAAAACCAGATTTTGACAGAAGTTGTAGATCCGAAATTCGTAGGTCATTTTTGGAGGGTCAATTTTTGGATTTTTCAAAATCTAAGCACACCAGCTTGCTCACCTCAGTCAATTGCATCTCCCTGTCCAGACAGAAGGTTGAAATTCCAAGCTTGGATTTTTAGGGTTTCTCTGTCAAACCCTAGCCAGCTCCAGATCCAGTTTCAACAAATCAAAATGGTAAGACATAAAACTTTTCTATTTCCATTTGAAGTACTCTTTAAAAGATGTCTCAACACACCAAGCTTGAGGATAAGCTTGAAGGGGCTGATAACGTCCGAGCATGGAAATATAGGATTGGGTTAATCCTAGAAGAGGATGAATTGGACACCTACATAAGTGAAGAAGTTCCAGTCCCAGAGGGAGATGAGGATAAGGCCTTACATAAGAAGAACTTGGTCAAGGCCAAGAGGATCATTGCAGATTCTATCAAAGACCATCTCATACCACATGTGTCTTCTCTAAAGACACCTAAGGAGATGTTTGATTCCTTGACCAAGTTGTTTGAAGGAAAGAACATAAATCGGAAGATGACCTTGCGAAATCAATTGAAGATGTCAAGATACAAAATGCAGAGACCATGCAGTCCTACTTTACAAGGGTCTCTCAGATAAAAGAACAACTTGAAGTTGTGGGAGAAGATATAGAGAATGGTGAAATTGTGATGACCACCTTAAATGGTCTTCCTAGGTCACAGGATTCCTTCATTCAAGGAATTTGTGCTAGAAAGAAGCTCATCACATTCAGTAGGCTGTGGGAGGAATGATCACAGGAAGAAGCTTGAATTGTAGCTCGAGAAGAAAAGATGGATAATGAAGACCAGGCTCTCACAGCACGCACCAGAAAGAATAACCACAAAGGGGAGCATCCTCATCACAAGAAGGGTAAATACCACCACCAGAATCGGAGGGAGAACTTTGGAGGATCCATGAGAGATCTCTCACATTCGATGTTATACTTGTGATGAGAAGGGACACTATTCCAGAGATTGTCCCAAGAACAAAAGCAGCTCCCACAAGAAGAAGAAGAAGAAGAAGCAGAAGAGAAGACATCATGCTCACACTGCAGAGGATGGTGAACCTCCAAGGAAGAGAACCAGGGAAGACGGTGAAAATTCTCCAAGTGATGAAGAATATGTATTGTAATGAAGTTTTACATGAAAGAAGTAGAAGAAGCTACAGCAGAGTCGGAATCCGGAAAACAAATAATCTATGGAAGAACCTCTCATCCATTTTCAACATTGGTTAAGGTGCACACTATCAGAGACTCTAGTAGCTCCTGCAAAGAAGCAAAGATTAAGAGGGAGTCCACCCAACAACCAAACAAAGATAAGTATTTGAATTGTCATTTATTGTATATATGATTACTTAAATGATGTTGTTCAGTCATGTACATACTTATGTTACTAGATTTAGGATGTATATTATGCATTTTAGAAACGTTTCACTAATGAACAAGATACTACTAATATAGTAATGGGTAAGTGGCCTATGGTACTGTACAACATCCCATTGTTGTTGATGTATATGTAACTTCGAAATGTATTTCATATATGTATATTGTACTCCTATAGAGATGGTATTATTCCTCTATACGGAAGTGTCGTCATTTGTATTGTAAGTGTCGTAACTTATACTTGATGGGTTATTAGACCACCTTGTTGGGGTCGGCCCTGTATACGTCATGTGAGTCGAAGGGTTATTAGACCACCCTATTGGGGGTCGGCCATGTGGGTCAAAGGGTTATTATACCACCCTATTGGGTGTCGGCCCAGTCAGCATTATATTATGTGGTTAAGTTAAGGCCGACCTAGTAAAGGTTAGTAGGCAAGTCAAGTCAAGTACAAATAGAGTGCGGGAGGCACTCTATTTCATCATTCTATTCTCTCTCACACTCTCAGGAGAGTGGCACACTTGTGGAGGAGGAGAAGCTACTGCTAGGAGATGTCTATCTCTTATGCTTGGGTTGTATCATTGCTCTATCTATCTCTGAGGAAGTTAGTGGGGTTTTTCACCTTTATGGTTTTCTCCAAGTAAACTTTGTGTCTCTTGTGTGCTTGCATTATTGTGTTCATGATTGATATCCTATAGATATGCTGTACATGTTCTTTCAGTTAAGATCCTAAATCAGATTGAAGTAAATTCTGAAAAATTAACATGGTATTAGAGAGAGCCTGAAAGAAGCCATGGTATGGCATGTATGACACTTGTTGCACTTGCGATGCTAGGGCTTGATATAGCAAAAACCAGTCATCGTAGCACTTTCGCTATAAATAAATTTCGGTGAGGTTTTATGGCCTGAAAATCGTACAGGGAGAAGCTAAGATGCCCATGTACCTTGTGTACAAAGAAAAACCTCTAATTCGTTATACTTTGTGATTTATGATATGTACAATATAGGGTTTCTGCCTCTTCCAGATCTTAGTCATAAACAGGTGACCTTGGAAAAAAGGTCATAACTTGGGCTAGGAAGCTCCAAATGAAATTTCATAAAAAGTGAGGTAGTGCACAGACTTTAATTTCTTAGGTAACTTTTTCAGAGGTCGAAACTGAACCAGTGACACGTGGCACGCCGTACAAGTTCGCTCTCCTGTTTTATCCCATAAACAAGTCACGTTGTGACACTTGGCATAACTCTCTCTCAGAAAATCCATTTGAGGTCAGACCTGTGGGGTTGGAAAGATGACAGGTCAGGCTATCATAGGAAAACTTTTCAGACCCTTTGGATCGAAAAGTTCGGAATTACACCAGAAACAATCAAGTACATATTTCTGTCAAAACAGAATTATTTTTTAGCACCTTCATTCATGGCTTCCAGAATTTAGGGTTTCAGAGAAAATTGGAATTTTTGTAATCGGAGACCACGGCTGAATGCTACTCATCAAAATCAAAATTTACAGACCAAGATCAAAAATTTTGGTTGGGCAGAAGGCCAAGCTTGATCAGACCCTAGTTCGGGACTTTGATCAGAAAAGTGAAAAATTAGGGCTTCTACAAAAATGGGAATTTTTTAAATCTGTGACCACGGCTGGAAGCTCCTCAGAAAAATAGAAGCTTAGAGCTTTGGATCGAACCTTTTGATTGGGAAGAAGGGTGGGCTTTATCAAACCCTAGTTCGGGGTCATGTCCAATGAATCCAAAAGTTTCAAAGGCAAATTTGAGGGGTGAAACTTTGTAGTTTTCAAATTATGAGTATATCAGCTTGATCAGCTCATCAAGGCGCATACTTCTATCCTTTTGGAAGTTTGAATTTTTAGGGTTTCTCTAACAAACCCTAATCTAGCTCCAGATCCAGTTCCTGCAAATCAAACGGATTGGGTTAATCCTAGAAGATAATGGATTGGTCACCTGCATAAGTGAAGAAGTTCTTATTTCGGAGGGAGATGAGGCTAAGGCCTTACATAAGAAGATTACAAGCAATCTCGACAGGTATGACTCATCCAGGTATGCTTCAAGATTTGTTCATGATTAAGTTTATGGTATCTTTGTCTTCATGTTATTATGGTTAGTAAAATCTTGATTAAATTTAGACATCTCATATGACCTTAATAAAATTATGAATGCATGATAAAAGATATTCATTGATTAGGGTGTTGACACTTATGATTGTACTAATGCATTTTGGTGTTTTATGAGGTTTATGTTGTCCGCTAACATGAAAGGTACACCAAAAAAGACAAATCATGTTTTAGTTCAAGAACATATGATCATGATGACATGAGGACAGAGATTCATCCATTGTCATGGATCACTTAGAAGATCTACTTAGGAGGTATGTATAAATGGGTTCTATAATGGTTAACCTATGAGATATGCAAGTTACCAGCACAAGTCATTGAAGACAACAAGAAGACATCATGTGGGTATGTTAGACATAACTAGCTAACATACCAATCCAAGTATGTTTTTCCTATATCAAGTTAGAATCCTACCTTGTGTTAGGATCCCTTATATAAGTATACTTGGTATGATTGGTTATGTATATTCATAAAGTTAGAAATGTAAGTAATCAAGGGTCTATGCATTTTATCTCTTATCTTGTTTGATGATTTAACTAACCTATGATCAAATAAGAATATGCATGAATAAAAGAAGACTTCCCTGAAACCTTGAATACTAATGTTTATTATCTGTGTTTGAAATGATCATGACTATACATGTTTAAGATTATTGTGTTTTGATAGTATTAAGATTATACTAATGAATGTGTGATTATGTATGAGACCTCGAGGATAACACAATGATGATACTAATAAGAATGCATAGTGATGGATATAAGTTAAAGGACGGGTAATCCAGGAAGCAAAGATCAAGAGAGAGCACACTCCAATTGTTCCTGCAAGGAAGCAAAGATCAAGAGGAAGCACACTCCAGTTGTTCCTGCAAGGAAGCAAAGGTCAAGAAAGAGCACACTTCAGTAGTTTCTGCAAGGATGCAGATATTCAGAGGGAGTTGATCACTTCTCACAATCCACATCAGAATGGAGTTGCAGAAAAGAAGCAAAGACTGAGGGGGAGTCAAACCAACAAACAAAAAAAGATAAGTATTTGAATTATCATTCATTGCATATTCTATTGTTTAAATAATACTGTTCAATAATGTATATACTCATGTTCCTAGATATAGGTTGTGTATAATGCATATTAGAATAGTTGCATTGATAAACAGTATACTACTAATATACATGGGTAAGTGGCATATGGCACTGTACAACATTCCATTGCTACTTATCTAGAATGAAACCTCTTTGCTGACATGTTGGGAGTTGTGCACACTCTTAACAATGTTCTGGTAGAAATTGGAAGGCATCTAGAAAGTTACGAGATATGGATAAATGTTGTATTGAAGCATTGGCTAAGATAATTGCATGACTGTATGACATATTTCTTTGTGTAAGAATTTGTTCTAAAAACTATGAGATGTTTTCTAATCATGCAATTTAACTTGTTGTGTAGGAAAAATCGTATACCATCACCTTCAAAAGAAGGACTACAACATTTGTTCAGCAACAAAGTTATCTATTGAAAACATTGAAGATATTGAAGTTCCCAGGATCTGGGAAGAATGCCATGATTAAGGAGTACCAGTCGATCATGAAGATGTTTGGGATGCAGTCCCAAGACTTGAAGGGGAGTCTGTAGTGACTTCCAAAAGGATCTACAAGATCAAGCATGCTGCAGGTGGTAGCATAAAGACTTTTGCTCCTATAGCCAAATACACTTCCATTAGATCAGTACTTGCTCTCGCTGTAGTGATAAAAGGGAAGATACACCAGATGGATTTCAAGACAGCTTTCTTGATTGGTGTAGTTGAAGAAGAAGTGTATGTGGAGCAGCCATTTGGTTTTGAGACACATGACGTGAAGTCATATATGTGCAGAACTTGGTATGGTAGGATAGACGGCTTTTTATCCAGTTTGGGCTTTACCAAGAGTAAAGCGGATTCCAACCCTTACTACAAGGTTGAGGAATGCAATTCAGTGATACTACTTTTGTATGCGGATAACCTGTTTGTTATAGGTGAGGATAGATTGATTGCCGACACGCAGCGGAAGCTTGCTGTCGAGTTCGAGATGAAGAACTTGGGAATGATGCACTACTTTCTTGGTATGGAGGTGTGGCAGAGTGCAGATGGAATCTTCCTTGGACAAGGGAAGCATGTAGTAGAGATCCTGAAGAGGTTCAGGATGATGGACTGCAAGACCATAGCCACACCTATGGCATTGAACCTGAAGCTTCTGTGTGATGTTTCATCTAATCTGGTTGATGTCACGATGTATCATCAGATGATTGGGTGCTTGATGTACCTGAAGAACACGAGACCAAATATTTGCTTTGTGGTGAACACGTTGAGCCAGTTCCTGATGGATCCGAAGAGTGTTCACCTGGTCGCTGCAAAGCATGTTCTGAGGTACCTAAAGAGTACAGTGGATTATGGGCTCAAGTATGACGCGAATCAAAAGTTTAACCTGCAAGGTTATGTTGATTCGGACTGGGCAAGCAGTGCTACAGATAGGAAGAGCACATTTGGGTGTTGCTTCAGTATGGGATCAGGTGTGATCTCTTGGTTTAGCAGGAAGCAGTCTTGCGTAGCACCGAGTACAGCCGAGGCAAAGTATGTTGCAGCCTATTTGGCTAGTTGTGAGGCAGTATGGCTACGGAAGCTACTGTCTGAGTTATTTGATCTACCACTGGAGGCTACTGGTATCTTTTGTGACAACCAGAGTTGTGTGAAGTTGTCTGAGAACCCCGTGTTCCACGACAGGTCGAAACACATAGAGATCAAATATCACTATATCAGGGATATGGTGCAAAGAGGAGCAGTGAAGCTCCTGTATGTTGCGACGGACGAGTAGATTGCAGATGTGTTGACGAAGCCACTAGTCAGGGTGAAGTTCGAGTACTTCAGAGAGAGGCTTGGTGTTCTTCAGATTGATGACACTTCGAGGAAGAAGTGATGGAGACATTTGCTGAAGCCATTCCAAGCATGTTGGAAGGAGGATTCTTCACATGGTTGTGGATGTAAGCGCTGAATGATGAGCATCAAGATGATGTTCGAGTTTCTGCTCAGTATGATCACTTGGATCATTTATGTATATACGCATCATGTTGGATGCTGGATATGATCAGTTGGATCATTTATGTATGTACGCATCATGTTGGATGCTAGATATGATCAGTTGGATCATTTATGTATGTATGCATCATGTTGGATGCTTGGACCTTGTATCTGTATATGTATTAGGCGAATACATTGTATGATCAGGTAAATCATGTATATTGATATATATCAGGTAGAAACAGTGTTTATCTAGGTATCAGGTGGATAAAGTCTATGATCAGGTGGATTATGATGATATGTATCAAGTAGATACTTGGTATGCATCAGATGGATGCAGTGTATTTCATATACTTCGAAATGTATTTCATATATGTATACTGTACTCCTATAGAGATGGTATTATTCCTCTATACGGAAGTGTCGTCATTTATATTATAAGTGTCGTAACTTATACTTTATGGGTTATTAGACCACCTTGTTCGGGTCGGCCCTGTATAAGTCATGTGGGTCGAAGGGTTATTAGACCACTCTATTGGGGGTCGGCCATGTGGGTCAAAGGGTTATTAGACCACCCTATTGGGTGTCGACCCAGACAGCATTATGTTATGTGATTAAGTTAAGGCTGACCTAATAGAGGTTATTAGGCAAGTCAAGTCAAGTATAAATAGAGTGCGAGAGGCACTCTAATTCATCATTCTATTCTCTCTCACACTCTCAGGAGAGTGGCACACTTGTGGAGGAGGAGAAGTTGCTGCTAGGAGATGTCTATCTCTTATGCTTGGGTTGTATCATTGCTCTATCTATCTATGAGGAAGTTATTGGAGTTTTTCACCTTTATGGTTTTTCCCAAGTAAACTTTGTGTCTCTTGTGTGCTTGCATTATTGTGTTCATGATTGATATGCTGTATATATGCTGTACATGTTCTCTCATTTAAGATCCTAGATCAGATTGAAGTAAATTCTGAAAAATTAACAATTGCTACTTATCTAGAATGAAACCTCTTTGCTGACATGTTGGGAGTAGTGCACACTCTTAACAATGTTTTGGTAGATATGGAAGGCATCTAGAAAGTTACCGTATGAATACGGAATATGAATAAATGTTGTATTGAAGCATTGGCTAAGATAATTGCATAATTGTATGACATATGTCCTTATGCGTAAGATTTTGTTCTGAAAACTATGAGATGCTTCTAATCATGCAATTGAATTTGACTTGTAGAAAAGATCGTGTACAATCACCTACAAAAACGACGACATTTGTTCCAGCGACGAAGTTCAAGAAAACTACCTATTGAAGATATTGAAGAATTTGAAGTTCTCAGGATCAGGGATGCAGTAATAGAAGGATGCCATGATTGAGTACCAGGAGATCATGAAGAATGATGTATGGGATGTGGTTCCGAGACCAGAAAGGAAGTCTGTTGTGACTTCCAAGTGGATCTACAAGATCAAGCATGCTGCAGATGGTAGCATAAAAAAATACAAGGCAAGGTTTGTGGATTCTACCAGAAAGGAGGAATAGATTATGAAGAAACTTTTGCACCTATAGCCAGATACAGTTCCATCAGAACAGTACTTGCTCTAGTTACAGTGGTGAAGTGAAAGATACACCAAATGGATGTCAAGACAACTTTCTTGAATGGTGTAGTCGAAGACGAAATGTATGTGGAGCAGCCACTCGGTTTTGAGACACATGACAGGGAGTCACATGTGTGCAAATTGAAGAAAGCCTTGTATGTTTTGAAACAAGCACCCATGACATGGTACGGAAAAATAGACAGCTTCCTGACCAATTTGGGCTCTACCAAGAGTAAAATGGATTCCAACCTTTACTACAAGGTTGAGGAAGGCAATCTAGTGATACTCCTACTGTATGTAGATGACTTGTTTGTGACAGGTGAGGATGGGTTGATTGCTGATACGAAGAGGAAGCTTGTTGACGAGTTCGAGATGAAGGACTTGGGTATGATGCATTACTTTCTAGGCATGGAAGTGTGACGGAATACAGATGGAATCTTCCTTGGACAAGGGAAGTATGCAGTAAAGATCCTGAAGCGGTTCGGGATGATGGACTGCAAGGCCATGGCCACACCTATGGCATCGAACATGAAGCTATTGAGTGTTGCTTCATCAGAGTCGATTGATGCCACAATGTATCATAAGATGATTGGGTCCTTGACGAACACGAGACCAGATATTTGCTTTGCTGTGAACACTCTGAGCCAATTCCTGACGGATCCTAGACATGTTCACTTGATTGTTGCAAAGCATATTCTGAGGTACCTGAAGGGTACGGTTGATTATGGGCTCAAGTATGATGGGAATCAAAAGGTTAACCTTGAGGGTTATGTTGATTCAGATTGGGCAGGCAGTGTTGCAGATAGAAAGAGCACTTCAAGGTGTTGCTTCAGTATGGAATCGGGTGTGATCTCTTGGTTTAGCAAGAAGCAATCCTGCGTAGCACTGAGTATAGCCGAAGCAGAGTATGTCACAGCTTGTTCGGCTAGTTGTGAGGCAGTTTGGCTAAGGAAGCTACTGTCAAATTTGTTTGATCTCCAGTTGGATGGTACTTGTATCTTTTGTGACAACCAGAGTTGTGTGAAGATGTCCGAGAACCCGATGTTCCATGACAAGTCAAAGCATATCGAGATCAAGTATCACTATATCAAGGATATGGTGCAGAGAGGAGCAGTGAAGCTCATGTATGTTGCGATGGATGAGCAGATAGCAGATGTGTTGACCAAGCCACTAGCCAAAGTGAAGTTCGAGTACTTCATAGAAAGGCTTGGTGTTCTTCAGATTGAAGATACTGGAAGTGATGGGACACAGATGCAGGAGCCCTTCCAAGCATGGTGGTAAGAGGGTCCTCCCATGGCTGTTTGTGGAGCATTCATATGATGCTCCATGTGATGATGATCCGTACGATCATGAACATCCGTATGATGATGAACATTCGAGCGATGCTCCGAGGTTGTGGCTGTGGATATCTTGTCAAGTTGTGTTGTAAAACATGTAATAGTTCCCTGGGAGATCTTGCAGATGCTCTTTCAAGGTTTTCCCTATGGCATATAATAGCTCCCTGGGAGATCTGGCATATGCTCTTTCGAGGTTTTGCTTGTAGGTGACATATAATAGCTCCCTGGGAGATCTTGCAAGTTGTGCTTAGCACGTAATCAGTCCTGGGATGCTCTTTTGAGGTTTTGTCAGTGGCATATAATAACACCCTGGGAGGTCTTGCAGGTTGTGCTTAGCACGTAATCAATCCTGGGATGCTCTTTCGAAATTTTGCCTGCTTGCATATAATAGCTCCCTGGGAGATCTTGCAAGTTGTGCTTAGCACGTAATCAGTCCTGGGATACTCTTTCAAGGTTTTGCAAGATGCACATAATCAATCTTGAGATTCCACCAGATGGCCGCTCTCAGAGATGATGAAGACCTACATGGAGGCTAGGCCTACATCCAGCATGAAAAGGGCCTACCTCTGTGGAACTTCCTATGACAAGAAGAATTGAGAGATAGCACCAGTGATCGAGATGCCGAGTACAACAGTAGTGACGATGATGCTCCAATAATCCAGTGACAATGATCCAACTCTAGTATTAGAGACTTGTGCCTATATGTATTGATGACCTGTGTCAAGAAAATACCTTCCTAGTTAAGAGGGAGTGTTGATGTATTTGTAACTTCGGAAGATATTCACTTGTATATTTTATGTATTACATTTGTACTTTATTGTATCCCCAACAGAGATGTATTATTCATCCGATTGGAAGTGTAGTCATTTGTATTTGCAAGTGTCGCAAGTTATATTGTAAGTGTCGTAACTTATATTTGATGGGTTATTATACCACCTTAGTGGAGTCGACCCTGTATGAGTTAAGTGGAAAGGTTATTAGACTCCCTTAGGGAGTCGACCCAGTTAGGGAAAAAGGAAGGAAGTTAAAGTATAAATAGAGTGGTTGCACCACTCTATTTGCTCATTCACTCACTCATCCAACTCGCATAGTTGAGAAAGGAGTGCGCACAAGTTGAGTAGCTGTTGAAGACATCTATCTTTTGGGGATTCATTTTTGTGATCTTTGTATTGGTGCTTATTCTATCTCTGAGGAAGTTGTGGGGTTTTTCACCTTCTTGGTTTTCCCTGGTGAAATACTTTGTCTCTTGTCTCTTGTGTTTGATATGTTGTACATGTTCTCTCAGTTAAGATCCTAAATCATATTGAGTTAAATGATGAAAATCTAACGAAAGGAACTAAGTTTTTTGATGTATTGCAAGTCCAAATTTTTTTAGGCCAATATGGTGAACAAATCATACTTTGATAAAAAAAAACTATTTCCTCAAAAAAATATTGGGCTCCCCAAATAATGGTTCTTACCTTTTGCATTTATCAAATTAGTGTATAAAAGGTAATACTTTCCCACCGATGTTATTCATTAAAACCTTATGACTACAATAGAATCTCCAATGATATTTATTCCATATCTTCTACGTATAATTATCAACAAAAGAAAACATTTAATGCTTTAGAATTTTATGTTAATTATGAACTATACTTTGAAAATATTTGATAATTTATAAGTTATTTTATCACTTGTTTAGTTGTACTTTGATCACATTTATTATGCAGTGATGAACCTAACACAAAACGCACATTATAATGAATTGGATTTTGACACAGATATAGATTACTATACAACACCATCAAGTGCAAGTATCAAGACAACGTAGTGCTTAATAAAGATACTCATCACAAAAGCCAAAAGGTAGCTAGATTAGAAATTGACTATTCCCTCAAACATGTAATCCAAATTATGACAATTACCCTTGCTATTGAACCATAAGAGTAGAAAACGATAGGTCACAATACATTTTAACGATTTGAGCACTTTGTTGTTAAGCCAAGGATTCATGTCCATCCTTAGTTGTATAAAACGATAGGTCCCAATACATTTTAATGATTTGAGCACTTTGTTGTTAAGCGAAGAACTCATGTCCATCCTTGGTTGTATCAACCTCAATTGTGGGAGTCAACCATGTACTAACAGCCTTCACTCAAAATAGTATTAAAGAAAGTTGATTGACCCACTTAAACAAAAAAAAACATAATCATGGTTATTTTGTGGTAAGAATAATCAAAGCAACATAAATTAATTGAACTAAAATATCACTATAGAAATTATAAACCTTAATAACAATCAAGTATTGTAATCAAAATTTCATCAATTATCCCTACAACCTTCATTGATCTCATTTGTTTAATAAGAATAATAAAAAATAAAATATCAACATAGAAATTTTAAACCTTAATAACCATCAAATGCGGTAATCAAAATTTCAACAATTATCCATCCAACCTTCATGGTTCTCATTTGTTTAATAAGAATAATCAAAACAATAAACATTAATAAAACCTTTCATCGATGTTATTCTCATAAGAATAATCAAAATTATAGAAAATATTTGTCTTTAAGCATTATAATCAAAATCCAATCCATCATGGCTACAATTTTCATTGTTTTCATTTGTTTGATAACAACAATGAAAACTATAAACATTAAGAAAATATAAATCATGATGCAATAATAGACATTAATAATCCTTAATAAAAAAATTCACCCCCATGTTTTATAGCTTTTATTAGTTTGATAAGAATCACTAAAACTATACCTTGTTAAAATAATCATCATTTATTCCCTTTAATAATAATCAAAATTATAAACATGTGTAAAACTATAACAATCATTCTTGTTATTATTCTCTATAAGAGTCAAAATTTCATCAATCATCTCTACAATTTTTTGAAAAATATCAAAATCATAAACATTAATAACCATAATCCAATATTACTTGATAAGAATAATCACAATCAAGAAAATATTAATCATGATGCAATAATAGACATTAATAATCCTTAATAAAAAATTCCACCCCCTCGAGCTTTATAGCTTTTATTAGTTTGATAAGAGTCACTAAAACTATACATTGATAAACTAATAATTATTTATTCCCTTTAATAATAATCAAAATTATAAACATGAGTAAAACTCTAACAATCATTCTTGTTATTATTCTCTAAAAGAGAATATCAAAATTTCATCAATCACCTCTACAATTTTCCGAAAATATCAAAATCATAAACATTAATAACCATAATCTATTATTACTTTATAAGAACAATCACAGACAAGAAAATATTAATCATGATGCAATACTAGACATTAATAATCCTTAATAAAAATTCCACCCCCTTTATAGTTTTTATTAGTGTGATAAGAATCACTAAAACTATACATTGATAAAATAATAATAATTTATTCTCTTTAATAAAAATTTAATTATAAACATGAGTAAAACTATAACAATCATTCTTGTTATTATTCTGTTTAAGAGAATATCAAAATTTCATCAAATCATCCCTACAATTTTCCGAAAATATCAAAATCATAAACATTAATAACCATAATCCATTATTACTTGATAAGAAAACCGCACTCAAGAAAATATTAATCATGATGCAATAATAGACATTAATAATCCTTAATAAAAAATTCCACTCCCTCAAGCTTTATAGCTTTTATTATTTTGATAAGAATCACTAAAACTATACATTGATAAAATAATAATCATTTATTCCCTTTAATAATAACCAAAATTATAAACATGAATAAAACTATAACAATCATTCTTGTTATTATTCTCTTTAAGAGAATATCAAAATTTCAAATAATTCTTGTTATTATTCTCTTTAGGAGAATATCAAAAATCCATCAATCATCTCTACAATTTTCCGAAAACATCAAGATCATAAACATTAATAAACATAATCCATTATTACTTGATAAGAATAATCACAATCTTCCATCCCCTCAAGCTTTATAGCTTTTATTAGTTTGATAAGAATCACTAAAACTATACATTGATAAAATAATAATCATTTATTCCCTTTAATAATAATCAAAATTATAAACATGAGTAAACTATAACAATCATTCTTCTTATTATTCTCTGTAAGAGTATCAAAATTTCATCAATCATCTCTACAATTTTCCGAAAATATCAAAATCATAAACATTAATAACCATAATCCATTATTACTCCATAATAATAATCAGTGTCATGAAAATATTAATCATAATGCAATAATAGACATTACTAATCCTTGACAAAACTTCCCCCCCCCTCAAGCTTTATAGCTTTTATTAGTTTGATAAGAATCACTAAAACTATACATTGATCAAATAATAATCATTTATTCCCTTTAATAATAATCAAAATTATAAACATGAGTAAAACTATAATAATCATTCGCGTTATTATTCTCTATAAGAGAATATCAAAATTTCATCAATCATCTCTACAATTTCCGAAAATATCAAAATCATGAACATTAATACCAATAATCTATTATTACTTTTTTGAGTGGAATCATAATCTATTATTACTTGATAAGAATAATCAGTCATAAACATTAATAAAATCATGATAATAAATAATTTAAGAATAATAATCAACCCCATGAATATATACACATTCATAACCATTAAACAATATGTTATAATTTTCAATTGATTATTCAATAATTTTCATTAATTTGATGAAAATAATCAAAACTATAAACTATAACTAGTCATTCTTTAGTAAAATTAGCTAAAACTTGAAACATTTATAACCATAAAATAAAACCAATTTTCAAAAAACATTTTAATTAAATTTTCATGCCTTCATTTTTTCATCCATTTCATAATATCAAAATCTTCAATATTTCCATTCATGTGATACAATATTAAAAAATTATAGTTATAATCATATAATCTTATGATAAAAATAATCAAAATAATGAAAGAATAAAAAAACATAACATTATGACAAAAAAATCAATTAATCATTTAATAGTTTTCATTAATTTAAAAAAAATTAATCAAAAATATAAATTCATAAAAATAAAATTGATCTCATAACTATAAAAATATTTTTGATATTATAATCAAAAGTTCATTAAACAATTCAAGATAATCAGAACTATAAACATTAATACCCCAATATTACAATAAATCACACATGATCTTTATTGTTTCCTTTTAAATATGTTTTTTCTTTATATTTAGAGTGTGATAATTTATCTGATCACATATACTAAATATTTAGTCAATGATAATTTATCTGATCACATATACTAAATATTTAGTCAAAATATAAAATATTAATTATTATGTACTTTATAATATATTATAAATTTGGAATTCCCTGGTCTTAACCCAAACTTACTTTATCGAAGAAAAGAAAGAAGTCCAATATCCTTGAAAAAGAACTTGATCAAAAGAACCCTATATAAAACATGAAACAAGGTCTTAAAAATGTTAGAATCATATTCTAAAAAATTTTGGAAATGAAACCCTTGCGTACATTGAAGGGCAATACGAGTCCAAACTATATGTTCATTAAAACGCATATCAGTAGAGATGTCATTCTACATGGGGAAATCTATAACAAGGAGTTCAAACTATATGTTCACTAAAATGCATATAAGTAGAGATGTCATTCTCCATGGGAAATCTATCACAAGGAGAGCATGTGTAAGATATGAGATAGAGAAAATATGGAAATGAAATATATAAATTAACTTGCAAGTATGGTATAGATTAGAAGTGAACTGGACATGAAGGACTTTTTTTTCCTTGGGATTCTACATGGGAAATCTATAACAAAGAGTTCAAACTATATGTTCACTAAAACACATATAAGTAGAGATGTCATTCTACATGGGAAATCTATAACAAGGAGAGCATGTATAAGATATGAGATGAAGAAAATATAGAAATGAAATATATAAATTAACTTGTAAGTATGATATAGATTAGAAGACCCTGATTAGGGGGCTTAACTCGACGGGGACATCAAGTGAGGCTCTTAAATATCTATGCATAGCCTACTCGAGGATTTGACATCAAGACCTTCTGCTTACAACTCACGACTCTCAACCACTTGAGCTAACCCACCAGGCTTAACTGGACATGAAAATATGAATAAATTGTTCGTCTAAGTTTTGTATTAAAAGATAATGTTAAAAATCTTATTTGTGAGAAAGATTGGAAATGAAATGAATATCAAAGATACAAATAAACCTATGTTTAATTTTAGTGTTAATCTTTTAATCACAATTATAAGGCATTCTTCCTTATGAAATCATCCCTTAACTTGTAATTTGATGTGTTAGACTACGATGGAGGCATCCTCTTCCTCTCCGTTATAATATTTCCTCTTTAAGAGATCACTCAAATTTATCTTTTAATTAATTCTCAGCCTCACTCTCCAGATGTGTTAGACGACGACCATCAAGAGCATCCTCTTCTGTCCCGACCATCCTGGAAATGGCAAACTGACCACGTCTCTCCTGACATTTTCAATCAATTCAGGGTTTCATTGCCTGATTTATTAGGGTTTAGCTTAAAGGGGTTTTAAGCACACACAATTAAGTGCGAAGGAAGACCTGCACAGGCATTTCAGAGCCAAACTAAACATTTTCGAAGCGGGATTAAATGTGGGTTCCGCTTACTGAGTATTCAAAAGAACTTTTAGGGTTTCTGCGCCTAAGCACACATAATCACGCGAGAAAGAAGACGGGCACAAGCGTTTCAGAGCCGAACCGAACTAATTCGGAGCAGGATTAAATGCGGGTTTACGCTTACTGGGTATTCCAAAATTTTAGTATTTGAGGATTTTATCTCAAGGGGTGTTCATAAAGACTCAAAATCATGCAATTCTGCGAGAATGAAGAAGATCCGAGAATTGTTTGATTCTACCTACAACTGAGGGGGAATTATGGGATGCTGAGGGACCGTGAGTGACGAGAAATTCTACGGCGAGTAACACTTAGGCTTTCTGAGAAGCTGTTATATGCGTTGATTCCCATGATATCAAAAGAGATTCAAGAAGTAAAGATCATTCCACTGGGTAGCAAAAATAACAACAATCACATGGGTGGTTCTCAGTTTGCTAGGGATGATTCTAGTAATACGGATATGGAAAAGTCTGTGATGTAGAACTGGGTGTGGAAATCTTTCGAAACCCAGTTCTGATACAGAAAGAGCAAGCTCTGAGGTGGATTCGGTTCGAGCATCAATGTGAAGCCCACTGAAAGATAGTCACTGTTGCGCTCACATAAAAGACATAATCCACATAAAAAGGTTGAAGGGCGCCATGAAATAGGTGTTGAGGTGGAGAGGGATCGAATTAATGCAGGGGAAAGGCATGGTTTTGTATCGTCTCATAGGGGATCTACTGCAAGTGGAGAAACCGCTAGGTCAAGTAATCGCCTGGTACATCTATGCCTGAAGTATCACACCTTGGTTGGGGTCATTGATGCATTCCCATAGATTTGGAGATTGCCACTAGCTGTGAAAATTCTGCTTAAAAACAGCCAAGCATCATGCTGTTGCAGTATTGTGAATCTCATAATTTGTTTTGAGTTGGTCTTTGTTTGTTAAATGCCATTGTTTGATTTTTTGTAGGGGCCAACCTAAAAATAAGTTTAGAGTAGAAGTCAAGGCAATCGGGCAAGTCAGGAACAAAAATCTCGTTTGTTTTATAGGGTATTGTGCTACCGGTGCAGGCAGGTATTGTGATATTTGGATGGATCTCTCTATCCGTTGGGTATGTTATTAATCGTGGGAATCCATTGCATGTAAAATTATCTGCTAATGTAATATGTGGGTTTTTTATGACTGATAACCAAGAGACTGGGGGACGAGTTCGTTAACAATGTCAAACTAGAACAGTGGCTTTCATGGAGAGGTAGGGTATGTCAGTTCCCTCACATGAGAAACCCGAATGAAAATTATTCCTGGAACTGCCAAAGGATAATTTAGCTGAACATACAATTTTATCACTAGTTATCGATGCATAATCCCACATAATAAAAATATCCTTTTGGCTTTTGCTTTCACAGATGCATGCTGTTGTTACTAATTTTAGACTCATGGATTTGTGCAGATTAGCATATTTACATGAAGGGTTGGAGCCCAAGGTTGTTCGTAGAGATATAAATCGAGCAACTTTCGCCTGGATAAGCAATGGAATGCCAAGGTTTCAGACTTTGGACTCGCCAAGCTCCTTGGATCCGAAGAAAGTTATGTCACAACCCAGGCCTTGGGGACTTTTGGGTAAATACTGATTTCTGTCATGCTAGTTGGTTTTAAGGCATAATATTTGGTGTCAAGCTTCAACAATGCAAACACTTTTGTATGATTTGTTTTTTTATTTTTCTGGATTACTAGCCTACAAACCAAAGAAAAGCTAGTCTCTGGTATCAAGCTTCAAGAATGCAAACAGTTTTGCATGATTGTTTTTTCATTTTTCTGGATTACTCACCTACAAACCAAAGAAAACCATTAGCTTTGGTTACGCAATTGTTTTTCCTTTCATTAGGCGGTTAGACCATACCAATCTATGGGACTGGGAAAATTTTAAACTTGATGAGATATTGAGTATTCCTGATCTCTGCTATTAGTCATATTGTTTGCAGTGGTTGATGGTGTTTTAACAATTCACATTTACGTGAAGGTTTTTCCATTTGCACGATTGTGTTTTATTCTTTTGGATTATTGGCCTACAAACCAAACAAAACCATTAGCTTTTGGTGCAGAAAAGAATTTCTTTCACCCAATTTTTTTCCCTTTTATTATATGCGGTTAGACTCTATGGGACTGGGAAAATCTTAAACTTGATGAGATATTACGTGATTTTTTTTCATTTTGCTTGATTACTGGTCTAGACCAAAGAAAACCATTAGCTTTGGTGAAGGAAATAGGTGTTGTGGTGGAGAGGGATCGGATTAATGCAGGGGAAGGGCATGGTTTTGTATCGTCTCATAGGGGATCTACTGCAAGTGGAGAGACCGCTAGGTCAAGTAATCGCATGGTACATCTATGCCTGAAGTATCACACCTTGGTTGGGGTCATTGATACATTCTCAGAGATTTGGAGATTGCTACTCGCTGTAAAAATTCTGCTTAAAAACAGCCAAGCCTCATGCTGTTGCAGTATTGTGAATCTCATAATTTCTTTTGGGTTGGTCTTCGTTTGTTAAATGCCATTGTTTGATTTTTTTGTAGGGGCCAACCTGAAAATAAGTTTAGAGTAGAAGTTGAGGCAATTGGGCGAGTCAGGAACAAAAATCTCGTTTGTTTTATAGGGTATTGTGCTACCGGTGCAGGCAGGTATTGTGATATTTGGATGGATCTCTCTATCCGTTGGGTATGCTATTAATCGTGGGAATCCATTGCATGTAAAATTATCTGCTAATGTAGTATGTGGGTTTTTATGACTGATAACCAGGAGACTGGTGGACGAGTTCGTTAACAATGTCAAACTAGAACAGTGGCTCCATGGAGATGTAGGGTATGTCAGTTCCCTCACATGAGAAACCCGAATGAAAATTATTCCAGGAACTGCCAAAGGATAATTTAGCTGAACATACAATTTTATCAGTAGTTATCGATACATAAGCCCACATAATAAAAACATCCTTTTGCTTTCACAGATGCATGCTGTTGTTACTGATTTTAGACTCATGGATTTGTGCAGATTAGCATATTTACACAAGGGTTGGAGCCCAAGGTTGTTCATAGACAGATATAAATCGAGCAACTTTCGCCTGGATAAGCAATGGAATGCCAAGGTTTCAGACTTTGGACTGGCCAAGCTCCTTGGATCCGAAGAAAGCTATATCACAACCCGGGTCTTGGGGACTTTAAGGTAAATACTGATTTCTGTCATGCTATTTGGTTTTAAGGCATAATATTTGGTATCAAGCTTCAACAATGCAAACACTTTTGTATGATTTGTTTTTTTATTTTTCTGGATGACTAGCCTACAAACCAAAGAAAAGCTAGTCTTTGGTATCGAGCTTAAAGAATGCAAACACTTCTGCATGATTATTTTTTCATTTTTCTGGATTACTAACCTACAAACCAAAGAAAAGCACTAGCTTTGGTGAAGGAAAGAACAACTTTTACGCAATTGTTTTTCCTTTCATTATCCGGTTAGACCATACCAATCTATGGGACTGGGAAAATCTTAAACTTGATGAGATATTGGGTATTCCTGATCTCTGCTATTCGTCATATTGTTTGCAGTGGTTGATGGTGTTTTACAAGTCACATTTGCGTGAAGGTTTTTCATTTGCATGCTTGTTTTTTCTTCCTCTGGATTATTGGCCTACAAACCAAACAAAAACATTAGCTTTGGTGCAGAAAAGAATTTCTTCCACCTAATCTTTTTCCCTTTTATTATATGCGGTTAGACTCTATGGGACTGGGAAAATCTTAAACTTGATGAGATATTACGTGATTTTTTTTTCATTTTGCTGGATTACTGGTCTAGCCCAAAGAAAACCATTAGCTTTGGTGCAGGAAATAGGTGTTGTGGTGGAGAGGGATCGGATTAATGCAGGGGAAGGGCATGGTTTTCTATCGTCTCATAGGGGATCTACTGCAAGCGGAGAGACCGCTAGGTCAAGAAATCGCCTGGTACATCTATGCCTGAAGTATCACACCTTGGTTGGGGTCATTGATACATTCTCAGAGATTTGGAGATTGCTACTAGCTGTGAAAATTCTGCATAAAAACAGCCAAGCATCATGCTTTTGCAGTATTGTGAATCTCATAATTTCTTTTGAGTTGGTCTGTGTTTGTTAAATGCCATTCTTTGATTTTTTTGTAGGGGCCAACCTCAAAATAAGTTTAGAGTAGAAGTTGAGGCAATCGGGCGAGTCAGGAACAAAAATCTCGTTTGTTTTCTACGGTATTGTGCTACAGGTGCAGGCAGGTATTGTGATATTTGGATGGATCTCTCTATCCGTTGGGTATGCTATTAATCGTAGGAAGCCATTGCATGTAAAATTATCTGCTAATGTAGTATGTGGGTTTTTTTGTGACTGATAACCAGGAGACTGGTGGACGAGTTCGTTAATAATGTCAAACTAGAACAGTGGCTTCATGGAGATTTAGGGTATGTCAGTTCCCTCACATGAGAAACCCGAATGAAAATTATTCCAGGAACTGCCAAAGGATAATTTAGCTGAACATACAATCTTATCAGTAGTTATCAATGCATAAGCCCACATAATAAAAACATCCTTTTGCTTTCACAGATGCATGCTGTTGTTACTGATTTTAGACTCATGGATTTGTGCAGATTAGCATATTTACACGAAGGGTTGGAGCCCAAGGTTGTTCATAGAGATATAAATCGAGCAACTTTTGCCTGGATAAGCAATGGAATGCCAAGGTTTCAGACTTTGGACTGGCCAAGCTCTTTGGATCCGAAGAAAGCTATATCACAACCCGGTTCTTGGGGACTTTTGGGTAAATACTGATTTCTGTCATGCTATTTGGTTTTAAGGCATACTATTTGGTATCAAGCTTCAACAATGCAAACACTTTTGTATGATTTGTTTTATTATTTTTCTGGATTACTAGCCTACAAACAAAAGAAAAGCTAGCCTTTGGTATCGAGCTTCAAGAATGCAGACACTTCTGCATGATTTTTTTCATTTTTCTGGATTACTAGCCTACAAACCAAAGAAAAGCATTAGCTTTGGTGAAGGAAAGAATAACTTTTACGCAATTGTTTTTCCTTTCAATATGCGGTTAGACCATACCAATCTATGGGACTGGGAAAATCTTAAACTTGATGAGATATTGGGTATTCCTGATCTCTGCTATTAGTTATATTGTTTGCAGTGATTGATGGTGTTTTAACAACTCACATTTGCGTGAAGGTTTTTTCATTTGCATGATTGTTTTTTCTTCTTCTAGATTATTGGCCTACAAACCAAACAAAAACATTAGCTTTGGTCCAGAAAAGAATTTCTTTCACCCAATTTTTTTCCCTTTTATTATATGCGTTTAGACTCTATGGGACTGGGAAAATCTTAAACTTGATGAGATATTACGTGATTTTTTTTCATTTTGCTGGATTACTGGTCTAGACCAAAGAAAACCATTATAGCTTTGGTGCAGGAAAGAGTCACATTTATGTAGGTTTTCCCTTTTACTATATGTTTGACCATATCAATCTGTGAGACTGGGAAAAACAAACTTGATTGAATATTGGGTATTAGGAATCTCTGCTGTTAGTGTTTTACGGAGCCTTGTATTTTCAGCTACGTTGCACGGTTGCACCCAAGAATGCAAACACAAAGATGTTGAATGAGAGAAGCGATGTCTACAGCTTTGGAGTACTTATCATGGAGATTATTTTAAGAAGAAGCCCCATTGATTATGGCAGACCTGCTAGGGAGGTTTGTATATACAGTTCCTTTAGGAATCTCTGCTGTTAGTGTTTTACGGAGCCTTGGATTTTCAGCTACGTTGCACCCAAGAATGCAAACACAAAGATGTTGAATGAAAGAAGCGATGTCTACAGCTTTGGAGTACTTATCATGGAGATTATTTTAAGAAGAAGCCCCGTTGATTATGGCAGACCTGCTAGGGAGGTTAGTATATACAGTTCCTTTATATCGAATCTCGATGGCTGAATCTCTTCAAACATTTTCATTTAAATTAACAGAGTTATATCTTTAAGGTCTCAAGGTGGAATGAATCTTTTTGAATTTAAATAGTTTGCAGGTAAACTTGGTAGAGTGGCTGAAAATGATGGTGAGGAGCCAAAGCTCTGAGGAAATGGTAGATCCATTGCTCAATGTTAAACCCTCATCCAGGGCATTGAAACAAGCATTGCTGTATCCCTGCGTTGCATGGATCCAGATGCCGCCAAGAAGCCAAAGATATTTAATATATATATATATATATATATATATATATATATATATATACTGTTGAATATCTGTGCTGGCATCAGACTATATATATATATATATATATATATATATATATATATACACTGCTGTTAATACTCTACAACTAGATGCTTATTGCTTGCCATAATTTTCTTTTATCTTGCAGGTATTTCATAGTTATACAATCTGAAACATCACTGAAACATGGATTTTGTTTGTTTGGACAGGATCGTGGCAGGTCGTGAGAATTCTCACTCAACCCAAATGGCAATACAGATGCCAACACTAGTGAAGGCGAGGCCAGCAGCCCCAGACACAGGACGAGGCGGAGATTGTGGGATTTTTTCTTAATATCATATATTTTCTTTAATGAATGATTTCCTGAAAACGATCTCAGACGATCTCAGAGAAAAGATCGAAATGCTGAGAGCCCCATCAAAACAATAACGCAGTTTCAGAATTCACAAATAAATAATCCAACAATCTAGACTGCAACAAATAATCTAATGTATATCCGACATTCATTAAATTCCAATTAGTAAAATCCAACGCTCATTGAATTCCAATTAGTCTTTTTGCAAGTTGTAATTTTCCCAATTACAATAAAGTGGGGATTATTTCGGTTATATTGTAATTGAATTCTAATTAGTCTTTCTGTTTACAATTATATTGCACAGTTTTTATGCAAGTTGGGATTTTTACAATTATATTGTATTCGCTTTTTTACTATCTCAGGTAAAAAAGAATAATTGAGGGGTTACAATCCATGGGTACAAGTAGTCATATAATCATGTGCTTTCTGGGTAGAAAGAATAATTGAGGGGTTATAATCCATGGATACATGAGTGACAGGATAACAGTTCAGACCACCAAAAATATAATTGATGTGTGGCAATCCAAACTCCTGATTATGATCCTTTGAGTTCTGTGGAACACCATCCTAACCAAATATAATAACATTTCTAAAATTATTAAATTTGTGTTATTCGAAAATTATCAAATTTGAGTGATTAGAATTTTGAGTTCAATGAATTTCGCAGTGACTTTAAACAAAAATTGAATCATCAAACTCTCAATTAAAAAATAATTCTTTGACAAAAACATTTTGAAAAGAATCAAAATTCAAGGAGAAATGAGTAGAAATTCTACAACCAGCAATTAAAAAATAATTCTTTGACAAAAACATTTTGAAAAGAATCAAAATTCAAGGAGAAATGAGTAGACATTCTACAACCGGAGGGCAAGAGCATGGAATGCAAATATCTAATCCTGGTGGTACCTTTTTTCACTACAACATGCAGCTAGATTATATATAAAAAGCAAGCTATAGTCATCTTATACGCTGTCCATTAGATTCCTACAATGTGTTAATTTT
The DNA here is from genome assembly GCA_027924585.1 of Larix kaempferi. Lineage (NCBI taxonomy): Eukaryota > Viridiplantae > Streptophyta > Pinopsida > Pinales > Pinaceae > Larix > Larix kaempferi. The sequence continues at coordinate 15,516,149 of BSBM01000362.1, forward strand.
CTGGCTTTATTATATAGAGCAGAAGCTCCATTACCATACGCACAGAAAAAGTAAATCAGTGGTCTCCAACGGACCCGCCTGCAAAAGGCAAAAACGGACCCACGAACGTTGCAGTGGTATGGTTTAGGATTTAAGAAACCCACATGATGGTCCGACGAAGATACTAAATCCACTACTTGCAGTGGTATGGTTTAGGGTTTAAGAAACCCACATGATGGTAGGACGAAGGTACTAATTCCACTACTTCTATACATTATTACATAGGGACATGATGGTTTGACAAAGGTACCAATTATACTATTATACATTATTACATAGGGAGAAGGAACATGATGGTTTGACAAAGTACCAATTCTACTACTTTTATATATTATTATATATGGAATTTTAAAGTTACAACATCATGAGTCAATCTTGTGTGCCAACATTGAGCCTTGTGTGACGAGGTAGTGCCTTATATGAGCCTGAGTTGGACTCACGAAACTTGGAGAAGAATCTTGAGTTGGATTCAAGAAGGAATAAGCCTCATGTGTTGAGGTAAGTGCTTTGTATGTCAAAGTGATGGTGTTGTACAGTCTTGTTTGTCAAAACTAAGGTCGTGTGTGTCAACACGGATCCTCATGTGTTGAGGTAATGCCTTGCATGCCAAAGCATGAATGGTGTGTGATGTACTACTAACCATGGTTGAGCTATTAAGTCTCCTCTAGAGACTGGCCACCTCTATAGAGTGAATTATTTAGCATATGACCTCTTGGAACGATAGTAGAACAAGATGATCACATCATTGGAAAATTCTTCTTAGTATATTTGATATGATAGATAAATTAAAATTGGCACGTGTGGACCATGCAGATAAGACAAGAGATAAAGATAAGATGTGATAAGATAAGAGAGAACTCGAATTGTTAAACTTCAGTGATGTTAACAAGAAAGATTTAAGTTAATTAAAGGAGAATTCGAATTGTTCACTTCAGTGATGTTATTAACACTCCAGTTAAAAGAGTTAACTAAGTGTTAATAAAGAGATCTAATTAACTAAAGTGTTTTGCATGTCAACACTTAAGTTGAACTAAAATACATCACTTGAGTTACGACACTTGAGTTACAACACTTGCACGATGACACTTGAGTTAGCCACCTAACTGTTGAACTAATATACATCACTTGAGTTACGACACTTGAGTTACGACACTTGCACGATGACACTTGAGTTAGCCACCTAACTAAGTAACCTAGCATCCAGATGAAGGACGAGTTCATCATGAAATCAGAAGATAAAAATAGAAGCCAAAGCATGAGAAGTATGGTAGAAGTGATGTTATCAAGAAGGACTTGAATTAAAAGAGTTTACTAAGTGCTAATAAAGAAAATCTAGTTAACTAAAGTGTTTTGCATGTCAACACTTAAGTTGAACTAAAATAATACATCACTTGAGTTGCGACACTTGCATGACGACACTTGAGTTAGCCACCTAATTAAGTAACGTAGCATCTAGATGAAAGGCGAGTTCATCATGAAGTTAGAAGATTAAAATAGAAGCCAAAGCATGAGAAGTATGGTTTATATATGTTATGCAGGATTGATGAATTCAGTGTGAGAGCTGCAGGATATTATTCCGAGGTCTATTCTTCCATCTTCTCTCTTGCTCTGTGATTGCACCAGGGGTGCTTGATGTAAATCTATTCATTGTAAAGAAATTCTCTGCTATCTATCAATATTCTAAGGAAGATTTTCCTGGGGTTTTCTCCCTCAAGTACTAGAGGGTTTCTCTAGGGTAAATAATGTCTCGAGTGAATATGCTTATGTTTTTTTATTGTTCATTGCGCCGAAGAGGTGCATTCTACAACCCAATAGGGGATGTGTAACTCCTTTTGTGCTCGTCCTGGAGCTGATACATGTCATTTTTTTTTTAAATAATAAAATATTATAAAAATAATATGTTGACTCAAATTAGATTTTAAAAATTTACAACTTATTATTATATAAAACAAACAAAATAGATAAATTAAAACGCTTCCTCAACATTTACTCTTTAAAAATGAAGGGTTTGCACCTTGAGATATTTGATCCCTCGACACTTTGTAGACCCCCTTTTAAAATGGACCTATGTTGGTTGATTTCAAGTACTACTATAATTCCATATTAAGATAAAAAATGTTAAGATAAAAAAATTAACATGGAGAAGATTAGGAAACAATTTTGGAATTTGGGTGATAATTTGGTAATTTGGAATCTTAAAATTAAAAAATTTCAATTTCAGTTATTTAATTTAAGTAGGTAATAAAAAAATAAAGATTTATCACAAAGTGTTATAGCTCAAGACTTTAATACCTCTTCAATGAATAAAAGATTCATTGAAAATTTGGGTATAGAGCTGCGAGTTATGTTAATGTCGTAATATTATATATTTTGATAATTAAGTAATAATTGTGTGCAAGCCTTAAATGACTTATAAGACCATTTTATTACAATGATAATTTTGCAACTATTAGTGAGATGAGGTCTTCTCTTGCAACGTTAATATTGTAATAAGAATTCAACATTTTATATATCCCTTTTTCAGACGTATGGACTCATTGAATGTATATTTTCTAAGTAGTTGTTACATGCTAATACTTCAAAAACTAAAGCAGTGAATACTTAAGTTAAGCGATGAGGTATATTTTGAATGGTGAAGGCACAAGTTTTACAGCATGTGAGTTCAAATCCTTAATGAGACATTGGCCCATTGTGATAAGACTAAAAGGGTAGACGACAACCTCGAGTGGGACCCCATCTTCGATGACTCACTTAGTGTATATTTTCTAAGTAGTAGTTACATGTGAATACTTCAAAAACTTAAGCAGGTGAATACTTCAAAAACTTAAGCGATGAGGTATATTTTGAATGGTGAAGGCACAAGTTTTACATCTTGTGAGTTCAAATCCTTAATGAGACAATGACCCATTGTGATAAGGCTAAAAGGGTAGACGACAACCTTGAGTGGGACCCCATCTTGGGGGTATCTCAAGACATCTCGACCCTTCCTAAGTCATAATTTTCCTGCTAGGCACTAGCTTCTGAGTTGTCGATACCCCTATCTTGGGTATGTCTTTGAATGTCTCAACCCTTGTCGAGTCCTAATTTCCATGCTAGAAGCATGCAAGCTGATGGTACCCCTATCTAGGGTGTGCCTTCGAATGTCTTTGTTGTTGTCAAGTCATAACTTTCTTGCTAGGCACCAGCTTAAGAGTTGTTGGTAATCCTGCCCAGTAACCAATTTATTTCCTAGGCACTGGCTTGCAGGTTGTTGGTACCCCTATCTTGGATGTGTCTCTCAACATCTCAACTCTCGCTAAGTCATAACTTTCCGACTAGGCACTAGCTTATGCACTATTTACCCCTATCGTGAGTGTCTCCAATCTTTGAATGCGTCTCCAAATGTCTCAACCCCTTGTTAAGTTATAATTTTTTTGAAGTTGGTAATCTTATCCAATTACCAATTCCCCTAGTTCTTAAAAAAATACTAATATAAACCTAAAAAAACTTGTTTGCACGCCCAAACATATTAATCTATTTTTTAACCTAAATATATGTTTTAATTCACTACCTAATGTCTACTTGCCAGAAATAACAAGTTTTATATTAAAAATGATAAGAAAATTTAACAACAAACAAAAATTGCTCCATTGGTTGAGAGCCTGTATCATGGTAGGCATAGAACTCTGAATAATACCAGCATAGATCCATCTTAAACCTCGATCTATCAAGCACCTTGATCCAATTTCTTGAGGTGTATTTTTTTTTTAATTTTAAACTTAAGAAATTTGATCCCTCTCTTGCATGATAGATCCGAGTTTAAGTTTTATTTTTTTTTACTGCCTGATATGGATTTTTTAAATTACTTTTCATATTTTTTTTATTTTATGAGCAGACATAATTTTTTTTTATTACTTTTTATTTTTGGTAATGTAGTGTTACGTTACGTACGTGACAACATCTCCCCCATAGTAGGTTGTAGAGCACCAACATCACAATTTCTTATTCCTTAAACCATCAATATACCTTTTAAACCTATAGTCAGTAATATCAGTACTTTAATTACAAATTGGAGAAAAAAACTACGTTAATGAGCTATAATTCCAAACACTAATGAATATAAAACCCACCAATATATAATATTAATAACCTAGGTTCAAACTCTAATATAATTGACTTGAGAGGGAACATAATGAACATAAAACCTTCAAGTATAAATTTATTAAATTTAAAAACATCAAGCTTGAGTGGGCCCAATGGTTAAGGACATGTGTTTTCTTTAAAGAGGTCACAGGTTCAAATATGGAGGAGATCCAAATTGGAAGTAAGTATAAATTAATTAAATTTAAAAACATCAAGCTCGAGGTCACAGGTTCAAATCCGGAAGAGATTCAAATATGGGAGGTCACAGATTCAAATCTGGAGGAATATGTCCAATAATTTGTTTTAAAGAGGTCACAAGTTCAAATCTGGAGGAGATTCAAATCTAGAAGAAGCTTCAACATGACCTCGTCATCACTTGGTTCTGTTTCCAAACCTAAACCATGTTTCCTGGAATGAGGAGAAGGAACCTTGACCATCTTACTCCTTACCTCCGCATCCCATTTTCAATGTGGTATGTGGAGCCAAAACGTCCCTTCCATTCCTTCCACTCCTTTGCATTGCCTAGCCTCAACATTTCTCATTTGCATCTATCAAACCTGCACATCCCCACTTACCTTTTACATTCATACCACCACATCCCCACTCACCTTTCACATTTTATCAATCCTCTACATCTCTACCTTATCTAACCCTTCGATGCAAAATGCAAAGCCCCTAGCACCCTCCAATTCCTTCACATCCTTCATACCTTCACATCCCAACTTTCCTTCCACATTGTGAACTAAGACTTAGTCGAAGTCAAATGCACTCATAACCGATAAGGATTGACAAAAGGTGATAGAGGGTTCGTTGTAAAACTTAGTCGAAGTCAAATGGACTCATAACCGATAAGGATCGACAAAAGGTGATAGAGGGTTCGTTGTCTAGATAGGTTTACATGTGACCAAAATTAACACAAGCACATATTATGGAAGGAGTGAATAAAGTCTTTGACCCTTGCATATGATAAAATCAACGTGTGGGCTAGTATATAAACAATAAAAATATTTAGCATTTGATGCATATAGTATGAATGACTATCCCTAAATAGAATGGACAATATTAGTTGGTAAGAGAAATCAACAACGTTTAAGCTATGATCTTTGCCACAAATAGCCATATCAAGCTGTGATGGTGTGTTGGAAAGCTCTTTGAGATCAAAATTGTTTGTGGGGATACAACAGGTTGTAAAGTGGAGCTTGGCGCATTTTTCGACCTAGATGATCCTAGTATCCATAGAGATTATTACGCAGTCCATGTTATGACCCATCTCTAAAATCCTTACTTACAAGTACTTAAGACTTCGCTAATTGATGTACAGGACCATCTACTATGAATAAGACTCGCTTAGTTGGTACTCATGAATGTGGGACCACTGGGGCTATGGTTTGGGTAGTGAGAAACTATTTATAATTGTAGATAGTTAAATAATGTTTTGTCAAGTGATTATTATTGGTACTCATGAATGTGGGACCACTTGGGCTATGGTTTGGGTAGTGAGAAACTATTTATAATTGTAGATAGTTATATAATGTTTTGTCAAGTGATTATTATTGCAGTGGAGCCTTGCTTATTCAAAGGTTTCCCATTCGGCCTATGAACATTATTGTCATTTTAAATTATCAATGCAAGGTTTAATATTTTACAAGTTTAATACTCTTGTTCTTCCTCTTTTACATTTTGCATCTTATTTTCTTTTGACAATTGCTCTTAATTCTTTGTTGCTACCATATAAGTACATTACAAGTGGTATAAGAGATGCTTTCTTGTGCTAACACACACCCAACTTTCAGACAACGTGTTTTAGGCTAGAGACCTATTTCAATGTCTTTAAACACAAAGATATGTTGGTTCAACGTGCAACTATGGCTAGAACACAAATGCACAAGACATACAAGTGGGGTCACTTGGTTGGATACACCTATATTAGTACCTGTCAAGTAGTACCGTGTTGAACAAAATCCACTCACAGATCTAATCTTTTGTGTCCCTAAAAGCATATTGGAAGCCCGGTAGGCATACCCTAAGCCAACCCTACAAAAAACTTCCACACGATTTGTCACTATAGTACACTAAGCACAACACTAAGGGAGATCACTCTTATGTCTATAGGAATCTAGTATGACTAAGGGTATAGTTGATCCTCCTTAGTTAGAGTCATGGAAGACTAATAGAGTACTACTATTGGAAACCCTTGGTATATTAGAGACCTATAATGCCTTACACTCCTTCACTCCTATAACCTTGTCAAACCATAAACTCTTTAACACATAGGCAGGGAAATTCATACATAATTTGGAATATCATCAATTTGGCAATTTTGTCGTACATTATTCCTCCAACAGTAAAATAATTAAAAATTAAATATAAAGAAAAGGAAGAAGTCTACTCTAACCATTGTGGTGGACCTATCCCAAACAAATCCTTGAGTGGCATTGATCGCATTGGTGTAGCTCTTTGACAGCCCTCCAGGTGGACCCAAGTGGTCCCATGACTACCATGAGAATAGAGAACAAACTCAACAACATAGAGGGCAAACTCAATAGCCCCACTAGCTTGGTAGACAAAATGCAAACACCTCTTTCAAAACCTTTGGTCATCACTCCAAGCAACCCTCAACAACCAAATAGCTTCCTTCAAACACTCCATCAATTGTCAATTGAATATTTGGAATGATTGGAATCAACCAATTCATAATGGGGAATTTTCCTCAGTTAGCGATTGTCACAATGGGCCATCTTTTCATGGCACTCACCCCATATAAATGTTATCAAAACCAGATCAGTCATCAGACCGATCGACCCCAAAAGCTAGAAACCAGTCAAAACTAGACCAAAACCTATTAAAAAAAAGATCAATAAAAAATTACATAAAATATTCAAATTTTGATTTTATATATATATATATATATATATATATATCCATGTGAATCAAAACCAATAAGCACAATTATGCAAGGCTTTCACATGTACATAGCAAGCAAGGTGCATATAACTAAAATAACACTGAGCGCAATCCACATCTAACCCAAAATACATAAACAAAGAGGCTCTAAATGGCCTCTAGAGTCTATAAATTATCATGGTACAACAAATAACTACATATCATCTAAATAATTGCATATATTGGGATCCTATTCTTCAATAGCACGCTTTGCCCCCCTCCTCTAGGCTCTAGCCCTTGCGTCAACACCCTCCAATTTCAAGGAAACTTCCTAATCCAAGCATTAAAATAAGGTAGAAAAAACCTCCTATGCCTAATAAGTGATTTTACCTGAGTGAAGGGTACATTTTTACTACGATCATGACAAAGGAGTTCAACAAGTAGCACAGCCAACATCAAGTTACATAGAGAGGTTGATGCGCTTGATTAAATGCCAATCCCATACCCTCACACACGATAGAATCCAGTGGAAACATTACAACATTAGAGAGGTTTTATTTTACTTTTTAAATTTTCATGGTCAACATCTTCGTCCCACACATGGCATATGGACTTGTACAAAACCGACCAGTTCAGGAATACAATGTTGGTTCCGTACGAAATCGACCGAATCAGGTACAAAATTGATCGATTCAATACAAAACCAACCATTTCCGGTTCAGGGCCTCGAACTGACTGGTTCTAGAAAAATCGGTTTGATTCTGATAACACTGCCTCATATGATGCACAAATTGCTTAAGATCTACCTAAATAAGGTCATTGGCTTAGATCCAGTAGGATGGATGGGCTAGAAAGAGCAATATTTTTCTCTCCAAGGCATTGAGGATGAACAACAGAAACTCCAATTGAGGATGCTATATTCGGAGAGTGTGATAGTGATGGGAATGGCTTAAGAAGGCTTATGTGGGCTACATTGGGTAGGAACAGTTTGTAAAAGCCATTTATGCTAGATTTCACACTAATACACAGTTTTTGAGGAAGCTAACCAAGTTACGATAAACTATCATACTAGGAAACTACATTGCTTCCTTTCAAAGATTGGCAATCAAAACATAAGGTATGACTAGTGAGTTCTTCAAGGAGTATTTTATAAATGGACTAAGGGAGCAAATCAAAGTGCAAGTCTTGATGTCCCACCTTGTTACTTGGTTGGAAGCCACTCAACTAGCAAAAAAAACCCAACTGGTGGTCACAACCCATAATAAACCCCCAATTTTGTTTCCATGACCACATCCCTCGTTTGTGCTTCCTCCACCTTTTCCACAACCATCCTAGTTCCAATAGTTGATCCTTGCAAAAGTGTCAAAATGTCAACATCATGGCCTCTTTTATCATTGTGATGAAAAATTTGTCAAACGGGATAAATGTAAGGGAAAAAAATGATTTGCCATAGATATTGCTACACTAGGTATGTCTAAGGAAATTTTAGAAGAAGATATGGCTTAGCTAGATATGGTAGAGACTACACCTCATGAAGTACCCACTTAGGAGCCTCCTTGTGAGGATTCCCAAATTTCCTAAGTTATCGGAAACGCCTAAGTGCCCTCTGTAAAATGGCGTTCCGAGTTTCCGAAACGGAAACGGGTTCGATACGACGCTGAAACGTGGCAGATCCATATCAAAGGGATAGAGTACGAATCGGGCGTTTTGGAAACGAATCTGCCTTTTTCCAGAAAGGATCTGCAAATGCTGAAACAGATCGACCTTTTTTCTGAAACGGATTGGAAAAAAATGAAACGGATAGATGAAAGTGGGATACATTTCAACGGGTGATAAAAAAGGTCGAGAAACATAACCTAGCTTTTGTGGGCCCGCGATATTGTTCCGACTTCCGACAAACAAACTCGAGCAATATTCGGGCCTCTGTTTTCATCGGGCCATCTCACACTACGTAGTCGACTGCACAGACTTGTCGTGCACAGAATCATCGTTTTCGGGCCATCTCTTGGAATCCTTGCCGTGGCTTCAAGGCTTGTCTTCATATGCACCTCCAATAGCATGGTTCAATACGTAATTTACTAAGGGGCGCTACAAGTTTCTATAAGTGTTCGACCCGCCCCCGCCCTGAGCAAAAAAAGGGAGAGGTCGAAGTCCTTTATCTGTAGTATGAAAGTTAAGAAATTAGGGTTAGTTTTTATCTATTTATTTTGATGTTTTTTTTTAATTTTGTTTTAGTGATGGAAATGGCTGGTGAAACAACCGATATGTTTCCCAAGCATTTCCATTTTACAGATTCAGCATTTCAAAAATTCGATACGGGGTTTAAAAAATCAGATACTGCACAGAAATGTTTCGGTGGTGGTGTTTACTACAAGTTTCCTTATACAATATGGAGATCCGTGTTTTGGGCACCCAGGTCTGGCTTTTTCGGTTATATAGGAAAGCACCACATCCCATCTTAATTTTTGTGTGTATATTTTGTCTTTGTTGTTTTTCGTACATTAGAAAAGATAAATATATATAGGTAATGAATCCATACCAACGTACTTCCCTTACAATGAGGTTAATTATTGGTAAGGAATATCCATTTAATTATGGATTCATAACGATGTCATAAAGACAGTTTATATATTCCCTAATAATTAATCAATAAGAAATTAATTACTCGCGAAGAAAATGCATTTAATTATGGATTGAAAAAATAGTTTATATTTCCTAATAGCGTAATTTCACATACCATTTAAAAAAATTCTAATATAGAATAAATATAAAATGTTTGAGATAGTTGTAATGTTTGAGATTTTAAATATATATACGTCGTTTCCCTGCCGTATCATATCCAGATTTTTTGAAAATTTGTCGTATCCGTGTCCCCCCCCCTTGTATCCGTGTCCCCCCCCCCCTGTATCCGTATCCGTTACAATGCAACTTAGCAAATTTCCCTCCATACTTTGAAGGGAATTACAACTCCCCAAACCTTGAAGTTGGTTTGATATATCAAGCATAGAAAGGTGACTGCCTTAATCAACAATGGCAACACCCATAATTTCATCCATTGTCTAGTTGTGGAAGAAACACATTGTTATGTCCATGTGCTGCACAATTTCAAATCATCATACCCAATGGAGGTGTTATAAAATGTGGTGGGAAGTGTGAGAACGTGAAATACCAAATGAGGGTTTGTTTCCTCAAAACATACATGTCTGCCATTGGAGTGGGTGGGTGTGATGGAGTTTTAAGAAGAGAATGGTTGCGAACATTGGGCCTAGTTACAATGGATTTCAACGATTTATACCTAAGCTTCACCAAGGATGGAACATCAACTTACTCTCACTATATGGAAAAGCTCCTAAAGAAAAGTCACTTCAGCATTATTGCCTAAGTCAATGCCATTCATCATGTTGAATATTCACTCTACATAGAATATTCATCATAATTTCGGATTGGTTTTGGACAAACATCACTAGGTCTTTAAAACACCCCACGACTTACCCTCCTTGCATGGAAAGCATGATCATGGCATTCCACAAATTCTAGGCAGGCAGTCGCCCAATGTGCACCTTATCACGATTCGTTTGCATAAAAAATGAAATTTGAAGATAGTTCAAGATTTGTTGGAGGTCAAAGTCATACATCCTAGTACTAACCCTACTCCTCAATGGTCATGGTTTTGAAGAAAGAAGGTAATTGGTGCTTTCCTATGCAAATTTTGCACCCTCAACAAGTTGATAATCAAAGATAAATTTCCACTTCTCGTCATCAATGAGCAATTGGATGGGATTCATAGAGCACAGTCCTTCACTAAACTAGATCTTTGTTCTAGTTATCACCAAATTTGAATGAAGTAGACATTCCTAACATTGCCTATCGTATACACAAAAGGAATTATGAATTTTTGGTGATGCCTTTTGGGCTTTGCAAGCTTCACAAAGCACAATCCTTCATTAAACTTGATCTTTGTTCTAGTTATCACCAAATTTGGATGAAGTAGACATTCCTAACATTGCCTACCATACACACTAAGGGCATTATGAATTTGTGGTGATGCCTTTTGGGGTTTCCAATGACCCCTCCACTTCCCAAAGCCTCATAAACAAGCCTTTTTAGCATAGTAGCATAATTCGGCCATATTGGTAGTTCCTGTACGAAAATTTGGAACAAATTCGAATTTGTCGAATATTTGGTGTAATTGTAATACGAATAAGGATTTTTATTAGTGAACAATTAATTTTTTTAAACCAATTTAAGAAAACATAACTTTAACTATTTAAACACTATAAAACAAAAATATGAAATACGAATACGGATTTTTATTAGTGAACAATTAATTTTTTTAAACCAATTTAAGAAAACATAACTTTAATTATTTAAACACTATAAAACAAAAATATGATTCAATTTAATACTATCTTATTAAAATAATTATTAATAACATTGTGGACTCTCACACTCCCATACGTTGTTGAGATTTTATATTTTTGTTTTTTAAATAAATGTTTAAATTTAGTATATAAATGTATATGCAATTTTATGATATGTTTGTCAATATTTTATTAAAATTATGATATGTAAGCAATCTACTTCCGTATTTTATTCGTACTAGATTTTTTTAATACATATTTTTTCCGTATCGAATCGTATTATCTGTATTCGTACTCGAATTATGCTACTATGCTTTTTAGACATTTTTGCACAACTTTGTGCTCATCTTCTTTGATGATATTCAGATTTACAACAAAACTTGGAAGGTGAATGTGGCACATGTGGATCAAGCATTACAATTTTCCAATTATAACCACTTGTATATCTAACTTTCCAAATGCTCTTTTGTTGCTTTTAAGTAGAATACTAGGGTCACATTGTAGGTCAAGATGGGGTGAGGGTTGACACTGAGAAAATTGTAGTATTGAAACACTGACCACACCCAAAGACACTGAAAAGATTTCGTCGTTTACTTGGCCTCACTGTGCAACACTATGGTAGAAATGCTGGTCCATTATCTTCCTTGCTCAAAATGAATGCTTTTGTCTAGAATGATGCAATCGAGTAGGCCTTTTAAGGCTTAAAGGATGATATTTGTACTACACCAGTTTTAGTAGTGTCAAAGTTCACCAAGACTTCATCCTGGAATGTGTGAATCAAGAACAAGTATTGGGTCAATGTTGCTGCAAGAGGGGTACCTATTAGCATTCACTAGTAAATAATTATGTGATAGAAACTTGGGAAAGTCTATATATGAGAAATAAATGATGGCCATATTTCACACAGTGGATACATGGAACCCTTACCTCGTTGGGAGGCATTTTCAAATCAAGACAAACCATAGGAGTGGGAAGTATTTTTTGGAACAACATTTTACATGAGCAACACAAGTGGATCACCAAGACATTAGAGTATGATTATGAGATCATCTACAAGAAGGGTAAGGAGAATGGGATGGCCAACACCTTGTCCTGAAAATATAAGGATGATGGGTCCTTATTTTCCTTATCCTTACTAGTCCCAGATTGGATTGTTGTAGTCCACTAGGAATAGTTGGCTATTGTCAAAGTTTTTTGACTCATCCAACAACTACAAAATCCCTAAACCCCCCTACAATTTATACTTGGAAACATGACACCTTAAGGTATAAAGGGCATATTTTTTGGCGGAAACATTTTGCTTTAAAATCATGGGCGTTAGTGGAATTGCAATCCTTTCGGACTACATCGTCCCTATACATTTTAGAAAACATATGAATAGGTAAAGCACTCATTATTGTGGGGTGGCATGAACAAGGACATACTACATTCATTATTGAATGTGGCACATGCCAAAGGAAGAAGGATGAAATCGTGACGATAACTGGGACATTGCAGCCTCTATAATCCCTATCACCATCTGAACTAACATTTCCATGGACTTTATCATGGGGCTCCCTAAAGTAGGCAATATATTTGTAATCATGGTAGTTGTTGATTGCTTTCTCAAATATACCCACCTTTGTGCCTTAAGTTGTCCACCATTGCACAAATCTGTATGGATCATATTGTTAAATTACATATCATGCCTAATTCCATCATAATGGACCGTGATCCTAGCTTCACCAACAAAGTTTGGTAGGAATTGCTTAAATTACAAGACATCCTTCTAAAAATGAGCATGGCTTATCACCACCAAATATATGGGCAAACAGAGTTGATCAACCAGTGCCTAGAGATATATTTGAGATGTTTTTCCTCAAACCAATGACGCTTGTGGGTACAGAGGCTCCCAATGGAAGAATGGTGGTACAATTCCAACTATTATGGTGCTACAAAAATCTCACCTTATGAGACTATTTATAAACAAAAAAACCTCATTTGCAGTCTCATACTTACCAGGGACATCCAAGGTTCAGAAAGTGGATGTCAGTCTTAGAGCCAGAGCGGACATTCTTTGAACACTTAAAGACAATTTGGTCTTTGGCTCAAACTAGAATGAACCTGTTACAACTTAACTTCACACCCCTAGTGAATAAAGTCTCGAAGCAAAAGTGTGAATCTAGGTTGAAATAAGAGGGAACCATTGTCACCTCACCACCCTCTTCTACTTTTTAGTCCTAGTTCTCCTCTAGCACAAGGGGAGGCTTCCCTAAGACCAGCATTGCTAAAGGTTTAGAATGAAAGCTCAAGGGGAAAAGTTCTTTAGCAAAACATATTTACAATTTGATATGAAATTATATGTGAGTGATGGTAAAGAAAAGGACTAGTGCCTAGAAGCTATTGGGCACATGGGGTCATAAATATAAGACCATTATAGATGCACTTGCAATGGAAGAGGGGCATATATTACATAGTCCAATCTTCCTACTAAAATACTCTAGATGACTAGATCAAGTGGTTGTAAAGGACTTCTTACAACAAGAATTACATTACATAAGAAATGACTTCCTTACATACTCTTAATGCTTTCTATTTTTCAAGATAACATCAAAGAAATATGACATTAAAATGCAAGAAGAAAGAGATTCCCTACGTAAGAAATTCAACGAGGGAAAATAACTTTAACCAAACAAAGGTAACTCCATGGCATGCATCATCACAATCAGAACCATCAAGAATTACTCCAGCATCAAGGTGCCTAGCAAAGTCTTCATTATTATCCCAAAGCACCAAAATATTTACAAGGAAAAAGGTATCTCTCCAATAAACCATCAAGGTACCTAGCAAAGTCTTCATTATTACCCACAACCACCAAAATATTTACAAGGCAACACATATCGCTCACATCCTCCCCTTAGGTTAAGTGAGCAAACCCTATATGTTTTACCTCATCTTCCTAGTACAATAAAAGAATAATAATTTCCCTTTCTAGATCCACTATTTGCTCAACAAATCTTTCTAAGAAGATAGCCAAATACCATTTTGGACATTCTCCTCTCCAAGAAGAATGATGGGTCTTTAGCGCACCAAGTCTATAGAAAGAAAACTCACATAGATAGATACTTACACACTGACTCACACCACTATCCTGCACAAAAGCTTGTGGTTATAAATACTCTTGTGACAGGAGCCACTAGGGTCTTTAATGAAGACCACTTGGAGAGCGAAATCAAGCACTTGACCATTGTTTTTCGAAATAATGGTTATAATGAAAATCAAATCAATAAGGGCATACAGAAAGCTAGAAGAGGACCTTGAAGAAGACGTGAAGAACATAATGGAACTAAGGTCACACTACCATATATTAAACGAACAACTTACAGATTAGCTAGAATTATAAAACAAAGGAACATTGTGGTGACTTTCTCTCCTCCAAACTCCATTGGAAGGATGCTAGATTCCTCAAAAGACCCCGTGGATCCTAAGAAACAAATGGGTGTTATGTGATTCCTTGCACATGTGGTAAACCATATATCAGGGAAATAGGGTGCTTGATTCAAGTAAGGGTTAAAGAACACAACGCAGTCATAGTGTACGATCGTCATAAAAGCTCTGCCTTAGTTGAACATGCCCATAACTCAAGACACCGTATTCAAATTGAAGACGCCAAATTTATCGCTAAAGAGGATCACTACGTCAGAAGCAAGATTAAAGAATCCATTGAAATAGAGAAGATCCTTGATAATTTGAATAGAGACAATGGGGTAAAGATTAATGGTTGTTGGCATCCAGTGATTAATCTTATTAAGAATGGTGATGCGCTGTCTATTGCCTAGGACAAAAACGAATATCAATTATATTTATTATGACGGAGACGCCTTGTCATTACCCGAGATACTTTCTCTGATAAGCCCAACACTGTGGCTCGAAACATCGAGATAAAAATAATTGAAACACGGTATCCTCCTTATTTGTAATACAAAAATAGTTCTCATGTATAACCAACCCTTTGAGAAGAGTTCAACAATAATAAACAATCGAGTTGATTAGATCCACCCAAGCCAAGAAGATGGGGCGGATGCCCAAGTAGATCAAAGTTTGACCAAGGCTTCATTTTCTTGCTCCAATATCTCATGCTCTAGAAACTCCAACATGTGAATAGTTTCTTTCTTCAAGTGATGAGCCCTCCAAGAGTATAACAAACATTCCAATATGTGCATAGAACAAGGGGTTTAACAAACCAGGAAGCATGTGCAATTAGTAACAAACTTGACCAAGGAATAAAGTAATCTTTCTAATAGATGAGGCTCCTCGAAAAGAGTGCTTTCCTTAACCTCCATAACCAACAAGTGAGGTGTGCTTCCCTTGAGAAAGACCTCCACATTTGTGCATGCAACTAACCTTTTTGAGGCATGTGTATGCTTCCTTCCAAGCTCAACTACTTCACACATGTGGCATGAAATAGGGAGTTTAAACAACATTCCAACAACCATTGACTCATCTTTGACCAATAAAATGATTTTTATCCTTGAAGGAGTGCACCCCATCAAGAAATGAATTTTGAACAAAAAAATCTCCATTGGTGGTGTTACTAACTAAGTTGTACTCAGTTGGACTTGTAGTCGAGCCGCCAAAGTGTGAACAAGTGTTATCCAACAAATTTCCAAAAAGAGTATGAAAAGAGCAGAAATATATCAGAAAGAGTACTCCACGACTTGATTGGATAAAATAGTTGAATAAAAAGCCTCTTCGCGAGGGAAACCTCCTTATACAATGTACTAAGTACACAAGACAAGATACTCCAAATGAAAGGTCTCCTTCCTATATATAAGAGACTAAGGGGTACAATCCCAACTAACTGACCCAAGCCGACATAACTAATATTACCATACTAATGACAATTACCTCTAATGGATGTGTTATCACACCATAGTAGCTGGGCTACCATGATTGCAGATCAGTTATCTGCAATTTTTTTTTTTGAGATTTGCCTTTACACAGTTTCAATGAGATCAGCTATGATGAGCCTTCTTATTTATGATCACTCACACATCAGAGCAACCTTATATCAGACATGCAGTCGACCTTATGCCATGGCTGAGCCTCTTGACCTCAGATTTGATGACTGAGATGACCTTTTGTCCCATACAAATGCAGTGTAGTATTTGTGGCTTCAGCAACAATGTTCTTAGTGGTCACAGGTTGTCTAGGTATCAGATACAGGTATATGGCCGAGCAAGTATATGATGTGCGTTGGTTTTATTATCTTGTTGTTTTAGTCATTATGATAGCTTGACTTGGTATATAGAAGTCATGGTCTGGCAGTCTATCTTTACAATGGTTTCTATTGATTACATAAATGGTTGTATTACTTGCACTAAGAAGCTCTTGATTTATACTCGTTGGTTTGACCCTCTTATGAGTGTGGACATGATCATTCCCACCGTTACGGCTTGCTAGCTTAGGCATCACCTTCACTTTCACCATCTATTCGTTACCTTCCCTATATTTTTGGTTGTTACCCTGACTTACACCTCGGCCTGTGATATGGAGGACCTCCCCACTTTTGCCTCTGTGTTGGATAGCATCCATGTTAAATTTGTGTCTCGGCTCTGAGTTGGCAACTTGTTGCTTGAATTGTGTTGGTTAAAACCTAAAGCAAATTGTACTACCTTTGGAAACTATTGATATATATCTTTTGTAAATCCCGGTGAGCAGGGCTATGAAATGAAATGAAATGCACCCCAGATGAAAGCTGCAATTAGTTGTGCTTCTAAGCACATGCAAAATGCCAAAGGGGTCCTAAATAACCTAAAAAGACTGCTAGCCTTATGTGAAATTTTCCTCATTGAGCCTATGGGTTATGATATGAGATGGAGCAAGGGGCAACTAATTCTAAGTGTCCCCTAGAACCTTAAGTTACGGTTGGCCTGAAACCTAGTCCATGGTGGTTCTAGTAGTAGACATTCTTGCCAAAGTTGAATAAACACTCTTCTAAACAACTTATCCATTTGTGAGAGACTACCATTTTTTGTGTTCTTTATCCGACATATGCTTAAATGTGCAATACCCTTTCCCTTATCCAAAGTATCACAGTGTTGAGTCAATCAAGTCATCCCCTTATAGCCTAAGCTTTGCATTCTTAGCCTTCACCCTATGCTAGCAAATTGATCATGTCTACTGAATGAGTATATTCTTGAGGTTCTTTGTAAGTAAACTATTATTTAAACTTGATAATTTATTATAATTAAATGTTAACTGCCAGTGCAATGATGCTTCACGATTTAAGTCTTGCTACGAGTATGACTAAAAGAGCACGTCTTAACCAATTGCACTTGCAGCAAGCCCTCCTAGCTTGGGCCATATTTTTATCAGTTTTGACCTGGTCAAACCTAGTTTGACCACGTCATGCATTGGGATCCGTGATGAGTTGGGCCAGTTATGTTATATGATGATCTATGGTCATTAATGCACCTTGTTGTGGCTCCATACAGTGGATACAGTTTTCAGATGATGGTTGATGTACTTTTATTGATTATTATTGTCTCCAGACCATTATATTATTATTATCTGGGTATGGTGGATGCTACAGATGAATTTACAAGATGCCACAGGGTGTATGAGTACTCATCCTTAGTAGATTTGGGTCTTCTGGATCCATTGAGACACTCTATTTATGGTTTCAGACACTTTCAGAGATGATATGAGCAATTTCCCACCAGTTCACCAATTTGGCCATGCTGAGCTAGCTTGTCCAGCAGATGATTGGAGGCAAGTCGTTTCCTAGGGCACTACAGAGGAAGGGGGTGGTCCAACCACTTGTTATTACTATATTACCCCCCTTCCGGACATGATGGTATAGTCAGTTTTTGTGCCCAGGCACCAAACAGTTGTTTTCAGGCAATTTGATGGATTTTCAAGTGGGATAAACATGGGATAAAAAGGTCATTAAGAAATCAATTTGGGCAATTGAGGCAAGGTTTTCGCATGAGGTCTGTTCAGAGGTCATCTATGGTGTATCCCACTCCTTCCAGATCAGCTTGTAGTATTCAATGGGATCCACACAGTCTACAAGTTGTCTTTTGATGTATTTTTCTCCCAGATGAGAGGGTCGAGATTTGATCATTTGTTCACTTGGACATGTCATTGAGTCTTGTGTTATATTTTTGTGCCATGGGGTGATGCTAGTGAAGGAAAGTAATGCCTCCTAGTGCCACCATGTGCTCCTAGTCTTGTCCTAGTCATCTTTATGAGGCACACTTGATTTCTAGTCTCTCTTATGTGGTGCGCACCCCCCTTAGGGCTTCCTTATGTAGTGCGCACCCCCCTTAGGGTTTCCTTATGTAGTGCGCACCCCCCTCATGTGAGTAATCCATGTCATATTTGTATCGGCTCATCTTGGCCATTGATTGTATTATTTGATCTTTTGATCTCCCCCACTTATTTTGAAAAGTGGTTAGGGTTTTGGTCTCTCTCCTCCTATTTAAGGAAGAGACCCCCCTCTTGTAAAGGCATCTAGAGATTTTTGGCTCTTGGCTTCCGGAATAGAAGAAATACTTTTTGAGCACATCTTGGATCTTGATATGAGTGTTTGGTTATGGTGATTGTAAATGCTTTTTCCATTGCACTGGATGATATTTTGTAGCTATCTTGTATCTTTTTCCACTATTTCGATTTACAGGTGAAGTGGTCGATTTGGAGGAGTGCACATTAGTGGGGAGGCTTGCCCTGCAATCTTCTGTCAAATTTGTGGTTAAAACAGGGAGTGATTTTGTCTTTGTACCAATCATTCTTTATCTTTTGTCTCTAGCTTGTATCTACCCTCGTTTTGTTGGCTAATTGAGCTTCGTCTCCTTGGTTTTGTAGGAAGAGAGGGGCGCACTTGTTGACTTGGGCGAATCGCACTAGCAAGAGAAATTGCAAAATCTTCCATTTGATCTGTGGGAAAGTAATCCTCGTCATAACCAGCATTCATCTCATTATCCAAGTACACTTGAAAGGTATGTATTCTACTTCCTTAGCTTATCCATTGTTTCTAGATCTCAAAACCCTTAAAAGTCAAAACCCTTGTATTTTTTATTTTTCAGATCTACTTGGATCTAGCTATCATTCGGGCTTAATAATTAAAACCCACCTTAATAATCATCTTAACATTCCCAATCTAAAGTTTGGTGGACATCCGACTCCATTTACCCCCTGATCTACATCATAGCAAACCCCCTAGTGCCATTTTACCTTGATATTCACCTTGTGGGCCCCTTTTTGTTCATTTTCCTCATTTTAAGGGTGGGCCCCACTTGGATATCCATAATTGGCATTAGGTCTATCTAGACCTACTACTTTAAACCTGTAAGTGACCTTATCTTTTACTTGGTTGAACATTCGTCATTTCATAAGCCTCTTCAACCAAGCCTTAACTTATCCATTCTAGATCTAGATCTATCCCCCTTGATCTCTTCACATTTCACTCTCACGTTTCCCTAGGAGGTCTTGAGTGGGTTCGCTATCCTTCATTGGTCAGCTAGGGTCTCCCCCTTGGTCTTGCTTAGGCTTGCTCTAAAGTGAAGAGTGGCTTGGTTAGCGTGACACCCAGCTTGCACTGGGAACCGTGGCATCTCTTGGGTCACCTCTTTAGTTGTCCATTGCCTCTACCATCCTGGATAGGATAACCTTTAGGGACAACTACAAGTTGTGTGATAACAGGACCAAAGCCAACATCAAAACTAATGTAATGAACCACAATATAGGGGAAATGTGCCCATATTTAGGGCTTAACATGCCCCTCCCCTTCAGACAAGTGTTGTCCTCAACGCTTGATTAGTTGCGGATGTGTCTATATGAAGGACTCATCTTCCCATGTCGAATCTTCAACTAGTAAGTTCTTCCAGTTTATGAGGTACTCAGTAATAGCCCAATTTTGTAGTTGTTTAGTCCTTTATTCAGTGATTTGTTCAGGTTCCAATATGACTTTTCCTTCTTCATCAAGCTCAGGCAAGATTGTTTGAATTGGGATCTTGTCTCCTATTACCTTCTTTAAGCAAGAAACATGGAAAACTGGATGTACTCTTGAAGATGAAGGGAGCTCCACTTTGTAAGCCATACTACCAATCTTCTGCAACACTTTATAAGGACCATAATACTTGGGTGCTAATTTATTGTCCTTCTTTAATAGCTTGAGAGACGTTCGCTTGTAAGGTTGTAGCCTGAGAAATACCCAATCCCCTTCTTCAAAACTCCTTTCACTGCAATGTTGATCAGCTTGTTGTTTCATCCTATTTTTTGACATAGTCGGGTTGTCCTTAAGTATCTGGAGAACTTCTTGCCGGTACTCTATGTGATATTCCACGGCTTGAAATTTAGATTTTCCTTTTAAAGGAGATGTGAGAGATGAAGGTTGGTACCCATAAAGTGCCATAAATGGAGACATTTTTTATAGTGCAAGGAAGGAAGTATTGTACCACCATTCTGCCAAAGACAACCATTTCACCCAATGTGTTTGTTTATCAAATGCAAATCAACGAAGATAGTCTTCCAAACACTTCTTCACTATCTCAGTTTGCCCATCAAATTGAAGGTGATAAGATGAACTGTGAGCCAATTGAGTTCCCAAACAGGAAAATAATTCAATCCAAAATTTTCTAGTGAAAATTGGATCTCTATCACTTACAATAATCATCGGATTTCCATGTAACTTCTGAACAGTGTCCATAAAGGCTGCAGCTACTGTACTTGCATTAAAAGGGTGAGAGAGAATGCACAAAAGTGTGCATACTTCGCAAGTCTATCAACAACCACCATAATAACATTCTTTCCTTCGGACTTGGGTAGACCTGTGATAAAATCCATGGAGACTTCCTCCTAGCGCTGGCAAGGTATGTCTAATGGTTGTAGAAGTCCTGGGGTCTTAACTGTTTCACCCTTATTCTGTTGGCAAACCAAGCATTCAACAACGAATCTTTGAACATCAGATTTAAGACCTTCCCAAAAAAATTCCTTCTTGACCCTATGGTAAGTTTTCAGGAAACCTGAGTGCCCACCTATAGGAGAGACGTGTAATTCTGAAAGGACCTTTTGCTTGAGTTGGGATTTTTTGCATAAATATAAGCGATCCTTATACCATAGTGAATCATTTTTCCACACAAAAGTATCTAATACACTAGGATCATTCTGTAGCTTTTGAATGAGCGTCCACACAGATAGGTCTTTTTTCCATTCTTCCCTTGCTACTGCTAATGAAATCTAACGATAGGTGTAATAATGGTCTTGATACAGTGGAAGGACATGCAGCCTAGAGATGCCAACTAGGAACCAACTAAGATTTTACATGTCTATCTAAAGTAACAACAACATCAACCAGCACTTGCTACATAATTATTAAAATAAAACTGATATATAAGATGTGTAAGATGTCATGTGGCACATCAAACATCAATACTAAAATATTATATTTGTCCTAAGTCATAAGTCTTGATAAGATATGGTGGATCGGAGTAAATCCCCACTCCACAATTGCTTGGCTGATAGCAATGAAAACAATTCATTTCCCTTTGTTTGCTTTATGTAAAATGGTCTTATATCCTTAGAGCTCAATCCCCCAACTCACTTTTGCAAAATGAAGGTTAAAAGACTAAGAATTTGGTTAGAAGGCAAGATTGACATGGGCAGGGCGATAATTTCCAAATTATCACAATAATTAGAGCCAATATTATCAGCTCGGCAAATCACTTACGATATATCACAATAAAGGCGATATATTGTTGATAAGTGTAACACTAGTCTTGATATAGTGGAAGGAGATTCAGCCTGAAGATGCCACCTGGGAACCAACAAAGATTTTACAGTGATTTCCACATGTATATCCCTAAAGTACAACTATGCTTTCGAAGGGGGGAAGGCATGTTAGTGTCCTATCCCTACTTACGAATACTTGATAGTTAGCAAATTAATGTACAAGGCCATCTTCTTTGAATAAGGCTCACTAAGTAGTTCACGTGTTATTAATTAATGTAAAAGAATCAAAATTATGGAATAAAGCCCGCTAGGTATATGGTAGTAGGTACTCATTAATGTGGAACCACTACGGCTAGGGTTTCAGTGGTAAGGAACTATCTGTAGTGGAAGGAAGCCATGTAAAGCTCAAGAAATTATAAATATAAGGGTTAATATTCCTTTCCTTCTAGATTATCAATATAAGGGTTAAGGGTAGAGGCCTATGAACATTGCTCTCTTTTTGGATTACCAATTATTCTACAGGTTCAATACTCTTGTTCTTCCTCGTTTTTCAGCAGATTATTTTTCTTTTGTTAATTACTCTTAATTTGTTGTTTCTGCATATGAGTACACTTCAGTCCAGATGCAAATTCAAAGAAATGGGTAGCCATCAACCAGTTCTAAAGAGCACCTCATCACCGAGAACACTGTTACAGCAATGATACCACTGATACAATTGAAAGGAACACTACAATAAATAAACAGGAGGCTATTGCAAGGATAGAGCAGCTATCTCCAACAAATCAAACAAAACTTCAATACATTAATATGATCCGTAAAAGAGGGACTTACAGGCCTCTCATTTCACCAACAAAGATCCTCTGTGGAAATTATATTTTGTTCTCTGTTCATTGACTTTGAGGGTTGACTCATTGACATGGTTCGGAGAAACCTGTCTTTATAATGTTCACTGCTTGATTTACATTGATTGTGGTGACCAGAACAATGCCAACTAAGTTCCTAAACTCTGTTTATGGGAAGGTCAGGTGCACCACTCTAATACTGCCACCCAGTCGATGTATCTGTCTCCTGTTTAAATGTGCTTACCCAGTGCTCACTACACAGTCATCTCTGTGTCTAATACAAGAAACCAGCAATTCATTAATTAATATGCCCAACCATATGGCTGTAGGGAGCGCCATGCATAGCTGTTTCATTTGTGGATTTTACACAGCATTCTAACTCTGTTATGATAGCACAAAATCTCTGCCTCTTCACACAATTAAGGACAGATGCAAGTGTTAATCATATACACAAATCCCTCAAGCAGTTTGTTAAGAGTTCAAGCCCATTCTACGAATATTCAAATGCTAATTCACATTTTCAACACCATAGCCAGGGGCATTCCCAATGTTTAATTCATGATTTATAATTGAAACCACTTCAACATTGGTTGTACATGGCAATGACAATACTCATGGCTTTAGCATTCAGCCAAATACTGCATTCAATGAAATAAACCGAAGGTAGTTGGCCAGTAGCTTGCCAAACATGGCCCAAGGGCGCATGGCTGTAGGAGAACCCCAAACGTTTAATAGCATTCTCACACGCAGTCTTAATCAACAGAGTGTGGGAGCGGTGCTGAATCAACAGGCTCTATCCAGCACCCAATAAGGTGAATCAGTGATCAAACAATTACACAGTAACTGAAACCCAGTTTTCATAACAACAATGTAGTCAAAGGGAAATCGATCCATACACAGCAACTCAACCAAATAGTCATGGTGTTGTAGCATTGGCATTCCACATCATTTAATTATTCCAGCGATCAAGTGACAAAAGTTAACTCTGTATAGGTGGTCTGGTGAACAAAACAGAGTATGAATTGCTGTGGTTGATACACAAAAGCCTATTATATAGTACAAGAATCATAGTCACCTCTAGATCTAGATCTCACTGACAACTCATCGGTAGATAAGTATGACAACTCGTAAATGGATAAGAATAGCAACTTACATGAGAGGTGATCTAGGCCTTGGTGATTGTCTAGGGACTTATAGTCTAACACTCCCCCCTTAATCACAGGTTTGAATAATTATACCAATAAAGTAGCAAGAACTACCATCATCTTCAATCTAAACCTTCTGAACTGAGCTCTGATAAAGATATGCCTGAAAAAAAACCAATCTCGATGTTGAAATTTGAATAAGAGATGAAATTCTGAACAGCTGCCATGTCTGACTATTCCCTGATTTTGCTAGAAGAAACTAGTGTCTTCTGCTAATTTTGTGAACAAATAGGATCACAAGTGCTCTTACAACATCCCAATGAATAGTTGAATTTGATGTAGACAGTTTGTTGATTTTATTTATTTGTTTCGTTTTGAATGATTGGACTTTGAATCTTGAAAGCTGACTATCATCATTGATTGATAACCCCCCGTTAGGTGCAAGGTGAGAAGAATGCCGAAGGGATCCAAGCTCAAGCTTTGGATCCTTTTTCAATCATTGAATATTGATGCCATGTATCTGGTGGTTTTGCTTGACCAATTTCATCAATGAATGTGGTGGTTTTGGTTGACCACCAACATTTTCACTTGATCGTGTTTCTCCGTTGTACTCCCCTCTTGAGGTGAAACAGAGTACCTTTCTTCTTTGACTTTTGATTTTTGTGTATGTTACAAGGGAGTACCAATTCAGAATGGGCCATAATAATGCCCAAAATTATCATCTACAACAACTTATTGAAGTTTGTTTACTTTTGTAATTTCACAATTCAAATGTGTCTTTACTCGTGTTTGAACTTTACCATAAGACTTATGCAACTTCACGACTTCTTGATTCCATCACCAAGAACTTATCCATCTATAGTGAAGTGTTTGCTTCTGAACCTTCTTCTGGTTTCGACATTTATTTAGTGATGATTTGTCTTCCAACAATGAAGACAAGGATGGATATCAAAACATTCTATCCCTAAATGGCCAATTTTATGACAATGTTCGCATTCATCAATGTGTTTATGATCAACTGTTTGAATAACTTCTTCAATAACATTATTAACTTCTTAATTAGCTTCTGGAGCCCTCAAATTTTCATAAAAAAATCCTACACTCACAAATTGTACAGGTCTAGAGTAATCTAGGATATGAAAGATGTTTCCTTTTGAATATCCTAAGCCATATTTTTTTTGTTGAATTGTAATTCTTGCCAAGGTCTCTAACAACCATCTTGGAGAGATCATTTGTTGCTTCTTGATGTTCTTCAAAAATGTTTTCTTGAAATTCAAATTCACTACTGCTGCTATCACTTTGTGCTTTTTCCTGTGATTCATCTTCAAAAGTTGTGTTCATCAATTCACTGTGTATGATTGATTCCTTCTCATGACTAGTTAAGGAATCATCAATCATAGTATCTATATCACCCAATTGTACTAGGTCATTTGCATCACAAGTAGCATCTATGTCACAAATAGTATCAACCATTTCAATTAGGTCACTTGTGTCATAAGTTGCATCAATCATTTCCTTTTCAATTAACTGTAGTTGAAGAAATTCAATCACTTGCTCCTTCATTTCGATTCGGTTGTGAAGATTAACAACCCTATTCTTGTTAAAAGGTTAACCAGGGAAGTTGTTCTCTGGACGGCATGCAAAGTTTTGCATGCACAGCTGTTAATAAAAGATGCATGCAAAAGTGAGTTTTTGCATGCACTCACTTTAGGTTTTTGGTCAACCTAATTAGCCAGTGAGATACTATAAGAAAGCAGGAGGTTACCAACAGAACTTACTGAGCAAACTGATCAGAGTTAGATCTGTTTGAGAGATGGGAGACTTTCTTGAGAAAGGAGGGCGCATTCTCTGAGGAGAGAGAAGTTCGTTCTGAATCCGATTAACCGATTGAGCAGCTGAGACTTTCAGAGTATCCTTTCCTCAGTGTTTGAGGAAGTGCTGTGATGATTAGAGCTCAGATCTGTTGAGATCTGATTCCGTACGAGCTTCTGACAGTTGGAGGGAGGGCGCACTTTTCCATGCAGAGAGGGGTGCATTCTTCAGATCTAGACATTGGCCTTCATCTTTGGTTGAGCAGATCAGAGCAGTGGTGTGAGAGAGACAGTACCAACAGAGAGTTACTTGTAGACATATCCAGATCCGGATCCAATTGACAGTTAGGGCACATTTCCTCTGTGCATGCATCAGTTTGTTGCATGCAGATCTAAGGTTTTGACCCTGTCAGGTTCGGTTGTTCCTTCTGAGGTATCTTGTCTTTACTTGTATTTTGCTTACTTTGCTCTGGGCTCGAGATAGCAGAAAACCCCATAGATAGCTGGTTTTTCCCGTTTGGGGTTTCCAGGGTACATCCTAAGTTGTGTGATTGTTGCGGTTTGTTGTAGAAGTGTTAAGACAACTGTTGTGTTTGTATCTTAAGTCATTATTGCATTTTGATTTATAGAGACTCAAACCGCTTGAGTTCTCAGGGCATCAAGTGGGAGTAGTGATCTCTGGATAAATTAACATGGTATCAGAGCCCTGGTAAGAATCAGGGAAAACAATCACACTCAGATCTGCGAGCTACACACCAGATTTGTGTGGTCATCTCAGTTGGATATCAGATTTGTGGAGAGGGTAACCAGATCTATCAGATCTGAAGTGTAGATCTCAGATTTGCAATTACAGAAGTTAGATCTGTGTTTTCAGGTATGTTTTGAGATCAGAAGACCATGACTATAAGTATGATGGATGATCAGGTTGTTTGCACCTCGTGCTCTTCAACAGATGTAGGTGAGCATTCTACTGAAAAGGCTACTGAAGAAATTGACAGAGAGTTGGCTCTTAACACATGCCAACCATTAAGTGCTTCTACTTCTAGTGTATGGTATATAGATAGCGGAGCCTCCAGCCACATGACAGGTGTTCGTGGGTACTTTACAGATCTTGTCGAGGATGGGCTAGATCTTGAGATTGTACTTGGAGAATATTCGATTGTCAAAGCAATAGGACGTGGAACAGTCTCTTTCCAGAAAGAATCAGGAGAGTCTATGAAAGTTCGTGATGTTCTATATGTCTCGGGTCTAAAGAAGAACCCGATCTATGTTTCTACTATTGAAGATCGAGGATTGTGGGTGATGTTCAGAGATGGGAATGTTCTAGTTCATCCCAAGCGATCCAGCGATACCTCTGCTGTGAGGATTGGAGTCCGCAGCGGCAAACTTTACAGGCTCAACTTTCAACTTCATCATGCCTTGACTCATAGCAACCGAGATGATGATTGTGATCCCTGTGAGCTTTGGCATAGGAGGATGGCTCATCTACATCATCTAGCTCTGAAGATCCTGAGGGAGATTGTGACAGGAGTGCGTGATTTTAGCACGGAGCACAGTGATGTGTTCAAAGGATGTGCTCTCGATAAGTACGTCAAGACAGTTTTTCCCAAGAGTGAAAGCAAATCTAGAGGAGCACTTGATTTGATTCATTCTAACCTTTGTGGTCCGATGTCCATGACATCTTTGAAGGAATACAAGTACTATGTGTCCTTCATTGATGACTACTCTAGGAAGACCTGGATCTATTTTTTAAAGAGTAAAGAATCAAAAGAAGTATTGAAGAAGTTTCAAGAATTCAAAGCACTTGTGGAAAATCAAACAAAAAGGAAGATCAAGATCTTCAGATCAGATAATGGAGGTGAGTATACCTCCAAAGAGTTCAATGAGTTTTGTATTCAGGGAGGCATCAAGAGGCAGTTAACAATTCCCTATACATCTCAACAGAATGGGGTTGTTGAGAGGAAAAACAGGGCTATTATTGGTGCTGCCAAATCTATGTTGCATGACCAAGGTTTGCCATTTTTCCTTTGGGTTGAGGCATGTAACATTATTGCTTATATTCAGAACAGGAGTCCTCATAAGGTCTTGGGGAACAAAACTCTAGCAGAAGCTTTCTCTGGAAAGAAACTTGAGGTTGGGCATTTCAGGATTTTTGGATGCCTGGCCTACTCGCATGTTCCTTCAGAGAAAAGGTCAAAGTTGGAACCTACAGCCAAGAGGGGGATTCTTGTTGGATATGATGAGAATTTGAAAGCCTATCGCATTTACATTCCTGCACTCAAGAAAACTGTTGTGCGGCGAGATGTGAAATTTGAGGAGGATCGGGCTTTCCGGAAGTCATGTGAGTCAGAGAAGGGAAAACATCATGGTTGCTACATCTCAGGATGACACAAGTCAGAGTGTTATTCCACAACTAACAGGGTCCCAAGTATCTGGGATGATAGATTCTCAGATGACAGGTCCCACAAGCACAAAAACGGGAAATGGTACAGGATCTCAAGTTGGTGATCAACCAGGATCAGGGTCTCAGGTTACAGGCTCTCGAGCTACAAGGTCGACGACTACAAGTACCTCTACTACAGGAATTCATTCTGATATAGTTGATTGGGACGAGGATGAAGAGTTCTCCTCATAGGAGGTTACTTCAGGGAAGTGAAAGCCCAAGTGGCTTCAAGATACCCTGAAGGAGGCCTAGGCAGTGGGAACTCCCAAGAAGAGTGTAAGAGAGAGAAAGGCACCCCAGAGGTTCTGTAGTTACTTGGCAATGGTGAGCAATATCAGTGAGTCACAGCCATCCTCCTATGAGTAGTTGAGCTTCAGTACATACCTATAGATGAGCAGGTTGCACACATTCTCACAAAGTCCTTGATAAGAAACAAGTTTGTGTACTTCAGAGAGAAGATGGGAGTGGTTCATAATACTTTCCTGGTTAAGAGGGAGTGTTAAAACGTTAACCAGGGAAGTTGTTCTTTGGAGGGCATGCAAAGTTTTGCATGCAAGCTGTTAATAAAAGACGCATGCAAAAGTGAGTTTTTGCATGCACTCACTTTAGGTTTTTGGTCAACCTAATTAGCCAGTGAGATATTCTAAGAAGGAAGGAGGTCACCGACAATACTCACTGAGCAAACTGATTAGAGTTAGATCTGTTTGAGAGGTGGGCGACTTTACTGAGAAAGGAGGGCGCATTCTCTAAGGAGAGAGAAGTTCGTTCTCCATCCCATTGACCGATTGAGCAACTGAGAATTTTAGAGTATCCTTTCCTCAGTGTTTGAGGAAGAACTGTGACGATCAGAGCTCAGATCTGATTCCGTACGAGCTTCTGACAGTTGGAGGGAGGGCGCACTTTTCAATGCAGAGAGGGGCGCATTCTTTAGATCTAGACGTTGGCCTTCATCTTTGGCTGAGCAGATCAAAGCAGCGGTGTGAGAGAGACAGTACCGACAGAGAGTTACCTGCAGACAAATCCAAATCCAGTTGACAGTTAGGGGAAAACCAGCAATCTGTGGGGCTTTCTACTATCTCGAGCCCAAAGCAATATAAGAAGAGTACAAATACATACAATGTTACCTTAGTTGGAACACCAAACCTGACAGGGTCAAAACCCTAGATCTACATACAACAACTGATGCATGCACAGAGGAATTGTGCCCTAATCTGTCAATTGGATATGGATTTGTCTGGAGGTGACTTTGACTATACTGCCTCTCCTACTGCACTGCTCTGATCTGCTTTGCTCCGAAAGAAGGCCAACTGCTCAACTGGTGAATGCGCCCTTCCTCTGCATGGAAAAGTGTGCCCTTCCTCTGCATGGAAAAGTGTGACCTCCCTCTGGATGTCAAATGCTCGTATGGAATCTGAGCTCTGATCGTCACAGACCTTCCTCAAACACTGAGGCAAGGACACTCTGAAAGTCTCAGCTGCTCAATCGGTCGATCGGATCCAGAATGAGCTCTTCTCTCCTCTGGTAATGCACCCCTCTCCCTCTCTAGAAGCCATCCTCCACAATCTCTGCAGTAACCACTCTGATGAACTATCTCAGTCCACAGAACTGGGCACCAAGTGCCTCTGGACAAGTGGTGTCTGATCCAACTCAGATCACACCACTCTCCCTCCTACAAAAGCTCCTCTCTCTCTCAGAATGTCGCCCTGCATGCACTAATGCGCCCTCCTCACTCATGACTAATCTCTCTCTGATAAGTCAACTGAGCAAACTCATTCAGGGACCTCCTGCCTCTATATATAATCTCACCGATCAATTAGGTTTACCAAAAACCTAATCTCGATGCATGCAAAAAGTCACTTTTGCATGCATCATTAATTAATAACTGGACATGCAAATCTCATACATCCATGAGGAAAAACACACCGGAAGGTCCGCATGCATCCGCCAATGGATTCATGCCACTGAGTAGAGTGTATCTCACCCTCTACTCCATACTGATGCCTATACTGTTGATGTACCTCCATGCAAGGCATCTGAATCATGGAGGACATCCCGAGGTACCACTATCTCTAACAAGATTTACATTGCAAATCGCAGTCATCCACTGCATGGGCATCTGCATTTGTGTATATCGCAACAACATTCGAGAGAAAAAATGCTATGCATAGATCACCATTCAATATACAAACTCAGGGCTTGCAATACAAGAAGATAGCTTGGCTAAACATGTCGATCAAATATTGTGCAAAATGAATAAAACATTTCTAGAGCCGATTGTTAACAAATAACCGTACTGACAACTCCCACATGTGAAGAGAGCATAAAAAATCTTACACCAAATAACAACAAGAATTGAAAGGATTCATATCATCTCATGGAAACATCATCACTGCATCAATGGTTCTTCAATGGTCTCATATAAATCACTATCATGGGACGACTACCAAGCCCCTTAAGATTCAAGGGACCTGTGATATTATCAACATTCTCTCAACTTGGCTCTAATACCATGCTAAAGTATTGAGAAAGCAAACAAGAGACACAAAGTGGAAAAAAACGCTTGAGCCATTCTCTTGCATTAATCTTCACACCAATGGTGGTATTATGTCGTACAATAATCATGGTCACCTCTAGATCTAGATCTCACTAACAACTCATCAATGGATAAGTATGACAACTCATAAAGTAATAAGAATAACAAATCACATGAGAGGTGATCTAGGACTTTGTGATTGTCTAGGGACCCATAGTCTAACATTGATCCCAACACCTTCTTTGTTGTGAATGTGAACTAAGCTATCAGGGTTTCCAAATCTGCTCAAAAATCCAATTGTGCATCACCGTTGTTGTACTTATGCCCTCATTAACCATGTCTTAATCACACATAACAATCATTTATGCATGCATATCAACGTGTTTTAGATCAAATGAAGGTGCACATTGCTAAAGAACAACCTCTAACCAACATATGCAAAAACTTTAACACTCCTTCTTTGTGAGAACAACATTCTCCACAAAACCAAGATACTATCATGACATCCCTATGCTAGCGGCTTCGAAACTACATTTACCATCTATGAATCCAAAGGAATGCAAACCATGACCATTGCAACATGCAAAATTCCTTCATGTCAACCTCATTGGCCAATATCTTCATGGCCAATATCTTCAATCTACAGTATGGGTATTGTTACCACACGAATTAGCACCCTTCCGACAAGTCATGAGGGTCGATGCTAAGATTGGAAACTATTTAGGAGATGCACCCACTATCACCACACTGCACTCTTCTTATGTGTCTGGCCAACTCCTAGAGGCCAAGGGGGGAGTCACTAATATAGGCGAAATAGACGTGCACAACAAGAATACCTCACGAGCAGCCTCTTGACAAAGATAAGTTCCTTATAGAGTCAAAGCAATGAATACAAGCACGTTCACCAAGTACTTCAAAAGGATAGGAGTTAGGATGGATAAATGTTCACAATTATTACAAATGATTAAAAACCTTGTTTCTGTTATAAGAAGACAACCACAAAATATGTACTCAAATATAAATGAAAACCACTTGGAACAATGCCAACTTATCAAGGAATGTATCCTTATGGAAAAGGATAACCATATCCGATTTATGCCCTATCCAGCCTCCAAAAATCACAAGAAGGTCAACTTTAACCACTAGATGAATGCCCAAGAGAGTAGGGTTGATAATGGACCTTGTTTCTAGCTTGTGAGATCCTCCAAGAGATGAATTTTGATGGCTGTACCTTTCAAATCAAATCTGAAAAAGTACACTAGCATTTGCACATAATCATAAATATCTCAAATTAGCCACGAAAAGAGGACGCCCTTCAAGGTTGTCCATGACACCAATGAGAGCACATTTTACATACAAAAAATAATATATTAATAAACACTCATAATACTCAATAATTAATAAATTAATTGTAACATTAGATGAAGGGTTGCATCCCTTCACATTTAGTCACGTGAGGACTATTTAAAAGTCCCAATATGTACTCTAAAACATCATCTTTCATATTATCAATTATATATTTACTTACAGACAAGTTTATAGCGTTGCTATACACTAGTATAAAATATTGGTAGTAGTAGATAGACTAACCAACTATGCCCATTTTATCGGGGTAAGAAAAACCGATTCCGCCAAAGAAAAAGTTGAAACTTCCAGTAAAAATGTCTACAAGTTACATGAGTTCCCAAAGATTATCGTCAATGATAGAGACGCCAAGTTTAAAGGAAATTTCTAGAGAGAAATTTGCAAATATATTAGGACGTCACTTAACATGAGCACAGGTTACCATTCCCAAACAGACGATCAAACAAAAATCGTCAATAAATGCTTGGAAACCTACCTTCGTTGTTTTGTAACCGACAAGCCAAATAAATGGTTTCAATGGTTCCATCTTGTTGAATGGTGGTTTAATTCCACATATCATACATCCACCAAAATGACACCATTCCAAGCTCTCTACGGGTATGAACCCCAAAATGGAAGGAGTTAACCACAAATCAGGCAAAGGTTGCATCAGTAAAGGATCATTTAGAAGAGAATCAAAAAGTTGTCCAAATACTCAAGGAGAATCTAACCATCGCCAAGAATCGAATGAAACAACAAGCCAACCAACACCAAATAGAAAGAAAGTTCAAAATTCGAGATTGGGTATTTGTGAGACTACGGCCTTATAAACAGTTATCACTTAAAAAAGAAGCAAAAAGTAAACTAGCTCCAAAGTTTTATGGACCATATCGAATCAATAGGAAGATTAGTCATGTAGCATATGTTAGAAAGTGACAACACGGAAGGTCTTCCTGCATTCATGTGTCCTTGCTATTGAAATATTGTAACTTCAAATAATATTATATTTGTACTTTATTATTATTCATCCGGAGATGTTTTATTCCTCCGCCGGGATGTAATTATTATATTTAATAATGTAGAGCCATTGAGGTAAATCCTCCCTTGTAAGTTGAAACAGTGACACGTGGCACGCCATACAAGTTCGCTATGTTGTTTCATCCCATAAACAGGTCATGTTGGGCAATTTAGCATATCTCTCTCATGGAGAATCCAATGAAGCTCAGATCTATGGGGTTGGAAATATGACAGGTCATGCTACCACAGGCCAAAGTTTCAGACCCTAAGGATCCGAAATTTCAAAGATACACAAGAAACAATACGGCACATCTGAAATGGTTAAACGGAGGAAATCAAAGAGGAGGAAGAAGGAGTTCTCACTTAGGGTTTTCAATTTTAGGTATGGTAGAACCTGATACAATGTTGGAGACACCTGATGCAACATTGGAAGCTTTGAAAATGGATTTGGAATCCCTTCATCATGGATATTAATCTTCCATCAAAATGTTGTGGGAGGAAGGAGATTGAAAATTAAGGTTTCCAAGTAAGAAGAAACCCTAGCAAAGTTGGGAGACTCATAGGGAAGCAATGAAGGAGGTTTAAATAGCACTGGTATTCTATCATCCTAGCACCATAAATCTATATAAGATGTTTACAAGTGATTTACCTTTGACGATTAGGGTTTTACCCTTATAAAGAAGACTACAAGCAATCTCGATAGGTATGACTTGAGGAGATGCAGGTATGTTTTAAAATATGTTTTGTCTATATCTAAGATTAAGTTCATGATATGTTTGTCTTCATATTATTGAGGTTAGTACAATCATGATTAATTTTAGATTTGTTTGATCACCTTAGTAAAAGTATGAATGCATGTGAACGATAGAGGACATTCATTGATTAGGGATTATGACACTTATGATTGTACTAATGCACTTGTGGTGTTGTATGAGGATGATGTTGTCCGCTAACATGAAAGGTACATCAAGAAAGACAAATCAGTTCTAGATCAAGAATATATGACCATGATGACATGAAGACAAAGACTCGTCCATAGTCATTGATCACATAGAAGCTCTATGATTTGGTTCAAATATGCTTAACTTATGAGATATGCAGGTTACTAGCACAAGGTCTCTAAATCATTGAAGAGAACAAAAAAGATATTGTTTGGGTATGTTAGACATAACTGGCAAGCATGATAATCCAGGTATGTTTTTTACTATATCGAGTTAGAATCTTATATGAGTATACTTTGTGTTAGGATCTTATATGAGTATACTTTTGTATGATTGATAATGATTATTCATGAAGTTATCAAGGGTTTATGCATATTATGCTTCTTAGTTTGATTAATGATATAACAAACTAGAAGAGTCCTATGGTCAAATAAGAATATGCAAGAGTAAAAGTACTCCCTAAAACATTGAATACTAACGCTTGTGATAAATTACCTGAGTATGAAATGATCATGACCATACATGTTTAAGATTATTTAGAATCATAATGTTTTGATAGTACTGAGATTATACTAATAAATGTATGATTATGTATGAGATCTTGAGGATGACACAATGATGAAACTAGTGCACACTTAAGCATGCATAGAGAAGTTCAAAGACATATAATCATGATGTTATCATAAAGAAAAAAAAATAGAGATCAAGAGGGAGGCAACCACACAAACATAAAAGATAAGTATTTGAGTTGTTATTTGAATTACTTCTTGAATCTCTGAATAGTTAATGATATTGCTCGTAATAGTTGTATGCATATTTGTATTCCTAGAATATATCATGCATAGTGTAAGCATTCATATAGCATTGAACAGTATACTACTAATATGCATATGATGGGTAAGTTGGACAAACATTCCATTGTTGCTTGTCTAGAATGAAACCTCTTTGCTAACATGCTAGGAGTTGTGCACGTTCTTAATAGTATGTTCTGGTAGAGATGGAAGCCATCTAGATAGCCATACGCCTACAGGATATGGAAAAGTGTTGTGCCAAAGTATTGGTCAAGATAGTTGCATAACTATGTGAATCATATCAGTATGCATAATAGGTTATCATTTAAATTTCAACATGATTTGATGATTATGATCATGCAATTGAATTTGATTTGTAGGAAAGATCGTGCGCTATGATCTACAAAAGAAGGATGATGAACACTTGTTCCAAAGAACAAGTGATGATTGCTCAAAAAGAAGACTTACAAATCAAACATACTATAGAAGTACAAAGGAAGGGTCGTGGCTAGAGGATTCCCTTAGAAAGAATCATGACGAAATGTTTGCTCCAGTGGCTAGACACACTTCCAAAGATAGATTACACCCATGGATGACAAGACTGTTCTCTTGAATGCTGTAATTGAAGAAGAAGTACATATCGAGCAAACAACCAGGATTCGATAGAGAATCACATGATTGAAGAAGGCTGTGTATGGGTTCAACAGGTACCTAGGATCGATAGTCATTTGATGAGCTTGGTGATCACCACGGGTGATGCGGATTTCAACCTTTGTTACAAGGTTGAAGATGG
This sequence comes from Larix kaempferi, assembly GCA_027924585.1. Lineage (NCBI taxonomy): Eukaryota > Viridiplantae > Streptophyta > Pinopsida > Pinales > Pinaceae > Larix > Larix kaempferi. The sequence continues at coordinate 15,551,927 of BSBM01000362.1, forward strand.
TTTCTATATACATATGACATGCTTCTCTCAAATGGATGCAAGGAAGAACTCACCATAAAGTTCGAGTGATCTTGAGGCTCATATCAGTAGACCCATCTGATGGGAGATGGCACAGATAGATATGCAGAAGATCACTCAATGCAGAGTGTGAATGATGTTCAGTCACAGAGGGAGGACAACACTCAGATGTAGAAAATCCCACTTCAGAGGGAGTAGATATCAGAGTTAAGAATGTTGGCATGATTCTTGTGATTAGATATGTGGTTGAGATCAGATGAGATTTTTCCTTAGTCAAGGAAAACGTGACGTAGAGATCTGGGATGATGGACAGTGGTTTCTACAGTCTACAAACAGATGACCGGTTCACTAATATATTTGACGAATACCAAGACAAATATATACCTTGTTGTGAACACCCTGAGTCAGTATCTAGTTGAGCCTAGACGTGTTAACCTGGCAGTTGCAAAGCATGTGATGAGGTACCTGAAAGGTACGATAGACTTTGGTCTATATTATGTTGGAGATCATGACTACAAATTGTATGGGCATACAGATGCAGATTGGCCCAGAAGTGTCTCAGACAGGAAGAGCACCTCAGGTGGATGTTATTGTCTGAGATCCGCCATGATCTCATGGTTTAGCAAGAAGCAGTCTAGTGTGGCTCTTAGCACTGCTGAAGCGGAATATATAGCAGCTTGCTCTGCTAGTTGTGAAGCCATATAGCTTCGGAAGCAGTTGTTAGGACTATTTGACATAGAGATGGACTCCACTGTGATCCTGTGTGACAAACAAAGTTGTATCAAGATGTCGGAGAATCCTGTGTTCCATGATAAGTCAAAGCACATAGAGATCCGATATTTCTATATATGAGATATGGTGCAGAAGGGAGCTATAAAGCTCGAGTATGTGAGCACTGATGAGCAAGTTGTTGATGTATTGACCAAACCTCTGTCTCGAGTAAAGTTTGAGTATTTCCGAGACAAGCTTGTTGTAGTTCAAAAGGACCCTCCTCGAAAGGGGGAGTAATGAGGTCGATGAGGATGTTTGTACCGACGATGAGGTCGATGATGAGGATGTTTGTACCAACGATGAGGCCGATGATGAGGATGCTTGTACCGACGATGAGGTCGATGATGAGGATGCTTGTACCGACGATGAGGTTGATGATGAGGATACTTGTACCGACGATGAGGTCGATGAGTGGTCCTTAGACTTGGTCTAAGTTGACGAGTGGATTGCATCATCCCTGGACTTTAGTCCTAAATGAATCCGGATACTTGTGTCTTCGTGAGTGGTCCTTAGACTTTGTCTAAGTTGACGAGTAGATTGCATCATCCCTGGACTTTAGTCCTAAATGGATCCAGAGACTTGTGTCTTCGTAAGTGGTCCTTAGACTTTCTCTAAGTTGACGAGGGGATTGCATCGTCCTTGATCATCCCGTAAGTGGATCAGGATTGTATCATCCTTGGCTTTATGTCCTAAAGTGATAGAGATTGATCATCCCGTAAGTGGATCAGGATTGTATCATCCTTGGCTTTATGTCCTAAAGTGATAGGGATTGATCATCCAGTAAGTGGATCAGGATTGTATCATCCTTAGCTTTATGTCCTAAAGTGATAGGGATTGATCATCCCGTAAGTGGATCAGGATTGTATCATCCTTGGCTTTATGTCCTAAAGTGATAGGGATTGATCATCCCGTAAGTGGATCAGGATTGTATCATCCTTGGCTTTATGTCCTAAAGTGAAAGGGATTGATCATCCCGTAATTGGATCATGTGTATTGCAGATATTGATGATGTTGTTGATCGAGAGATCCAGATGATACTGTTGATCGAGAGATCCAGATGATGATGTTGTAGATGATCGAGAGATTGTAGTGCTGCAAAAGATGAAGAATCGGTATTGTAGATGTTGATGTTCCAATGCTGAAGATGTTCCACCAGTCGTTCCAGTTGTTGATGATGATTGAAGAAAACTTCCAATGATTTATAGATGTATCACTATTATGTTGTTGATGACCTCTCCTTGCTCCTACAGGATGTTGTTAGAATATCCTTCTCGTTAAGGGGGAGTGTTGAAATATTGTAACTTCAAAGAATATTATATTTGTACTTTATTATTATTCATCCGGAGATGTTTTATTCCTCTTTTGGGACGTTATTATTATATTTAATAATGTAGAGTCATTGAGGTAAATCCTCCCTTGTAAGTCAGGGCAATAGATCCCCTAAGAGTCATTTGTAATGGGGTGTTTAAGGCCCCTAGAGGGGTCGACCCAGTCAGCAAAGAGATTAAATTATTGAGGCCGACCTGTCAAGTGAAAAAGTGAAGTGAATGTAAAGTATAAATAGAGGAGGTGTGTTCCTCATTTGAACACACACTCACTCACTTATGAACTTGCATAGGAGAGAGAGAGAGATCTGCAAAGGAGAATGAGCTCTTGTTTGGGGATTTCATCTTTGTAATTTTGGTCATCTATATTGAGGAAGTTTTGCTGGGTTTTCTACCCCATGAGGGTTTCCCAGGATAAATTTGTGTCTCTTGTATTTATGTTGTGCTTGTTATTCTTTCAGTGATCCTGTATATGCTATTGTTGTGAAATTGAATTGAATACTGATGTTATCTATCTTAGCATATTGAATCTTAACACTTGCATGCAGAAGACTCAAATCAAGAAGCCAATTGTATTTAATTTATTTTTCCTAAGTTTGCTTTGGAAAATAAATTAAAGTGATCCAATTATTGATTAACTTTATGAAACACTTTTTATAACATGAAGGTGAAAATATTTAAGTGATGGCTAGATCTAATCTTCGCCATCCAATCTCACTGGAGGATCGCATCCATAGATCTATAGCGAGGTTAGGGTTTTCGCTTAGCATTGAGTTATAAAAGAAAGATCAATTGGTGGAGAGGACACAATTGCATTTCGACAGAGACGAAGAGAGTTTGAGAGAGAGATTTTTGCAAAGAAGACGGAGAAGCTGAAAGTCAGAGTGATCGAGCATCCAGGCAGAGAAGGTAGCATGAATTTGTAGAGGAGAGAGACAAGGAGGATTCGACAGAGGTAAATTGTACAGCTGCAGGCCCTACAGTAGACAATCCATACAGTCTGTACAAACCATACAGATTTCGTACAGGTCGTACAGCTGCTTTGGGAACCGTGCCACCCTACAAGTTTTTCTCAGTAGATTTGTGTGATTTCGATTTTGCCAGGTTGGGCATAAATCGATTTTCTAATATTGTAAAAGCCTCATATTTTCTTAATAAACTGTACTCTCATACTGCTGCACCAGTTTTCCCGTCTTGGGTTTTGTCCGGGGGTTTATACCCAAAAAGATTGAGTTGTTTCCATTGGTGTGATTGATTGGTATTTCTCTCCGTATTTTATTCTGCTGCATTTTATTTGGTGAAGAAATCCATGTGTGGTTAACAGTAAAGAATTTGGGTTTAATTAATTAATCCAACATACTCTAGCCCTAGAGTGGATTTTAAAGAAATTTACAGCATATGGATTAGAATTGTCGGACACAAATCATATACACAACGTTTTTCATGTATCATGTATCATGTCTTAAAAAGGTGCTAGGACAACATCAGAAAGCACAACTAATACTTCGTATGTTGGACGATGAAGGGTAAATTATCTTAGAGCCAAAAGTTATTATTGCTACCAGGGAAAAGAGATTGCGCTCTCAAGTGATAAAAGAATATTTTATTAAATGGACAAATCTTCCTGAAGAAGACGCATCCTAGGAATCAAAACACTTTCGACAACTACATCCCTCATTACCATTGCTTTGAGGACAAAGCAAATTTTAAGGGAAGGACAATGTTACATACATACAATAATGTATAAATATATTGATAAACGCTCATAATACTTTATAATTAATAAATTAATTGTAGCATTAAATGAAGGGTTGCATCCCTTCACATTTAGTCACGAGTGGACTATTTAAAAGTCCTGCTACGTACTCTAAAACATCATCTTTCATATTATCAATTATATATTTATTTACAGACAAGTGTATAGCTTTGTTATTTCAGCGCATCAATTGAACGGATTATATTTTCCAATACCACAATATTTTTGGATTTTTATATTTTTATTTTTTGGGTTTTCCCTATATTTGACTTTTTTTGTATTTTTTTCAATATAGTACAAGGAATTTTGTAAAATTGAAATGGTGAAGATAAGTGAAATAGACCTAGGTCTTATTTCACCAAGCAATGAGAAATCGAGGCTAGCATTTCTACCAAGAATCAACAATGCAATATTTGAATGAATTAGGATAAGGCAAAGAACCCTAGGTTATGTTAGCACTTGATCTAATTGGGGAAAACAAGATGTCGAGGCCCAAACAAGACAAATCCTTCAAAAGGAATGTCTCACCCAACAAAACTAGACTATCATACATAAAACCCTAAATTGCTCCTACCTAGGATGCCTTCGACAGTTCAAGACAAGAGGTTCAAGATATTACCACAATTGAGAGAGAAAGGAGAAGAGAGAGCCTCGAGAATCCTTTCACCTTAGAATAGCCTTGAAATATTGTCAAGAAACCTCAAAACATCATGATTTGACGCTTAGAAATCCTAGAACAGCCAAGAAGAGAGGTGTGCACCACTTAATTGCTCATATACACTAGAAAAAATATAAATTCAATTATATTTGATCCCATGATCTTGGTTACAAATGCGAGAAAGATGCCTTATTTATAAGAAAAAAAGGCTCGAAGGTTCACTTTATCCATCCTCTAGGCTGACCTACCTAATTTGAGTTTAAAATAAAATTTAGGGTTTTTCACCCACAATTCGAGGACTAAAACTCATAAAACATAAAATAATGATAAAATAAGATGATAGCTTCAACATGACAAAAAATTGAGCTGAGAAGAAGGACGACATGCCCCATCTAACCCCAAAATATGTCTTTTGCTCTCAACGCCTTCCTTAGGTTGGTACGGCCTCCATAAGCTTGCTTTCAAGGTGGAAGACTTGCTCTTTATGACCGATGACCAAGAGGAGTGACATAACGAAATAAGGTCCAATGGATGTGAATTAGGTGTGCTAGAGCAGGTGTGTCAACCCTTACAAGCGCAATCACCTCTACAAAGCATAAAACCATAACTGCGGCTAGGAGCTCCTAAGCCATGTGTCCTAATGGATTCATCCCAAGGTCCCAAGGTGCACTAGAGACCCACCTAGGGCATAAATGCCGGACATGATGAGGAGTTACCACCCATCAAGGGGTTGTCAGCAATGCCACAAGATTTACACACCTTGAAATGAGGACAAAGGACCTACCATGACCTAACCAAGGGTCTTGAGCCCCACTAGACCAACACTTTTACATAAAGAAGCCCCAACTTGGCCTTTTATAATGACAAAAAGACCCCCCCCCTCTTTGGCACATCTATTAGGGTGCGCTGCAGAGAATCTAGCACATAACAGGTATCTCATCCAAGTACCTTAAAAACTCTGGCAATGCAAGCAAAAGCCACAACAAGGTGAACTCCCTCTTTCTAAGAGAATCCTTAACAATGAACCCATCTCGGTACTCTTCACTACTCAAATCAGCTCCATGCATAGAAACAATCATTAATTCCACATATACATACTTTGAATGTGCCTCCTCAGAGCTAGAAGGATACTCCTCCATGAGTCCATGACATCTCGACATCCTTGTCTACATGTGCACAAGTTTTGGAAGTTAGCATAGACACACGAAAACCAAATCAAGGACCTATTATAGCTTTAGTGTGCCTATCTCAAGCAAGAACCTATGCTAACCACTAGAGCATGCAACCTCTCATGGGTCCTATTACCCCCCCATATTGCATGGTTGTCTACTTGTAATTTTCATCATCTCTCATTCAATCAAATTATCTACAATGTGCTCAATAAATGTATTTAATATTAAAAATTTGGAAAGGGCTAGGAGCTCTATGCTTCAAATCTTTCCAAGGTAACATTTTCAAATTGGAAGAACTTAAGCATTCTATCAACATCATTCCAAAGATCAAAGCATTATAATTGATACCAAATAAGGCCATTAAGAGTAATGGTTTGTTTTTAAAAAGGTTTCTAGTCACTTGTAAATGGAAAGTTCTATTGTAGGTACATTTTTTGTGAATGAATAGCCCAACCCAAAATTGATTAAGGATGCTATAGAATAGATCATCACATGAATACACACAATCGGGAAGATCAAGCCAAGCTCATAGATCATCACATGATCTCACACAACAACCAATAAGCATGTACATGAGTTCCCTAAGTTGGATAACTTATACGTCTTCAAGCTCCCATGTCACATTTTATTAAAGTAGAATTTTTCTTTTGTATCTGAGAAAATTTAATCTTGTTTTTCAAGACCGACTTACTTTTTGATTCCATAGCGCAAGTGATACAATTTGTCTCTAACTTATTTAAGAGTATGGAATATAGTCAATGTCATTGGTTTTCGGATTCAAATTTACAAGTGGAACTTTATAAACTTTCTTCTATTTCATTATTATACAATTGTCTTTACATTTCGTAACTGTGCATAATATGACAAAACAAAAGCAATCTATACACAACAACCCAATGTGCCTATTATTTATCTAGATGGGTATCCCACCAATTGCATTAATACCACTGATAGTGGCCCCTAACCCAAAGCTTTCCTGCAACTCCTTAAAACTTCTAGCTTTCCTGCAACTCCTTAAAACTTCTAACTTAAACTAAAATAATAGCACAAAGCTTTTAATTTATAGTACAACCTACTATATGAGCGGATAGTCAGCATCCTAATGATCTTCAATCAAAGACCAAATTCACACCTGATACTTGCAATATAAGGATTTAAAACATTGATATGATTTTGATTATTCAAGCAAGCATAGTTGGTATGTGAAACATTAACATATCAATGATCCAATGAAAATTAGAAGCAACAAAATTTAATCAAGGGATCACCATTTTAACCTCAACATAGGATATATAAATAAAAGCATAAATAAATCAACCCTTATAAAATAACTTATATGTTAATGAAACCAAGATCACTATGGAGGCTCCTTGTACCAACAAGCGAGCCCGAGTCAAGTCTCTAGCCAATCTTGAGACCTCAAGCACAAGTATAGTCTACCAGCACCCTAACAAATCAAACTCAAAGGCACATTAGCATATAATACAACTATATCAACTATTCAACAACAAAGCCATTCTACTCCACATACCATACACACTGACCACAATTAATTCTAACACAAATCACAATCCTCACACTAACCATCCTCTTAATAACCATTCGCTACCCCCACGGCTATTAACCTTGCTCTATAAATACACTAAGGAGGGATCAAGTAAACCAACTCTGCACATTCACTTCTACACCTCAAGCAAACCAAATTTGCACAATCACATCTACACCTTAATTAAAACAAATATGTTGAGTCTATTCTACACTTCCTTCCACACATACACCAAAAGCTTGGGTTTCAAGAAGATTGCGTCACCACTTAATTAGGGAGGAATTCCACTATTATACCAAAAATTGAGGTACAATTTCTCCTAAGCCCCTAGGCAAGGAGGACACTCACAGAATGCACCTAGAATAACATGAGTGTGTTCTCGATATTTGCTACATCAAGAAGGGAAACTCCACTGACCACAAGGTACTACATTTTATCAAGACCGTTAAGTCTGAAGGTAAATCCCCATGACTATAAACATGTCACCAAAACACATATGGTTCATGTGTTATATTGTAATACAAATCTCATTTCTCTAGTGCCATGAAGTTCAAGAGAGGCATAGCCCTTTCTAATCCCCCAAATTGACTCTTCCATCCAACCTTCGTTTCCCAATTATCGTTAGCTCAATTGTAAATTACTAATAATTGGGAACTATTCTAAGAAAAAACATTATCAAAATTGACTCGGTTACAACATATTACTACATTATGATTTTGATCATCTCACTTGTAAAAAATTTCACAAGTGTCGAGCTTGCAACGATTCCATGCCTAGACAGTTGGATGGCCAGGTGGTACACTTGTCTCCTTGCTTGGAGATGTTGCTTCTTAATCATTGAGTGGTGATCATGATGGTTGGCTAAGAGGTATGATATGATGTGTTCTACTTCTCATGTCTTCACGATGACTATTGATGAAGTATCATGTGCCTAACAAGCGAAAAATACTCATAAGTTGATGCAATCTCTTATTTAGGATTAAAAAGATAATTGACTAAGGTAATAAGTTAATTAATTAACATGAGTATTTAATGGAATGGGAACCCATTAACTTAAAGACTCCCTAAGTTTTGAATTGTTAATAATTGTACTATTTAAATGATGGATCAATTATAGTGTCAACCTTGGATTTTCTAAGGTTTTATTGTGATTAATTAAAGTCAATGAAGAAATTGAACTAATCACACTAATCGACCAAAGTACCTAAGATTTGCACTTAGGATTAATTTAAAAATCACTTAAACAGGGGTGCTAAGCACAATTGAAAATTATTTCATGAGGATTAAGGTTGAGGGGCTCCTAGATGGAACATCCTAGGGGATATGTAGACTTGTCACACATGAGAGGCTTTATCATGATGAAACTCTTGCATAAGGAGGATTTTAATGAAGATAATTTGATGTATTCTTTACTAGGGGTCATGACATAAGGAGGGTTATTGCAAAAACACCCTATCTCTTTTGATTATACTTTCACTTGCACGATTTTTGCAGAGGCTCGATTTTTTACCCGAAAATCACTCCAAAAACCGACCGGATTTTTCACCAATTTTTTGCCGATTTATTGCCAATTTCTCCTAAGTTGACCTGATTTTTTGACAGTGGGCGGAAATGTGGGTTTTAAAGGCCGCGGGCTCATTTTTTTGTCATTCATTTGGACACTATAGCCCAGGAGAGGAGGAGAGATTTTAGTTTTCCCAAGGAGGATTTTGGTCATCATTTCACTCGCCATCAACGATCGGATTTGAAGATTGGAGTTTTGCATTTGGAGTTTTTTCCAAGTTTATCACAGCTGAAGGTAGGTATGTAAAAAAAATTGCCCATCATTTCTCATTTTTCCAAGAGGATTCATGTTGGTTTGCATTGGAAATGATTTCTCCATCTTCATTATTGTTTTGTAAAGGCTCTTAAACATTTTTTTCCATCTATTTGTAATTTGCAACAGTTATGTAACACTATGTTAGCCAAAAAAACGTTTTTAAATTTTTTCTTGCCCTAGTTCTTTGGAAAACCTCACAAAAATTGGAAAATGTCTATTAGTATTTATTTTCCCTCATCAAATCAAAGTTGAATGTATCTCTCATTTCTTGTTTTTTAAATTTTTTTTATATTTCCATCAATCACATATGCTAAAATAAAAATAAAATTGCCCTAGGTTCAACTTGAAACTTCATTTTTTCCATATATAAGATGTCGAAGGCTTTGGATCCATTTTGGGAATATGGCACAACTGTTGAGCCAGAAAATCGACAAACTCTCAGTTGCAATCTATGTGGGAAAAGAATGGCGGGTGGGATAAGAAGGCTGAAATATCACAGTGCACAAATACCGGGGCATGATGTGAGTCCTTGCACCGCAGTAAGTGAGGATCACATTGACAAGGCCAAAAAAGCAATTCAGGGAACTAAGCTAAAGAAACAATACAAGGAGGTCGTGAGAAATCAAATTGCCTCAAGATCCGGGTGCGGAACAGGAGTGGGGGCTAGTGGAACGAGTCCGGAAACCTTTTCCACACAACAGTCCACAATGCCTTCACCTTCGAGTACATCACCATCACCTTTCTTTGTGTCGAGATGCACACCTGGTGGACAACCTTCTCTAAGGTCCATTGTGAAAGTAAAGGAGAAAAAAGAAGCAGACAAACTTGTGGGTCGATGCTTGCTATGGAGTGATATTCCATATAACTTTGCCAACAACCCATTTTATGTGTCCATGTTTGAGGCCGTTGTTATTGTTGGACTGAGGTATAAGCCCCACACGTATGAGGAGTTGAGAGGGCCCATCCTCCAGGATGAAAAGGCCGATTGCACTCATAGGTTGGAGGATCTTCGAAAATCATGGGAGTTAACAGGATGCAAAGTGATGTCAGATGGTTGGACTGATATGAAGGGTAGGACTTGTTATCACAACCATAGTAGTCGGGATACCAAGATTGCAGATCAGTTTCCTGTATATTATTGAGTCAGTCCTTTACACATTTTTGATGATCACTCACATATATTAAGTGGATCCAGCGGTTGCACAGTTACAGTCTCATCCCAGGATTGAGCCCCATTACCCCAGGTCAGTGACTGAGATAGCCATTCCTCTATCATCCAGAGCAGATTGATGACAGTGCCCATGTTATATTCAGATACAATGCTTCAGTGTGGATCAGGTAGCTCAGATCAAGGACTCAAATACATGATCCAACATGTATATTTTGGTACATGTGGGTTGTTGATGTGCTCTTCCCCTTATCTAGGTAGTTTATGACTAGGTATATTATGATGGTTGTTGGCTTTATCTTATTTGATGCTTACTTGTTGTTTAGATTAAAAGAGGTTGGTTACTATTAACATGAGGTTCTTAAATATACTCATTGGTCATACCCTTACTCCATCAAGTATTGACTTGTCCATTCCCTTATTTTAGGGCCTTTGCTATCCATGGCACCATTAGTCATTCTCTTCGTCCATCCATTACCTTCCAGTTTTGGTTTTATCCCGACTCGCACCTTAGCTAGTGATCTTGAGGACTTCCCCCACCTAGACCTCTATGTTGGATAAATTCCTAGTGTGATTTTAGTCGCAATGGTTGTTCTCCTATAGCCCTCAAAACCAAGAATTCCTACAAACAGTGTTGTTAAACACTAGAACATCGGATCTTAAATGCTATATCCAAGGGATGCTTAGTCAGCAAAAACAGTGTTGCTAAACACTAACCATGCATATCTATATTAGCTAGTTAGTGGCCAAGGGAGGGGCACTCACCCTTTGTATGGTGTAAGGCAGTTTGCCCCTACAGGGCAACAGGGTGGTCACTCCATCGCACCTATGGACGATGGCGGGCAATGGAGGTCATACCGAGTCATTATTTGAGTCCCGCCAGGCTATTCAGGGCACTTGCTCTCGAAGGCTGGCTAGTGAAAATCTATAAAATGAAATAAATGTGAAATCTTAAATATGAAAGCTGACAAATAATAAATTGCTAAAAGGTTACTTGTCTAGAGTCTATTGGAAGCATTCTCATCACTCTACCCATTTGTGAGACACCACCATTCCTCGTGTTATCTTTTATCTGGTATATGTCTAGGTGGTCTCCTTGTTCCTTCATCTGAGAGATTGTAGTGTTGACGTTGTTGAATCCTTCCCCTAGCCTAGCCTTTGTTTTTCCACCTTCACACATGGTTAGCAAATTGTTCAAGCCAGTAAACGAGTATACACTTGAAAATCATGTTTTTAGTAGCTAGTTACTTTGATCTAGGCTCTTATTTATATTATTTACATGCTTACGCCAGTTAAACATCATTCTATGCTTTGGTCTAGCTACTGATATAATTGAAGGAGCATATCATAACCATTTGTACTTGCAGCAGCAGTTATTCATGGTCTAGATCATTATTTTGATCATTCTTGACCTGGTCAACCCAGTTTAACCAAGTCAACCGCAGAGTCCAGGATGAGTTTGGGAAGACAGTGTTCGAGATGCATTATTCATGGCCCGTATGTGTCCATTAGGCGGTTCCATGCCTCAGACGGAAGTTTCAGATGATGGTTTGATGGATTTTTATGATTATTATTATTTACGGACCATTATTTTCATTATTTCGGGCATGGATGAGCTTACAGAGGTATCTTTTGATGGTTACATGGTGTATGAGTACTCATTCCTAGTGGATTTGAGCATTCTGAGCTAATTGGCACTCAGTTATCATTTATGGGCACTTACATGTGATGATATGGTTAGATTGCCACTTTTCTCTAGTTTGCCATTGCAGAAATGGCCTATCCAGAACTTGCATTGAGCTAGCATGTTCTCCTAGGGCACTACAGAGGGAGATAGGGGTCCAGCCAGTTATTATTACCATTGTACCCCATCCCCAGACATTTTGGTACAGTCAGATTTGTATCTGGGACACTTGGCAGTGAGTTACAGGCATTTTTGTACATTCAGAGGTGGTTTTCCGACAGAGAAATGGCTCATTGAGGAAATCGATTTGGCTTAGTGGGGCAAGGAAATGGCATGATATTGGTTCGAGATACTTTGATGATGATGTCCACACCTTCTAGCACTTGTTTCGACATCCGTGGGGTTCACGTCCCAATATGCGTCATTTTGGATATTTTATTGTCTTTGAGGGGGCCACAATTTGGTCATATGGTCACTTTATGATGTTATATTGTCATATTATTTGTTATTGTGCCATGGGGCCATGCTAGTGAAGGATATGTTACACCTCCTAGCCCCACCATGTGCTTATGTCATGTGTCTAGTCACTTATCATGTCGTGCATCCCCCTTGGGCGTTTTAGTGAGTGCACCCCCCTCTATTTGTGAGTTGATCCATGTATTGTATTTCCAACTCATCTTAGCCATTGAATATTATTGTTATATCTTTTTATCTCCACCACTCATTTAAAAAGTGGTTAGGGTTTTGGTCTCTCTCACTCCTATTTAAAGGAAAGACCCCCCTCATTGTAAAGGGACTTTTGGCTCTTGGATTTCCGGAATAATAAAATTATTTTTGCAAAAACTCTTGGAAGCTTTGATGAATGTTCTTGCAAGTGATTGTAAAGTCTTTTCTCTTTGACATCATTGTGGATCTCTCTCTCTCTCCATAATTATGTTGCAGGGGTCTTGTGGTAGTGAAGGAGGACGATTTGAAGGGGGCATTATTATAGGGAAACCCCATATCTTTTCCTCAAGACGTCTTGCATCTCAAGGAGTATTTTTATTGCATCTTATGATCATATTCATGCTTTTTGATTTATCTTCATTACCGTATAGTTTACTTCTTGTTTAGATCGATTCTAACTCTAGATCATTTTGGCAGGTGGGGCCATTAGCTATCTTGGAGCATAGCGATTTCACTTGGGGAGGTTGGATCTCACTATAGATTGCCTCAATTTGGGAAGATCATCAATTTGCAAGGCGGCTGCAAGCAATTCCAGGTGTGTTTCAAATTACTTTTGTTGTTTTGGGATCCATTCCAATTGTCACCATTAAAACCCTCATTGTTAAAACCCTCGTTTTCTAGATCTAATAGATCGGGTACCTATTTGAGTACGGCCATCAAAACCCACTTTGGAATAATTATAAAAACACTAGATCTAAATTTTCAACTTAACCCGACTCCATTTACCCTCGGATCTAGCACAAGTCTCCTCTCGGTGGGACGCCCTCCTTGGGTCTTTGGTCATTTTTTCAAATCTATTAGTTGGGTATGCTTGAACCCCCACAAATTTCACAGATCTATTCTTCAAGCACCTAGATCTAGTCTTCTAACACCCAGATCTACTATTTTGGGTCCACTTTGGTCTCATTTGCTTAAACCCTAGGTAGATCCAATTTGGGTATTCTTCATATGAACTAGATCTATCTAGATCTAATTTCCCAAATTCATGGCGATACATTTCTTCTATGGTTGAGAATCTCTATTTTTCCTAAGCCTCCTCAACCGGTTCCTAACTCTCATAAGCCACTACGTTTCCCTAGATCTAGATTTTATCCACCAAGATCTACTCTTGGCATCATTCCTAACCTTTAGAGTACCTTGTGTTGGTTCGCTAGCCCTCAATGGCTACGGTTCTCCCCCTTGATCTTGTGTTAGCTTGATCTAAAGCGAAGAGTTCCTCGATTGGCGTGACAACCAATCCTTCTTCGAAATCGAGGTCCTCTTGAATCACCTCTTTAGTTGCCTAGCACCTCTACCATCCTGGATAGGATCACCTTTGGGGGCAACTACAAGTTGTGTGATAACAGGACCCTTCTCAACTTCTTGGTTCATTGTCCCAGGGGCACTATGTTTATGAAATCCGTGGATGCATCTGCACATGTCAAAGATGCGCCTTTACTATGTAGCTTGTTGGATGAGTTCATCCAAGAGATTGGCCCGCAGCATGTTCTCCAAGTCATAATGGACAACGCTGCGAACTATGTGTATGCTGGTAGGATGCTTATGGCCAAGTACCCTTCACTATTCTAGACTCCTTGTACGGCCCATTGCCTTGATTTGATGTTAGAGGATTTAGCCAAGATTGATTGGATCATGGATACCATTAATTCAACATAGAGCATCACAAAATTCATATACAATCATGCAGCGGTGCTTAGCTTGATGAGAACTTTCACAGGTGACAAAGAGTTGGTGCATCCTGCCATCACACGCTTTGCCACTAGCTTTATTTCTCTCCAGTCCCTCTTGGGTTCTATGTGGGACTTGCAGCAGATGTTCCTTTCACCTGATTAGCGTGCTTTATCATTTAGCAATAGACCAGAGGGGCAAGCCATATTCAGGCTAGTTACATACCAGCGAAGCTTTTGGGATGCGGTGAGGAAGGGTTGAGCCGTCACTGAACCTTTGGTAAGGTTCTCCGCGTGGTTGATGGAGATAAGCCTGCAATGGGATACCTATATGAGGCCATGGATAAGGCCGTGAATAGGGCCAAAGAGTCCATTCGTGCCTATTATGAGGACAAGGGAGATCAGGGGCAGGAGAGACAACAGATTATATGGGGGTTGATTGATGCACGATGGAACCACACACTCCATTGCCCCATTCATGTTGCAGGGTTATACCTCAACCCTATGTTTGCTTACTCCTATGGCTTTAGATATGATGCAGAGGTTAGGTATGGATTCTACGAGTGTGTCCAAAGTATGGTGTTGCCTTCCGCTGATCGTGCAGAGATTTCCCAAGCATTGGAAGTGTATAAGAGAGCCACATGATTACTTGGGTTTGATATGGCAGTAAATGACAGGACCAACCTGATGCCAAGTAAGCTTCACCTTGTTTCAAATTTCGTTTTCTTTTTCATTGTCTTTTCTTATGTTTCTTTAATTCGTTGTAGATACCTGGTGGGAATACTATGGTGGTTGCGTACCTATTCTACAGAGGCTTACCACTCGGGTGCTCAGCCAAACATGTAGCTCTTTCGGTTGCGAGCACAACTGGAGTGTATTTGAAAAAGTACACTCCAAAAAGCCCAACAGGTTAGAGAATTTTCAAATTCATTATAAATTATTGAATTCTAGTGTATAATTTTATCATTTATCATTATGCCCATTTACCTTCTAATTTATGCATTATAAATTATTAAATTTATTATTTAATATTTAATTTTATGATCCTCCTACAGGTTGGATACTCAAATTCATTATAAATTATTGAATTCTAGTTTATAATTTTATCATTTATCATTATGCCCATTTACCTTCCATTTTATGCATTATAAATTATTAAATTTATGATTTAATATTTAATTTTATGATCCTCCTAGAAGTTGGATACTCTGCGCCTTAATGATTTGGTCTACGTCCACTACAATCTCAGGTTGTGGATGAAGAAGTATGAGAAAACAGTTGATGCAAAGGCAATTTCATTAGATGAGATTGACACCACTGCAACTTGGAGGGCAAGGGCAGTCTCAGAGGAGTTTCACACTGAGGCTGGGAGTGTGCCACAATTAGAGACAAAGCAACATTCAGGGTTAGAGGGAAATAGACCCGGTAGTAGCACTGTTACTGGTAGAGGAGTAGTTGTAGGACTACCTCCTCGAGCTTCTGCTTCTTCAGGATACCAGTTTCAGCCACCTTCAGTTTCTAGAGGACAACATTTTGCAGGGTCTTCTTCTAGAGGACGTCAAATACCAGTACGAGGCCCACAAGCCTCAAGGGCACCTAGTCCTAGAGGAAGGGCAAGGGCAGTTTCCACAGCGATTACCTTTTCCCGTAAAAGGGGTAGAAGGAATCGATAGTTTATTTACTTTATTTCACTGTAGATGACTCATGAATCATGATGATGATCATGAGATACATGTTATATATTTTTGATGATTCAGTATTCAGGAGTAGGCCACGATCCATTTTGATGTGTGAAGTATCTCTAGACATCTTATATATCTTATATATCGGTTTTCTTTCCATATTCATGTGGCAATGTGTTTATTTGATGTTGTTGTTGCTTTAAATGTTTAAAAAATTGAAAAAAATGAATATTTTTGTGTTTTTTAAGTTTGTCGATTTATTGCCAATGTGCTGCCGAGATATCTCGAAATGATGTTTCTTGGACCCTGTCGATTTTTTCGCCGCGTCGATATTTGTAACATTGATTACCACTATACACTAAGTTCCTAGATACCATGGAATTCCATCCGAAATAATTGAGGGAAAATTTATTAAAAAATGATTTTTGAGGGGAACGCACTCCTTCAAGCATGTAATTGGTCAAAATGGTTAAAAAGGTAATCAGGAGATGCCACACATAAGTAATTAGTTGCGCATGATGGAGGTTGCATACTCCTCAAGGAGTTGTTTAGATGCACACATATGGAAGATTCTATCTTGATGGCTGCATTGTTATTTTTGGTAAAGGTTGCTTCGTTAAGCATTTGTCTCAAGGAAATTACTTCTAGGAAATATTATTTTAATCCTTGGTCCATGTTTGTTATCCATTACAAAAATCTATCAAGACATGTGGATCCACTAACACATAAAGTTGTTACACTCTTGGAGCACACATCACTAGAAGAAGGATCTATTTACATCCTGGAGGGTGAATTTGTTGAGAAATGGTCAAAGTATTCATCCACCTAAGCAAGCGCTCCACCTTCTTGGTCATTGGTGGATCTAACCAACTCCATTATTTATTATTTGTTGAACTCTTCTCGAAGAGTTGGTTAGAAGGGTAGTCTTCGCAAATGAATATGCACGATAAACACAAAAGGCACCAACATGAAGGGTAACCCCATTTCCCAATAAGATTTGAATAACAAAGAACCATATTTCCCATTATGTTTACAATGGGGTACAAGGTCCCTTTATATAATGATTAAATCCCTAACTATTGTAATAATTATGAACCACTAGACCACCTTCTAATTACCACATTTATGAGGGACCAATAAGGACACCTTCTAACCACCAATGTGGGCTATAACCGCCCACTATGGGTCAATCATACTTGATTTAATGACCATTAAGGGATCACAAAGTCGAGCTTAACCATCATTTTTCCAACATCCACCTATAAGCTTGACAGAGAGATAAAAAGGCAAAGGCGAAAAAAATTACAAATCAACCACGTATTTGACCAAGTAAAGATTGCATCCCAAGATCACACTTAATATTCACTTGGGAATGATGTGGTAAAAAAAAGTGTGGCCAAGTAAGCATCGCAATAATACCCCGGTGATGTTTAAATGGGTAGGGAATAAAACAATAACCAATGATGAAAACAACCTAACCATGAAAAGGTGTTGAAACAACATTAGATGGAGAGTTAATCTATAGAATTGAAGCCTTCAAAACCTTCACAAGCACCTCTTCAAAACTGCCAAGAAAAACAAACAACCTTGCTAAAAAATTTTACCCTTTGAAAAACACCTTCACACGAACCCCTTCATGAACGGTGAATCAAATGCAAGGACATGCAAATCCAAGCATGAAAAAGCATATGCATGAGTGGTCAAAGAAAAAATTCAAATCCACAATGTTGTCAAAGACCATTATCCAAATATTATCATAGTATATCACAAGGAGGATGTTGACGCTAAAAGTGATCCGTCAAATATGCAAGTAAGGAAAAAGTATTGAATATCAACAATATTGCTTCACACTAACAAACCATAAACTTGACCATGTGCTCAAGATAATCAAAAGGCTCAACAAGTGCTCCAAATACATGTATCAAGACGATCTTCCCATCATTATACATGTATGTAATGCACAATAGTTCATTTAGAATATATCCAACATAAGGACAAAAAGCCTAGATCCATATAGGATAATAAATAATATATAATTTATAAATGATTGAATGATTGATATAAAATGCCTTGTGATAGTATACTAATACGCATTGACTAGTCATGAAGGGGAAGGGTTGTGTCCCTTATCTTATTAATTATTATTATTATAATTTATGTATTTTATATTCATTACATTGTCACTCCCTTCAAAGATGCTTTCTCCTTGAAGCATTTCGTGGAAAAATTTGTTTATTTTTTCAAGCCTGCAATGCCTTATCATGATTATCCATTGTAGAATCTATGATGGTTGAAGACACATAACGATATGAATTACGATGCATTGAGCAAAATTATCGTATTGTGAAAGGGTCAAACCGCCCTAATTAAATTCTCTACAGAATGATTTGGCAACGACTTCTATGATTTGGGGGGTAATAAGAATCCAGAATTGAGCTTCCCTTCAATATACTACGACCATCACATAATTTTTCACATTGATTTTGCCATTGTTCAATTTGTTGATTGTTGTGATTTGAATGACAACAAGGCATTGTTCTATTTCATGTATTGATTTAAGTGCTAGAATCCTAGAACATTCATCATTTTGACACACTCAATAAGTGGGGTTTAAAAGCCTCATTGCACAGGAAGAGAAAATGACTTCACCCACATCATGGTTGAAATTGTTTGATTCCACTTTATTTAAAGAAGACAGCTAAGTGTATGACAGAATTCCATAACGAAAAAATAATAATAAAAAAATCAATTTCTTGGATCTATATTAGTATACGACATTGAGAGCATCGAAGTGCCCTTGGCTTCTCTTAATCGCCAAATAAAGTATACAGATAAGCAACTGATAGTCCAAAGAAGAGCAATGATTTCAAGTGGCACAAGTGTTACCTTATCAACTTAAACTAAATTCAATTTAGTAGAAACCGTTCTCATTTATGATATTGATTGGATCTATATTAGTGATTTAAAGGTAAGCCCCATTCTCATTTCTGATATTGATTGGATTTGTATTAGTTTCTTTCTCTAGGGTCTAGATTTTGACATTTGACGACTTCTCTATTTCCACTTGGTCAGGCATTATTTCTTTATCAATCAATAATTCCTTGTCGATAAGTTGCTCTAGTTTTTCCAGTTGCAACTCCTCATGCTTTCACTTCTTGATTTGTGCAACCAAGTTGTCATTATGGTTCTTTAAACCAGAAATTTCTTCATCTTTGTCTTAATATTCCTCGTCATATTTCTTCATGAGATCTTTAATTATTTCTTGTGCTACTTTCTTATTTTGTTGATGTTTTGCTAGTTCCTCTTATTTCTTAATTTGTGACGCAATTTTTTCCTTTTCACATTACCTTGATCTACCTTTTAAGTAAACACTCTCCAACAATTTTGGCAAAGGACATTTTTATTTGCAAAGGCTGACAAATACTCAAACTCCATTGCACAAAAGTACATTTAGTCTAAAAGGTTGAATCATAACTGGAATTCATATTTCACGGTTTACTTATTCCCAGGCTTCTTCAATAATAAATGAGTGGACGAAATACAAGGGACCCACTACAATATATTTCAATTAGTTTTGATGGGCACCATGTGAACTTGAAAAGTACATATTGCACCCTCATAATAATGGTTTCCTTAAAAAATACATATTGCACCCTCATATCACTTCAGTATGCCCTTTTGATCTGTAGGTGATGGGTCCTAAATAATTTTATTCACCATTTTGGAAAAATTGAAACTTCTAAATATCAAAGATTAAATCCTTGTGGGAAGGGTTGAGTATCTTATAAACCCTTTTTCTTAATATGCAGCTATAGACAATTATTACTCAGAGTAACTAATATTTTTCCGTTCTTCTTGAGTTCACCATTGAACAATGATTATGGGGAAGGAATAATTTGTTTAGGCATTATTTTACTTTATTTAATGTAATGCATCTCATATATTTAATGAATTTTCATGTAAATGTAATGATTTTTCCATCTCATATGCTTTCCTTCAAGTATGGTCAACATGGTTTATGCAAACAACAGTTAGAAGGCATAAAGAATGGCAACCACACCCCCATTATGGGAGACATTATTCACAATGCCTCACAACAGGCTATGATACCTAATTTGGCTGTAAGTTAATCCTTCCTTAATAAATATATATTTCGATGATCCTTTTATCTTTTCATATGGCAGCAACATATATTACGTAGCTACAAATGACTTCTTTTACAACGACAGAGGCGACTTTATCGTTCCTGATAGTCATGATCATTCAACCTCGTCCCCAGTTGTGATTGTTTATGTTCCGATAGGTTTCAGTCCACAGGCAGGTCCGTATGGTGGTTATTTTTGTTTTCTAGTGACAAGAAATTTATCCAACAGATAATTTGGAGCACTTAATTTACTACTACGACTACTTTAAGGTACAGTACCCGATGGTTTAAAGGCAGATCAATCTCAAGCAAACACGACTCTCACAATTTTAATAGTAGTCTACAAGGACAGATTTCTACAGCGAATTTCCAACAACTAAATGCTTCTGAAAGCAAAAGTATGTGACTACTCGGTAATTTCTTTTCAATAATTTAGGGTCACGTCTACGAGGTTTCTAGAGGACACACTTGCACTTTGAATATATATATATATATCTATATATATACACACACACACACACACACACACTGTAATCCAGTGGCAGTCCTAGCTGTATTTCACAAGCTTATGCATTCTAGCTTTTTAAAACAAATACGGTGCTTATGTCCACAAAAGGATCTTCAATGGAATTTATATTTTCTTTCGTCAAATTTGCAGCAAAATAGTTTTTTTCTTTAACCTAATTTCTGAACTTTAAATGGCTAAACATCTGTTGTGGTCAAATATCTAGAATCAGAGAAACTCTGAAACTTGTGTGGGGCCAAAAGTTTGCAGTTTTGTTGCCAAGGATGATGAAATTTGGCCAAAGGTCAGGTGGGATTGACCCCACAATATCAGCGCAAGTTGGGCTCTGATACCAATGTAATTAACAATAGTTCATTTATGAAATATCCAACATAAGAAGGACAAAGAGTTGAAATCCATGTAGCATAAATCACAAATAATATATAATTAATAAATAATTGAATGATTGATACAATAAGCCTTGTGAGAGCATACTTATAAGTTATATGCATTGATTAGTCATCAAGGTGAAGGGTTGTGTTCCTTAGCTAAATTATTATAATTATTAAACTTATTATTATATGTTATGATCACTGCAATCTGCCAAAAGAAGCAACAAATAAATGTCGTCAACAAAACTGTAAATGTTGCTAGGATCAATCAATCAAAGAGAGCGATGAGGATAGTACGACTGTACACTGGAAGACACAAGTTGACAGGAGGCCCTCAAATAAGTGCTCAAATATTGCCACAAGGATTCATCAATCCAACCACAATAAGTTCAATAATTGGTATCGATACACAATTTTTCCTTTTACACCTCTTAACTAAAAAGATTTCTAAGAAGAACTCATGTCATACAAATAGGAATTTTGATACCTAGATGGAGAGAGAGAATGTCTTCCATCACAAAGATTAGGATATGCTTATACAACTATAATGTGGATGGTGAAGAATCTAGTGCTATATGAGCAAAAGGTACAAGATTTGGTTCCTGTGAGTCAGTGTTGGATTCTAGTTCTAACATAATCATCAAACAATGCAAGATCTAGTTCTTGGAAAACAAAAGTCGTTGGGAACATAGGGGGGCTTGCATATGGTAATAGAATAAAATAAAATCAGATAATTTGATTAATGGCCAACAAATGACCACAAGCTGGATCAATGGGACTATTAAGTACAACAGTGCCGATAAAAAGTGGAAGCACAAGGGCCATTGGCAGGTACCCCTCCTATGGATTCCAAATACCTCAATCAACCTACAAAACTAAAGTATGATAAACTAATGGAGTAGCACTACCCTTCTTATGGACTACACAAACAGATCTTATAATGCCAAAAGATACAAGATACCTCAAAAGATTAAGCCATTAAGAAACCCAAGAGAAGAAAAACCCTTAAACTTCAAATTGCTCCATGAAAGATATCTCGGATCGGCTTCAAAAATGACCAAATGAGGGAGAGAGGGCAAAGCCTTATATAGCTTTAAGCTCCTCAACCTTTTACAATAAAATATTATTAAATCCCTAAGATCTAGTATAAGGTGGAGTCAAAAGTAACTAAACTCGACTACTTTCTAACCAACTCCTAACAAACCTCATAACTAAATGCATAAAGTAATGGTGGTCAACAACCACAAGTACAATGCCAAAGTTACCAAAGTCCCCTTTTCTCTCATGAGGAATACAATATTTTGTAACCAACTTTACCAAAGGAATAAAAAAAAAACCAAATGTATGGGCTATCGAATCCCCCAAAGCATCGAACGATCTTCCATTAGGTTTCAGCTAAAAGGTAAAGTGATGCTAGCCATAAAAAGTGAATGACTCCCACCAAATTCCAAGGAATGACCACGATTAAACTTCATCGATCACATAAAAGGTAACATAACTAACATGGGCTTCTTTCCACCCCAGCCTTCAATATATAATAAGGGCATGTTACAAGGTATTCTAGCCCAAAGGTGAATGACCACAATCCATGTGACGATTCTTGGCCTGTGCATATGTGTTTCATTGGATTTCTTCATGCTCGAGCTATGATTGAATCTGGAGAAGGTCCACTTTGGCTTGCGAATTTTGCAAACAGGTTAGAACAGATTGTAGAGTTCCTTTATTGATTGTGAATGTATCATCAATAGTAGTAGGTATTAGAGTGTTCAGTAACTCTAATAATCTTTTAGTCTCAACAATTTGAATGATTGACTCAGACCTCAGAGAGCTTTTTGCAACTCCACCCTTTAACAATAAGACTCGACAAAAGATGTTTTGGACTCAAAAGTTGTAGGGTGTTGAGTTCAACCGAGAATGCAACCGATTACAAATACAATTCTACTTACTTTCAAAATATACAAGTAAACATCTACAATCACTATGTGCAAGTTACAACTTGATGTAGAATCTGAAGCTGAACTAGTCCTTATAAGAATGCTTTACCTCTGTGGAATTTAAGTCTGGGTTGTAGTTTCAATGAAAAAATCAAACCTCTAGGTATGAATGGACGGATCTGCTTTGGCGTCAAGGCCACCAATGGATGGATCTGCTTTGGCGTCAAGGCCACCAATGTATTCTAGGTATGAAAAACTAGCTTGATGATGCTTAATTCAATGCCAATAAATCAATGTCACAAGACTGCAAGTTTTATTTGGCTGAGATAGATAGTCAAGCTCTTTATATTAAATATGAAATCACAACAAGGTTGAATTCAATCTTATAGAAAACATTTAATAGTTAATTGCTTGTACGTTATAGGATCAAAGGTTATGGGATAGAATGACGCATGTAAATCCCCTCTATAATCTATTGTCAAGCGACTCACACCCACCACTAGTCAAATGATCCACTGGAGGGTGAATTCACATGCTCCAAGGAATGCAAATTGATTGAAGGGTACCCACTACCATTGATTTCCTCTAGCTCTTAGATGAGCAGCATGAGTTACTTGACTGTTGTGGATTCATCCTGTGACGTTGTTTTACGGCCAACCGCACTTACTAGTACTCAACAAACACCTGATCACACCACTGTTTGGATGCCCATTAATACGATGAGTCAACGTCAATTTGAGATCAACTGCTCTGTTCTCTTGACAATTCTGGTGGCCTTCACAAATTATCTCGTATCCAAAGGACATGGGAGTAATTATGCAGTAATTAGAGGCTTGTTTCCCAAAAAAATTACCTCCACAGTGTCAACTATGAGTTGTCAATGGCATTCTCTTCTTTTAATCTTTCTTTGCAATTCCATGGATGGCTTTCATTCTTAATTTGGAATCTACCTGTTATCACACAACTTGTAGTTGTCCCTAGTGGTATCCCATCCGGGATGGTAGAGGAGATGGACAACTAAAGAGGTGACCCAAGAGATGCCACGGTTCCCAATGCAAGCTGGGAGTCACGTCAACCGAGGCACTCTTCACTTTAGATCGAGATGAATCAAGACCAAGGGGGAGACCCTATAGCCAATCAAAGGTGATTGGACCAAAGCAAAGGTTTCTAGGGAAGTGTGAAAGATAAGTTACGGAAACCAATGCAAGGTTAGGTGGACCTAGAAGTTTAAGTATGGTTGAAAGAGGCTTAAGGGATGACTTATGTTTCAACCAATGAATGATTTAGGCCACATGATGAGATCAAATGACAAGATCTAGTACCACGAAATACACAAGTGGGGCCCACTTCCTTGGGATATGGAAATGGTCCAAATGGGGCCCACAAGGTGAAGTTAAGGGTGCAAATGGTACCAAGGGGTATGCAAAGAGTAGATCTATGGATCTAAGATGAAATTGGAGATACCCACATATGGGATCTTGCACATAACACTAATCCCAAGAAATGTGATTTGCCTTAGGTGGACTAGTGGCTCAAGATGGATGTGTAAATGGAGTCCAAAGCATGCCAAATTATAGATCGGGGTATTTTAGGCAATTATCAAAGTGGGTTTTGAAGATCAAAGGCATCCAATGGCTAGATCTCCATAGATCTGAGATTGAAAATGCATCACCAAATTGACCCAAGTGGGGCACAACCCTCAAAATGAGGAATGGGGCCCACAAGGTAAAAATCAATGAAGTGAATTACTAGGGGTAGGTTATCAAGTATGACGATCATGAATCAAGTGGGATCTCACCTACCCATATGCTAGAACTAGCTTAACTCACCTACCCAAGGAGGGCGACCTCACTCAAGGAAGGCTAAGTGCCTTGGGGGAGGGTCAAATGAAGTCCAAATGCCACCAAACTATAGATCCAAATTGTCGTGGATACTATAGAGGTGGGTTCTTTTTATTATACCCAAAGCCAAGCTAGATCTTGGTAGATCTAAGAAAAAGCGAAAAATGAGGGTTTTAATCAATTAGGGTTTTTATGATCTAGAATTCATGGATAAGCCAAGGAAGAAGAAGACCATACCTTTGGAGCATACCTGGATGAAGAGATGAATGCTAGTTGAGATGAGGATTACTTTTGCAAAAGATCAAATGAAGAATTTTGAAGCCCTCTTGCCAAATCGTCCTCCTCCAAGCCACACGTGTGTCCCTCTAACCTGTCAAAACCAAGGAGCAAAGCATCAATCAGTTTAACATGTTGAGGGTAGATACAAGCAAGAAATAGATAAGCAAAGAATAGTTGGTACAAAGACAAAACCACTCCCTGTTAACCAAAACGTCCTCTTGAAGCTTGAAGGGTAGGCCTCCCCACCAATTCGTACTCCTCCAAAACGTCTTCTCAACCTGTAAAAAGAAGTATGGCAAAATATGCAAGATAGCTACAAGAGATCCTCCAGTGCAATGGACAAAAGCATTTACAATCAAAGCAACCAACATCCACTCCAAGATCCAAGCATGTACTCCAAAAGATAGAATTTTATTCCAAGAGCCAAGAGCCAAATTCTCTAGATGAATTTTACAATGACACATGAAGCACATGGTGGGGTTAGGAGGCATCAATCCTTGCTAGCTCATCCCCATGGCACAATAAAATAATATAATGTCCAAAATAATACAAATGATCAAATCTATCCTCAAAATCTGTGAGAGACATGCAATAAAAGGCCTCCTGTGGCCTCTGTGGACCCCACTGACTGAGGAAAACTGGCTGGAAGATGGGGGGTTCACCCTAGAAGACCTCTATGAATACCAAGTGCCAAAACCTTGCCTCAATTGCCCAAATCAAATTCCTCAGTGACCCTTTTATTCCATTTTTAACCTGCCTCGGTAACTGTGAAAGTCCCGAAACTGCCTCCTAGGGCATCTGCGCTGTCAAACTGAGCCCACCAAGCTCTCCAGAAGGGCGGATAAATGGAAATATCAAGTGGCTGGACCACCCCTTCCTCATATAGCGCCCTAAGTGAACTGGCCTCTCATGGCCACTGCTGGTCAAGCTGGGAAATCAGCCCCAAATCTGGTCAACAAGTGGAAAACTGCATCTATCACTGTCAGAAGTGCCCAAAACTGAATGATAAGTGTCTCATTGGATCCAGAAGACCCAAATCTACTAAGAATGTGTACTCACACACCATGGGTTGCCCTGATGGGCCAAATGTAGGGTCCACCATATATGGACAGTGCATAATCTAATGATCTTAAGTAATAATAGATAAGCCCTTGACAACAAACCTAAAGATAGATAAGCCCTTGACAGCAGACCTTGACCATAAAGATAAATCAAATAAAAACATTGAGAGCAAAACTTGATATTGATATATCAGAGTTCAAGAGCAAATCTTGACATAAGGATAGATCAGACCTTGAGCAAGAATGGGTTTTACACTTTTAACCATTAGTTGTAGGGTTTTTTAAGTTTTTCATTAAAAAACAATTTTTTGGGGGGATTAACGAATCATAGAAGCACTGGAAGTTTCAAGATCCGTTTGAAAATTTCAGGAAATGTTTGATTTTTCATAGGATCCGTTTCATAGGACCAAGATACGTTTCCTTCTATAGGGGATACGTTTCCATGATGGATCCTAGGCGTATCTGATCCGGATATGTATTGGATCCGTGGATCTGCGGGTCCTAGACACTGGGGTGGTGGATCCGGTAAGACAGCCTCTAAAGCACACATTCCGAGACTGTTCATACAAGACTGTACTAGATGGCCATTGCCATTAATTAAAAATTATATCAATTGTTGTTCTGAGATGAAGTTGACCAAAGAACACCCAGTAATTTCTGCTAGCTGATCTTGAATTTCTGAGTCTGAATTTGACTAGAAAGATTCTGCAGTTGACCGAGTTTGACTGAGATAGGACTGCTGCCTTCTTGCTGATGCTGCAGATAAACTCGGACTGTCAAGATTAAGAGACAAAAATGAGCAGACCTAGAGCAGGTTTGGTCTGCTCCTTCTCCCACTGTTTAGAAATTCAGACTGCTGCAAATTTTCAGAAATTCGGACTGCTGCAAATTCGGACTGCAGCTTCCCACTAAAAAAAAACTAAGTCCAAGGTCTTAGCAGCCCTAATAATGTAGATTTTTCTGGGTTATACTGCTTGCTGGTTTATGTTATCTTTTCAGTGTTTTTCACCAACAGGCAATTTTGCATTGGCTGAAGGTTACTTATGAAAAATACTGTAACACTTAAACACACAGTAAATTACAACTAACAGCAGAAAACAAATATTAACACATGCACACCATAAAAGACACTCAGATTTTTCGGCAACTGTGCCCTGGAAAAACCCCAACGGGGAAAACCAGTAAGAGAGAGAGAGAGATTTTATTTCTTCAGTAAGTCAAAGTACATAAATTTACATAGAAGAAATTTGTGCCCCAAATCTGCCTCGAACTGTGTGCAGCAACCTTGAAAACTGTGCCACTCAAACCCCTTGATTTCTGTGCTGAGATTTTCGGGAAGAGTGCCCAGAATACACCTCAGGCTGCGTGCAAACATTATTGAAATTTGTGCCCATAATTTCTTGAAAATCGTGCCCAGAACTGACTGTTGTACCTTCAACCTCGGGATGTGTGCCTCGATTTCTGAGCCAAATAAATGCCTCGGGTTTTGTGTTGTGCGGCCAGCATTAACATTGTTGTACTAAACCTCGAACTCTGTGCTTAGATGGCTGCCTCGGGATTAGTGCCTGCGGAAGACATTAAAGTGAAGACCGTACTGTGCATTAAATGCCCAACTTGTGCCTCGATTTCTATGCCAAATGTGAAATGGCTACCTTGAACTGCGTGCAGTCTCCAAGCTCTTCTCTCTCGACTTCTCTCTTTCTCAAACTCTCCAGAATGAAATGAAATGCCTCCCTCATGCTTTTTGTGTAACCCTAAGTGGGTATCTAATCTGACGGTGGAGATAGATCCAATCCAAGGGACAAGATTCAATGAGAGTAAAAACATCACTTTATTTAAATCACTTAAATAAATATTTACTCACCCACTTAACTTTAGCAAAAAGTGACTTTGATATTATAAAGTCTCATTAATGAAAATTAATGTGAGGGTCACCCCTTTTCCCCCTTCTAAGTGACATTAGGCTATTGTCACTTGGGGAACACTTCCCTAGGTACAAAACTAACACTCCCTCTTACCGAGGAAGGTGTTCCGCACCACTCCCAACTTATCTCTGAAGAAGACAAACTTCCCCCTCCCCAAAGACTTCGTCAGGACATCTGCTACCTGCTCCTCAGTGGAAATATACTGCAACTCAACTGCCCCTCTCTGGATGTAGTCCTGAATGAAGTGGTACCTGATCTCAATGTGCTTCGACCTGTCATGGAACACTGAATTCTCAGAGAGCTGAATGCAACTCTGATTGTCGCAATAGTTCACCGTAGGTCTCAGCTGCTGATCAAATAAATCTACCAATAACTTACGAAGCCACAGTGCTTCTCAAGTCGCCTAACTGGCTGCCATATACTCAGCCTCAACAGAACTCAAGGCAACAGACTTCTGTTTCCTGCTGAACCACAACACTGCTGCCGAGCCCAAGCTGAAACAGCAACCCGAAGTGCTCTTCTGGTCCCTCACACAACCTGCCCAGTCTGAATCTATGAACCCAACCAAGCTGACTCCACCCGAACTCCTGTAGTCCAGACCATAATCCACTGTCCTTGCTGGGTATCTCAAGATGTGCTTTGCGGCAGTCCAATGCACACTCCTAGGCTGCACCATGAACTGGCTAAGTGTGTTAACCGCAAAACACAAGTCTGGCTTGGTGTTGACCAGATACATCAACGATCCGATGAGCTGACGATAGAGTGTGGGATCCACCAACTTACCCTCTGAAGCATGAAGTTGCTTCCAGTTGGTGATCATAGGTGTAGACATAGACCTGCAGTCCTCCATCCGATAACTCTTCAGGATATCCACTGCATACTTCCCCTGTCCTATGTCCAGGCTCCTGCCAAACCTTGATCCCCAAATAGTAATGCATCAGCCCAATATCAGTCATCTCATACTCAGCTGCAAGGTCTCTCTTGCACTGTGCAATAAGACGCTCATCTCCAGTGATAAATAAGTCATCAACATATAACAAAAGAATGAGAGGATCTCCACCAACCACAATGTAGTATAGGTTGGGATCAGCCTCACTCTTCTCAAATCCCATCGAAGTCAAATATGCATCGATCCTGGAGTACCAAGCTCTAGGAGCTTGTTTCAGACCGTACAAGGCTTTCCTAAGCCTGCAAACATGAGAATCTCTCCCATGTATCTCGAATCCCTATGGCTGCTCTAAATACACCTCCTCCTGCAGAAGACCATTGAGAAACGCAGTCTTCACATCCATCTAGTGGATCTTCCAACCCATCTCTGCTGCTATAGATATCACTGCCCTGATAGAGGAATACCGAGCAACTGGAGCAAATGTCTCATCTTAGTCAACTCCCTCAACCTGTGAGAACCCCCTAGCCACAAACCGAGCCTTGAATTTCTCCACACCGCCATCTGCAGCATGCTTGATCTTGTAAAGCCACTTGGAAGTCACCACTGACTTCCCCTAAGGTCTTGGCACAATCTCCCAAGCATCATTCTTCATGATGGAATGGTACTCTTCCATCATGGCATCTCTCCATACCTGATGCTGAGAAGCCTCCTCAAATGTAGAAGGCGCAGAGTCACGAAGACTCGCAACAAGAGCCATCCCATATCTGTCTGGCTCAACTACTAACCTGATCGCCTCCTGAGGTCTACCAAATGCTTCTGCTTCCTTCAAGGTGTCTTGAAGCCACTTAGGCTTCCTCTTCCTTGAAGGTTCCTCCCAAACTGGTGTATCCTCATCTGAGGAAGTGCCAGAAGCAGAAGGTCTAACACCCCGAGGACCAGTAACTGATGAACCAGTCCCTAAAGACCCTGTAACCTGTGAACCTATTTGTGATCCTGAACCTGTGCCTGTCCCTGAACCTGTCCCTGAAGTACCTGTAATTTGAACCACTGATCCTGTAGAAGCTGTGCCTGTACCCTATGATCCAGTCACCCCAGAAACCTGCGAACCTGAAACCTGTATCAAAGAAGCCTGTGTCAACTGAGGTGTGGGAGCTGGTGGCTCCCTCTGCTCCATCTCTCTCGACTTCATGAAGGCCCTCTCCTCATCAAACTTCACCTCCCGCCTCACTACAACTCTCTTCTGGCCAGGAATGTAAAGCCGATATGCCTTCGAAGTCTCATCGTAACCCACAAAGATACCTCTCTCTGCAGTGGGCTCGAACTTCGTCCTCTTCTCAGAAGGGACGTGAGAGTAAGTCAGAGAGCCAAATATTCGAAAATGGCTCACCTCAGGCTTCTTTCCTGAATACATCTCCTCTGAAGTCATCCTCCCCAAAGCACGGTGAGGACTCTTGTTTTGCAGATACACTGCAGTGTTGCATACCTCTGCCCATAGAAAGAACGGTAGCCCCCGATCATGGAGCATAGCTCTCGCCGCTCCCACAATAGACCTATTCTTTCTCTCTGCTACTCCATTCTGCTCAGGAGTGTAGGGAACTGTCAACTATCGTTGTATACCCTCCTGACTGCAAAAAGCATTGAACTCCTTGGAGGTATACTCACCCCCATTGTCTGATCTCAACATCCTGATCTTCCTCCCTGTCTGCTTCTCCACAAGGGCTTTGAACCCTTGGAAGACACTCAACACTAGTGGGGACATCTTGTTCCTCAAGAAGTAGATCCAGGTCTTCCTGGAGTAGTCATCAATGAATCTAATATAGTACTCGTGACCAATCAAAGATACTGAAGACATAGGACCGCAGATGTCAGAATGAATCAAGTCAAGCACTCCTGCTGCTCTCGTGTCACTGCTTGGAAAAGCAGTCTTGGTGTACTTTCCCAAAGCACACCCTCTCCACACATCACTCTGCTCAGTGTCGAACTCAGGTAAACCTGTGACCATGCTCCTCAACAATCTCCGAGCTGGGTGATGTAGGTGGGCCATCCTCTTGTGCCATAGCTCACATAGCTCACTGTTGCTGCTGTGTGCTAGAGCATGCTACGGCTGAAACAATAACTTGTACAGTCGTCCACATCTAACTCCAATCTCCATGGGGGTAGATACACCTATAGTCCTGGGGAACACCTGCACTCTCCAATCTGAGAAACACACCCCAAGACCCCTGTCCTCAATAGTGGAAACTGAAACAAGGTTCTTTTTCAGCCCAGGGGTGTACAACACATCCCTCAAAGTCATGGGACTCATGGACTCCCTCTCAAATGTAATGGTCCCCTGACCAACTGCTCTAACAATGGTATTGTCACCAAGTACCACCTCCACATCTCTAACTGTCCGTGATAGCTCGGAGAACAACTCTCGAGTTCCTGTCATGTGTCTCGAGGCTCCGATGTCAATGTACCACGTACTAGTGGTGGATGGACCTGTCTAATGCCCTGTCAACAATGAATGCTCACACTCCATATCCATATCTGTGTTGGTGGCTAAAGAGACTCTCTCTCTCTCAATCTGTCCAGCATATAGGGAAAACTCCCTCTGAAACCTATCACCAAACTCATCAACCTCTTCTGAGGCTGCTGTCTGCTGTCCCTGTCCCTTCTTCTTCTTCTTGCTTGGACACTGTGATGCATAGTGCCCAAATGCCTGACAACAATAGCACTTGATTTTACTCAAGTCCTTTTCTGTCCACCCTGTGGTTGTTGCTGCTACTGCCTCTTGGCCCCACCCTTCTTGGGACCCTTCTTCTTCTTACCCTTGGCTGTCAGTGCCACGTTCTCCTCATCTACCCCACTATGTGATGAACTGCCCTGTACGAGACCCCTCCTAGTCTCCTCCTGCACAAAGTCATCCCACAGTCTCTCCCAAGACGGTAGGTTCTCTCTACCCACTATGGCCTGCACAAATGCACTCCGGGACTTTGAAGCCCCGTTCACTGCTGTGCATACAAGCTCAGTAGCGGATACCACTTCACCAACTGCTGCTCGTTCATCTCGAACTGCAGAAATCCTAGTGAGGTAAGATGTGACTCCCTCTCCTCCATTCATCTTGATACTCTTGAGTTTCTCCTTGAGAACCATCTTTCTGTTCTCATTGGAACTCTCATACAAGCTGGTCAAGGCACTCCACATCTCATGTGCCCTGGTCTTACCAGAAATGTGAGGTATTATGTGGTCTTTCACTGCGTCAAGGATAATCCTCCTAGCCTTACAGTCCTTCTTGTTGAAGGCTGAAAGAGCTGCTGCATCTGTGCCATCTGGAATGACAATGGGGTTGGCAGTAGTGCTCTTAACCGCCTCCACCCATAGTTCATTCTCCTCCAAAATCAACAAAATTCTGGCCTTCCAAGGCAAAAAATTCTCAGTCCCATTCAACCTATCCTCAATCCTCAGACCTGTAGCCATCTCAACTCCAACCCAACAGAATGCTGATCACTAACAGAAGAAAATCTCAAAAAATTTTGAGTTCCGGAAATTTCTGTGTGCTGCAAAAATACTACTGTTTTCTGCCCCGGCGCTCTAATACCATGTAGATTTTTCTGGGTTATACAGCTTGCTGGTTTATGTTATCTTTTCAGTGTTTTTCACCAACAACCGGTTTTGCATTGGCTGAAGGTTACTTATGAAAAATACTGTAACACTTAAACACACAGTAAACTACCACTAACAGCAGAAAACAAATATTAACACATGCACACCATCAAAGAGACACTCAGATTTTTTGGCAACTGTGCCCTGGAAAAACCCCCAAGGGGAAATCCAGTAAGAGAGAGAGAGAGAGAGATTTTATTTCTTTAGTAAGTCAAAGTACATAAATTTATACAGCAGAAATTTTACTTATCTCCATCAGTAAATTTCACCCAGCAGTTTATCTCGAAAACTATGCCAAACTGCAATCTTGACTTCTGTGCATGGGTGCCTCGATTTCTGTGCTGAAAGTATAGTGACTGTACGGTACAGTCCTCGATTTCTGTGCAAAATACAGTCTCAAAATGTGTGCCCCAAATCTGCCTCGAACTGTGTGTAGCAACCTTGAAAACTATGCCACTCAAACCCCTCGATTTCTGTGCTGAGATTTTCGGGAAGAGTGCCCAGAATACACCTCGGGCTGCGTGCAAACAGTATTGAAATTTGTGCCCAAAATTTCTTGAAACTTGTGCCCAAAACTGATTGGTGTCCCTTCAACCTCGAGATGTGTGCCTCGATTTCTGAGCCAAATAAATGCCTCGGGTTTTGTGTTGTACGGCCAACATTAACACTGTTGTACTAAACCTCGAACTCTGTGCTTAGATGGTTGCCTCGGGATTAGTGCCTGCGGAAGACATTAAAGTGAAGACCGTACTGTGCATTAAATGCCCAACTCGTGCCTCGATTTCTGTGCCAAATGTGAAATGGCTACCTCGAAGTGCGTGTAGTCTCCAAGCTCTTCTCTCTCGACTTCTCTCTTTCTCAAACTCTCCAGAATGAAATGAAATGCCTCCCTCATGCTTTTTGTGTAACCCTAAGTGGGTATCTAATCCAATGGTGGAGATAGATCCAATCAAAGGGACAAGATTCAACGAGAGTAAAAACATCACTTTATTTAAATCACTTAAATAAATATTTACTCACCCACTTAACTTTAGCAAAAAGTGACTTTGATATTATAAAGTCTCATTAATGAAAATTAATGTGAGGGTCACCCCTTTTCCCCCTTCTAAGTGACATTAGGCTATTGTCACTTAGGGAACACTTCCCTAGGTACAAAACTAACAAATAAGGGCTCAAATCCTTTCCAGGCAGCTTAGGGCTGCTAAGGGGGAAGCCCTAACAAAACTGTGTGCCAAAAAAGAAAGATAAGATGAAAACTGTGTGCGTCTGCTGCTGCTGCCAAAAACACATAGAGAAAGATGCCCCACGACTTCTTTTTGTGGATCAGAGATTAAGTTTCTTGAATGTATTTTACAAATGAGAGGTACACTTTATTTATAAGGTTCATAACCTTCGATTTAGGAATAATTAAAAGATTAAAAATTAATTAACTTTTAATTTTTGTCTTTTAATTAAAAGATTAAAAATTAAATTAAAATATTAATTTTAACTTTATCTTTTAACCTTTGACTCTTTAGCTTTTGATTTTCAACAAGTGGGCTTTTGGACCTTAAAAGGGTCTCTTAGTTACCCATTGGGGTTCTTGGACCATCAATGCATTTCTTAGACAACCATTCAAGTACATCATCATATATAGGGAAGATTATCATTGTTTCTCTTGCTCTCCTTACTGAATCAAGGTCATGTGCTAGGTACATCAACAGGGGTGGCCAATCCCTTGAGAAGATCCCATTGTTCTACTGACCAAGGAGAAGAAGTGCAACACTTGCCTAGATCCAATCTAGGACTTAACGTTGATTAAATCAACGTCCTGGTCCCTGACCAGGTTCTTCAGCCCTAGGCTAAAGGTTGACTAAGGTCAACAACTTGGAAACTGACCAAGCGCCTCCATTCTTGAAGAATGGCTCTCAGCCCCAGGCTGAGTTTCAGTCTTAGACTGAACATGTTGATCAATCCCCTGGTCCTTGACCAGGTCCCCCATTCTCTAGGAATGGTCCTCAACCCTAGGCTGAGCTTCAGTCCCAGACTGAACATATTGATCAGCCCTGGTAACTGACCAGGTGCCTCCATTCTCCTGGAGAATGGCTCTCGATGCTGCTCAAAAATGAACATTTTCTTCTTCTATGTGATAGTTGTTGATTGGAAGTTATTGGTGCAGCATCTCTCTCAGCTCTTGGTAATATACTCTCTTGCTCTTCCTAATAATTATCCTATCAAAATTGCTTGAAAATCTGCTCTTGTATTTTCCCTTTGAAGATTTCTGAAATAAGTAAAGCTATTGGAAGTAATTAGGGTATGTGCTCTACTATCCTAATCCTCCTACTCATTCCTTTTTCCTTCACATTGACCTTTGTTTAACACATTTCCCATTGGATAAGATACTAGTTTCCAATTCATTCATCCTTCTTTTTTAATTCACTATCATTAACCTTTTTGCTAAAGCTATCTCTTCATTTCACCTTGAACCTAATTGTAAGCTTTGGTAATCTTATCCTAAGGAAGCGTCCCTTGAGTTGGAGAAGAGCCAACCTAAAGAGCAGAAGAGGCTAGTGTGGTGACAATGGCCTCCCTCTTAGTTTCACTCTAAGTTACCAGGAAACGGATTCGGATACGGATTCAGATACAGATCCGGATCCGGATTCAGATACGGATCCGGAAACAGATTCACCAGATTTTTTAAAACCCAGGATCCAGATACGGCGGGAAAACGATAAGTACAAAAGAATATAAAAATATTTATATAATAAGTAAAAATATAGAGTGAAGAATCAAAACTATTCATGAAACACAAGAGTAGAACTATTAAGTTATTTCCAAAAAAGAGAGTTCATGTACCATAACTGATAATTTGATGAGTTGTAACCATGATTGATATTGATAATTTTAGTGTTTTTGTGAGCCACATCCACATGTCCCTATTAGCAGGGAATAAAGTGGTTTTCTTGAAGGCTATGGCAAGACTACATAACAGTGTAGGTGAAGTGAGCAACAACATAGCACATAAAGATAGATCAGCCCTTGACAGCAGACCTTGACCATAAAGATGAATCAAATAAAAACATTGAGAGCAGAACTTGATATTGATATATCAGAGTTCAAGAGCAGATCCTGACATAAGGATAGATTAGACCTTGAGCAGGAATGGGTTTTACACTTTTAGCCATTAGTTGTTTCAGGGTTTTTTAAGTTTTTCATTAAAAACAATTTTTTTGGGGAGATCAATGGGTCATAGAAGGACTGGAAGTTTCAGGATCCATTTGAAAATTTCAGGAATTGTTTGATTTTTCACAGGATCCGTTTCATAGGACCAGGATACGTTTCCTTCTGCAGGGGATCCCTTTCCATGACGGATCCTAGGCGGATCCGATCCAGATACGTATCGGATCCGCGGATCCTACACTATGGGGTGGCAGATCCGGTAACATAGGTTTCACTTAACCCATACCTAGAGCTTTTGGACTTTATCTTGAAGGGTGTAAGTTTTTGTGATAACAAATTACAAATAGACTAATAGTGTTTCAGTGTAACACCCAAGTAAATGTAAGTAGCTCTGCTGTGTTCATCTATTCCCTGCGGAGTTCATATATTCCCTCCAGAAAAACATGTGCAAACAAACTCGCTAAAACAATTATAAGCACAGAAAACTTACAATTCAGAAGCAACAATAATTAACAAAAGAGGAGCATACAATTCATGTTTTCTACAAATGTATGGGCTTCACATTGAGTATCCAGATTCCACTTTATTTACAATCTACACGAAAGGATTTCCAAACAAAAAAGTAAGCCTTGCCATATTAAAAGTCAAATAAACTATAGATTTTTTTTGACTGAAAATTATAGCCACTTCTATAGTTCTAAGTTTTAACAAAGAATCATCGAAAGATAATTAAATACATAATAGCCTCTACCTTACAATTTTTCATTGTAAGAAAATTAACTAAATATATAATAGCCTCTAACTTAAATTTTTTACCCCGAGAGAATATGAGAACTGATTTTAGCCAGCATCTAGGATGACTGTCAATGGGTCATCTATAGATACACTGCATATCTTGTAATGAGAGGAAGCTTTGCTAAAATACAACAGCAGGAAAGTTCTAGTAAAACGCGAAAAGCCCCATGACAACAAGAAAAAGAAGATCAAAAATGTTGTCCCAAAAAGACAGGCTACTAGAGAAACAGCAAGAGAGCCTGTCCATGACCACCTCCTTCTAAGGGGAGCGAATAAACTGAAGAACTCTCTTGGCTGCTCAAAACTAAGATCGATACCATTAATATGCTGTTTAGCACAACAACCATAAGATTCATACATAACTACCCCACTCTTCTCTTCATCAACAAACCGAATGTTTTGGGGTTCTAGCTTCATTCTGAATCTCAAGCTAGATGAGACTGTATTTGATGCAGGGAATCCAACACCTTCAATGGAGCATGTACTGATCAATGACATAGCAGTATCATGACCATTGTTAATTGCAACACCTGCTAATCCAGAATTAGTCGCAACATCCAAATCTAGGATGCCCTTGACAGGGTTCAAATTAGCATTGCACTCCACTGCAGAAGCTGGACTTACAGGAATGCAGCTCAAAAACTTTGAGAGGTTTTTAGAGGGTTTGGCATCTTCATTATGGAATGCAACAACCATGGTTTCTGATGAGGTTAGTTCCAATCCATTCATCTGTGGCCCAAGCTCCAAAGAAGAAGTTCCTGAATTTTCTAGAACCATTACAGGTAGTGAGTCCTTACCTAAACATGCTGCTTGTGTTAGTATTCCTATCGCATTTTTAGATGCTGAGTTTTCACTTTCCTGAACATGTTCTGTAATTGATGGCTTACTGGAATCTAATACGTATTGTTCAGACGAAGTCTGATTATTCATTTTAGAATTGGACATTTTATTTCTCATTAACATAGCTAGGCTAGAATTCCCAGGGCTTGATGATGGTGTCAAGTCCTGAGACAGTGACTGGAAGTCATTCACACAATTGGTTTCATCTTTCATGCTTGTCTGAAAGATGTTAATGGGCACCTCAATTATCTCTGAAGTTTCCTTGTTTATGAATAGCCCATCTGAAGATGAATACGGAAGCATTGATGTTAAGTTATGACTAACAGCAATGCTTTTAACATCTTCAACAGAAATAGAAACAAAGGCAGAGTTTGCAGCATCTACAATTTGATCATGTTTTTGAAAAGACAACCCTGCACCCAACAGACATGACTTAAGTTGTTAAATATTGGCTTTTAAATTCTTTGCACTTTGTAGTAGTATCATACAGCAATCTTCAAAGAACACAATATGCTTTGTCATTGTAATCTGGTTTTTATAGTGTCAAGAAAATCTTCAACATGTACATACCATCAATTCGACGAGCCAGATGTATTGGCAAAGCTTCAGGTGCAGAACATTTATTTTCCCTCGCATTCTGCATCCAAATTTACTTGGTGAGTAGGGAAAACCAATATCCATTTTGCTCCTCTAGTGCAACCAATGAACATCAAAACCTAATAAATAGATCTACAGACATGCAAACAAACCTATTGGCAATTGATACATCCCACAATTCAACAAATTAGTGAGAAAACAATGGCAACAATTACTGTTGACTCATATTTGACAACAAAGCTGCTGATCTTTCCCAGCCACAAGAATGTGGCTGTAGTAGGTGCAATAGGTATGTCAGATAGAAGATTGTCACGTCTTTAAGAATCAGAAGCATCTATTTTGGAATGTCTAAAACATTGAACAAACAAATGACTGTTCATTTTCATCATACTTATAAAGTTTTTTCTCACCTCTGAATCGCATTTCTGCCCATCAAATCGATCAAAGTGCAGTTGCTGCATTTCTGGGCCACATGTAGAAACACTATTACTGTCATACCAATCATCTGATGTATTGTCTGAGTGCCTTACAGTTAAATCTTTTTCAGTTCTTTCTGCGGAATCTTCCATTTTATGGACCTGCATGCGAACTCTTCTTGCAGCTGTACCCTCAAATAAAAATCTTTGATTATGACTCTGTAACATTGGACTACAAGAGGGTACTTGGATTCCAGTTCCCTCATGATCAAGTGAGTGATTAGGTACCTCCCATAAACAAGAATCATGATTCTCCAGCTCCTCCATCGAAGGTATTAGATTCTTGACTTCTATATAACCTCCATTCAGAATATCAGCAAAGGTATCTCCAAGGAAAGAATGATATGCTTTAGGATTATTATAATCCTGGGAACCAGCAGACAACATTTCCTCCAGCATCCTTTCTTCTTCAAAATATGCATCCAAACATCCATTTGGACCTCCATACCTATTAAAGCTTATATTAACTGGAATTTGTGGGGACTCAATTTCATCAAATGGAAGACATGCAGATTCACGTTCAATTCTTGGAGTATTTGGCATAGCATCAACCTGAAAAATATAAAGATAATTCTCACAAAGCTGTCACATAAGGCAAGAAAGTAACATGTAAGCAATGGTATAACTAGTTCAGAGTTCAGAGTTTATTCAACATGGTATAACTAGTAGACAGAATAAGGCAAGAAAGTAACATGTAAGCAATGTAAAACCCAGTAGTGAATTGAAAGAGTAAATTGGAATGTAAATTAATTCATGCTGCTCAAAGGTAAAATCCTATAATTCAAATGGGTAAAATTATACACCCTGGTTCAAACAGTAATGAAGAAAGGTGATGATGTGCATTTGGCTCGCCTGCCTAAAAATTAAAAGATCTCAAAAAGAAACTAGAATTCATTTAACGAGATATAACGATTCAAAAGAATAAAGCAGGAAAGTAACATGTAAGCAATGTGAATGCCACTAAGCATGTGCACAGACAAAAAAATGGAATATAGATAAATTTTTGCTGCTCAAAGGTAAAATCCAATAAGTCAAATGGATATAATAATACACCCTGGTTCAAACAGGGACGAACAAAGATGATGATGTGGGTGTTATAAACCTTGATAAAAGTTAAACACCTCATCCAGATTTGATATGCACACTGAAAACTATTTAGTATAAGTATGAAGAAGAGTCCAGTAAAACTAGACACTGGATTTCAGGAGATTTGAGCAAAAATGAAAGTACTGCGGCTTTCAATTTGCTTTAAAATCACAGTCACAAGTAATACAGCAAATGGACTCATCAATACTTTGAATGAAACCAATAAATTTTCATCCTCCAAAAAAAACTAATGAAAATAATCTAAACAAGATCTAAACATAAACCAAACAATCAACCTTCAGAGAAGCATGGGAGATGTACAGAACCAATAACAAACCTGTGTGTTAACTGTGTCCTCATCAGGTGCTACACATGAAGAGCTTAAATTAGTGTCATCCAGCAATACGTCTAACCAAGTATTAAGTGTCGCACTATCTCCAGTTGTACCATTCAAAATCTTCGATGAAATTTTTGATGGCAATTTTGAAATAGCATCAGTTCCTTCTACTGGCTTTGACCGATCTTCTGAGTGCACTTCAATATCACCAAAGTAACCAGGGGATGAATTTTTCTCTGTAAGAGATAAATCACCCTTCTCAACTGGTGCTGTGTACTGCTCTCCACTTTTTGCCCCAAGTCCACTCTTATTGAAAACACGACATAACACAAAAGCATTCTGCAAAAGAACAGCACATTAGAATCAATAGATACTTCATAGACTCTACTGATTGCTACAGTTCCACTCTTATTAATCAATATTTTACTGACTTAAAAGACTTGCATAGCTTTTAGACTCTTAGAAAAAGAAGAGAAAATTATAAGCACTAAATCAGTGAAATCAACACACTGGAAGTCCAACGAACTACCAGCCCGATTTCATAATTTGTGTTATTGTTTTTATTTCAACAGTGCCTGCAAGGTAGCTAAATCACAGCATTCAATCCACTCAATAATTCATCTTGCACATTAAAGTTTATGTAGCCCCTTTTAGACATTTAAAAAAAGGCTTAGGTGGAAGAGGCCTAAACCCACCTCAGATGGATTAGAATGCCATAGTTGAGGGCAGAGATTCTCTTCTAACTAAGCAAGGAGATGCAGTTATACTCGGCACTGAGATCATGACGAAATGGCAGAATTTGTCATTGATCTTGGGCAAAAAAAGGCTATATTTTTGTGACACTACATGCCATGTAATTAGCCAGATGTGTCCTCTTGAATGCACATTGATGATTCCAGAAGTGACAGCTTATGTACAGTGCAGGAGGGAGAGTTTTTCCCTAGCCTATCACACTAAATATGGATACATACTATGGTTAAGCTTCCCAAGCTTGCCGGGATATTGTACAGCTTGAATAGACATAATAGTCAAGTCCTTCAGTTGTCTTCTGGTTGGAGATGCTTGTGAGGCCATGTCCATGAAACATAATGCTCAGGTATGCACTGAGGCAGCTCTGACAAAAATGGTTCCTGCCAAAATCTGCATTCATGTTCCTCGAAGGGGCTCATATTCAAAAGGTAATATATTTGAACTTAATGCTTGTTATGCTTGTTTTCCACATGGTCATCACATCCAGAACTGCCCCTTTAAGAAGGCTGAGAGAACATATTTGACAAGCACCATCACCCATGCTGCTAACAGTGAGACAGTAATCCAGAACCAAGAGTAACAACCGGGAGGATAAAGAAGAAAGGACTACCAAAACAGGTGACAGAAAGACCAAGCAAAACCATGCGGAAGGAAATACCAAAATCAATAGTGCACGTCAGCTAATGAATTTGGGAGGTCACCAAATGGCAAAGAGAAAAGACATGGCGTCCAATTCAGAATCATCACAGAGGAAATAACAAAACTGCTGATGGCTGCACGCATAGCAGAGACAGACAGATGTTAAAGCAAGATGGACAAGCAAAGCATACCAGTGAGAGAGACAGGTTTCCTTGATGAAAACCTAGACGACCCACCCTCAATGTGGAGAGCATGCGCTTGCCCCTACTAAGAATGCAACAGCCCTGCATAAAGATGGGCAGGATATCCGATGTAAGACTCAGTAATGCATTTTCATTCCTTGACCAAAGGATTGATGACAAGCACTCATGAAAATCAACTTGGTGTCATGGAAATGATGTCAGCCTTAGGGGGCAAGATGACCCCAAATAATAAATGTCATTCGATTTTAGACCTGATGTCCTTTGCTTGAAGGAGATGGAGTCCCTTGCTTCCATGTCTGTTCACTTATGGATGGGCCATAAGTAGGGTAGAAAAAGGTGCAGTCTGGGGAGTTGCTTCTTGGCTAGCACCACTGATTCTTGAGAGGGGCAAATCCACTCACAAGATCTTGATGCACCATCAGACTTGTTACCATAGCAAGGGGACTCTGTTCTGTTTTTGCACCCAATTACAAGGTTGGAAGAGTTCACCCTTAAGAGTCTATGGCTCAACCCCTTCCATTACCAAAATGGACTAATGGGGAAATGTCAATATGGTAGACCGGAACAGAAAACAAGTTAGTGGACACTTGGACATTCAAAAAACAAGCCTGAATTCATTGCAAATCTACTCTCCGAAGTACAAAGGTTGATTGAAGACAGGAACAGTTACCAAAGGATGGGTGGTATACATGGTCTAATAGATAAACAGGACAACGATCTAGGCAAGGCTGGACAGATTTTACAGAGATTTACAGATAGCCACCTTCACGAGCAATTTTGGCCCGGTCAATAAAAATTCAGAACTCAATGACCAGATCAGATCATCGTTCCATTCCTACATGCATGATCCTTCAGTAAAATTCAGTATTTTTTAATCATCTTCTCTGGAAGTTCAATGTCTCCCTCCTGAAGTCCAAACAACAGCTTCATGCTATCATCTCGGTATGGATTCTTGACCATCTGACTGATAATAAAAGGTGGATTATTTAATAAGAAGCTGTGGTTCCGAAAACATTCAAATCCTTCGGAGGAAGCTCTGGTTCAGAAAACATTCAAATCCCTTGGAGGATGGGGCAATATGTTAGTTTGAGAACGGAGAATAAAAGAAAGCTGCCTCAGAAAACAATCCAGTATTGCTGAAAATGACCTAGAGGTGGACTTGTTTAATACAAAAGAGCAAAGAAGAGTTGGCAATCTGGAACATCAACCCAAAATCCTTGAGAAGTATAGAGCCACAGAGGGCCTCAAAGTTTTCACTTACAATACCTGGAAAGAAAACACACCTAGAGGAGATTCTAGTGCTTAATAATCAGCAAAGAGAAATAACAGAGAATGGAAACCAAATAAGGGAAATTTTCCAAGATTATCTCAAAGGATCTTAACCTACAGAAACTTCCAGAATGCAGGTATAGAAGCAAATTGTAGTCCCGTTAGTTTTTCAATTTAAATCAAGACTCCTGTCAGTCTCTAGACTTCAACAAGCTGCTCAAACTCAAATCTTTATAAGACATAGCAGATAGGAAAACTCCAAGGATGGATAAACGCTTTGTGAACTCTATGAAAATTTTTTGCCAATACTTCGAAATTATCTGCCTCGAAAGTCTCAACAGTCCCAAGAAGCCTTAATTATGGGAAAACAAGTCAAAGGCTTATTAATCAATCCCTCAAAGAATCAAATAAAGAATTCATAGGAAGATGGACGCATATTGTTCTTTTAAGCATCTCTCAGTGCCAACAAAGGTACTCACTAAAATATTAAAGTAGATTGTATCCAGCATTGTAAGACATTAATGGACTATGTTTCTCAAGGGAAGATTTATCTTGGATAATCTCACCACAGCCCGGGAAAAAAACAAGTGGGCTAAGCGGGTGGGACAAAATCCCTCTTTCTCAAGATTGACTTCATCAAGACCTGCGATTGATTAATGCAATTGCACATTGAACATGTTAACCTGGCGAAGATAAGGGTGTTTAGTCAATAGACAAGTGAGCACCTCTTCTCTAATGCCTCACCAAGAGTCTATATAAATGGTAAGCTCTCTGAGATAATTCCTCTTCAGCTATCTATTAGACAAGGATGTGCCATAGAACTGCTGCAAATTAAAGTACAAAACAGCAGCAGAAGAAGTACAATAATTCACCTTCAAACAGCCCTAAACTTCCCCGCAATTAAGGAGAAAAGACAACAAATGAGATAACTTTTCAACCCTTCTAGGGCAACTTATCAGTCAATATTCAGATCTGAGGATGTGTTTTTACAGTAGAAATAACTGCATTACTACAGCAGTAAAATCAGCCCCTTTATCTTCTTCTTTAGATGTCAAATCACTTACCAATTTGCTCTTTTACTTATTCCAATCAGCAAGATCATAAATATATGTAAATAGGAAAATAGGAACACATGTAGCTGAGAATAAAATCTGAAATTGACACAAGATATGTATGGTTGGAAACATCATACATAAGCTCCATGATGAAGTACAAACCATAGCCTTCTCTGAAGGCTACAAAATCTAACCATGCGAAATGCCCTAGCTATGGTAAATCATCAAACGCTAACTCCACCAAGAAGAACAATTGCAAGAATCATTTCAACACCATCTCCAAGGCAAGACATCC
The DNA here is from genome assembly GCA_027924585.1 of Larix kaempferi. NCBI lineage: Eukaryota > Viridiplantae > Streptophyta > Pinopsida > Pinales > Pinaceae > Larix > Larix kaempferi. The sequence goes on from BSBM01000362.1 coordinate 15,596,035, forward strand.
TCCTCTTCTCTTCTTCTTCACGAGTCCACCCTAGGGTTTTCCCCCAAAACTCTAGTCTCCAAGGATAACACCCTAACCCCAGAACTCTAGGATGCTCCAAGAAACTCCAAAGAAACCAAGTAACCCTAGCGCCCAAGAGAGAGAGAGAGAGAGAGAGAGAGAGAGAAAGGCCATGTGAAGACCTAGAGAGAGAGAAAAAGGACATGTGTGCACCTCTTCTCGGTCACATCTCTATAAAAAACTTAGAAAGAATAAACACACAAGTCATATTAATGAAAGAATCTCTGCTTCCACTATTTATATGAGGGGTATTACGCCATATCTTGCAGGGGTGACAAGGAGATTTTTCACTTGTGATTTCCAATTATGAGTGCTTGATGAAAGATTGCTAGACTATGCTTCAGGCATGATGATACCCTAGATGATTTGCTTGATGGACCTTATTGTGCTAAGCACTATGACATGAGATCTCTCCATGAAGTTTGGATGCTTTTGTGCCTTTATTGGATATTGGCCTGCTTGGAATACTCTTGTTCATCATCTATCTAGAACTTAAACATTCATGGAAAGGGAACCTATCAATTTTGGGTATCACAAAGTTGTGAGAAGTCTTAGTGAATAGCATTTTGAAGCATTGCCTATGGTTGTATGAGGCCTCCTAGTTTGAGCATAAGATGATTTTCATGCTTAAAAATGCCTTGTGATGGTTTCCTTCTAGAGCACTCTTGGTCTTTATCTTGGTATCATTCCCCATCATTGTTGAGTGAATGCTCTTGTTCTCTCCTTTCTCTTGGCACATTTGAAGGCATGTCAATGGCTAGTGCCCTCTTGTCGACTGTAGCATGCTGTTGAGATGTCAAAGAAATTGGTTCGGGTGCAGCTTTGAGGGTTGTTTTCGTTCTTTCACAGAGTTACTAACAACAGAATGTAATACATCTTCAAAACCATCTGGAATGCAGGATATGCTTGAGATCTGTTTGGTTTATGTACAGAATTGATGGAAGTGGCCACATTGATAGTAGAAACCAACAATCAAGACTCAAGATGTCTCCTCAAAGAACAGATCTATTTTCATTAATGGTGGCATCCTACAGACCTGTAGCAGCATCCCTAAAAGATGATATTGGGCAGCATACAGTCAAGGTTAATTACACCAGCAGTTATCTGGTCTACCGGAGCATGATTTAGAGAAGCAGTGCTGTACCTTGCTTTCGCAAAAGCTAGTCCATGCATTTGTCCCAGTTTTGTAAGGAGACATCCTTGTTTCTTGGATGAAGTTAGCAGTCTTCATGAAGCCTGCGATCCAGCCATCAGGGTGTCAAGAACAGGTGGCTGTTAAACTGCCCATTTCCAGTAGAGGAATGCAATCCTTGCAGCCTGCTTTCAGCCTTAAATCAGAGCACTTTCCAAGCTAAAAGAGGCAATTTTGGCGGTCTTCTCAACCAGGCACCAGCCAAGGATACGGGCCTTCTATCAAGCAAAGTAAGACCTGCACTGTGGTAGGGATGAAACCATCATGTGAGGAAAGATCACCACCCCTTGGTGATGTGGTACTAAGTATGGATGCCGGGAATTATGCTTGTTGTGATGCTTGGGCTGCTGGAAATGATCTTGGTATTGCTGGGAATAATCCTGGAACTGCCCCGGGAACTGAGGAGGTTTTTAATCCCGGTTCAACTTTTGCTTATTGGAATGGTCATTCTCAGCAAAATAGGGTAATCGCCTTAGAGGCATCTAAAAATATGTCTACAGAAATATAGTGTGCAGTGTGCACGTGTGTCCCAGTATCTTCCCAGTGTTTTGGTTCAGATCTCCCTTTTTCTGTGTAAAAGTCCCATGACCATTCATGATGCCCAGATTCAGGGCAACCTTCTTTGGTGCCAGTCCAGAATTAAAAGGGAATGTTCTCAGCTTTCTTTAAACGAGCATCGAACCTAAGAAGCACTAGATAAGGAACACCCTGAGGAGAATGAGGGTAGGTGGCAGTTGTGTATGAGTAGTGCTCAGCTCTTTGAGGCATCTTTTGGAGCATGTATGGAGGAGGCATCTTTTGGAGTATGTATGGAGGAGCGTTTCATCTTTTGGAGCGTTTTGTGCCTGATTATTCACCTTGGAAGCGGCCCTTTCATCATTTTATGCCTGATATTAAGGTAGCGCCCTCTTGAGGAGGTACTCTAAGCACATAGACTGATGAGCTAGCATGGAGGTTATAGGTTGGTTGGGCATTCCTTGCATGTATTGTGGTTTGACCCTTGATAAGGTCAAGAGAATGATAGCACTCCACCCTTTAGGCTTCCTTGCACAATATTCCATGGCATTTTCTTCAGAGTGTTCACTTGAGGAAGTCTCTTTGACTCATTCCCTACCTACTTGTATGGAGCGCTCTCTTTGTTTATGCCATGTTTGATGGGATGTCCAGCTTTGGAGGGGCTGTTGCACATGTTTTATGGAGGTCGGTTGCATTTTGAAGGCCTAGGAGGGTCAAACCCTAAACATTTGGGTTTCATGCATGATTTTGGACCATTTCCTTTGGAGGAGCCTTTGGAGGCTAGTATTGGACATTACTTTGCTTTATTCCCTCTCTCATGGAGGTGCACCCCTTTACATATAGTTTGCTTTCTGTAGATATGTACATGTGGCCTTGCCTATCACTTCTTTATTATTGTTGAATTAGTAGTTGGAGGATTTTTTATTTGTTTACTCCTCCCTAGGATAGACATAGGGTTTTAGTAGTTTTTACTAATAGTGTATTGTAAACAGTGTTGCAAACATCGGTGCGGCGAAAAAATCGGCAAGGTCCAGGAAACATCGTTTCGGGATATCTCGGCAACACATCGACAAACATCGGCAATAAATCGGCAAACTTAAAAAAATACAATAATATTCATTTTTTTTCAATTTTTTAAATATCCAAAGCAACAATAACATCAAATAAACACATTGCCACATGAATATGGAAAGAAAACCGATATATAAGATATATAACTTTATAAGATGTCTAGAGATACATCACACATCAAAAATGGATCGTGTCCTGAATCCTAACTCCCAAGTCATCAAAAAATATAACAAATGTATCTCATGATCATCACGAGTCAATAATAATAATAAATGAAATTAATTAGTTCAACTAGGATACTGAATGCTCTGCAAGGGCGGATTAATTAATGTTGTAAGAATGCTCTGAAATTAATTAATTAATTAGTGCCATAAGAAAGCGCTGAAATTAATTAATTAGTGCTGTAAGAACGCTCTGAAATTAATTAATTAGTGCTGTAATAATGCTCTACAAGGGCAAATTTCATAACAGGCTCCTCACACTCCACCCTCCACAAAGTCAAAATTACCCTTAGAAAAAATCAGGAAAAAATCGGCAATATCTCGGGAAAAAATCAGTCCAATCAGATTTAGAAAAAATCGGTAATATCTCAGGATAAATCGGGAAAAAATCGGCCCGATTTTTTAGGTGATTTTTTACGAAAAAATCGGCGAGCAGCAAAAATCGCGATTTCTCGGACATCAACAATTTCTCGACCGATGTTGGTAACTTTGTAAAGGAAGTTGAGCTCATCTCTATATAAGAGAGCCTTATCCTCATTTGAAATCATGTTTGGATAGGGGGAGAAATCCCAATGGACTTAATTAAATATCTTATGGTTCTCATGGATGGTTGAAGCTAGTGCTCTATTGAAGGTTTTTCATATTTTTCATGCTTGGTTGGTTGATGGATCTTCAAATTGTCAATGGCCTTGGTTGATGGATGCTTGGTTACCCCAAAATTAACTTTGATTTATAGATGGAAACATTGTACTTCCTTTAGCTAAGTTGATAGAGCCTGCAAACAATTATGAAAAGGAGCACTAGAAATCTACCTACATTTGGGATATATCATAGCAAGATTGAGCATATTCTTTGGCACCAATGTCTTGGTTGAATTAAGAAATTGGTTGTTAGCGAATTACAAAAATCAATGCACAAGAACTTGCCACTAGCTGACAAGTCTACTATTCTCAATACAATTCATCCAATTGGGGATGTCCTCTATTTTTGCATTTGCCTTTTAGTAGCAGGCTGCAAAATATTGGAGACGATCATTCAAAGATTCTTATTGGGGAAATAAGGAGGGAGAAAAGGACACTCACTACTAGTATTGGAAAATTGCACTCTAGTAAGGAGGGCTCAGTCTAATTGGTATGTGGACACTACGAATGGTTTTTGCAACAAAGCAGATATTAAGAATAACTAGCAGAGATGCTCCTCCATAGATCTTCATCAAAATAGGATGGAACAAATTTTCATGTTTGTGGCATCAAAAACTCCTTTGGCCACTAGTAGATCTTCAATAATAAGGATTGAAAATGACTTAGCATGTTTGTGACATGAAAGAACTGTCTGGCCTTTGTGATATGATTGGAGGAGCTATCTCATTTAAGATGTCAAATTTGGTGTTACTTCAAATAATCTGCAATGCTTGGCAAGTTTCAAAAGAGATTATTTCCGAATTTGAGGGCCTAAGAAATGGATTGGAGACTATCATTCAAAGATTCTTATTGGGAAAATAAGGAGGGAGAAAAGGACACTCACTACTAGCATTGGAAAATTGCACTCTAGTAAGGAGGGTTCAGTCTAATTGGTAAGTGGACACTACGAATGGTTTTTGCAACAAAGCAAATATTAAGAATAACTACAAGGGATGCTCCTCCATAGATCTTCATCAAAATAGGATGGAACAAATTTTCATGTTTGTGGCATCAAAGACTCCTTTGGCCACTAGTAGATCTTCAAAAATAAGGATTGGAAATGACTTTAGCATGTTTGTGGCATGAAAGAACTGTTTGGCCTTTGTGATATGATTGGAGGAGCTATCCCATTTAAGATGTCAAATTTGGTGTTACTTCAAACAATCTGCAATGCTTGGCAAGTAAGTTTCAAGAGAGATTATCTCCGAATTTGAGGGCCTAAGAAATGGATAGCATCCCATAGCTAGATATCACCATGTATATTCCTATTGTTAGGTAAGATAAGATAATTTTATTAATGTCCAACAAATGACCACAAAAGTGAGATAATAGGGTTCGGATTTCCACTCTTAATCACCATGAAGGAACCCCAGCAGCATGTCAAACCAAGGAAGTAAACTTTCAAAACGACATTCAGATCACAACTTTCAATAAGAACTATAAGTGTTATGATTTCGATATTTTTTGTATATATATAATATAGTTGCAAGAAATGCAAAATTGCCTATTTACATCAAGCGAAATTGTTGCTACAATTAAATTAACTATTCACACCTTTGTCATCTACCATTTATCTGCTGTAATAAATAAATCAAAATTGCATACTTCTATAACTATTCAAGCAAATTTTCAAATAAAAGGAAATAAACCCAAAACAACACAACACGAGAAAGCAAGCAGTTTGCCCCGTGTCAAAATGGGAGCCTTCAAGAAATGCAAAATTGCAAAATATTATATATATATTTTTTGTATATATATAATATAGTTGCAAGAAATGCAAAATTGCCTATTTACATCAAGCGAAATTGTTGCTACAATTAAATTAACTATTCACACCTTTGTCATCTACCATTTATCTGCTGTAATAAATAAATCAAAATTGCATACTTCTATAACTATTCAAGCAAATTTTCAAATAAAAGGAAATAAACCCAAAACAACACAACACGAGAAAGCAAGCAGTTTGCCCCGTGTCAAAATGGGAGCCTTCAAAATGACAATCACACCTGTGTTAGGATGTGTAGGATGTGTAATATTGCTTAGAGGCAGATTATGAGATATAATTTTGGATGTAAGCCTTAGCAGCACCCCTGGGGAATCAGATGAGGAAGTATTACTCTGTTAACATACAAAATGGATTTTTCCAAGAATAGCAACTTGGGGCACTTATCAGAGTTGGTTTGTGGGTATATTAAGGGATGGATAGTTGGTCAGTTTTTCATCTTGACAGCAATGGTTCAGGAGTGCCTTTTAGACTTGGCACATCGTGACAAGTTTTTCTTATCCAGGGATTGATTGTTAAGCAGGTTTCTCAGCAGGCAACTTATATACAGGTGTATCTAAAGGACAGATCAAAGGTAGCAACTGGACAGGTGTTTAGCAGTAACAAGTGCTCCATATCATTCAGAGAAAGTATGGGAGGTCAAAGACTTCTATTTTGTAGATTCTTGATTTCAAGATTCACATTCTTGATTTTCGTGTTTCCTGCAAGTCATCTTTTTCTGAATCTGATTATAGTTTTGGATACCCTTTATCAAGATGTGCATGTGTTTCAACTTTCAAATTTGAAGCCAACTGGAGAAACTGCTATTTTGGGCAATTTCTAACTTTAGAAACTGTTATTTTTAGAAGGTGGTCTGATTTACTGGATGACGACATTTTTACGACCCAGTATTGAGATTTTCTCATTTTCGAGTATCAGTTAATTCTGACACCATGAAAAACTGGTCTATTTTTAGCAGGTCTACTTTTGGCAAGGTGATCATATTTTTCTGTACCTGGTATGGCATACAGCATTTATGTCAAGTTTCTATCTTGAGAACACTTGTTTTTTTGTTGACAACCTACTTGTATTCACATAAAAGTATTTACATCAAAATGAAAGGAAAACTTATACATATAACGGAAGTGTATATACAATGGTATTTACATCCTCTTCCTCAAAGCAACAAGAACATCCAATAGCCAGAAAGATCTAACAACTTGAGTTGGCATCCTTAATCAACAGAAATCCTTCTGCCAACAGCTGCACACGTACTCCTCTCCCCACATATGACAGAAGGCAAAAACAGAGCTAACCTCGTTCTCAAAAACATATTTGCACCAACATTTCCAAAGAACAAACATCGCTGAAATTCTCAGGCAGTACCAAATGCCACTAACAGACAAACGAACTAAGGATCTACAGTCACCCAACACAATTGCATGCCAATACAAACTCCCCTGAAGAATAATTGCCTGCTCTGTTTGAACATGATCCCAAAGAGACCTGACAAAAGGCCAATCCCACAGTAAATGCTTCACCGTTTCTAACCTAATGCAGGAAGGTCAAAGACCATCAAAGACGTCACTCTTAGCTAGCTAAGGCTTGGAGGGAAAGCCCTTGTAAATCACTAGCCAAGCAAACACCCAGAGCTTGTAAGACACCTGCACCGAACACACACTATGAAGAATCAAATCCTCTGTGACCCTCAGCATCAGATAACTCACCTCATGTTAAAAAGTGGACCAAGCTCATGTGGCTGATGTAAAATGGAGTACAACTTCCATGAGTTGTACTGAGCCAAGGGGTGCCCATAACACCACTCCCAATCATGTCAAATGGGTCCCATCAATATTCATTACGAACAGGTCCTCCTAGTAAATGAGGCCAACTATTTCCATAATTGTGGGTCGATCAGCAAAAGAAAGGGCATACTCACGAACTAACTAGCATCCACAAATCTCTCCTGTTGCAACAAAATATAGTTGCCCCTAAATGATGTAAAGTCCCTAGCATCAAGGAGCTAAAGTGCTATCCATATCTGAACAAGAGTACATCAATACATAGGCCATAAATGGCCTCTACAGCCAAAATATAAGCATATAACTATAGTCTAAACTCTAGACCCTACAATCTAATCATATAACAGAATCATCTGAGTCCTCATGCTCAGAGTCAGAGTCATCATTTGTGTCCTAAACAAAAGTAGACCGAAAATCGGGATCCCAAACCTGGCTTGATTCCCCTGGGCCTAAAGGCACCTGTCCAGCACCAATGTTTGAAACTCTGGCTGTGGAAGTGGGTCCAACACCATCCAAGCGGGTCCAACTCCATCCTCTGGGTTAGTTCCCCCCCAGACTTTATGTTCTAATTATTTTTTAGAAAAAATTATAAAAAAATAAATAGCACCCTCCATAAATGGCTATACAAAACCGGTTGGTTTTTTAGCAAGATGGTCGATTCCATACAGAGTCGACCTTTTTCGATTTGAGACACCGACACCGACTGGAAACCCGTGGGAACGAATCAGACCAACCAATTTTGTCGGAACCGGTATGATTCCGATAACACTCTGCACATGTTACAAATATACCCTAGCAAGCTGAAAAATGAATGTAGAAATTAGCTAGGATATCCCAAGAGTGGTGCCACATCAAAACAATGTCAACTAGTGTGTGCCTCATACAATTAAGTATTATAACCTCTTAGTCTAGAAAGATGATAGAAACAATGTAATATAATCATGAATAAAGCATCAAAGTGAGATAGAGGAATACAAGTCTCACATAAAACCCTTCTAATGAGGTAGATTTCCCTTCGAATGGCCCTAATAAACAAATAGGTTATTCTACAATCCATTAGCTGCACCATGAAAGATATGTCTATTAGGCTCCAAAAGAGGTAGAGCTCTCAAAATCCAACCATGAGTACAAATGAGGAAGAGGCTCTCTTTTATAGGAGAGGAGCTCAACTTTCCTTACAATAAAATAAGGATAAAATCCTAGATATACTCTAGGGTGGGGTAACCTCCACCAAAACCCTAACAAGCTCTAACAATATCCAAAATATGAGGTGGTCAATGCCACATGTACAATGTCCAAGATACATAAGGACCAAGAGAGAGAGCACATCTCCAATAAATAAGGGAAGACAACAAGTAGAAGCAAAGTTCTAACGGCTAACCTCCAAAGCATCTCCAAGGCAAGCGCTCAATAAGAAATGGTCCAAACGGTGGAGCACTTCCTTTGAAAGGTGAATGCTCTCCATGAAAAGGCTCCAAAAAGGCACGCACAACAAAAATACGGTGCGGCACTTTAAATCGCAGTTCTGGATTTTCCAACTTCTGCAATATTTATTGGATTTTCTATTATTACCACTTTTCAAAAATCCTATGACCACTCTGCATCTAACAGCGTTGAGATGACAAAATTATGGGCACTCTATTAAAAGATAACTACTCCCGAAGTTAGGACACCCCTCCAAAAATGTCCTATCAACAATGGCCTAAAAACAACCATCCAAAGGGTGGGCACTCTTCAAGGGACAACCCATGAATGTAGAACAAGTCAACAAGTGCAAGAGGTTGCTTCCTCAACCAATCAAATCGATCTATGTGCAATACTCCATCAAGTGGGGATTAATCCCAACATATGTGCAATCAATATCCACATAAATGATGTCCACATATCAACTAACTGAGAAGCATCCAACTCAAGAACAAGTGCCCACAATAGCAAACCAAATCCATGAATGAGCGGATGACCTTATTTACAAGACATTAGAATGGCACCACACATGCCACAGGTGAGAAACAAGGAGGGTCCTTACCCAAAGATGAAACTCAAAAGCACTTTGATGCCATCTATGTGCTAAGGATCAAGAATGCCCCACAAGAAGAGGCCTCCAAATCCTACAACATCATCCACATGCAAATCGAGGCTAAATGAGCTGGAGCGCTCTCATGGAAACCCTCCAGATGTCACCAAACCATGAAAACAAGTCAAGCATTCCAAATGAGCTGTAGTGCTCTCATGGAAACCCTCCACATGTACCAAACCATGAAAACAAGTCAAGCATTCCATAGGACATTCATCATCAGCTTGTAACCCCTTGCTGAAAATGTGAAAAAATTCACATGTATACAAAAAGGGGGTTAACAAGTATCATAGATGGGGTCTCCATGTAAAACCCAATGATCCTCATCCCCACTATGGTTACCGATATGAAATTTCGCATTTGATTGCCCATCCTCATAAAGATTTCTAAATTCATCTTGCTTCAAAAGTGTGTCCTCGAACACATTCTTCTCAAACTCATGAAAAATATTCATCATCAAAAACAGAAATTTGCAAATGAGTGTAATCTACCAAACTTTTACCTTTTGTGGGAGTTTGAGGGCCTTCATTCAATTCTTCATCTTCTTCATCTAAAGGTACAAAACATTCTTCAATTGCTTCATAATTTGAATCGAAATTGTCTTCCTCAAAACCAAAATCCTCGTGTTCAAAATGCTCAATGGAAATAGAGAACCCATGACAATGATTTTACGAGAGTTGAGTGAATCTTCAACGAGGTTTTCCCTAAATCTCCCATCTTCAACGAGGTTTCTGTTACCTAGTTGTGGAACCAATTTCTTGCACTATATCAGACCTGTTGTCTCCCAAAACTGGCATGCGTGTGTTGAAGCCCAAAATGTAACACACCAACTTCATTTTCTGTTTGAAGTGGTTGCTTCGGTTCCAAATTCTTCATGAGAAAGTACAGTGAGGCTTGTCCCCTTTTTGAGTTTTCTTCAAAATTTCATTATTTCTGAGCTCTGTAACAGACTCATCTAATGATGCGGGCAGTCTGGGCATTGAACCCTCTTTGAGATCATATGGGTTTGAGTCAACAAGCTCTGGCAAAACAAGATGCTTCCGCAGGCCATCTATTTTTGTACGTTGTAGTTCATCATAGGCCTAGAAGTATTGTGGATATTTTCCTCTTGAACCGCCAAAAGCTTCCTGCAAGGAATCTAACAATACCAAGATCTTACCTCTTGCCTGCATATCTGCCTTTGAATTTCTCAAATTTTCTGGTAATAAACTAAGCTCTGTATCAACTTTGACTTTTTCCTGGTAAGATTTCCACTAATAAGCTTAATTGCATGCAACATATAGCCTATAGGTGACAGCCACAAGAATAATCCCTGACACCTCCATCCTTGTCTCAGATATGTATCTTAATAACCTTAATAGCAAAGCTATAACAGCACCAATCTGTTTCCGCAACTGAGATCTTTGGAAAGATACATTTGAACAAATGAGGATGCATTTTTTAGAGGTAACATCTGGCTCCAACTGCGGGACGTGTGCTCTCTTCGAGAGTGCATGAGAACCTCAGATCCTCGTGGTTATCACAAACCAGTTTAAAAATGAACAGTGTGGTAGGGATGGCTTGATTCACATCCCATGATGACCACTTATTACAAAAATTACAAAACGACAATACAAATAACAGCATCAAATGCTCATGTGAGAGCTTTTATTCTTCTACCTACCTATTCTAACACGAGACTGGAACATGCTAAGTGTATGCATATAGCCAGTGGAACCATTTCAGCATCTCTTTCATGCCAAACTGTTTTTTCCTGTGCTTGTTTAGAGACAAAGATAGGGATACATTTACTCTAAAACAACTCTGTCCTGCAATGTGCTCATGAATAAGCTTGAATATCAGATTGTCAAAACAGAAAAGGTTATTGAAGCTTTGCCAGAGGCATCAGCAAGTGTACAAGAAGCCTTTATCCATTGACTAATAGGACTTAGATACATACCTCCATCATAAATCTGCTCGTGTTGATAATGAAACTGTTCATGAACATCCTCAATGACATAAACTTGAGGCATCTCTAGATCTTCATTATAAAACTGTTCATGATCATCTTCAACGTTTTCTTTTGTAGCGATATCAGGGATCTCTTCAGCAATGTCTTCATCCAAGGGCCTTTGTATTTCTTCTTCAATGGGATCTTCAGTGATCTGTTCTTTAAGTTCAAAATGGACCCTAGGGATGAGAGCGTCATATCCTTTAGCACGCTGCTCAATCTCATCAATTATTCCATCATGCCAGCAAAGGAGAAACCTCTCAAAAAAAAATTCCACTGAATCTATGGATTCATCCACAAGGCCATAGAACCATAATACTGCATCTCCTTCCAAGGTTATAGCAAAAACGATCATAATATCACCCTCATGATGAACATCAAAATCAGACATTAATTTGCAGAGAGAGGCAATATGATGGGTGGCTGAAACCCCATCATTTCCACGGAATTCAGGAAGAATGTCATGCACCTTCCCACGGTCGTAGCACTCATTAGGAAATCCATGGATTTTTGAGAAATCCAATGGGGTGTAAGCTTCGTGCAAAAGAGCAAGATGTTCTTTTTTGTCGTCCATAAGTCAAATAATGAGGTATTAAATCTGAAACATACATATAGTCATACCTCATACCAAACTGTGGAGTCGCCAAGGTGAGCTTGAAGGCTTTCCAATGAGTGTGCTCACCTCTACACCCAATAGGATCTTCAAATCTACAAAAGGTCAAATCTACAAAAGGACAAGGGCTCTGTCCCTTCATGGATTCGCCATGTGAGAAGAAGAATCTGCAATATAATCTCCCACAAATGTCGTCAATGAAGCATAGTCTTCAAATTTCAGGAACTGGACTTTGTCCCCGGCAGCGGCGCCAAAATGTTGTCTCCCAAAACTGGCACGCGTGTGTTGAAGCCCAAAATGTAACACACCAGCTTCATTTTCTGATTGAAGTGGTTGCTTCGGTTCCAAATTCTTCATGAGAACGTACAGTGAGGCTTGTCCCCTTTTTAAGTTTTCTTCAAAATTTCATTATTTCTGAGCTCTGTAACAGACTCATCTAATGATGCGGGCAGTCTAGGCATTGAACCCTCTTTGAGATCATATGGGTTTGAGTCAACAGGCTTTGGCAAAACAAGATGCTTCCGCAGGCCATCTATTTCTATACGTTGTAGTTCATCGTAGGCCCAGAAGTATTGTGGATATTTTCCTCTTGGACCGCCAAAAGCTTCCTGCCAGGAATCTAACAATACCAAGATCTTACCTCTTGCCTGCATATCTGCCTTTGAATTTCTCAAATTTTCTTGTAATAAACTAAGCTCTGTATCAACTTTGACTTTTTCCTGGTAAGATTTCCACTAATAAGCTTAATTGCATGCAACATCTGGCCTGTAGGTGACATCCACAAGAATAATCCCTGACACCTCCATCCTTGTCTCAGAAATGTATCATAATAACCTTAATAGCAAGGCTATAACAGCACCAATCTGTTTCCGCAACTGAGATCTTTGGAAAGATACCTTTGAACAAATGAGGATGCATTTTTAGAGGTAACAAAACCAGCTCAAAGGTGTCAAACAAGTCATCAATCCACACACCCCCAGAGCATCAGAGGGACCATCTCCAGGCAAACTCGATGCAGGGCGCCTCCCGCTGGTCAGATGCCTTCCCGGCTTCAGCGAAGCAGTCAGAGATCTATCCAGAGTTTTTTCCCTTCGCCCTTGGATGTTAGGAGTATTCCTCGCTCATGCATCCCCCCCCAAGATCATCCAGTCAAACACTTTGATGGCTCCAGAGGACTCTGATAGTGATAGCAAGCCAGTGCCCCGATCACCCCCATCGTCGTCGGTTATTAGACTCAAACGTTCTTGACTTCATTGGCCTCATTGTTTGTCTTCTCTTAAATCACCGTGCCTTACCACGGCTTTATACATGTTTATGAGAACGTCTCACTGCTTGTATCTTTCTTTCTTTATTTTACTCTATTTTAGGTTTAGCCCCGACATTGTCTAGGAGTTGCATTTTCACTCCCACAATGTACTCATACTGTTTGTATCGTTTCAGTCCCATTGACCTACTTTTGTGGTCATTCGTTTGACATTAATAAAATTATCTTATCTTGTCTTATCTTAAGCTATTGAAAAATAATATTATCATTACATTTTTGAATTCAACATTTATTTCCAAAGCATATCCCAACAAAGATACAATATGTTGTGAAGCAAGATGATCATCCCCATGAAACTTTGGTGTATTAGTAGCCATCTTCCTGAAAGGATATTGTTTGGGTATATCCATGAATGTTAGGAAAATTGAAAGTTGGGCTTGAAAATCTATCAACAAGAATATGAATATCCATAGTCTAAAATGAAATCTGAAATAGGCTTCATACAATACACCGACAATGGAGTCACCAAGGTGAGGCTAAGATGTTTCTTTATTACTTGTTGGGTGTGCTCACCTCCACACCCAACAAGGTATTCAAAAATCTTGCAATATGACAAGCACTTTTGTCTCTCACAGAGTCACCATAATGAGCCTAGGATCTTAAAAAACTACATTTATCAAGTCAGTGTAACAAACTACAAATCCAGGAACTGGACTTTATCCCCGACAAGGACGCCAAAATGTTGCAACTTCTTTTCACACCCCTCGTGATAAAGTCTTAAAGGACAAGTGTGAACCTAGGTTGTGTTGATTTTTAGTGCAGCTGCGAGACCCATTCTCAGAGAGAATGGTACCCTAGTCATTTGACTAGGGTTCCTGGTCAAGTTAACCAGGCAGAGTATGAGTAAGACCCTAGAAGGTACCCTAGGGCCCCCAGCTGTCTCCTGGGGTTCTTGGTCTAGGACCAAGCAGATTGATGCCCTGGCAAAGTCCCTAGCATGTGGCTAGGGCCCCTATTTGTCTCTAGGGTATTCTGGTCTAGAACCAGACGGTTTCTTGGTCATGATGACCAAGCAGATCCTGCAGGTTGAGACAGAGACTTCCTAGGTCCTGCAGATGGTTGATCAACATTCAGCCTAGGACTAAATGCTCAGCTTGAGGTTGAGGACCATTCTCTGGGAGAATGGAGATCCTGGTCATGGACCAGATGGTTGATCAACATGTCCCAGTCTAGGACTGAGGTTCAGCCTTGAGCTGAAAGCCATTCATTGAGAATGGAAGATATTGTTGTCCCCTCTCCTAATCGGTTATTGTTAGGTTGCTTCTCAAGGGACTGGCCACCCCTTGACGATGTCCCTAGTATCTAACTCTTAGGAGCAGTATTAAGGACAAAAGAATTGTACCATCCGTTTGGATCTTCTCCCTTATACAGTGATGAAAATATATATATGTATCTTAAGAGAGAGAAAAGTCTTTGGTCCTGTTGGTCCTATTTCAATTTTGTGGTTGTTGACTCATGGTCCTATTCTTGCTTGGGTGCACATTTGACTATGATGACTCCTACCTTATGGAATTTTTTTTACCTAAGGATATATTAAGGACCATCTATTATTATAGTCATCTTATGTTTTGTCCCACTCATGTTTTTGGTTTATTTACTTTATGTTGGACCCCTTGGACTTTTTACTTTATGAAAAATTCATTAAATATTTATTTTTAGTCTTATTAATAAAATCTTTATGATTTTATTAATAAAGACTTTATGAATTTATTAATAAAGTTTTTTTTATTTCTTTTTATTTTTATTTTTTATTTTGAAAACCTTGGACCATTGGTACCCTACCTTTTACTTTTTCTTTATTATTTATTTTTTTTTATTTTTTTTTTACTTTATTCTTTCTTTAATCCTAAGTTTTTTTTATTATCCTAATCCTAAGTTTTTATTATTATTCTAAAACTATATATAAACGTATGCTCTAAATTCAACAAATCAGAGAACTTACCATGAGCTTAATCTTCGCGTCTCTTCTACTCGCATCAAGTATTTTGGCAATTGATTTTTTAGGTTGTCTCACGGGTTATCTCTTCATGGTTGTCTTCCACAGCTCTATCTTTACGGCTGTCTATCCGGCGGTCTCTCTCCACGGCTATCTTCACAGCTATCTATCTTCACGGGTTATTTCTCTCGGCTGTCTTCACGGCTGGCTATCTTCACAGCTATCTATCTTCACGGGTTATTTCTCTCGGCTGTCTTCACGGCTGGCTATCTTCACAGCTATCTATCTTCACGGGTTATTTCTCTCGGCTGTCTTCACGGCTGGCTATCTTCACAGCTATCTATCTTCACGACTTCTCTATTCTGGTTATAGCATTTGTTTATCTCACAATTTCTCTCGGCTGTCTTCACGGCTGGCTATCTTCACAACTATCTATCTTCACAGCTTCTCTATTCTGGTTATAGCATTTGTTTATCTCACAGTTTCTCTTGACTGTCTTACGGTTGCTCTATTTTGGCTGTAGCATTTGTTTGTCTTTATTCTGGCTGTAGCATTTGATTGACTCACAGGTTCTCTATTCTGGCTGTAGCATTTGATTGACTCACAGGTTCTCTATTCTGGCTGTAGCATTCAGCAGTCTCACGGTTTCTCTATCTCACGACCAACTCCTTCACTGGTTGAATTCTCATCACTATAATTGAACTCTGTGCAATTTCATTTGAGTGAGTGTTTGCTTACGTGCTTGACCTTTGTAGTCTGTTGCACCTGTGTGTCTTTCTTACTACTGTCATTTTCTTATTAATTGAAGAACTTGAGATCTATTCTATTCTACCTGAACCTTCTCTCTCTTAAGGTACGTATATGGTTTAACTAGTTTGACTTGTCCTTTCAGTGACAAGATCAAACTCAGAACTATCTGAGTATAAGTTGGATCCAAATGGTTGTTTAATTCTTTAATGCAGTACATGTTTATTTTACTATAGTTCATTTATTTTATTTTTCTGATCTTAGCATTTGATGATTCTCGAGGACCAACATTAATGCAGTGACCAAATGGAGCATTAAGTTGAAAGAGATGAAAATTATATTACTTCTGTTTTAATTCAGCTTAAATTTAATTATGTATTGCAATTGTTTACATATTCTTGTATCAAGTTTTTTATATATGCGATAAAACGTACATAACCTGGAATTTCAACATGTTGAACTAAGAGTGGACCACTGTCGCCTCACCACCCTATTCTACTATTTAGTGTTAGTTCTCCTCTAGCACAAGGGAAGCTTCACTACTATTACGATTGCTGAAGGCTAAGAGAGATAGCTCAAGGAGAAGGGTTCTTTAGCAAAACAAATATAGGCTGGTATGGAATAAGAATGTGAATGATGGTAGAGAAAAGGACCAATACCTAGAAACCATTGGGCACATAGGGTCAATGGACCAAGGAATATCCAACAAACTTTGATAGATGTGCAATGAGTCACAAACATGGACCAAGGAATAAAAATAATTTTTCTAGAAGATGAGGTTCCTTGAAACTAGTGCCTTCCTTAACAACCTTAACCAAAAAAACAAGTGCACCCTTGAGAGAGAGGTTTCCACATGTGTGCATGCAACTAATTCCTTGGGGAATGTGTGATCACCATCATAGCTCAACTAACTTCACTTGTGGAATGAAATAGGGAGTTTAAGCAACCTCCCAACACCTTTTCACCCATCTTTGACAAATTTCATGCTTGAAGGAGTGCACCGCTATCAAAAATGATTTTTAAATATTTTTTTCTTCAATCAAAGGCGAAAGCGTTCTATAGGATCTAGGAACTTGGCATTTATTCATCCTTTTCCAAGTGTGAACAACGTCAAAAGAGCTAGGGCATTTGAGCATTAAGCTTTCATCTGTCATAACCCCCAATCAAACCAAGTCAACCTTCCAACAAAATCCACCTTTGGCTAACACTCCACAAGGTTTTAATAATCATGACATGAAAAGTTGTCCCATGTGTGGGATTCCGTCGTATCCCCTAGAGCATTCCTTAGAACCTTAGGAAACCTTAGAAAACCCAAGGCAAAACACTTTAATTAATCCATTACTTCAAAAGTGGAATTATTAACACTTCAATACTTGGGGAGGCCCTAAGTTGATGGGTTCTCGTTCCATTAAATAATTAAGTCGAGGAATATCCAGTGGTTATGACAAGAATTTTTCAGCATTTTACTGTCTCGATATATTTTACTACATTTGTAACTTATAAGTATGGCCTCTTTAACCAACATCATGTTGGAAGCCAACCATAGATTCTCTAGAAAGAACTACAATAAAAGGAAGGAACGTATGTTGGCCATTTTTTAGTATAGGTGCTTGTCTAATATTGTCTTAGGTACAAAGACTTGCCCCACAGTTGTGGATAAAGACCAAAACAAGTTTGATGAGCAAGACACCAAACCAGTAATGCTGCTTAAGATGCCTATGACAAATGCTATGCTTCCTTAGGTCCAAACCGGAAAGACTTTCATAGCCATTTGGAAGCAGTTGAAAGATATGCATGAGACTTTGAACAAGGGTCGATACTTCTTCCTAAAGAACATGATGTTCTCAATTACGATGGATGAGGGTGCCTTATTATAGGAGCATTTACTCAAGATCAAGGATATCCAAAAACAACATATTAGCATTGAGCACAAGATGGAAGAAGAAGACATGGTGGTAATCACACTGAAAAGCTTAACACGTGCTTATGAGCACTTATTGAGACTATGACCATCAATTCTACAGGAGTTGACTTGAAGTTTGACAAGCTTTGTAATATGCTCTTACAGTAAGACACATAAAAGAAACAGTTCGGTGTCAACAATGAGACAGAGTGTTCAAAACAAGACATTGCCGATAATTTCAAGGGAAAAGCTAAATGGGCAAAGAAGAAACATCGAGGCAAGGGAGAAGATGCCATAAGGA
Source organism: Larix kaempferi (assembly GCA_027924585.1). Taxonomy (NCBI): domain Eukaryota; kingdom Viridiplantae; phylum Streptophyta; class Pinopsida; order Pinales; family Pinaceae; genus Larix; species Larix kaempferi. The sequence continues at coordinate 15,614,227 of BSBM01000362.1, forward strand.
ATCAGAAAAGCATCACTTGTCAATATTGTGCCAAGGCAGGCCATATGAACAAGTTCTGTAAAAAGGGGTTGGATGAACAAAAAACCAACCATGGAGGGCCTCATCAGAAGGCTCATGTTGCAGAATATATAGAGGAGAAGGAATCAACCCCCCTATGCATTCATGGCTAACCAACCAACAAATAACCATAGGTCATCTGCTTGGTACATGGACTCAAGTGCATCTCGCCATTTCACCAACAAAGAGACTAGTTCAAGGAGTACACTCCAATTGTCTCTAAATATTCAATCATATTCAGTGATGGTGAAGACTACACAACTATTCGCAAACGAAATGTTTAGATTTCTTTTGGAGAGAACATGCTTATTTTCCATAATGTGCACTATGTCCCTAGAATGGATCTTAATATGCTATTAATTATTCATATTATGAGACATTGTCACCAGCTTGTTGTCAACATTAGTGATCATAAATGCTATATAGTTGACAAGGAGACTCAGAGGACCATTGCTCGCGGTGTGAGGATCATGGACATGGACTACCCAAATTAGTCGCCATTGGACAAGCCAAGGAGCATGGATTTGCAACTAAAACTGCATCAAACATTAGTACACTTTGGCATAAATAGTATCGGCACCTCAATTTCACCTACCTCTCTCAGTTGGCGCAAGCTAAGTTGTTGGGAGCAGGGAGCGGGAGCAGAGCAAAAAGCAAAATTTTCAAAAGCTCTCGTTTCGGGAGCATGTCTTATATAGTAAATATTTTAATATATTTTGATGGATTTATATCTAAAAAACATGTAGGATGTTGGATTAGCTATAAAAAACTTGGATTAAACCATATAAAATCAATCATCTAGTAGTTATAGCTTATAACGTTGCCATCAAATGATCAACCATAACAACTTTTATAGGGGCTTGGCAGAGAAGGGAGATACCATAACATTGTCATCAAATTATCAACCTACTATAGGAGAGGTAGGGAGCGCCTCGGGAGCGTTCTGGGAGCGAGCTTCCGAAGGGAGCAAGAAGGGAGGGAGCTTCAGGAGCGAGAGAGGGGGGGGCGGGGGCGCTCCCATGCAGCAGAGGGAGCGAGAGAATCTAGTAGATGGACTTCCAAACATCCAACACAATATTTGGGGTGGATGTGGAGCTTGCTTGGAAGGGAAGCAACATAGAACCCCATTCCAAAAAGGGCAATTTTTTAGAGCGACAAAATTCCTTCAATCGGTTCATGCAGACATTTGTGGACCAATGAACATGGCATCAACCAGTGCCAATTATTTCTTTTTATTTGGTGATGACTATAGTAGGAATGTGGGTGTAATTTTTTAAATTAAAATCCAAAGTGTTTGATGAATATCAAAATTTTAAAGCATTAGTAGAAAAAGAGTTCGGTTGTCCTATAACCACTCTTACATCTGATAGTAGTGGAGAATTTTGCTCCAAAGACTTCAAATGATTTTGTGCTAACCATGGGATTGAAAGACAATATACTACACCTTACACTCCACGACAGAATGGAGTAGTTGAGAGAAGAAACCACAAGATCACGGAGATGGCCATATGCACAATGCAAAACAGGTATGTTCCCAAGAAGTTTTGGGTTGACCCAGTGTTCACAGCAGTATATCTGCTAAATAGATCTCCAACGATCGTGATGAAGAAGACCCCTAAGGAAAAATGGCCTAGGAGGAATCCCAGAGTCGATAATCTTAAGTGGTTTGGTTCTATTGCATATTTTCCAAATGAGAACAGAACAAAGCTAGATCCTACGAACAAGAAACTAATGCTTACAAGGTCCAGCGACAGTCATAAATCTTATAGGTTCATTGATGCAGAAACCAATCAATAGAGCTTTAGTAGAGATGTCGTAGTTGAAGAGGAAGTTGTATGTAATGTCCTCTTCTGCTTAAGCACAAAGGACCATCCCGCTAACCTATCTGATTCCCATAGGTTCGAGTGGGCACTGACATTCAGGGAATCGACTAAGGATTGATGCCATATGCACCTAAGAAGATCTTTGGCATGGGTTTCAGATCTTTAGTAGGTAAACAGGGGCCACGGGAACTAAAGGCCACCTGCATGAATGACATTCGAGCATTATTTCATGATGCATGCACTGATTGAGTCTCCAGAAGCACCACATGCAAGTCAACTGAGAATTAGAAGATAAAGTGACCTAATAAGGTCAAAAGTTAGGTCTGACAGGTGAATGTTATAAAAGAAAGGTAAAGCTAGTGAAGAAGACCTGCTTATATGATTGTTGATTTGTGGATTCGAATTGGAGAGCTCAACGAGCTAAGTTGGGTTTGAGTGCATGCACTCAGCTAACTAGTGCATTTCGACAGCGAAATCTATCTACCCTAGTCACTATCAGGTTGGATCATCCAGATCTAGCACAGCTTATCATCAGGTATTACTATTCTTCAGTTTCTACAGAGTTCAAGTTATATATTGGACCAAGGAAGTTTGCCCTCTCTGGATGGGCGCATTGCTCAAAGAGGATCTCTTCATATTTAAATATCCAAGCATTTGTTCGTCTACATGTTGGTTCTAAACTTCTCAGAGCATCATTATTATACTATTCCTGGAAGAGAAGCTTCCCACTCAGCCTGAGCATTTATTTATCAGCATTTCAAGCTTTCAGAGGGCGCATTTCCCTACATGGGCGACTTTCTCTGAAGCTTTCACGTTTTCTGCCCTAGAGCTGGTGAAAGCTCTGCATGCTTCCTCCATTGTGATCAGAGGGGGCCTATTACCCCAGTGCGCCACTTCTGGAATCATCATCACTTATCCGGATCCCCCTTTCATCATTCAACAAGCTAGGAAGGGCGCATTTATATCAAGGGCGCATTCTTTGGAGAGGATTCGGCCTTATCTCACTTATTCACCGACACAATTCTCGCATGCTGGGTTTATATTGATCTCCATCAGTCGATCTATCTATTGGTACGTACATGCATAACTTCTTCCTACTTTATAGCATTTCTTATTATCTGGGTATTAGGTTTGCATGCGGGCACATGCAATCTTAGATTAGCACATCATACATTTCTGTGTTGAGACACAAGATCACATAGCAAACAAAGAAAAAAAGAAAATTACCAGTTTGGGATACTACAATGTACCTTTCCAATCTTATTGAGAGTTCAAATCACCATGGAGTATCCCATCATGGCAGAGTATTCAAGTGTTCGGCTGCAAATAGCTCCCCCCTGAAAGAGGGGAAGATTCTGAACATTCTAACGAATCTCCCAGACCCATTCCGATAATGTTTTATGCAAATAGCCCAAATTAACATTCGGATGTAATAGGTACAAGTAGCCCAAGTTATAGTGATGATACTAACTTGGATGGGAAGGTTCCCAAGAAAAGACCCAACTGGTGGCATAACACCATTGGAGATCTTCGAGTAGAAGATATGATCGAGGGACGATGATCGAGAGGAAAGAGGAAACAGAAACCCAACACCATTAATTTTTCTCTTATGGCCAATATTCAAGAAGTATACAAGCTACAAGTGATCTAAGAAGCAAGAGGGACACCTGAATGGGAGAAGGCCATGACAACTGAACGTAAAAGTCTATTGGAAAATCAGACTTGGTATATCATAGCACTCCCACTAGGGGAGAAACCCATTTGTTGCAAATGGGTGTACAAGGTCAAGTACAAGGCAAATGGCAAACTTGACAAGTACAAGAAATGGTTGGTAGCAAAACAGTTCTCTCAATGAGAGGGTGTTGATTATAAAGATACCTTTGCTCCTACGACATATATGAGAACCATCTGCCTTTTTTCTGCCATGGCACCACAGTGTCGGTGGAAGGCCCATTAAATGGACATGAAGAGCGCCTTCCTCAATGGAGAATTGGAGGAAGAAGTCTATGTGTATTGTCATGTCTGATTAATCACACACAAGTGCAAAATACACCTAGGAAGGAGTTGTGCAATCCTTAATAGAAAATCGAAATGTAAAGGAAATAAATCTAAACAAAACAGAACTAACTAAAAACATCGAATCTTAAACATACATGCAAGAGAAATCAGAAAACTACCCATTAAAAGGAACATAAATCATGTAAAAGAATGAGATTCTATTATTACATAAAGAATGGGATGATACAAGTGCACCTCGGTACCACCTGTAGAAGATGTGGGGCCTCCCCAGTTGATCCAAGGGAGGGTTCGTGTGTATCATTTGCAGGCCCAATGTCCATCCAAGTGCCAAATGGGAATTCCCTTGATGGTGAAAGTAGAAAGGAAGAGGAGCCCTCTTAAGTTCTCTCTAGCAAAATTCCGACAACATAACTATGCTTTAAACATATGGATATGAATGGATATAATGGTGACCATGAGGGTTTCTTTTATAGGGACAAGAGTTGTAAAAATGAGATCTAGATCCAATGTGTATGCTCTCCATTCCATTGATGATTTAATGGAGAGATTAAGGTATTGGAGGATCAGATTAGTTTTTAATTTCGACCTTGTCAATTGTATGTGTCCATTTTTAGCCACTACTTCCCTTGGGGAGGTGTGAAATGATGAATGCTAACCAAAAATATGCTTTTTTGACAAGGTCACAGGTTTTTGAGCAAAAGGTACGACCTAGGTTGCACTTTTTGAAGGAAAAAGCATGACCCTTTAGTTATGGTCAATTTTGGAGTTTGAATTTCAGTTTTTAGCCATTTCCTCAGGTCGTATGGATGAGATGGGGTGGAAATGGTGCTAATATTGCCGGTAATGATGCATAATGTCATGAAACTCATTACAAGGTAGGTGAGCAAATTTTGGTTGTTAACATGTATTAACCACAAGGGTTTGAGGTTTCAGTGAAGGAGCATTTTTACTATAGGCTTAAGAAGGCTTTGTATGGCTCAAAAAAGGCTCCTAGTGCATGGTACATTAACATTTATAGGTACTTGGATGAACAAGGGTTCCAGCAAAGTCCTTAAGATGCCAACCTATACGTTAAAAGCATTGGTAATGATATCATTCTACTAGTCATTTATGTAGATGACATCATTATTAATTTATTATAGGTAGTGAGGCAAACATGATTGAACAGATAAAATCCGATATGAGTAAAGATTTTAACATGATTGATCTAAGCCTACCTTACTGGCATAGTAGTTTAGTAAACAAGTAGCAGCCTTTTTGTCTCACAAACAAAATATGCTAGGAGTTTGATTCACACATTCAAAATGATAGATTGCAAGATCTCGTCTACCCCTATGAAGAAAGGGTTGAAACTTTCAACCAAGACCAACTCTAAGGTTCTTAATTGGTCAGTCTACAAGCAACTACTAAGTCGCTTGATATAGCTTACAGCCACTAGGTCTGACTTCAGTTATGTTGTGAGCTTCATTTCCAGATTCATGACAGCACCAAAAAAAATGCATTGGACTACAAAAAAGAGGGTGTTGAGATATGTGAAAGTTGTTGAATTAATGTAACTTCGAAGAATATTCTACTTGCACTTTATTATTGTAACTCCGTCAAAGATGTTTTACCTCCGTTCGGGGATGTCGTTATTATATATGGTTATGTAAAAGTCATGAAGTTAAACCTCCATTGTAAGTCAGGTCGTTAGTACCCATTACAATGTAATATAAGTAATTAATTGAGTCTTCCTAGAGAAGTCGGCCCAGTTAAGTTATTGAGGCCGACCTAGTTGGGTTAAAGGTGAAGTGAAAAGTAAAGTATAAATAGAGAGTGACTTCCTCTCATTTGTACCATTCACTCACTCATGCATTGCGCATTAGAGGAGAGAGGAAGTTTGCGAAGGAGGAGGAGGATTGGCTTGGCTCTAGAGTTTGGGTTTTTGTCTCTCTTCTTTGTGAGAGTTATTTTTGGGCATTGTACTTTGGTAATCTATATTGACGAAGTTCTTACTGGGTTTTCTTCCCCTTGAGGGTTTCCCAGGATATATTGTTGTGTACCTTGTGTTTGTGTATCTTTCAGAGATCCTTGTTATGTTGCTATTGTGAAAATGTATTAAATGCTCATGAAGTTAGAATTTAGTCTTTAGTAGCATATAATCTTAACAAAAGTGACGCATGACTTTGGCAATCTATATAGTAGAACCAAAGATCCTAGGTTGTGTGGATATACATATTCAAGTTAGGTAGGTTGCGTGGATGACAAGAAATCAACCTCTGGATATTTATTTAAACTCAGCATAGGTGCAGTCACATGGACCAACAAGAAGCAGCATGTAGCCCTTTAATCGACCAAAGAAAAGTATCAAGGGGCAATGAAAGGAGCATGTGAGGCAGTTTGGCGTAGGGATGATGCTTTCAGATTTGAACATATAACAAACATAGTCGACACCTTACTCTGCGACAATCAAGGGTTTCTCAAACTAGCCAATAGTCCAGTAATCCACAAGCGTACCAAGCATGTTGAGATACATTGCCACTTCATCAGATAGCTTGTAGAAGATGGAATGGTTGGATTGTAGTACTATCCCACAGAGGATCAAACTGCAAACATTTTCACCAAGTCTTTGGGTCTAAAAAGCATGTAAAACTTCAAGATAAACTTGATGTAGTTAGTAGATTGACCATTAAGGGTGGTTGTTAAAGTAAAACCTAGTTTATAGTGGTCCATTAGATGTTAGACTTAGGCATTAATAAAGTCCCTTGAGACTTAATGTTATTTTGGGGTTTATGCTTTATGTCACTTTATTGTATTACTCAATCTATCCCACATGGTAACCCTTTATAAGAAAGCTTTCACTTTCTCATATTTGTAATACATTATGATAACTCTTTTGAGTTATTCTTGGTTTCTTCATGTGTCGATTTACGTGATAGTGTCTCATGCAAATAAGAAGTATATGTGGCTCACTCTCTATGTCCATCACATTTTTCCTCCCAATTATGGTGGAACCCGTGTGATACAATAGTGGGCATTCTTGCAAACTACACAAAAGCCCCATGAGAACAATGCCATTCTTGCAACCTGCACAAGAACCCCATGAAACCCTGTGATAAGCCAAGGGGGTTTGTTGTTGAGAAGTTAGGGAAACATCAGAGGAAATTTGATCCAAAATGGGCCTCCTAAGGAAAATATAAAATAATAAGTCTTATATGTGACATCACACTACAATGCAAGCTAGGTTGATCTAGACTTAAAAGGTGAGAGTTAAAGATAATAGTGTAAGTTTAGATTATTGTGCACACAAAGAAAATGATAATGGATATCATACAACAATTTATAAATAATGTGATATTAATACATAATGATAATATAATGATGGCACCTTTAAATGTATAATAATAATATCTTGGTGGCCTAATTTGACTATATAATAATATAGTTAAATATAATATAGTATAATGGTGGCTACATTTTACCCTCTTCTAACATGTATCTCGTTGGTCAAACGATTGCTACAATATTCTTTAACAAATCTGAAACAAACAATAAGGAACCTCATAAAACTTATAAGAGCAAAGTTGTAGATCTCGACAAGACCTTTCCAATGGTATAAGGCACAGCCGAAACAGAGGTCGAGATCAAAAGTTATAGGAAAATGTCAAAGTATTCCCTATAGTATAAAAATGCACGTGCTGCAAAATCCACATGATATCTAAAAAGACATATGACATTAAAGTTGTATATATTTTTGATACCTTTCTACTAGTATAAAGACTCCAAATCCAAGTTTAGGATCAAAAGTTATAGTGAAAATACTAAAAGATTCTTTTTTTCTTATTTAAGATGCATACTGAACTTGATAATTACTTATTTTAATACTAAAAATATAATAACTATGATTATAATGATATAATCATACAACATATAATAATTTATTAATATTTAAAATAAGTACGAGTTATGATTACTATATAAAATAAGTATAAGTATGGTAAATAAATGATAATACGTGTCATACAATAAATAATGTGCTTTTAACTTCTCAGAACGTTTAGCAAAATAAGGCCTCTAGGCTTGATTGGACAAACATTGTCCACATGGAAGACCTACATAAGAAATTAAACTTGGAAGGAAGTTCCATGAAAGACACATACCATGTACCTCAATGTAGATACATAGGAGCAACACTAGATGTTGGGCAAGGCTAAGCAATGCACACAAAAAATGAGTATGTTTCCCGAATAAGGGGGTTTCCAGAATACCAGATGCTTCTCTTCCAACGCATGGCATTCGCCAAGCAAACAACCTTTTCCATGTGGCAAGCATGTATAATGTCACCAAGTTGTCTAAAGATCTCCAATACTCCAAGGAAGAATGTCATGTAAGCATCCAACTAAGGTCAAGCAACCACTGAGTTAAGTACATCTCAAAAAGGTGGCTAGGAGGTTGCTAAAATATCTCAAAAAGTCCCAAAATTTAGCAAGGAATGGGTTAAGTACAGTTGGAAAGTTCTAGGGTACCAAATGGGTTTCCCAATCATTTCAAAAACTTTTTAAGAAGTACCAAAGTCCCCAAAACGTTGGAATGATGGGAACATGGATTTTAATGGTGGAGACTTGTCCCCGTGCAACATAGACAAATATATATATTTGTTCATGTTACCTACACAAAAATTTTAGTGGAAGAAATATCCATGAACATACAATTAATTAAATAAATTCTTACCTCATGTCAATTTTGATATCATTGGACCAATTAGTTGTCATTTTGGTCCTAGGATCATCTTGACATTTAGGCAAAGAATTTGTCTTTTATTTTAAAACTCCATAAGAAATGCCATTGCAGTCAATTCTAAGAATTTCAAATGTGTTTTTACTACATGGCCTACATCGTTGGGTCAATGAACAATGGTCATTCTCTCTAAGTTAAGAGCTCTCAATCAAATACTTCGACTTGATTTTTTGAGATATCTCCTCATAATCTCAGATTACTTATACTTGAGGTCGGTTACCGTTAGATCAATTGAGTTCTCTCTTTCACATTACATAACCGAACCTAGAAATCGTATTCATAAAATCAAAGTACCTATGAACTAAGCTCTAGTCTACAAAAATGCATCACTGAACCAATTTAGAATTTTTATGAACAATTTCTTTTCACCTTTGCATGTTGGTTCCTTCGATTCTAAACATGTTGATTTGGCCTTCATGTCAAATTGTTGATTATTTTTGCCAACATGATTCAATAGCAATATGCTTGGCAAATTACTCAAACGAGTTCAATTACTATGTAGGCAGAGCTTCAAAAAATTTACAAATTCAAAAACCTTTCAAAAATACACAATAGAAATAAAATTTAATTAAAAAAAAACTTAATCAAATCAAATCAAATTTAAACAATAAATTTATTTTTTTTAATTTATAAAACTAGAAAATGCATTTCTACTTTAGGTTTTAACAAATGTAACATATATATTAAAACATTTGTGGTGTTTTATTTTAAGTTAGAAATTTTAGAAAAATATTAAAATTAAAAAGAGAAATTTTATTTGTTAGTTTAAGGAAAAAAATCCTTTATTTTCGATTAGATTTTAAAATTAATTAAAATTAAATACATACAAAAATAAATTTAGATTTTTTGTTTCATTTCCTTTTATGTTTTATGTTCAATAAATTTCCAAAAATAAAAATCTAAAAATAATTTGCGTAATTTTGTAGTAAGTCTTGACATATATATTTGAGTTATAAAATGGGCACGTATCATTCCTATTGATGATGTATAGGGTTGTCATTGAATTCCAAATGAATTTCACAAATAACCCCCTTTTTCAACTGCTCCTGACAAAATCCCTCATAGAAATTTACACAGCGACCTTAAATTATGCATTGCTAACTAGGTTTCTCAACCAATACCCTCAGTGGCATTTCCAAAATTTCACAAAGGGAAGACATCCCCAATTGTTTGCATCATTGTTGTCATTGATAAAATCTCCCAATCAACAGTTTCAAACCTTATTTAGGGAGAAGTTTAGTCAAGACCTAGGCAAACTCATACCTGATATAAAATGCATTAACCCTTACCCTCTAGATTGGGAGATTTTATCCCTTAATTAACACTCAATGAAGAAGAGAATCTAAATCGTTAACCTTATGTGATCCCCACTCTTCCTGATCTGAAACCTCAACCATTAAAATATAGCTCGGGCACTCTGGAAAACCACTCCCCACTTGAAGCTGAAATCCATATCAGCCATTGCATGATAGAATTCTTCTCTTAGAATTCTACCATGGGACCAAATATCAAGAGTTAATCCTAAGGGAACTTCACGACAACTCTCCATCCCACTTTGATCTTAAGTATAAACTTATTGTTCCTAATCTAGATACCAATATTAAGCTTGAGTCCCATCATTGGTCTATTAAGGGGTCCCAAATTTTGGGTCATCAGATGTGTACACTAAAAAATTTATAGGCACACATCTCCATAGCACACTTTTGCTTAGAGTTAGCACAACATAGGCCCATGTGCTTTCAATTTAAAAGACAATCATTTATAGCCTTGATTATTTTCTTGCTCTAGTTTTACTATATTTTTCCACTCCTTCACCAAGGTGTTGGCTCACCCAACAGGCAACAAACTGACATGTGTGTCGCCCTCCTTTAATGACATTCAGGTTATTCCCTAAGACAATATTACACCTTATTCTAACTCCTTGACAACAAAACTTCGTTCAGGGGTATGTTAAACTAACTAGGACAAAGCGATATGTTTGTGCTGCCAATATTTGCATGGAGTCAAGGTATAGAGATAGATAGATAGATAGATAGAGGCCTTGAACCCAAATCAAATATGAGAGAGGTTAACCTTAAGGAAACATCTATAAGAGGATTCATAATCAAAGACTATAAGTGTCTCGAGGTAGAATTTTTATGACGCAATTTCAAAGCATTAGCACACTCCATCATTTTCTTAATGTAATTGATCTTGTGGTCTACCTTTAACCTTACATTTATTTGTTGAAGGTTCGATTTTCTCTATATTACGACATTTTATCCTTGAACCCAAACAAAAGTAAAAAAAGGATCACATAGCATTCTTAGGGTTTTTTTTCTATTTTTTTGCAACATGTTCTCCATCTTCACACACCCACATAATGACATTATTGATGTTTTTGAGCCTTTAGTGGGTTTGTGTTTATGAACCACCTCCAACTTAGAAATTCTTACCTACTATCAATATGGATATCATTGGACCAAGTAGTTATTGGTCCCAGGTTCTTCCTAGTGTTCAGGTGAGAGTAGTTTGAATTTACCATAAAATCCTCTAAGGAATTCCTTTGGAGTCAATTCTAAGAATTTCAAATGTACTTTGACTTTGAATCCTACATCACTATGTTTTGGCTCTAAGTTATGCATGATTAATCAAATGTCTCAAATCGCTTTTCAAGATATCTCGTCATAAACTCATTTTGCTTATGGTTCTATGTGGGTTACCATTAGGTTAATTAAGGTATCTCCTTGGATTTAGATAGTCGAGAATAGAAATCATATATATATACACACACCCACACACACACAATCAAAGTAGAATGGTATAAGAAGCAAAAAGGGTGGCAAATATCAAAGGTATTATGGTATTAGAGTGGCAAGGGAGGTCTCCCTCTCACACTTAATGTTTGTAGATGATATCCTGCTCTTTTCTAAAAGTACTTTGTAAGAATTGAGCATATACAAGGGCTTTCTTAATTGCAAAACAGCTAGTATGGAAATAAACTTAAATAAATCTTATATGCTTTTCAATGATCTTGGACCTGATTTGAAAGATCAAATATCTCAAATCATTCAAATCCCGTTGATCAAGGGGTGAAGTATCTAGGGTACAACCTAAAACCAAATGACTACAAGTTTGATGCCATGCTATGGCTATACAAAAAATTGAGGCAAGGATTTCCTGTTGGTGCCAAAGATGGTTGTCTCGTGGAGGAACGTTGATCTTAATAAAGTCTCTCTTGGAGAGCATTCCATTATATTAGTCATCTATTGCTCATGTTCCCAAAGGAATTCATGCGAAGATTAGGAAAAAATGATTTAGTTTTCTTTGGACAGTGAGGAAGAAATAAGAAGGAATTCCTCTTGTCAAATGGACAAAACGTACAAGACCAAAAGAGGCAAAATTTTGGGGTTTGAAGATCATTCTTATTTTCAGTCAAGCTTTCGCTGCAAAAAGCATGCGAAGACTTTTTTTAGTGATGGACTTTGCCGAAAAGCCGTGAGATCTAACTATTTTAAAACTAGTCCTTGGAGGAATGGACAAGGTCATAATAAAAAATTGTCAAAGGTGCTTCCAGGGTTTGGAAAGGGATGGTGAAAGTTTTCCCTATTATAGGGAAATGGGTTGCCTAGAAAGTTGGAAGAGATGATAAACTAAGAGTTGGGGAGGACCCTTGGGTCAAATGTAGTGGTAGTTTCAGGCTATTTAGAGAGCTATAGGTCAAACTACAAGCTCGAGGTAAATCAAAGTTAATAGATGTGTCCATTGGGATGCCAAGGGATTGGTTTCAGTCTTGCCTGTCAATTGAGGATCTAAATTTGCATGGTAACTTGGAAGCGAAATGGAAAAACTATATTTTCCTTTTAAATCATAGGGTTATTTTTTACAAGATCACGAGGATGAATTGAAATAAGCTTGGAACAAATCCACAAGCACTCTTTCTGCTAAATTAGGATATGAATCTCTGATAGCTCAAAATATTATTTGGGATAGGCTTTGGTGGTGGGAGGCGATTTAGAGACTCCTTTATTCATTGGAAGTGAGAATTTTTGAATGGCTAGCACTATCAAATAAGATTCACCTAGGAAAACGGGCAAAATAAAAGCTGGAAAGGACCAAACCAATGTATTCTATACCATTGAAGGTGAATCGAAAGACCATATATTTGTTTCCTGTTCTTTTACTAGGCTTGCTTGGAATGAAATCCTTAAAATGGTGAGTGAGACCAATAAGTGGATAAACACACTTTTGGAATGTTTAAAGGCTTGGATGGCATACCCCTATCAAGCACGAGGAATTCACTAAGTAGGCAATATCATAGCACGTGAGTTTGTATTAGGGGATTTAATACTCTAAAAAATCAAACCAATATATTACCGACCATATAAGGGTCAAGAGGTTTTCTTAATATATTGAAACCATATAGATACCACAAGGGTTTATAATTATGTATCTACGGGGTTGAATAGGGTATTGGGGGGTTTGAATATGTACTCTATGTCTGAAGTTGGTGTGAATATATCTCGATGTGAAGTCAAATTAATGTTTTAATAAGTATGATCAATGTGTGAAGGTGGTGTGAATCTAATTGTGTTTGGAGTCAAAGTGGTATTTGAATAGGTATGATCTCTGAGTGAATGTGTTGTGAAAAATTGGAATAATTGCGTATGAAGTAGACATGTGTTCAGTGTGTTGTTTTCCATCTTGAAATATTTGTTCTCGTGAAGATTTCATATTTCACTCGGCAAGATTTCTAGGGCTTATAATAGTTGTGCCTTGTCACCATACTAAGGGAAAAAAATGTCATGGATAAAATGGATACCTGGGATATCAGGTGAAAATAGGGTTTTTTAATTGGAAAGGTGTAATGGGAGGGGGTTTAACAAAAGGATTTTTGGAAGCATTCCTTAATATCTAGTGAAATTAGGGGTATTCTTTAATATCCTATGAATGCACGTATCCACCAGTCTTCTCCACATTTTCCTTTATGAGATCAGTGCTAATCAACACTCTACTAAATTATGTAGTGTATTCATTTACAAATATATTTTTCTACTATAATCTTTGTAATAAACTAAGCATAGAAAAAAGTATAATGCGAAGACATATAATAGTTGTGCCATGTCACCATACTAAGGGGAAAAAATGTCAAGGATAAAATGGAAACCTGGGAACCTGGGATATCTGGTGAAAATAGTTTTTTAATTGCAAAGGTGTAATGGGAGGGGAGTTCAACAAAAGGATTTTTGAAGCATTCCTTAATATCTAGTGAAATTAGGCGTGTTCTTTAATATCCTACGAATGCACATGCTATGTCATAGGTCTACATAATGAGCTCTCTACGCTATCAAGGCACACAAAGCTCTACCATGTTATGTCATATGGGGATTGTGGTTGTGCAAAAAAAAAAGATAATCTAGGGGAATAACATGGTTGTTGGGCTAGTATCTCATAAAGTTAGGCTCTAATATAGGAAGGGTAGAAAGCTCCATAGATGAGGATAGTCAAGGTCCTAAATGATCTAGTCATTGACTTCACCAAAGCTTGGGGTCTTTTTTACAAGGCCTGCCAAGGATAACCAGGTATGTATGAATCGAGGGAAACTCTCTTTATTAATAAGCATCATTTTTTCTTCATAAACTATGATGCCTATGCAAGGCACAAATAATAGAATATAATGTTTTTGCCTTTGGATTATGATGAAGTTTGCAACAAACAAAGGTTTAAGTGACTCAAAATTGTTGATGGACTGGTGCAATGGAAAATGCCATTTTTCCAATTTGGCACTTCATCGTATAATCAATAGAGTCCCCAAGGCTAAAATTATGTTTGATCACATCTCTTACACACATGTTCAGGGAATTTAATAAAAAAACAGATTCACTTTTGAAGGATGCTCTTAATTTGCAAGAAGGTGCATTGATATATCAAGAATTCAAGGGTTTTCATGCCTCTTCATAAATCTCTGTATTGATTATGTAATATAAGAGCTAGGTAGGAAAGAATGTGTCTTTTGGAGATAGTGATGTCTTGCAAAGTAAGTTTAAAGATAGTCAATGGGATTTTTGCCTGGAAGGTATAGTTATTTGCAAGATTGTATTATATAACTACGGTATAAGAGGAAGGACATGTTCAACTTTTGCAAAAGAGCTATGAGACATGCTAATGGATATTTTGATTCCACTCTCCAAGATAACAAAAATAGTGGATTTTTCATGGAAAAAAATATATATATATATATTATATATATTAAAAAGGTCTTTATTTTGGTTTAGATTTGAAATTGTCATGAATATTTAAATAAAATAAAATGGATATTTTGTTTGGTTTCCTTTCATTTTTTATTTTCCTTAAATTTCCCAAAAAAAAAAGGTTCCACGATGTTGTAATATGTTTTAATGTATAGATATTCAAATCACTAAATGGGAACATATCGATGCACAAAGAGTCCTCACCTAGTTCGAGAGGAATCTTTCATAGATATCCCGTCTTTTTCAAGTATTTCTCACAAAGACCTTACATATTTGCAATGTTCATGTTATGTTGCTAATTGGTTTTCTAACGCAATCCTCTTGGTGGCATTGCCAATATCACTTTAGGGGCAAGGCTCTCCAATGGTTCACATTATTCCTCGAAAATTCAATCACAGGATATCAACAATGTCTCACCTTGTTTGAGGAGAGGTTCAGTTATGACCCATCTTAACTCATACCTAATATAAACCACACAACCCTTACAGTAAGGATAAATCTAGATTGGGCAATTCTATCCGTCTAGAAAACAAAAATTCCATTGTCATTTGTCAATTACCATTCAAAGTGAGAAGATGATCTAGATCATGAACCTAATTCTTTCACCCCCATCAAGATCTAGAACCTTTATTCACATATCCAGTATCCATGCACATATCCGATGTCCAAAACAGTTACGACAATGTATCTCAAGGCCAAAGAAGTACCATACCCAACGATTCACATATCCAGTAACCATGTACATATCCCATGTCCAAAACACTTACGACAATGTATCTCAAGGCCAAAGAAGTACCTTGCCAAGCTTAGACTCTAGCTACACATTGTGAGCTAATTTGAGGACTATGGGATGCATATCCCAAAAGCAGATACACATAATGGCATTAAAAAAAAAATTAGAAAAAGGGCAGACAAAAATATATAGAAAAATAATGGACCCAATAGGAAACCCTAGGGTGTTATTGTTGGGCCCCCTCTATTAACCCCAAAACCCTTAATGAGGAGCTATATTTCCTTTTGTTTTTATTTTAAAGCTTGAACAAACCAACAAAGGAGAAGAATCGAAATAGAGGTTTATTTGTTGTTTTTGTGTTGACAAGTCATGGTCGGTTGTACAGATTAAATAGCATGATTATTGAGATAAATGCAATATTCAAATTTTGGACTCTGCGGATTTTTCTTAATAGTCGGTATTCTTCATAATTCAATTTGTACTTTTGGCATTTATGTTTTATCTTTCTTCTTCACTCAAATTTCAATAACAACCTTTTCAAGGAGTGTTTTCTATTTATGAATATACACTAAGAGGACAACGGGACCCAAGGAATTGAATAGCTAAATTGCTTAGATAAATATATTATTAAAATTTTCAGCTCTACAAAAATTTCCTCAACATTTTCAATGTTCACAGTTCAATTTTTACTTTTAGAGTTTATGTTTCATCTTTCTTCTTCGCTCGAATTCCCACAACCTTATTTTCAAGGAATGTTTTCTATTTATGAATAAACATTGTGTGCTTTCTATTTATAAATAGAAGTTAAGAGGATTACTAGACCCAACCATGGACAAGGAACAACATAAACCAAGTACATGAATTGTCCTACACAACATTGGAAAGGCATCTATACAAGCGTTGTATCCCATTTTATGAATATTCTATGAAATGGAGTTGAATTTTGCATTGGGGCCACTGGAAGATTGCTTGAAGCACAAAAGAAACAAGAAAGGGTTCAAGGTTTATCAACCAATAAGAAAATTCCTATGCACTAATGTGTTGGAATTATTCGTGTAATCTGCACAGTGGCCATGACCCATTCGTATGAATCATTTTATATTTGTAATTATGATTAAGGCCATATTTCATTTCATTTATCCTATACTAGGTTTATGGTTGAGGCCAACCTTATCAAACTTCATAGGCTCGATACCCCTGTTAGAGTATGAGCACTTGCTTTGTTGGCCCTAACCCCCTCTTGAAGGGACAACTCACTTGAATTGTGTATAAATAGACAACTCAAGCACTCATTCGCACCATCTCATCTTGTGATATTATTGATCTGAAATACAAAGTATTACACGCCTAAGGCCACTTCATTTTTGCAAAATCATTTCTCTAAGGCGCACTTTTGTATTTATGTTTCCATCATTTGTGCTTAGCTTTTGCACTCTCTATAGACTACTTGTGAGGAGGTTGTTTCAAAATTTCGATGAAATTTGGTTCCATCGATTCTTATGTTGACGCTTGTGAATATCAACATGGTATTAGATAGACTGTGAACCTTATTCTCTATCAAAGTGAGTGTGAAACTTACTCTCTAAATTCCTTTCATTGATATGAAACTATTGGCTAATGGCATATTTGTTATAGTTTGGAACTAAGATTTCTCTAGATCATTTCTTCTAGAGTTCTCTAGGGGTTCTAGAGATATAAACCTCAATCTAGGGCTACACCTTCCTTCTAGGTAATTATTGGCACTTTTCACCCTTCTTCAAGGCCAATGCCTTCATTATTAGGGTTACTTAATCTTTTGTACCATTTAACTCTATAAAAGATAATTTATCTAGTTTTCATTCCATAGGGAGCCTTCATCTTGTTCTTGTTGAGCCTATGGATTCAAAATGGTTGGTTTCCCCATTTGAATGGGGTCAACTATCATTCTTGGGTGGATCAAATCACTACCCTACTTCGAAGCAAAGGTCTATGGATGTATTTGTTTAGGCCACTTCCTACTAAAGATGATGACAATTATGACCTTATATGTTTAAAGAAGGATGAAGCTCTTGTGTTGAACATCAAGTCCGACCTCACTCACCATACCAAGGATAACAAAGATGCAAACAATCTAGGATACCTTCAAAATTCCCTTTGGAACAATGAACACTACTAACGTCCACCAACTTGAAACTAAACTCTCCAAACTCAAGATGGGTGACTTTGCCATGGTTGAGGAGTATATTACGAGGTTTGAAAACCTGAACATTGACATTATTCAAGCAGGAGTGAAAAGAAAATTAAATCTGGAACTTGTAGGTGTTGTCTAAATGATCTCCTTCCAGAATTCAAATATGTTTCTTTTATATTCTATAACATTACTTCATTTGTCAAGGATCCTCTTACTCTTGACAGGCTTTTCTCTAATCTCATATAACATCAAGTTACTTTGAGGAATATGGGTGAATTAACCAATCAAGATCAAGCCCATCCAACGTAAAGGAGGATACTCAAAATCTTCCCAAAAGAAAAAAGTCGTATGCAATTATTGTCATATGGAAAAACATCTCTCTGAGTCTTGCTTTGATCATCTTCAAAAAATGAAGAGCTTACAATATCTACAATAGGCACCAAAGACCTTTTTTATGAGAATGTTGAATCTCCTTATATTGCACATTTGCCGATACATCTTACACTTTGGTACTCTTCTTCTCAACAAAAATGGATTGTTGATTCTAGAGATACTTGACACATGACCAAACATGAACACCTCTCGCATTATACACAATTGCAAGGTGGAGAGAAAGTTGTTATTGGTGACAATTCTACCACAGGTTGTGGGCTATTGTGATTCATTATTGAACCAATTATGCTTCGAGATGTTCTTCATCTTCCAATTAACCCAAATTTTATCTCTATCACATTACACACACCAATAAAAACGTAGAATTCTAGTTGGATCGATGGTTTGTGAAGGACATGACTGATGGTTTCAAGGTGGTTGCCTCGAGATATAATGATGACTCCAATCACATGTACAAGTTGGGGAAGACTCATCTTCCCTCGAATATAAAAAGGTTATGTTGTTATGGCAGCCAATGCCACTAACACTAACATGTTATAGCATCATCATCTTAGTCACACCCATTATGGACTTTGCGATGTATGAGTCATTTGCATATGATTGATGACCTTCCACAAACGTAACCACCCTATGGTGTTTGTGAAGGTTGTAATGAGGAAACATCGTCAAGAGACCTTTCCTAAGAACAAAGAAAGGTGAGCTTCTCAACCTCTTGCACCGGTTAATAGTGATAGTTGTGGGCATGTGGCTCATCTTTTATTAGGAGAGCCAAGTACTTCTTGAACTTCATATGATTTTTACCTCTTTCTTTGCACCATTAAATATAAGGATTATGTGTTCGAAAAGATCAAGGAATCCAAATCTCTTGTGGAAAATCAAAGCAATAGGAAGATCGAGTTGTCTCAAAACTAATGGCAAAGGTGAATATATTAGCAATGCTTTTTTATGTTTTATTATATCTCATGGAATCTCTTGGAAGCAAATAATTCCTTGGACTCCACAACAAAATGGAATTGCATAACAAAAGAATAGGGGTATCATGGAAATGGCTCACTACATGCTTCGCTCCAAGATGATGAAACTTTCATTCTAGGTAGAGGCAGTTGTCTGTGCAACCCATATCATCAATAGAACACATATTTGTGTTGTCAACA
This sequence comes from Larix kaempferi, assembly GCA_027924585.1. Classification (NCBI taxonomy): domain Eukaryota; kingdom Viridiplantae; phylum Streptophyta; class Pinopsida; order Pinales; family Pinaceae; genus Larix; species Larix kaempferi. The sequence continues at coordinate 15,633,582 of BSBM01000362.1, forward strand.
AATAGGTATGACTCCTTGTGAGAAATGGTTTGGCAACAAATCTTATATTTTGCATTTCATAATTTGGATCCAGTGCAGCAGCCCATGCTACTAATGAAAGGTGAAACACATCAACATCTCCAGAGTCCTACTACAGTAGTTGGCTATGGTGAAAATTTTCATGGATACTCTCCAGAGTCCTACTACAGTAGTTGGCTATGGTGAAAATTTTCATGGATACCACCCTTCTAATCCCACCACTCATAGGGTGCCTAAATATAGAGAGGATATTTTTGTCGAGGTTCCTGCTCACAATCCGCCAATATCTCCCTGATTACATCTTTCAAAAGATTCTTCAGATGGATAGCAACATACTTCCATGGATCATGATATGCTTCTTATCACTATGTAGAACCTCTTCTAGATTATTCTTATCATGTTTTAATGGACCCTTCTCCTTTACAGTATGATGTTGGTCCTCTCTTTACTTCTACAAGTACTCCTACAATGTCTAACCAAACTCTTATGGTTAAGGTGAACCCTATTGAAGACTCAACTAATCATCCTACCAGATACGTTTCTTCATTTTTTCAAGATACTCTTGCCGATAGCTCATCCAGTCCTCATGTTGATGATGACAAAGCTTTGGTCAATGGCTCATCTGATCCTCATATTGTAGATGATTTCTCACCTATTCAAGTTGCTCTTAATAATGTGACTCCATTACTCACTGGAATTACCTTGCATGATACTCCTACACCAGTTACTCTTCCTTCAGCTAAGTCAAGCCCTATACATAAGTGGTCTATCTCCACTCTTATTGATGTCGTATACTTTCTTGCAAGGCATTCCCTTTGCTATGAGGACTCCCACTCAATCCCTTCTTGCTTAGATTGCTAATTGGTTTAAGGATGAATCTAATGCAATTAAGTTCTTTGCTAGCCCATTTGATCAATACCAAGAGGAATCTGCTCAACCACAAGCCATTACATATATTTCTAATGTCCCTCCTCAACTTAAACATCTCACACATGTCCCACCTAATCTTTCCTGAGCTCAGTCCCTATTGTTGATAATCCTAATGGATTTTAAAGGAGCAATGGTGAATTCAAGATAGGCTAATCTTGCAAGAGACCTCTACTATATGAAAAATCAAACTTTTAGACTAGAAGTAGTTTGAACCAAAACTTGTTTATCTCATAATTTTTTAGCATTACCCTATTCCATGTATTTCTTAACCTAGGTTGATCTTATGGGCCTATCATTACCCATATAATTATTTGCTACAAGTTTGATTCTCTTTGTAGCTATGACCATGCTAACAAGTCGCTCTAAATTCAACGAAAGTTATGAATTCCTTGTGGAACATGAGAAATTAGGGTTGCAACCCTGCAAAAATATACATCGATGAAGCGATATTGATCTAAGATGTGGCGAATTGATTAAATTTTAGTTGACCCATTAATTTATGATTATACTTTAAGATACTTAGTACTATTGCCTTAACTTTACATTCATTATCTAATCAAGGTATTATATTTTTAATTATAATCATATCAAAGTCATTAATATGCCACCTAAACACCTTCCCAAATAAGTATTTGTTACAATAGGGTGTTGGTGACGATGAAATTATCTTATACATCATTAGTATCACTTCATGCCTAAAATGGTCCAACAAAATTATCTTTCACATTAGTAGTATCACTTTATGCCCAAAAAGATATCAGTCTCATAGTTTAGCATTTGTTAAGGACCTTTAATTAGGCAATTACATCAAGGCATAAGAAGAGATAAATCATGGGTTTAAGGGTACAAAACACCTCCTTGCAACTCTAGAAAGGAAGGATTTAAAGCCATTGGATCATTACTCTTAAAAAGCTATACACTTCCTTAGGTGCACACTTGAAAAATTATCATAAAAAAAATAAATGGTTGAGATTTTTTCATTGGATTTGACACTATTTTTTCCAAGGTCCTTCATCGAGATTTCTTCCTTTTATAACATAATAGTTTTTTCAATGTGATTTCATCTATGGCTACTCCTTTCTCTTTTGTGGTTGTCAAGCTCAATGGCTATAATTGTGCTCTTTTCACACCCCTACCTCTCCTCTAATAGGTTGGCATAGGGTCAAGATTATGCCTAATAACAATATGATTTCTTAGTTTGGTCTACTTTTATACTACAAGCGTAAGTCATTGTTCCCACCTCTCTTTTATGCTTGTGTAATTATTGCACATTATATACTCACGACCTGAGCAAAACCCCTCTACAAGTTGTGTTGGTTTTTTCTCTGGTCATTGATTGATACCTTTCCTCTATAGGTTGCAATGCCTTTTCTCCACAATCAGCAAGAACTTTCACAGGCCCTACAATGCTACCAAGTGAAGTTTGTTGGAGTCATTCTCCCACTATGTACCATTTTTTTATTCCTTTTATATAATTATTAAAAAAAACTAAATTATTAGGTGTATTATTTTATTAAGAAAAAATGCATCTCATTTTCTAGCAACACACCCACATAAAACACTAATATTGATGCTTTTATTGTTTTTGCGATGCTATGTAAAATGGAAAGGTTTGGGCTGATGGATCACCTCTAGCTCTAATTGTGGATTTCCTATCCATACCATAAGAGGAGAACATTTCAAACTCAAGTTCTAAAAACTCCAAACATGTTAAACTTGTTATTATGATAGCCTTTTGTTTACCACTATTAAATGGTAGTTGTGCCCAAAACCCTATTGTTGCAACCTTTAGGGTTTGCTGGTTTCTTCACATATACTCTTCTTCTTGTATAAAACTAGGTTATGTGTCCTAGATTAGGGTGGAAAATTTTATGGAGTAGAAAACACGTTCACGGTTCTTTAAAGCAAAGTAGCAAGATTCGATCGTATTGGGAGTTCATGTATGGAAATTTGTTTGGAATACGAAATTTGATGAATATATAGATACGGTACAGTAATGTTGAATAAATGCTTCAATATATTTACAGTATTTATATTTTAAAGATACACTAACTATTATTATGAAAATTTACTTGTTAAGATAAAAGTAGACATGCATTATTTTTCTTACAAATAAATATACACTCAAATCATATAAAATTTTGATTTGGAAAAGAAAACGAAAGTGAAATCTGGACACACAAAAACTTCGGAATCATTTTAAACAAATTTGTGGTTATTGTTCCACGTAATATTTTAAATAAACATGGATGTAACACACATTACTTACTCAACATTATAAAAAGACATGTACATTTAGGTCATGAGCCCTTACTTATTACTTAATCAACATTATAAAAAAAATGTATACATTGAGGCCATAAGCCCATAGTTACCTATTAAACTTTATTTTCACATTGTTATATCGTATGTTATGTTTCAAATTTCAGATATGTTGCAAGTTACAAGGAAGAATGAATATTAGTTTAAAATTTTGAATGACCTCAAAAAAATTTAAAATTTAAAAATGCATGTTTTTATATTTATGAGACATCTACTTTCGTATTTTAGTCGTACTAGAATTTTTATTTACGTCTTTTTTCCGTATTGAATCGTATTCGCATTCATGTTCATACTTCAATATTGCTACTATGCTCTATAGGTTAGATGCTAGATGTTTAATTATTCATATTTTTTTAATCCACTTGGAGATGCATAAAGCCTCTAAATAGTATTGGAACATCATTATACTATTGTGTCACAACTATAATCATGTAAAAAAATTCTTGAGCTTTCTATTAGGGTATTCATAACCATTGACTACAAAACACATTGTGATAAATAATTATTTATTTTCTTATTTAAATTGTATATAATTATCGTTTATTAAATTGTAAATGGCCCATATAGATTGACTTCAGTCTTTTTAAAAGAAATAAAAAAAAATAGTTTTGTTTCATTCATGTTACATGCACAAAATTTTGAATGGAAGCAATGTCCATGAACAAACAATTACAAATAAATTTCTACCTAATGTCGATTTTGATATCATTGCACAAAGTAGTTCTCATTTAGGTTGTTGTTGATGTGAAGGTGAATAATTAGATTTTTTTTATAAAGTTCACTAACGAATGTCATCAAAGTCGCTTCCAAGAATTTTAAAATTCAAATGTATTTTGGCTTTGAATTTTATATAATTGGATCAATTGAAAATGCCTTTTGGCTCAATGTTATGGGGCTCTATATCAAATTCTTCAACTCGATTTTTAGAATCCCCTTTTAATTGCATATTTCTTATACTACTAGAGGTCAATTAAATTCTCTCTTTGGCTTTAGATAGCCAATCTTAGAAATCACATTAGTACAATGTTACACTTGCACTCATCAAACTTATTTGGAATTTTCTTCCTTTGGTTCATGACCTAATGTTGTTGGTTTGACTTTCATGTTGGCCTATTAATCAATTGTGTGCAAACAAAATTTCATATAGACATTCATGGAAACTCACACCATGACCCTGGTTATCCTATAAGATAAGTTCTAAAAAATTAAGACCTTCAAAAAAATTGCATAGTAAAAATAATCATCATTAAAGTTTAGTCAAAAAAATTGAAATTCAAACAATCAATTATGTTTTTATTTATGTTTTCATTTGAATTTATTTATTAAAAAAAATACATACGTTAGTTATATAGATAGATAAATAGATATAGCCCACTAAGTTAGCGTGTTCAATTCAAACAAGCTATGTCAAAGTAAAGTTTGCCGTGAGGTCTATGACTCTCTAATCAGGGAGATCTTTGAGTACAATAGTCACGTTGGGTTACTAGCAACTATTGTGGTTGGTTGTTGAGCAACTCTCCATTTGAATATTTCAAGGAAGAGGGGGGATCCCGTGAGGTTAGCTCAATCATTTTGAAGTCATTGTTTCAAGGTGTATTTTTCAAGAGATCAGAAGCTAAATTCAAGGGAGTCTTCACAGGTCACCAACAACACCCATGGCTAGCAATTGATTGTCTTCTAATCAGAAATTCTATGGAGTGCTCCACAAAATTAAAAAGTTAATATTGAAACTATTCTAAGCATTGAATGCAAATGCAAAAATTGAAATTTTCAAAAGTAATCTAATTTAAGAAATAGAAATGGAAACTACACTCATTGGGACAACAAATTAATAAAATATAGTTGTGAAAAAAAACTACGCTAGATTGGTGTGTAAAGTATACTATTTAAAGGAATGGGGAATGAGCATGGAGTGATTGTATATTTGTTTTTGTTTTGGTTTTACACAACACAAAATGGAAGTCACAACCAACCTACAAGAAAACTTCCAAGCAAAGCAAGAACTTGCTCATACCAAACAAACAAAGCAAGAAACTAAGTTATAAGTGTGCAAATGTTTTTTGCAACTTTGGGTTGGCAAACATTCATCCTACATGGGTCTCAAGGGATTCTAAAGATAGGAAGCATGCAATGATCAATTCACGAAACTTGACACCAAATCCATTTTTTCATTTTAATGGAGTACAACAATAGTAAATGTGTTTTTAAACCAAGTTATAAACAAATCAATGACTAAAAGACAATAAGTATGTAAATAGTTAATTATTCATTGGCAATATATTCTATCATTCTATCTATCAGTGACTAAAAGACAATAAGTATGCAAATAGTTAAAGATTGATAGTTAATCTATTCTATCATTCCTTTTATCAATGCCTATCTATTGTTATCTAGGTGAACCAATGAAATGAATCCTTAATAGCCCTATTGGGGAGCTACAAGCATCTATTCAATGGTTGAAAGAAGATTAAGACCCCAAATGAACGATGGTCAAGCATATCCAAACCATCGTAATGCCTTGGAAACCTCAAAACTTGTTTCGTAACCCTACCAAAACATATCTAAAAAACTGAAAGAGAATGAAATATAAAATTGTTGCAATTAATCTACTAATCTAGAAACGACTAACAAACTAAGTAAAAGAAACTTGATTTTGGTTGTTGCTTTAAAAGATTCCAAGGAAGAAAGGAAATATGGCTTCTTTCATACCCCCAATCAATTATTAGGTACAATTTGTTTTTGTGAGATTAAAATGAAATTTAAGCCTACCAAAATCAACCAAAAGTTTGTCGTCATAATAAATGAAAACTGATTAAGGTGGTGAATGCATGTAAGCATCTTCCACAATCTATACAAGGTTGATAGATTGCACAACTTACTACTCTTACACTCCTAGAGAAGATGCATAAACTCCAACCTATAAACAACTTGAAAACATAAGGAAAACCCTGCTTAACATATCAAAATTTGTAATTGCCACCACTAAAATCTAAGTAAGATAGTGAAATTAAGTATTCAATTTTGGCAATCTAGACTAAGCTAATAAACTAACCAATTTATAAATCATGTCTTCCTAAAAATATGCACAAACTTAAGCTATTAACATCATGGGAACAAAAATGAAACCTTCATATACTAAAAAGCGAGAATCTAACATAAATATTAACAATGTTCTAACTTTCCTTCATCAAAATGTCCTTCATATTACAAAAATTGCCTTTTATTTATAAGCTCCAAAGAGAGTAGTTCAATCCTCTAGCTAAGGTAAAAAACTAACCTTGGGTTGAAGTCATCTCAATCCTTTTGTGAAAATCAAATCTTTTGAAAGGATTCATCTTATCCCTCCATAAAAATATAACCCTTACCCCATTTTAGATTATAAAGCAATAAAAGTATGCCTCATTAAGTAGGATTTGGATTTTAGATTATAAAGCAGTAAAAGTATGCCTCATTAAGTAGGATTTGGATTTTAGATTATAAAGCAGTAAAAGTATGCCTCATTAAGTAGGATTTGGAAAGTCTCAGCTTACATATTTTCCCATCAACTAAAATCCGTGAGACACATATAAATCCATAAACAAAATCATCTCCTTATTACAAAACAATATAATATGGCCCTTAACCTTATTATAAAACAAACAACAAACTATTTACTAAGGTTATTGGATAAAGGCATAATATGGCCCTTAACCTTACAATAAAACAAACAACAAACTATTTACTAAGGTTATTGGATAAAGGCATATGTGCAAAATGTGTGCAAAATGTGAATCCATGTATGGGTATGAACACTTTATAAAAGATAGAATCGCCCATATGTTTGGGAAAACGAAACCCCTTCTATGTGATATAAAAAGAATAGTTTTGTTTAACTCTCCACTTTACATCAATGATAAGTCCCTTCAAATTTATTTAACTCTCTTTATTCATATATACATATATATATAAAGAAAGTTAACTTTATTTATATATATATAACATTAAACCTAGTACAAAAGGTTAGCTTAATTTGTAGATGCTTTCATACTAAGTCCACAGAGATTTATGATTAAATCTCATCTAATCCTCTTTCGGGTACCAATAGCCTATGCCACTAGCAATCAATCCGCCTTCCATTTAAAAATTCCAAGGAAGAAGTTGGCGAAATACAAAAATTCTAGCTTGATACCCCACTCTTCACTTAAATGTGAAAAATGGGTGATATCAACACCATACATAATAATGATAGGAATGCAAGGATTGAATATTGAAACACACGCCTCCATTAGATTTTTTTTAAATACAAAACCCCTTTAAGATTGGATTAAAACACCTCCTTCATATTTGAGAATAAGAGCAAGCTCCCCTTCTACAATAAATAAAACTTTAGAACTTTATCTCGAAAAAAAAGATCCATGATGAAACTTTCTGTCATAATTCTTCCCGCATGATGGAACACTTAAAAAATATCATTTGGATCTTTATAAGAGATGATAAAAATATTTTCATCATACTGTGAAAAGTAACTTGCATTTGTTCAAGATGTCGTGACTTTGTTAAATTGGCAAACTAAAGGGGTTTGTCTGATTCAAACCCACCTCTACTTCTCTTATTTATTTCATTTCCTACTTTAAGGTTTGATAATCAAATTTGCTAAAGCATTCCCCCCTTTAAGAGCATGTAGGGCATGAGGATTGTATATTGCAAAAAAGAGAGAGGTCACAACCTCTTCTCTCTTCTATTACTATTTTTTAAACATCACAACCAACAATGGGCAATCGTGGAGGAAAAGTGAGAGAGGAGTGGGTGGTGGGGCTCCAAGTGGGATCCCACATGGAGGATCAAGTCAATGGAAGGAAGTGTAGAGAAGGATGTACTGATAAGGAAGATCACCGGACGAACACAAATGTGAAGGATGGATGGGGTGGAGTTAAGTTTTGCTAAGAGAAGTCAACAAAGAGTGTGCTAAAGAGAAAAGAACCCAAGCACATGAGAGTGAAATAATTATGGCGCAGGTAAGTTAAATCACTTTTATAAAAAATGACTGAAAATTTGAGCGAGTATTACAAATGAGAGTTGGTATATATATACACAACAAGGAATACAACACTTTCCCAAAGAACGATATCAGCCTACGTTGACTAGGTCCCCTTAGCCTATAATACAAATATATGTAATATTACATCAAGTTGGTCATGGCCAAAAGTGAAGATTAAACCCATAATTTCAACATCCCCCCTAATTTTGAACAAGGGACCACGGAGAGAAGACATTACATCACAATATTGGCCCTTAATGTTGAACAAGGACCACATAGAGAAATCATTACAGATCACCCCCCTTGAATGCCATATCACACCCTAAAGTATCTAGTGGGATCTTTGGCAGCAAAAATTATGTAAAGGAGTGACAGTGGTGGATGAAGGTTATGGTCCATGGGCATATCATTGACCATGGTGAGAAGGACCACTAGAGGAGGCTTCTAATGATATTTTGATGGACCTACAAGAAAATCAACATCCTCTACAAGTGTGAATATGGCCCATTTAGACATAGGCCTTAACTAAATGGCGTAAATAGATCAATTAGGCAGTCGCCATCATCATCTAGTGGAGGAGTGCCATCACTAAACAGTGCATCGAATGGAGAAGCACTGGAAGGAACATCTTATATAGGAAAAGAGACTTCTGCAAATTTGGCATCGAAGGATTCATCAATAAGGTTTTCATCAATCCCAACTGCTTACCCAAAAACTATAGGATAAGTGCTTAAGGAAGCACTCTTACAAGCAAAGAGAGCACCAACATCATAATGTGAAGGAGAAAGATCCATTGAAAGACTATGCAAATCATCTAAAAGAAGTAATGGAAAAGATCCTAGTGGACAATGAGTAGTAACGTCATCAAAGGTGGCAGCTTTAAATTCAATCACTTAGTGAGTTGAAGGATCATATAGACAATATCCCTAAAATGCTTTGATGTAGCCCACCAGAGAGTAGCAATGATTTGGCGATATTGATATGCTTTGTTGTCCATTAAAAGTATGGCCCATGCACTTGATCTAAAAAATCTAAAATGCAACAATGAAAGTTTGTTTGCATACCACTTCTCATAGGGAGTCACACCTTGAACAACACTAATCATCTAATTGATGATGTGGGCTACACAAAAAATTGTGTCCCCAATGAATGCAAGCTTCATTTGTTTGGAGTGAAGCATGCATTGAGCCATCTCCATAATAGCCCTATTCCTCTATTTAACTACTCCAGTTTAATATAGTTTGTAGGGAATGGTTCTCTACCAAGAAATGCCATGAGAAACAAGAAATAATTAAAAAGCATTATTAGCATATTCTCCTCCACCATCAACCTAATACACTTAATTTTTCTCTTGCTTTGATTTTCCACCAAGGATTTATTCTTTGAATTTCCCAAACACTTCAACATTGGATTTAATGGTATATATCCAAAGCAAGAAAAATCATCAATGAAGGTGAGGAAGTACATGGGTCCCCCAAGAGAATGGATCACCATATGCCCATGAATATCACTATAAATCAACTCAAGAAGTTGAAAAACTTGCCTCGCTTAGTCCTTAGGAAAGGACTCTTCATGGTGTTTCCCCAACACACCCGTCATAAACACCACAGGTGGTTCATTTTGTAGAAGGTCATCAACCATATGCATCCGGCTTATATGTCACAAATATCTAAAATTGGTATGACCCAATTGTTGATGCCATAGCATATGATGGTGTCATCACCATTGGATACCATGGGAACAAACCCCTTTGAAGTAGCCTTCCCTAACTTTTACATATGATCAAATTCATCAAAATAACCTTATGCAACCAATTTAAAACCAACACTTGTGTCCTTTACAACCCATACCCTGGTACCAATTCCACATTTTATTGGTGTGTGCGATGTGGTAAGTAGAGAGAAGCTCTTCCCCAACTTCTAGAACATGGAAGACATCTCCAAACGTAACAGTGTTGATGATGACATCACCATAACCTAAAACTTGTAGGGTGGAGTTATCACCAATATTTATCCATTGTGTTATTGTCAATCATCAGACATCGGGCATTGATGTTTGGTCATATGCCAAGTAGTGCCAAAATGAATGATCCATTCCTCCAAAGAAGTGGAGGACCAAGATATTGCACAGAAGAATGTGTATCGTGAGAAGATCCAACAATTTGATCAAAAATATCAAAAATATTCTAGTTATCTATTGTTTATCTTGCAAGTTCTTCAATTTTTTGAAGATGAATGATGTAAGATTTCAACATGTGTCCCTCCTTATGACAGCAGTTGCATATGAGTTTCTTCTTTTTGGAGAGTTTCCAGTTTCCCCCCTTACCTTCTTTGGCCTCATACTTAGAACGAGTCAAGATGGCCTTTGGATGGGCGTGAACTCAAGGGGATAATTTGCTCATATTCCTCAAAGTAACTCGATGCCAGATAAGATTAGCAAAAGCCTCCTCAAGAAGAGTTGTGTAACCCTTCACAAATAAAAGGATATTATAAGATATGATAGAAAAGGATTAAAATGTTGAAGAAAGATCAATATTCATAAAAATCCTTCATTTTTTGTCTTTCCTCCTTTCCTCCAAATGTAATGATGCCAACCTTCAGGGTCTTCAACCTTGCCATATACCCCTAGACGTTGTCAAAGTCACCCACCTTGAGATTGGAAAGCTCGTATCAAGTCTATTGACTTGAGTGTTATTCATTGTGTCAATGTGAATGTAGAATACAAAAATAAACCTATACTAATAATAATAAACCATATTAAATAACCCAAGGTCACATGTCTAAATGAATGTCTATTTAAGCAATGCGACCATTCAATGTATACTTATAAACAACATCACATGTTATTGTAATCAACTCTTATTATATATTCAATAAATTATATTTATCTGTATGAATTATTTTATGTTATCCCATTTATTTTGGATATTTACTTGATGAACCAATCGATTCACTATATTGGTCTCAAATCCCAACTTGGGATGATATTCATGGTATAACCCACTAACCTGTAGTCAAATCTTCTTGTGAGTGAACAGAGTTGTGGCTAAGACATGTTATGCATCCATCATTGCAAGCTTGTGGCTTGTGACCAATTTGTTTCCAAAAACACTTATCACAAAAATCTATGTTGCAAATTTGAAGAGAAAACTACAAATAATTGCAAGTAAAATTCAAGTTTAATTCAAACATTGTTTACAAAATAGATCCATCTTATGGTGATTTTTTTCTACTACAAAGAAAATAGAGACACAAACACCAAGTAAGTTGAGTTGACCCAATTCAATAGAAGTAGAGAAGATTAGTCGCACATCAACAAGAAGACAGTAGTTGTGTGAACATACACCGTCGCTTAACAAATCCACACACCATGGGTAAGCCACCAAATTAGCAACTACCGCCAATCAATAAGCTGCATATCGAGTGATAAATACGACTAGGGGTGACCTTCATGAAAATTGGGCCATAGCATTTCATAAATTGTTTGGACTTCAAAATCATTTATGCCCTGAGGTCACCATAAAACGCTCTACACGAACAATATGAAGTCAAATTGATCGTTGCCAAAATTAGTAATTAAGATAGCATGCAACCATAATCCACACACAGCATATAAGGATTAATCATGAAGGGGTGAGATTAGTCATTTCTCCTTTTGCAATGAATGGAATTTTCCATGCCATCATGGAAGGTGGGTCATGCCAACTTCAAAAACTATTAAGGCCATACGACGTGTCTCACCGTTGGAAAAATATTTTGGTTATTGGTCAACGAAAGAAAAGATTATTAAGCCATGAGGGTGGTTAATTATACAAGTTATTATTCTAATCTAAATAGTTTAAATATTCTATTATAACCATTTTTCAGAAATCCCACGGCCACTCTACTTCTAATGCCCATTGAGATGGCAAAATCTTGGGCACTACGTCAAAAAATAATTGCTCCCGAAACTAGTACACCCCTCCAATAAAAGTGTTCCATCAAAAATGTCAGAAGTACCACATGTGCCTCCAAATGTGTGTGCAAGGAGGGCACTCATCACATGGAAACTATAAATCACCGATCAAATCCAATCCAAGTGTTAGACCATATAATGTATGACTTAGGTAAATACCTTCATATATGCAGACATTAACATAAAAGGCTATTAAATGTACTTTTCTAATAACTCACTAATTAATTATCCCAATAATCTTAGAATTACCATGGTGTAACTATAATTGATCCAAATTTTCATGTTTGACCTTTACAACTAAGCATATTTCCTAAGTTTCCAAGTAAGGTGAGGATAATGAAGTGAATGTGATGTTAGGGAGAGTGTGCTCGTGAATTGACTATCATAGAAATGTGATTGAGTGCTAGGTCTACCTCTTAGTTTTCAAGAGCTAGAAGTTAATGATTTTTCTTCTTTATGTGTCTTAGAAGGGAGTGATTTCGTACCCTTCCCTTGCACATCTTTTTTGCAATCCCTTTTTAATCTTTTTTTATTTTTTATCATTATCCCTTTTTTGGGCTTAGTCCCTTTGCTTTTAGATTTGGCTCTGATAATTTGGGACATAGGTAACCTAGCTTTTGTAAGGGAGCATTGCTCATGTATACAACATTTATCAATTTAGCTTCACTTCCGTTTTGACTTTTCTTAGGTATTCATGCATGGGAATAGTATAGAGACCATGGTACATAACATATGATAAGTCAATTACGAAAGGGGGGCATGATGGAAATGGATGGAATGGCTAGTGAAATGACATGATATGAAAAATGGCTAGGTGAAATGTTGTGAATAACTTTAAATGAGGGTCACAATTACTTGGATCCCTAGGGATACACCTAATTCATAAGTTTACACACTTAATTTAAGAAAGAATTATAACCACACCATAATGCATCCTTAGGTATGAGAAGACCATCTAAGATACATGAGTCATTATAGACTAACACCGTTGACCCCCTATGGTCATGTCCACACATAAGAAAGCATTAACCATAAATCAACTAGAGAGGATATGCCATAACATTGGTGCAAACTGTATGTCCCCATCAATCTCTGGCACATGGCACGTATCATGGTGAATTGAGCAAGTTGGAAGTGTTTCTGTCAAATATCCATGGGAAAACCATAGATCTCATATGTGGAATTGTTGGATGAGATGGAAGATCACAGAGACAATAATGATCAAGTCACCCCATACATGTCAACGGGTAACATCTAGCTCCAACTGCAAAACATGTACTCAAGGGTATAGTGCATGAAAACTCAAAAGTATCCAATACTCCAAACTTTGTGGTGCAAGAAACACGAACAACATTTGCTCGTAGAAGAGATTATCAATGACCTACTCCTGCTAATACTCAAATCAAAACATCAGTACGACATGGGGAAATGATTTCCCCGAAATATATATATATATAAACCAAAAGAAAATAAAGCATAAAGTAAACCTATCAAATGCAATGCATGAAATCAAAAATGCACCAAGTATGACTATCACTCAATATGCATACAAACAAGAAATCATAATGCTCATGCTTTAAATAGCTTATTCATTATCCTACCTACCTACTCTAACTTATGAACAAGAGGATGCTTAGTAAAGTTAAATTTCCAATGAAGCCACCTTAGCATCTCATTTATGCTATGGCTTCCTCCCTTGTGTTTGTTGATGGACCAAGACAAGACAATATCAAACATCAAATGAGTATATGCAAAATCTCCATAAGTTCAATCCAAACACTAGGGAACTAAGTTCAAGAGACAATATCTTGGATTGGAATCCCTATGGGCAACTAAGTTCAAGAGACATGGCCAAACACTAGGATAAGGATAGGTATGTGACTTATGCTAAAGATTGACTCTATGAAGAAAAGTAAGCATGCATGGTACAGCAAAGTCAAGGTGAAGTGTTTCCCTCTTCAAGAAGGTATTAGTGGATTATTTCCTTAACTTTGTTCAAACATTATAAACTTAGTGGAAAATATTTTCCAGGATTTAAGAAAATTATTAGAAAATGATTTAGATGGCCATAAGAAAGAATGAAAACTCTTGACTAGTGCTTAATGTCCATAGGAAAGGGCATGGGGTCATTAAGAAACAAGGGAAGATTTGGGAATCAAAGAGCATGAGGGGGGTAGAATTGCTCACACCCTTGTCCTAGACATTGATAGCCAAATGTTTTGTTTCTTTTCAAATCTATGGAAATCCCAAGAGTTGAATATCTCCACAAAAACCTGCGTGCAAGATCTAGCAATCCTACTAGAAAAGTCTAGGAATTCAGTACTAAGAGTAACAGTTCAAGTGTTGAAATGAAAGCAACTTACTAAACAACTAGCACTAAACTTTAAATAAAATTACCTCAACCTTGCTATGCATAAGTCATTACTTGAAGAAGAAATCAACATTTGAGCATCTAGCATTTAGATCTTCAACTTAGTTCTACAAAATTCATCACATGGCACTAAGACAAAAGAACCCAGGAGTAGCAAGAGTACTTTATTCTCCAAGTTCTAGCAAAGAGTACAATGAGAGAGGCTCTCTTATATAGATGAGAGAGTTGCTAAATCCTCCAAAGACATGGTCAAAACTAGCAACCTTAGATCTTGACCACTCATTGATGTAACAACCTCATTGACAAGTCAAAACTAAAACTCACTTTTCAATACAAGTGGACAAAGAGAGGAGTGCTCTCATAAAAACCAATGTAAAGTGATGAATGCTCCAAGATAAGGTTGTTGGAATATCAAGCAATACTGAGAGGGGGGGTGAATCAGTATTACACTATTTTCTAATTTTATCACATTTAAAAATTGAACCAACAATAAAGATAGAAGACACAATTTATCGTAGAAGCCCAACTGGGAAAACCACCAATCCTTTCTATTACTGCAAAATCATGTTTACAATTAATTTGCAAGCTCCAACTTGCTAGATGCACCAACACCCTATTTTGCCAGCTACAACTGACTGGATGCACCAACACCCTGTTTTGTTAGCTACAGCTGACTGGATGCACCAACACCCTTAGCAGGCTGCAACCTGCCCTAGCACCACCCTTCCACCCATGTTTGTCTTCTTCATATTTTCCAGAACCTTTTCTTCATTTCTAGATCTTCATTAGTCTTTGCCCGTACTTGCTTCTTCTTCAACTTGGACCCGAGAGACGTTTTTCTTCCACTTCGATCTTCTGCCTATATATTCTTCATCCTTTAAACCTTGCATATTTTCAGAATGAGTTCATGCCCTTCCATCTTCATGCCTCTTCAAATCTCTGATAATTAATCTTTAGTTTGTAATTATGTTTATTGCAGATTTTTAATTAATTAATTAATTAAAACATCTTTGGTCATCTCAGGGCTACAGGCTTCATCCATCTCAAGACTGTGGTCTTCCTTCATCTCAGGCATGCGGCCTTCTTCTATCTGTGGGCTTCTTCTACCATGGCGAACCCTCAAGCTTGCGGGCATCTTCTTCCTCCACCTGCGGGCATAGTCCAGCTTTTGCGGAACTATCTCCCTTTGCTTGTGGGCGAATTATCTCCCTTTGCTTGTGGACGCATAGCCCATGTTCTCATGGGTTTCGTTTTTAAGCCCCTGCGGGCATTTTACAACCTCTTACGGGCATCTTTTAGCCCTTGCGGGCATTTCTTTAGCCCCTGCGGGCATAATAAAGCTCTTGGGAGCTTTTATCCCTTAAGTCCCTTGTGGGCATTCCATAAGCCCTTGCAAGCATAACTTACGCTTCTGTAGGCATTTTACAAGCCTTTGCGGGCATATCATAAGGTGTCATTAACCTTATTTTTCACCATTTTGGCAGGCCAAAATATTGCACATGTGAGCACCAAGGAGGAAACTGACTCCATGGATAGATGCCTAGATCACTAGAGAACATGCCTATGCCATCTGATGAAATTATCATCACAAAGACAATCTTTGGCGGGCATTTCCAAATGCCTCTTCAACCTTCATTTGAATAGTAAAAACAAGCTTTTTCTCATTTTGGCAGGCTTGTCTTTCGCACGTGTGAACTCCATAGGAAGATCTAAGCTCATGGTTAGATAACCAATTCACCAGAGAACAAGCCTATGCCATCTGATTAATTTTATCAGCACAAGGACCCCTCCTTGCGAGCATTTCCAAATGGCCTCTTAGCCATGTGAGTTTGACACTTAGACAAATTTTTGTTCTTAATATGCAAAACACTTTTTTTCTTCACTTTGGCAGATTGATTTCTTTCATATGTGATCACCATAAGACAAACTGAAATCATGAGTGGATAACAAATTCAACAAGGAAAAAGACCATGTCAAAAGATGAATTTATTGACACACATACATCATTTGGTGGGCATCTGAAAGTGGCCTTCCAAACTATTGATTTGACACTTGGGCAAAATTATCAAACCCTAGGTTAGTATGAAGAGATTTTTCTTGTCACCAAATTGGAACTGTGAGACACCCATTGAATAGAGGCCAACAAGCTAATTCCATCCAGACCAATTTCACCCCTTGAAGCCTCTTTCTCTCTTCTCGGTGGGCATTTTACTGGAGTAGTGCAAATCAAGCTAGGAGGCACTTTTGGCAGATCAATATCTTCTTCTTTAGAGACTCTTAAGTCAATATGAGAACATGGTCAGGTAGACAAAACAACAACCTACAAGATGACCATATGGTGCAATCATTTTCTTCAACCCACAAACTATGGCGGGCATTTCCCTAAGGCCACTTAGGCAGATTTGCTACTTTGGTGTAAAAGCAACCTGAAAACAAAGTTTTGGCAGGTTGTTAACTTTGTCATCAAACACCTTATGTGAAAACTAAGACCATGGAAAGATAGCCTCTTTGACAAGCTAGAGCATTATAGTTCCAGATAATTTTTATCATTCTCCCATGAGGTACGGCGGGCATTTTCCCAATGCCACCTGGACCAGTTTTCCAACACTAAGCCATTTTAAAGAATTTCTCCAAAGTTTATCCTGAAACCCTATTTTGGCAGACTTATAACTTTAACCTCAGACATGCTTAAGGAAAACTGAGACCATGAATAAATAGGCATTTCAACAACAAGCTATAGCCTGATATGATGGTGCGTGCATTTTTTTCAAACCATGAATTATGGCAAGCATTCATTTAGAGCAGTTTTGAATTATGAATTATGTGTCTTTCCAACCTCATCACACATGCCACATCATCATACATGCCATGTCATCTCTTCCTTTGTCATTCCTTTGTCTTTCACTGAGTTTGCCCTGCCATCATGTCCTTGGTTATTCCTTTGTCATTACTGAACTCCTTTGACATCAATGACAATCATATTCAACAAAGGTGCCATGTGTGGACCAAATAGGTGAGGCACTTAATAAATCGAGTGCTCTAAGAAAACGGTGAATGCTTCAAGGTGGTAGTTTTGAAATTGTCAAATTCCTCAATATTTATCAGATTTTCTATTATAACCACTTTTCAAAAATCCCACAACCACTCTACTTTTAATGTCATTGAGATGGGAAAATTTCCAAGCTACATTTCTCAACATGGAGAACGCAAATCAAAATTTTAAAATCAGATTACTATGCATGGCATTAGACCATGCTAACCATAGTTTTGGATTTTTTCCAAGGGAGCATCCCTTGAGTTTAGTCAAGGGTGCCTTCCTACATACAAAAAATGAAAGGTGTCCACTAGGATGGGGAGACAACGACTACATGTCTTTACAACAAAGAGATGCACAGCGCATTTGCTAGTATTGGGGATGCATCCCTTGGCAACATAATGCCTAGGTGGTAAAGATTAACATGTCTTATTTGAAAGCCATGATAAAAATTCACAACAAGTTGTAGAGAACAACGAAAGAAGGCCTAAAACCCTATCATTCAAAACCTAACTCAAAAAGTCTAAACGCACAATGATGGATCAAAAAACAAACAGAGAACTCAAACTTCATAAAGAAATGAAAAATAACTAACCAAAAGTTTGATAAGTTACAGCAAGGAGAGAAATTGAAGAGATTTAAAAGCCTGACACAAAAGAAGAAAGCACGGTCATAAGAGGAATCATGCCAAAGCTAAAACTACGATGCCTATTCAAACAAATTTCCCTAAATCAAGTCATTGCTAAGAGAGAATATAGACTAGGAGGCCCATTGCTAGATAAGAAAAGCATGGAAGAAACACCTAGCAAAGAGATAAAGTGCATGGAAGAAACACCTAGCAAAGAGATAAAGTATTGTCCCTACTCAATGTGAGATATACTGAAAACATGGAAATTAAGTGTCACTTTGTTGCTGCAAATTTGAAAAGAAATTGAAGATAGCATTGCCCTCAACTTCTTTGAATCTAATTCCCCTTCCTTCAAATATTGTTCCCTTAGCTTTGCTACTCTAACTGTTGACAATTCTTGAAAACCCTAATACCTCCTATTTGCCCAATACTATTTCAAATTGGATGGTGACTCTATGAGAAGATTTCCATAAGTGCACACCATATCTAATTGTCTATCACAATCCAATTATGCCTATCAGAATAGTCAAACCATCTGATAAAGTATTCTGAGATCAAGAATATCCTAAATCCAGTTCCGTGGTACTTTAATGGGACTTTTCTAGCTCATTCATTATATTTAACTTTGAAGTAAATATCTTCAAAAACAAAAGAGGTGTGTGTGTGTGTGTGTGTGTGTGCACATATGAATATTGATGGTGTTTTAGATATAATGGTATCCAAACAAATACATTTCACTGAAAAACAGCATCCCAAAGAACAAATAATACCTGCAAACAAGGTCCTGCTTCACATTCATTTTCCTCGAGGCGATATTCATGCATCACCCAATCACTTCGCTCACCTTGTGGAGCTCGGCCTCTGTAGAAAACTAGTGTCTTTTTTATTCCTATTGTGCTTGCCCGAGAGTAAATTTTACGATCCCTTCCTGTGGCTTTCCAATACCCAGCTTCAGTAGCCCTATTAGTGCGTGAACCATTGGGATACTTCCTATCACGAGGACTAAAGAAATACCACTCCATGTCAGTGCTGGGCAGGAACGATTTCTCTGTAAAATTGCAAAAGATTCAAGCATGAGCCCCATTGTGTACTCATTACTGAATTTTACTTGTCACGTAATCAGTTCCAGGTACATGTGCAACATCATGTTTCTTCACACCAACATTTAATTTACAGCGATGATTCATATGCAAAACATGCAAGCTCATTTCAAAAAGATGAAACGTTATGTACTAATTACTGAGTTTAGTTTGAGGTAAATAGGTGTGAACTATGCAAAGCCATTTTTTTTAACACCAAAATTTGGTTTACAGGTATAATCAGTGCAGAATTGCACAAGGTTCTTTTCAATCATGAGTCATTGTGCACTAACTACTAAATTGCAGTTAGCATGAAAATCTTTGGGAAACTATGCAACATTAAGTCATTATATGTCTTCTTACTAGAATTTTCACACTTCTGCAAACCCAATATCCAATTAACTACTGTTACTGAAAAACTGAACATAACTGTTATGGAAAACATGATAAGCTGAATCAGTCCACAGTCATTATTACTGGTATATATATTATATGCTAAGAAGCTGTGAACTGTTACAGAAAACTTGATAAGACGAATCCGTCCACAGTAATTATTATTAATTTACATATTCTACACTAGGAAGCTGTGAAAATAATACTTATTCAATGCTGTACTATAAAATTTCAACCACCAGTGGGAATAAGCAAATCATTCTTTGGAGTAATACTACTGAAGTCTATTTTAATGTATCTAACTGTAAATGCTAAAAGTTAAAGAGCCACTGTGGTGGAATGTTCTATTTTATTTTACTTTAACACAAGCTACGATAATGAAAAAGTTACTGTCTCTACATTTACCAGAATTTACTACTAGAAGCACGAGGAATGTGTAAGCATTTACTATTTACAAAAATTGACTTGAACATGACTAGCTATAGAAACCTGCAAGGTGTCCAGTTGTATACGCACTGAAATTTTCAGTAACATAACTAGGTTTGGCAATCTGCAAACAGTTGGATCTTTGAATGTCCCCTTCTTGGAACCTACTTAGCAGAGCCAACTGCTCAGATTCAAAGTCATCCTCTGGAATATGTTTCACCCTATTGACATTCTATGTAACCAGTTAAAGAAAATGGGGCAGTCATTCAATGTACTTCTATCAGAATTATTTCTAACATAACCACCCAAGGAACTTGATGGAGAAATTCTGTGAGCTACTATCCAAAGACAGATAGGGTAGGATGGTAACAAGAAAGCTGCCAATGATCATAGGCAGTCAACGGGACAGATTATGGCTTCAATCAGTTAGTTGAGGATATATCTGACCTTGAGTTTCAACAAGACATGAATTCAAATAATGAGATTGGCTAGGTCGCAATTTGACCATCATTCTGTGTCTCTGCTGACTGTATGTATACACTTGAGGTGTGCATGAAAGGGCCAACTAATTTGGTCATATGTGAGGACTCATGTATCCTATTTAGATGTATGAGGCCTGACATTAATCTGCAACAAGATTGGCATTAATGTGATAAATGATGGGTTGTTCTAATGGAATTATTAAGTTTGCTTAGATGAGAATATATATTTGAAGTTAAACAGGTGAGACTGTGCAGAGTCCCACTTTCAAGATTACTTGAAACTTGCCAACTAAGGTAATTTTCGAGTTAATCCATGGACTATGACTTCTGCAAATTCATTTGATCTACCCATATGTTGAAATTTAGTTTGAACTCCCCTTGTGTTGGGATTGTCGGAAATTCAGTCTTTATATCTATATCATGTATTTTGGAATATTTTAATTTTTATATTTGTACTGCATTTCCATTGAAGGAACCACATGTGTGGCATCCATGTGAGGTAGGTACGGTTGACTTGTGTCCTTGATGGTTTTGTTGAAAACACAATAACCCATATACATACATGGTTGTTTCAATCACTAGAACATTAGATAAGATCACACATTGTATCATCGTTTGAGTCTATGGATATTTTCTGCTCAAGACACCGCACACGATATCTTGGCTTCTCATATGTTGTTCGTTTATAATATAATTTGGGTTAATATTTCATGTGGGTGAATTAATAACACTTCAACAATGTTATGCACAGTTTTTGACGAGGATAATTAAAGTACCCACATAGAGAACTTGTGGCACCGATGTATGGATTGGGGAAGGCATATGTTGCCCAAAGTGTTTTCAGCACCTGCAAAATTGATTTGTGGGAGGTTAAGGATCTGGAAGGGAACGATGAAGGTGTTGCGGATCGGCAAGGCATCTGCAATGTCATTTGTGGACGAGGGCCAATAGTAAATCTGCAATGAAGTATTGTGATTGAAGAAATCACCGCAATGGAAGGCTTCAGGACTGCAAGTATTGTGCTCAACTTCCGTTTCTCCCAGTGTCAATATCAATTATGGAGGCGCAGTGCCTACTTGAGACTGTTCTAGTAAGGCAACTGTAAATAACGCGTACATGTATAATGGGAAAGTTGAGCCTTTGTGACAGATAGAAGGTTTTGGTGAGATCTGCCACAAAGCCTTTACATACCTTTTATACATGTATGACTCATTTACAGTTTCGTTACAAAAACTGCCACAAGTAGCGGCACGCCATCATAACTAATACAGACATTGGGGATAATGGAAATTCAACATAACTCTTCCGTTTCCAATAGCAGCCGCAAGGGGTAGTGAACAGCTTACCTCAAAGTTCCAACGAAAAACTTTATTGCAGATTTACTATTGACCTGCATCCACAGATGCCTTGGCAATACCCAAAGCACCTTCATGTGTACCTGTTCCCTTGTGGATTCTCAACCTCCCACAAAGCAATTTCGAGGAAGCTGAAGACTTGTGAATAACGTATGCCTGCCACAATCCAATACAGTACTTCAATAACATCGCCTGTGTTCTTATGACCTACAGTTACATCCTCTGTTCCTATAACCTACAGTTACATCCTCTGTTCCTAACATCTACAGTTACTAGGGTTTCAGTTGGTGAGTGAAATCCATTAACAAGTAGGCTACTAATGAAATCTACTATAACATGACCTGTGAAAATGAATCAGAAAGGCAATCCATAGACCATCGTTATGGTAAACCCCATTCAACTTACCAGTCTACCATATGGTAAACCCCACTTATGGGTCAAAAAGTCGGTCTGAAATTCCGGTAAAGAAGCCTTGAGAACTAATCCCTAGGAGAAATTACATCAAAAACATACTCGACTTACCACTATTTAGCGAGATCACATGAATCTGTCAGTCAGAAAAAGGAAATTGAAGTTACCAGGCAAATCCCAGGGTTCGCATTTGTAAAGGTCGACCTCGGTAATAACCTCGAGCTCTGCTGCTTTGAGGCCGTGACTGAGCTTTCCCTTGAGATAGCAAGAGATAAGTTCCTCGTCTGTGGGATGGAACCTGAAACCCGGAGGTAACGCAAATGTTCCCATGGACAAGGAAAGGGATGTCGATATTTCCCTCTACCAAATATTAAACTGTCTATCAAGTCTTGCAGGTGGAATCAAATTCACAAAAACAAACAAAGACACAACCAGGGCTCTGCTCTCCACTTCTTTCTCCTCTTCTGATCAGGGTTCGATAATATCTGTCCAGGGTTCAATAATATCTCTGCCCACCGACTATTTGTATGTGTCTCCGCCTACCCCAACCGACAGACGATGACGGAGACGTAGAGCATCCGTATTTGTAGAATAATAAAGGCCGATGAAATCTCAGCCATATATGTAACCACACGTGTGGCTCTTCGTGTCGCGCTTCTATTCAACTAAATTGGGATATGTTGACGAAAGCTTCCCGCCAACAGAACCGTTGTTTGCAATAATTTTATTCTATTTTAAAACATTTATTAGCCAAATAAGCTTCGCATGACGATGAGCTTACTCCTTTTATTTTACATCTTTCTTTAATTAGCCAAATTTATATGAAAACGAAAAGAGAAGCCTCTATATCACACTTGAAAAAGTATTAATTGGAGTTATTTTTATGGTTAGGATTATCTAACAAAGTATTAACATGGGACAATTGTAAGAAAATGACATATTAAAATTATGGAAGGTGTAATCGTACCTATAAAAAAAAAGTACATTGCCCTTACATAAAAGAAGGTTGGTGTGATGCTACGAAACCAATATATGGAAAAGGAAAAATGAAAATGGGAGATGATTTTTTAATGTTTTGAAGAAATCTATAAGGACAAATTAGTGTCATATCAGAAGTCATTGCCTCATATTGTTGTTGGTCCCTATGGTTGGCGAGAATGAAATGATCCTCCAAAATAAGGAGATTCTCCATGTCAAACATCAAATTTGATATACTTAAGTAGGAATACGAAAACCTAAAAAGACAAAGAGCCTTGGAATTATGAAATCATATGATATCGACAAAACAAAGACTTAGAGATATTTGAAGGAGCTTACTAAGGGACTCCAAAGGTTTGTGGAGCGAGGGAGGCATTTTATACTTAAGATGATATCATTGCATATCTTTTAAATCGGTGATTAAAAAAGAATTAATAATAAGGTTAAATTGTATGCTCTATCGTTGTTGTTAAAAATTGTTTAAAAGAAGTTTCAGCAATGTTCACATATTGTTGGACTCCAAACTCATTATAAAATGGGAAAATATAAGATAGAAAACTTATTACTACTCCGAAACATGGATAGAGTTAGAAAAATAAAGATTCAATTTGTAAATGTTTTCTTATTACATGTATTTAAAGATTGGGATAAAAAAGCAAATGAACTCTCCAAACACGCTCTAGAGGGCATGCCATTAAAAAGGGTGACAACATTCACTCTTAGCCACGGTCCTTGCCTTTTTTAAATGAGAAAGGTAGATGAAACCTTCCAACATGTAAGAAGTGTTTAAATGTATATATATGTCATTGGTAACTACCTCATGGAATGTTTCAAAGCTTTTTGTTTTTTATTTAAGCTTAGCATCCTAAAGTTATGAGTCATTGGAATGGAAATCTATAAAAAGGTATTTTTAATTAATGCTATGGCATAAGATACCTAGTCTTCTAAGAGTATCAAAAGGAATTTTTTATATATTATTTCATTTCTCCTTATCATATTGAATATATGCTTCTACCTTTTGGAAAAGTCTCTTGAATAAGCAATAATCAAAGCCTCCAATTTAGAGGCTCATTATGATGTTCATGGATGTCATAGATGCTTCACAAATCTTTGTAAGTTTCAAAATACTCATAATTCAATTTTGTTGATAAGGGGAAGATGCAAAATTTGCTAGGTAGTAATTTCCATTGGATAGATAGAAAAATAGATAGATATCTTTTATTAAACTATCTATAACTAAATGTTTACATTTTTTTCTATAGAACATATCTAAAGGAAAACTCTTGGTCACTTCTTCTCATTTTGAAGATAGCATATAGGGTAAACCTTACAACAATATACTCATTATGAGCTCAACATGTCACCAACGAAAAATAGAACTTGGATGGGGAGGATAACACTCCATCCCACAACCACTCTAGCTAGACCCAATTTACAAAGACTAAATGTTCATATAGGAAAAAATAGTGTACATTTTTTGCAACATTTTCCAAGAAAGTGTTGTAACGATAAATGATAATGTAATAGCAAGATCCAAATCATGGACTTAGTTTACTATACTAGAATAGGTCACCTTCACTCTGCATCAAGCATTCATTGTCTCATAAACTATATTCTCAACTTCCCAATTAATCCTCATAAAATGTTAATTCCTAATAAATCCTTATGAAATGTTGGTCACCTCTAATCTTGGTCTCATGTTCTCCAACTTGCCCATTAAAACACAAACCATTGTAAAGATTATGTGAAGAGGCAAAGATTGAATAATGTCACTTATTGGTGATTTGTAAAGATTATGTGAAGAGGCGAAGATTGAATAATGTAACTTATTGGTGATTTCTTTGTCCAATTGATGGATAAATAAAAGAATGAATAGATAATCTTATCTTAGGGCCCATAGCTTGGGAAGAGGAAACACTTCACCTATCAAAACCTATGGGTGAATGCAATATGTATCTTTAAGAAAATAAAGTAAATACAATTTAAGGTATTGCTAATTTTTATACTTGTTTGAAAATGTGAAACTTGGAAGCCATAAGCCAAATAAAATTGCCATTTGTCACTCAAGTTTATTAATTCTAGGTGGATAGCTTGGTCTTCTAGATTTTTCAAGCAATGGTATTGTTTTAATTCCGCGTATCGTCCTCTCAATGTAAAAAAGAAAACGAAAAAAAAAAATGTATGATAATGAATTAAAAGCAAATATGTTTAAAGTATTTCATTGAACTTATTATGTGTGTTGCTCCACATTTTCAAACTTGAAGAATGTAAAGCACTGAGATAGATAGATTTGGGTTTTTTAGAGTTTTATTGAAAACAATAGTAGAGCAAGTATCAATTTTAGTTTATAACATAACAATGGTTTAGATATATCATCAACATAGATCCATCTTAAATCTGGATCTACCAAGTAACGAGAGGGATCAAATTTCTTCAAGTGTAAAATGTGTTCTATAAACTTTAAAATTGAGTCGACTTATGTTATCCAAAAGTTCTATTTATTTTCATTTAATTTTTGTACGTTATCACAACATCTCCCCCACACTAAACTATAAATCATCTCACTAATCTCAATGCAATTTAGATCTATCTTAATTTTTAATCTCTATATATTGGATCTAGTAAATATTTGAATAGATTTATTCAAAGATAAAAGAACGTTACATTGACAAGGTGGCATATCATGCCATTAAAATAGATATAATCCAAAAGATTGTAGGCATTAATAATGTTTATATAATAAATAAAAATTATGAAGACCATGGAAGATAAAACCATCGTAAGAAATAGCAATCAAATTATTTTTTAAATTGGCCATCCTAGACCAGTGGTGTGGCAAAATACAAAATTTGAAGACTGTTTTCACAAATCTCTCTTTCTCTCACATATATAGGACCCACAATAAGCTAGCAGATTAGTTGTCGAAGAAAGTTGTGGGTCTCCAGAAGGGATCCTTTTCTTTGAGGAGTTTCGTGACTTTTCAAAGGTTGATGAGGGCTCATTTTTCATTTTCTAGATGTCTGGTAGGCTCTTTTTTTGTTTCATGCGTTATCAATCTTTGTGGTCCTTGTGGACAGTTTTATGCCTTATACAAAAGGGCTTGTGGGTATGTTGTTCTTTATGGGCTTATTATGAAAGAAACCATCTTTTGGATTGTCTTGATTCCTCTAGCATAAGAACATTTCAGTTCCTTTTTCATATCTGGACAGTGTCATTTCTAAGGGTTTGTTTTTTTATTTTTTTCTGCCTCTAGTCACATTAGAGAGTTATAGATATACTCCTTCTATTGAATTTGGTGGTTGGGTTCCTGCCTTGGAGTTTTGAGGGAAAAAATACTTTATCGATTTTTGTAAACATAACTTTGATTTAAGAATTGATTTTTTCAACCTTAAATTTTTTTTTTTTTAAATTGCAAGTACAAATTATGGTTCAAAAAATTATAAATAATATTTCTAAGGGATAATCAAACTATGTTTGACCAATGGAACCTGCAACAAAATCTATTATTGATATTAATAATTTGGCAGGTTAATCAACTGTGTACAATGCGACTTAATTTTAGTTGGTTCACCACGAAGCGAGGATTGAATTGAATGCACGTGACAGTGACACCAAACTTTGCTCTAATTTGGTTAATTGAGTTGAAATAGATAAGAATTTAATAAAACCAAGTGGCATTAAATTAAAATATTTCCTTTATTGTTTAAAGGTAACCATGTGATTTACATCATAAAGTCATCCATATCCTTCGGTAACCCATGTGATTACTCGTGGTGGAAGAGTATATTTTTTTGTTAATAGCTCCATGTCATTTTTATCTTAACTCCGGGTGTAGGAGATCTGTACTTCACATGCATTCGAAGATTGTGAAATTCAAGGTTGTAATTTTTTATTATTATTACAAATATACATGAGTTGATGATGCACATTAAACATATTACATAGAATAGCAGGAACAATGCCATTAAAAGCTTGGCCATCCTCGAATATTTTCTTCAAAATTCAGGATAAAAAAAGGAAAGAAGGATTACAATAGTGTTCATTAATAGATGGGATGGTTGGTCTTATTTTGATGCATTAAAAGCTTGGCCATCCTCGAATATTTTTTTCAAAATTCAGGATCAAAAAAGGAAAGAAGGATTACAATAGTGTTCATTAATAGATGGGGATGGTTCGTCTTATTTTGATGGGTCATTACAAGGGATGTTAGTATAAGAGGAGCTAGAGGCATTATATATTTTTTCGATTCACAATGGATAAAGTTCGCAGTTTGCCTAGGGAGGAGTACAAATAACCATGCGGAGATGTTAGCATTAAAACTAGTTATGATCGAGACCCTCTCCAAGGGAGTGAAAAAGATTCAAGTCTTTAGGAATTCTATGTTAGTGATAGAGTGGATGAGGTATAAGAGAGCACCCAAAAACAGTGTGTTAAAGACATTATTTGAGGAGCTGTCTAGGTTGGTTGATTCCTTTCAAGATATAAAATATCAACATTCTTTTAGAGGAAGGAACAATTTCGCAGATCACCTTTCTAAGGAAGGGCTTCAGGTCGGAAAGGGTTTATGGAAAAATGGGATAAGACTAATGATACAGTCAGTGAGCATGATCCCGGTTCGCATCCTGGATGAATGGTCCATGTCTTCATTGAAAGGAGCATCTAGAGGTCTCTTGGAAACGTTGGTTTTAATGATACATCTGCCTTGGAGTTTTAGACTCTGAATATCTTTCTTTTTGCAACATTTTTGTTGTTGTTGTTGTTGAACTTTGCTATTTTGAATGTTGTTTTGGACTGAAAATGAAAAGTTTACAGTTAGACTTTTTTGTGATGGAATATAGTTGTAATAGGCCAATTTATTAGTTTCCATTGTTGAAATTAGATGTAAAAATGAAGGATATATCTTGTGTAATGGCCTCATAGGCCCATGAACAACGTGGTTAATTTCAATATAATGAATTGCAAGTTTTTTTTACGTGGAAAAAAGAAATAGGGAAGAATGAGTTTTCATTTAGTGGAGCTTTTATTTGTCACTTTATCTATCTATTTATCTATATCACTCCACGTAGGTTTTTAAACTTAGTAAACTTGTGAATTTATATATTTCTCTAATATTCTAATATTTGAAAATAATTATGGGAGTATTTCAAGGTAGTGGAGAAATGTATCAAACATGAATAATAAATAGATAAATTAAAATTAAAATTATTAAGAAAATAATTTAACAATTTTATCATGTATTTATATGTTTTTATTCAATTTTATATATTATAAAACACAAATATGGGTGTGTAGGGGGATTATATATGATATTAAATAAAAATAAGAATTAAGTTTTGAATGGGGTCTAGGTGAAGTAACCAACAATCAAATAAAGGTTATGGTTCTCTATCACATGGTCAAGATTCTTGACTTAAGGCAGACGAAGAAGATTTTAGTCATAGGAGAATCATCAATTATAGTCAAACACTTGCATTGTTCAACAACGTCGAAGAACTACAAACTGACAAGGCCCATTCTCATAAATACATAACGAGGTAAATTTTTATTTTATTTATTTTTAATTTTTTTTCGTGTGGTACACAAAACACCCTATTTTTTCGGTGCCCAACTATGTCCACGTTAACATCCCCGGCGTCCAGAGACATAGGAAGGGCGGTTAATTGGCTAGTAGAGCTCCTAAAGAGCTCAGCGGCTCACTCAAGAGCATATGTCACCGGTGGGACTTGAACCTGGGTGGAGCGGATAACAATCCAATAACTCAACCACTTGGGCTAAACCCAATTGTCAATACATAAGGAGGTAAATATATATGAATCAGTTGAATTTTATCATGTGTCAAGGACTTAAAATTGTCCAGCATACCTCTTGGCCAACAAGGCCTCTTGCATGGAGGGAATACATTTAAGGACAAATTGTGGGAATTCCATATCATATATCTCATAATTAGTTATTTGGTGTTTAATCCAAAGTTCCCAATGAACACATTCCATGACAAATGGTGGACAATTTTCATTAGGAAGAGATGGGTATTAATGACTTAGGGCTTCAAGTTACCCTCACACACTTTGCATCTAATGGAAGAGCAAGCTCATATATGGTTTGGCATTAAAAAGATGGATGAAGATGGGTGCTTTGTGTAGGACTCGGGCCTTTTGCTCTAGAGCTAATGTGTCAATCAAGGTTTGGGTATCTCGACAAATTGGGACTAATCTTGACTTGAACTTATATGCTGGAGAAGCATGTATGAATTTGAGCATGGTGTAGCAGTCTCATCTTAGTCGTTGTTTTTTATGCGAGGTTGTAGACCTTTGTCGAGTTTTGAGGAGGGATGAGAGGCTTCTGGTTGATAATCAAGTGGTCATCTCCCATTTAAGAAACAAAGGTGCCTCTCAAGATGAATCCTAGAACATATGATATGCTACTATTTTGGAGAATGTGACACAACAAAAGAGGCAAACTGAGAACTTAGAAGTTGGTTACGACATGCTATACCAATTGGTGGTAAGCTTGGCAAGGAGCTCATAGTTTGCGATTTAACCCACAAGAATGTCAATTGGATTTTCCCTTGAATCTACAAAAGTAGAAGAATTAGTACAACAAACCCTAGGAGATGTGGAAATGGATTTTATGAACAAGGAATCCAAGGCCCCTTCACGGGATGAGTATGAAGTTCGCACTGAGCATGACTTTTTTTTTTTAAACCAAGTTTTAGTTGTGTTTTGCAGGATAATTTTGATATTCAACCGCTGCTTTAAGATTTATACCATTAGGTTTTTATGATACTTCTTTCTAAAATATAGAATAATCTAATATGCAGTCAATAGTCTGGAATTTTGGATATTTAAAAAAAAATTAACTTCGAGAAAACCATAATATTTTTGTATTATTGAATTGTAAAACTTCTTTAATATATGTTTCAAAAATTCAAAATAAAACATAATTTAAAAATTCAAATTATTTCTTTTCATTTTCCACATATTTAATTATAAAAATACATTTTGAAAATTATATAATTTAATTTTTTATTTAATAATTTTACTTATTCTTAATATTTCATACAACATCAAATTTAGATATTTTGATCAAATATCTATATAAATATAATAATAATAAAATGACTAACTGTACTGCCATATAATCCCTTTTATATATAAAATGGTTATGAGCAAACTAAAGTGAGAAAACAATAATTAGTTGTTGTTTTACATCTGCTATCATGTCATGGTGGCATGGTGTACCCAAAATTGGGAACATTGGCATCCATCAATCGACATAGGTGAGTTTGAAGCAATCAAATAAGAATATGCTAAGTTGTGTAACAAAGTATGAGTTACATGATATAGTTGAATATGAGTAAATCAAATAGGAATATGAATATATTGGATTCGTCGACAATTTAAATGATTATTATGAAAAAAATTAAAGATTTTTATTTTTATTTTTATATTTTTAAATATGTTAAATAAATATCACTTTCAACTTTAGAATACGATTATCTCATTTTTAATTTATATTATAATTGTATACCACTTTTTACTTAGCGTATATTATATTGATTTTAAATTTATATTTTTTTTAAAGTCAACTTTTCATTTCTTTATTTTTAATATGATAATTTAAAAAATATCTGGAAAAATAATATTTTATAAAAGAATATCTTCACTTCTCTATCACAAATAGTAATATGATTATTACAATAATATTTGAGATTTCTATGAAACAAATCTTATCATTAGTGTATATTTTATTATTTTATTGGTAAATTTTTATTATAACTTTTGGTTGCGATCTTATATAAATTGGAGGGTTTTGTGGAAAGAATTTTCAATCAAAATAGTTAGCAAGTATAATTTATATATAGTTATGCAGTTTTTTTTAGATGTTTTTTTTTTAAATTGGTTTTTATTCTTGAATTACTAACTATATGTTTGATATATTTGAAATTTGTTTTTTTATAGCTAGTGAATTTTAAAGATTTATAGTTGAATATGTTAGCTAACTTATAGATGTAGTTGATGTGTTTATGTCTCTTAAGCTTGAGGAGAAATTTCGATAGAAGTTGTGATATTTAAACCAAGAAAATGAAATGTTATTGCTAATTTTATTGGTTTTTCTACAAGAGGAAGTTGGGTTATTTTAATTTACACTTTCAAGATAGTGTAGGTTATCCATAGGGGTAAGTGGGTTCCTTACTTTCATTTGAAATTTATTAGTTTCACTTTGATTTTGCTATGGAATTTCCATTCAATTTGTAAATTAGCTATGATAGCCTCAATGCTTTAGTATATGTAGATTGTAGCTTCTAGGCTGAGCCAATAACAATGGAAAAATTAATGGTAATTCCTAAGTTTTAAAATCACGTCGTCTAAAACGTGATTGTGGCCTGCATTAGGAACATGCACAAACAAGTCACACTTGTAAAATGTACTGTGTTTGATTTAATCAAGATTGCGCATTTAATATATCATAAAAGGAGGTTGCCCATTTGAAGAGGCCTCTTATACATTGACTATCTTTCATTCTCAAAGTCTGTAATTACTTATTCTCTTTTTCTTCATGCTATTTGGGGTATTTAGTATGTAACATTTGGTATCACAACAAACAATCTTTGGTTTGGCTCCTTCGATTAAGTCGATGTACCATTTTCATTATGAAATGTTTTTGGAAAGTTTTGGTCAATAAAAGTTTTAGGGTGCAAAGAGGAAATTAGGTAGTATATTGGGTAAAAAGATCAAGTTTTGGTTCACTATAAGTTTGGAGTTACAAATTGTGGAAGTTAGGGTTTTTTTACTAGTCCTAAAACTAGTCACAAACATATGTTTATGGTAAAATAGTCATATCCGATAACTTAGACCTCCAAACCAAGTGCCACTAGTGGGATTGGAATTAAGATGGACTGAATTGTTTCATATACAAGTTTTAGACTTGAATTTGTGACATGTGACCGACTGTATGGGTTCACTCCCGTAGAAAGTGCTAAAATCAATAAGTTTTGGAAAAACATAACTTTTTCTAAGCACATCCAAAATCAGTGAGACCCGTGAAACTAGAAATCAGACATACCATGCTAATGTAGTTGAAATTTCAAACTCAGAGGTGCATTAATGTAGGAGACAAGATAGCTACAAGGTATGCCTATGAGACATTCCTCAAATAAGGACTTAAGAAGGTGTACTAACTTGAAACTTTCATGACTTCTAATTAGAAGAGTTGTTTGAGGTGACTTAAAGGTTGTGGCAAAGATAAAATACAAGAGAATTATAGGTAAATTAATTTGGCCCACATGGAAAAAGGTAGTGGGAAAAATTCTACACCGGTTAAACCCCTAAAGATCTCATCCATAACTCGTGAAGAAAGTGAAGACTTAAAGAACCAGGTATAGAACGTGCAGAACCAACTTAAGGATTTGAATAACAAGATGTTGAAAAATGTTGATTATACCCATTTTTAGGAAAACGACAATAAGGAACTGGAACAAAAGATGAAACAATTACAATATAGTATGGAGCAAAAGATGGTACAATTGCAAAATAGCATGGAACAAAAGATGGAATAATTACAAAATATATGAAAGTGGTATTCATACATACCCTAGTTCAGATTCTCCCTAAAAGTGAAAAGGTTACTCAAGAAAATCATGAAAATAAAGATATAAAAATTATGGTTGAACAACCTTCCACTAATAATCATATGCTATAAGGATTGACCTTTGATATTGGAGCTAATCATGGATGGGTTCCTAAAGGTATCCACTCTCCCAAGGTTGAATTAAGAATTTATTATGTAAGAAATGTCTTTACATGAGTGAAATAAACAGAGCAATAATTTGAATTGCATATGATTATGGATTATAGGTAATTAGCCCACATGGCAAAAGGTGGTGGGAAAAATTCTACACTGGCTAAACCTGTAAAGATCTCATCCACGACTCATGAAAAAGGTGAAGACTTAGAGAACCAGGTCTCCAACTTGCAGAGCCAACTTAAAGACTTGAATAACATGATGTTGGAAAAGGTCGATTATACATTTTTTTAGGAAAATAACAACAAGGAACTAGAACAAAAGATGGAACAATTGTAATATAGTATGCACCAAACGATGGTACAGTTGCAGACAGTATGGAACAAAAGAAGGTAATTATAAAATCTATGAAAGTGATGTTCATACATACCCTAGACGAGATTCTCCCTAAAAGTGATAAGGTTACTCAAGGCAATCATGGAAATAAAGATATACAAATCCATGTTGAACAACCTTCCACCAATAATCATATACTAGAAGGATTTAAGTCCGATACTAGAGCTAATAATGGATGGGTTCCTAAGGGTGTCCACTTTCCAAGTTTGGATTAAAAAAGGTCGATGTGCATGGGTGAACCAAATAGAACAATCTTTTGAATTGCATGACATTATGGATTATAAGCCAATGATTTCCTTAACAATTCTATATTTTGAGACAAAACCATATCAATGGTTTGATGGGTAGTTAAAATGAACCTGCATTGTTATAATTATACTTTGGGTTTATTTACAAAGGACCCAGAAGTGTAGTATGTAAAAGTTTGGAACAATACTATTTTAGACAATTGAAAAGAATCAAGCACTTGGGTTATGTTGAGGATTTTAATTCAAAATTGCAGGTACTGGCCAAAAGGATGTATAACATAATGAACATATGTTGGAAGCTCATATGGGTATATTAAAAGAAGACATTAAACCTGAGCTTCACCTAAAACATCCAAAAAAAGGTTGATGAAGTTATGTAATTTTCTCATCGTATTTAAGCCAAGAATATGGCTACCTACAAGTCTACCATTGAAACATATGTAGGAAGTAGAGATAGATTTGTTCCTTGTAGGGAAAGCACTCCTCAACCCACTCAAATATTACAGAAGGAAATGGATGTAATACGAGCAAAGGACTATGCTTTGGTTGTAACATCAAATGGTCCAAGGCACATAATTGTCAAGAAACAAAATTATTCACATTAGAAAACAATGATGAGAAGGAAATGGAGGCACCACCACAAATGAGTGAGGAAGAAATTGTGAACCTATAAGATCAAGAAAAAAATGTGTAAATTTTACATAACATAGATGAAGATACCAAGTGTGAGATACCAATGCATGCATTGGCAGGTGTATAAGCACCTCAAACCCTCAATATCATAGGATTCATCACAAAGCAAAAAGTCATAGTACTCGTCGATTCAGGTAGTGCCCACAACTCCACTGATAAAAAAGATAACAAAGTGTCTCAATTGTTGTGTGTACCTAGTTAAAACTAGCAATTGTACCTTGAGGTGCAATAAAAGAACGTCGTATTGCAAGAGCTTAACTTGTGGTTGGTTATCTATGCATAGTTGTAGTCACCTATTGTATGCCATGGATGCAATGCCCATTATGCATGCATCACCTACTAGTTATTTAAAATTAATATTAATATTATAGTTAACGTCAATATTAATATTAAAATTAATTTTAAAATGGATGTATATTGCAATGAATTGATATTAATAATATTATTAATATTGCAATGACCAATGGATTGAAGTCAACCATGCCCAAACAATGGTCAACAATTTTTTTACTAGCGTTAGCACAAGTCAACCATGACTATCTAAAGTCAAGCATAGTCAAGCATAATCAACCTTGAGATGTGGTCAGTTAGGGTTAAACATAGTCATCCATGGTTAACTAAAGTCAACCATGATGCAACCATAGTCAACCAAACTCATCCATGTAGCAACCATAATCCACCATGGTTTACTGGAGTCAATCATAGTTAATCATAATGAAGCATGATTCACTAAAGTAAACCCTTGGATTGGAGACATCCATAGATTGATGTCAACTTTGGATTGAATTCAACCAGTGATTGAATTCCACCTTGGATTGAAGTCAACTATATATTGAAGTCAACCGTGGATTGAAGTCACCCTTGGATTGAAGTAAACCTTTGATTCAATTTAACCTTCAATTAATGTTAACCTTGATTAAAAGTATACTATGGTTTGAAGTCAACCTTTGATTGAAGGAACATATCGATTGAAGTCAACCATGGATCCATGTCAACGATGGATTCAAGTCAACCTTGGATTCAAGTCAACATTCAGTTGGAATCAACCATGGATTGGTGTCAACCTTGGACTGCATTCAACCTTGAATTGAAGTAAACTTTGGTTAAAATTCAACTATGGATTGAAGCCAACCTTGGATTGAATTCTACCATGGATTGAAGTAAACCTTCTATTGAAGTCAACCTTGATTATAAGTCCATTATGGCTTGAAGTCAACTATGGATGGAAGTTAGCCATGGATTGAAATCAACCTTACTTAAAGGTCACTTATGGATTGAAGTCAACCTTACTTAAAACTTGATTATGGATTGAAGTTAGCCATGGTTCGAAGTCAATCAACCACTTTTAAAAATGTGGTTGTGGATTGAAGTCAACCATGGTTCAAAGTCAACCTTGGACTAAAGTCAACTGTGGATTGAAGTCAACCATGGATTGAAGTCATTAATGTTAATATTATTAATGGATTGATGTCAACCATGGAATTAAGTCATTAATGTTAATATTATTAATCGATTGAAGTCAACCTTGGATTGAAGCCAACTATGGATTCATGTCAACCATGGATTGAAGTCAACCTCGAATTAAAGCCATTTATGGATTGAAGTCAACTATGGATTGAACGCAACCTTGGATTGAAGTCAACCTTGCTTAAAATTCAACCTTGGATTGCAGTCAACCATTGGATTGAAGTCAACCTGTGATAAAAGTCCACCTTCGATTGAAGTCAAATATGGATGTAAGTCAACCTTGGATTGTAGTCAACCTTTGAATGCAGTCAACCTTGTATTGAATTCAACCATGGATTGAAGTCAAGCTTGGATTGAACTCGACCTTGGATTGAAGTTGATCTTTGAATGAAGTCGACCTCCAATTGAAGTCAATCTTGGATTGAAGACAACCTTAGATTGAAGTCAAAGTTTGATTGAAGTCACCTTTGATTGAATTCAACCATGGATTAATGTCAACCATGAACTATTAACCATGGTTTTCTTAAATCCACAGATAACTATGGATTTAAGACAACCTTGGTTCAAGTCGACCTTGCTTAAAATTCAACTATCATTTTAAGTCTCTTATGGTTTGAAGTCAACCATGGTTCAAAGTCAACCTGCTTAAAAGTAAAAAATGGATTGAAGTCGACTATGTATTGAAGTCAACCATGGAATGAAGTCAACCAAGGATTGAAGTCCACTTCGCTTAAAAGTGAACCATGTATTGAAGTCAACCTTGCTTAAAAGTTCCATATGGATTGAAGTCAACCAAGTTTCAAAGTCAATCGACCACTTTTAAAAATGTGGTTGTGGATTGAAGTCAACCAGGGTTCAAATTCAACCTTGGATTAAAGTCAACCATGGATTCAAGTCAACCATGGATTCAAGTCAACCATGGATTGAAGTCATTCATGTAAATATTATTAATGGATTGAATTCAACCATGTAATTGAAGTCACCCTTCAATTGAAGTGAAGCATGGATCGAAGTCAACCATGGATTGAAGTCAACCTTGAATTCAAGTTAACCATGTTGTAAGTTATTAATTTTAATATTATTTATGGACTAAAATTATCCATTTGATTGAAGTCATCCTTCGGTTGAATTCAACCATGGATTGAAGTCAACCTTGGATTGAATTCAACTTTGGATTGAAGTCATACATGGATTGAAATCAACCTTGGAATAAAGTCAACTAGGGATTGAAGTCAACCTTGGATTAAAGTCAACCATGAATTGAAGTCATTAAAGTTAATATTATTAATAGATTGATTGCAATCGTTGGATTGAACTCTGCCTTAGATTGAAGTTAGCCATGGCATGAAGTTGACCATGGATTGAAGTCTAAGTTGTCTTGAAGTAAACTCTGGATTCTGGATTGAAATCAACGTTGGATTGAAGTCAACCTTTATTTCACCCTTAGATTGAAGTCAACCTTCAGAAGTCGATCATGGATTGAAGTCACCCATGGACTGAAGTCAACCTTTGAATGAATTCAATCATGGATTGGAGGAAACCATGCATTGAGGTTAACCTTTGATTGAAGTCAATCTTGCATCGAAGTTAACCTTGGATCGAAGTCAACCTTGGATTGAAGTCAAACTTGGATTCTTGTCCCTTAGATTGACGTCAACTATGGATTGAATTCAACCATGGAATGCAGTCAACCTTGGTTTGAAATCAATATTGCTTAAAAGTCAATATGGATTGAATTCAAGATTGCTTAAAAGGTAACTATGGATCGAAGTGAACCTTGGATTGAAGTCAAGCTTGAAGTTGACCACAGATTGAATTCACCCTTGGATTGCAGTCAACCTTTGATTGAAGACAACCATGCATAGAAGGAAACCGTGGGTTAAGGTCACCCTTTGCTTGAAATCAACCTTGGATTGAACTCAAGCTTCAATGTAAGTCAACTTTTCATTGAAGTCAACCTTGGATTAAACTCATCCTTGGATAGAAGTCAACCTTGGATTGACGACAACCTTGGATTGATGTCAACTATGGATTGAAGTTAACCATGGATTGAAGTCAACCTTGGACCGAAGTCAACATTGATTAAAATTCAACTACGGATTGAAGTCAAGATTGTTTAAAAGGAAACTATGGATCAAAGTCAACCTTGGATGGAATTCAAATATGGTTTGAAGTCAACCTTTAACTGTAATCAAACACTGATGGA
Source organism: Larix kaempferi (assembly GCA_027924585.1). Taxonomy (NCBI): domain Eukaryota; kingdom Viridiplantae; phylum Streptophyta; class Pinopsida; order Pinales; family Pinaceae; genus Larix; species Larix kaempferi. The sequence goes on from BSBM01000362.1 coordinate 15,671,731, forward strand.
AGTTAACCTTGCTTGAAAGTCAACTATGGATTCAAGTCAAGTTTGGATTGTAGTCAAACTTGGATAGAAATCAATTATGCCTCGATGTAACATCACCCAAAACTCATACATAATTTATTTTTTTAATTTAGGAGCATCATCGCTTCGCGACGTATTAACCTTTGGCACACCTTTTTACTAATGAACTGTATAATTTAAACATCGCTCATCTTTAATTAAACTAACTAATACAACAAGGTGTTTGAACTGATAATAGGAAGTTGTCGAGTGTATTATTTGATGAAGATGATTCTTATGTTTTCCTTTTGATAAAGGAATCACCATTCTTTACTTGCATGTATTCAAAAGTTTGATTGGTTATGACTCCTTGTAAGACTGTCTAAGTTAATGACCCACCTGGTTGTAACTAGAAAGATAATAAAATTATTTTATTATGTTATTAGTATTTTGTTTCATCGTTTTAGGTTTGTTGGGACTGGCCAATGACTAGTATCGAGGCTTACTTAACTTTGTAGATAATCCAAACATTGTTATTTCAAGTCTCTCATGAGCTTCCATGCTTGTGATAGGGGTGTGGAAATTCTCCTCAGGGTGTCTTGTTCCATCTCCCACCATGGTTAATACTTCAGAGATATTATTATTATTCATTGTTATATACAAAACTCACGAGAAGGGGGTCTCCCTTCCTCCTACGTCCCTCTCACCCACCATATTAAACACGACAAGGACTTGGAAGCTATGACAATGACAATGAGGTGGGGATCGCATGTCTCCAAGCCTCCACCTATCTCAACCTGGACATAGCATTTATTCACATACTATCATTCTCGAGGTCTACAAACTATAAATGTTAATGCATTTTCCAAAACCATTTCTCACTTTGTTGTTTCGGTTGCGAGCAGAGAGGCTTTGTCCCTCCATGGGCATGCCAAGGATCTTGGCTCCTCCTCATGGAGCAAAACATATTTTGTTTACAGTCATCATGTTGGCGTCTAGTTCATAATACCTATGGTCGCTAGTCATTTGTTTTTAATGAGGGGAATCCCTTAAATAGTGCGTGCATGGGATTAGAAGGAGTGGACGTGAACCCTCAAATGGTCTTTATGGAGAACTTATGGTCACACTCCTATTCCTCCAGACTTGAGGGACCCTTAGAGTTGCATATTTTTTACTAGCATCGATGTAAAGTTATAGTACGTTGTTCTTTAGCTTGGTTAGGCTATTACATATATTCAGCTCTCTTGATAGAGCATATAAAGGATTACTCTGTTAAACTTTTAATTGTGGTGGAAGTTATGGCTTAAACTCTTGGCCTTTTATGCATTGATTATTATTTACAGTCGACAGTTTTCTCTATATTATGAACAAAGAGTGTAGATGTGTTTGATTGTCTGACTATTAAACCAATAACAATCATAGTCAACCATGGTCTACCTTAGTCAACCATATTCAATCATGACCAACAAAAGTCAACCATGGTGAACTATGGTCAATTAATGTCAACTAAAGACAACTATGGTCAACTAGAATCAACTAAAGTCAATTATAGAAATCCAAATTCAACTATGGTCAAACTAAAGTAAACTAATGTTAATTATAGAAATCAAAATTCTACAATGGTCGACTTTGGTCAACTACGATCAACCAAAGTCAATTACTGTCAACCATGGTTAACTAAAGTCAACCATGATTAAATCAAGTCAACCATGAACAATCATAGTTAGCAAATTAATAATATTTATATAAATAAAACTACTTTATTATTAATTATCTAATTATACCAATTAGTAAAATTAAACATTGAGTATTTACATAACCAATGATTTATTAATATTTATATTGATTTATTATTATCCATGTATCCAATATTTATATGATTTATTATTCTTTTTTATAATAATAATAACAACAATAATATTAATCATTCTTATTATAATCATCATTATTGTAATTTATTTTTAATATTATTGTTATAATAATAATAATGATAGTAATAATAATAATTATTATTATTAATATAATAATAATGATTAATATTATAATAATAATAATAATTATTATTATTATTATTATTATTATTATTATTGGGAAATTTATGGATTAATTAAAAGAACTATATATTTTTATTTCATAATAATAATTTTTCATGATTATAGAACATTTCAGAAATTGAGTTCAAACAAAGATTCAATAATCGAGCTCTGCAGAGATAGCGACGCCCTGGTATCTGTAACCTCTGCGCGGAGGCATCGAGGAAGGAACCCGCGGGCTTCACAGAGGGTACCCTACGGGCCTCCTGCGGGATTCATTCGGGAATCCCACTCCAGAGTGCCTGGGGACTAGATTGGATCTGGGATCGATTGTGATCATAGATGACCAACGCAATAGGGGAATCTGATCAGTTAGTGGAGGAGGCATTGGAAGGAACCTTCGTTTAGGATGGAGTGACTCCAACTGTAGGATAGGAGTTTGATTCTTCGGCCTGACAGGATTTGCATCGATCGGAATACTGACATGATCGTCGAGAAGTCGGGATCTGAAGAAGACATGGAAGATAAGGGAACTACCTCTCTTCCACCACCGCTTCCGCCTGAAGTTGAAGCGTTCAAGAGATTAGTAGCCTCCCAATCAAAAAGAAAGACACAAGGCCTCTCAAAATTCGTCAAGAGATTGGATGAAATACCGACAGTGGCCCTCCCCCCAGAATGCCCAATCAAAGTAGCACTATCCCTCGTAGAAAGAGCTTTGGTAGGGCAGTTTACAGGTTTGTGGCCTTCCCCTAAATCTACTGAAGACTGGGTTCATAAAAATTGGAGACCTCTTATCTCAAATAGCGTTACCTCATATTTCCTGGGCTGTGGATTCTTCCTGTTCGAGTTTATCTCAAAAGAAGACAAGGATCTGATATTCATAAATGGACCCTACTTTATGGGGCCACAAGGCCTTTACCTAAAAAGATGGACTCTGGACTTCGACGCTTCGGAGGACGTCTCAACAACAGTTCCGGTTTGGGTTAGACTTCCGAACTTGCCAGTTCACTGCTTGAACTGGGAATCCCTGCAGTACATCAGGAATACATTAGGGAAATTCATAGATCAGGAAAATATCAAGGAGCAATATGACTGTGCTCGAATATGTGTGGAAGTGGATTTGGAAATAGGGTTACCTGAGGCCATCAACCTCACGATTGGTAATTGGTCACACGTGCAGAAACTAGATTACGAACAAATCCCGTTTAAATGCAGAGGGTGCCATGAGCATGGGCATTTTGCCAAGAGCTGCCCCAAAAAAGTATCCCTTGAAAAAGAGAAAGAGGAAGGATGGAAACTAATCAAGAAGCCTAGAAACAATCCTAAAACAGGATCAAAAACTCAGGGAGGGGGGAAAGGGAAATCACATCAAAAAAATGAAAGGAGCTCAAGCACGACTAAGGAGAAGTCAAAGGAACATGAGAACAACTTTGCAATTTTGGGATTGACAGAAGAGGAGGTTTAGGAAGGGGAATCGAAGATCTTACCAGAGCAAAGCAACCCCCCATCCCCAATGAGTGGGGATCCAAAGGGAGAATCACAAAAAAAATCTGATACTACCCCTGAGGAAGTAGACCAATACTCAGAGGAATCTAGGGAGGAAGGGGAAATAGGAGACTCTCAATACACACCCAGAAGATCTACTAGAGGAAGGAAAATGACCCGTGAAAGGAGGGAACAAGAAACATACAAGGACGAACTACAAGGAAGCCAACCGACTTTAGAAAAAATGTTGGCATGAAATCAAAAGGTAACTAGAAATCAAGGTCAGGGCCCTAAAGGAGTCCTATCAATCCAAAAAAGCAAGTGATGAAGATTGTCTCCTGGAATTGTAGAGGGCTCAGTAGAAAGTGGAAAGAATGAGCAATGAAGAGATTGACTAGGACAGAAAATCCCGACATCCTTCTCATCCAGGAGACAAAAAGGGAGGAAAAGGACTTCCTCCAAAGTACCAAGAATTTTTGGAATAAAGGGGGTGGACAAGCAGTTTCATCCAGGGGAGCCTGAGGAGGATTGGGAATTATGTGGAAAAACTAGCTTTGTGAAGATCCAAGAAAGGCAAAATACTCATTGGATCTTCATACAATTTCTCCATCAAGACTCAAAAGAAATTGTAATCCTATTTAATATTTACGCTATGGTTAATTATGGGGAAAAAAGAAGTGTTGGGAATCAATTCATGAGCTTTCAAATGAAATCCCATTAGAAAACATCATTCTAGCTGGAGATTTAAATCTAACTTTAAGTCAATCTGAAAAGCGTGGCGGAAACATCGTGAGGGATCCTGCCAGGGAATGTGTGGAGGAATTAATTCAGGACTGGGACTTATTAGACATCAAGCCAAACAAAGGCAAATACACCTGGACTAACCAGAGAAAGGGCCCTGGCCACATAGCTGCAAGGTTAGATCGGTTTCTCATCCAAATCACCTTTTTGCTGCGAGGATTAGATGCAAGATCTGACATTCTGCTCTTAACTGATTCAGATCATAAACCTATTAAACTGGAACTAGAAGTGCAAACAAATTTAGGCCCCATGCCCTTTAGATTTAGTTCACTTTGGGTGAAGCAGGAAAACTTCCTGAATCAGGTGGAAAAGGTGTGGAAGTTGCCAGTTACTAGCTCTCCTTTCTTTGTCTAGGAGGAGAAAATGAGAAGAGTTAAAAGAGAACTAAAGAATTGGACCAAAGGTTTAACCTCCCCTACCGAAGAAAGAAGGATAGCCCAGAAAAATATGGAAATGCACCAATTAAATATGGAAAACATAGAAATCACAAAGGAAATTTGAGTATGGAAGAGGGTCTTCAAGCAACTCTAAGCAAGGCATGTATTCACGAAGGAGAGTTTTGGAGACAAAAATCTCGTAGTCTTTGGCTAAATGCTGGGGATAGGAACACCTCTTTCTTCCATAAAGAAGCGCAAGCAAGAAGAAATTTCAATTCAATTATTGAGATTTCGGATGGAACTCAAATCATAACAGATTTTACCAGCATAAAAAAGGCCACCAATCAGCATTTCAAATTACTATACACCGAAGAAGAAGACACCAGGAATAACTCAAGTATGACAGACCTTGTTCCAACCAAGGTAACAAATGAAATGAATCAAAAGCTTGATGCACCGGTTAGTAGAAATGAAATTAAGTAGGCTCTTCAGATAATGGACCCCGACAAAACTCCTAGTCCCAACGGCTTCACGAATCACTTTATCAAAAGTTGTTGGCAAATAGTTAAAAATATCTTAATAAAATGGTGTTGAAATCCCAAAAATGTCACAAATTAGGAGGAAACACGAATTCCACTTTCCTAGCTCTGATTCCAAAAGAAAAGGAAGCGAGATCGTTTGACAGGTTCAAATCGATCTCTCTTTGTAACATCGGTTACAAACTTATCACTAAGGTAATTTCGAATCGGCTAAAACTTCTCCTTCCAGACTTGATTCCTGAAAACCAAGGTGGCTTTGTTAAAGGAAGGCAAATCACAGATAACCTAATAATTGTACAGGAAGTGATACATTCCAGTTTCTAGAGAAAAGAAAAAGGTATGGTGGTGAAGCTTGACATGGAAAATGCATTCGACAGAGTGAGGCATGGATTTCTGTTTGAAATTATGCTAAAGTTTGGATTTGAAGCCTGATTTATTAGATGGATCAAGGCCTGTATTGTAGAACCTTGGATAGCCTCGCTTGTGAACGACAGAGCAACGTATTTCTTCAAAGCATCCTGTGGGATTGGATAGGGATGCCCACTCTCACCTCTACTCTTTGCAATTCAAGCCTCTGCGTTGAGATACCTTTTAGAAAAATGATGCCTTGATCAAGATATTATTGGACTTAAAATTGCAAGAGGTGTAAAATATCTGAATCACGCTCTGTTTGCGGATGATACACTTCTTCTGGGAGGAGCTTCTAAGATAATCGCAAGAAAATTCAAAGCTGACTTAGATCAATACTGCAACGAATCAAGAAGGATGATTAATAAAGGTAAGTGCCAAATTTTCTGCTGGAATGTTACAGGTCTGGAGCTTAGTGCTATTACCAGAATATTTGGATTCAATGGAACTACACATTGGACCTCTTTTAAATATCTAGGACTGCCAATGTCTCTAAATCCCCATGGGGTATAGATTGGCTTCCATTGATTGACAAGTTCAAACATAAATTGCAATACTGGGGGACTAACTGGTTAAATCTAGCAAGTAAATTGGTATTTATCAAGTCAGTTTTGAGTAGCCTATCAACCTATCTATGCTCTCTCCTACTTGCTTCGATTGGAATTATTCGTAAGATGGAAAAGCTAACTAGATCATTTCTCTGGAATGGAGGAAAAAATAATAATAAAAGATAGCGCTAGTTAGCTGGGACAAAGTAACAAAACCAATCATGGAAGGTGGACTTCAGATAAAGGACTCGAAAGTCCAAAATCTTGCATTGGTCGCTAAAATACTATGGAGACAAGTCTCGACAGCCCCGGGATGGGTTCAAAAAGTCATCTGGAAGAAATACTTTCATAATACAAGGTTGAGAAGTTTAGATAATCCACTGGAAGCTCGCATTGGCTCTCAGATTTATACTATGTGTAAACATCCTCTCCCCTTGATCCAAAAAAATCTATTTTGGGTCCCTGGAAATGGGAAAAAAATAAAGCTGTGGGAAGATAGAATTATGGAGGGCGAAGCATTAGCCAACGTGCTTGAATTGAGAAATTTAAGGATTTGGATGACAAGAGAAGGAATTACTACATTATTGGATATCTCAGAATGGCCCAATAATATTTGGACAAGCTGGAAAAATCTTGAAATCCCTTCAAACCTGCAACAATCCTGGGATAATCTGAAGAATCAGCTAATTGGGAAAGCACCCATTGATGCAAGGAAGAAGGATAAAAAAGGTTGGGGCAACAACACTGGATCGTACACCGTTGCTCAAGGATACAAACTTCTCAAGGCTCTCCCAAACGTCCCTTCTAATCCAACGGTCTGAGGCTGGAATCTGGAAAGAAAAAAGCATTCCCAAGATTGATCTATTCACTTGGACACTGGGGCATAGCAACATACTAAATGGACAAAAGCTCCAAAAAAGAGGCTTTCATGGGCCATTATGATTCCCTCTCTGCAAAAAAAACGAAGAAAACTCAACACATCTTTTTTTGGAGTGTTAGTTTGCAAAATAAATCTGGAAAGAAGTGTTGGTTATATGGAACACTAAAATTGTTATTCCATGTACTGTCAATTCACTTTTTGAAAATTGGAATTCATTATACCCCAAATCGCTGTCCTCCAAAGGTTGGTCCAAACTGGGATTGATGGTAATCCCAAAGTTTATTTGCTGGGGAATTTGGCTTGAGAGAAACTCTCGCATTTTTAATCAGAAAGCCCTGAAACCAAAGCAGGTTTGGTTAAAATCCAAAAATATTTTAAAAGAGCTCTTGCAATTAAAGATGTATAGGAATGAGATTAGATCACTAATCCAGGATGAGAAAGAGTGGGGAATCTAATTAGGCTTGAAACCCTCGGACTATGAAGGATCAACAAATCAAATGGAAGGATGGGAAATCAGATTAAATGGAAATAACTTCATTAATTGGAGGAAGAGTAGTAAAACTCATACTCTCTTCTTCGATGGTACAACCAAAGGGAATCCAAGGAAGGCTGGAGGAGGAGGAATCATTCGGAACTCTGAGGAAACATCTGAGTACAGATACGCTTGGGGGTTGGGACATACAACTAACAATCAAGCTGAAGCGTTGGCCCTGTTACAAGGACTACGGCAGCTTAGACAACAAGGAATTGATCATGTCAGAATAATTGGAGACTCACAAAATCTATTAGGCTACTAGTGAAGAACTTGAGCTCTAATGATTTAAAGATGGAAAGAATTGTAATCATAATAAGACAATTAGTTCCATCCTTCTCAAGTATTCAATATTTTCATGTACTTCGAGGCAATAATAAAGAGGCAGACTGGGAAGCCAACAAGGCAACAGTTCTACAAGCTGGAACTCTTCTCAGGAATAATGTGGATGAAGAATGGGACCCTCCTTCCTGAAGCTGTAGAAGAAAAAACTGGGCGTCCATTCTCTCACCGCAAATGAAGACTCACGTTATGGTGGAAATAGAAGTTGAAGGTGTAGGAGTGGGAGTACTGAAGCCAGAAAATAAGAACAACAATCTGAGCAATAACTTTGCAACACTATTAAGACGAGAATTAGAGATAAGCAAGCTGAGTAAGATTACGTTGAATATTGTAATGCCCCCACTTGGCAGGATGACAGTCAGGTTGAACAAATTCTAAATTATTTGTTGGTAGCATTTGGAAGGTTCAGATTACACTAAAATATTTGTTGGAAGCAATTGGAAGGTTCAATTTACTGAACAAGCTGAGTAATATTACGCTAAACATGCTGAAAGGAAGGTTCATATTTTGTGGTTATGCCGACTCAATCTCAATGGAATTAGAATGGCTGCAGGAGAGTTGGAGATCGAATTATTATTAGCAGATAAATGAATTTGGATGCAACAGAATCACTCTCTGAGTATGCAGAAAAAGCAGAACATTCTATATGTAACTCATGGATAATTTCTGTAGTTGCGTTGAGTTACATTATTAGTATTCTGAACTCGAATTGTGGCCCTTGAGGCAGAGTTTGTAATTTTTTCCAGTGCAATTGTAACTGGTTTTTTATTTTTTTATTCAAATTATAGCCGTTTTTGTAAAAATAAATAAAAATTCATGATTATAATTATCATGCAAGTAATTAATTGTTTTGAATTTAACTTAACTAAACAATTAAGTAAACATTTTATTTAAATTTAATATACATTTAATAAAATTTTGATTTATTTTAATTCATGTATTTTTTTTCTTTTATTTATTTCAATTAAATAATTGAATTGAATTTACTTTAATTTCGTTTTTTTTAAGTAAGTACCCACCAAGGATTTGAACTTTGAACACGAGACCTTCCATTTACAAGGTCTCATCACAATTACTTAATAGCAATTGCTCTAACCTCACTGGGCAATTTACTTTACTTTAATTTAATTTAGTAAATAATTTAATTTTCCTTTACTTTACTCTAATTTAATAAATATTATTATTTAGTAATTCTACCTTTTTATAATAATTATTATTTTGAACACGAGACCTTCCATTTACAAGGTCTCATTACAATTACTTATTAGCAATTGCTCTAACCCGTTGGGCAATTTACTTTAATTTAATTTAATTTTCCTTTATTTTACTCTAGTTTAATAAGTATTATTATTTAGTAATTCTATCTTTTTATAATAATAATTATTATGAAAATATAAATTAATATTAAATAATATAAATTCACTATACAACTTAAAAGATTATGCAGAAATAAAATTGTATTTTGGTATCAACTATTAAATAAAGTTTAAATTTAAAAATTTATGTAAAGGAACAAAGCTATCTGCTTAACTTGAAACCATTAACATGTACTTTGACCATGAGGTCATGTGTAAGCGGCCAAACAATAGAATTGTGATGCCATTTTTTAGGGGATAAGAATTGTGCATACCAGTGTAAATACTCACAACCAAGAATGGTTATGTAGACTTCAAAGAATAACGTGTTATCCCTCATAACGTAGTTATGTAGACTTCAAAGAATAGATGTTGTCATGACTCACGAATTTAAAAGACTACCTAGTTAAAATAAATACATAGTTAACGTACAAATTTAAAAGAATACTTGTTGACCTAATGACCAAATAGGAATTGAACCTAATTCTTCACTCAAGCTTCTCAAGTTGTCAAGCCGTGACAATTCAGAACAAATCTGTACCATAGAAGAATATCTGGTTAAAACACGAATTTAGGGTTGCCCCATTCTAAACATGTTCATGAAATTGAAACGACCATGAGTGGAAACGACCAAATTAATTGGAAATGCTATTAAATTTTTGGTAGTTACATGACCTACTTCGCTCGATACAGTCTCTAAATTGAAAGCGAGGGCAAGGTGAAAGTTAACTAGAGCCCCGGTTCCTCAGATTCTAAAGGCAGCACGATCATATGCGAGAGCGGCCTCTTCGACGTTATTAAAAGTGCCCAACCAAACTATGCCCCCCTTCTTGGCGGGATCTCTGATTTCTGTTGTGAATTTTCCCCACGACCTATGCTGACTCCTCTGTAGTAGGAAACATCTCTCCAGAAGCATATTCTTATCTCTATCGTTGGTCCGTTTGTCTAAGAGGCACTCCAAGGACTCAGCTAAAACCTTACAGTCGGAGTTATTTAGCAGGGTTTCTAAGAGCTTATCCATTTATGGTGAAGCCAAGGGTTGAATGTGGTGTGCATGTGCCTTAAAATTGTGACCTTGGTAGCAACCGCGATTCAGACTGGCAGACGTCCATTCATCCCCAAATTTATATTTTAAATAATATGAATTGATGAGATAGCCAGAATTAGCATGGAAGTAAGCTTCTCATTGACGCTCGCATGTGAAATTTGTGGATTTGTTTGGGGCCTTAGAAATAAAGTAAAACAAAAGGTATGATATATAGGTAAATGAAATTCGAACTGCTAAAACCCTCTTCACCCCCCCCCAAAAAATCGTATTATGTATTGGAACTGCTCAACTCAGTGAAGGAGAAATTATTTTCCAATTAATTATAAAAATTGTTCATCGTAAACACGCACTTTGTTATACAAATTTCTTCAATGGTGGATTATAGAAAAAAATAGTAGCTTACCTTTGCGTTTGGGGCAGGAATGCTATTGAGCGTCATCGTCACAGATGTTGGAATAAACTACATGCTAGCCTTGAGGATTCGAACGATTGCTGAACAAATTGCAGTTCCCAATTCCGCTAGTATGCCCGCACCCCACCTGCACCAGTATAAGATCAATACCCAACTTATTAAACCTAGTGACAAAATTGCTAAATACAGTGCAAAATTAAACTTAAGCAAATCATTAACATATTACATTCTAAATGTATATATATAGATTTCAACGTACCGGATAGAATAGCTAAGTCTTTAACGCTGAGTCCTTCGCTGGCAATATAGGCTTTAAGCTCGGAGAAGTTTAAAAAGGGAGTAGGGATGTGGCTCAAAAGTAGGTTTGCATTGGATATCCTTCCGTCCCAGGGACCTGTTTTCACTTTCCAGAAATGTCCTTTACTTTGCATACATATTTCCAACAACCATGTTAGTCTATATCTTGTAGCGAATTCTTATCTTAATCACATTCAAACAGAAACGAAGGAATGGAGTCTGGACACATAATTTAGAGTAAATAAACTAAATGATGTGAAAAAATATAGTACCCTTGCAAAAATAGCATCTCGAGCAACAAGGGCGACAATATCAGCACAAGAAACCACTCCTGGACATATGTTCTCTAATTCAGCCTCTACATCGTCTATAACTTCAAATCCACGAAGGGAGAGATTGGGGATTGGGTCTTTTTCTGCCTCGTTATTTTCTGTAGAATCCAACAGAATCGATCCATCGCAACCCTGCAGTAGCACGCAGTATTGAATTCAGTAGATTAGGATTACCAACAAATGTGATTGATGAACACATAAATTGAGAGAGACATACCCAATGAAAAAGATTACTTTGATGACTAGAAAAGGCTGCTTGCAATTTGACTGGTTCGAAAACGAGATTGAGACTGAAAAGATAGCTTGGAGTCACAAAAAAGTGAAGCGATCATGTTCGGTAAGATATGGGATGACACTCTTGGAATTCCGACGACAAACAATGGCCTCAATAGGCTTCACAACAATTCCAATTTCAATACTGTAAACACCCTCACCTCGTGATGAGCGGTGGGGCGGGAGGAGGAGGGTTTGGGGAAATCGACCCACGAAACAAAACTTCCTGAACAAGTCAGGAAGAACCGCACCAGTCAAATTCGAACTCAACGTCACGTGAAAGATAAGACGTGGCCAAGTTTGGAGCAGTGGCGTGAATGGAGGAGGGTTCCACGTGCTTACCCAGACAATCTACGGACGAAATGACTGTTCGTCGGACGATTCATCCAACGGCCAATAACCCATAAAAACTAAAATTTGCAGAGTGTTTCTCACTTGTAGAAACGCCTTACGGTGTAAAAATTCAAGTATTGGTTGCTAATGGGGGAAGAATTGAATGTGGAGGAAAATTCCATAACATCAAACTTAGTATGGGATACTATAACATATCAAGCCCCACATATACCATTCCTAATGGAGGAGTAAATGTGGTTCTAGGGATTGATTGTTGAAAATTTTGGGTACAATTTCTACAAACTATAATGATTTATTCACGAGATTCAAAGTAGAGGGAATTGAATATGAATTAAAAAGGGTCAAAATCTCCACCCTCTTTTATTATCAACTCACATATAATGGATAAGCTCCTAAAAAAGGGTTGTAGTGGAGTTATTGTTAGACTTTCTTCTACAAAAGTGAAGAAAGAGGATGAAAATATTCCATTAGAATTAAAATGTGCCTGGGAAACCATCACAATGTCTTTCATGAAATTCCTAAAGGGCAACCTCTATTGGTACCAGAATCTGCTCCACAAAATTTTTGGATTCTGGCAGCGCACATGTAAAGACATACGTCAATTTTCGCAGCCAAAAAGTCTACTAGTATTTTCGCCAAAGTGATTCCCCTAGAGTCTTCACTCTTTTTACTATCCTTTGTCAAATTTGCCTCATCTTCCAGATTCCCGTCAAAGTTATCAAGTTTTCTGCTATCAAATTTGATCCCATGAGTTGATTATTTACCTACCTATTCACTCATTTTTTTAAAATAATAGTTTTTATTTAAAAACATAAAATTATTAAACAAGAGCCACGAGGTGGCAATGTCCCCGACATTGCCACTAGGGCTAGTTGCTAGTTTTTTTCAATTGACGTGAAAGACTTGAATAAATAACACTATATAAATATTGCAATGTTGTTTCTAGTAACCAATTTGATTCTGTTTAGTGATTCAATCGTGAAAATGATGAAAAAGATAAAACACATATGTAATTGCACTCCATATTTTGTTATATTTTAGTGATTTGAGAGGCTTAATACTTAAATGTCCTAAAAGAATTAGAGATAATATGATATATGCTTGAGAATATGATATATGCTTCTTTATATTTTTAGATTAATAAAAAAACATGTATAATGCCATAGAATTAGAGATAATATGATATATGCTTGAGAATATGATATATGCTTCTTTATATTTTTAGATTAATAAAAAAAACATGTATAATGCCATAGCTATCATTAGATCACATTGTAATCAAATTTGTTAGGTTTAATGTTGTCATTGTTATACTCTAAGTATACTACGAACATTAATACATTTTAGTACACATAAACATAACTAAAGCATAACCATAATCATATTTTAAATGCCATATAAAATATATGTACTAAGTTAGAATAATAATAATAAAATTGTGCTAACTTAATAATGTAGGAAACTTGATCAACTATCAAGACATAGATATTAGTGGTTGCAATGGAGCATAAAATTTGATGAACTAATAAGACATAGATATCAGTAATTGTAATAGAGTTTATGAATATGTAATTGTAGTCTATCCATTTCACAATATGATCGAATACTCTTATCTTATTTCCTTTTCATTCACAACTATTTTTTTCAAGTACAATCTCAACAAGACTATTATATCATTTTGTTCTGTGAGCCATCTCTCAATCACATATAAATACAATAAATAATTCTACAAGGTGCATATAAAATAAACTTACACATAATAAATGTATTATTTTACACATTTGTATTCATAGCATATTGAAAAAGAAGTATGAGGATCAAGTTGATCGAAGTTCCAAGGACAATCAATTTCAGTTTCATGCTCTAAAACCATGTCTTTTTGTATAACTAGGTTCTTTTCTTTTGAAATTGTTGACCCTAGAAAAAACAAGCAACATTGATAAGATTTGGATCCCATTGAAGGAACAGTTTGATTTTCTTTCCATGATCAAGAATATGACAGATCAAGAATTTATAGTTTGTTTTCAATTGTCAAAAACAGATTGCTTCTAGTAGCTAACACTATTTTGTAAGTGCTATTGCTCTGAAGATATTATAGCAATTTGATTAGTGGTAAAGATCATAAGACTATCTCACCTGAAACTGAGAATGTAGAGACTGTTATGATAATTAAGGCGATCAAAATTCCAAGGACATACAATTTTAATTTGGTCTTCTTCCATAACTAGCCTTGACCCTAAAAGAGTAGATAACATTCAAAGATTTTTGAGTTGTATCATGAGTCAGGTTTGTTTGTTAACAAATGACGTAAATAAAAAAACAAGAAACTTGTTACCATGCCAATTTTCAGTCTATTTGTTAGAACTCCTAGATTTCCTAGGAAGCATGTGCTTTGCCCTTTCCATGTGAGCCATAAGATGGAAGCTATAGATACAAGAACATAGATACCTAAAGCCTTGTCTATTGGTTAATGTGACTAGGTAAACTCAAATCAAATAGAGATCCTTGTAATTCCAATTAACTAATCACAAATTTATGGAAAAGGTGGAAATAATTTACAAAATATAATTATGAATGTAATATTTTTGGGTGGTTTCTAAATATATAGATCCATTTGATACACAATTTTTAGATTGAAAAGAATTCACTCTATGAGATAAAGGATCTTGCTTTAGTTAATAAAGTGCACAAAAGTTTAGCATTAAAATTATTATATTTTAATTAATCAATAATTTTTTCATTGAAAATTTTATTTGCTTTTAACTATGAAAAGTCTATTTTGAGCTCAAACCTTTTGTATTTATTTTTAAGGACATTTGAAATTATTTATCAATATAGCTTAGTAAGGTTGGTGACTTAAAAACACCTTATATATTCTTAGATATTTTACACCTTCAACTCAAACCTTTTGTATTCATTTTTTATGGCATTTGAAAGTATTTATCAATATAGCTTATTAGTTCAATCCGACAGCAAGAGTCAAGTAGGGTAGTTCCTTGAGCTCCCCTCTACCCTCTAACTGTGACACTTGCTTATGATTGTTATGATTTGATTTATAGAAAAGAATTTGATGGAAGCCGCATTTGAATTTGAAAAGTAAAATGATTGTCATGTTTTATTATATATCAAATGTGTTTAAAATTTTAAAGATTTCCATTCAAATTTGATTGATAATAAATAAAAAATGTTTAAAAACCTCAAATATTTAGCATTCTTCTTTTATATACTTTATTATCTATCAAATGTATTTAAAATTTTAAAGATTTCCAATCAAATTTGATTGATAACAAATAATTTTTTTTTAAAAACCTCAAATATTTAACATTTTTCTTTTATATATTTTATAAATATAAAAATTCAACAATTTTAATTTAAATCTAATTATACAGTATTTAAAATCAACATTTAAAAAAAAAAAAAGCCTAAACATTTTACATTTTTCACCTTTTGCAATTTGTCAAACAATTTGTTTCCTGGACTGGAAACAACCCATGTAATTCCTAGATGGGTATCGTATGCAACTCTGGCATGGTTTCTGTTATCAATTTACCCAATAGGAATCTCAATGGAAATATATCTCCTTCTCTTGTCAATTTGGCGTCACTTAAAGTTATCAAGTTGAGCGGCAATATGCTTTATGGTGCAATTCCCTCCAATCTAACCCAATTGAAGTTTTTGATTACTTTAGATTTGAGCAATAATAACCTGAGTCCTCCTATTCCAAAATTCTCTACACAAGTCAAATTGCTTACGGCTGGGAATCCTCTGATGGACAAGTCATCATCACCTCCTCGTGTCAGCCCTTCTGTGCCACCACCTTCTGAGAGTCCTCCATCACCATCTCCAAATAGATCTAGCCCTCCTGTGGCCTCTCCAAATGGTTCTATACCAAGCAATCCGGTCTCCCCAGTACCACCCACTGGGATCAGTTCAGGACCCAATACAAATGGTACTAAGTCAAATGCTTCCACAAAGCCAGTTGATGTGAATAAAGGCAAATCTTCACGAATCTCGGTTGGAACCATTATTGGATCCGTGGCTGCAGCTGTTCTGCTATTTTTTCTTCTGCCTGCTGCATTCTGCTTATACAAGAAAAAGGCACGCCGACGTGTACAACTTGAAGCACCTAGCACTGTTGTCAGTGATGGAAGAGACCAAGAGAAATGATGGAAGCTCTCCATTCAATTAACATAGATTAATTTATAAAATGTTAAGAAAGGAAACAAATCGATTTAAGAGCTTCAAAAAGTGCAGATGCAGTATCAATATTTTATGGATATTTTTGTTCTTTTCAATATTTAAGAAATCTAAATTTAGAATAAACAGATGTCAAATGAACTGAATTACCCCACCTAAAATTCTAAACAAATATTGAAACAGAAGCTTGGGCAAATTAAAATTTGTATTTCACCTACATCAGTATTGTCACAGTTTTGACTCCACCATGAAGCTCCTCCTCCTTCAAATGTAATCATGTTCACAGTCTCGAATTGCAGCCAATAGCCTGAATACAGGTTTTTGAGGCGAAGAGGCCTCCAACCCACTACCCAAGCACGTACTCAAATTTCAAAATACAGAATGATAACCAACAAATTTATTATGAGACAAGATGAATTTGAATCCTGGTCTAATATACCATGATGAAAAGTTGCATATTTGAAATTTCAACATATTTCGAATTTTAATATCTAATTGCCTTAATGAAGCAAGGTTAATATCTACAGTGGGTGGGAGAGTGGGGAGATCATGAAAACAACATCTAGGTTTGCATTTTTAGTTGGTAACATCCAGGTTTGCGTTTTTAGTTGGTAATTTTAAGAGTGAGATTAAAAAACAATATGAACATAAAAGTAAGGATGAAATTAATCCTGTGGGTTACTTTTAATGGTTAAATACTGTGAATTGTGAATTACAAATAAGAAATTATAGGTCAAATCCCTGGTTGTGAATTACTTCTATGAACATCACCTATCAAACTAAATTATTGAAAAATTAAAATAAAATAAAATAAAATTCTCATAATACATAGAAAAAAAATCTCATAACACCCAGAAAGAAATTCCTCTAACAAACGATTCATGAAGTCAACATCACTCATTTATTAAACCCTAGCTACAAACCAATTTCACACTTCATGAAACTCAACTACGAGTCAATTTCACACCTTTCATGAAACCCAACTGCAAGCCAATTTCACACTTCATGAAACTCATGAACTACTAGTCAGTTTTCATACGTCATGAATTGTGTGAAATTGGCACATAGTTGAATTTATCTACACCTTGAGTTTTTCAATCAGTTTCGAAGCTTCCACAACATCCAAGAGCATATCTAAATTCAATACACCATTACAGCTAAGTGTTGATGTATCCCTCCCAACCTGAGCTGTATGTCAGTGCAAAAAACAGTTACCTGAAAGGTCATATTATTGTTTTTACAGGGCCCTGTCAAAGCAACTAGATTAAGCAGATATTTTCCCTTGGGCACATAACAATGGATGCTTGACTGCCATATTGATTTTAACTCCCAATACAAGTTCTAAGAATAGAATATGATCCAACTAACTATAATTATCAATTGAAGGAAAGTTGCCAAACAGTTGCAGAAACTGGGAGGGGGCACTGCAATAGGGAATGCGAGATTATCTACATTGAAAATGGAAAAAAAAATTTCTCTTAACTTCAAACAGGGAAAAAAAATGCATTTAAAAATGCTCCACACATTCAAAACAGAGCATGAAAACTCTGTGCCACTACCGTTGTCCAAACATAACACAAACTATTTTGAACCCGATATAGATTTTATTTGGAACACCAGAACATTGGATCTTTGAAACCACTTCGGTGCACACAAAATATATCAAATATATTTTTCAAATACAGTAATATTCTATAAATAACCTTTATCTCATAACTATAATAGAAATCCATACATACTTTTCTAAAATCTATATCGAGATTGTTGCCTAATATATCCCAATTCTAACATATTATGTTCACTACAGACGCCATTGTTTATTACCTATGAATATCTACAAACAATCTAAGATAAAATCGAGCTCATTGAGAATTACAAACCCTACTTAAATTTGAAGTAAGAGTACGAATAAATAATGATATTGAAATTTCTTCAATCAAACTCTCTTGTGCTTCTCAGAGTATGAGAATTTCAACCCCGACTGAAACCGCCAGTGCATATAACATAGACAGTTGTTTTCCAGACCACGGAACAAGCTAGAGAAAGGAAAGAACAAATCCAAACACACGGAAGGGAGCTGAAATTCAAACACACTTTCACAACTGCATGAACCAAATCGAAACAGATTAACTCCTTAACCCAACCCACGAATATTTCCCTTTTTTTCGGAGTGAGAACATCAAAGAAGCTATTGTCCAATCGAACAAAAATAGACATGGGAAAACCAATTGACAAATCAATGCAAACAATAGATAATTGTATGTAGCTTTCAAAATAAAAATGGAAAAAAGTTTAGCATCCAACGTTTACTACATTTCCAACCCTCTAAATACATAAAGCCGAAAGAAAAATGGCCAAAACAAATTAAAGTTTCAAATATATTTTGAAGTAGTGCACAATGCCTCAGAATTCACCCAGGTCAATTACATGCTCGACCCTAAAAATGTGCATCAAAAAACAAGAAACCCAAACACCCAGTCGACGAACAAGATGTCGTTGAATTTTTTTCACTATATTTTTTCATAGCCCTAAAAAAAAACCAACCGAAAAAAAGCACCTAGCTTCTGACTGCGTAATGGAATGTTGGAACAACCACAACTTTTACCAACGACAAAAATGAAACCGGGGCGTGAACATATACCACTTTCCTTTCGGGCCGCCGTGAAGAGGACCGTCGAGAAGGCGCAGATAAATGTACTTGTTGATTGCAAATGCAAACCAGTAGACGAGCCAACAAAAGGAACAGAGGAGCACCAACGCACGAAAACTGTTGCTCGATTGTCGAACCTGCCTTCACACAGAGACTACCATACTTGGTATTCTAGGAGGCACACAATTGTCAAAAGGCTTAAATGCAAATTTGCAAATGTGTCAACCTGTAAACCTTGATGCGTGTCAACCCCATTTCTATGTTTATATGCTTCTTAAAGTTGAAAACCCGTAAACCTTGATGCATATAAACCCCATCTCTATGTCTGTATGCTTGATTGTTAACATTGTCAGACTATCCACTACATAGTAGGCATGCAGCTTGCCAAGTTTGCTGCATGCAGTGTATCGACTACAAAAAAGGAAGTCTTCATAGTAGGCATGCAGCTTGCCAAGTTTTCTGCATGCAGTGTATCGACTGCAAAAAAGGAAGTCTGAAACAACAGAGGGAGTCTGCACAATGCAAAAGTAATTGCCGATGGTGGAGAGCATATTCTCTAACCAATAAAAATTTTAAAAAATGTTAATTTAAAA
This sequence comes from Larix kaempferi, assembly GCA_027924585.1. Lineage (NCBI taxonomy): Eukaryota > Viridiplantae > Streptophyta > Pinopsida > Pinales > Pinaceae > Larix > Larix kaempferi. The sequence goes on from BSBM01000362.1 coordinate 15,691,184, forward strand.
ATTCTATTTAATATAATATAATTTACACTATAGTCAAACTATAGTCATAATAAAAATTTATAGATTATGAAACTGTCAAGGCGAAATTTCTGCAGACTGTCAAAAAACATTTTTTTTATCAGACCTTTTGCTGACCTATGAGTTATTTAATGCGCCCTAATCACCTAATGGTCATCCTCTCAGGGCCGAATTTTTCTGAGTTCATTTTGTGATCTGTGAAGCATTTTTTCAGTGCTGGTATTTACTGATTTAAGTGACAGAATCTACTTAACAGCTGCTGCGAAATTTTAGTACCTTTACTTTCAGTTGACAACTTTAATTTGAAAATCTGTCTTGGATTTGAGACTATGTTAAAGTGTTGATATTTTCCTGATGATAGTCAACAGAACTAAATTAATTCCTCTATTAGATCTAGTTGTCTTCTTCATACATTATTTGACTCCATATAAGGCACTGGACTTCACAAAAGTGTTTCATAAAGTGCCAAGACCGAAACCTTCAGGGAGGCTAGTGGGAATAGGAATCCCAAACGAGTGGAGGGCAACAATACACAGGTTATATGAGCAAATAAAGGCAAAAACAGAACCAAGGAAGGGCTATCAGTGTTTCAACAGTGACATACAAAGGAATGTTATATGACAGGTGACATAGAGGCTTAACTTTAAAGAATGTCCAAAAGTACTTATTTTCGGAAATAAGGTCACTCGGCACATATCAGTAAGTTGTTAAACTTCATGTAGAGGATATAACGTAGCTTCCAAATAGTTTATCTGAACCCTGTCTAAGCTACCAGTTAATTACAAATCTTTCCCTCTATTATATGGTTGTATAATGGCTATAATCAACTAACCTTTTCAAGGGTTGTCTGTCTTTAACTTTAGTGTATGTCAAACAAATGAGCAAATTTACAAAGGAATTGAGAAGAACGCCAAAGCAAGTCCAGGATCAAAACATGTTTATCATATTAAAAAAAGGATCTTTTGGTCAAGAATGGAGCCCAGTTACCAGGGCTTGCCAAATCTGATATTTACCAAAACAGGAAAACAGGAAAACGTTAGCATGATATATATTGTTTTCCAACTCTAAAAAAATCTTACCACTTGAGGGATTTCTGCTGATTCCAATCAATAGAGAAACATACAAAAAAGACAAGGCAAATTTATTTCCATTTCAAGCTGGAGAGCTAGAATATTGTTAACATGTGATAGCATATCTTCGCCAGCAAAATTGGAATTTGACGGCCAGTTTTGAGAAATTTTGACCATCAATACAGTCAAAATTCTGAGGTCCCCGTCGTCAAAAATACCAAAAACCAATGAATACGTTTTTACATGTAGGTAAGACCATCGAAATGACAGCTCAAGGTGTTTGCAAATTCCAACCCTGTTTGCTAGCATTTCATAATAGAACATATTGCACCTGACCTTCCACAATGGAACAGAAAACACACGCCACACCAAAGTAACTCTCTACACACAAAAGAGATCCACTTTGATGTCATGTTGGGGAGACAGGGAGGATGCTTATCACATCAACCCAGAGCCGTTCATCCAAAAGTATGCTCCAGATTGACAAAGATGTAACCCCCAAGTGTGCCTTATGAAGCACTTTGGCATGGAAAGAGTAATCAGAGTTCGGATCATCTTGAACAAATGCAAATCTTCTGCCTTGGCATGGCCTATTTGGTTTTAAGAATTTTTAATTGTTGAGAGAAGTCCTGCCTGGATCATAGAGTCTCCATGTAAGAAGAAATTCAAAGGCAGGCATAATGATAAATACAATACGCATTTCAAAGCCAAACAAAATATCATGTGCAAAAATAACTCCAAATAAAGAGGAGAGAAGAGACTTCAACTGTTGCAAGGAAGCAAAATACACAAATTCAGAACTGTTGAAGAAGCTAATCAGGGAGTGCAGTCAGATTGCATGGTTATTTAGAACTTAGGGAACATAAGTGTGAGCCCTTAGTATTAGAAATACCATATTAGGGCAAAGGTTAAATTTTAGCCCACGTAATGTTGTGTTGCTGAAAATTTATAAAGAGTGGGGAATATTTTTTGTGGTAGAAATTTCAACACTACATAACATACTATCCTACCGGGCACGAGAAAACCCATTCACCGAGTTCTCCTTCGGTCATCTGGCATTTTCACCTGCTCAGCAACAGACGCCGAAGTTTGCAGTTGAGAATCCCTCTCCTCCAAGTTCTTTTGCAATTGGCGAAGCTCAATTTCCATGCTACTCGCTTTAGCTTCAGCAACCTGAACAAGAATCGAACATTTTATCATTATAATCCCCCGTGCAATAAAAGCACTTGAATGAAGAAATCATCATATCACAGAATCATTTTCCCTCACCACCAAAAATAAAATAAGAAGGAGACGGGATTACCTGTCGATAAGCAGTTTATCGCAATAATGATGCTTCCTGGGTCACCAAACGACTCCGGACGTCTCTTATTTCAGATGCCATGGAACCAACTTCTGAGGCCATTCTTTTAAAATTTTGCTTTTTTTCTTGCAGAGCTTGGAGAATAGGATTCGGCTCCCAGGGATAGCTCTTGTCAGAATTCGACACCAGCATTGACATCTTTACTATGAATTTTCTACGGTTTCTACTGCAGTTCGTTGAGATAAGTTTCCCAGTATGTTCAGACAAGCACGAACATTTCAGCAGATGAGTCTTCGCCATTGGAATTGAGGCTACTTGGAGAAGCATGTGGCACCGCCATGACAAGGTCGGGGATTCTAGAAGCAATTTCTCAAGAAGAATACCGTCCGTCAGTAAACTGAAGGCTGTCACAGTTTCCTTGAGGGTCATTAGACTATCCACTACATAGTAGGCATGCAGCTTGCCAAGTTTGCTGCATGCAGTGTATCGATTGCAAAAAAGGAAGTCTTCATAGTAGGCATGCAACTTGCCAAGTTTTTTGCATGCAGTGTATCGACTGCAAAAAAGGAAGTCTGCAACAACAGAGGGAGTCTGCACAATGCAAAAGTAATTGCCGATGGTGGAGAGCATTTATGGAGGGCGCTCTGATATATGAACTTGGTTTGTCTTTTGCGCAGGACTAAGTGATGCAAGCACGCCGCCTCCTCCTGGGAAGCGGAAAACAAGAACGACGTCACATTCTCTAACCAATAAAAATTTTAAAAAATGTTAATTTAAACATTCTGTTTAATATAATATAATTTACACTATAGTCAAACTATAATCATAATAAAAATTTATAGCTTCTACACCTAAATTAATAGAAGCTTGGCCAAATATATATGATCCCCTTCGGGAACATAATAATAGTTTTGTTAAAAGGTTGAATTATTATTTAATATTTTTTATTTAAAAAAATAAAAATTATTACTTTATCTTACTCTTTGCTTTACCCATCATCTCTTTTAAGCATCTCACGTGGTTTTTCTTTTCTTTAAAAAAAATGGATAAAGTATTATCTTATAAAAAAGTGGCTTTGAATTAAATATTTGGTTTCGTTGAAACTCTTAGTCAACTCATAAGTTGATACATTGTGGTGGATATATCCATGGCAATCTTCAAAGTGATAATGCTTCACGCAGCAAATAAGCGGTGATTAACAAGTTCGTTCCTCCTGCTCGTAAGTTAACCTTTGGTTATTCTTTATGCCAATCTCAAACGCTTTTAGGAGTGAAGCATATTTTCATATGCAACGCCAAGCACCAAGTGTCACGATTATCTCCAGCTCATCAAATTTGAAAGACATACGCAAGAAAACACCAATGTAGAAGCATAGAAGTTTTGAAAGCTATGAAAATGTGGTGCACTAGGCATTTCCATCATCAAATACATAGTACCATATGTCATATATATGCATGCAAATATAAAATGAGGTTTCAATATCAGAGTGAAAGTGTCAAGAAAATCTATGCCCAGAAGATGGTGTCCATATAGTGAAGATGCTCTTTCAAAACCTCCATAGATTGCAAGTTTAACCAGTGACAGAGTACTTGTAGGCAAAGCAGATATTGGGTTCAAAAATCAATTCCAGATATGAAAGAAAAATGTGGCTTGACAACTTTTGTTTCTTTATCGAGTCATGCTCAAGCCTCGAAGAGGTTTATGGCTATGACATTCACACTTTTGATAAATTTATATGTTGTTTGTTAAAGAGGGCATTGCAACATTTAATTCCAAGCAAAATCAGAATGGAGGCAATTCTGTTGGCATGAAGTCATTCAAGGTTTTGGCACTTCTTGGGGCAGGGGTGTCTAGCTTATTTGAATTTGTGGGTATAACAATTGTTGATGAGGCAAAGCCTGGCTTAGAGTGCCCAAGCTAGCCATGGTCGCATCGGAAAATTCTAAGTTCATATAAACATACATCAATCCGGTGTGGACATCAAGTTTTTCATACAAGTTTGTGCATCTTGCCACGAAGTTGAAGAGTTGGGTTCTTGAAAAATTATAGAACTTTGTTGAGGGGGCAGAGCAGTTACAATAGAAATATCATTGCTATGTTCTTTGTTAACATATTGAGTTTCTTAAATGCATATTGAAAAACATAGGAAACAAATCAAGCAAATTTAGAAATGGATGCACAAAATAGCACATACCAGAGATAAAGGAAAATATCCCAGTTTTTGAGACACCAAATCAGCAATATCAAATCATTCCCAAATATGTAGGTAGTGAATTGAAGGTAGATCAAATTCATATTCGAGGCATGAGGGAAGCTTATGCATAACATCTAGATAACCAATTCCAGATTTTGAAGGGATTGAGTATGAAGTGGCAGAGTATTTCTTAGTCAAACATATCAAGGCAGAAGATCAGGATTTGACTAATCATAATCAACATTTTTCGAGCAACATTGGAGCCGTTAAGCATACATGTGTCAAAGCATTTCAATATTTCAACGCAAAGACTATCAATCAAAGAGTTTGTTCCATATTTTCGGGCATAAGTTCGATCAAGCATTCCAAATCAGGATGGTTTTAGTTTATTGATTGGTTTTATCCCTAGTAGTTTGCAACAATTTGTTATTGTACTCTTCTATAAAAACTAATGACTGAGATGTAATTAGGGGTTCCAACCGAGAGGCTCAGAGTGGTGTAGGAAGGGTGGAGAACCAGCGAGCCATATCCTGGAAGGTCTGAGACTTTTGCTCTATAAATTTATGTTGAATACCTATAATCCAAGATGAGATTTTATTTATTGTGAGCTTGGTTTAAACTTTCTTTAAATCTGGATGTTATTCAGTCTTGTTTAAACTGGCTTTGGTCATGGATTCCTTTGTAATGATGTTTTCTTTACGAATGCCCATGCTTTGATTTAATATGCCAGATTCCATTTTTGGAATGTCTTTATGAGCAAGGTTCTTTATGTTAAGGTATGTTGAACTGTTTGTTCCTTCTATTAACAAGCAGCTTGAACCAGAGTCATCAATGATATAATTTTTGTTTTAGTCCAGTTACCCAATGTCATTCACAGAGCCTGATGTTTTCAGTTGGCTTATGCCTTCTTTATCTGCAATAATCTCTTGAACCCTTTGCACCAGCTATCCAGACCACTTCATCAAATCATTCTTTTCTGCCCTGGGCATTAAGATGTGCTAGCCATGCCCTCTCTGTAGTAGGAGTGCATTTTTTAGCACTAACAACCTCTATTTAGAGATCATGAACATCAAATTGAGCTCATACTTGGAAGTACACCTCCTAATAAAAGACCTTATAGATATCCATATCAACAAAAGAGTGATATGTAGAAAATGGTACAAGACATGTTGGATGCATGCATTATTCAACCAAGTGAGAGTTCCTTCTCAACCTCAGTAACGATGGCAATAAGAAAGGATATCCCTTGGAAGGTGTGCCCTAATTAAAACGATTTAAAGAAAAACATCATGAATGATAAAAATTCTCCATTCCAAATATTGATGCAATATTATATGAGCTTCATGGGGTGGCTTAATTCACAAATTTAGGTCTTAACGATACCATCTAATCATATTGAGGGAATAAGACATTCCACAAACATCTTTTATAACATATGAAGATCACTATGATTTATTGGTCTTGCGTTTGGGTTAACTATATGCTTCTTCTACTTTTTAAATCCTTATGAACGAAACTTCATCTTATAAATTTTGTGTTGCTTTTCTTTTATGATATACTTGTTGGAAAATTTGATGTTAGTGTTGTCATTGATGTCAACTCGAGACCAGGTCTAGAATCCATGCACTTAACTGAAGATAAGAAGACATGGGACATTACAAACACATGTACAACCCTCTTAGACTGATAGTCCTTGACATGCTGGTTTTGGTGACATGTGGAACGCCTCGTGGTTCCTCATGGTTTAGGAGATATGTCCTCGTGAAGATGGAGTTTAAAAAAGGGGGTTTTAATATTAAAAAAAAGAGGTTTTAATATTAAAAATGGGCTTTTATATTAAAAACGAAGTTAAGTGAATTAAAAATAAAGTTAGGTGAAGTTAAGTGAATTAAAAATAAAGTTAGGTGAAGTTAAGTGAAGTTAAGTGGATCAAGAATAAAGTTAGGTGAAAGTTAATTAAAAAGGTTTTACCTGAAAAAAGTAAAGAAGTCAAAGACCATGGTTTTGGAAGCCCATGGTATTTGCAAATGTGAAATAAAAACGAGTTAATTAATTAGAAAACTAAATATTATATGGTTGTCGAAATAAAGAGTTATGAATGTCGAAATGAAGAGTTATGTGGTTATGGAAAAATGTTAATAAAGAGGTGTGACTTATGTGAAAAGCCATAATATTTCACATTCAGAATGCTGAAATGAAGAGTTATGTGGTTATTGAAAAATGTTAATAAAGATGTGTGACTTATGTGAAAAGTCATAATATTTCACATTCAAAAGTTTTGAAACACACACACATATATATACTTGAACATAGATTGAAAGAAGTGTGTCTCGGTGGATCAAATATAAATGGAATGAATGAGAATTCATTCTTTATCAAGTTGGTTCCTGTTTACAAGCTGGGTCTTGTTATGAGGGTTGGATTCCTCATGTCTCAGTTGGATTTGAGAACTACAAGCTGGGTCTTGTATATGAGAGTTGGATCTCTCTTATTCCGTTGATGTTGAATATTTTTGATGATTTGTATCATATGTACTTATTTAAGTTTAATAAATCCATGATACATATTCTTCTTTAAAAAAAATTTCCCAAAATACTAAGATAGAAACTGGCACATTCGTAGGGGAAGAGAAGCAGAGCTATCATAAGATAAATCTCAGAAAAATGGCCAAACATAAGTTCAAGGAGAATAGGTACAAGCAGTACCAAAGCATCAGCAAGAAAGAAGAGGAAATAAGCCACATTGACAGGGGGAGTCACCCTTTTGCCATTGATGTCAAAAGGGGAGAAGAAGATCAAAAGCATGCATGCAGGAGGAGCAATGATTACAAGAGGAGCATGCGTGTTGCCATCAATTCCAAAGGGGGAGATTGTTGGAAAATTTGATGTCAGTGTTGTCATTGATGTCAACTCAGGACAAGGTCTAGAAGCCATGCACTTAACTAAAGATAAGAAGACAGAGGGCATTACAAACACATGTAAAACCCTCTTAGATGATATTCCTTGACATGCCAATTTTGGTGATATGTGGAACGCCTCGTGGTTCCTCATGGTTGAGGAGATATGTCCTCGTGAAGATGGAGTTTTTAAAAAGGGGTTCTAATATTAATAAAGGACGTTTTAATATTAAAAAGGAGTTTTAATATTAAAAAAAGGTTTTTATATTAAAAATAAAGTTAAGTGAATTGAAAATAAAGTTAGGTGAAGTTAACTGAATTAAAAATAAAGTTAGGTGAAGTTAAGTGGATTAAAAATAAAGTTAGGTGAAAGTTAATTAAAAAGGTTTTGTGTGAAAAAGTAAAGAAGTCAAAGATCATGGTTTTGGAAGCCCATGGTACTTAATCATGGTATTTGCAAATGTGAAATAAAAATGAGTTAGTTAATTAAAAAACTAAATATTAAATGGTTGCCGAAATAAAGAGTTATGAACACCGAAATGAAGAGTTATGTGGGTATGGAAAAATGTTAACAAAGAAGTGTGACTTATGTGAAAAGTCATAATATTTCACATTCAAAATGTTGAATGAAGTGTTATGTGGTTATTGAAAATTTTTAATAAAAAGGTGTGACTTATGTGAAAAGTCATAATATTTCACATTAAAAAGTTTTTGAAACACACACATATATTTATATATATATGAACATAGATTGAAAAAAGTGTGTCTTGGTGGATCAAATATAAATGGATTGAATGAAAATTCATCATTTATCAGGTTGGTGCCTGTTTACAAGCTAGGTCATGATATGAGGGTTGGATTCCTCATGTCTTAGTTGGATATGAGAACTACAAGCTAGGTCTTGTATCCGAGAGTTGGATCTCTATTATTCAGTTAATGTTGAATATTTTTTATGATTGATATCACATGTACTTATTTAAGTTTAATAAATACATGATATTTATTCTTCTTTATACAATTTGTGTTTTTATAATTGTTATATATATATTTATAAATAAGTAATTGAAATATATATATATATATATGTTATTCAATTAATTTAAGTAATTGGAGAAAGTGTGAAAATTGTCCAAATGTCCAAGACAGTGAGTCACCCCCCTCTCAATGTCAGTGTGCGTTTCAACAATATTTTTTTTGATGTTGAATATTTTTTATGATTGGTATCACATGTACTTATATAAGTTTAATAAATACATGATATTTATTCTTCTTTATACAATCTGTGTTTTTATAACTGTTATATATATTTATAAATAAGTATTTGAAATATATATATGTGTGTGTGTGTGTTATTTAGTTAATTTAAGTAATTGGAGAAAGTGTGAAAATTGTCCAAAAGTCCAAGACACCGATTCACCCCCCCTTATCAGTGTCAGTGTGTATTTCAACAATACTTATCTATAAAAAATCACGGGAAGAACACATTAAACATGTGGATAAAGCCCTACAAATACTTGAGAACAATCAAGTGTATATAAAATTGTCCAAATGAGATTTTGGGAAACAAAAAGTAGAGTGTTTGGGTCATATTGTTTCACAAGAAGGGTCAAGGTTGGCTCTCAGAAGATTCAAGTTATCACAAAATAACTCATTCTTAAGAACATTGATGATCTTAGAGGATGCCTGTGTCTTACAGGATATCGCAAAAATGTGTTAAGAATTATGAATGCATTGCATGCCCACTCACATCTCTCTTGAAGAAAAAAATCATCTGTATGGAAGGAAGAGGCCACGGTAGTCTCGCACTTAAAGGATGCTATGGCATCTACACTAGTGTTGGCAACAACTGATTTTGTTTTAAAAAAGCATAGTCGAGTGTGATGCATCAAGACAAGGAATTAGAGCAATATTGATGCAATAAGGGACAACATTTACTTTCAAAAGTAAACAACTCAAGGAAAAGGATTCGTTAAAATCTACTCATAAAAAAGAAATGCCAATTATTTTGCATGAAATGACAAAAATATCTCATTGGAAGACATTTTAAATTCAACATAGACAATGACAACCTAAAGTACCTTTTGGAGCAAAGGTTGTCAGCAAAAGAGCAATGAAAATGGGTGGTTGAAATGGAAGGGTTTGATATTTGAAATAATATGCAAAAAAAAACAAGAATGTGCTAGCAGATGCCCTATCCATAAAAGAAGAAGCATCCCATTTATACCATTACATCTTACATTACTGTTTGGTTGGAAGAAGCTTACCATTGAATGGAAAGAATTATACCAGTACTAGACAAAATATACAATTTCTAAAAGAAGTGAAGAATATAGTGCATTATCTTTCTCTTTGAAATATAACCATTATGGAGTACCTAATCAAATGGAAGAATATATCTCCATAAAAAGCTACATGGCAAGATGAACATTCACGAAGAAACACCTTTATTTACAAGCTTTAAAGGAAAACATTTTTAAAAGAGGGGGGATATATTAGGGTCCTAAACCTCTTTCATTATTATTATATTTGTTATAGTTAATTCATCCTAGAGTGTGATCCCTGAGGGGTAGCTCAGTTGGTTGGATATTCTGGGACTAAGATGGCACAGGTTGAGGTTGGGGTACAATTCTCTGGGTCCTTCGGGATTAGGCATCAAAGTAATGCCGACAGGGGTGAGGCCCCTTCGAGTGGGCCCCCTTGGCTTGGATCTGTGGACGTAGCAAGCTCTAGGGCCGTGAACCACATTGAAGAAAAAAGATCATCCTAGAGTGTGGGATACACCATGCCCTCTTTATCTCCTACTTATAAATAAAGGAGATTCTTTTGAATAAACATTTGTCTTGTGCATTTCATATATTATAAAAAGAGGTTGTCCACTTGAAGAGGCTTCTTATTCATTGATTATATCATTCTCAAGGTGTGGTATAACTTATTCTCTCTATTTTCATGATATTGGAGGTATTTGGTATACAAGTACACACACACGCGCGCAAGATGTGGTATAACTTATTCTCTCTATTTTCATGATATTGGAGGTATTTGGTATACAAGCACACACACATACACACACACGTGTGTGTGTGTGTGTGCGTGCACGTGCATGTAGACACACATACATACATATTCCTCTAAGTTTTTGTATTAATTAGTGTAGCTGATATTTTTGTATTAATTATTATAATTTTTTTTTTTTTGTGCTCACTGTCATACCTATACTAGAATAAAAATACTTAAGAATTTGTAGTTTCTTGTACACACACACATATGTATATGTATATGTATTATATTATATATTATATGCATATACATACTTTTGAATATCTTCTTTTGTCGGGTGGGATAGGAGAAGTCAATGTTATTAGAAGAGAAGTTGGTCAGAGTACGAAAGAAGTTGCAAGATTTAATGATAAGAAAGGATACCCTGCTCCTAAGGAAAATGGGACTAGACTTGGATCCATTTTCAAAGAAGGTAAAGAGGCTATTAAAACATGCAATTCTTTGGGTTTTCCAGAATTTGATCCTTTGAAGAGAAGAGAGAGTGATGGGGTGAGTGGTTTGTGGGGATGGAGAGAAGATTGGATTGAGATATTTTAGGTAAGGTTTTGTTAGTTTCAAGCTAATCCTAGGACATCTAGTGGAGAGTGGAGATAAAATTAGGGTAAAACATATCAAGCGAGCTTGGAAGTGCACGAGGGTTCATAAAGATAAAGTCAAAATGGTTTTAGGAGGTCATGATTATGGAGCAAGTTTTGGATACGGGGTAGAAGTCCCTTACATGCAAGTTTTTTGGTAAGAACGTTTATGAGTGTGCTCTAATTCAATGGATACAGAAGGTTTGGACGGTAGAACTCCTAGGTATGTTCTAGTTCATTATTTTCTAGTCCAGGGTTGGTTGGATTTTATGTTTAGGATTGAGGATGATTTGAAGAAGATTGATAGGGTATCCTAGTTATGGGGTTCATCATCTTTGATTCTAAGGAGATGGACACCAATTTTTATTAGCAAACAAATACCTTTTTGACTAAAACAATATGAGTCAAGTTATTAGGGATACAATTGGAAATATGGTCATATAGGGTCTTTAGGGCGATAGGGGACAATATGGGTAGATTCTTGGAAGTGGATAAGGGATTTAAAGGAAATTATTTGAGAATAATAGCCCGAATCCTAGTTGAGATGAACTTGAAGGGGTAAGATGTTGGAGATTGGGAGGTGGAAATACAAATAGGTGGTGGAATTAATGATAGTTTCATTTTGATGTTCAAGGTGTCAAATACATTGGCATGTTGTTGAGGACTATTTTTAAATATTCTCTAAGAAATAATGGAGGCATATATTGCCTCTAAAAGAAGATATATGTAAGCATGCAATTCTAGTTGTAGTGGGAGAAGGATCTACTGCTTTAGATAGTGCCAATAGACTTTTTGAAACCTCAATGCTGAAAAACTACCAATTCAACCTAACCATCTTTTATTTGGGAGAGATTTAAAGGCATCTTATGAAATGGAAGCTCTATTAGAGTTGCTAATAAGAACTCATCCAAAGGTTGTAGTCAAAACTCGAGGGGAGCTCTAATAAGAGGTTATGCTGATGCAACTAGGTCAAGAATTGGCCAACTATTTTTGGGATAAGCTATTTCCTAGATTCATTATAGTTTTAATCTTTGTAGACATAAATACCAATGTGGCATTGTTTGTGATGGATGATCATCTTTGGAAGAACTCATTAAGAAACAAAAAATTGGTCCTTAGGCCAAGGGTTATGTGGGGGTAAGCCATAATGATATGGAGAGGATTATACACTCTCCCAGAGAAGTATATTTTAAGGAAAAATTACCATCAACAAATCCCTTTTCTAATCAGAGTTCTAAATGGAAATGTGTAAGACTAGATGTATGTGATTCCTCCACCTCATTAGGGGCATTGAAGAACCCTACAATATCTAGATACAATTTAAGATCTGTAAAATAAGTTGGTAGGTTTGGGAGAAGGTATCGAGGGAAGCTTAAGAAGTACTAGGGAATGGATGTGCCTTAGTTGTTAGGTAGGGAATTGTCCCTCTCAATATCCTCAGATAAAGCAATCATGGAAATCCAATCCAGTAAACAACAAACAATTAGAGGGCCCTTGTAGCAAGGTAGACCTTGGGTAGGTGTTGACAATTATCATTTTTTTCATTGAACACTAAAGGGTTGGACACTGCCTCTAAAAAAAATCATTAGAGAGGTTCATAATCATGAACAAACTATACATATTTATGTTAAAAGAAATCATTAGGGATGGAAAAAATTGTTCGGGTATTTAAGCTTCGTGTCGATGGATTGGGACTTGTTATTAGTTGATGCTAATAGAAGGTCAAGTGGAATAATTTTAGGGTGGAGGAATTAAATGTCTCTATTAATATCCTCTCTTCCTGTCTTAGGTATCTAGATGAAATTTCAAGCTTTAAACTTGGGAAAGGTATTCTTGATGGTTAACTTGTATGGTCCTTATGTCAAGATGAGACCTTTTTGGGAGGTTTTCTTTGAGGAATAATTTCTCAAAAAGGAAGATGTAATTGTAGACATGGATCTCCATTTTAACTTAAAGAGAGGCGAAGTATGGGTAAGGGGTTTTAGAAAAGATGAATTAGGAGATATTTTTTTTTATAGATTAGAAAGTGCAAGGCTAGTGGATGTAGAGCTCATCAAGTTGGTCCTTACTTAGAGAAAGTTTATAACATATGAAGGTTCCATATCAAAGATATTAGACATGTTTATAGTTTATGAAAATTTGATGGGGTTGGAGGAAACAATTAGGTCTTGGGTTGGATTAGAGGGAGATGCATACCATCTTCCCATTTTTCTCTAGCTGTAAAAGGAATCTAATTAGTCTACTAGTTTGTTTAAATTCAACCCAGCAACATGGTTAGAATATGAGAAGTGTGTGAACTTGGTCAAGATAAAATGGAAGAGATACGATGAGAATCTTGGGCACTCAACCACCTTCTAGTTTGAATATAACTTAAAGCAAGTTAAAAAAGTGGTAATGGTATGGACACATAACAAGTTTGAAAATTATGAAAGAGATTTGATAGACGTGGAGGCTCATATAGCACACATATTTTATTGGGATAGGGAAGGATTCTTCTCACGAGAGCTTAAGATAATCTAAAGATGCTGGAATGGAAATAGAAATAACTATTAGAATGGAAATAATAACAATGGATAATTAAAAGCAAGGCAACCTAGATAGAAAAAGGCGATGAAAATATTAAATATTTGCATAAATTTTCTAATCATAAAAGGAATGTGAATATTATACGGGAGATGGATAAAGTTTATCGGAGCAAAGTTAAGGAGTTCAAGGAGATAGAAACAATCAAAGTGGATCATTCTAGTGCCTTATATAAGGAGGCAATAAGGGCCAATATAACAAAAATAATGAAAATGACATCCTTTCTTCCAAGCTTTGTTTACGAGGAGGAAAATGATACTTTGACGGAAGAAAACTCTAAGAAATAGTTAAAAATAGTTTTGAAGAGCCCATGCTCGAATTATTGGCCTATGGAATTCTACATAAGGTTATATGATTTGTTTGAAGATAATATCTTAAGAGAAATCAAATAATCTAGGTGAATAAGAAGAATCTTTGGAGCCTTCAATTGCTCGTTTACAACACTAATTCTTAAGAAGGATAAGCCATTTTATTTTGATGAGTTCAACCCTATGTCCATGCGTAACCACAATTATAACATAATATAAAAAAGGGTTAAGATAATTGTCTCTGATACCATATCTCATGAGTAGTTTAGTTTTTAAGTGGAAGATAAATTCATGACATAGTTGGGGTGGTGTAGGAAGTGATTAATTCAATTAAGACTAATTTTAGTCGTGGTATTAAGATTTGATATTTTCAAAGGATCATGATAGGTTAATTTGTCTCTGCCTAAGATTGGTGCTTCTATATTTCGATTTAATTTTTCAATGGGTCATTGGGTTGTTGGTTGTTTGTCTTCAGTGTCTTTTGCAGTTATCATTAATGGTTTGGCCTCTAGATTCTTATTCCCTTCTACAGGGCTGACACAAGGATTCCCTTTGTCCCCTCTTCTATTTTTAATCATTGGTGGATGACTAAATAGGGAAATCGTGGACTTAAAGATATCAATGATGATTAGTGAAATTAAGGTTGGAGGATCTTTCTGCCTGATTCACTTGTTGTTCATAAATGATGTGATTAGTGGAATTAAGGTTGGAATATCTTTCTACCTGACTCACTTGTTCATAAATGATGTTCTTCTCTTCTATAATGGTTCTTAAGGAATGATAAGTATTTAAAAAAGATCCCATATATATACAAAAAGGCAAAGAGGATGGAGGTCAATCTACAAAAATATTAATTCTCTTTTACTAGTGTAAATGAAGCACAAGGCAAGCAATTGGCTCAATTCTTCCCCTTTAAGACAATAATTTTTGAGGAGGACCTAAAATATATTCAGTTCATGCTAAAGCCAAATGTCTATAGTACTAAAGATTAGTTTTGGATTGTAAAGAATATTTAAAGTGTATAAGCATATAGTATATTCATTGCCTATCAATAAGCGGTAGCTTGACTTTAGTGAAGTTTATTTTGGAAGCAATTATAGTTTATTGGAATTCCCTAGTATTTATTCCCTCAAGTATTTTGGAGCTAATTAGAAGAAAATGATTTTATTTTCTTACGGAGAGGAAAAAGGGACAAATATGGTTTACCTTTAATGAAATGGAAGGCATTAGAAAATCCCAAAGAAGTTAGGCCCTGGGGTCCATAAAACATACAATAGCCCTATTAGCAAGTCCCTATTAGTAAGCAATATGTGGGTGTTGATGAGATATGATAGTCTATGGAAACACCATGTTTTCCAAGAGTATATAGAGCCACTCTCTTGAAGATTATATCAGAAGTAGGGTAAAATCAACCACCACGGTGTTTATAATTTGTAAATCAATAATTCATTATTTTCCTTTCTAATGAAATTAGTTAGCTTGGAGGATTGGTAATGCTGAGAAGGTAAGGGTGGATGCAAATTCATAAATAGGTAGTGGAAATTACTACAAGGTGTTTGAGGAGGTTCTATAAGCATTGCATGAGAGATGAATTTTCACTTTGTCATAGGTACCAGACCCCTAGATTAATACCTTACGAAGGCATGGATGGGAGATATCTATTATGCCAGGTCTAAAAGGAGGTTTGGGTGTTCAATGGAATTCCTTTTTGTTGAAGCTACAACATAGCCTATTCGAATTAGAGATTAACTTTATACACTCATTTGGTAAAAAGCGTGGGGATTTTTTGATGGATCTAGCCAAGGGACCCCAAGTCTTTGTGGAGTAGGAGGAATTTTATTTATCTTACAAGATCATTTCTATAGGTTAAAAGCTAGTATCAAGGAAGGGGCACACAAATTTGCAAAAACAAAATCTCTTAAACTCCTTGTAAAAATTCTCGTGGATTATCATGTTACTTAGTTGCATATATTTGGTGACTCTCAATTGGTAATAAACTAGATGAATGGTCTTAGTAGGAGCAATAATATTCTTCTCATGCCTATTGTTCTCATATTTTCCAAATGGTGAACAATTTTGAGCTCCTCTCTTTCTCATAGATCTATAGGGAACACAATTCTAATATATTCTTTCTCTAACGAGGCTTAACGATAGTCGTGTGTACTATGAAGCTAACAAAGTATGGGGGGGATCCATCTCCATCTATTTCCTTTTCACTATTGGAAGTGAAGGTTATGGGGATTAGTAGTGACTAGGCTAGTTATATTATGGGATTCATGTCCTTTCTATGATATCTCTTTGATAGTTTGGTATTTTTCTTTTGCTTTAGAAACTAAAATTGTAATAAAAGTATATTCATGATACTCTTTTAAAGTTTTATCAAAATTGGTTTGACGGTGTGACCTTTAATGTCTTGAAGATAATTTATTGGGAGGTTGCATGCAAATATTTTGTGGGACTTTCTTAGATGTTTTAACTACCATACTTGTTTCCTATTGGATATGTACTATGTGCCATAACAACCTATGAGCACCTACAATAAGTAAGTGTCTTCATTATATATATATATTAAATTGATATTTCAAAATAAAATGATATGAAAGAGGATAATCAAATTGTCTTTTCCAAAAAAAATAAAAAAGTGAAGAAGACTCTTTCAATGTTTGAATTGAATAATAAATGATGTTAAATATCTATATATTTTGATATATGCAATTTCATGATTTTCTAATGCTTATATATTTTATTTGAATTTAGATTTTTTTATGTTCATAATTTTTCTATATGTCTATTCTAAATTCAATAAAATTTGTAGAGAATTCAAAAATGTCATTTTTTTGTGAGTACAATTTTTTAATATATTCATATTTTACATATCATCCAACTTTGATGTGTGTCAAAAATAGTTGACAATAAAATAATAGATCTATTTTTTAAAATAACAAAAAAGAAAACGTTAAAATGTTTTTTACATATGATGTGTTTCATACAAATTCCAAAGGTAATTTAGGGAATCTTTGAAAATTACCTAACCATTTCTTTATTTTCACAAAGTTCTTATCCACAACACAACAATGTTATCCCTAAGTGTTCTTTCTTCCTTCCTTATATCTGAATCATTTATTTGTTCATAGTGACAATGTCTTATGTATAGCATCAGATGCACAATACTTTTCCTTTTTCATTCATTCGTCACCTTAGTTTCTTCATGAAAAATAAATGGCACTTTACTAGTTTAGATAGAATGGTCATTCTGATTTCTTTAGAAAAGTAAGAATGACAATGAATGGATTCCATTGTTTATTTATTTCACTTCAAATGGAACAACCATTCCATAAAGTTAGAATAACAATTAATATTTTGCCTTTTTGTCTTTGATCATTTCACTTTCTTTTATATAAAATGGACATTTTCATTGTAAAATTGAATAATGCTTTCTTCACACTTGAACTGTTTTGCCACTTATTCTTATTTTTACTTAAGATGGAATGATATGGTTTTCATTGTTCCTCTTCTTTTTCCCTTGTGTTCTACTTCTCAAAACATAATGACATACTCTCTTCTTTTCCTTGTGTTCTACTTCTTAAGACATAATGACATACTCTCTTTAAAAAGTTTCCAAGTTTTCTACTTTAGAATATTGATGCCACTCATTATGCTTTCTTCACAACATGAAATGTCACGTCATTCATTTCACTTGTACTTGAATATCATCTTTTTGTTGCACATCAATTATTCCACTTACTCCATTAGAACAAACAATGACACTTAAACTCTTCTCAAAAAAATGGATTTGGGTCTCAATTGTTACATTTAATCTTTTTGCTTTCCTTAGTAAAGACATACATAATGGAAAATCACTATTAATTTTCTCAATAAAAGTGATACTTATGTTTTCTTTGGATACTTAGTTCATTTTTTAGCTCATTGTTTTAGGAAATAGGTCTCTTGATTATATTTTCAAGATTTTGTTGGATACTCTAGAAGCTCGTTTAATTCTTCCCAACCATACTTGATGCTGCAATGTGGCTCAAACCCACATAAGCTACAACTTTTTCTCTAAAATGCCATTATTTTACATAGTAAGAGCAATAAAGTCTAGTCCATTAATATTATTAACAACGTTAATTTGACCCCCAACAACTACCACCAACCATCACAATCTACCAAAATTACTCACCGTAATACAAATTTTTTGAACAATCTACCCCAACTGCCACAACGTTGTAATTTATGCTCAGATACCACTATGGGATGTACATGAATCCTTATATTGAGGTGCATGGCACCAATTCATGAAAATAAAACAATGCCACTAATTCTAATTGCTAATGCAATGTTCAAAAACATGGACACCATACTATGGCAATTAAATATGAGATACAATTGCCGGGATGTGGGTGTCAGCCATCGGGATTGGCCCCTCCCTCAACACATATGACCATTGTCATCATAATTGGTGGTTAGGGGGAATGCACTGACATCATGTCGAGGTTTAAGTGGACACAGGGCATTGAACATAGCCATACCAGTTCAAAGCATATGCGTTTAATTTAGAAGCAAGCGTCGGACATGAGAATTAACAGAGCAATGATAATGGGGATTGAAGCGATCCCAAACACGCGGGGCTGGAATTAGATTGTCATGGAGGCCAATTCCAAGTTAATGCAAGGCTTTTAAGCCATCCCAGCTAATGAATTGATGCTCTGGTATTTGGTTGAGGGTAGAAGTGGGAAGGTGGAGAGGAAGGCATAATTGATAAGAAGGGAGAGAAAAGGAGTTTCGTACATAATGTCTTGCACCATTATGTGGATAACCATGGCACCCCATCAGTGAGCCAAATGTCAACGTGGACATAGTGGGAGACCCCCTCCAAACATAGTCCCTCAGCATAATTTCAAGTAGGATGTCTCGTATCATATCGAAAAGGTGATTAAGGCCATGGAAGCATGTTCTCTTAACGAACAGAAGAGGGAGAAACCAACCCAAGCCAGAAGCAGTCCCTACTGGAATGTTAGGAACATTCTCATGCGCATATTGATGGAGAGGGAATTTGTGCATGCAGAGACACTGAAAAAAATTGCAAGGATTCATAATGAACTGGACAACATTCATCGACATCAGGATGATCTAGCAGAGGCTGTGAGTGTCCCATTTCAGGTAGCAACTAGCTAAGAGAATTCCAATGACACTCATATCTCTATTTCTTGAAATGAAAAACACTCAGAATGATGAAAGTAGGTTCATAGTTATCTATGTTTTGAAAATGCAGTTAGGAAGTAGAATGTAATTTCTCTTTATGTTCAACACTAGGCATTCTCATCCTTTTTTGGTTAGACCAGAAAAAGCCTGGTTTCCCATTTATGGAAAGGCATTAATCTATTTTAAACCTGCAAAAGTTTGATTTGTTGGTTGACCTAGTTTCCCTGTGGTAGGTCAACCACAAAAGTTTTGTATCATATGTAAATTATGGTAAGGATAAAGTCATTTCTATATTACAAAAAAAATTATGAGATACAATTTAAAAATACTATGCGTAACACCATTCATTCAAAAGGAATAACTTGCAAGTAACATTTATTTATCCGTTAAACTCATCACATGAAATCCACTGTAGATACCATAATTATAGAATACAACATGCAACATACCATCAAGAAAAATAAGTGTACTCATCAAATATTGCACGTGATGAATGCTTGTGCAAGAACAATATACCACATAGTCATAGATATCTACTAGATATTCTACCTCTAAGTTAGGATACAAGACAAAGAGGTATTTTATGACTAACATGCTCTCTCTAAACACAATCTAGACAATGTTTCATGATCAAGTTGTCAAAGTATTTGAAATAAATCCTATTTTCATTCAAATTGGCATAAATTCATGCAACACTCACTAACATCACTCACTCAACATACATGTATTTCCTTGCTACCAACAATCACATTAGATTGACCATTCAACCTTTAGACTTCATAGTACATGGGAAACCCTTAACAATCAAGGTACAAATCTAGTATGAAAATCCTAACCAAGCTTCTTTACATGGGAAACCCTTAACAATCAAGGTACAAATCTAGTATGAAAATCCCAGCCAAGATACAAATATAGTAAGGGCTTGTGTTCAAGTAACTCTACTCATCAATTAATGCCAACTCTAAACTTCCTAATAGGTATCTTTGAGTAGTGAACCAACTCTTTAGAAATATTAATACTTGACATGGGGTATATAATTATAGGAACATCCCTCCCATGTTTAGATGCTCACAATGATCACAATATTTGGGTTATGTGCCCGCATCCATGCGGTTCACATTGGCATAATGGTAGAGTAATAAATTTGAAAGGTAGTCAAGTAAGAAGAAACACATATGATAGTTCATGAATAAATGATATACTTGTACTGCATGGGTAAATGCCATGTTAAAATATTTCTCAAGCTATGTGACACTAACATTTTCTCCTTTTTGTCCCCTCCACCACTTTCCATATTGTAGCCCCCCTATTGCTACTAATAAGCCATTCCATTGTGTATTTTTATTTTAATATATTTCAAATTAGATCAAAATGACATTAGATGTTCCAAACATAAGAAATTTAAAATTCATTAAATATCTAATTATTAACTATCAGTGCCTTATCCTTAGGTTCCCATTGGAAACAGACGGTGTTTTCTATACAAATCCCACTTATTTTAACACCCAAGCAAAATATCCACATATTCATAGCATTTAGAAGTCATACTGTGTACAATATAGGGATAAAAAATGAGGTATTGCAATTCATCTGTCTTGAAGGACAAGCTAGGGAAGGAGAAAATGTGGTAGATTTACCGAGTATGAGGGTGTTATTGTGGATCACAATGAAGAATGAAATGACAATATTCTAGACTATTAGGGAGATGTATGTGAGCAATAGATAGTTTGTGCAAAATATAGATATGGATAAGAACCGAACATTGTAGGAACACAACATCACTACTTGATTATTTCATGTAGAAAGATATTTATTCAAAAGCAAAAAATTGTGCATTCTTAGATGTTTTATGATGAAGAATTTGATTAGAGAAGCACATAGTGATAAACATAAAGGACATATTGTGTGTGTTAATATGTAAGTAGTATTGGAAGAGTTATATTACCACTCAAAATGAAGGATTGAGTTGGCTTGAGGATTTGTTAGATGTTGAAGGCATAGAGTTATAATACAAGATTGTAGACGCTATCGTGATTCATAAAGGTGTTAGTTGAGGACATAACTCAATGGATTTTGTAATTCAAAACCAAGGACACACCTTATATTACATGCAATAGTTGTTGTGATTAACCAATTTTCAAATATGGGGCATTTTTTACCTTGCAAGAAGACCAATAATTCAACTAATTTGTTTGAGTTGTTCTTGAAGGAGATTGTGTGACTCCATGGATTTCCAAGTACATACACAAGATTTTTGAATTATTTTTGGATAACATGGGATTGAAGATGTTGTATGTTTCATTGTATCATCCTTAGACTAATGTATTGTACGGAAAATTTGAGTAATCTTCTAAGACACTTTGTTGAAGCAAGGTAAAATAATGGGATCGTGTATGAGCACATATAAAGTTTTGTATAACATTCAGATGAATAAATCAACAAGATTTACTCTTTTTAAGATAGTGTAATGTACATGGGGAAGATAATATGGGGAACCTAAGGAGGTACCCAAGGGGATAATGAATGTATTGTGAATATGCCTAATTTGTAGTTGGTGGGTAGTAACTATGCCCACTAGGTAGTTAGAATAAATAATATAATAATAAGGGGAAGTTGGCATAGGAATACTCATGAGAAAGTAAAAATACACAGGAGAAAGTAAAAATACACAGGAGCATCATTCTATTCGGCAAATTGGATGTGATTATTCTATTATTACAAGCATGGTTTATGGAGTGATTCCTTCCACAATGAATAATTGATGGTGTTGCCCTATCTCAAGGGTTTTGATATTAATAAAGTGTGGATCATTTTTTAATATCATAGTTTGTGACTTAATAAACTCATGGTTATCTTGTGTGTGATTTTATATTCATATCAAAGCTATATAATATTCGTATCAGAGCCCTTTCATGGGCTAAAAAGTGGAATTTTTTTCTTTTGCAGATTTTTCATGGAAAAATAAAGATGACGACATTCAAATCGAGTTGCGAAGCTTTTTGTGTAGAATCTAAAGAAACCAATTACATATATGAGGTCCTCTTGCCAAGATACCCTATTTGGAAAGAACAAATGTCCAAATCAGAGTACGATAAGTGAAGTTATCAGTATCAATGATTTAAAATCAATTATTTTAGGGTTTTTCCCAATGACGACTACACGGACTGCAAATTAGATATATGTTTATAGAGTGCCTATATATTTGTCAAACCAATGCTAGCGGATGTAGAACAACAATGGAGTTTCATAATTGTTGTCATATTAGAAATTCCGAGCAATATTAATGGGGTTATGATCATTTCAAATTTGTCACCTCAAAACCCTTGCTACATAAGGGAGATACATTGAAAAGTAAGTTAATTATTTAAAACCCTAGTTTTGTTGTGGGTTTTCTTCAAAGAAGAATGTATTTTACCAAAAAATATGATGATATCAGTATTGAAGAATACATAAAGTATGAAAAATCATTATAGAAAATCATTGGAGATGTGGACTATGCCTTGAATTAAAATAAGATGTTGCTAGATGGTGGTGATCGTTTAACCTTGACAAGATGAAGGCACTTTTAGATGAAACATATAAACAAGTACTTTTAGATAGGTGGTTTTATATTGTGAATAAGTTTCAAGAAATCAATAAAAGTTTATTTTCCCGCACAAAATTCCTACAATAGGTTTTTGGATGTATTCAATAGGAAAATGTTATTATATCTATAAACTCTAGTAGCAAGCATAATTTTATCAATGTTAATTTGGCTAGAAGGTTGCAATCCCCTACAAAGCTTATTCAAAGCACATAGGTTGAATGTGAAAATACTCAAATTTTTAAAGATTTGAATTTTACAATGGATAAATATGTGTTGCATTCAAATTCTCATGCATATATATGGATGATGTGGATATTGTTTTGGGATATCCTTAGATGGACTCAGTTGGTAGAATTAATATCAATATGCAAAAGAAGTTTATGAAGCTTTGGTACGAGAAGAAGAGAATTACATTGCATGATATTTCTCTTACTAAACAAGAAGGTCTCAAGAGGCAGCATAAAAAATCCCTTGCAAGTAAAATAGTTGAAGTACCTACTGACATTGTGGATGAAGATTTCAAGGTTGAATGAGAAGAAGGGGCTATATAAGCACATGAATAAAAGCCTTGAGAAGGGCATAAAAAGAGGGAATAATCTAAGGGGATACATGACTCAAAGGAACTACATGTTAAAGATGAAAAGACCAAAGAACCAATATATATGGGTGTTGTATATTTCCACTCACATGACCTAAAGAACAATAGTCATTAAGGCAATGCCGTGAGCATCGACACACTTAATATGGACAAACATGGAACTAGAAAGGAAACTAGTATGGGGGCACATGGAGAACTCAAAGGAATGCATGGAGATGTTGAAATAGCATAACTACAACATGGAACCAAGGGAACAAGTATAATCAAGATTGAGGTGGCAAGGAAGAAGTTGGACCCATGTTCACATTTCCCTAGGATGGATACATGCTTGTGCTTGGTACTATTTGACCAAGGGAAAACCATAATCAATATCAAGATGGAAAGGAAGCAATTGGACCCCATGTCCACATCTCACTATGATGGATGTATGCTTGTGCTTGGTACCAGCTGATAGCTAAGACTATTTTATATTTCCACACACACGACCCATAGAAACAACAATCATTAAGGCAAGGTCTTGAGCATCAACATACTTACTATGGGAAAACATGGAACAAAAATGAAAATAGTATGGAGGCACATGGAGAACTCAAAAAATGCATGGAGATATCAAAGTAGCACAACTAAAACATGGAACCAGTGGAGAAACCAAAATGAAGGTCGAGGTGGAAAGGAAGTAGTTGGACTTGATGTCCACATTTCTCTAGGATGGATGCATGCTTGTGCTTGGTACCAGTTGACTACATTGCTGAGAAGATCATATTTGATGGCTTCCCCCCATGTTCCGTGGACAAAAATGAAGAGGGGGATGGATTTTAATGTACGTAGGGAGGATAATATGCGTTACCTAGGGAGGTGCCCAAGGGGACAATGAATGTGTTGCGAATAAGTCCACTTGGTAGTTGGTGGGTAATAAACATGCCCACTAGGTAGTTAGAAGAAATAATATAATAACAAGGGGTAGTTGGAATAGGAACACTCATGATAAAGTATAAATACACATGAGTACCATTGTATTGGGAAAGTTGGATGTGAGTATTCTATTGTAACAAGCATGACTTGTTGAGTGATTCCTTTCGTAATGAATAATTGATGGTGTTGCACTATCTCAAGGGTTTTGATATTAAATTGGTGAGCATTTATGAATATCATAGTTTGTGTTTAATAAACTCTTAGTTATCTTGTGTGTGATTTTATATACAGATCAAAGGTATAAAATAGATAGTGTATGCGAGTAATATAGAAGGCGTGGCATACTTTATCAATTTTCCAATTGAATTAAAGAGAAGGAACCATGCATAGGATCTTATAGAGCATATGGAACATAGATATGTGTAGGTCCAAAAAAAAATTGTAGGAAAATTGTGCACAGTTTAAGGAAAGTGAAAATGCCAACATCAATTAAAGACATTTGAAGTTGGAGACTAAGTGATGGTGCATTTGAAGAAAGAGTGTTATCCTAGAGGCACCTATAATAAGTTAAATCTTAAAAGGATATGACCATATAAGACTCTAATTAAGTTCAATGATAATAACTATGAAGCTGAATTGTTAGAAGAGTTTGACATTTCACTCATTTTTCATGTTGCAGACTTGTATTCATACAAAGAAGAAGAGACATCGTAGATGAAGAATAAGATATCATCAAAGGTGATCTAACAAAACAAACATCAATAAAGAATTCGTAAGATATAGAAAAGGTGTTATGAGAAAAGGTAATTTAGAACAAAAATGATGAGTATGACCAATGTTTAGTGAAGTAGAGAGGTAGGCTAGAGGATGATACATTGATTTTTTTAGGAGAACATCACGAGCTAAAGGGAATAATGGAGCAAGTGGTGTGAGTAGCACAATGACTTAGCGTTTTTCTTGTAAGGGGAAATTGATGCAATGGCGTCTAAAGAGAGACAAATTATAAGCAGAAGGAGGAGGTTATGCAGTGCCCAATGTATCTTTCTTTTCATGTACTTTTTCTATATAGTATATTAAATGATGCTTTTTATCCAAAGCTATCGACATTTCATTCAAGATTTTATGTTTAGGAATATTCACTTCAAAAACATAGGGCTTTCAAATTTAAACTAATTTATTTTAATTTAAACATATTTATCAAAATGTGAAGAAAAATATGAACATGGTCCATAAAATTTTTAGAAATAATATAGAAATAGACATTGATATTATACTTAGTTTTAAATTTCATGGAATATAAGCAATAAGGTCTATAAAATATTATACTTATTATTAATACAAGGTGGAGTACATAACTCATCACATAATAACAAATATTTACAAATACGACCAAAAAATAATAAATATATATTAAAAATTATAAAAATACCATTATTAGTATTCATCAATTCATTCAAAAGACACATGGCAAATTATGTTATAACGATTTTAATTCAATATCTTATTATATATTTACAAAATCTCATGATAAGATGAGATCAATGATGTAGCTTGTCACACACTATTTATATGTCTAAAGTCACAACTTTATTGTTAATTGAAATTCAAAATTGTTGAATTGGTTAGTGCAAGCATAGTTAGATAATATAGATTTTCACTTCTCCTATTGTGTACTACAGAGTCTGTGTATGATTAAGCTTTTTCCTAATCAAAAGTATACTAAGAAACTGAGAAAGATTCCAGAGGTGGATCTAAATCGTTATCCAAGAGATTTTTTTGACGGAGCGACCCAAATTAGCAGGGAAAAATTGTGCAGAGCAAGAGGTATTCTACAAATATCTGAAGAGATTCAAATTAGCTTCAGGGCTGGAATTAGATATGGAATCAATAATTATTCTGAACTAATGGCACTATGGATTACTCTGAGACTGGCAAAAGAGAATGGAATTAAAAAACTGTCTATCTTTGGATATTCTCAATTAATCATCAACTGGATGAAGGGGGGGTCTCACTGTCAGAGTCTTCATCTGCAAACTTTGCTGGAGGAAACACTAAGAACTAGCACATACTTCGAAGAAATCTCCTTCACGCATATATACAGGGAACACAACATAGAAGCAGATAATCTATCAAGGTTAGGTCTATCCTTGGAAAAAGGTGTATGGCACATAATGCAAAATAATGGGTAGTTATCCAGACAATACTAGTACATATCGGTTGCACAGATCCAATCACTTGATCTTTTTAAAAGGACTTAACAGTTCAATAATGCAAGTATAGAATGGTTTCCTTTTTTGTCTTTTTGATTATAAGAAAACAATCATCCTTATACGATTGCATTTAAGGGATTTGAATGCCCCTCTACATGTTTCCTTACATGAGTTCGCCATTGAATATAACATATGATCGATCAAAGGGGTTAAAGACATAGGGGATATATTGAAATAAGATCCCCCCCTCTCTTTTTAAAACACCTTCCTTTAGTATTGGGGCGTGGTTGGCATGAATGTACACCTAAAGATTAAGATAATGGGGAACATGATATAACAAAATGGGCTCATACAAGATGCTTCCATTTTTACTCTAGCAATTGGATGATTTATAGTGCCTACTAGAGACATGTTCTGCTTGTTCATTAGTTTAATGAATATGGTTGAATACCTAATGGCTATTATGGATTTGACATGAGTTGAGTCAAGAAGTTTAAGTCCCTAAAGAAGGGTGTTTGCTTCATCCCAATTATTGGTAGTTATTCCAATGCCCCATTCATAGTTGTTAAGCCCTATATATTGTGACATTGCATTTCTATTATTATATGAGTATTGTATTTATTGGTATACTCCTATAACTTGTTGGAGATTATTATATGACTATTGTCTTTATGAGATCTATTTTTAGGATCTTCTCATATTGTCTTGTGCATTGATACATTGTGTAAGGAGGTTTCCCTCTGGAAGAGCCTTCTTATTCATCTCTTTATTTCATTCTCGAGGTGTTGGATTTCTCTTTCTTTCTAATTTTATGCTATTTTTGGAATTTGGTGTATAACATTTGGTATCGGATCCTTTTTTGTTGTAATTATTTTTAGGGGACATATTACACAACAAAATTTGGAGGAAGCTTAGAGGACATATTGAAGTATCCGTGGTAAAAATTTCAGGTCCTAGTTCATTATAAGTTTGGAGTTATAGTCTGTGGAAATTAGGGTTTTTGATTAGTCCAAACACTAGTCTCAAACAAGTGTTATGGGTAAAATAATTATATATAGAGCTTGAGAGATCCAAATTGAGTGCCACATGTTGCATTAGAAGGAAGGAAAACCATAATATTTGTGGTCAAAATTGCAAAAGTATAAAAGGAAAATCAGAGAAGAACTCTGGTAAATGTCAATGGGATCCGATGTCAAGAGGTGGAGAAACAATTACTTCACCCTCTAAACCTACTGAAAGCTCAACCATGACCGTTTAAGAAAATGAAGAAATGTGTAACCATCTATCAACTCTGGAGGCAAAGGTTGAGGAATTTAATGATAGGTTATTGACACATGTTTAATTGGTAAACACAAAAAAAGGATATAGAAAGTGAGTTGAAAAATATGGCCAATAAAGAGGATATTGAAGTTATGAAAGGAGTAATTCTAAATGAGACAAGACATCTCTTTCCTCATAATTCAACTCCCCAAGAAGAGGAAAAGGACAATAGGAGGGACTTGTCCCAATCATAGATTGTGAAAATTGAAAAACAGTTAGAGAACAAGAGGTTCGAGTCCTTGACATTTGATCATTCATCACATCATCATGGGGTTCAACATAGGACCAAGGAACTACTTCATTCTCAAGTTTGATAAGAGAAAATTTGATGGCAGTGATCCAATAACACGAATATTCTAGATGGAGTAATTATTTGATCTACAAGTGCCAACTTTACAAAATGGTAATTGTTGCATCCTTGTATTTAAAACCTGATCAAGTTGTATGGTACCAATGGATTTGTAACCATAAGAAGAACTCTATTGTCTCTTGGTCTAAATTTGCGCAAGAAACTCTATTGTCTCTTGGTCTAAATTTGCGCAAGAATTGATATAATATTATGGGGATATTAATAGTAACTTCTTCTTTAGACAATTGATAAATGTCAAGAAAAAAGGTCTAGTTACAAAGCACATTAAGCAGTTTCAGAAGTTGAGCCTTAGGATGAAGAACATTCCAGGGGATAATTGATTGGATCTCTTTATGGGCACTTTAAATAGATAATTCAACATGAGGTATGTCTCTTTGAGCCTAAATAATTTGAGAATACTTTTAGTTTGGCGAGTAAAGTTGAAATTAAAAAAATATGTCTACTAGAAGGGTTGCTACTAACACCAATAGAGAAGGAAATGTTTCCTCCCCAACCTCACTAAGCCTACAATTTTTAGGCCTAAAAAAGTGTGGGAAAGAAGAGAAAAGTGACTATGTTTCAATTGTGATAGCAAGTATAATTAAGGGCATAAGTGCAATGAGAAGAAACCATTCTCCATAGATTATGAAGGGGAAGAAGATCCAAAACCATAAAAGTCTCAAGAGGTAGATCTAGAATATACTACTCCAACCATATCTTGTCATGCATTGGTTTGCATTAACACTCCTCAAACTCTAAAGATAGAAGGATATATAAAAAAAGGTAACAGTGTTGATTTATTCTTGTAGTACCCATAACTTCATTAATTGCAAATAATCCAAACTTCTCAATTTCTTTGTATATCCATTACCAAAATTTCAAGAAATGATTGCAGATGGAGGTACCATAAATTGTTCAAGGATGTGCCATAGTATTAAGCTTACTATGCGGGAGTATTTATTGGATAGTACAATGATTGCAATCCAAATGGGTGGTGTTGTTGTTGTACTAGGGGTCCAATGGATAAAATAATTGGGAATAATGGCTCTTAATTTTTAGGAACTTTTCATGAGATTATTTTTAGGAGGAAAGAAAATTGAACTCATAGGTATTCTAGGGGAACCCTCTAAAGTTATAAGCTCTAACAACATGAAAAAATTACTAAAAAGGGAAAACATGGAGTAATTGTGCAATTCTACTCACTAGATGTCCAAGCACCAATACCCTCTATTCTAGTGGATCTCTAACAACTTATTGAAAATCATTCCAAGGTTTTTGGAGAGATGCCTAAAGTTATTCCTCCTACTTGATATCATGACCATGCTATTCACTTGTTACCAGGAGGTGTCCCACCTAACATTAGACCCTACAGTACCCATATGCACAAAAGAGAGAGATTGAAAATATGGTTCAAGAAATGTTAGATGCAAGCATCATTTAACTTAGCCAAAGTGATTTCTCTACACCATCAATGATGGTTTGCAAAAATGAAGGTTCATGGTGTTTTTGTCTACATTATAGAGAGCTCAATGAGATTACCATCAGAGATATGTTTCCTATTCATGTCATTAATGAATTAGTAGATGAATTACAGGGGGCAATTTTCTTTTCCAGGTTTGATCTCGATTATGGATATCATCAAATCAAAATGAGAAAATAAGACATTTTGAAAAACAACCTTCATAACACATGAAGGTCATTATGAATTTTTGGTGATTCCATTTGTCCTTACCAATGCATCTTTCATATTTCAAAGGATGATAAATTATATTTTTAAACCCTTCCTAAAAAAACCGCATTAGTATTTTTTAATGATATACTAAACTATAGAAAATCTTGGGAAGAGCATGTATGTAATGTACCAACACCCCAAGTCACACCACTGGGGTTAGATACACTGGGATCCTAACGGGAAAGGCATGAGTCGAGTGAATGCACAACAGAGTAAGGTTTAATTAATGCCAGGCCAACATGCCAATAAGCCAAATAAAGTAAAACAATCAACCATTAAAGGAAGACGACGCTTTCGATGCAAAATTTTCCCCGAATATACATACGATGCAAGGTAAATGTAACATGAATGCAACCAGGTCTAAGCAACCCTTTCACATGTAAATTTAATATCATCATCACATCTATGCGCAACCTCCCGTCGCATTTAACCAATAATAAGTTCAGATCTACATATGTTAATAAAATTTACCCTTACGACAATAAGCAAATCAACATTACAATATTCCAATAAAGAAAAATTATAACACCATAAGACACTAGATTTACGACATTAATCCATAGTCAATAAACCCATAATATATCAGATCTGGAAGCTTTCATCTACAACCATATAATTAACATAACCACCAGATTTACTGGCTACCACAAAACATAAACCAAATAGCATCCACTAGCTGCAATAACACATAAACAAATCTGCTCTATGAACTGCCAATTTAACATTATTAATTCATCCATATAACACAAGAATATAATCAAATATGCAACATAAAATTTCAGAGATAAACCCAACCTCCATGGGCACATATGCAACATAAAAAGAGAATACATAAATTCCAAATAAATACTTATCTCTGAATGGCGCAACTATCTTCAACAGGACAATGTTCCACCTAGCCTTAGACACAGTCAAGTCAATACTTGAACAGGTCACCCCTAAGTTCAGGCCATGGATCCACACAATAGGGAACTCTCAAAATCAGATCCTAACAACAATATTCAGGCCACAACATGAGGAAACCAACACAATCCCTCACCACTTACTTTCTCCTCCACCTCACTACCAGGTGCAATGGAAATCCCTTCACCACCCAGGTCCCTCAGGATATCACCATTCACCATTAGGATTTATGTGCAGGATCACGACGAAGACAAGTAATGGTCTTGAGGTATTTTTGTGTTCAATAGCAAATCTCACCAGTCTCCTCACTGGAATATATCCTTGTTCAATCACCCTCACCAGTCTCCAAGTTTTCTTGCAAATAAAAGGTTATGACAACTATGTGCAAAAAGGACCATTCGAATCCATCAAGAGGCATTCGAATGCTTGACAGAGTAACTCCCAAAAACTCATAATCATGACTAGAGACCAATTCAAATCCCTTTAAACAAATTCGAATTTGCTCCAAGAGACTGACTCATGTTTACTGAGAAGTGGCTCAAATTCACTAAGGGATTCACTAGTTCACTGGATGACCATTTGAGTTCTCATGAGAGCAACTCAAATCCACCTAGACTGACTCGAATTCACTGGAAAAATACTCCAAATCACTGGATACCATCAGAGCAACTCGAATTCCAGAAGTGGTACTTGAATTCACCCATAAATCACTCTAATTAACTGATGACAACTCGAATTGACCCAAATTTACTCAATCTAATTGGAGACAACTCAAATTGATCCAAAATTACTCAATTTAACTGGAGAGTAACTTGAATTACCCAAAATTACTCAATTTAACTGGAGAATAACTTGAATTACCCAAAATTACTCATTTTAACTGGAGAATAACTTGAATTACCCAAAATTACTCAATTTAACTGGAGAATAACTCGAATTACCCAAACCAACTCTAACTAACTGACATTCACTCCAATTCGCTAGAGTTACTAGGGACTAACTTGAATTAACTAGGAAAATCACTCCAATTAGAGTGGAAGTTACAAAATCAAGTGCATTGTTGATAAACATAGTCAATTAGGGCGTATAATACATGAGTGATGAGAGAATGGGTCCCACTAACACCAAGATAGGAATATTCTCTCAAGTGAAGGCACATTACTGCATGCAAAGCATTAATTAGGTGTACTTGGACCTACATAGTCCAATAAAATAAAAAATAGGAAACATAGAGTACTTAAAAGCCAGAGGAGTCTGCGGAAAGAATTTTTCAATTCGACAAGTTTTGAACCTATTAAGCAGGTTCATCCTCAGGAGAACAAGAATCTCACTCTTTTTTTTTTTCGTACTTGGATGTGAGGGATAAATACCTAATCTTAGCCTATTTTTATTTTTATATTTATTTCTAAGGTCGGCTCATATATTTAGGGTTAGGATATTAATTGGCTCATATAGTTGTTTGTTTTCAATTAAGTTTAATAAAATTATATGATTAATAGTAATTAGTTTAATTAATTCAAATCTTCTCTCTTTTTTTTATGGTTTAATTTATACTATATGTTATTAAGATTAATGTAGTACAATCTCCTTGTTCAAAGCAATATTATGTTTTACTTTTAAATTTTTTTTTATACATTAGGTTAAACATATCTATATATATATCTAATGTATAAACCATAATGATGAGAGTGTACTACAATTAAAATGTTGTTGTGAACTCTATGGTTAGTTGTAAATTTTAATTGTTATTTAGTGATTAGGGTATGATTATCTAGAAATTACAATTAACTCATAGTGATATAATTTTATTTTTTTTAATTTAATTTAATTAATTTTTTATTTTTTATTTAATTATTTATTATTTATTATTTATATTTTTAGTAAAGGAGAGCAATAAATCCCAACCCCAACCCCCTCACATGTGGAATCCATGACCCCCTAGCCGCGTGAGTTGTCCATGTTGAGCTATTTATTCAATTAAATAAAATAATAATAAAATAATAATAATAATGTCCAGGCACCTAGTGCCACCATAAGAACAAATAAATTCAACACACATGTCTGGGGCTTACCACCGGGGCATTACAATGTACACCATGTTGACAAGGTCTTAAAACAATTGGAGGAGTACCATCTATATGCCAAGCCTTCTAAGTGTGCCATTGGGTTTCATGAAGTGAAATATTTGGGTCATATTGTATCTAATGAAGGTGTCAAAGTGGACCCTAACAAAATTAATGCTATCATGGAATGACCAATTTCTAAAATCTTGAAGAATCTTAGAGGATTCTTAGGATTGCCATGATACTACCGCAAGTTTTTCAATAATTATGGTCAAATATAAGAACCTCTAATAGGTTTATTGAAAAAAGAGGAATTATCTTGGACTAAAGAAGCAACCAAAGCTTTCGAAAAACTTAAAGTGGCTATGTGTACAAATCATGTATTAACCATGCCTAACTTCACAAAAACCTTTATTGTGGATTGTGATGCCTCGAGGCATGGCATTGGTACAACTTTAGTGCATGAAGGAAGGCCCCTTGCCTTTGAAAGTTGCCAACTTAAAGGAAAAAAATTACTCAAACCAATTTATGAAAAGGAAATGTTGGCCATACTGCATGCAATTAAGAAATGACACCCTTAGCTTATAGGAAGACACTTTAAGGTAAGAACAGATCATGATAGTCTCAACTGTTAATTTTTAAGAAAATATGATGAGCTTTGAACTTTAAAAATTTAAATGCGGAAATACTAAATACTTGAATCAACGAACCATTCAATCACATGAAACATTCAACCATAACACAAGATGTACCTTGGGGAAAACCCTCAAAACAATGAGGATGAAAAACCCCAGCAAATCTTCAGAGTATAATTATGATAGATAGCAAATAATTTATTTTACATCAAGCACCCCCGGTGCAATTACAAAGCAAGAAAAAGATAAAGAAGAGAGACTCAGAATAATATCCTGCACAAAGAGAAGCGCCTTTCCTTCAAGAGAGAAGATAATTCACTTCACATTGAATTTATCAATCCTGTATAACATATTTATACATTCTTCACATGCATCGTCTTCTATTTTTATCTTCTGACTTCAATATGAACTCGCCCTCCATGTGGATGCAACAATCTTGCATGAAGAAGTGCGCCCCAATTCTCATGTAGTGCATTAACTCACTGAACTGATTCTTAGGATGAAATCGCCCCTTAATTGAAAGATTGCCCACTTAGTTAGTTGGATAACTTAAGTGTCGTCATGCAAGTGTTGCAACTCAAGTGTTATATTTTAGTTTAACATAAAGGTCGTCTTTTAGTTTCACATAAGTGTCGTCATGCAACAACACTTAGTTAACTAGATCTTCTTTGTTATCACTTAATTAACTTTCTTTAACTGATTCTTTCTTGTTAACATCACTATAGTGATCAATTCGAGTTCTCCTTTGATTTACTGAAGTCTTCACTGAAGTTTGACAATTCGAATTCTCTCTTAATTAATTCTTTTATGTGCAATTCAAATTCTCTCATATCTTATCACATCTTATCTTTATCTCTTGTCTTATCTAGATGGTCCATATGTGTTAACTTTAATTATCTATCATATCAGATTATACTAAGAATATTTCTTAGATGTTGTGATCATATTATATTACTCTCGGACCAAATGATCATATGCTAAAGTAATTCACTCTAGAGGTGGCCAGTCTCTAAAAGAGACTTAATAGAAATTGATGACCAATTGATTAGTAATACATCACACAACATTAATGCTTCAACATGCAACTCATCTACCTCTATAACTACAGGTCCACCCAATGGGTTCCTACTATAATTGGAGGTCCACATGAGAATTTGACTTGACACACAAGTCCAGAGCCTTGTCCAACAAGACTTTACAACATCATCACTTTGATACATCAAAGCATTCACCTCAACACATGAGGAATAACCTTTTACAACAGAAGGCTTAGTCATTCTTGAGTCCAACTCAAGAATCTACTCCAAGTTCCAAAGTCCAACTCAGGCTCCCTACCTCAACACATGAGGCTCAATCCTGGATGCACAAGATGGGCTTGGAGAATGACTCGTGATGCTATACATTTAACATTAAGTACTTCTTGGAATAAAGATTATATTTAGAAGAGCAACAAAAATGGGATACAGTATGCTAGGTTATGACTTTGAAATTATCTACAAAAACGGAAAATAGAATGTTGTGGTAGATGCACTTTCAAGAAAAGAAGATGACATAGAGGGATTACTATGTGATATTTCCATTATGCAATCTGATTTGGTGGAAGAAGAAAGGAAAGAATGGAAGCATGATTAGAAAGCATGCAAGATAATTCAACAACTACAAGAGGACCGTAGTTCACTAGATAAATTTGTGTGGAAGAATGATTCACTATGGTACCGAGATCGCCTATATATATGTAAGAATTCTCAAATAAAAAATAAGGTCCTTTTGGAATTGCACACTGCTCCTATAGGAGGACATTCAGGGTTCTTGAAAAATTACCATGGGATCGAGAAGGATTTTTTTTGGGAAGGTATTAAAAACGATGTCCAAAAATTTGTGGCAGTTTGGTTTTCCAACAGAAGAAAGGGGAGACAATTGAGACACCATGTATTATACAACCATTAGCCATACCAAGTCAATGTTGGGAAGAGGTATCAATTATGACATGTCTACCAAAGTCAAAAGGAAATCCTGTCATCAAGGTAGTAGTGGACCAACTCACAAAGTATGCCCATTTCTAGTTATCTCTTTATCATCCTTTTAAACTAAGTACAATAGTTGCAACATTCATGGAAACATGTCAGAAGCTACATGGAATCCCCAAGATTATTGTAAGTGATAGAGATCCAATTTTCACTGGTAATTTTTGGAAGGAAATATTTTATTGTTTGGGCAATTAGTTGGCTCACAAATCCTCTTACCATCCTTAATCTTATGGGCAAACTAAGATTGTGAATAAATGCCTAGAAGGGTATCTTCATTGCTTTACATTTGATAAACAAACGCAATGGGTTAAATGGTTTCCCTTAGCAGAATGGTGGTACAACACATATTTCCATACTTCATAAAAAATGTCACCATTTATGGCACTTTATGATTGTCATGCTCCTTCCATCACATCATCCTTGAAAGAGAAAGTTAAGGTTCAAGCAGTGGAAGATCATATATAGCACCAACAAGAGGTTCTCTAACTATTGAAATATAACTAGGCTATAACACAAAATAGGATGAAACACTAAGAATATCGACATCGTAGTGAAAGGAAATTCAAAGTGGGAGATTGAGCATTTTTGAGGCTACAACCATACAAACAAATTTCCGTCAAGCAACAAAAGAAGGAAAATAAATTAGAACCCAAGTTCTATGGTCCCTATAAAGTGTTGCAAAGGATTGGAAGTATGGCTTACAAATTAGAGTTGCCTCCATTTTGATGTGTACATCCCATCTTCCATGTTTCTTGGAAAAAAAAGGTAATTGGTGACAAGATCCCATCCAGACTATTTTACCAAAGATTGATGAAGAAGGGGAACTGATACTAGAACCTAAAACAATCCTCGATACAAGGATCAAGCAACTACGAAATTGAGCAGTTATTCGGTACCTAATCAAGTGGAAGAACTTGCCAATAGAAGAGCCATATCATGGTAAGATTAGTTCTTCAAGCATAAACATCCAAAGTTAATCAAGTTCCGAGGAAAACACTTGTTTGAAAGGGAGGGGCATGTTAATCCCTATATATTGTGACATTACATTTCTATTATTATATTAGTATTGTCTTTACTAGTCGGCTAGGACCTTAATTGTAATTATATGGTTGGCTAGAATCATAATTGTACCTTTTGTCTTACACACACACACACACACCAGGGAGACCTAGTTTTAGGATCACCTAATCTTGTCTTGTTCATTTGATACATTGTAAAGGAGGTTTCCCCCTCGAAGAGGCTTCTTATTTATCTCTTTATTCGATCTCAAGGTGTTGTGTTACTCTTTCTTTATACTTTTATGTTATATTATGGAATAAATTGGTGCATAAAAATAGTTCGTTTCCAAATTTCCTCGGGGATCAAGGATGAGCCACCTGCACCTGCCACCCTTGAGTTCCCTTTTGATGCCCCATCAAAGAAGAGGAAATGTTTACGATGTGATTTTTTCCTTTGTTGAAAATCCTCTTCATTCATTATGATCTGTCAAGAAGGATGAAAGGAGGGATGAGGATTTGCAAGTATAGAGTGAGAGCTTCCACCCAAATGAAGGTCTACCAATCAATTCCTTTCGTCATTGTCAATCAAAAATATTTGGTGATTCATTATGCCTATGGATTGCATTTCTTCCTTTATTAAGATCTTGGATTTGGATGTCGTGATCCTAGGGATGGCATATTCATGTTGACATATCACTTTATTACGTGCCATTAGATTTTCCAATAGATGTGTTTTGGTGTTGCAAGGCATGCCCTTGTGAGAGTAGGTTTGTAATGGAATTATCCTCTATACTTCTTGTGCCAATGAGTAAACATATCTTTGTATGTGTCTAGGACTATCATTGTATAGCTGAGTTCTTTGAAGGTGAGTTGCCAAGCCTATTTTGTGGATATGCATGTGAAAAAAAGGTGACATTGGCTCTCCTTATCTACTTCACACAAAGCATAATGAAATGGCCCACGAATCCCCTACTTTTGGAGGTTTTCAAATGTTAATAGTTTTCCATGAATCATGATCCAACATAAGGCATTCACTTTTGGAATCCCACCCCCATGCCATACATTCTTCCATATACTAGAGCATTAAGGTAGATAAATCGATTACCATTTTTCTTGGTACCCAAGCTTAACTATATATATACCCCCCCATCCTTTGTTGTTGTAAGGGTCGACTCAATTGGTGCATAACCTTTCATGGAAGAGAGGAGAATGTGAGTTAGGGTTGCTAGAATGTTAGGAGGTGAGAGAGACTATTCAATCCAATACTTATTGTTTATAGTCCAAGAAGATATATCAAAAAGAGTTGAGTACCCTTGGTTATCCATCCAAGCTTTTAGAGGAAGAATCTCTTCCTTATTTTCCAAAGGAAGGTTCCCTATTATGATATTTGTCCAAATTTTGAATGTCTCTCCATTTCCTAGTATCAATGTGAGTTTAGATTGAATTATAGGTACCACCAATTTGCATAGTTTCCATATATGCAATCCTTTTTTGCCATCAATTAGTTTGTCTATACATCTTTTTCAATTACATTGAAAACCCTTCAGATGAGCACCTTCTTCCACCGGTCAAAGTTACTTGTAATTAATATCCATAGAATCTTGGCTCCCATTGCAAATTCATTCACCCGATATCTTTTATATCAACACCGCCTCTCTTCAGGATCAAGATCTATATATGTGAAGGGTGTGTGCATGAAGCTACTCTTGCATGCACAAAGAGCTAAATTAGTTATCAATTTTTTTTTTCTTATTTTAAAGTAATATATATCTTTAAGAATAAAAAGAAAATACAATTTAAGATAATGAGAGGTCTTCTAATTCCAAATGTTGAAATTGTGAAGCAACATAGTAAAATATGAAATAAGATTACAATAATCATAACATAAACTTGTTAGTGAAACTTATCAATTTGAAGTGAGTAAACTTAGTATCCTTGACTTTAAGAAAGGTATTTTTCCTATTGTGGACAAGAATTGAGAGGGGTATTTTTCGTAATGTGGACAAGAATTGAGAGGGAAATGAAAAGATAAGTATTTGTCTTAGGGTCATGGTGTTCTAATTTCCTTCGACACGTTATGTAGTGCACCTCCCAAAAGAAAAAGAAAGAATTGAAAATGCATGTTCCTCTCACTTCCCACAGACAAAGAAAGAACTGAAAATGCACATTCCTCTCACTTCCCAAAGAAAGGAGAGTACACGAGAATATGCCTTATATATATATATATATATATTCGATTCTTTTTTAAAATTTGGAAAATGAAACATTGTGTTCTATTAAACCAACAACAATGACATGATTGAATTCAATGAAGGTGAGACTGAATTACTTCTCTCATCGTTTACTTTTTCTTTTGTTTTTTTCTCGTTTTTCAGTTTGGGTGGTATGTAGGCCACCGCTGCTTTCGCATTGAAAAAAGTAAAATATTCACGTGATTAACTTGGCGGTGGCAGGTTTTGTTTAATCGATATAATAATAATATTAATAATTATAATTAAGATCCTTTAATATATACACACCATACCATTTATCCTCCACCTCCTCGTGACAATTACAACTCCATACTTATCTAACAACACGTGTTGGTGATGCAATGAAGATGGTTCCCCTTAGGTTTTATTTGTTACTTTAGTGAATGACTAAACAATATATATATATATATAAATTATATACACATGGAGGGTATGTATGTATATATAATAGAAAAGATTTGAATTTTTATTTAAACTATTATGTAAATTAAAATTAAAAAATGAATGTATAAAATATTTATTAATATAAATCAAATCAAGAATTAATAGGATCAATTTTTTTAAATGTAATTTTTTTATTATTCAATATTAACTCTTTAATATTAAATGATAAAAAATTACACCTCCTCATATATGTACATGACAATATCTATGTCATACTCTGTTGTGGATATAAATTGTGGAACTCTTCCTTAGTGTAATTACTATTTTCTCTCTCTCTCTCTCTCTCACACACACACAGACACATACACACACACAGACACATATAAGTGAATTGTCAATTAGATTTATTTTTGGTGGTTAAAAGAAGAAGTTATTCATATTCATATATGTATATACATAGATGAATTGTCAATTGGGTTTAATTTGGGTGGCTAAGAAAAGAAAAAAGTTACTCTTACAACCTAGGTTCCAATCTCATGTGTAACATGTTTGTCCTTCATGGATTGTTGTTAAAGTACGAACAATCTCACTTTTGCTTAAGTACTTGAGAGTGGGATAAGATGTTTCCAAACAAAAAAATCCATGGGTTAGCTCAATTGGTTGTTGCCAATGTTGCTCGTATTTTGACTAGCTCCTTACTATTATGTTCTAATCCATGTGGACACGACACATTAGTTTATGTTGATGAGTTCACTAATGATACCATCCACGAATGTGGGAAAGAACCCTTAAGTTTCCCCACCAAATTTTCTTTATATAAATAAATTAAACCCCAAAAATTAGATAAGTTATAGGTTAACTAATGATACTATCCATAAATATGGGGAAAGATCCCTTAAATTTTTCACAAAATTTTCTTTATATAAATAAATTAAACCCCCAAAATTAGATAAGTTAATTAACTTGCCATACCAAAACAAATCAAAACCTAATTATATATTTTTTTAAAACTAATAATTTTTTTAAAATGATTAAAAACACATATTCATATATTTTTTAATAAAATCTAATCTACTAATTACATATATTATCATATAGTCATAATATGCAAACATAAAATATATTTTAAAAAATACTATGACAAAAAATATTATACTCAAATATTTATATGGAAATGGAATGTAGTTGGATGGGTATGGGTAAACTTGATAGGACAACCACTCAATTTTGGTAGTTATGAAATATTCTAATTAATTGGAATTGATAAACCCATAAGCATATCAAAAGCTACCGTTCCTATTTTAATATTCCATGCTTCAATTTCTTAAAGTTGAGAGTACACAGATTTCTATGCCTAACAATCCAAATATCAACTTGCACCTGAAATAAATGAGTAAGTCACCTAACTACATATTATAATGTGTGGTGGCTCAAACTTATCAATCATTATCACTTAGCTCGAGATAATGACTTACGAGGAAATACCCACCAAAGAGTATCTTTATTCATTATCAATAATGTGAGACATGTTATGTCAGGTTCTATTTTTAGTTTTTTATGTTAATGGATAACATTTAAAATTATAAAATCAATTTTTAGTGTTTTATGTTAATGGATAACATTTAAAATTATAAAATCCTATATTTGTTGTAACACCCATCCCATCTAAAATTTTAATATTCTCATCACAAAAATATCTCTCAAAACACTTTTTTAGTTTTTCAAACACAAACTAAACTATTTTGAATTACATGTTTTCTTATGAATACACTCATAATTAAAATAGTTAGCTAAGCTACAAACTAAATTATTTTGAATTACATATTTTCTTAATTATACATTTATAAATAAAATAGTTAACAAAGCTAAATGACTAGCCTTCCAAAGATGTCCAGATAAATAATAATAATAAAAAAACATGTTATATATATAAATAATAATAATAAAAAAACATGTTATATATATAAATAATAATAAAAGTTTTTACAATTTTTTCAAAATCAATGGTAAAAAATATAAAAATAAATTCTAACTTGTAATAAGGTGAAATGTCTAAGAGGGTTTTCATTGTTCTCGATGGAAAAGAAGAAATCAAGTTTTTTTAGCGACAAGGTGCTACTATCAACAATTATGTTGAAGTGTATGTCTTATTTCTAGGATCGGAAATTGTTAAAAAACTTGGATTGCAACAGATCATGATCTTTGGAGACTCCCTTCATGTCATCAAGCATGCAAGAAATCAAGCTGAGAAGCAAAGCGAAATCTAGAGTAAGATATATAACATAATTTCCTAGAACCTTCAAGGTGAAAGAGAAGTAAAATCCTTCCATATCAAGAGGCATAATAACAACTCCATG
This sequence comes from Larix kaempferi, assembly GCA_027924585.1. Taxonomy (NCBI): domain Eukaryota; kingdom Viridiplantae; phylum Streptophyta; class Pinopsida; order Pinales; family Pinaceae; genus Larix; species Larix kaempferi. Next base: position 15,732,716 of record BSBM01000362.1, read on the forward strand.
GATCAACTAGTAAATGAGGCAATCAAGCTTGACAAAGGAGTGCTGGTATGTAACAAAGGTCCTCCAGGGTGTTAATGGTTACAATGAATTTACTGAGGATAAACACAATGTTGGGGGCAAGAATGATTCTGGTTCGTAATTTTTGTTTTTGTTATAACTAAGTGTTGGAGCCACTCAACATGAGGCCTCCAAATGGAGGTTAAGTACCGTGCATCTAAAGTGAAGTCTTGTTGCATTCACTTCAAGGAAGTGAAATCCTTCTCTCCCATGTGCCTTCAACATTGATGTTTCTTATCTATCCTTGCTGACAACTCTAGTGCTATGGCCCTCTTCTCTAGTTCCATCATTATTACGTTTTATCATTTCCTAACATCTAGTATTAGAGTTAGGCAAAAAGTGGTATGAAGCTTGGAGCCATGGAGAAAGCATTTGGGATAAATTCTTAAGTTGGGAGAGGACACATACTCATAATGGCATATAACAAAAATTGATGGCATGGATCTATGTGAAGCATTAGCATAAGAAGCGCACGAAACATGTAGATGAAGAAGTAATTGGTTCACTATATTGGAAGCATTTTTATGGAGTTGGATATAATCTCAATGTAAATAGGCATACAACTGTAAGACCTGTTTAGGCATGCGTACACTTGGTTTATTGGGTTTTCGTATGAAAAGCCTAGATGTAGATTTAGGTAGACTAAACAAGGGGGGGGGGGGACATGTTGTATTCTTGGATAATCGGTTAAAACTTTGAGGGGGCTTGGTCTTTACCCCAAGTCAAGTTTAAAGGTGGGGATGTTAGGTTAATCTTAACTCGAATAAAGAGTTAAAGATGAGTTTACCGTTGGTGGTTTACAGGCCCATGGTTTTGGATGTCTTGTGGTATTTTCCCATGGTATTGCATGTGATGAAGCCTACTTAAAAGCTTGAGTAACTCCATTGTAAAGCGCTTGAGAGTGGTTGGTGATGGCCGGATTTCCCATGTCATGGCCGGAGTGAGCAAGGGTAATAGATGTCCTGTGGTATTTTCCCATGGTATTGCATGTGATGAAGCCCACTTAAAGGCTTGAGTAACTCCATTGTAAAGTGCTTGAGAGTGGCTGGTGATGGCCGGATTTCCAATGTCATGGCTGGAGTGATCAAGGGTAATAGATCTATTGTTGGGTTTTCCTGATTTGGGTTTCCAAGGTAAAAATCTTCTTTCTTCATTGTGTGTGCTTTCTTATTATGTGTTTATTTACTAGCAATTGGTATTAGAGCTAATTGACATGTGTGCGTAATGGGTGGAAATGTCTTGGAAGATATGGCTGCTTGCATTGAACCCAAGATACTCATACATTGGTCCATCGAAAACTAAATGAATACGGTAAGCTCACAAATTAAAGTGATGGTTCATGGGTATTACAACTAGAAAGGGATGGTAAAAAATTGAGGATAAGCACACAGAAGATGCAAATCAAGAAGTGATTAGTTCACTAGAAGCATTTTTTTATGCAGTTGGATTTAACCACAATGTAAATGGGCATATGCCTATAAAACCTATTTAGACATGTGTACCCTTGGTTTTTTGGGTCACCTATGAAAAATCTAGATGTAAATTTAGGTAGATTGAAAGTGAGGGCATGTTGTATTCTTGGAGATCGAGTTAAAACTTTGAGGGGGGTTGGCCCATTAGAGGAAATTTCAACTTAAACTGGGCCTTTCAACCTTAATTCAAATTTCATGTCATCATGTATTAGCTAATCAAATTGCTTTAAAATTCAAACACCGTACAGGTCTTAAATTTTTTTTTATTATATAATCCTAAAATAATGGATTATTTTAATAATATAATTTCTCTACCCCTACCCTAAATATTCTTGGATATTGAAATTATCTCTTCCCAAGTTGCCCCAAATTGTCTTGGATATTGAAATTATCTTTGCTCAGGTTGCTCCAAATTGTCTTGGATGCCAAAATGAAATTAATATCCTAACCCATTCTCCACTAATTCTAATAAATGAGTATAACCCATTCTGCACTAATTACTATTACAACTAATATATAATAATATTCTATTATAATTAATATTTTATAATAACCGTCAAAAGTTGGGTCCAATAACTTTTAACCAATATCATAACTAATATACCATCAATATTTTAGGTAATATTTGACCAATATATAATATATAATAGTAATAGTAATTAATTTTATAACTAATATATAATAATATTATATTATAATTAATATTTTATAATAATTTGTCAAAAGTTGGGTACAATAACTTTTAATTAATATCATAGTTAATATAGCCATCCATCTTTTAGATAATATTTGACCAATATATAATATATAATAGCAATAGTAATTAATTTTATAACTAATATATAATAATATTATATTATAATTAATATTTTATAATAACCATCAAAAGTTGGCTCCAATAACTTTTAACTAATATCATAAGTAATATACCCCTCAATCTTTTAGGTAACATTTGACCAATATATAATATATATTAATAATAGTAATTAATTTTATAACTAATATATAATAATATAATATTATAATTAATATTCTATAATAACTCTCAAAATTTGTGTCAAATAACTCTCAAAATTTGTGTCAAATAACTTTTAACTAGTATAAATATATAATTAATATATAATAATAACTAATATACCCATCCATCTTTTAAATAACATGTGAGCATATATAGTATATAATAATAATAGCTATTAATATTACAACTAATATATAATAATATTATATTGTAATTAATATTTAATAATAAATGTCAAAATTTTGGTCCAATAAATTTTAACAAATATCACAACTAATATATAATAATATTATATTATAATTAATATTTAATAATAACTGTCAAAATTTTGGTCCAATAAATTTTAACTAATATCATAACTAATATACCTATCCATCTTTTAGGTAGCAGGTGACCAACAGATAATAGTAATAGTAATTAATATTACAACTAATATATAATAATATTACATTATAATTAATATTTTATAATAAGCGTCAAAAGTTGGGTCCAATAAGTTTTAATTAATGTCATAACTAATATATAATATATAATTAAATACAATAATAACTAACATACCTATCCATATTTTAGGTAATACATGACCCAATAACTTTTAAGTTGGCATTGTGTATTTAATTTTGTTTCCTTGTTTTGGGTGAAAACACTACATTTCTCATAAATTGATTTTAACATAAAATATATATCTCAGGTAGCTTTGATAAAAGTGAAATAATCTTGGGCTGCTTCGATAAAACTGAAATAGTATTAAAAATTACCTACATGACTTTTTTTACCATTTTCCTTAAGAGGCCCATTTTTCATCCAAATTTCCTCTAAGTATTTACCCCAAGTAAGTCACAAAAGGGGGAATGTGAGGTTAATCTTGACTTGATTAAAAATTCAAAGATGGTTTACGTGGTTTAAGGGCCCATGGTTTTGGGTGTCTCATGGCATTGCTTTTTCCAGAGTGGTCAAGGGTAATATATCTATTTTTGTTGGTTTTCCCATTTGATTTAATCACAATATAAATGGGCATATGATTGTTAAACATGCGTACCCTTGGTTTATTGGGTCATCGATGAAAAATCTAGACATAGATTTAGGTAGATGGAAGATGGGGGCATGTTGTATTCCCATATACCTGATTGAAACTTTGAAGTGGTTGGTATTTACGCCAAGTCAAGTTTAAAGGGGGGAATGTTAGGTTAATCTTGACTTGGTTATAGAGTAATTAAAATAACCTTGATTTGGTCATTAATGGGTTTACTGTTGGTGGTTTACAGGCCCATGGTTTTTGGTAACCAATGGTATTGCATGTGAGTAAGCCTACTTAAAGGATTGAGTAACTCCATTGTAGATTGCTTGAGAGTGGTCGGCGATGGTCGGATTGGCCATGCCTTGGCTAGAGTGGTTAAGGGTAATAGATCTAGTGCTGTTGGTTTTCCTGGTTTGGGTGTCCAAGGCAAAATTCTTTTTCTTCATGTTGATGTTTATCCAGGTTGCAACATCGAGCAAACATTTTGCAGACATTCTCCTAGAGGGGTCATGTGTGTTGACCAATAGCTAGTGGAGAATGGCCCTGGCGTAGCCTTGATTAGTCATGTGTGTCGATAAGAGTGAATAAGGCTTGAGGTGCTTAGCCTTGATTAGTCATGTGTGTTGACTAAGAGTGAATAAGGCTAGAGATCACATTGCATGCTCTATGAGGGAATGCTCCGTGATAGAGTGATCTATTCTATATTAGAGTGAGTTGACTTGTTTATTTGATAAGGGATTTCATCCCCTTGTGGAATATGCAAGTCTAATCTAATGTTGAATTTGACATAGGCTCTAAGAAGTGTCTGGGACTTCTTAGAGTGGGGTCAAATCAACATTAGAGCTATTTGTGAATAAACGTGCATGTGAGGAGATGAAGTCAAGTCAACGATTGAAGAAGTCCCATATAGCATTGAAGAAGTCCCAAGGAAAGATTGAAGACAAAAATAAAGTTGGCCCTGAAGATAAAATAAAAGATGGAGATCAAAATAGCAAGTCAGCCCCAACAAGAAGATAACTTGGCCCCACTAGTGAAAAATTCAAGTGAACTGAAGAATATAAATAAAGTGCTTCAACATTTCATTTTTGCACTCATCATCCAACATCATCTTTGCAACATTGGTGTGCACTTTCCAATGAGGGCTAGTGAAGAACACACAAATTAATTACCCTACCCTTGCTAGAATATCCGCTACCCTTGCTAGGGTTTCTTGTGAAGAAGGCACACCTTTCCATGTGTTAGGGTTTCTCTTCATGATTGGTATTGTATTTGAATTGGACTGATTTCTTCTAAGAAAATTTGGATGGATTTTCTCCCTTTTGGGTTTGCCAGGATAAAAATCTTTGTGTCTCTTGTGCATGGCTATCTTTCTATGATCCTTTGTTTCTGTTGCAATTTAAGTTGAAATTTTCAGTGTGCAATTATTGAATTAAACTGTGGGGTGAAATGAATGCTTGAAATCATTGTGAAATAATTGTCAAGATATGGAAATAGATTAAAATTCAACACTTCATTGTGTGTGCTTGGTTATTATATGTTTTATTAACTAACAATTATGCATGTGGGATAACCCTTGATGTTGTGGAGTGGGGCATTTGTGTAACTATTAATAGGTATGGGGCTTTGGTGGCACATTAGTCTAGGCCTTTCCGTTTCACAGGCGCTTCGAGTAAGGTATTTGTGGCTGGCTCTTTGTTTGTCAAGAAATGGAAATTTGTAGATAATCTCTGATTATTGGTCTTGTTTGGCTTGGAGAGGAGCAGGTTATGTTGCCCCCCCCCTTGGAAGATTGCTTTATTTCTTTTGAGCATGGGCACAACGCTTTTATCTTGAAGGGGGATGGGACCAAAATGGTGAATCCCTCAAACTATGGCTCGTATGGCCTGGAAAGAAATCATAGATGGAACGGATTTTGAGGAGGTTGAAGTTCCATGTGGATGAAATGAAGCAGTCCATTGATCGTATTAATGCATATTTAGAACTATAGCATAAAAAACATGATAGGCTTGAGACCAAAGTTGAGAAACGATGAGAAAAGATTAAGAAAATGATTCGTGGAAGTGAATTGCATTTTAACTTGATTCTAGACTTTTCCCAAGTGAACTAGTCTCATGTTAGGCATTTCATCAGTGCAAAGGATATTGAAGAAGAAATAGTTCAACAAACTACTCTGGGAAGATATGAAGGCCTAAGGTCCTCAACTAAGAAACAAATTCAGAGTGAAAAATCCATGGAGTAAGGCCATAGTGGCCATGTCTTTACATGACTATGTTGGGTTCTTATGTATTTTCGATGCATCATTCTATTATGGCGGTATGTTAGATAGTATAGATGTAGAATTTGTTTGAAAAATCTGTTTACAGTATGGACTTATATGGTCAATGGGGATTTTGAAGAATCTATTGAACTTTCAGCATAAATTTTGTATTGAAATTATCTGTAAATCTTGGGTTGCTTAGGTTTACCCTCAACCATTTAATTTAAAATATCTTACCTACTTCTCTAAAAAAAAAAAAAATCTAACTTGTAAAACTAAAAAAATAATATAATTCTTTTGAGGGATTGGAATTCATAACTTAAAAAGTTTTAAAAATCCATTAATGTCATAAAAGACATTCAAACTCTTATTACAAAGGAAGAGGTTTTTACTTTGGAGGAAAAGATTGGCGTTAAATCAACATAATTCCATCTTAACTCTGGTTCTACCAAGCACCAAAAGGGATCAAATCCACCGTGGTGTACACTTTTTTAATTAAGGAAATGTTTGCACTTCAAGGGATTTCATCCATTTTGGTACTTGGTAGATCTCGAGTTAAGATGGATATACGTTGGTTTGGGCATCACCATCATTATTATTATTACTATTATATTTTTAATTTTGTAAAATATTATATTGGGCCAATATATAGAGACAAATGTTGCAATTTGTTTAATACTAGGCTCTAAAATTTAATAGGGATCTAATTGTATTTATGTTTGTCCATTTTAATACATATATTTGATTAATTTTAATTGTTTATTTTTATTATATATATATTAGTTGGGCCGACATGTGTTACAAACATGACACATCTCACCCACATGGGTTGTAGAAAGCACCTCTTGGTGCAAATCACAAAAGGGAAAGCTAAGGACATTAAATGATAGCAAGTTGAAATCCTAAAAATTGGAGGACATGTCCTCATCTGTCACATTCACAAGCTCTTCAATCTAGTAGTCAAGCATGGTTTCCCTAAACCATGGACTCAAAGCCTCATTGTTCCTGTTTTAAAAAATGAGGATAAAAGCAACCCCTCTAATTATATGGCCATTATGATAAACCCTCTTCTAGTAAGCTATATGGAATTATTTGGAAAATAACATTGGCATATGGTTTGAAAGTCAAGGAAAAAAGGGGCTAAAGACCATGCCCATTTTAGAAGCTATCATTCCACCATGGACCACATCGTTATGTTTAGGATCATTGCAAAGGAATGTCACAATAATATACACAATCTTCTTTGTTTCTTTGTTAACTTTAGGAAAGTGTTTGACATGGTGTCTGGAATTAAATTTTGGAATGGATTAGAAGAGTTAAAGGTTCTTTGAGTTTAAATTAGCTATTGCAATAAGTTTTCACATGAATTACATTTCTAAGCTCAAGAACATTGAGGGTCAATTGGAACAGATTAATTGTAATATAGGAGTTAATCAAGAATGTCCCTTGTCCTCTACCCTTATTCGGCATTTGCATTGACAAGTTAGAGGAATGTTTGAAAGAAGCAGGTTGTGCTAGCACTAATTTCATTGGAATAGTGACAATCCTTCTTCTTTACAATGATGATATTGTTCTTATGGCGAGGTGTCCCTCCGATCTTGACAAACAAATAAGAAATATCAAGAATTTATTTTCTAACATTTGTATAACAATAAACATTGACAAAACAAAGGTTATGATTAACAAATCCAAAAATACCACTTAAGTTAATTTTGTGTACGATAATAACAACTTAAAGGAAGTTACTTCATATAGATATCTTGGACTCAACCTTCATCTCAAGCTTAACTAGAACTATACCATTAAGAAAATGATTTTAATGGAGGGTAGAAATTCTATTTTGGTCTTGAAAACAAGTGTAAGTTAACTAGATTTTGGTGGTGGGAATAGAGTTGAAACTCCTCTTTGAGATTTATCATCCCTATTTTCTTATATGGATGTGAATTCTAAGTATATAACATCTCTAGATAATCATGGAGAAATATCGAGCAAATCAAAAAGCATTTTATACTTTATAATGTACAAATTAAAAGAAAAATACTCTATCATATCCTCCTTATAGAAGCGGGTCTTCCCCTATTGTGAATATGATATGACTAGGTACTTAATTTACATGCACAAGACAACTAACATGAAATAAAAGAAGCTTCCTAATATTGCTTCAAACTCTAGTCAAAGCCACCTACTCAATAGGGGCTGGCATAATGATGCCAAGTCTTCTCTAAATCAATGGAGAGTAAAGGAGAAGGCCATTCTACAAAATATTGATACTGTTAAAAATTATATTACATCTAAATTTAAGGAGAAATTGTGGCGCGATAAAGAATTAGAGGATGAGAGTAAATTAAGATACTATAAATGAGATCATCAACCCTAATCTAAAATATCAAAAGTATATTTCTATTTCAACTTGCATAAATAAGAAAATCAACATTGTTAAGATAATAATGAACTCTCATGAGCTTTACAGTGAAACAGTGCATTGGACATTTCCTAAAACGTCATGTGATGAAATAATATGTTATAATTGTGATATTGAGAAGTTGGAGGATGAAAAACACTTTCCCTTAAATAGCCAGAAACAAAATATCCCAAACATCATGTTGTCAAATTTCCTAAGCATTTTTCCTTAATGCTCCATAACACACCAAAACATGGTCCCACAAGAGACAATTGGTTTTCATCCTTTTTAGCTCCGAGTCCAAACCAAAGCATAAAAGAGAAAATGACATTTATCAACTTTAACCAGTTATAGAGGCATCCAAGACTCAATGAGGACGCCATCCATTGTGTTACACCGTATTTTGCCACCTTGTGAGCATTAGCACTCCTTGGCCTCCCTTACCCATTTGTAGACTCAAAACCATATTTTTGGTTCTCCTTGAACCCATTTTTCCTCCTATACGCGATCTGCTTCAGTACAACTCACGTACATGCTTGTTGCATTACTACAGTCAGCGTACATCGAATTTTTTGGTAAATGAGAGTAAAATCTCTATTTTTCACTCCAAGAAGCGGCCATTGTGATCTTTGGCCTTCCATGTACCTTGAACGACTCGATTTGACCTTTCACTTGCCTTTGGAGGGTTATATATTGAGCTATTGTGATGCATGGAGGGAGGAGAAAGAGAAGAGCAGCGAAACTTTACCGAAATTTTGGCTTGATTGCTATTGCTTGAGTCTACATCCATTGATCCTAGTTGTTGTGAACCATCTATGTTCACCTCCAAAACTATTTCATATCTTGTGAAGGATTTTTTCTTTTAATCATGAGTTTGCCATTGTATGGGGGATTGAAGTGATGGAGGCACAAGTGGAGGGACCTAGTTCTTGGTTCAGATGAGTTGCCGACAGGAGGTTGTATCTTGTACTTCTTGTTTTTTTTTGTAAATAAAAACAGAACTATATATTACATGATGAAAGAGAGTACATATCTAGACAACATCTGCAAAGGCATTCCCGACCAACAGAGGTCAAACAGGAACCCAGAATCCGACTTACTGTAACAAAATTGCCTCATAGCATTCCCGGCTTTGTTTGCCAAACAAGAAAAAGACATAATCACAACAGGACAATCTAACCAAGAGTTCATTACAGACTCCATAATTCCGATAATACAGACTGGATTTTGATAGTGACCATACATACTTCCTAGAGCTAGAGAGAGACCAAAACACAGAAACTAGACAGTGCACCTCAATCAATAGTAATAGTTTGCAGAGTCTGAACCGCAGGTGCTGGGGAAGGGGTTTTGGCGGGCATCAAGTTCTGGACCGAAACGTCACCACCCGCAATGCCTGGACGGGAAAGAGCTCCACCTTGGCTGCTTCCACTCCGATCATCAACAATCACTCCTTGAATGACGAATGAAATGCCCAGTTTCTTGGCAATGGCGTCAATTTTAGAGTGCATCACCCTATTGTCCATGTTGTGAGATTTCCAGGATCGCACAGGCTCCTCGTCACCCTGGCGTTTATTTGCAGAGTCCATCAGAACGTTTCCCAACAAATTTTTGGTGACCCAATGAGTCATGAGAGTGCGCTCATAGAGAGAAACCCGACCAGCCGTGGTGCCAGGGTCAACCACCCAATCGTCCAGGTCCTGATAGATTTCTCCCACAGATAAAGCTTGGGCATTTTCCCAGAGAGCCTTCTCAGTCCCCTCCATTTCATCATGAATGGGGGAGGAATGCGATTGTGGAAGAACTCAGCAGCATCCCTCAGACGGGATCTAGTAGAGGCACGAGTAACCCTACCCGAAACAACACCACCCAAGCTGGGCGAATCACCACCAGACGGGGAGGAGAGCCTACGTTTCGGAGCCATGATGTAAACAGGAAAAGGATCAAACAGAAGAACCAGAAAAAACCACCCAACAGAATACTCAGGATTCCACAAGGCACGAGATCTACAGAAACTGGCTCGTCTGTTGAGAATGCAAATGTGTTGAGGAATGGACATTATGATCAAATTTAAAACAGGGTGGTGCATCATAGCCATTACTGCCTGATGATGCGAATCTGCTGTCAAGTACAGAGCCTCCATTGTCAAGAGATCTACCCCGATCATGATTCTGAGGGAAGGAAAGAAAAGGAATGAACAAGGGATGCTCCTAGTCTTTTCACCACCTATTTCATACTTATGAGAGTACGTCGCATCGTCTCTCATAATGGGGTTCATCAAGGCAAGTGTCGTTCCGAACGGTAGAGAGACCTGACACGAGGCTCCCTCCTGACCTCATCATCCACCATGTTTACATAACTTACATGAGGCGTGCCCACAGCCGGCAGCAGAATTAAATGCTCACAATCCTTCTGGGCCAAGTGGCAGCATGATTTCATCCACTCGTCATCATTGTTCTCAGTCTGATTGCAAGCCCTTAGGGGGGACCCATCGTCAATTCCATGATTTTCCAGATGGTCCGCAACTTTGTTTGCATCCCGCTTGATGTGGCTAAAGCAGACAGCCTCAACATTAAACAGGAGCTCGCGGAGATATTCCAGCATGGAGAGTAGGCGCCAACTGGATGAGAATTTTTTCGGCAATTGTCCAAAGGACATTTTCCTAGCCATGTGGATAATTATCAGCGAATCCCCCTCGAAAACCACCGGGAGCCAGGCTTCGATGATTCCCAAGCAAACCCCCTGAATAAGACCTTCAAATTCCACAGAGTTGTTGGAATCATGGCCAATGGCACCAAAAAAAAACTTTACAATGGATCCCGACTCATCTCTGCACACTCCTCCAAACCCTGCAGGGCCAGGATTACCCCTAGACGCCCCGTCGAAATTAACTTTGAAGCTCCTAGCCGGAGGGGGAAACCATCGGGATGGAATTCCGGGTATGCAAATAACCTCCTTTTTTCGTAGTCCCTCCAGATTAGAACGACGCAGCCCCCATCCTTCCGCAACACGGTAATCCCCCGATGAAAACTCTTTGTCTTTATCAGACCATTGCTGACAACGAATGGTCTCTATCATGTTTTTTCCCAATTTTAGCTAGACAGTATCCTCCGAGTTGGAATGATCTCTAAAGATACGTTCATTCCTTTCTTTCCAAATAGACCACATAACCATTCCCGGGAACAGTTGCCAGAGCAAACCAATGATGGGGTTAGAGAAGGCCATGGGATCCCAGGAGTGAAGTGTTTGTTCTGGGTGGTTTCTAACACGATGACTTCTTCTGAAGATGGTAACACCCCTATCCCAGATCGAGGAAGAAAATGCACAAGAGTCAAGCAGGTGACCGTTGGATTCCTCTTCACTGAGGCATAAGGGACAGCGAGAAGGACCACAGATTCCCATCTTCCTTAGATTTTCGCTTGTTAGGATCCTCTTCCAAACCACAAGCCAGCAAAATATTGTGATTTTTGGCCATTTGTTCATACCCCAAACTTTTCCCCAGACTTTCCTTTCCTCCTCATTGTCCTGTATTCGAATTTCATACGCCTCCTTGATACCAAAGGTTCCTTTCTGAGAGAAACCCCAGCATAATCTATCCTGAGAAGCACATGATCTAATGAAACGTTCCTTCATTGTGGAGTCAAAAGAAGAAAGAGAGTCCTCCTCAGAAAACCCATCCCAGCTTTCAGCCAAAAGCCATTCCCTATGCCATTCCTGATCATTATGGTTCCAATAATGAGCCACCTTAGTTTTTACAGAGGCTATGCCCCTTTCTTTAATAGAACTCCATCTGGGATCATCACCAAGAATGGGTAATTGGTTCCATGAATCTTCCCAGAAGTTGGCCGTCTCCCCATTGCGAATTTCCCAGAAACAGTTATCCTGGATCAAACGCCTGGCCGCAAAAGCTTTCATCCACATGTGAGATCCCTACTTGAACTCAATTGCCCAATCTCACTATCCCAAGCATACTTGAAGTGCTAGAGTTTTGCCCAAGGCTCTGTTTGATAATTGCACCAATGCCACCAAATTTTTGCCCCATAAATTTCACTTAGAATTTCAGGGTCTCTTAATCCGAGTCCCCCTTTCTTCTTGGGTTTGCAAAATTTTTCCCAACTCACCAGAGAGAATTTCTCCTTATTTTCCCTGCTACCCCAAAGGAAGGATCTTTGGATGCTTCGAATTTCCCTTAGGATAGAATTGGGCGCATAAAGCATAGAAAAAAGATAGACAGGCATGGATTGCAGGACTGACTTAACCAGGGTGAGCCTGCTGGGAAAGTTAAGGGGGCGAGTAGTCCAATTTGAGAGTCTTTTCCTCATCCTATCCACAAGATCACACCAGGACACCTTGCGAATTGTGCCATCCGAGAGGGGGGCACCAAGGTATTTAGAAGGAAAGGAGTCGTGCTCAAAGCCCAGAATCCGAATGATGTTGCACTGGGTGATGGCGGGAGTATTGAGAAAAAACACCAGAGATTTATCGGGATTAACTGCCAACCCCGAGGCTTTGGAAAATAAATCCAAACAACTTTTGAAAGATTTGGCTTCTTGGACTGAAGGGTGCCCCATTAACATAGTGTCATCAACAAACTGTTGGTGAGTCTGCTTCTCCAAGCCATCATGTAATCTAAGACCCTTGATTCCACCAGATTCAGCCCGAGAATGTAGGAGTTTGCTGAGACCTTCAACCATAATTATAAAGAGGAAGGGAGAAAGAGGGTCACCTTGCCGAATAGCCCGAGATGCTTGAATCAGTTTGGTTGGGGAGCCATTGAGAAGGATGGAAAAGAAAGGGCCGGTGACCAAATTCATAACCTAGTTGATCCACATCTGATTGAAACCAAAAGCTCCCATAATACTATGCATGTATTGCCAGTTCAATTTATCATAGGCCTTTGCTATGTCCAGTTTCACAAGCATACCAGGTTTCTTCAAGGTCCTGAGGGAGTGTAACGTTTCATGGACTAAAATGATACCATCCACAATCTGTCTTCCTTCCACAAACCCTGATTGCTCAGGGCTGATAAGAATGGGGAGAAGAGGCTTAAGACGATTATCAATGACTTTGGAGATGGTCTTATATATCACATTGCATAGAGAAATTGGTCTAAACTTACCAGGGGAGTCAGCTCCCTCCTCTTTAGGAATTAGAGAGAGAAAGGTAGCATTAAAGGCTTTCAAAACACCCCCACTACATCTTGATTCTTCAACCAGCTGATGGAACTCAATCTTAATGAGGTCCCAGAAGTGGTGAAAGAAGTTGGAAGTGAAACCATCTGGGCCAGGATCCTTTCCTGAAGCCATTTGATGCACGACATCCTCAACTTCTTGTAAAGAGACAACCGTATTAAGTGCCTCATTATGAGCTTGTGAGACAAGACGAGGGATCAGAGAGGTGATCTGGGTAATATTTGGCCCACGATCAACTCAATCCTCCATAAGCACTGTCTTGAAATGATGGACAAGCTCCTCTTCTATCTCCTCTCTAGACTCAACGATGTTCCCATTGGAAGATCGAATTTTCATGATTTTAGATCTGTGCCTGTTTTGAATGACCGAGTTGTGAAAGAACTTAGTGTTTCTCTCCCCCTCCTGAAGCCATTGAATTCGAGATTTTTGCTTCCAAAAGGATTCCTCCTGCCTTTCCCTATCTTCCAGACGCTCAAGAAGATTGTGTTCCCACTCTTTCAGATCCTCACTCCACCCTTCTTCCATCCCAAGTTTATGAGTTAGCTCGAGATCCGAAATAATTTGTTTTTTGTATTCGAAAATATTACCAAAGTCCTCCTTGTTCTAGGTGTGGATTTTGGATTTCAAGGCCTTCAATTTTTGTTGGAATTGATACATCCGTGATCCTTCCTGGGGTACCAATTCCTTCCACCACTGTCCCACCAAATCCTTAAATTCCTTGTGATCCAACCAGAATTGCTCAAAACGAAAAGGTCTATGCAGGTTGTTAGTAGAACGGTCCCATGTGAGACATACTGGCCAATGATCAGAACCAGCAAAGGGTAGTACATTGGCATTGACCTCTCCCAATTACCGAGCTATATCCTTCGTTGTCAGGAATCTATCCAATCTGGAAGCAACAATATGGGGCCCACCTCTTTTATTGTTCCATGTGAACCATGCATTTATAGTCTCAACATCTATCGGCTGGCTGTGGTTGAGAATATCCTTGGATTTCTCTTGGAATCTATCCAAAAGTCTACGACCACCATTTTTTTCATCCAAAGAGGCGATCAGGTTAAAGTCCCCACCAACAATCCATGAACCCTCCAAGGCTTGTGTCGAGAGCCAGGACAGGACATGAAGAAAGGCCTCTTTAGGCAAAGCCATACAAGGGCCATAGATGTTGGCCAAAGACCCTTTCACCGCAGAATCAATTATCCTGAAATCACACATAAGGGAGAACCTACTGGATCTCCAATTAGAGAGTTGAACAGAACTGGGATTCCACAAGATAGCCATACCACCGGCCATACCAATGGCATCCGTTGCCATAATCCCAGCTCCCCTCCAGATTCTTTGTCCATACTTCTCCAATGTTTCAAAGGAGCATTTGGTTTCTTGCAATAATAACACATCAGGTCGCTCCTGCTTTACTTTCCTAGCTAATGCTCTAATTTTCCCGGGATGATTGCACCCCCTAATATTCCAGGTTATTATCTTCATTGGAAAACTTTGGCAGATTCAAAAAAAGCCTCCCGTATCGTAGGGTACAGCCCTGATTCCACAAGCTTCACACCAATTTCTGCAATGCGTTGTTTATTGGATTTTCTGCCTTTCTTTGATTCATCAGAAGCAGATTTCCGTTTGAACCCAGATTGTGCATCCGCCCTAATACCCAATTTCTGAGATGCTTTGGACTTAATGATAGCTTCTTGGAGAAGTTCCAGCTGTTTGCGAGACACATAGCCCTTCCCCTTTTTATCACACTCCTTCTCAATTTTGTCCAGATCCAAATCCCCCAGATCAACCTCCTCCTCACCATCATCCTCCATGGCCTCCGAAAGAACCTCCAGGGGGGGTGGCCTAGGTTGGGGAATTGATTCAGCTAGCGGTTCCTCGGTTTGAGCATTCATTTCCTTCTGAAGCTTCTCTCCTTTATCATCCACTTCCTCCAAGATCTGGAATGGGTTCAGGCTCAACTTTCCAATTTCACTCTTCCCCTTCCCTTTCTTCTGGGCATCCATAGGTTTAGATTTCCTTCTACTTTTGAACTAGGTAAATCCTTCCTTATCCTTATTTCCTGCTGGAACCTGGGACGACATGGAAGCCGGAAGAGAGAAACGAGGGCAATTTCTACCAAAATGGCCATATTCATGGCATAATCTGCACCTAAAGGGTAACTGCTCGTAGTCAAGTGGTTGGATCCACTCTTCATCTTCATAGTTCAGCTTAATGGCCTCGGGTAATTCTTTGGAGAGATCCATATAAACACAGATCCGGGCACAAGCTGTGTACCTCTGCTGCTTGGTTTGATCTGCTGCTTTAACAAATTCCCCCAGGGTATTGCCAATATCCTGCAGAATTTCCAAATCCCAGAACTCACATGGCAGGGAGTAGAGTCTGATCCATACTGGGGCAATCTTGACGTCCTCCTTGTCGGGATTAAATCGTTCTTTCCATGGTCTGAGATATAACCCTGCCGAGAAAAAGAAGTAGGGACCTCGTTCAAGAATTCTATCATGATCTTCCACATTGAAGAAAATGATGGTGAAGAAACCCTTGGCCCCCAACTGAAGACCATATTGCCCTTTTGGGTTCCAGATCTGATTGATCCATTTAACCAAATCTCTTTCCCTGGGCCAGATACTAATGAATTTTCCAATCAGGGCCTTTTCCCTCCATTGTTCAATCTTTTCTCTTACCTTCTTAGCTCGAATCTTGATGGGTGGGATGGTGGAGGATTTAGGAAGACAACCTCTAGGCCGTAGCCGTCTTGTGACCCCGTTCTCTCTGCCTTCGGTCGTAGTTCCACTTGCTCCTGTCCCCTCCTCCACATGATTCAGACCCTCAGGGGTCCCATCCGGAGGCAAAACTGTGAAATTGCCCACATAAGATCCAAAGAGATGATGTAAACCTCACTATGAAAGAATTTAGGAAGAAGAGAGAAGCAATAGAACATAGATCCAATAGAGGCAGAATAATTACACACATTACATTAATCATAATAGTAACCGGGTAAATATACAATGCTGAGTATGAGGATTCGAATTCACTAGGTGTAATTCGAATTATCCTTCATGCACAGATCCATAATCAGTGGAGAGTCATCAGTGCCAAACTAGGAGTCTATCTCATCATCGGTGAAGTCATCAATGCACAAGTAGTGATCAACCGGGAGTCAAACTGAGTCTAACTGAGTGTGGTTGGTGTAACTGGCACATGGAAGCACTGATATAGTGAAGGAGACTCAGTGGGGGGCGCTCATGGAGCTAACTGGAGTCAAAACAGTCTATCTAGTCACACTGGAGGTCCAAAAGAGTGATAAGGTCAGTTAGGAGTCAGTTAATCCTTAAATCAAGGAAGAACTGAAGATAACTGAACTAAACTGGACTGGTAGGTGAAGAAGGGCGCCTTTATCATGCAATAACTGAAAAGAGGGCGCACTAAGCTCTAGGAGAGCTAAGACTGATCCGAGAGAAGCTCCTGGGGCTAGTTTGGCAAGGGCTAGGTGCTGGTGCTGCAAACCCTAATTGCATGCAAACCCTAATTGCATGCAAAACCCTAATTGCATGCAAAACCCTAATTTTGCATGCAGGACTGAAAATGTCAGAAATGTTAGAAGGACTAGGATGGAGTATAGGAATATCCTAACACCCCCCCCTTAATCCATCCTGGGCCCTGGTAACTAGGACCAAAGGTCACCCATACAATCAATGAAATGATAAAAAGAATACTGCCTCAATTTTTCTTTTTCCCTTTTTTTTTGTTTTTATATTTTTGAATAACTCAAGGAGCCATTACTCTAAGCAGAAAAGAAGCAAGCTTTCATCAGTGAAAACTTTGCAAAGAGACTTGGTAAGCTAATCCTCTGTAAAGTGCGAATGCAAGTGCTAGAGAATGTGTTGAATGTAGCAAGTCTTTCAGGAACCTTTTCTGTCACTGGAGCGAATGTATCATGATGAGTTTTCCCAAGGAATGGAAGAGTAAACCCCATCATCATGCTGAATCTCTCATGGAGAGGTGGATGGCATAATGCAAGGTTAGCATGCTGCTGAAGTCTAGTAGTTCTGTAAGCAAATACATCATCAACTATGTTCTTAGTAGTAGCAAGGACTGTGTGAGAACATATTTCTCTTGAATCTGGACTAAGAATCGGTATTGGTTCTGAATCTTCTTGAACTATGATCTCAACATCAAAATCTTGATCTTCTTCCTCACTAGAATAGGAGTCACTGGAAGAGAAGTCACTGTGATCCTCATCAGAATCTGAAGGGATAGTTGGAGAGAAGGGCATGAAGTGGGAGAACTCATATGCCTTTGAGGCATGATTAGCAATCCCATTCGCTATAACCTTTCCAGTGGAGATTTCTGTAATCTCTACTGTGTCTGGACCAAAAATCACTTGTTTTGGAGATCCTGTATGAGTCATTTGATATACCGATAACAAATTAGCTGTAAGAGAAGGAACAAATAAGACATTTTTGAACTTACCATGCTCCATATGAACTGTACCCAAACCTTTGGCAGAAATCTGAGAGTTGTCTCCCATGTGAATGGTAGGCCCATCTTGGAGATCCAAAGAGGAGAAGGATTCTTCTTGTGCCATCATGTGGTTGGAAGCTCCAGAATCTATGAGGAGAGCTTTTGTCTTTGAAAAACCAGCCATCAATGCATGACAATCATCAGATCCACTTCCAGAATCAGACATCTTTGCTTCTTTTGGAACAACAATTTGGTTTTGTTCAAGAAGCTTGGTTAGAAGATCAATCTTCTTATGCATGCAAGCATGCTCAGGATGGTTTCCTCTCTTGCAGTAGGTACAATTTGGTCTCTTTTGTTTGTCATTCTTGGATCTTGAAGGTTTCTTTCCTTTGCCTTTTTGTCCCCCTTTATCATTCGCTCCACTTGATTCACCAGCCAACAGAGCTAGATCTCTGGAGGTTTTGATGGCACCCATTTGAAACAGTTTGTTCTCTTCTTGAGTGAGAGCCTCAATGAAGTCACTTAAGGTGGGAAACTTCCATCCAGGGATGGACATTCGAACAGAATGAAAGGTAGATACAAAGACAGAAAATTGAGATCCAAGTTTGCTCAATATAGAGAGTATCAATTGCTCATCACTTTTAGTGATGCCACATTGCTTGCAATGCAAAACCAAATTCTGAAATTTGGAGAAGAAATCTTGAATGCTCTCGAAATTGCTAGGTTGAAGGGCAACCAATTCATTCTCAAGAATGTAGCCTCTCAGTTCGTCTTGTTTGCCAAAAAGACTCCTCAATTTTATCCATAAATCATGTGGAGACTTCAATCCATCAGCATGAAACAATAGATCATCAGAAATATGAAGGCATATGAATCCAAAGGCTTCATCCATTTTGTTTAGGTGCTTGACTCTCTTTTCAGCTTGATGTGGTATGGCATCTTTTTCTTCAACTATTCTAGTAAACCCTCTTGATTGCAAGAGTATTATCATCTTCCTCTTCCATTCGAAATAATTGAAAGGAGTGAGAAGTATAGAAGAAGGATCATTCGAATTGCTCATCTTGATTGCTTGAACAAGTGCAAAATAGAAGCTACTGAATCTGCTGCTGCAACTGCTGGAACTTCAAAATACCTGCAAAAAACTCTCAAGAATGGAGGTAAAATATACTCTCAAGGCTCTGATACCATGTGAAATTGCCCACATAAGATCCAAAGAGATGATGTAAACCTCACTATGAAAGAATTTAGGAAGAAGAGAGAAGCAATAGAACATAGATCCAATAGAGGCAGAATAATTACACACATTACATTAATCAGAATAGTAACCGGGTAAATATACAATGCTGAGTATGAGGATTCGAATTCACTAGGTGTAATTCGAATTATCCTTCATGCACAGATCCATAATCAGTGGAGAGTCATCAGTGCCAAACTAGGAGTCTATCTCATCATCGGTGAAGTCATCAATGCACAAGTAGTGATCAACCGGGAGTCAAACTGAGTCTAACTGAGTGTGGTTGGTGTAACTGGCACATGGAAGCACTGATATAGTGAAGGAGACTCAGTGGGGGGCGCTCATGGAGCTAACTGGAGTCAAAACAGTCTATCTAGTCACACTGGAGGTCCAAAAGAGTGATAAGGTCAGTTAGGAGTCAGTTAATCCTTAAATCAAGGAAGAACCGAAGATAACTGAACTAAACTGGACTGGTAGGTGAAGAAGGGCGCCTTTATCATGCAATAACTGAAAAGAGGGCGCACTAAGCTCTAGGAGAGCTAAGACTGATCCGAGAGAAGCTCCTGGGGCTAGTTTGGCAAGGGCTAGGTGCTGGTGCTGCAAACCCTAATTGCATGCAAACCCTAATTGCATGCAAAACCCTAATTGCATGCAAAACCCTAATTTTGCATGCAGGACTGAAAATGTCAGAAATGTTAGAAGGACTAGGATGGAGTATAGGAATATCCTAACAAAAACCATAGACACTGGCTGGGGGGCAGGCATGCCTGCAAACACCAAAAAATGCCCTGCACAGGCCCGTGCGATTCGCTTGGCTCGAAAACCCTAGCTTTCCGATCATAAACCCTCCGGCCTCCCTTGTACTTCTTGTTTATGTTAATAGAAATACTCATTTTCTTGTCCATTTATGTTGTGAATGATCATTTATTATCATTGGGTATATTTTCTTATATATATCATGGATTATGCTATTGTATATGCTGAACTCTTTTATATATCATATGCACTTGTTTGCGTTTATTGTTGAGGCTAAGCTGCAGGTTCAAGTGTTGTGATTCGAAATCTCATCGGAATTATTCATCAGATGTCCGGTTGAGGTAATTCCTTTATTTTGTTTATCAACATTTACATTTATATAGCATATGTTGGCAAGTGAGTTGATTTCTCGAGTCCATTTGTCTGTTGTGGTCTACCCCAAGCCATATGAAGTTTTTCTCCATAACAGAATTGGCGGCTCCACTGGGGAGAAGCCTCCGTTCAGGGTCTTTTGAGAAAATTTTCCTTGTTTTGGTTCGTTGTTCTTTTGGGTTTATGTGTTAGTAGTGGGTTGTCAGGCTCTATATAGAAAAAATCCTGAGTTTCTTGGCCTTTTGACTCATTTTTGTTCACCTATCCTGCCCTGTATGCGCCTTTGCTGTGGTTTACCTGTGTATACACGTGATTGTTATTTAACCAGACCGTGTACATACGCTACTGTTCACTGAACAATCGCGTACAACCCCTTTTTATCCTTTTTTATGGTGTTTGGTTTATGCTAGGCGAGTTCTGGGTGTTCCTGAGTCTTGTTGGGCCTGTATCTCGACTGTTTCTTTCCTTTTTAGTGTTTGGAAGCTCCTCTTTCTTTGTTTTTTGAGAAATTTGGTTTTTAGCCATTTTTTCTTTTTTATAGATCATTTGCTCAGTTGAGTCTTGGTTTTTGGGTTTGCTGGGTTATCTGCACTGCATTCTCTGCATTCTTTTTTTGAAAAGTATTGATTCTAGTTGCATTTTCATTTATTTATATTGAAAATACAAAAAAAAATTCTTTTTGTACTTACATTTTGCATTTGAGTGCTTGTGACTTCATTAGGGTTTGATTGGGCATGAAATGTTGTAGAGAGATTGCATTTTATTTATGAAGAAGAGACTTTGGTTTGACTTTCATTTAGTGGCATACATATTTCTATTGGAAGACGAGTCTAGTGTTTTCAGGTGTGTATATTATTGAGTCATTTCATATCACTAGTTTCACGACCATATTCCTTTGAGTAAGCACAACCAATAAAATTAAAGCTTAATTAAAATTGATTAGAACGCTTTTTCTTTTCTAGGGTGCAACAATAAGTATAGGTTGTAGAGTCTTGGAATAGAACCTGTGGGAGTAAACAATCCAAGACTATCAAACAAATATTATGTGTCTGACTAGGGAGCGGTGAAACCCATGGTATACATCGGTGTTCTCAGGAGTCTCTACTCACACCAGAGTTAAGCACGAGGTCACGGGAGGTAGGTTGTGGAGATAGCCCTCCAATACTTGCTGAACGTGGGAGATATATCCCAGATTTGTTCGTATCTTGGGACTCTTTAGGGATTTGACCCTTTTGAGTTTCGGGCTTAGCTACCCTGCCCATACGTCGGATCCCACCTGCGACTGTTTGCCTGAGCAGTGGTTATACATGGTGACCTTAGTTGCCTTACCTAGGTATCGCATAGGGCATTTGCAGCAGTTATTCTGTGGGTGTCCTGAGTCAGATAGAGGTCGGACAAGACATTGTGTTTACACATTGAAGTTTGAGGGCCCTTATAACTGATTTTGTTACCTCCGGTTATAGTTTAGGGGTCTTAGGCCTCACCTAGGCAAGACATATCGACTGTAGTGTCAGGAGGTCCCTTGATCTAGTCCCCTATTGTGTGCATTTTGGTTGTAACTTCTTTTAGTTGTGTGCTTTGTGACGATTTAGTAGGCCGTTAGTTGACGCTTATTTGTTGAATCTTTGGGGTCATCGTGGATCAAGATCCGACTCTCTGTCGATCTCGTCGGTTGGCTGGTTTACCAGCTAGCGATCTGTTACACTGTCTTCACAAGAGATGTCGGAGGAATATCGTTGGTCCTTTATTCACATCACACGAGCTTCAGAGAGCTCCCACTATGAGTTCCGCATCTGGCACATCGGGATTCCAAGTGACTCCGTCCGCTGGTAAGAAGAGAAATTTCCCTCCTTACACATACTCTCCGAGCACGGGATGGGAGGGAGGTTTATCACACACCACTCCTGATGGGTTTGGGAAATCCCATCCCACTAGTAGGAACCTATTTGATGATACATGTTCATTAGGTCATCCGTATGGTTCATCTACGGGTGTGTCAGGTGTTGGTTTCGCATCCATCTTCACGACCCCAGACCCTTTTACATTCAGTATGCCTGGCGTTATGTCGAGTGCTAATTCCTACCTGTCCGGTAGTCACGCTAGCTCTAGCGTTAGGGTTGGGGGAACCATACCCCCTTTTACTGCTTATCAGTTCGGGAGTGGTCACATCCCTCCCTCTTCTCTGAATGTTGGATGATGGCCTCCTCCTTCGTGAGCCCCTAGTGTTAGTGCGAATCCTTTCTCGAGTGGAGGTTTCATAGTAGGCATCGGATCTACGACCTATATCCCATCTGTTAACCCGTATGCCTCTGCGCACATGCCTGTGCCTACGAATGCTTATATGATTCTGCATCCTCCTCCTCCTCCTAGTTCTTTTGTTCCCTGGGGTGAGAACGTACCGATTTATTATGGCCCTTACTTGGATGGTTTTCCCGCGTCGAGTGGTTATATGGTACCCCATTCTTATGGAGGTAATTTTTATGGTTATTCAGCCGGTCTTGGCCCTTATCCCGTTCCCCCCTATGGATCCCCTTCTATGCACATGCCTATGTATCCTTATATGGGTTAGGTGGGAGGAGCGTATTATCCTACTGGTCAGGGCCGTGGGCTCTACTAGAGTTCGTCGGCACCTCAGGTGTCAACCTCGGTGTCCACTGTCTCATACTCGGTTTCACAGAGTTAGTCTCTCCCGGGAGCCTATGCTCAAGCTTTGCAGCCTCAACTCCTGTTCCTCGCAAGGTTGAACTTGCCTGATCTTTCTAAGCTCACGAATGATCGGGTGTGTCATGACTCTACATGGCCCCCAGTCCCCACCAAGATCCCTTTCGATGTTCCAAAGTTTGAAGAGAAGAAGGGTGAATATCCAGGTGATCATGTCACCACGTTCCATTTATGGTGCTCCTCGAACTCCTTAAACCACGATTCCATCCGTTTGAGGCTATTTCAACGCACCCTTACGGGGGTTGTCGTGAAATGGCATGTCGAGTTTCTTGAGGGAATGTATAAGAGATTCAACGATTTGGATTTGATTTTTCTAGACCACTTTCAGTTGTCAGTTCATTACAACACTAGCACTAAAATCTTGTCCACCTTCTTCCAGGATAAAGCCACGCATATTTCTGATCACATTCAAGAGTAGCACCAATGGAAGAGGTTAGTAAAAGACAACATTCATCCGGAGTTTCTCCTGGAATGTTTCCTCAAGTCTCTTCTCCCTTATATTTCGAAGGACGTTTCATTGTTCGGAATTACGACTGAGGAACAAGCCATCTTTAGATCCCAGCAGTTAGACCTGGTCTATCCTTAGTCTGGGATTTTGTATGACGTTATACTTGACACACCGCGATCAAGACATGAGTCCAAACCCGTTCCTGGACCACATGCCGATGACATTGTTGTTTTGACAAGTGCTCGTTCCGTAGATATGGTTATGAATAAGATGCAAAACCTGTCTATTATCCAGTCTACTCCTAGACAGGCTCCCGCCTCGTCCGTTTCCACCCAGTCGTCCGATGTACATTCTGTGCAATTGGCGAACCCATCTAGTAACCAGCAGCCCGTTGGGAAAAAGAAGGGGAAGAATAACCGTAGGGGTGGGAACAATAAGAATAAGAAAGGGAACGCTAACCCTCCTCGGGATGGCGAAAATGCTGGTGGGGACTGCAAGCCCAAGCGTAAGGTGAAGTTTCCTTGTAAACTTTGCTCTCAGGATCACCTTACACATTTGTGTCCTCATATGGAGGAAGCATCGAAGCACATCGCACAGAACCCAGTTGTGCTGATGAATTCCCTTCCTCATCATCAGAATATGCCTTCTGGGTGCTTCCGCCATCGGTCATGGGACTACTGAAAATTTGACTTCTACCCATGATGGCGGTTTTGGATGCGTAAACATGGTCAAATCTGAGGTTTGTGTTGCTAATCACTCGCGTGATTATGGAGCTCCACAACCTTCTTTGGGGAATGAGCCCCCTCCACCTGAGACTCCATTGCATATCGAGAAGCCCAACCCTATGCCGCAGGTACCGAATGGTGTCCTCAAGCGCTCGACACATAATCCTAATGCCCGAGCCGCACATAAGTACTGGATTGTGGATGATCTGGGCCAAACCCTGTGTGCTATGTCGGCTCTCGAGGTCCTTCGGGCTTGTCCTTTGCAAAGGAACGCCCTTCTATTTTCTTTGGGAGTCCTCAATCGTTATATCCCGAATGTCATCAAGTTCGAAACTACTGATGTTCAGCCTTAGTTTCCCTATCATGAGGATTTCCAAGTTCATGTTAGGTTTTTAGAGATGATCGTCAAGTGTATCGTCGTTGATGAAGGTGCTTCCACTTTAGTGATGTCTTTATCTTGTTGGAAGGCTACCGGCTCTCCTCCATTGTCGAAGTCCATGACCATGCTTACTGCATTTGATGGTCGTTCTTTTAGGCCGCATGGTATTATCCTCTCCCTTTAGGTCCACTTGGGTGGGAAGTCCATGCTTATAGAGGTCGAGGTGGTTGATGCTCCCCTTGACTATAACCTTTTACTGGGTTGGAATTGGATCTACGCTATGAAATCAATCGTATCCTCGGTCTTTCGAGTCATCTGCTTTCCCCACAAAGGCAAGATTGTGTCAATCGATCATCTATCCTTTACTAGTTCCAATCTCGTAGCATCACAGGGATCTGTGGTCCCTCAGATCGAGAATTCTCAGCCGGAAACTGAGAATGTTGGTGTAGGATTATATTCCTCCTTGATGGGATCTTTTGATTTTTTCTGCACCAATCTCCTTTATAGGAACCATCTTCGATGATGCTCCTTCATCGTTGAGTCCTGTACCACTCCGGACTACCACTCTGGACATCGTAATTTTGTGATCCGTGGACTCTATATTCCATGAATTCCTCATCGGGAGACTCTTCGCACATCGGAATGGCCATGCCCTTGTGTGCAGCTGAGCTTGCTTATCGCGATATCAACAAGTCACTGCAGAGCCTGATCTCTCTTATTCAGGGACAGAGGAAGAAGATCCCATTACTCTTCCTGTATGGGTAGTTGACTTGTCTTGTTCACATGACTGCCTTAATGATACTTTACCTTCAGATGAAGCCATTATCAAGGCCATGAATGGAAATGGAAAGCCTTGGGAGGACCTCCATCATAGATCTTATTTCCTTCCCAACCTTGATCTTATTGAGCAAGATGAGTTTCGATTGACTCTAGCCGAGAAAGTTGGTCATCCTGTGGTTCCTTTGGAGTCACATGGCATTTACATGGATGGAAATATGGCTAATATTTCCCCTACTATCCCGATCAACATTTCTCATACTCCCAGAAAAGTCGAAAATGTATACATCAGTGCTGATTGTTCCTATAAGGAAATCCGTATTTACATCGATTTATTCAAAGAGTTTTGGGATGTGTTTTCCTGGTCATACGAGGAGATGCTAGGTATTGACACCAATATTGTCGAACATGAGATTAAGACTTACCCCCATGTTAAGCCTGCTCGATAGCGTCTTCGTGCTGTTAATCCTAGGAAGGTAACCGCCATTAAGGTAGAGGTAGAGAAACTGCTTAAGGCCAGTTTCATCTACCCAGTTCCCCTTACCGAATGGGTATCCAACCCAGTTCCCGTGGATAAGAAGCAGGGAACCATCCGTGTGTGCATTGAGTTTCGCGATCTAAATAAAGCGTGTCCTAAAGATAACTTCCCCACCCCATTCATAGATCAGATCTTGGATGAGTGTGTGGGAAGCGAAGTATTCTCGTTTATGGACGGATTTTTGGGTTATAATCAGATCCAAATCAACCCTAAGGATCAACATAAAACTACATTTATATGTCCTTGGGGTACTTTCTCATACTGGAAAATGCCCTTCGGCCTTAAAAACGTCGGAGCTACGTTCCAGCGGGCCATGACCTATGATTTTCACGATCTTAAGCGTATAGTGGAGGCTTACCTGGACGATCTTGCTGCTCACTCTCGTAGTAGAGTGGATCACCTAGGTCACCTCCGTCTTATTTTCAAGAGATGCCGTCATTATAATATTCGTTTGAATATGAACAAGTGCATCTTGAGTGAAAAATGGTCACCTTCTAGGGTTTATAGTCTCGAAGGAGGGTATTAGAGTCGATCCGTTGAAGGTTGAGGCAATACTTCGGTTTCCTCCCCAGCGTACTTTAGTTCAAATTCAGAGCCTCCAAGGGAAGGCCATTTTCTTACGTTGTTTCATCGTGAACTATGCCAGTCTTACGAAGGGTTTCGTGCGATTATTGAAGAAAGACATCCCTTTTATCTGCGATGAGTGAGCTCAGCAGTCTTTCGACGCTCTTAAGAAAGCCTTGGTACCGACCACTCTTCTTAGTCCACCCGAATATGCGAAAGACTTTTTGCTTTATGTGGCCACGTCTAAAGAGACGATTGGTATGGTCTTGGTTCATGAAGACGATATGCTCCAAAAGAATGTTATCTATTATCTCAGTCGAAACTTAGTAGATGCTGAACTAAGGTATTCTCACGTAGAGAAACAGGCCCTTGCAACTATTCATGCAATCCAGAGATTACGACACTACATCCTTCTTAGGAAATGCCACGGGTATAACGCATGTTAATCCATTTCAGTTCGTGCTTACACGACGTTTGATTGGGGGGAAGTATAATAAATGGATTTCCATCCTTCAAGAATTCGATCTCGATTTTGCCTCTGCGAAGTCTGTGAAGTCTTTGGTTTTCGTGGAACTGATGTCATATTTTCCTAGACTTGATGAGGAAGTGGTCCATGAGGACTCATTCGTTGATGAGCATTTATTCCTTATCTCGTCGTCAGACCCTTGGTATGGAGACATCATTGTATATCTCCAGACTCTGAATTTCCCTTCACATCTTTTGCGAGATGAGCGACGGCGTGTGAGACATCATGCCAAATATTATGTCATCATCGGTGAGACTCTGTATCGTTGAGGAAAGGAATCTCTCATGCGTCATTGCTTGACTCATGAAGAGGCGGAGTTAGAGATGAATGACTGCCATAGTGGGGCATGTGGTGGTCACTTGTCCGGGCTTGCTACAGCTCAGCATATCTTGCGAGAGGGTTATTTTTGGCCTAAAATATTTAAAGATTGTGTTAACGCTGTAAAGAGATGCCACCCTTTTCAGGTGTTTTCTCGGAATGTACATTTTCATCCTACCCCTCTCTATCCGGTCGTCACCGTCGGTCCTTTCACCAAGTGGGGGGTTGATTTCATGGATTGAAACCAGCTTCGGCTGGGGGGAATCGTCATATCATAGTGGCCGTAGATTAATTTACCAAATGGGTTGAGGCCATACCGACTGTTAAAGCCGATGGTGAAACAATAGCCCGCTTCGTGTTCAATCAGATCATAGCTCGGTTCGGTATCTCGAGAGAGATTGCCACTGACCATGGTAGTCACTTTCAAAATAAGATGATGGCTGAATTATCGCTTAAGCTTGGGTTTAGACAAGATCACTCATCTTCGTATTATCCCCAAGCAAATGGCTAGGTCGAGGCAGTCAATAAGTCCCTTATGGCCATTCTCCAAAAGACCATCCAACAAAGCAAGAATAATTGGCATATCATGTTGTATCCTACTTTGTGGGCTTATCAAACCGCAGTGAAGAATTCCACCGGTTTCTCACCTTTCCAGTTAGTTCATGGTGTGGAGTCCATCTTACTGGTTGAATGCGAGATCCCTTCTTTGAAGCTAGCCATAGAACTCCTTCCTGATACTTCAGATGTAGAGCAACGCTTAGTCCACCTCGAGCATGCCGCTGTGGCAATAGATGCCAATAAACGTCATGTCAAGGCTTAGTACGATAGGTCTGTCCGTCCTCGGCAGTATGCTGAAGGTGACTTGGTTCTTCTTTATGAACAAGCTAATGAACCCCTGGGGGCAGGAAATTTTAACCCGATGCGGTCCTTACATTGTGAGGCATGTTCTTGAGAAAGGAGCCTATGTGTTAGAATATTATGAGGGGAACATCCTGAAGGAGCCTAGAAATGGGCTCTATCTCAAGCGGTATTATGCTTGAGCTTCTAGCTTGAGCTGATACTTTGTATACTATTGTATAATTTCTATACATAGTTTAGTTTTCCTTTGGTTTTTTGAGTCTGCCGATTCGTTTCCTTTTTTGACTAATATATCATTGTGAGGTATATTTTTGAGCAGTTTTTTGCGTCAGGAGTGGATTTTGAATCGTTTCACATCTTCAGCATGTATTTTCTACACCCGTCATATAGGTTAGGATGTCATTACGCCTGCATTATTGCATCGACCTCATGACCATATTCATAAACCTTAGGTGCGACCCCGCTTTTTAACTGACACTAAACCTTCATGCTTCTTTAGGAGTGTCGGTATTTGGCGGTAGGGCCTGTCCGATCATGGGTGCCCTAGTTAGATCCTTGTTATGTCTTGTGGCACCCATGCAGTTGTTCCTCCTTAGGATTGGGAGTCGTTTGTAGTCCCGCCATGACATTGCGATAAAGAATCATACTCTACTTTATCTTTATTCTGGCCATCTCCCATAAGGACTCCCTGTTTATGTCGAGTTGTGAATGCATTGCATTGTCCTACTTTCCTTTGAGCCTTGTGCCCGCTCCCGCTTTCTCATTTATTAGCCATTTTCCTGAGCAATTTGCCTTCCAAGCCAAGCATATCCTTAATTTATCTTTCTCAGCTTGATGACCCTTACCTTGAGGAAAAAACCCCTCGAGTGTCCATATACTGCATATGATTCCTTTCATTGAGCATAGGTATGTTCCATTTCCCGAAACTAGTTTGCTTTCTCGTGATACTCGTTCCCTCACTGTTGTATCATGATAAGCAATTTTATTCTTTTTCAAGCTTCATAATATGAAAAAGACAAAAAAATCATATAAATTAAAAGGCCAAACGGGAAAATTTTACTACCTTCTATCGGCAGCTGTCGTGTCGCCTTTGAATAGAGCATTCATATCCACTCCATGTATCATGGGTCGGGATATTAGTATGACCTTAGGAATCTGTACTCGTTTCTCAGATCTTACTCCACCGACTGGTTAAGCTTCCAGTGATTATGGATACTTTGTTGATGCCTCATGCATCACAAAATATTGTCAGTATCCAATGTTGAGTCTCTGTTGCTTGAGTCTATCCATCTGCTCATGCTCTTGTTCAAAGGAATTCTTTAAACTAGAGTCGGCCACTCCTCAGATCTCTTTACTATTGCATGTCGACCATCCCTTATGAGTCCAGTTCGATCACATATGATGTTCCACCCTGCACCCTGGGCCTACTTTCATCATTGGTAGGTGATCTTGAACTTAGAAAATGACATATCATCATTGGTCCTTGACTAAGTGGTTTCCCTTGTGTTCGATGGCAAGACATCTATTCACACATTGGGATTCATGTTGTGGCTTGGTTTCCATTAGACCCTATTGGTGGTTTCCTTGCTCCTGTCAGTAGTCTTCATCATTGGCTTCTATTCAGGAGGTATCTCCCGTGCACTACTTGCAACTTGTACACGCATAAGAGAAGCACCCAGTTTTTGGTTCGTTCATCTTGTTCGTCTGAGTTCTTCCAAATCTTTCAGCTTAGCTGCTACCTCATGCTAGTTGATGGGGGATCCATTAATGCCTTCCTTCCAACGAATCTCATTCCATCGACTCCAACTCATTTATTCTGGAATCAATATTTAGAGTCCTTTGAGTACCTTGAGACTTGCAGTCATCAGTGGTAGGTTCTCTCGCCATCGACAATTGGGAATTCATTAATGTCCCCTGATCGATGGATTCGTCAAGTGTTCGACCTCAACACCTTTATTAACACTTGTTGAATGTACTCAGTGCCTTAGTACCCATTTTCATCATTGGTGGGTTATCTTGCGTCTGTTAACGGTATACCTCAATGACCAGTAATCAGACGATGTCACATCATGTTCGACATCAGTACTTTTATTCACTTGATGGGGCATGCACCGCATATGGTTTGTGCAGAAGACCTCGGACTTCAGTGGCATTCAGTATATGCTACTTGTGATCGTGATTGTACCTATGAGAGATTG
Organism: Larix kaempferi; assembly: GCA_027924585.1. Lineage (NCBI taxonomy): Eukaryota > Viridiplantae > Streptophyta > Pinopsida > Pinales > Pinaceae > Larix > Larix kaempferi. The sequence goes on from BSBM01000362.1 coordinate 15,763,009, forward strand.
TTCTTATACATCAGCAATTTGTACCATCATTCTACATCATATGTTTTCTCTTCAGTAGGAGACCATATCTTACTGTATATGGGTCATGGCTATGACCATTCATGACATGTATTCACTATATACTGCCTATTCATGGGTATTGTATCAGATTGCTATGTATTGTACCGATATGTACACAAAGATATCATTATATTGTGACGAATGGGCTACTCCTTCCATTTGTGTCTCCATCACTTCACTTCTGAGATTTGTAATGTATTTCGGCCATCATAGTACCTTCTCTAACCTCACACATTAGGGGGCATCTGTTACACCGTATTTTTCCACCTTGTGAGCATTATCACTCCTTGGTTTCCCTTACCCATTTGTAAACTCAAAACCATATTTTTGGTTTTCCTTAAACCCATTTTTCCCTATTTTTCCTCCTATACACAATTTGCTTCAGTATAACTCGCGTACACGCTTGTTGCATTACAAGAGCTAGCGTACATCGATTTTTTTGGTAAATGAGAGTAAAATCTATATTTTTCACTCCAAGAAGTGGCCATTGTGATCTTTGGCCTTCCATGTATCTTGAAACAACTCGATTCGACCTTTCACTTGCCTTTGGAGGGTTATATATTGAGATATTGTGATGCATGGAGGGAGGAGAAAGAGAAGAGCATCGAAACTTTACCGAAATTTTTCCTTGATTGCTATTGCTAGAGTCTACATCCATTGATCCTAGTTGTTGTGAACCATCTATGTTCACCTCCCAAATTCTTTCATATATTGTGAAGGATTTGTTCTTTTACTTGTGAGTTTTCCATTGTATGGGGGATTGAAGTGGTGGAGGCACAAGTGGAGGGACCTAGTTCTTGGTTCAGATGAGTTGCCGACAGGAGGTTGTATCTTGTACTTCTTGTTTATGTTAATAGAAATACTCATTTTTGCATCCATTTATGTTGTGAATGATCATTTATTATCATTGTGTACATTTTCTTATATATATCATGGATTATCCTATTGTGTATGCTGACCTCTTTTATATATCATATGCACTTGTTTTCGTTTATTGTTGAGGCTAACCTGTAGGTTCAAGTGTTGCGATTCTAAAGCTCAACGGAATTCTTCATCAGACGTCCGGTTGAGGTAAGTCCTTTATTTTGTTTATCAGCATTTACATTTATATAGCATATGTTGGGAAGTGAGTTGATTTCTCGAGTCCATCTGTCTGTTGTGGTCTACCCCAAGCCATAAGAAGTTTTTATCCGTAACACATTGACTCCTCTAAGTAGATATCATCAAGGTGCAAAAGTAGAACTTGTTTGGACAAAGAATGGGTTTGATCATTTAGCTCTCTGTAAATGTGGGAAAATGAACTTAATTTCTCGTACATAGAAATATTGCTTTTCCTTTGTCATATTGATTTGATAGAAGATAGACTATCAAAGGTAATTCATTTTGGTTGTGAGAATGAAAGTGATGTTTTTTTATGTTGTTCTCGAATGTATTCGTTTGACTCATTAGGAATTAGGAGGTTACTTAAGATTAATTTGGTCTAATATGATGGTTATATGTGTTTTCTAGTGTGCTTTTTTAATGTGCTTTAATACTTAAGTTATCTAATGATAGATATTTTGTTTTGTACATAAGTGATTTAACGATATTCATATTTTTGGTATTCACAACAATGGATCTATCTCTTATCACCTCAGTGGTCCATGACCTCTATTTAAAGATGAGGGAGGATTAGTTGTTGGTGACATCAATTTAATGCTACATGTTGAAGAGTAGAGTGTTATACTAGTTGTAATAATTTTTTAGCAGTGATGCACCTTTTGTTGCTTCGTGGATGTTTCCCTCTTTGATGTTTTTATCACATAAATATTAGTATATCTGTCTTTGATACGTGTGAGTTATTATTTTCATGTGCATCTGGTTTCCCTATGTGTTTCCTAGTATGGTATTTGAGCACTTGTGAGGTTAATTCCCATTTTATTTGAAGATCTAGGTAGCTTGCGGCAACTACAAATTCCTTTTGATTTCATCTCAAGACATGCTTGTCATTTTCATGATCAAGGCTAGTTGTTGTGCTGAGTATTATAAGAGCTTCACAACTCTTCTGTTGGTTCTGTAATCAAATTTCTAGAGCACCTGCTCTTACCTCTAAAATATTTGAGCTCATTCTTCTATTTCAACAAAATTTGCACATTGTGGAGACAACCTTTCCATTACATCCTAAACATCCATTACAATTAAATATGCTTTTCATTTTTCCAAAAAAGGGCCTTGGTTTGCCTCAAATCTAACTATTTTTTTCATACTAGTTTGTGGTTTTCCTATTAAAATTGGTGCTCCTCAAAATTTGTGCCAAGGTTCTTATTACTTGATTGATTTTTTTGAGAACCAAGGTCTACATTGTTTTGGATTGCGTTCCATTTTTATAGATCTTGGCCACCTTTCCTATGTTGTTTTTGGTCAAGCACACGTTAACTTTAGGAGTCACACCCTCGAGTTGTTAACTTGTGGGCACTGAAAAGATTGAGGTATTGTTACATGCTATCAAATCTTCATGTCTTCTAAAGAGTCGAAGAAATTCATAAATTTCACACAACTTACATCTACGAGGATGAGAGTGTTTGCACTCTATTTTACTATACTTCCAATGTAAATGTCAAATTGTATAAAGGTAGAGAAACCAACTAGTATTATTCCATATATCCCAAGCTTTCCAAATGTGAACAAGGGAGAAAACAAAGAGAGGATTCAACATAGACTACCCAATACTTCTTGTAAACAATCAAAACACCAATTGATATTTGATATTGAAATCCCACACAAATCCCATAGGGAAATCACACTCAAAGAACTTAATACCAAAGAATTGAGCTCATAATTTTGATAAGACAGAGAAGTCCTAATGGAAGATGAATATTCATGAATAGTGGGATGAAAACAAACACATTCACATTTAATTCCTTTCTCACAAATAACCAAGGTCTTAATTGACAATTGTGTATTAAATCCCCATGTGTAAATCATTCTCAAATATGTATCAGTGAAACACACCAAGGATTTTGACAAGGCAGTAAAGTTAAATTGGAAAACCAAAGATGAACCAAGCCACCATTTATGATTTGAGAATCAATAATAGAATCTATAACTTGCAACTAAGTTGCTCTCCTGAAGATATGTGTGTGTCCCATTCCGAAACCAATGTAAACACAATTGAACCATTCCATCTAAATCCACATGTACCTATTCCCAATATCATTGAATTAAATGTCTCCAAGCGTTCAATGACCATAAGTGTGTGGAGGTACTGTTGTATTAAACAAAATTATTGTCACCATTATGATCGACCCCTACCACCATGGGTACAATGGGGGTATGCACCAATGTTCACTAATATTCATAGATTAATGAATATGATGGAAGATATGCTTCCCACAAACCCATAATACTCCTTCTATTTTGGAGTTATGATGCCTTAGCACATGATAAAATGCTACACTTTCAACTCTTTGAGTTTCAATTTTTAATTGACGTAGAATTTTACCAATTTTACCATTGTAGAAAGGAGAAGAGTCATTCATGATATTGATTGCATTCTCTAAGTCGCCAAGAACTAGGAGGTGCCTTATCCTTCCCACATCAACTAGGATCCCCCTGCACTTGCCACCCCTAATTCCATGGCATGTATTAATTCCTTCATATTAAATAATAATTAAAATTATACCTCATGAAATTTGATCCATTTTGGTATAGATTTGGGTTTAAGATGGATCTATGTTAGTTTATTTTTTTTAGAGGTTGTCATCTATGTCATATTAGGTTGTAAAGAACCTCACTACTCTTAGTTTAATTACTATTCATATATGTATATACAAATGAATTATCAATTAGGTTTAGCTTGCATGGTTAAGAGAATAAGTTATTAAGAAAATAAGCTATTTATATTCATATATGTATATACAAGTGAATTGCTAATTGAGCTTAGGTTGGGTGACTAAGAAAAGAGGCAACTAATCTTCCCACCTAGACTCAAATCCTACTTGTGATATGTTTTCCCTTCGTGGGTCAATTGGCGTTGTCAAGGTACAAACAACTTCACTCTTGCTTAATTACTTGAGGGTGGACGAGATGTTTCCAAACCAAAAAATCCCAAGGGATTAGCTCAATCGATTGTTGTTAATGTTGCTAGCCATTTGGCTAGCTTCTTTCTAACGGGTGCCGAGTTCAAATTCTTGTGGGTAAGACACATGATTCTACATTGACAGGTTCACGAATGATGCCATTCACAAATGTGGGGAAGCATCTCTTAGGTTTCCCCACAATATTTTCCTTGGTAAAATATATAAATAAATTATTCCCCCAGGGTTAGCTCAAGTTATTTGACTTTCCATGCCGAAATCATAATGATCAATAAGATCAATAAGTTCAAGAGGTTGAATCCACCCAAGTCCCTCGGGATTAGACATGCATGTTATCCACCAATGACATTTACCAAACACCATTCACAAAATATGAAAAAACACTTAAAAAGTTCCTCGCAAAAAAATTCCATAAAAATATAAATATATATAAGTAAATCAAAACTTATATATATATATTTTATAGATTAACAAATTTATTTAAAAAAAAAAATGTATACATACATTCCATAACATATTTGTTATGGAAGCTAATCAAATAATTATATATGTTAATAATTTTTCCTCATGAAATTTGTAGGAGAAATGTAATGAATGTTTTTCCACATTCATAGATGGTATATTTAATCTACCTCACTTAAGAGATTTGAACCAAATAGTTTTCAACATTAAACTAGTGAAATACATAACAATATCAATAGTGATTAATTAAATTATCTTCTTAAATATCGTATATATACTATAATATGTATATTTATAAACTAAAACACAATTTATTAATTTTATTATTATTATTATGAAACATAAAATAATTTGAGTGGGGTTAATAGTTAAGAACATGTGTTTCCTATCAGAAGATCACATGTTCAAATCCAGAAAAGGGTAGGGTATGTACACTTATGTAGAGTTCAGCAATCAAATTGTTGCACAAAGGTGGTCCCTTGTCCCCCAAACAAAGGTGTCTCATATATCCATTTGGTGTTTGGCTTTGCCGTGACCTTAAAATTAGATTATTATGTATAACCAAAGTGGGCCTAACGATTAAGGACATGTGTTTCTTCTTAGGTCATAGGTTCAAATCTGGAAAGGAGTAGGGTATGTACACCTTTGTAAACTTTAGTAGTCAAATCATTGCACGAAAGAAGATCCTTATCCCCCAAAAAAGACATATCATACACCAAATAAACATTAATAATGTTGATATGAGAACCACTTAATTTTAGTGGTTACAAAATATATTAATTAATTGAAATTAATAAACCACGAACATTTCAAAAGCTACCATTCATATTTTAATATTTCCAAACATCAATTTCTTACCTTTGACAATACATAGATTCCTAAGCCTTCTATGGCAAAAATCCAATTTGCACTTGAAATTAATGGGCGAGTCACCTCACTTGATATTATAATGTTGTGGCGGTTCAAATTTAATTATCAATCGTTATCACTTAGCTTTATAAATGACTTGGGGAAATACCCACCAAAAGAATCTCTTTATTTCATTATTAGTGCATAAAATGTAGTAAAAGAAATGCGATGGTAGAGGTTGTGGTATATATTATCTTACTTTTATGTATATAAACGTTATGGTATGTTCTATTTTTCATTTTTATGTTAATGAATAACGTTTAAAACAAGTGCCACTGCGTGTGATCTTCAATTCAATTACAACAAAAAAACAATCGGCTGGAATCCAAAATTCAAATGCTAGCTAAGGCTGATCAAAGTCTAATATATAGTTATGTAACATACAAATACCTAGTATGTGGCTTTCAGGTGACTGCCATAAAATCTTATATCTATCTACAATTCACCATGAGATTAGTTTAAGGCTTAGACAATGCTAAAAATGAAATTAGGATTCCCCAAGGCGTCATAGGACAAATGGACAAAAGTTGCTAAGCTCGCGATGCCACAAATCATGCAATGTGATGCATTTTATGGCAGTCCCGAGAGGAACCAACACATCCACGTTTAATCCATGTAAAACCGTATAAAATCCAGAAGGACAATGTGACTCTCAACCAGGACTAGAATTACATACGCCAGGCCATCAGGTCGAAGAAAATTTCACCAAGGGTAAGCATTCAAACCCGTTATCTCTGCTGCATGATACTGAAACTATCGATGAAGGTAAAAGAGATGAAAGGAATGATTTGTCTCAGAGCAATGCTCTCAATGTCAATAAAACACGCCTATTCTGCTGTTGAATCAACGACTGCTACCTCTGTCCATGCTGTTTATTTTACTTGGTCACTCGGCACAGAATCTAGATCATCCGCTGCAGGGTTATGAATTCAATAGTGCTGGAATTTAATTCTGTCGTCAAGGTTTTGGTAATTCTATTGTTTCTTTAAGAAGTTTTGGGTAAAGTCCAGAGCGATTTGCTTCATTGAAAGGCGAAGTTCCAGATACTGACACGTATTTTGCGTGCAGAGTCGCAAAGATGTCGAAGGATCACTTTTCGTTGTCAAGAGGTATTTCAATTTTTTGTGGCCACAACTCCTCTCAATGCAACATACAATGCCAAGGAATTTGAACTCTATTTGCTCAACTTCTTGTTGAAGATGTCATTGTTGTTAAAGATACCTAGGCCATCGGCAATACCAATAGCAATGAAGTGTCTGGCAGGCCTTTGCATGTCGTTGCTTTTGCATATTGTTTTTGGGCGAGCGTTTTTGGGTAGAGGCAATGGATTTCCCTCAACGACCATCACAAGTTCACAACTTTCAAATGAATTGATTCACGGGTCTGAACAGAGCTGTCATGGAAAGGTATGTTCAACTCAATTGTAAAATAAATAGCTGAATTACTGTCACCATCAAATGGAGAATGCTTTGTTAAAGCTGGAACAAGTCAGGTATGAAAACAAACCCCTACTCTTTGATTGAAAGACTAATATATTGATTCACCACCATTGTATTTGCTTGGATTTCTTCATAAATTCATGGATGAATTGATCAAACGCCCTGCTACATGCTTTGCCTGAGCCTCCCTCGGTGGCTTCTCCCTCCCTTCGCTAGAGCGTCCGACCACCATAGTTTCTCCCTGGCCGTGCAACAACCGTGTCCTGCACGCAGCAAGCGTGGGACTTAGTCTTGGTAGGAGGGTTGAGTCCGTAGATCGATCCAGATAGATGTTTCTGATGCAATGCACTAATCATCTGCTATGCTGACAAACCATGGAAAACCTGAGCATGTTTTTAGGATTTTGCAACAAAATCCCTGGAGATGAAAAGGAATATGAAATTTTACATAGAGCCTTGAAAAAAACAGTCAAAGAGACTGAAAATTTACAAAGAATGCACTTACAGGTGAAGTTGCTGCCATGCCATGTTGTTTGCATACATTGTTCCAATAACATCACTCACTGCAATTGCAAGCAATTGCAAGCAAGCTCTAGCAGCAACAATGCAATTGTAAACCACCCTTCATTTGTAATTTGGAGAGAATCCTGGCCTTTGAAGAACGCAGCGAGATGCAACCAATGTTCTTTATCCTTGCTATGAAGGTTGTGGGCATGGAAGGACCACCCTTCATTTGTAATTTGGAGAGAATCCTGGCCTTTGAAGAACGCAGCGAGATGCAACCAATGTTCTTTATCCTTGCTATGAAGGTTGTGGGCATGGAAGGACTATGAAGGCAATGGCAGTCTATCAAGGCGGTGGCAGTTAAAGTTGTGGCTGTGGCAGTGACGCAAGGAGTTAAAGCATTGTCAGATGCCCTTGAAGAACACAAGGAGAGGGAGCCAACGCGATCAATTACAATTCGCAGGGACTAATAATAAAAGTTTCTAAGAATTGCAACTTTAAATACTTGAAATTGTGGTGTTGAAATATTAGAATTGCAACTAGAAGCATTTACTGCGAAGAGTGTAACTTGACATGTTAGCTGGTAATGGTGTCTATTTGCGAGATATTAGAATTGCAACTAGAAGCATTTACTGCGAAGAGTGTAACTTGACATGTTAGCTGGTAATGGTGTCTATTTGCGAGATATTTCTTGGCCTCGATAAAAGAAATATTGGAATGTGGTGTCTATTTGCGAGATATTTCTTGGCCTCGATAAAAGAAATATTGGAATGTGCAGTCACAAGATCTCTATACTATGAATCTTTGATAGACCCGGTTTTCCGCATTAAAGAAAGTTTCCAAACCACTACCCCCGTCGAAATCCTATGATTCGGGATTAGTCATGGCTTGTAAAAAACCACGTTCTTGTATCCTCCTACGTTATTGGTGGAAGCGGTATCTTCGTCATACTCCCGGAAACCGGCTGGCAAGCGAATTAGACTGAATAAGATCTCTCTTCCTGTTAGTACTCGTACTTACCAACATCAGATTAACTAGTAAATGTCCTTAGCAATGGATGTCATTGATACACCTTCAAATGTAAGATTCTACAAATATTTAATTGCCTTCCTCATCGATCTAACCATGCCTACATATTTATAAATTGGATAGGATTTGAAATTTGAAGAAATGTACCAAAAAAACATGCTTAGCATTTGAAATTTGAAGAAATGTACAAAAAAACATGCGTTGCATGTACATATTGTTTTGTCCTTGAAAGCATGGTTTAAATCTCACTGGTCTTCGGTCTAATGTTCTAACCAATGACAGGAGCATATTAGATGTTCAACAACCTGAAGAAAAATCTGCTAGGCCAACTTCAACATATTAGATGTTCAACAACCTGAAGAAAAATTTGCTAGGCCAACTTCAACATGAGAAGAAATGTAAGTATTCCTAAGCATATGATTTGGGCTAACCAGTTTCATGTCTTTCTGCTTCCGCTCATTCTTGCCAAATCGCACGCCTACTAAAAGCAACACAAATCTTATTTTTAAACAGTTGGTCTTGTTTTCCAAGGCCAAATGCGGTGAGAGGATGAGATCAATTGACAATGAATTCGGTGAGGTAGTGATACCAGTCGGCGGTGAGGGGCGAGATTAGTCCATCATTACAGATGGCGGTGAGCAATGAAAATGAAAACATGTTGTCTATAGTTTACTATAAAATTTAGTTTTAAATACAATATACACTCGTTTCAATGTGACAAGTGCATGTCATAATCTCGTTGCCAAAGAATCTTGTCATTGAATGCATTAAATATTTTCAGAATGCCTAGAACATTAATGCAATTATTGTAAATGAATGCATTAAAAAAATTCTCATTGATGTAACATGCAGAATGAATGTAATGAATGCATTCAAAACTTCCCATTGAATGCATTATCGAATGCCAAAAATAGTCCACCTCAATTTCCAAGAACTTTAATATCTGCATTAACTAACAACCCATTTTCCAAGATCTATGCCGTCGGCCCGACGTGACGAAAATAACGCCTAAAACTATCAACCAATAACAGATCAAAAAAAATATCTGTTGAAATAAATAATGAAATAATTAACAAACTATGCCAAAAACATTAGAACATATCAAGAAATATGTAAAGTCAAGGATGGATTAATAGAAAGTCAACGCATATCGAAAACAAAAATAGTTACCTTGGCCTTCGCGGGACTGATATTGAAAACATATATTTGTTGAAACACCCATAGTATGGAAAGTTTTAATATTGTTTTCACAAAATATCTCTCCAACACTATTACTTTTGTTTTTCTAAATAAAAGCAATTTATTTTAAATTTTATTAATTTTCATTTTCATTCCTCTATCGGTCGATTACATATTTTATTTCTAAGTTATACACTCATAACATCAAAATAAAAAATAATAAAATGTAAAAGAAATTGATTACAAATTTTCCTTTTTAGTTATACACTCAAAATTAATTAATTATTTTTTAGTTATATACTTATAATTAATTAATTATGAGTATATAATTAAAATAATATGTAATTGGGGTATGGAAATGAAATAATAAAATTTGTCAATTTTTATTAGTTTATTTGGTTAAGGTGTGGGTTTTATTTGCAAGGCAACTAGAGTTTAATCCTTCTCTGGATGATTTTCATGGTTTCTTAGACAACAAGCCACTCCTGCAAATTTGATAAATTTAAAAACTAAAAAATTCAAATTAAATCGATAAAATTTAAAATAAATTAATTTTATATTTAAAAACTTAAGTGTTAAGGAGATATTTTTGTGATGACCCTATTAAAATTTTGCATATAAGATGAGTGTTGTGATAATTATACATTTTCATAATTTAAACATTATCCACTAACTTAAAAATGGAAAATACATCATGCGAGAATATATATATATATATATATATATATATATATAAAAGGTTTGATAATATATTACTTTATATATACAAAATGTAAGATACTATATTACTTAATAAGATGGTTAGAAAAGTTATAAAAGTTTTGATGAGTTTTTAAGAGATATATATTTATAAAACTTTCATTACAAAAAAAATTATATAAATAAAATAATAAATTTTTTAATATTTTTTTAAAAGATAAATTTTAATTTGTAAAATTAAAGAAAACAATATGATTTTTTTGTGGGATTGAAATTCATACCTTAAAAAGATTTATAAATCCCTTATATTATGGATAACATTCAAATTCTTGTTACAAAGGAATACATTTTTACTTTGGAAGGCATAGATTTTGGGGTTAAGTGACTAACAAACGGGAAAGCTAAGGACATTGAAGGCTATCAAGTCAAAATATTAAGAATTGGAGGACTTATCGTCATCTCTCACAGTCACAAGCTCTTCAATCTAGTAATCAAGTAGGGTTTCCCTAAACCATGGACTCAAAATCTTCTTGTTCCTATTTTTAAAAATGAGGACAAAAACAACCCCTTAGAATATAAGACCATTATGATAAGCCCTCTTACAACCAATTTATATGGAATTATTTTGGAAAAGAATCTTAGCATATGGTTAGAAAGTTAGGAAAAAAGGGCTAAAGGCCATGCCAATTTTAGAAGCTATCATTCCACCATGGGCCACTAGTTACGTTTAGGATCATTGTAGAGGAATGCTACATTAATAAAATGAATCTCCTTTATTGCTTCGTTCACTTCAGGAAAGCGTTTGACATGGTGCCTAGAATTAACCTAGAATTAACTTTTAGGGAATGCATTATTCCACTAGATATGAAACTTATGCACGATAAACTAAAACAATAACAATACATATTTTGAGCAGGGTTAGATTATCAATCTATATTATTTACAAATGAAAAGTTACAACAACTTGGATATTTGAATCCTGAAGTAGCATTTCCTTCGCCAGATTCCAAATCCTTTTGTCCTTAGCCACGCATACTCATCCTCTTGTTGACTACGATCTTGAACTCTACTGTGGTGGAGAAGCCAAATGGAGGCTACTTGATCTTCACACAAGGTTATTGCGCTATTGTAGGAACCATAAGATAGCTCCTCCTCAATAATGGAAACATGAGGAAGGACTGTTTTCGCCAATCACTCTCAATTTCTCTAGAGTTTAGACACTTTCAATAATTTTCTATGTCTCTTTCTTTCAACCCTAGGTCTTCTATTTGTAAGCCAAGGAAGTGATAAGCTTGAGGTTAGAGTGAAGGCATGCCATACATGTGTAAGGCATGCGTAGATTTCACTCATTGTTTTTATTTTTATTTTTGAGCTTTATTTTATTTTATGGGGCTTTAAGATGTGGTTGTGCTTTTAACACTAAATATGGTGGCCGAACGCAATTTTCCTTAAGAAAACATTTGAGGCTTGTGTTTTTATTGAAGGAAAAGTGTGGCCTAGTGTTAATTGCATGCAACAACTCCATATCAACATGTAGTGTGTCTATCTTTAATTAATTTTGATTGAGGGTGTCAATTCGAGTAGTCCCATCGGATATGGGAACGTCATTCACGTGAGTGAAGCTAATTGATGGGGATTTCCATATTTGGTATTCCTCGTAGGAGCTGTCCATAAATCGACTACATCATCCTGCAGGTGTAGTGAACACCAACCCCCCCCCTCCCCCACATATTCATTAGATTTTTGTTTATCCAATTACATTTCAAGGTATTATAATTATATTTTGTTTTATTATATATATAATAAAACAAAGCATAATACCTTGGAATGTAATTGAATGAATATAGGTAAACTTGAAATGGCTAGGCTATGGTTCAAATGATTGGTTATGGCTTGTTAGAAAATTTGAAAAGAAAATCAATTGCTGGTGTCATAAATATCTTTCGCTTGGTGGAAGACTTACTCTTCTCAAAGCGGTGATCACTGGATTGCCTGTGTATTGGTTTTTGATGTCTCTATTACCACAGTCTACTTTAAAGAAGATAAACTCTATGATATTTAGATTTCTGTGGTCCGGTAATATTGAAAATTAACGTTTTCATTTGGTCAAATGGGAACGTATTTCTCTGCCTAAGAAGATGGGTGGATGGAACATCAAAAATATCTTTTGGTTTAATTCAACACTATGTATGAAGAGTTTATGGCGGGGGCTTTTTGGCTCAGGGTTGTGGTCTGTAGTTTTACATGGTGTTAACACCCAAAAAGTGCTCACTAGCTCATTTCCTTATTCACATGACCCATTTGTCCACTTTTCCACCATTTGAGCCTCTAAAGCTATCAAAAGGTCACCAAAAGACCATTATACACCCTTTTTCCCCTCAAAAGATATATTTTTCCTCAAAAAACATAAAAAACACTAAAAAAGGGTTCAGAATTCCCAAAAAATATTAAAAAGGAATAAAAATATTAAAAATATTCAAAAAAGGAAAAAAGAGGGAAAAAGGTACCTAAACCATGTTGGTCAATACCATTGGTTTCCTCAAAACCATAATGGTATTCCCCACCACCAAAAACTATAAAAAAGTGGTAGGGGCTCCTCACTTTCCATCCATCCATCATCCTATCCTCATGCTGTCAAAATCTCTCTTGAGTTCTTGACCATTGTAGCAATCTTGGAGAAGAGACCATTGGAGCCTGGAGCATCTCACCTTTGGAGCTGCTCAACACCACAAATCCTCACCATTTGAGGTGTGATAATACAAAACATTCTTTTATTTCTTGTTCTTTCTATGAATCGTTTTTAGATTTATTTGTTATATGCACATGTTAGTTTAGATTTAGATTTAATTCATAATAGTTTTTGCTTTCTATATTGAAACTGCTATCACATTGTTGATAGGTGCCCATTGCACAAGCTTGGTTGCAAAACCAAGCAACAGTTTTTGGTGACTCCGCTGGCTTCGAATTCTTAGATCTAGGTTTTTTTCTTTAGATCTTACTTTTTGTTAGTTTTAAATCATTTTAATTTACGGATCTGCCATACTAGACAACAGATCCATTGCTGCTCTAGATCTTGGCCCTTTCTGTAGCCATTAACAGCCTGAAATTTCCATTTTCAGGTTCGTTATTCGGCGTCCATTTTTCGGCTTTCGCCTCGCAGCTTTTCGCCCGACAGTCGTGTGGCTCATCACGACCTCGCGGCATTTTTTTGTGCGGCGCATCATGGCTTCGCGGCCTTTTTCCATGCTGCACATCGCAGCTTCGCGGCCATTACCCTCGCTGCACATCGCGGTTTCGTGGCCATTACCTGCATTGCACATCGCGACTTCGCGGCCATTACCCGCGCTCCACATCACGACTTTGCGGCCGAAACCCGCGCTGCACATCGTGACTTCGCGGCCGAAACCTAGGCTGCACATTGCGGCTTTTTCCCTAAAACCCGCGATGCTGTTATTTTGAATTCGGCCAATTTTTTAGAAATTTTTTTGCTGTATTTTTTGCCCATTTAGCTTATTTTACAACATTATTTTTTCTGCATTATTACAGTCATAGTGAATTATTTTCTATTTACAAATGCTCCATTAAAAAGTCTTTTTAAAAAATTTTCAGTAAGTGAAAGAAAGATTTTTAGCATTATTTTTAGATCATAGGTTTCACTTTTTGCTCAATAGTTTGCCCAAGCAATATTTTTTAAGAGATCCATTTATTTCTTGAAATATTTATGTTATTTGCTTCCCTTTAAATTATTTCAAAAATCCATTATTTTTGAATTGTTTTTTCAAGCATTTACATTTCAAAAAGTGCCTTTATTTTTTGCAAACTGGAAGCGTCTTTTCTTTCATTTGTAATCAATCGCCCAAGCGAGGCAAGTCAATTTCAGTTCAATAATCACATGTGCACCCAATCTATCACATTATTTAAACTGAGCCTTAAAATATACCTTAACTCAACAAACTTTTTAACCCCACTTGGGGAGCACTTAAAAAGAATCTTGTAGTTAGGTAGGATTGAGGGGATAGGTGTGCCAATAACACCCCTCAATTTTTTACATCTGAGACATAGTGGTTGTCTTTTAGGGTCCCAAAAATCTCTTATAATTTTGACACGGTTATCAACCAATTTATCGGGAAGGCCTCTCCCCTAGGAGGGTTGAAGTAGCCGGACTGGTTCCGGAAGCTTGAGTGGAATACGACAATCCATTCAGTAACTGAAGGATACCTTTCGAAGTTCTCGGTGTACACCCATATGGGGGTACAACGACGATAGAACCAAACTGCAGATTCACCCAACCGAACGTGTCATGAACGGGGTATCCTAGTTGCCATTCTTTAGGATTGTCTACCCGATGTCCTTCCCGGTAGGGGGATATCTAGCCATTGATTCAACACTCTATATTGTCTGACTTGGATTTCATCACCTTGCAGAGAATATCGTTTGTTGACTCACAATACTTCTAGTTAGGTGTTTGCATGATACAATACCCACCTTTGGTCTAGTGAGCAGCACTTTTTTCTAGGAACTGTTTGACTTTTGGCATTCTGACCACTTTTGTTGGATCCCTCCACTTATTATAGCACATATGTTATAATAAGTGCTTTTGAGGTTGGTTGTTGGCTTAAGAGCCATTATTTTTTCACTCCCCTCTTGCACTCATTGTTGTAATAGGGTTTTGAGTTTTTTAATCACCACCTTCCACTGGAATTTTTATACATTTCTCACCATTGATAATTTAAGATGATCCCGCCGTTTTCAGGGTGAACCCCCTCAGTTCGGTACACTTGACTCTACACGTCATAGATGTAGAGCCTTATCCCTTGACTCGACACGTCATCGGCATAGAACACAGTCATCCGATTCTGACGCGCCTCACTTCACATCTGATTCTGAGGCTGAATCCAAACACCCTATTGAAACATCACCAACCAACCCCATGGATGGATCATAATACGACCCCCTTTTCACCAGTGCTATTGGAGATACATCGACAAACCCTACTACTACTGTACCACCCATGGTAACAACAAACCCTTTAGGCATGCCTAATATAGGGGCCACTCCACCTTTAGGTATGCCCAACACAGGACCACCACCTATTATGGGTATGCCCAACATAGGGATCACACCCCTTCTCATTACCACAACCCAGATCCCAGGAATTCCTAGCACTATTCCTAACCCCTCTGCAACCCATGTTGCACTTGGGAGTGTTGGTCCTTCCCACACCACATCAGGTGGAGGACACATACCTTCAATACCTAGCATACCCTTAGGGTCCACTGGACAACTACATAATGCCACCATTAACAGTTATGTCCCAGTCACTACGCCACACCCATCTGCTAGTTTACCATACATGGCGAGTCTGAACTTACCAGACCTAGCCAGGTTAACCAACGATCCTATCAGGCACAACCTTACATGGCCACCCATGCCTACAAAGCTTCCCTCGGCATCCCCAAGTTTGAAGGAAAACTTGGGGAATATCCCCAAAACCACATAATGTCATTTCACCTATGGTGTTCATCTAACTCCATGGTGGATGACTCCATTAGGCTAAGACTATTGCAACGCACGTTCACTGGCTTTGCAGCCAAGTGGTACATTGATCAACCACATGGGACCCACCATACATTTACGTCCCTCACCTCCACTTTCCTTCAGTTTTTTCAGCTACCTGTACGCTATGATGCAGGAGTTGAAATACTGTTGTCTTGTAGACAAAACATAGCTACCCACATCACCGACCATATCCATGAGTGGCGCAAGCACCGTAGCCTCTACAAGATAAAACTGGAAAACCGTATATTTTTGGATTGGTTTCTCAAATCACTCCTACCCCTCATAGCCAAAGATGTAGCTTCCAAACGACCCCAGTCAGAAGAAGAAGCTATCTTAAAAGCTCAGCAGTTCGACTTGATTTATGCCCAGTCGGGCTATCTCTACACCATTATACCAGATGCCCCATGAGGCGATTCTTCACGAGGTGACACTCCGGGGGCATCACATGCCACTGATGGTATTATCGACCAAGTCACGGCACAAAATAAACCTTTTAGCATGGTGATCACCATAAACACCCCAGACCTCTCTAGGGCTACATCTAATTCTGGAGCTACGACTTCATACGCTCCAACGAATTAGACTCATCACACTCATGGACCCTCTTGTCCACCACATTGTTATGGGAAAGCGCCATCGACCTATGTACCACCCACATACTATAACCAACCGGCCACCCAGAACCCAATTCACTTACCGGCCCAACCAATGTATTACCCCCAGCAGGCTACACTAGCTAACCCAACACTTCCAATAGCTCAGAGTTACCAACAACCCCAGCAGGCAACTGGACCTCCTCCAGCCCCACCAGCTTATTATCCACCGCAACCTGATCCTGCACCTGCGGCACCCAAAAATCCTCCCACTACTCAAGGGCAAGTGTACACACAACACAATCATCCCCAACACCCAAACAACCAACATAACCAAGGCGGACAACAAAACCGCAGAAACAACCAGCAACATAATCAAGGTCCACCACCACCCAATCCTCCAAATAATAACAACGCTACTCCCTCCAACTAGAATCCTGATCATCCTCCCAAACAGGCGAAAAACAATAACCTGAGAACAAACCATCCATGTTCTATATGTGGAGTCTATGGACACTACACTCACAACTGCCCCCATTTAGAGAAAGCACGTAAGCTTTGGGCTGACGATGCCCAACGCCAGGGCCACGCTGGACAGCTAGCTCCACTTAATCAACCGCAACCCATGATATTGCAAAACCCATTGCCAAACCAGGGAGTAATAAATGCTCACCCAATGGATCCCCCACAAGGATCTACTGCACCTCAGCAACAAATCACCTATGCCTCAACTGATTATCATCATACGGATTCAGGCACACACCATTTATTAACGATGTCATCCAATGACATCAACCTCCAGACTTGCAAGAATCAGTACAACCCACCCCCAGAAACTCCTCCCACGGACGCATCCACCTCCCTTCCATCAGATCAACCACTACATATACCGAATATGCCATTGGACGGAGGACCTAAAATCCCTCGCATCCCTTTGCGAAGGATTAATAACAATCCTAATGCTCGCGCAGCATCCAGTTATAACGTCGTGGAATATTTAGCACAATCCCCCGCTGCTATGTCTGCTTTAGAGGTATTGAAAACATGCCCTGCACAACGAAAACTACTACTATCCGCCATTGGAGGAGTAGACCCTAATGATACACATATGATGGCTTTCAACTTAAACCAAGCCGAACCTCAATTGCCATCAAATTTGGCCTTCCAAGTATCCGTAAACATTCGAAACCTTGTTGTGCATCGATGCATCATCGATGAAGGAGCTTCAACCTGCGTTATGCCCACTCTTGTGTGGAAGAAACTTGGCTCCCCCACTTTACAACCATCCACCACAGCATTATGAGCTTATGACAGGCGCTCAACTCAACCACAAAGCCTCTTAGCGAACGTACCCGTAGAACTAGGCGGCAAATTGGTTCTCATCGACATCGAAGTGATCAATGCCTAGCTCGACTACAACCTCCTTCTTGGACGTAACTATATGTACAAAATGAAAGCCGTCGCTTCATCTGTGTTCCACCTCATGATGTTCCCACATGAAGGATGCGTTATCAAGATTGATCAACTCACATATTATGATCCTAATGCCCCCGCAGCCCCTCAAAATGTGCTACCAATGATTGAACAAACCGTTCAAACTGCACCGACATCATTTGTCTCGTCAATTGGTCCTGGAATCTACACCGAGTCACCTATGACTTCCACATTTCCATCGATCCCACCACCTTTACCGATAACAAAAACATCCGATTCGTGCACCCTGTCGCACACCACACAGCAGCCCTCATCACTACCACAAACACCCACAGTGCCTACTCATATTGGAACAATGCCAATTCATACTATCCCATTCTTGTTCCCGTTTTCCGGAGTTGTCAGTTCGCTAGTAATGGCTACACTCAACCTTCCTGGTTTAACATTAGGGTTACATGTATGGTACTTACCTGCTTCGAGCCCCCCGCCGACTCCGACTGTTATTTTACAACCGGTACAACTTATCGCTACTACCAACCGCCCACCCCCCCTGTCACTCATCTGCAAAACAGACCACTCCCAATAGTGATTACGACATCAATGTCTAGAAACGCCCCACCTCCGTTACGAAACATAGGGGGTAGAGGCCCACAAACTTATAATACTGGACCCATAACTCGCACCCCCCTAGCAACCCCCAAGGTAGCCAAGAACCGCCCAACTATTCGCATTCCCCCTAAGTGCTCGTTGTGTGACGATGTAGGCCATGCCACTCATAAATGTCCACAATTACCTGCACTCCAAGAACACATGAATATGTTGGATGACGACACTAGAATTCCAGTGATAAGACTTGAGCCACCTCCTCAACCTTGCGACAAAACGCTTCGAACTAACCACCCTTGTGCAATATGCGGCATTTATGGCCATTATTCAAACCACTACCCTGATCTCCCAGATTATAGAGCAGCTTTATACGAGATGAACAATGCCGAATTAGAGATATCTCCTCCCCTCATCGAGGAGATCTACCCTTTGAAATCATCTTCTTCGGAAGAAATCAATACCATCTATATGATTTCAACCACATACAAACCCGAACCAGTTGATTTATGGTTTGATTACTTTCGTACTGATGAGCAAATTCTAGAAACACTCATTGCCCTGGACTACCCTTGGGATGATATGCACCATCGATCATACTTCCTCCCTGAGGCGTCTACATCCACTACGAAAGACCAACTATCAGTCGAATCAAAATATTTTCTACCAACTAAGGTTGATTGGTTCAAAGACCCCATCCCAGCACCGGATGCCTTCGAAGAGGAGAATATGTCCAACATTTCCCCTATTATAAAAATCGACATTTCCACCACACCCGGAAAACCTGAGCTCATCTCGCTAGGCGCATCATGCACTCAAGCGGAGACTCAGGCATATAAGAAACTCTTCCAAGAGTTTTTTGATGTCTTCGCCTGGTCTTACACCGAGATGCCTGGCCTCGATCCTAACATTGTGGAACATCACATCGACACTTGGCCCCATGTGCCTCCTGTCCGACACAAACAACGCCCGATTCACCCGTCTAAGCTCCCAGCTATTAAAGCTGAGATTGGGAAGCTCCAAAAAGCAGGATTCATATATCCTATCGCCTATACCACTTGGGTTTCAAACCCAGTACCGGTTAACAAGAAAGTCGGCACCATCCACGTCTGTACTGACTTCCGAGACCTCAACCTCGCTTGTCCCAAAGACAACTTCCCCACACCATTTATTGACCAACTAATCGATGAATGTGTGGGGCATGAGGTTCTTTCTTTTATGGACGGTTTCTTCGGATATAACCAAATCAAAATCCGTAAAGAAGATCAATACAAGACTGCTTTCACTACCCCTTGGGGCACCTTCGCCTATCGCGTCATGCCTTTCGGTCTCAAGAATGTGGGAGCCACTTTCCAATGCGCCATGACTTATTGCTTCCATGATCTACATAGAATCATAAAAGTTTATCTAGACGACCTCACCGCTTGATCTAAGAAACGATCTGACCATTTAGATGACCTTCGACAAGTTTTCTTACGTTGTCGAAAATACAACATTTGCTTGAACCCACTCACGTGTGTCTTTTGCGTTACAGCAGGTTTCCTGCTGGGGTTTGTCATTTCAGAAAAAGGCATCACTGTAGACCCCTTGAAAGTCCAAGCCATTATAGACTTATTGTCACCTCGTACATTAATACAAC
This sequence comes from Larix kaempferi, assembly GCA_027924585.1. Taxonomy (NCBI): domain Eukaryota; kingdom Viridiplantae; phylum Streptophyta; class Pinopsida; order Pinales; family Pinaceae; genus Larix; species Larix kaempferi. The sequence goes on from BSBM01000362.1 coordinate 15,783,193, forward strand.
TTCAAAGCCTTCAAGGGAGGTCCAAATTCCTCCGCCGCTTTGTCCCTAACTATGCCACGACGGTCCACGGTTTCCTTCGACTACTACGTCTGCATACCTATTTCATATGGGACCAACAAGCAGAATCAACTTTCACCGACTTAAAGAAAGCACTCACGAATGCCCTGTTGATCTCTCCTCCAGATTTCACAAAAGATTTCATCCTCTATGTTTCGGCATCCGACTATGCCGTGTATGGAGTACTTGTCCAAGAAGATACTGCTCGCCAAGAGCATGTCATCTACTATGTGAGCCAGACCTTGTTAGGCCCACCCCTCCGCTACCCACATGAAGAGAAGATGGCCCATCGCCGTCGTCTTTTCAGTACAAAAACTGCGACATTACATTCTCCTCAGCCACACCACGGTTGTAGTTAATTCCAATCCAATGGTTTACCTCTTGACACGTCGCCTCCTTCAAGGCTGCGTAGCTAAATGGGTGATTATCCTGCAAGAATACGACCTAAATTTCAAAACCCCAAAGAGCACCAAGGCCCTAGCACTCGCTCAACTCATCACAGATCTCCCATCCTCTTCGCCATCACCCGCTATCCAAACGGACCTCATTGACGACCACATTTTCATCATTTCCTTTGACGACCCATGGTACGACGACATCTTAATCTACCTCTGCACACAAAAATTTCGACCCAACATCGATCATGACAGACGTCGTCGTATACGACACCACACCCCCCGATATCTCCTATTAGGTGATGTACTTTATCGATGCGGCGTCGATACCATCTTACGACGTTGCCTTTCTCATGAAGAGGCAGAACAAGTCCTTAATGACTGCCATAGCGGTGCTTGCGGAGGCCATTTCTCCGGTATGGCCACTGCCCAAAAGATCATCCGCGTAGGTTACTTTTGGCCGTCATTATTTACTGATTGCATCACTGCAGTCAAACATTGTCAAAACTGCCAACTTTTTGCCCCCAAGGCAAGAACCCCACCCACCCCCCTTCATCGAGTTGTCACTATCGGACCATTCGGCAAATGGGCCATCGACTTCCTAGATTGCAATCCCACGTCAGCCGGCGGTCATAAACACATCATTGTGGCCGTAGATTATTTCACCAAATGGGCGGAAGCCATGCCAACTTACAATTGCAAAGCCGACACCGCAGCACGTTTTTTCCTCAACCATGTTATCGCTCGTTTTGGAGTGCCAAAGCAACTCGTCTCAGATCACAGCTCTCACTTTGAAGATGACGTTTGGAGAGAATTATCAACCCTACTGAAATTTGAACACCATTTCTCCTCCGCCTACTACCCCCAAGGGAATGGCCAATTAGAAGCGATTAACAAAATTTTGAAGACCATCCTCCAGCGCACTGTTGACAAACACAAATCAAATTGGCATCACATGCTCTTTCCGTCACTACGGGCATACCGCACGTCAACCAAAACCGCCACTGGTTTTACCCCTTTCCATTTAGTTCACGGTGTCGAATCCGTCCTCCCCATTGAGTACCAGATTCCAGCCCTACATATGGCCGTTGAACTCCTACCGAACACTTCCCCAATTGAGCAATGCTTACTACTTTTGGAGCAAGACGATGAAGATCGGCGCACATCCCTCCAAACCATGGAAGCAGCCAAGAACCGATCCAAACTGAGTTAGGAAAAACATGTCCACCCAAGAACCTTTAATGAAGGGGACCTTGTCCTCGCCTATGATCAAGCTCATGACAAAACGGGAAAAGGAAAGTTTGTGTCCATGTGGCAAGGCCCATACATTATACATACCTGCCTCGGACATGGGGCATACATTCTGACCGATTCAGAAGGCAACCCCCTACGCAACCCACGCAACGGGTTGTACCTCAAGCGATTTTACCCATAGAAAATATGATGGGCACCACCATCCATAATTGTATAGTCTTATTTTGTTTTTTACAAAAAATACAAAAACCTAAAAATTTGTTTTTCCTGGATGACCACAGATGGATCCTGTTCCACTTTGCTATGTTGGTTTCACTGATGGTGCAAGCCGTTGGTCCCCCAATCTCACCTCCGCAGCTTGGGTAATATATTCCCCTTCACATGAGTTGATCCACATCGACGGAGTGTGCATAGGTGTCGCCACCAACAACCAGGATGAATACGATGCCGTGACCGGTCTCTTGGCCGCTGCTCTCCAAATGAGCATAAGTCACCTTAACGTTTTCTTGGACTCACAGCTCCTTGTTTCCCAGCTCAACAATGATTACCAGGTACGTGATCCTTGTCTTTTCAGAAAATTCCTGTGCACTAAACAAATGGTTCGATAGTGTGAATCCATTTCATTCACACATGTCCCAAGGAATCTCAACAGTGTAGCAGACCATATGGCCAACAACATTCTTGATTGGCACACCAATCAATCCATGTAGTAAATACAAAATGTGCATCCACGTGCATAACATATGCCTCCACGGGCATATAAAAAATTACAAAATGTGCATCCATGTGCAAAATATGTGCCTCCACGGGCATCTACAAAATTTAAAAGATTGCATCCACGTGCAAACATGAGCCTCCACGGGCATACGAAAACTAAACATGCCTCCACGGGCAAACAAATAGACAAGATGTGCATCCACGTGCATACACGACTATATACCAAAACATATATATGCATATATATATAATCATGATAGTCAACATGTCATAGGTGCCCTCAGCACCCAATATACAAAAATACATAAGCCATACAAAAAGGTACTTCCCCATATGCTCATCAACATTTAGGGGCAGATACAAGATCATCTAATCATCATACTCTCCGGGCTCCTCTGGTGCCACCTCCGCTGGCCCCGCCGGATCATGCCGAGCCCGAACCCTCCTTTCAGCTAGCCCTGCTGGATCATCCTGCACCTGAATCCTCCCCTCTGGCCCTGCCGGATCATGCCGAGCCCCAACCCTCCTCTTATCCATCACCACTGCTGCTCTATGTAGGATAGAGCGCCACTCACGAGGCGCATCGAAACAACACTCGATGATGTCCCGATCCAAGTCCCTCCACCCATCCTCTGGAGCTCCTACTAGGATCATCTCCAGTGTCTCTCGTACGCCCTCAACTGCATCATCTTGAGGCCCAACTCCTCGACCACGAGGCCCAACTCCTCGAGCATGAGGAGGCGTTACCGCTACAGGAGGAGGGACGACCACCATCGCCCATCCCCTACGGCCCACATGATCAGCCGGTGGTACCAGACCAACATTTGCACAATCACGCAAGTGAAGCAAGTCAATATCATATAAATATCTCTAACTATACTCATAACAAAAACATCTAAAAAACACATGATATAGTAGAGAACCAAACACAAAAAACATACCATCTAAACCCCAGGCCTGCTCCTGGGCTTGAGGTATCTTCGGATCTCCTCGATAATCCATACTAGCATATGGATAGTCATCAATCAGTAGGGGGACCTGCTGCCACTGCTCATTCATATCCTGTGAAAAGAACCTGCGGATACCACCACCACCGTGGGGCATCATCTGCTCCCACCGCACCATGCGCGGCTCACTCACCAACCCGTCTCGAACCGGCACCCGTGGCCACAAGGTCGGTACCCGCTCAAAGAAGAAACAACACAGGAAGGAGGCATAGCAAAACTCTACCCCCTCCCGACTGACCTTGTCCAGATCTCTCGGGACACTGGCCAAGAACATCTGACCCCATGCATAGTAGGTCCCTCTTAGCACAGAATCCACCGCCATCGTTTGTCCCCCAGACAAACGATGTGGCGCCGTAGAACCCAACACCCGCAGAACACAAGCCCCAACAGCCCGCATATCCCACTCCCGCAGAGACCTCAGGCTCAATGTGCTGTTCTGCACAATAGCCCCCAGCACACAGAATCTCTCCAAGAGATCCTCAATATCTAAACCTACCGGGATCCTCGGCAGAAGATCCCCTACCTCCCCTAAGCGAGGCAACCCAGTAAGAAAGTAAACATCAGAGAGGGTGATCTCTAACCTCTCACCCCCCACCATGAAAGCACCCTCTGCCGGAACCCAGAGACCCACCAATTTGTTCAGCAGTGGTCCAACTGAACGCATCGGTGGAATCTGAGCAAACTTCAGGAGCCCGCTCACAGCCAAAGTCTGTCGGACACCCTGATCGGTCCGAATGCACATCGTCAGGTCCTCCTGCATCTCCCGCTCCCACCATGATACCAGCGGTCTCCTCAACATCCTGCCAAAAAACAAAGTAAATTTTTTAGAAACATAATTTTTTTTTTCAAAAAAAATTTCGTCACGGCTTTTCCATCAAAAGCCGCAATGATCATTGCGGCTTTTCAATCAAAACCCGCGATGAACATCGCGACTATCAGCTCCACAGTCGCAATGAACATCGCGATGGTCAGCCCAATAGCCGCGATGAACATCGCGACTGTCGGCCCCAAACCCGAGATGAACACCTTGGGTTTCGAGCCGAAATCCATGATGTTCATCGCGGAAAAGGACACGAAACCCGTGATATTCCACGTTGGAATGCCAACATGGAATTTCGCGGCATTTGGGGGCCCGCCGCTAACCAAAAAAGACATAATCGAAAAGGCTAAGGCAAATAGGGTTACCTGGAACTCGCGGAATCGAAAACCAACGGTCGAATCTCCCAGAAAATGCCAACATGGAATTTCGCGGCCTTTGGGGGCTTGCCGCTAACCAAAAAAGAGATAATCGAAAAGGCTAAGGCAAATAGGGTTACCTGAAACTCGCGGAATCGAAAACCAATGGTCGAATCTCCCAGAAATCAAGAAAGAGCTCTGATTGCTCTGCCAAACTTGCACGTAACAATGACACGTCATATTGGGCCCACACCCTTTTTATAGAGATTTGACCATTTTTCAAACAACCATTGCAGTATCATACGACGTCTGTTTCTTAAACCGTTCGTACCATTGGAATCAGCACAATGAGAACTTCATGATAATCCTTTCCTTTTCCCGTTTTCACCAAGTCCATTTTTTGAGCATTTTTTCATGCCCTTGTCGCCTCGGTTTGTGTGCCACATCGGCCGTACTCCATTTTTTACGAGTCTTATATCGCCAGATTCAGTTTTCCGCGCTCGTGATGATTCTTGAGATCATTTCTCGCTCTCACCTTCATATTTTCTGGGCATTTTTCCCATGCCCCTCATCGCCTCGGTTTGCGTGCCACATCGACCGTCATCTGTTTTTGACGAATCTTATATCGCCGGATTCAGTTTTTCGCACTCGTGATGACGCTTGAGATCATTTATTGCTCTCATCTCCAGATTTTTTGGGCATTTTTGCCATGCCCCCTCGTCGCCTCGGTTTGCGTGCCACATCGACCGTCGTCCATTTCTGACGAATCTTATATCATCGGATTCAGTTTTACACGCTCATGATGACACTTGAGATCATTTCTCACTCTCACCTCCAGATCTTTCAGGAATTTTTTCCATGCCCCCTCGTTGCTTCGGTTTGCGTGCCACATGGGCCATCGTCCGTTTCTAACGAATCTTATACTGCCGGAATCAGTTTTCCGCGCTCGTGATGATGCTTGAGATCATTTCTCGCTCACCCCCTATTTTCGAGCATTTTTTCAAAATGCCACTCATCACCTCAATTTGCGTGCACATTGGCCGTTGCCCATTTTTAACAATATTTATGTCACCGGATTCAGTATTCCGCACTCATGACGATGCTTGAGACCATTCCTCACTCTCATTAATACCTTTTTGTTCGGTATAGTTTTACCCATTTTTCGGGCCGAGCAATTCCTTTTACGAAAAAGGCACTTAGGGAGTTTTTGTTAAGCTCTTTTCTGACTCCTAAAACAATGAAAAGATCGCCGAGCAATCTTGCTTCCTTTCATGCTTGCTAAACGTATCTGAAAGGGCGTCTACCTGGTATAAGTTTACCCCTTTTCCGGACCTTATAGACTAATTACGAAAAAGGAATACTCTAGTCATATTGGCTAGAAGAGTTCTCCATTTGCATCATTTTATGCTTTTTCGGGCCTTGGAGACTAACTTACGAAAAAAAACACCAATGGAGTCCACTTACCGCTTTTAGACTCTCTAAACATGAAAGCGACCACGAGCAATCACCATCCTAGGCTCGTAAAAATCCACAGGACGGTACGCCACCACCACTGTAAAATTTTCTTATCATTTTCAGACTCCTTAAAAATGAAAGCACTCATGAGCACGAACAGTCCCGGGCTCACAAAATCCACAGGACAGTACCATTTCAGAGCACACTTTTATCCCTTCTTGGAGCTCATTAAAACTACGAAGAAGGACCCAATGGTGCTTCTTGGCACCAAAACAGACCATGTCTACTCATATGGCAGCTTCTCCATTTTGGTTGCCTTTGTTGAGAGTATTCTGCACTATGTCACCATGAGAGTCCCTCTACAACATCCATCAGCATGTTCCCCCAGAGTCAATACATACCCTTTAGTCCTTAAAGCTATGATCCCCGCACCTACAAGTCAGTTTCCTACGCTGCCAAGTCAACCATATCATCATGCTTTGAACAAAGGAAGTTTGAGTCTACCCACTCTACGACCCCAGTGATTTTGCATCCCTACAGTATGTCAGTCCTACCATCAGTACTACCACACTTCAGTTCTACACCTCACGCTCCTATCAAGGAAACATCATTGCCTTGTTAGTTGCCGGTCTCCCTCTGTTGACGCTAACCAAATTTATTCCAGAGGATAGACCTAGAGGTCCCTGTGTCTTGGACTCATCACCATTTATGATGAGTGCCTACGAATCATTTCGAGAAGAGTGCTTAGTGCCTCTCCAAATGGTTGTTTCTCACATGCTCGACTTCAACACCTTGATCGCATCATTGAGACTCGCACAGGGTATTGGTCCTTTCATTTTTTTGTTGAAGACCCTGGATACCACCTGACTCTTCCACATTTGAGAGTCTACTTATGGACACAACCAGTTACATTTTCCTATAGATATCCGGGTTGCGCATGGCGACAGTATTCAGATGTACCACAGTTTTATACTCCCTCGAGTATACAGTTACATGTACTTCTCAGAGATGACTCACAGTCATTGAGTCCCTACAGATGTTGGACACCTTTAGTTTCAACAGTTGATCAACCCTTCTGAGACCTTATTCAGAACGGTTGTCGCTTTATTCCAGTGTATCAGTTATTGAGATCAGTCATGTTATGATCATGAGTACATCCCAGAATAGTGTCCCCTTTGGACCATTATGATGTACCAACAGATTTTTTATGTCTTATTCAGGTCCCCCTTCTTGGGACTAATTGTTATGTATATGTCTTGATACGAGCATGGGTATGCCCGCATCGTCCATTATCAGAGATTATTCCTCATTCATATTGAGGCCATGTAATATTTTTTGTTTTTGCAGCTTCCAAGGGCCATTGATCTAGTCTCCAACCGGTCTCTTCTCTTCCCCAAACCCCAGGAAAAAGACAAAAGAACTATGATGTCTATCGGCCATACGATGAGCTCCTTCCCTCACACATCAAGGGGCAATTTGTTAACACCCAAAAAGTGCTCACTAGCTCATTTCCTTATTCACATGACCCATTTGTCCACTTTTCCACCATTTGAGCCTCTAAAGCCATCAAAAGGTCACCAAAAGACCGTAATATACCCTTTTTCCCCTCAAAAGATATATTTTTCCTCAAAAAACATAAAAAACCCTAAAAAGGGTCCAGAATTCCCAAAAATATTAAAAGGGAATAAAAATATTAAAAATATTCAAAAAAGGAAAAAAGAGGGAAAAATGTACCTAAACCATGTTGGTCAATACCATTGGTTTCCTCAAAACCATAATGGTATTCCCCACCACCAAAAACTATAAAAAGGTGGTAGGGGCTCCTCACTTTCCATCCATCCATCATCCTATCTTCATGTTGTCAAAATCTCTCTTGAGTTCTTGACCATTGTAGCAATCTTGGAGAAGAGACCATTGGAGCCTGGAGCATCTCACCCTTGGAGTTGCTCAACACCACAAATCCTCACCATTTGAGGTATGATAATACAAAACATTCTTTTATTTCTTTTTCTTTCTATGAATCGTTTTTAGATTTATTTGTTATATGCACATGTTAGTTTAGATTTAGGTTTAATTCATAATCGTTTTTGCTTTCTATATTGAAACTGCTATCACATTGTTGATAGGTGCCCATTGCACAAGCTTGGTTGCAAAACCAAGCAACACATGGAAAATACATTAAGAAGGATCTTATTAGCTGGATTAGTTCAAAATTATGGGAATGCTTCGCTCTTTTAACGTGGGTTCATGAGATTTTTTCCATGGATCAAATGCAATTTAGCGTGGAAGGTGGGTAACAGGAAGCAGATACTTGTTGGAATTGATCCCTATATTGGTAATGAAACTGAGTTCATCCTCTCTCTGCTCATTTGTTATCATCTTGCAGATTTTGTTTTTTTTACCTTGGCACATATTAAGCGCCCAAGCTGGCTCCTAAACTCAAAGTCCTATTGGTTAGAAGCAAATGATCCAGGTATGGGAAGTGTCTGGGTAGATGAATGGAACATGTATATTTCATATTTAAATTCAGCGGGGATCAGAATGAACTCGGAGGAGGGCAAGTTGGTTTGGAGTAACAACATGGTTACTGGACAGGTTACGACAAAAACTACTTATATTTCTATTGTCAACATGAACTTCAAGGGTCCTATAAAATGGTGGTTCTCTTAGTTATGGAAATGGAGTATACCTCTCAAATTAAAATGTTTCATTTGGTTGTCTTTTGAAGACAAGATTTTGACGTGGAACAATCTCCTTTGGAGAGGGAGAATTGGGCCAAATATTTGTCTTTTATGTAAATGTGATGGTGAATCGGTTAACCATATTTTTGTTCTTTGCAGTTTTGCTAAAAATGTCTGGAATCAGGTTTGTTCTATCTTAAAGATTTCAAATGATTGGGGAAGGGGAAGCTTTGAACTTTCCTTTCATAGCTGGCTTCAGACACATGGATTATATAAGTATTTACCAACCTTTGTGTCTTGGGAACTCTGAAAATGCCGGAATAAATCCATATTTGAACAGTTTAATCCTTCTGCATATTTGATTGTGAACACAACTGTTAATATGTTCAAGCTTTATAATACTTGTAAGAAGCTCTCAAAGGTGCCTAGAGCTATCAAGAGTATTCCTCCATCAAACTGGGCTACTGGATTCTTGGATGGGTTGTTAGCAGATGATAGATGTGGTGCGGATCTCTATCTTATTATAAATCAGGAGTTACATTTCAAAATGCGAAAGTGCTGTGGAACATGATCCAACACAAGAATAGAATTACTTGCTTTATGGGGATTAGTTAAGGTGGAAAACTCCTTTGGCATTGATACTTTCAAGATATTTGGTGACTCAATGGTGATTGTACAATGGGAAACGAAGGATTTTTGTTTGAACCAAATTCTACTCAACCATTGGTGTCAAAGAGTTGAACTCCTTTTAAACTCATCCTATGATTGGTCTATCAATCATATCTACAGGGAATTGAATGATGTGGCGAATGCACTCTCAAAGGAAGCATTGTACGGTGAGGATGGTTGGATTATGTAGGAAGAATGGACTGATGGAATTAAGTCAGATGAGGGTTCTTTGATGATGTATGCAGACTAGTTTCTTTTTTCCTATGTTTTTGTCTTGTGGTTTGTAGTGTATCTTGGTGGACCTGTTTTTGTGGTGCAATCATCCTTTATGGCTGGGATTTGCATAACATTTTGCAGAGTTATGTATTAGCATATGCTTATTGTTGATGTTGCAGTTCAAGATTTTGATATTGGGAATGCACTTTTTGATTCTAAGTAATAGCAAAAATATGCTTTTTTTTCTTCTTAAAAGAAAAGAAATGCCTCAATTAGTCAATTTTGGTGGGTACGAACGGATGGGTATGGGTGAACTTGAAATGGCTCAATCGCTGTCAATTTTGGTGGGTACGAACGGATGGGTATGGGTGAACACTTGAAATGGCTCAATCGCTCAATTTTGGTGGATGATACAAAAAAGTGGCACGGAAATAGGTAAACAAAGAAATTGAAGGGACGCTTTCTTACATATTATCCATCATTATGAGTAAAATCACACATAAGACATAAAATGTATGATAATAGGTGGGGTCATGATAAGTTTTTATATTATTTTTTATGTATGAGTAAAATCGCACATAAGACATAAAATGTATGATAACAGGTGGGGTCATGATAAGTTTTTATATTTTTTTTATGTTTATGGTATTATAAATTATTAAAAACACTCATCACAAGGAAAATATTTAGGAAATAAGCAATCGTATTTGATCTTATGAATAAAATTAATTATTTTAAAATTTTATTTATATTTTCAAGTACACGTGTTAAATAATATATATTTATAAATAAAAAATAAAAAATATATTTGGAGGGAATAATATATATAAATTAACAATTTTTTTTAAAGAACGTCATAAAAAATACAATTTGTTAAAATGTCATATGTATGATGTGGATTACAAAAAAAATATATGTATGGAAATAATTTCACAATATCACATGAGTCTTCATGAAATATCCCATGTGATAATTTTCATGAAATGTCTTTTACTATAATCTATTGAGTCTTTGAACATGGGATAAAATGAGACTTTGAGGTTGGAGAGACTTTCAAGTAAGACTTTTTAGTTGCTGAATAGACCAAATATTCGTCGCATGGCATTGACTGATCTGTCATCGTCCACTCCAAATGCAAATCATCAAAATTCGTTATTGTATAACAATGACATCATCATTTAGTGTGCATGTGCGTGATGTTGATGGTGTACGCTCTAAGGGCACATCTCCACATCTGAATACGCATCAGAATTGTCTTCCGAAGACTACACATCTTAGTTTGTTCCTTTCTTGGCCCTCATGGGCCACCCATAGGTTATTTCAAAGGGGCAATTTTATTTTTCACACAATGGTGCAATTGCATTTCAGAGTTTGAGAATTTATCAATGAAGGCCAGGCTAGTAGCCCTAAATAATGCATGATTTTTCTTGTTCCAAGGAAAAATTAGCTTACATAGATCTATGAATTCCATAAACAATGCCTACATAAACATGTTTCCACACTCCAACAAGAATGAACAAATGTTGTATGGGTTCTACATGTTTGAAAAGATACCATTTAATAATGTTTTTGATGAATTAATTGAATGTTAAACACCATCACATCACATAACAACCATATTAATTTTTCTTCATCTCCAACAACCTACCCATCCATTATCACTTTCTTCCTATCGCATGTTAGATGATTCTGTTTATGTTAATAATTTTATTTTAAGTTTTTTAAGAAGCTAATATCCATAGAAGCAATATATGATGCAGTCGAATGCCATCTTGTTGTAGCTCTCATACATAATATCACTCTTCAAAAACTTAATGGTAATTTAAGATTGTGTCGAATCTCTTGAACTAGAAAGTGGAGGCTCATCTTTTCCACTTGTTAATTGTGCAAAGATTTGATCATTCGAATAATGCATCATGTATATAGGTTTATAACAAGCTATATATAGGTTGATCCCATGCATCACTAGAAAATCCATAAATTATGTTTGTACCAGAATGAGGGAAGATGCTATCTCATCAACCCAATAATTTAGAACTTAAAATGAGATTTTTACGGTGGCATAAATTTTGGTGTACACAGTGCTTTATACAAATCCAACCTTTTTCTTACAATTGTTGACAGAGTTTGGTTGTTCAAAGTATTTTTTTGCTAACGAAAATTGCCTTTCATCTTTGTAAAAGGAATGGACATTATAATATAAATTTGTTTTCCAATTTTAGATCAACATAGACTAACACTACCTTGCATTTGAGACCATTTATCTGTGGATATGAACCTACAAAAATTGTCTTGACTATATTTACACGAAGAATTTAGGAATCATTTTAACCGAGGGAAGTCCTTTTTCCAATGACCTTCTTTGCCACACTTGAAACAAGGTGAAACAAATTTTCTTCCTAAACTACCTACTTCATTTTAGGTGCAAAATCATTAGTAGTAACCAACAGAGGGATATTTGTTGAATCTAATTCATCATGTTGTTTGAAAAAATAGATTATAGTAAAAGACATTTCATGAAGATTATATATTGCCCAACTTTCAGTCAACCACAAAAAAGAGCATTGAATACGATGGAAATTTCTTGCTAAGTAAACTATCATAAATCACAAACATAGAAGAGGAAATTATAAATTTCTCCAATAGAAAGAAACAACATTTTTTTATTGAATCTAGGTTAAGTGATCATAAAAAAGGAATATAATCAGGTTGCCTTGCAAATGAAAATGTTCTTCTTCCTTTATTTTTTTTTATCATTCCCACATGTATGCAACTGAAATCTTAGATATTAGCCTTGTTCTTCTTGGAATGATGTTTATAGATGAATAGTTAAAAGTGTACCCAACAATAAATTAATTTGAGTTTTAAGAAATGCCCACTGAAAACTGAGCAGAAAAATTGTTCTCATGCTAGACAAATTATACTCAGTACACTAATAAATTCATCACGTCCATGCACTATTAAAAAATAATAATTAAACTAGTAGTCATATTTGGTTGGGTACCCACCTCTTTGTTAAAGGTACTCTCCCATTAGGAAGCATAAGCTTCAACACCAATATTGAATGAGGAACAAAGAAATGTGAAATGGAAAGGGTGGAAGAGATTACAAAAGCTTGTGCTAAGGTAAAAAAGTTTACAATAGAATTAGGGAAAAGTCTAACCACCAATATCACAACATTTAATCATACAGATAAGTAGGTGCATGCACAAGGATGCAAAATTTTTAATTATATTTATACATAACAGTGCTATGTACATGCCCCCAAAACTATAGGTTTTGCTCGTGTTAATTTCTATTGTATATACTATCTGCAATTGACCCTTGCAAAAAATATGTTAGTACAAAGTGGTGAAGACAATTTTCTAGTTCCGCGATAGGTTGCATGACCATAAGTAGCTATAACATTTGGTTTCAGAGAAAAGAGACTTGAAGGATAGCTTGTAGTTAAATAAGGAACCACAAGGATGGGTCATGCACATGAGTGTTGCAATAGGAGATTGTGGAAGTAATTATGCAACCAACACTCCAAGTTTGTTAAAATGAAAATGACTGTGATTTATAATGGAGTACAAGAGGTTGGGAACGGTTGCATAACCACTACAGATTCAATTGTACTATATAAAACTCAGTTTCACATTTGACATTAATTCAATAGAAACTCATTTTAACATTGGATAGGTTTGAACCATATACTTATCTTAAGTATTAAGAATAATTTTACCAATATACCAGTGGTAATCCCTGGCTTACTATTTGTAATATTGTATTAAGCATTCTAAACTATTTTTATATAAAAAAGCACATTCTATTGCCCAAGATTCCATGAACATTATATATTTGTGTGTGCATACCAGGCAATGTATTGTGTCTATGTATGAGTTTTAATTTAGTCTACTAGTAAGATGTGTCATATCCCTGGTAAATCATGACGAGTATATGAGTGCCTATTATAGATAGAGTTATCTTTGAGCCCTAAAATTGGCCAACTTATAATTTGCAAAAGATAAATTAAAAAAAAAATTTTAGGAAAAAAATCCAAAGCTGCCAATGGCCATGAATCTAAGTTACCAAATCTTTGACATTAAACCCAAATATTATACCTATTGAAGAGGACATGTAACAAACTGTTACGGAGAAAAAATTCCTATGGCTCGGGGTAGACCAAAACAAACAGATGAACTCTAGAAATCAACTCACTTCCCAACATATGCTATATAAATGTAAATGCTGATAAACACAATAAAGGACCTACCTCAACCAGACGTCCGATGAAGAATTCCGTTGAGCTTTCGAATCACAAAACTTGGACCTCCAGCTTAGCCTCAACAATAAACGCAAACAAGTGTATATGATATATAGAAGAGGTCAGCGTATACAATAACATATTCCATGATATATATAAGTAAATGTACCCAATGATAATAAATGATCATTCACAACATAAATGGATGAGAAAATGAGTATTTCTATTAATATGAACAAGAAGTACAAGATACAACCTCCTGTCAGAAACTCATATGAACCAAGAACTAGGTCCCTCCACCACTTCAATCCCCCAAACAATGGAAAACTCACGAGTAAAAGAACAAATCCTTCACAAGATATGAAAGAGTTTGGGAGGTGAACATAAATGGTTCACAACAACTAGGATCAATGAATGTAGACTCGAGCAATTAAGGCAAAATTTTGGTAGAGTTTCGATGCTCTTCTCTTTCTCCTCCCCCTCCATGTATCACATGAGCTCAATATATAACCCTCCAAAGGCAAGTGAAAGGTCAGATCGAGTCGTTTCAAGATACATGGAAGGCCAAAGATCACAATGGCCGCTTATTTGGAGTGAAAAATGGAGATTTTACTTTTATTTACCAAAAGTCGATGTACGCAGGCTATATTGATGCAACATGCGTATACGTGAGGTGTACTGAAGTAGGTCGCATACAGGAGGAAAAATAGGGAAAAATGGGTTCAAAGAGAACCAAAGATATGGATTTGAGTCTTCAAAGGGGTAAGGGAGGCCAAGGAGCGCTAATGCTCACAAGGTGGCAAAATATGGTGTAACAGATGCTTCCTAATGTGTGAGGTCAGAGAAGGTACTACGATGGCCGAAATACATTATAAATATCAGAAGTGGAGTGATGGAGACACAACTGGAAGGAGTAGCCCACTTGTCACAATATAATGATATCTCTGTGTGCATATCGTTACAATACATAGCAATCTGATACAATGGCCATGAATAGGCAATCTATAGTGAATACATGTCATGAATGATCATAGCCATGACCCATATACAGTAAGATACGGTCTCCTGTTGAAGAGGAAACACCTGATGCAGACTGATGGTACAAACTGCTGATGTATGAGAACAATCTCTCATAGGTACAATCACGATCACAAGTAGCATATACTAAATGCCACTGAAGTCTGAGGTATTCTACACAAACCATCTACAGTGCATGCCCCATCAAGTGAATAAAGGTACTGATGTCGAACTTGATGTGACATAGTTTGATTACCGGTCATTGAGGTATAACGTTAACAAACGTGAGATAACCCACCAATGATGAAAATGGGTGCCAAGGAACCGAGTACATTCATCAAGTGTGAATAAAGGTGTTGAGGTCGAACACTTGACAAATCCATCGATCAGGGGACATTGATGAATTCCCAACTGTCGATGGAGAGAGAACCTACCACTGATGACTGCAAGTCTCAAGGTACTCAAAGGAGCTCTAAATCTCGATTCTAGAATAAATGAGTTGGAGTCGTTGGAATTAGATTTGCTGGAAGGAAGGCATAAATGGATCCCCCATCAACCAGCACAAGGTAGCAGCTAAGCTGAAATATTTGGAAGAACTCGGACGAACAGGCTGAACGAACCAAAAAATCGGGTGCGTCTCTCATGCGTGTACAAGATGCAAGTAGTGCACGGAAGAGACCTCTTGAATAGAAGCCAATGATGAAAAATAATGACAAGAGTGAGGAAACCACCAATAGGGTCTAATGGAAACCGAGGCACAACACGAGTTCTAATGTGTGAATGGATGTCTTCCCGTTGAACACGAGGGAAACCACTTAGTCAAGGACTAATAATGAAATGTCACTTGCCAAGTTCAAGGTCACCTACCAATGATGAAAGTAGGCCCAGGGTGCAGGGTGGAACATCATATGTGATCGAACTGGATTCATAAGGGATGGCCGACATGCAATAGTCAAGAGATCGGAGGAGTGTCCTACTCTGGTTTAAAAAATTCTTTTGAACAAGAGCATGAGCAGATGGATAGACTCAGGCAACATAGACTCAATACTGGATACTGATAATACTTTGTGACACATGATGCATCAACAAAGGATCTGTAATGTCTGGAAGCTTAAACAGCCGGTGGAGTAAAATCTGAGAAACGAGTACAGTTTCCTAAGGTCATACTAATATCCCGACCCGTGATACATGGAGTGGATATGAATGCTCTGTTCAAAGGCAACACGACAGCTGCCAATAGAAGGTAGTAAAATTTTCCTGTTCGAATTTTTAATTTATATGATTTTTTTTGTCTTTTTCATATTATGAAGCTTGAAAAAGAATAAAATTGCTTATGATACAATGGTGAGGGAACGAGTGTCATGGGAAAGTCAACTAGTTTCGGGGAATGGAACATACCTATGCTCAATGCAAGGAAGCATGTGCAGGATATGCACACTCGGGGGGTTGTTCCCTCAAGGTAAGGGTCATTAAGCTACGAAAGATAAATTAAGGCTCTACTTGGCTCGGAAGGAAAAGTGCTCAGGAAAATGGCTAATAACTGAGAAAGCAGGAACTGACACAAGGCTCAAAGGAAAGCAGGATAATGCAATGCATTCACAACTCGACATAAACGGGGAGTCCTTATGGGAGATGGCCAGAATAAAGATAAAGTAGAGTATGAGTCTTCATCGCAATGTCATGGCGGGACTACAAAGGACTCCCAATTCTAAGGAGGAACAACTGCATGGGTGCCATAAGACATAAAAAGGATCTAACTAGGGCACCCATGATTGGACAAGCCCTACCGCCAAATAACGACACTTCTAAAGCAGCATGAAGGTTCCGTGTCAGTTAAAAAGCAGGGTCGCACCTAAGGTTTATGAATATGGTCATAAGGTTGATGTAATAATGCAGGCGTAATGACATCCTAACCTATATGACGGGCATAGAAAATACCTGTTGAAGGTGCGAAAAGGTTCAAAATCCACTACTGACGCAAAAAACTGCTCAAAAAGATACCTCACAATGATGTATTAGTCCAAAAAACTCTAAAAATAGTCAAAACTATATAAAAGTGGGTAGGAAAAAGTAATAAATAGTAAAAAGAAATGTTTTTACCATACCATTTTCATTTTTACCCAACATAGTGCATTTTGGTGGTTTTTACCCTCAATCTTCAAGCGACGATTCCGGGAGCTAGGAGCAACGAAATCGCGAGCCGTCGGGACCAGGTAATAGCTCTCATCCTCCTCTTCAAATATGTGGTTTTCAAATTGTTTTTTAGTGGTAGATTGTTTAGTCCTTTTAATTATTTTTATGCCCACTTTGCGCTATACGCGGGCTACAGTTTATCGGGTCGTGTGGAGGGCTGGGTATGAGCAGGCAAACAAAAAGTATCCAGTGTATATGCACGACTGTCTATAAAAAAGGCCGCATATAGCGCCGTGGGTAATGTTTTTTGCATGTTTTTACCCTAAAAACTCCTTGATTTTCCACAGGATGGTGATAGAATGGAGGGAGAGGGAGCATGATGCAATTGATCACCAAGTTGGAGGTGATTTGGCCACCCAACAAGCATTACAAGCTTGTGGTTTATACAAGTTTTGGAGTATCGGGTGTTTAAGGGCCCAAAACCGATTACTCACTGAATTGGTAAACTACCGGGACCTAGAAGCTCAACATTTTAACATGGATGGACAACCACTTCCATTGGAAGTGGAGGACATATATTTTATTACCGACTTATCCTGCCGAGGAGAGGTGGAAAGCCTCAGATCTTGCAGCATTGGGGGAGGAGTCACAATAAGTGACTATATTGACAGGTATTGCATTGAGGGCACCCAAAAAGTGGGTAGCCAAGTCCCCATAGAGGCTATATCGAGCCTGAGTATGAAAGTCATCATCCTCACTCTTGGGAGGATAGCGGGGTCTGCTTCACTTCATCAAGCCTGGAGGCCATTGATATTCTATGCGGCCGAGTGCTTGAGGCCTACGGTATATGACTGGTGTACTACACTGTTGGGTACAATGAAACACTAGCTTACAAAGTGCAAGTTGGGGCTTTGGGAGCATATTGTGTAGTTTCTTCTTTGAGAGGGTACGAGGCCTTAGTCCGAGGGTGGAAGTCCCTCCTCACAGTCTTCGAGATCTTGCTCAAACTCGGTGGGCAGAGATACTGACACAACAAGGGGGTGGACGACTGGCCTCTCCATCTAAAGATGAGTTTTTCCATTGGTGGTGGCGATAGGTGATCGCCATAGATGACTATCCCTATGAGGGGATAAGCTACATAGGAGATCGAGACATGCCACTTCCACCAGGGGCCTCGTTCAGAGACATCGGTAAGACAGCCATTTTAAGTTTCGAATATTTAATGTTTTTGTATTTTTGTTTTAAGTGGAAGCAAAATATTTTTGGTGTGATATCATGTATTAATGATGGAGTGTTTGCTTGCAGATCTGGGTCTGTGAAGACCACAAGGCTTCCCACGACATTGGCGCAGAGGCATGGGTGGAGATATAGTAGGTGTAGCATCAGAGCGCACACTAGAGACCGTACGGGTCAACCTGGGTCGCATGACTACCTGGGTACCTATGATCAAGGTGGAGCATCTCCCTGAGGCGATGCAGAGACATGTAGTGGGGGGTACCAACTACATGGGTGCGGCTGCTCCGACGTATAGCCAACGACGTGCACAACTATGTGCAGACTCATCCTGCCGAGGCAATGAGATCTCCTCGTAGGGATTAGATGCCATGGGATCTCAATTTTTGTATCGGATATATGTATATTTGATAGCTACGAGCTCCAGTTTTGTATTATGACATCACTTTTTGATATATGAACTTTGATAATGAAAAATCTATGACTTTTCGACTCTACTATATTATGTGTACAAATGTATGAATTTTAAATGTGTGATTCATTGCTTCTTTTAATTATGTGACAAGTGTCAATCCAGGACATAGTTAGCGTATGCATTAGCAACATGATTAAAATGTCTTGGAACATGAATATAAGTAATAAAATAAAAATGACGTTCCAAGAGTCTTACCCTTAAGAATCTCCTTAGTAGTGTAGGATCCCTCACAAGGTAATGGCCATTCAATTGAGACACAATCAGTTGCGAATCTAGGCGGACTTCTAAAGACTGGATACCATGTGTTAACACCCAAAAAGTGCTCACTAGCTCATTTCCTTATTCACAGGACCCATTTGTCCACTTTTCCACCATTTGAGCCTCTAAAGCCATCAAAAGGTCACCAAAAGACCATAATACACCCTTTTTCCCCTCAAAGGATATATTTTTCCTCAAAAAACATAAAAAACTCTAAAAAAGGGTCCAGAATTCCCAAAAAATATTAAAAGGGAATAAAAATATTAAAAATATTCAAAAAAGGAAAAAAGAGGGAAAAAGGTACCTAAACCATGTTGGTCAATACCATTGGTTTCCTCAAAACCATAATGGTATTCCCCACCGCCAAAAACTATAAAAAGGTGGTAGGGGCTCCTCACTTTCCATCCATCCATCATCCTATCTTCATGCTGTCAAAATCTCTCTTGAGTTCTTGACCATTGTAGCAATCTTGGAGAAGAGACCATTGGAGCCTGGAGCATCTCACCTTTGGAGCTGCTCAACACCACAAACCCTCACCATTTGAGGTATGATAATACAAAACATTCTTTTATTTCTTGTTCTTTCTATGAATCGTTTTTAGATTTATTTGTTATATGCTCATGTTAGTTTAGATTTAGATTTAATTCATAATCGTTTTTGCTTTCTATATTGAAACTACTATCACATTGTTGATAGGTGCCCATTGCACAAGCTTGGTTGCAAAACCAAGCAACACCATGTGAAATGACATCACAAAGCAACTCAATAACAACGCTATACTCAGCCACATTATTCGATGTAGGACCGAGACAAGTACCTCTTGAAGACACAAGCTGGTTGTTAGGCGAGTAAATAACCCAAGCAGCAGAAGCTAATCTCTGCGTATGATGGCTGGCCCCATCTGCGAATCCTAAGAATATCGGAGATTCTGCTGACATTTGTCAACCAAAAGGAAACAACTCAACAGACTCGAAAAACCGAAGGAAAACTAAACTATGTACACAAACTATACAATAGTATACAAAGTATCAGCTCAAGCATAATACCGCTTGAGATAGAGCCCATTTCTAGGCTCCTTCAGGGCGTTCCCCTCATAATATTCTAGCACATAGGATCCTTTCTCAAGGAAACGCCTCACAATGTAAGGACCGCGCCACATCGGGTTAAATTTTCCTGCCCCCAGGGGTTCCTTAGCTTGGTAATAAAGAAGAACCAAGTCACCTTCATTATACTACTAGGGACGGACATACCTATCGTATTGGGCCTTGACACGAAGTTTATTGGCATCTATTGCCACGATGACATCCCGATGCTGCTCGTCAAGCTACTTGAGGTGGACTAAGCGTTGCTCTACATCCGAAGTATCAGGAAAGATTTCTATGGCTAGCTTCAAAGAAGGGATCTCGCATTCAATTGGTAAGATGGACTCCACACCATGAACTAACTGGAAAGGTAAGAAACTGGTGGAAGTTTTTACTGCGGTTCGGTAGGCCCACAAAGCAGGATACAACATGATATTCCAATTATTCATGCTTTTTTGGATGGTCTTTTGGAGAATGGCCTTAAGGGACTTATTGACTGCCTCGACCTTCCCATTCTCTTGGGGATAATATGAAGATGAGTGATCCTGTCTAAACCTTGTTAAGATTTAATGTGCTAAGACAGAAAATAGCAGCATTACATTCCATTTCACAATAATAGCATATACAGGATCACTGAATAAACAACAAGCATAGCATAAACACAAGAGACAGAGATTTATCTTGGGAAACCCTCATGGGGTAGAAAACCCAGCAAAGCTTCCTCAATATAGATGACCAGCAATATACAAAGATGAAACCCTGAGACATGATCTCCTCCTCCACAATAGCAGACCTCTCCTCCACAAGTGCGCTATCCTCAAGTGAGTGAGTGTGTATAATGAGGAACACACCTCCTCTATTTATACACTACTCTGATATGTATTTTACACAAGTACATGTAGGCTCGTATTTAACCATTAGGTTAAATATCTCATTATAACTGACTGGGCCGACCCCCACATGGTGGGTCTAATAACCCTTTGACCCACATAACACATACAGGGCCGACCCCCACTAGGGAAGTCTAATAACCCAAGTTACCACATTCCGACGGAGGAATAAACATCTCCGGATATACAATAAGATCTTCAAGGAGGAATGAAACATCTCCAGAATAATAAAGTACAAATATAATATTCTTTGAAGTTACAATATCTCAACACTCCCCCTTAACGATAAGGATATTATAACAGCATCTGCACGAGCAAGGAGTCATCAACATCATACATGATACATCTATAAATCATTGGAAGCTTTCTCAACATCATCAGTAACTTAACCAATTTACTGGAACATCTTCAATACTGGAACATCAACATCTTCAGTACTGAGTCTTTATCTTCTGCAACACCCACACAACTATAGCAACATCAATATCTGAATCCTCACGATTGTCAGCATCGTCATCACACGATCATCAGCATCGTCATCGCACGATCATCAGCATCGTCATCATATGATTATCAGCATCGGAATCATCTCGATCATCTCGATCTACAGCATCTGGAGCATCTCGATCTACAGCATCTGGATCATCTCGATCTACAGCATTTGGATCATCTCGATCTGCAGCATCTAGATCATCACGATCTACAGCATCTGGATCATCTCGATCTACAGCATCTGGATCATCTCGATCTACAGCATCTGGATCATCACGATCTACAGCATCTGGATCATCTCAATCTACAGCATCAGGATCATCACGATCTACAGCATCCAGATCATCACGATCTACAGCATCTGGATCATCTGTATTAGTATCCACACCAATACATCTATCATCAAAACATGTATTCTCACTAATACATCTATCATCAAAAGCATGTATTCTCACTAATACATCTATCATCAAAAGCATGTATTCTCACTAATACATCTATCATCAAAAGCATGTATTCTCACTAATACATCTATCATCAAAAGCATGTATTCTCACTAATACATCTATCATCAAAAGCATGTATTCTCACTAATACATAGCAGCATATCCTGCAACACACATGATCATATTACAGGATGATCAATCCTGCTCTCTTTAGAACATAGGTCCATGGATGATACAATCCAGATCAAGTTACAGGATGATCAATCCTTATCACTTTAAGACAAGTCTCATGTCTAGGGACGATGCAATCCCGATCCAGTTCCAGGATCATCAGTCCTTATCCATTTAAGACAAATCTCATGTCTAGGGACGATGCAATCCCGATCCAGTTCTAGGATGATCAGTCCTTATCTATTTAAGACAAATCTTATGTCTAGGGACGATGCAATCCCGATCCAGTTCCAGGATGATTAGTCCTTATCCATTTAAAACAAATCTCATGTCTAGGGACGATGCAATCCCGATCCAGTTCTAGGATGATCAGTCCTTATCCATTTAAGACAAATCTCATGTCTAGGGACGATGCAATCCCGATCCAGTTCCAGGATGATCAGTCCTTATCCATTTAAGACAAATCTCATGTCTAGGGACGATGCAATCCCGATCCAGTTCCAGGATGATCAGTCCTTATCCATTTAAGACAAATTTCATGTCTAGGGACGATGCAATCCCGATCCAGTTCCAGGATGATCAATCCTTATCCATTTAAGACAAATCTCATGTCTAGGGACGATGCAATCCCGATCCAGTTCCAGGATGATCAGTCCTTATCCATTTAAGACAAATCTCATGTCTAGGGACGATGCAATCCCGATCCAGTTCCAGGATGATCAGTCCTTATCCATTTAAGACAAATCTCATGTCTAGGGATGATGCAATCCCGATCCAGTTCCAGGATGATCAGTCCTTATCCATTTAAGACAAATCTCATGTCTAGGGACGATGCAATCCCATCACGTACATTTTGAACCGAGGTCCAGGGACGATGCAGTCCTATCTTCAATTCTCGGAGACATCAGTCTACGGATCAATTTTGGGACCTAAGTCCGGGGAAGATACAATCCCCTACCTGTTCATTCAGGACTTCATTTTCAGAGACATCATGTCTACGGCTCTCTTTTAGAACATGTGTTCAAGGATGATACAATCCCTCTTCTTTCTCGGAGACATCTGTCTATGGCTCTCTTGAGGATGATGCAATCCTATCATGTCCACCAAGGACTTCATTCTCGAAGACATACGTCTACGGCTCTCTTGAGGATGATGCAATCCTATCATGTCCACCAAGGACTTCATTCTCGAAGACATACGTCTACGGCTCTCTTGAGGATGATGCAATCCTATTATGTCCACCAAGGACTTCATTCTTGAAGACATACGTCTATGGCTCTCTTGAGGATGATGCAATCCTATCATGTCCACCAAGGACTTCATTCTCGAAGACATACGTCTACGGCTCTCTTGAGGATGATGCAATCCTATCATGTCCACCAAGGACTTCATTCTCGAAGACATACGTCTACGGCTCTCTTTAGAACATATGTTCAAGGATGATGCAATCCTATCATGTCCACCAAGGACTTCATTCTCGAAGACATACGTCTACGGCTCTCTTGAGGATGATGCAATCCTATCATGAGTGATCACATCACTCCCCCTTTCGAGAAGGGTCCTTCTGAACTATATTAAGTTTGTCTCGGAAAACTTTACTTGAGGTATAGGTTTGGTTAGTACATCGGCAACTTGTTCACTTGAGGTAGAGGTTTGGTTAGTACATCAGATCGGTAGAAGTTTGGTTAGTACATTGGTAACTTGTTACAAATTCAAACTTTTAGTTCCTTTCTGCACCATATCTTGGAACACTAGATTCTCTGCCATCTTGAAACAACTCTGTTTGTCACATAGGATCATGGTTGGGTCTATCTCTAAGTCAAACAATCCTGAAGCCATACTGCTTCATAACTTAGCAGAGCAAGCGGCCATATATTCTTCTTGTGCTAAGAGCCACACTAGACTGCTTCCTTCTAAACCATGAGATCATGGTTGATCCCAAACAATAACATTCTCTCGATGTGCTCTTCCTTTCTGATACACTTCCTACCCAATCAACATATGTGTAGTCATATGAAGTCATGATCTCCAAGATAAAATAGATCAAAGTCTATTGTATCCTTTAGGTACCGTATCACATGATTTGCAGCTTATCAGGTGAACACATCTAGTTTCCACTAGATACTAACTCAAGGTGTATATACCTGACCTAGTATTCGTTAGACACATTAATGACTCAATATTTTGTCTGTACTGAGTTCTATCCACTAACTCTGATGAGTCATCTGCTAACAACTTCAAGAGTGGCCATACCAACACATCAAGTCCTTTTAATATTTCTCAGCATACTTTCCTTGGTTGAGAAAGATTCCTTCTGAGCCTTGCCATACTTCCAGACCCAGGAAGTAATGCATCAATATGAGATCTTTCATTTTCATTTCTGCATTGAATGATCTTCTGCATATCTATCTGTGCCATCTCTCATTAGATGGGTCTACTGATATAAGCCTCAATATCATTCGAACTCTGTGGTGAGTTCCTTCTTACATCCATGTCATCTGCGTATAGAAACCATATTCAACCTTGTAGCAAAGGTTGAGATCCACATCACCCATTAAGCTCATCAATTGATTATCAATCCTGGGTACCCATACAGAACCTGATTCACACTTCTTCTTTAACTACACCATTAAGAGAATGGTCTTATCTAGTCACTTGGAGCAAACATCTCATCATGATTCTCTTCCTCTTTCTAAGAGAATCTTCTAGCCACAAGCCTTCTATAGTGTGTTTGATTTGTAAATCTTTTGTTGAACATCCATCGCTTGTTCAGAGTTCATCATTCATCATGATCTTTCCTACAAATCAAAATTAAGTACATGATTAGTAATACTTCATAATCATCAAATCATATTGACATGATAACCTATTATGCATATAGATATCATTTACATAGTTATGCAACTATTTTGACCAATACTTTGGCACAACGCTTTCCCATATCCTGTATGCATATAGTGGCTATCTAGATGCCTTCCATCTCTACCGGAACATACTATCGAGAGTGTGCACAACTCTCAGTATGTCAGCAAAGAGGTTTCATTCTAGACAAGCAACAATGTAACGTTTGTCCAACTTACCAATCATATGCATATTAGTAGTATACTATTCAATCCTCTATGAATGTTTACACTCAGCATGATATATTATAGGAATACAAATATGCATACAACCTATTACAGACAATATCATTTACTATTTCAAATAACAA
This sequence comes from Larix kaempferi, assembly GCA_027924585.1. Classification (NCBI taxonomy): domain Eukaryota; kingdom Viridiplantae; phylum Streptophyta; class Pinopsida; order Pinales; family Pinaceae; genus Larix; species Larix kaempferi. The sequence continues at coordinate 15,808,474 of BSBM01000362.1, forward strand.
CTCAAATACTTATCTTTTATGTTTGTGTGGTTGCCTCCCGCTTGATCTTCTGTATGTCTTCTGAACTTCTATTCATTCTATACCACTGTGCATGCTCAAGTGTGCAGTAGTGTTATCCTCATGATCTCATACACAAACATACATTCATTAGTATATTATAAACGCTATCAAAACATCTTAATAGTCTTGAATATGTATAGTCACGATCATAAATAATAAACATTAGTACTCAAGATTTCAGGGAAGACTTCTTTTACTCATGCATATCATCAATCAAGATAAAAGACATAATATGCATAATCCCTTGATTACTAACTTTATGAATAAGCATATCTAATCATGCCAAGTATACTTATATAAGGGATCCCAATACAAGGTAAGATTCTAACATGACATAGGAAAAACATACCTGGATTAGTATACCTGCTTAGTTATGTACAACATACCTCGTAAGTAGAACAAAGATTATGGATGAGTCTTTGTCTTCATGATGTCATGGTTATGGAACTTGATTTGTCTTTTGTGATGTACCTGTATCTTGTTAGAAGACAACATCAACCTCACACAACACCATAATGCATTAGTACAATCATATAGCCCTAATCAATGAATGTCTTCGATCATTCACATGCATTCATACTGTTACTAGGGTGATAAGACAATTCTAACATTAATCAAGATTGTACTAATAACATGAAGACAAAACACATTATGAACTTAATCAAGAATCAGATTTCAAGACATACCTGAACCTCCTTAAGTCATACCTGTCGAGACTTCTTGTAGTCTTCTTATGTAAGGCCTTAGCCTCAACTCCCCCTGAAACTTGATCTGGAGCTTGATTAGGGTTTGCTGGAGAAACCCTAAAAATTCAATCTTTGACTTTCACACTTCAGAATGAATGGAAGGATGTGTCTTGCTGGGCTGATCAAACTAGCATACTTCAATTTTGAAATCTCCAAATTTGACCCCTCAAAATTGCCTTTGAAACTTCTGGATCTTCTGGACAGGATCCCGAACTAGGGTTTGATGAAGCCCACCATTTTTCTCAATGAAAAGGTTTGATCCAAGTCTCTAAACTCTTATTTTTCTGAGGAGATTCCAGCCGTGGTTACAGACTTAAAAAATTCCAACTTTTGCTGAAGCCCTAATTTTCCATCTTTTTCGATCAAAATCCCAAGCTAGGGTTTAATCAAGCCCAGTCTTCTGCCCAACCAAAAAATTCGATCTTGGTCTCTAAATTTTGATTTTCCTGAGTAGCATTCAGCCGTGGATTCCGATTCCAAGAATTCTAACTTTCTCCGAAACCCTAAATTCCGGAAGCCATGAATAAAGGTGCTCCAAAAATAATTCTGTTTTGACAGAAATATGTACCTGATTGTTTCTGCTATAAATCCAAAATTTTCGCTCCACAGGGTCTGAAAACTTTTTCTGCAGTAGCCTGACCTGTCATCTTTCCATCCTGACAGGTCTGACCTCAATTGGATTTTCTGAGAGAGAGTTATGCCAAATGTCGCAACGTGACCTGTTTTGGGATAATACAGGAGAGCGAACTTGTACGGTGTGCCACGTGTCACTGTTTAAACTTCGGCCTCTAAAAACGTTTCCTGAGATATCTCGCCCTGTTATCTTTCCATCCTGATAGGTCTGACCTCAATTGGACTCTCTGAGAGAGAGTTATTCCAAGTGTCGCAACATGACCTGTTTATGGGATAAAACAGGAGAGCGAACTTGTACGGCGTGCCACGTGTCACTGGTTCATCTTCGGCCTCTGAAAAATTTTCCTGGGATGGTACAGTCTGTGTACTACCTGTCACTTTTTACGAAATTTCATTTGAAGCTTCCTAGCCCAAGTTATGACCTTTTTTCCTAGGTCACCTGATTTTGACTGAGATCTGGAAGAGGCAGAAACCCTAATTTGTACTGATCATAACTTACAAAGTATAACGAATCTGAAGGTTCCCTTTGGAAAAAAGATACCTGGCGATGTTATCTACAACCTGTAAAGGTTTCAGATCCTGAACCTTTGCCAAAATGGATTTATGATGAAAGTTCCACGATGACTAGTTTTTGCTATGAAAAACCCTAACCTTCAAATTGTCATAAGCAAAGCAAGTGTCGTAAGTGCCATACCTTGCCTTCCTTCAGGTTAGCTCTGATACCATGTTAAGATTTAATGTGATAAGATAGAAAATAGCAGCATTACATTCCATTTCACAATAATAGCATATACAGGATCACTGAAGAAACAACAAGCATAGCATAAACACAAGAGACAAAGATTTATCCTGGGAAACCCTCATGGGGTAGAAAACCCAGCAAAGATTCCTCAATATAGATGACCAGCAATATAAAAAGATGAAACCCTGAGACATGATCTCCTCCTCCACAATAGCAGACCTCTCCTCCACAAGTGCGCTATCCTCAAGTGAGTGAGTGTGTATAATGAGGAACACACCCCCTCTATTTATACACTACTCTGATATGTATTTTACACAAGTACATGTAGGCTCGTATTTAACCATTAGGTTAAATACTCCATTATAACTGACTGGGCCGACCCCCACATGGTGGGTCTAATAACCCTTTGACCCACATAACACATACAGGGCCGACCCCCACTAGGGAAGTCTAATAACCCAAGTTACCACATTCCGACGGAGGAATAAACATCTCCGGATATACAATAAGATCTTCAAGGAGGAATGAAACATCTCCAGAATAATAAAGTACAAATATAATATTATTTGAAGTTACAATATCTCAACAAACCCAAGATTAAGCGACAAATACACCATCATATTATTTTGAAAGTGACTACCATGGTCAGTGACAATCTCTCTCGGGATACTGAAACGATCTATGATCTAATTGAACACGAAGTGGGCTGCTGTTTCACCATCGGCTTTAACGATTGGCATGGCCTCAGCCCATTTCGTAAAGTATTCTACGACCACTATGATGTGACAATTCCCCCTAGCCGAAGCTCGGTTGCAATCCATGAAATCAACCCCCCACTTGGTGAAGGGACCGACGGTGACGACCATATAGAGAGGGGCAGGATGCGAACGTACATTTCGAGAAAACACCCGACAAGGGTGGCATCTCTTTACAACATTAACACAATCTTTAAATATTGTAGGCCAAAAATAACCCGCTCGCAAGATACGTTGAGCTGTAGCAAGCCTGGATAAGTGACCACCACATGCCCCACTATGGCAGTCATTCAGCACTAACTCCGCCTCTTCATGAGTCAAGCAACAACGCAGGATAGAGTCCTTTCCTCGACGATACAAAGTCTCACCAACGATGACATAATCTTTGGCATGATGTCTCACACGCCGTTGCTCATCTTGCGAGAAATGAGAAGGGAACTTTAGAGTCCGGATATATAAAATGATGTCTCCATACCAAGGGTTTGATGACGAGATAAGGAATAAATGTTCATCAACGAATGAGTCTTCATGGACCACTTCCTCATCAAGTCTAGGAAAATATGACATCAGCTCTGGGAAAAGTACAATGTCCATGGATCACTAAAGTATGATGTCTGGAACAGTCCATAGATCACTAAAGTACGATGTCTGGAATGGTACAGGGCGCAATGATGAAGGAGCATCATCGGAGATGGTTCCTATAAAGGATATTGGTGCAGAAAAATCAAAAGATCCCATTAAGGAGGAATATAAGCCTACACCAACATTCCCAGTTTTCGGCTGGGAATTTTCAATCTGAGGAACCACAGATCCCTGTGATGCTACATGATTGGAGTTAGTAAAGTATAGCTGATCAACCGACACAATCTTGCCTTCGTGGGGAAAGCAGATGACTCTAAAAACAGAGGATACGATCGCTTTCATAGCGTAGATCCAATTCCGACCCAGTAAAAGGTTATAGTCAAGGGGAGCATCGACCACCTCGACTTCTATAGGCACGGACTTCCCACCCAAGTGGACCTCAAGGGAGGGGATAATACCATGCAGCCTGAAAGAACGACCATCAAATGCAGTAAGCATGGTCATAGATTTTTCCAACGGAGGAAAGCCGAGAGCCTTCCAACAAGCTAAAGACATCACTGAAGTTGAAGCACCTTCGTCAACGATGATACACTTAACAATCATCTCTAAACACCTAACATGAACTTGGAAATCCACATGATAGGGTAACCGAGGCTGAAAATCAGTAGTGTCAAACTTGATGACATTCATATTATGAGGATTGAGGATTCCCAAAGCACATAGAAGGGCATTCCTTTGCGAAGGACAAGCCTGAAGGACTTCGAGAGCCGACATAGCACACGGGGTTTGCCCCAAATCATCCAAAATCGAGTAGTTCCGGGCAGTTTGGGCATTAGGATTATGTGACGAGCGCTTAAGGACACCTTTCGGTACCCGCAACATAGAGTTGGGTTTCTCGATATGCAATAGAGTCTTGGGTGGATGAGGCTCATTCCCCAAAGAAGGTTGTGGAGCTCCATAATCACGCGAGCAAGTAGCAACAAAAACCTCATATTTGACCATGTTTATGCATCCAAAAGCACCGTCATGAGTAGAAGAAGTCGAAGTTTCAGTAGTCCCATGACCGACAACGGAAGCACCAGAAGCCATATTCTGATGATGAGGAAGAGGGTTGGTTAGCACAGCTGGTTTATGTGCGATGTGCTTTGATGCTTCCTCCATTCGAGGACACAAATTAGTAAGGTGATCTTCAGAGCAAAGTTTGCAAGGAAACTTCACCTTACGCTTCGGTTTGCGGTCCCCACCAGCATTTTCGCCATCCCGAGGAGGGTTGGCTTTCCCTTTCTTATTCCTATTGTTCCCACCCCTACGATTATTATTCCTTTCATTTTTCCCACTAGGTTGCTGGTTACTAGATGGATTCGTCGATTGCACATAATGTACATCGGACGACTGGGTGGAAACAGACGAGGCGAGAGCTTGTCCAGTAGTAGACTGGTTAATAGACATGTTATGCATTTGATTCGTAACCATATCTACGGAATGAGCATTTGTGGAACCAACAATGCCATCATCATTCGGTCCAGGAGTGGGATTGGACTCATGTCTTGATTGAGGTGGGTCAGGTATAACGTCATACAAAATCCCAGACTGAGCATAGACCAGGTCTAATTGCCGGGCTCTAAATATGGCTTGTTCCTCAGTCGTAATTCCGGACAACGACATGTCCTTTGAAATATAAGGGAGCAAATACTTGAGGAACCATTCCAGGAGAAACTCCAGAGGAATGTTGGCTTTTACTAGCCTCTTCCGTCGGCGCCACTCTTGAATGTGATTAGAAATATGTGTGGCTTTATCCTGGTGGAAGGTGGACAAGATTTCGGTGCCAGTGTCGTAACGAACCGACAACTGAAAGTGATCTAGAAAAACCAAAGCCAAATCGTTGAAGCTCTTATATTTTCCCCTAGGAAACTCGACATACCATTTCGCAGCATCCCCTGTAAGGGTGCATTGAAATAGCCTCAAACAAATGGAATCATGGTTTAAGGAGTTCGAGGAGCACCATAAATGGAACGTGGTGATGTGATCACCCGGATCTTCCCCCTTCTTCCCTTCAAACTTTGGAACATCGGAAGGGAGCTTGGTGGGGACTAGGGGCCAAGTATAGTCATGACACATCGGATCATTCGTAAGCTTAGAAAGATCAGGCAAGTTCATCCTAGTGAGGAATGGGAGCTGAGGTTGCGAAGCTTGAGCACAGGATCCCTAGAGAGACTGAATCTACAAAAACGAGGATGAGATCGTGGACACCGAGGTTGACACCTGAGGTGTTGACGAAATCTGGTAGAGCCCATGGCCCTGACCAATAGGATAATACACTCCTCCCACCTGACCCATATAAGGATACATAGGTATGTGCATAGATGAGACTCCATAGGAGGGAATGAGATAAGAGCCAAAACCAGCTGAATAACCATGAAAATTACCTCCATAAGAATGGGGTACCATATAACCGCTTGACGTGGAAAAACCAGCCAAGTAAGGGCCATAAGAAATGGATATATTCCCACCCTAGGGAACCGAAGAACTAGAAGGAGGGAGAGGATGCAGAATCATATATGCATTCGAAGGCACAGGCATATAGGCATACAAGTTAATAGATGGGATATAGGTCATATATCTGATTCCTACCGTGAAACCTCCACTCGAGAAAGGATTCACTAACACTAGGGGTTGACGAAAGAGGAGGTCATCCTCCAACATTCGGAGAAGAGGGAGGGATGTGACCACTCCCAAACTGATAAGCGGTAAAAGGGGGTATGGTTCCCCCAACCCCAATGCTAGAGATAGCATGACTACCAAACAGGGAGGAAGTAGCACTCGACATAAAGCCTGGCATACCGAATGTAAAAAGGTCTGGGGTCGTGAAGACGGATGCGGAACCAAAACCTGACAAACCCATAGATGAACCATACAGATGACTCGATAACCATGGATCATCAAACGGGTTCCTACTAGTGGGATGGGATTCCCCAAACCCATGAGGAGTGCTATGTGATGAACATCCCTCCCGTCCAGTCCTTAGAGAGTATGTGTGAGGAGGGGAAGTTCTCTTCGTGCCGGAGGACAGAGTCACTGGGAATCCTAACGTGCCAGATGCAGAACTCATAGTGGGAGCTCTCTGAATCTCGTGCGAGGTGAATAAAGGACCAATGATAGTTCTTCGATGTCTCTTATGAAGAGACTGTAATGGATCACTAGCTGGTAAACCAGCCAACTGATGAGATCGACGGAGAGCCGGATATCGATCCACGATGAATCCAAAGAATAAAAAGAAAATGTCTCCTAACGACCCACTAAATTGTCACAGAGCACACACCTAAAAGAAGCTACAAACAAAATGAACACAACAGGGGACCGACTCAAGGGACCTCCCGACACTACAACCGGTATGTATCGCCTAGCAGAGGCCTGGGACTCCCAAACTATAATCGGAGGTAACATAATTAGTTATAAGGGCCCTCCAACTTCAATGTGCGAACACAATGTGCTGTCCGAACCCTATCTGACTTAGGACACTCACAGAATAACCACTGCAAATTCCCTATGCGATGCCTAGGCAAGGAAACTAAGGTCACCACGTATAACCAATGCTCAGGTGAACAATCTCAGGTGGGATCCTCCGTATGGGCAGGGTAGCTAAGCCCGAAACTCGAAAGGGTCAAATCCCTCAAGAGTCCCTAGATACGAACAAATCCTGGATATATATCCCACGCTCAACAAGTATTGGAGGGTTATCTCCGCAACCTACCTCCCGTGACCTCATGCTTAACTCTGGGGTGAGTAGAGCCTCCTAAGAAGACCGATGTATACAATGGGTTTCACCGATCCCTGGTTAGACACATAATGTTTGTTTGATAGTCTTGTATTTTTTACTCCCACAGGTTCTATTCCAAGAATCTACAACCTATACTTGTTGGTGCACCCTAAAAAATAAAAACGTTCTAATCAATTTTAATTAAGTGTTATTTTTATTGGCCGTGCTTACTCAAAGGAATATGGCCGTGAAACTAGTGATATGAAATGACTCAATAATACGCACACCATGAAAACATTAGAATCGTCTTCCAATATAAAAATGTATGCCACTAAATGAAAGTCAAACCACAGTCTCTTTTTCAGAAATAAAATGCAATCTCTGTACAATATTTCATGCCCAATCAAGCCCTAATGAAGTCACAAGCACTCAAATGCAAAATGCAAGTACAAAAAGCAATTTTTTTTTGTATTTTCAATATAAATAAATGAAAATGCAGCTAGAATCAATACTTTTTCAGAAAAATATGCATAGAATACAATGCAGATAACCCAACAAATCCAAAAAGTAAGATTCAACTAAGCAAATGAGCTATAAAAAAGAAAAATGGTTAAATTTTTTTTCTTCTCAAAAAGCAAAGAAGGAGGAGCTTCCAGTCACTAAAAAGGCAATAAACAGTCAAGATACAGGCCTAACAAGACTCAGGAACACCTAGAACTCACTCAACATCAACCAAACATCAGAAACAAGGCTAACACAGAGTTGTACGCAACTGTTCAATGAACAATAGCGTATCTACGTTGGCTGGTTCAATAGCAGCCACGTGTATACGCGGGTAAACCAAAGCGAAGTCGCGTACAGGGAAAGATAGATGAACAAAAATGAATCAAAAATCCAATAAACTAAGGATTTTTCTATATAAAGCCTGACAACCTACCAGCGACACAGAAATCCGAAAGGACAACAAATCAAAACAAGGAAAAGTTGCCCAAAAGACCCCAAACGGAGGCTTCTCCCCAGCGGAGACGCCAATTCTGTTACGAAGAAAAACTTCCTATGGCTTAGGGTAGACCACAACAGAAAGATGAAATATAGAAATCAACTCACTTCCCAACATATGCTATATAAATGTAAATGCTGATAAACACAATAAAGTACCTACCTCAACCGGACGTCCGGTGAAGAATTCCATTGAGCTTTCGAATCACAACACTTGGACCTGCAGCTTAGCCTCAACAATAAATGCAAACAAGTGTATATGATATATAAAAGAGGTCAGCGTATGCAATAACATATTCCATGATATATATAAGAAAATGCACCCAATGATAATAAATGATCATTCACAACATAAATGGACGTGAAAATGAGTATTTCTATCAATATGAACAAGAAGTACAAGATACAACCTCCTATCGGCAACTCATCTGAACCAAGAACTAGGTCCCTCCACTTGTGCCTCCACCACTTCAATCCCCCATACAATGGAAAAATCACGAGTAAAAGAACAAATCCTTCACAAGATATGAAAGAGTTTGGTAGGTGAACATAAATGGTTCACAACAACTAGGATCAATGGATGTAGACTCAAGCAATTAAGGCAAAATTTTGGTAGAGTTTCGATGCTCTTCTCTTTCTCCTCCCCCTCCATGCATCACATGAAATCAATATGTAACCCTCCAAAGGAAAGTGAAAGGTTGGATCGAGTCGTTTCAAGATACATGGAAGGCCAAAGATCACAATAGCCGCTTATTTGGAGTGAAAAATGGAGATTTTACTTTTATTTACCAAAATTCGATGTACGCAGGCTATATTGATGCAACATGCGTATACGCGAGGTGTACTGAAGTAGGTCATGTATAGGAGGAAAAATAGGGAAAAATGGGTTCAAGTAGAACCAATGATATGGCTTTGAGTCTTTAAAGGGGTAAGGGAGGCCAAGAAGTGCTAAAGCTCACAAGGTGGAAAAATATGGTGTAACACAAACCTGCGACCCATGTTTTTAATATTCCAACAATAAACATTGGGAAAGTTCTAAAACCACATAGATACCAAGTTGAATAATTATACCCTCTCATAATACCTAATCCATTGTTGTTATTGCTAAGAGTTTCAAACTACCCTCTAAACACTCCTCCTCCTCCTAGAGAATTCTACGGGGAAGTTGCAGATTTCCCTCTAAACCCTCATCCTCCTCCTAGAGAATTATGTGTGGGAGTTGCAAGCTACTCTCTAAACCCTCCTCTTATTAATAATGGAGAAATATGTATGGGAATTGCAGATTGACCTCTAATCCCTCCTCTTGGAGAATTCTATTTGGGAGAAGAGACTAATGCATCACACCAATGAAAGAACCTACATTGAACACCTCCCTATACCCAAACATAACAATTCAATACTAACAAAAAATTGAAAAAGAAGGATTAGATTGTTATAGCAAGGGACAAAATTCATGAATGAAAAATATGATTTGGATCTATGAGATTCATTATGCATGGCTTCAATAGGCATACCTATCTACCAAGGCATTTGTAGAACTTTTTGCTAAGATTTTCTTGGGCATGTGAGGTGAGAATCATGCATGCTCCTCCACTACAGGGGCAGAGTTGCGCTAGGATGATATAAGAACCTGGGACCCCATATCGAGTTGCATTGCAATGGGGTTTTAAATTGACGGAGGGTAGCACTTGACCCAATGCCCTAGTTCATGGCATCTAAAGCATTTGTCTAGTTTTGTAGTAGGGATACCATTTCCAATGGGATTTCCAGGCTGAAAGGACTTCCATGGATGGCCCCTAAGAGCATTCAATACTATCCTCCTTCAGAGGTGGGTGTTTGGGGATCCAATCTAGGCTAAGAATTATAAGCACCCAAATACCTAGCTTAAGCTATATTGGACTAGGTTTTTACATTGATTGAAGGGAAATGCTTCAACTAGTGTCCTAATTCATGGCATATGAAGCAACCATTTGAATTTGTAGTAGAGCTACCCTATGCAATGGAATTTCCAGGTTGAAAGGATTGTCATGGATTTCCCCTGATATTTTTTGAGTAGTCTCCTCCTTTACAGTCCAGTGCTTGACCTAATGCCCTAATTCATGGAAATTGAAGCATTTGTTTGAATTTACAACAAGGCTACCATCTATGATGGGTTTTGCAGGTTGAACAGATTTCCATGGTTGGCCCTTGAGAGAGTTTGAGTGGTCTCTTTCTTTTGAGGTGGGTGTCTGAGGATCCATTATGGGCCAAACGTATTGAGAGTGAGGAGAATATTAATGTGGAACATAATCCAATCATAGGGGTGGACCAAACACAAGAATTGGTCCCTACTATGCATGGTTACTCTAAAGGTGGGTTTACAGAAGAATTATTTGTGCCTCGAGCAATATCCAAATATATATAAACTTATGAAATTGTGCTAGGCTTGGGACATTAAGCTTTTCAACGGAACCGACTAATAAGCTAAAATTCAAATGAATAGTGCTCCATAAAAGTATCTTTTTACTTGCTTTTCCTATTAAAAAAATTCATTGTTAATTCATTGAGGTTTAATATATGTACTTTTTAGAATTGTTTTTACTATATATAAATGATGTTATTTTAATTACTATTTCACGTTGATGAAGAGAAGTGATCCACAACTACATGTAAGTTCCAATATACCATGATATTTATATTAATGGGTAATGTGGTGACCCCATCCAATGCTCAAAGTGAAGGTAGCAAGGTACCCATGTTTCAATCATTAGATAAATCACCATTAGAAACATGATTAAATGAATAAAAAAAGAGAAAAAAAAGAGTAATAATAAAATATACTAAAAAATAATTTGGTAAAACAAATAAATGAATTCTAGGTAGATGTATAGTTAGACTGCTTTTTTTATTGATAAAAATCATTTTTTTCTCCATCAAAGATGGTGGTGGGTAGGGAATGAATAACAAAGGCACATTTTTTGTGCACTTTGGGTTTTGAGGAAATTTATTGTAGATCAACGATTAAGGGACTCATAGGTCACCCATGCAACCTACCTAATGGTGATCATGGAAAACCTAATTGAGAATTAGATTAGGTAATCTATTTGAAGTTTACCAAACCAACCATTGTCCCCTTTTTTTATGAACAAACATCCAATAAAGTTTAGAAATTTGAAGATGTAGGAGTACAATAAGGATGCTCACTTTCTGCATAGCTATCGACTTTGTAGTTGAAAGACCTCAAAGAAAATGCTTGTCTAAAATCCTTTAACAAGAAAAAAATCTAAAAGAGGGACATGTACTTACAAGCAAGCATATTGTATGAGCAAATGAAGTGATTGCTTCATGAAAACCGAACCTTAAGGATAATAGGGCCAAACCAAAAAAATGCATAGCTAAATATCATGGGAATTTGAGAAATACAAATGCACAAATTGTTACAACGTAATCTTCCACCTTGTGAGAATCAACACTCTTTGGCCTAGAGGATCAATTCCATTGACTCAGAACCATTGTATATCCTCCAGACACTATTTTCCCCTATTTTTTCCCTTGTACGCTTGCTGCATCATTACAGTATGCGTACCCGCGAGTTGCATCACTATAGCCCGTGGGTAGCATGTAAAATAGTAAAAATCACTAGTTTATTACTTTTTACTCCCAAAAAGCGGTCATTGGGTGACCTTTGACTCTCCATCTTCCCAAGAAACGCATCGATGTGTCCTTTCACTTACCTTTGAAAGGACTATATATTGAGCACATATGGCTTATGGACGGGAGGAGAAAGAAGAGCAAGAGAACTCTAGTGGATTTTTTCCCAATATTGAGTCTACACTCATTGATCCTTGTGGTTGTGAACCCTTTACGTTCACCTTCCAAACTCCTATTCTAGTTTGAGTTTTCCATTCCATGGAGGATTGAAGTGGTGGAGGCACAAGTGGATTGATCCAGATATTGGTTCAAATTGGTTTCCGGCAAGAGGTCGTATCACATTGTACTTCTTCTTGCTTATTAATATAAATACTCATATTCTCGTCCATTAATGTTGTAAATGTTGTTTATCTTACATTGGGTTGCATTTACTTGTTATATCATGGGCCATTTCTATTGATGATGTTAATGCCATTTATATATTATGTGTACTTGTTGTATATTGGCTGTCAAGACCAATTCGCAGATTCGAGTGCATGGATTGAAAAGCTCCAACAGGGATCTACATCAAACGTTTGGATCAAGGTTGGTTATATTCTTCATTATCTTAGCATTGTCATTTATATAGCATAATATTGAGAATTGAGTTAATTTTTGGTAGTTAGCTGTCTGTTGTGGTCTACCCCAAGCCATAGTGAGTTTTCTCCAACACAGAAATGGCGACTCCGCTGGGGAAAACATCCATTTTTGGGGATTTTTGAGCATTAGTCCTTAATTAGAGTTGTTGTTTCTCGAAGCTTTGTGTCACTTATTTTCCGTTGTGATACACTATAGAAAACTTGCTCTTTTTTTCTTTTTCTTTTTCTTTTCTGAGCCATTGGATTCTTTGTTTTCCCATTTTCCTTTCCTTACCCACGGGCTAGCTTGGCTTTGCCTGCGTACACCCGCCTCTGTTGACTCTACTGCTCGTGGGTACCCGTAGGTTTTCCTTCGACAGTAGCGTACAACTTCGGCTTTGGTTGATTTATGACTTTTGGTTGTTGCTGGGTTGGATTTGGATGATCCTGAGTCTTTGTTGGCCTGTTTCTTGACTATTTCATGCTTTGGTTGTGACCAGAACTCTCTGTTTCTCTTGGTTGAGCCTTGTTGGTTTTTTACCCATCTTTGGATTTAGCCTTGTTGGTTTTTTCCTTTTGAGCTCATTCCGTTGGCTGAGTCTTACTGTTTGGTATCTTCTGGGTTGTCTTAGTGATCTCCTTGGCATATCAGTGACTAGATGTTCGCTATACAATGCTGACCAGAGGTTTTATGAAGACCCAGGTTCTGCGTGGTTACCTTAAACCAACAAAACCCCTTCGCACGGGCCCTTTCGGCAACAGCCCGCGAGCAGGCTGAGGTCTCACCCGAGGTGTTTCTAATGGGGCACTGCAGACTCAGATGTCCACAATGAGTGTTGAGTTGATGAATGTGACAGAGTTCGCAGTAGCGCACCAGTTGTGTGCTGCGGAGGTCGGACTGCGCGGCGATGGTCACACCGCGGCCCGTACAACAACTTTCTTCCTTTCTGCAGGACTTAATACTACACTGCGAACACTGCCACTTGACTTCCTATACTTGAACTAAGTGCAAAATGCTTAAGGAAGTCAGATGAATACCACTTATCCACTTAGTCATTCACGTAACTAACTTACTATTTAATGCTCATAACACACACTTAGAATGTTACCATTTTAAGCATAACCCTCAGGTGCGAAATAACTATTATACATTCATCGACTGCATCCGTTCAAACATGTAAACAACTTTCTCCATGCTCAAGCAGACGATGGATTCACTATTCCCAGAAGCAAAGCTAATATTAACCATACATCCATTCATGCAGACCTAACATATCATTCCATACTCTCTTGATGGCGAATGCATATAAAAGCCTTCTCATAACAGACTGCAAGCCAATATTCAGACATCCAACTACAGAAATAGATAAATATAAACACACATATAAACATTCAGTCACTCAACACACTATTTAATGTGGTTCACTCCCCCGAATGGGAAGCTACGTCCACAAGAACTGTGTTTGATATTTATTTTAAGGAAGGGTTCATGGTTCTTAGCCGCGCACTCAACTGCGGCTCTCTTCTTGCTCAGATAGGTCTCTGCGCAATCAGCTGCAGAGCCTTTACAATATTTTCTTGGCTCTAAAGATATTACAATACAATATGGTCACAATGACCGACCTCTCTCATCTGGAGCAACTAACCCAACCAACCAACCAACCCACCAATCCTTTCCTATACAAAATTGTCTTCTTAATATAGATCATGCCTGAAGGTCGTGTCTTTACAACATTGAAGACCGAAACCCTTAGGGTTTCCAAACCACTACGGTCCCTTTGAACCGTCATGCAGGATTCTGGTAGCGATTCTGCTGTCGTGGCAGTCCTCCACGCCTTATATCCATCGCTTTCAGCCTTCCTATTGTGCGCAGACCAACAGGTCAGCCACTTTGAGCCACCCTTGCACTAACAGATTTGTGCGACTGGCTCAGCTCCCAGTCGCTTTCCCTGTAGGCCGTCCATCCTCTAACGACCGTGTACAACTGGGTCAGCTCTAGTCATTGTCTTTCCGCCGTTTTCCTCTTAACGGTCATGTACTCTGCTGCATGCCAAACTGTCACTTTCCCGACCTGTCCTCTGCTTAACGAAGTTGTACAGTTGGCCACTTTCCTAATCTGCTTATGCCCTCAACTCGGCATCTTTCCAGCAGCCTTACCAAAAGTAGACCACCGCTGGTCTATTCACTATATCTGGCCAACCTCCGTCTAGCACACAACTTTACTGGCTCCACGTGGCCTACTACCTTCGCAACACTGAACCTGCGCAGCGCTGATCTTCGTAGCATCCTTCAAAATCTCGGTACTGCGCACAACTTCGCAGTACTCCCAATACTTAGGCCAAAATTTACTTCTTTTCTGAGCTGCGCTCAGCTCAGATCCATTTAGCCTCAAAAAATGTTATAAAAAATGGCCCTATTGGGCCAGGCCCAACATGCCCCTAACACTTACATGTGGCTCGTCCCCGAGCCACTTGCTGCTTCAGTTGTCTCACTCTGCTCCGCGACCGGTGGAACTAGTTTGGCCGCTAACTCATTATATGCACCGAACAACTGCTCCACTACTTCTTTGGTATCCTGCTCAACTTGCTATACTGTTTCAAGCAGCGCTGGAGTTATCTCTGCTCCAATATGTCCCTGAACCTGCTCCTGGTTGTCGCGCATTTCCTTCAGCTTGTCCTCTATCTGCTGCGACACTGCTGTAGCATCCTCTAGGAGTTGCTATGATTGATTGTCCATCTCATTCTCTTTCTCTCTTAATGCTTGGACTTGCTTCTTCAAGCCTGATACTTCCTTATACCTGGCCAGCCTCTCCCTGGGTGGCAGAGCCTTGAGCTCTGCGTCCAACTTTTCTAGCGCGGTCTGCTTTTCTTTTACCACGGTCTTTACCTGCAGCAACCCCTGATCCTCCTCAAGAGCAGTGAATGCCTTGGAAACTTTTTCCAACAGATCTTGGCACTGAGCCATGCCACTCGTTATGTTCTGCGCAGCAGCATTGACGGCTTGCTCTCTCAACTGCTGCTTAGTTAATGGCGCCTGTATGTTCATTTTTTCCTTCAATGAAGTAATATCGGCCTCATAAAAAATTTCTTTATCTTGCATCTCCAACTGCAAAGATTTCACCTTATCTTCGATCCTCAGAACTGTGTCCGCAGGATCATCCTGGATTTCTATGCCTTCAATATTCTTCGCAACATTAGATATGGTAGTCTCCAAGTTTGGTCGGTGGTCCTGCTCAGCTTGTGACTTCATCGAATCCACCGTCCGTTCATGCATCTCCTCGACGATCTGCGTGTGTATGAAGTGCAATCCTGGTAAGTGGATTTTTTCCAAGTCGAGCTCTACCTACTCGACTCCCTTTGTGTCCAAGACCAACTGCTCTGTCATTGGCAGTGCAATAGCCAATGGGTCCATGTGGACAATTCTAGTCTTCGATGGAAGGGTTATTGCTAGCTGCGGTGGTTCTTGCTGCGAGGTCCCTACCGACCTCCCTCCAGCTCCTGTGTCGTGTGGCAAGGTAAGGCCTTTCTGGACATCATCCATTTTCTTCATCAGGCCTTGCATTGCGAGCCGCGTCTTCTGCAGGTCATCCTGGATGACCGTATCCTTATTATCTTTAGCCGCCATGAGCTCCTTCATTTGTTCTGAGACTGTTTCGACTATCATCTCATAATCATCTTCATTCAGGACTGCCTTAGATTGAGTCTTTGTAGCCTTCATCTTCTTCCTTGCCTTTGGATTCTGCGGAGTATCTGGCTCTTTTCGCTTCCCAATTTCTTCAACAATCGGGCATGCCAGCAGGATTGGCTCGTCCTCTTCAGAGTCTGTCTCAACATCCATGACTTCCACACGAAAGTCGGTGGGCCAATCCTTCATGAGGGCTTCAATGTCCTCCTCATACATGTGGTAGTTACCTAGGAACCACTCTAGTTTCTTCATTCTTGCCTTTGGTGAGATGAAGATACATCGCATGTCTGTGCTGAAGTCCAGAACGCGAATGTACTTCGACGTTATCTGCTTTGTGATGCGGGGTGTACGGACAATCGCATCGTGTAGCTGAGTGTAATATTGGTAGAACACCTCAGCTATCGCATGCTGTCGCTCTGCGATGACATTTGCCCAGAGGTTGGCATACCGGAATCCTCTGGGATCATTGGTTTCTATGTTGACACCCACATAGTCCCTTGGCTCCTTCCATCTGCAAAAGGCGATGAGGATGATGAGCCATGTGAAGTGGAATTGTCCACCGTTTTCCTGGATATCATTGAGTTCATCCAAGAACTCATTCAGAATAAATTGACACCAATTAAACTCGGTGCCCTCAGCCGCTGCGGCACCCAGTAATACTGTGCCCGTAGGCACCTCCGGAGGTCTAGCCATTCTGAGGATTTTTCCTGCGAGTAACTGGGTGACAAATTTTGTCGTTCTGTCCTCGATGTCTTCTGTGGGAAAACCCCTTTTTCCCTTCACCAATGGCTGGCTTTTCTTCATTTTCTCGACAGCTTCTTTTTCCTTGCTCTTACCTTGGAAGAACTGCTTGGGATCCTTACCGCGCTTGCTGAGACCTGTTATGCAGTGGATCAAGGCAATATTGACATCAATGTTTTTATCTAGCCACAGGTATCCTTGGTGGGTTTGCGGCTTCAACGTGCGAACCACAACATTAACTTCCGTTGAACGATCAAAGTGTGGCAGTCTGAAGAGGTTTAACAAGCATGACGGAACTACCGGTGTCAGCCAGCTTTCGGCAACCAAGTTAGGTGTACCCTTTGCATCTTTCTTCCAACACATGTACTGGTCAGGCTGGAATTGTGGGTACTTAGGCGTGTGGGGATCTTCCTTTTGTATGCCTAGGAGGTCAAAATATTCCCACTTGCAATCCAGAATCTTTCCAAGCAGGTTCTTGGCAACCTATACATGCTTTGAGATCGGTGACAATGGGATCTCATACTTAGCGCTCTTGACCAATTTGAAGACTAGGGCGTCCAACACCCGTGGTGATATATATTCTTGTGTAAGTTTCAGTGGTTCTTTATGAAGAAATGGCGATTTTTGTGCCGATGAGCCCATCTTTATGATCTTGCTTCTTGGTGCAGTTACATCTTTCCCTTTATCCTGCATAACGGGATTATGACGAGGTGACCTTCTGGATGCTTGCCCTTGCTCGATTACAACCTTCTTAGCAGGGGTTTTCATTAACTCTGCAATTCCCCTGTACTGAAAGACTTCAAGTGCTTCTTCAATGGTCAGTTCTTCTTCTCTATAGGAGGGTTCGGACATTCACTGGTTAGCTAAAGGCTGTGATAATCAGATGATAGAAGAATACTCGCTGAGGGAGTGACCGCAAGAAAATTCTAAGTGCTGAGTAATGCCTGCGATTCCTGTAGTGGTGTTATTTATAGGCGCAGCTGGGTCCTCCCCGTGCCTCCCAACGACTATATCCGCCTTTAATGAGTTGTCCATTGGCCAATTTGAACAGATCATTCTATCTCTTCCGTCATCAGCGTGTCCAGAATGGTTATCTTTCCTTTAAATGGTCAAGCGGTTCGTTGCAACGGTCACATAACGGCTATATTTTTCCAACGGCAGTGTAACGGCTATTTTTCTGAGTGTTGCGCCGAGCTGCGTGGCAAGCCGTCTAAGATCCTGCGCAGTTACTTTGCAGTACCAAAATTTTTCAACTGCACGGCTTTCCTTTTTCTTTTCTTACTTCTCTCTTTTTTTTTTTTCTTTCCCACGCAGCTTCAGCAGTGCTACGCGGTACACACATTGCTCTATTTAACATACATGTACAAGATCCTTGACATTTCCAGTGTCCAATTTCAACTATACTTGACACTTGGAAATTTATCCCCGCGTTTATCTTTCCCTATGCTGCGAAGCAGGACTATCGCGGTACAATTTAAGTCTGCTTCCATTTATCATAGTGGGTAGAGTATCACCGGCTAAAGTGGCTAGCTGGACTGCACCACTGTTAGTGACATACATAACAATATATGGGCCAAGCCAATGCATTTTAAACTTGCCAGGAAATTTCATGAACTCACTATCATAGAGGAGGACTACGTCACCTACCTGAAAACATTTGTTCCTGATATGGTGATCATGCCATGCCTTTTCACGATCCTTCTGGACTTGCTGTTGAAAGCCTGCAATGAAACGATCCTCCTCCAAGCCGACTAAATGTAGCAGTCTTTCATCTAATGCTTCGCGATCTGCCATTCCGGTGAATGCAGCAATCCTCAGACTGGGGACAATGTACTCCATTGGCATTATGGCCTCCTGCCCATAAGCCAACCGGAAGGGTGTCTATCCCGTCAACTTCTTACAAGTTGTTCTGTATGCCCATAGTACAGACGAGATGCGCAGGTACCAATCATCCATGTTTACGTTGCACACCTTCGTCGACGCGTTTTCCAGTATCTTATTGAAAGCTTCAACAATTCCATTTGCCTGCGGATGATATGGTGTACTGCGGTGATGCCGAATGTGGAACTCCTCTGTGAGGGCTTCAATGGTCTTATTCAGAAAGTGAGTGCCCTGATCACTCATCAAAATTTTCAGACAGCCGAATCTTCACAAAATTTCCTAAAAAATGAACTGTGCGGCAATACCTGCGCTGTAGTCCTTCACTGGTTTAGCTTCTTCCCATCTGGTGAGGTAATCCGTGGCAATAATGATATACCTTGCACCAGTTCTCTTCCCTGGTGGGTTTATAGGTCCCACAAAATCAATTGCCCACTTCTCAAAGGCCTGTAAGGTCAACTGCGGGTTCAATGGCATTTTGTCTCTCCGCGATGGCTTCCCTGTCCTCTGACAGACATCGTAGTTCCTGCAATATTCCTCAGAATCTTTGTGGATGGTAGGCCACCACAGACCTGCGCGTAATATCTTCTGCGTAATAGCCCTTCCTGCGTAATGACCTCCCGCGATACCTAAATGCACATCTGCTAGTATATATGGTTTCTCGTGGTTGAGTACACATCTGTGCAGGACTTCATTTGGTCTGGGTTTGTATAACTGACCTGTAATGATAGTGAAATCCACGGCGCGGACTACTAGTTGCTTCTTCTGCTGAATAGAAAATTATTGCGGTGTCAGCTCTGTTGTCAGAAAATCAATGATATCCTTATAGTAATCATCTGTAACCTGTATAGAAAACATCTGCGCATCAGGAAAACTGTCTTCAATGTTCATCGGCTCCTCTCCCGACTCAATTCGAGATAGGTGGTCAGGTCCCAAATTCAGCCTGCCGGGTTTAACAACGATCTCGAACTTGTACTCCTGGAATAGCAACAACCATCTGCATATACGCCCCCCTAACACTGGCTTATTGACCAAGTATTTCAATGCAGAATGATCAGTGAACATAAGGAAGTGTGCACCAAGTAGATAATGTCTAAACTTCTGAAGGGCATATACCATCGCAAGTCCTTCCCGCTTAGTAGTGGTATAGTTCTTCTCTGCTGTCAATAGCTTTCTACTAGAAAATGCGATGGGGTGGTCAATACCCCCTTCTCCTGGATAAGCTAACACAATGCCCAGGGAAATGCATGATGCATCCACATGAACATGAAACGACTTTTCCCAGTCTAAAAAGACTAGGATCGGTGCGGTAACCATCTTTTCTTTAAGGGTGTCAAAACCCTGTTCGCATTCCTCGTTCCAAACGAACGGCACATCCTTCTTCAGCAGCTTCTCCATTGCTGCAGTGATCTACGCGTAACCTTTAATGAACTTCCTGTAATAGCTTGTATGGCCCAAATTAGAGCGCAGCATTTTAACTGAAGTTGGTGTAGGAAAATTTACGATGATGGCAATCTTCGCAGGGTCCACCATCAATCCCTGTTTGCAAACAATATGTCCCAGTAAAATTCCATAGGGCACACAAAAGATGCACTTCTTTAAATTCAATGATATTTGATGCTGGTGGCACTTGTCAAGCATCATTCTCAGGTTCGCGCAATGGTTCTTCAGCAAACCAAAGATAGTCCAGTCATCAAAATATGCTTCCAGAAACTTATGCATGAAATATTTGAACGCCGCAACGACAACCTTGGAGAAGATGGCAGGCGCATTCTTAAGACCAAACAGCATGACTGTATACTGGAACGACACCCATTCTATAGCAAATGTCATCTTATGCCTGTCTATGGGATCATTTCTGATCTGATGATAACCAAAGAAACCATCAGTAAAGCAATAAGCCTCATTCCCTCCAACATTGTCAAGTACCTCATCTGTAAATGGAGTAGGGCATGGGTCATGCATAGAGGCATCATTAAGTTTTCTAAGATCGACACAAATCCTGATCTCACCCTTCGTATTCTTGTCCTGGACAACCATAGGACTGATCCATTCAGATTCCTCGACATGTTCAATGATTCTTGCCTCTAACATTTTGTCCAACTCTGAGCGGAGTCTCTCTTTATACCGTGGATTCAGTCTATACGGTCGCTGCTTCACAGGATTAACGCTTGGCTTCAAAGGGATTTTCATGACTCCTAAGTCGCCCAATATTCCTTTCATCTTTGTAAACTTTGTCGAAAATAGCTCCTGATATTCATGCAAAGTGTCTGCAATCTTCGCAACAGTCTGATAATCCCAGTAGTCTCCGATAGATGCGAACTTCGGCTCTTCACTCGTGCCGATGTTCACCTTCTGTGTCTTAACCGGTCCACTCATGTCCGGGATTTCCAATGGCGGTCCTTCTATATCACGTGCACCTTTTGAATCTGGTATATTGATATTGCGCGGATCATCTTCATCTTCTTCTCTTCCATTCTCATCATCTTCAGCTAGATTATAACACTCTATCGGATGTTCTTCATGTTCTTTACATTCTGAGTTTATGTTCGCAGGACTGTCATCTGTGCCGAAGAATTCTTCCCATGATATGTCTTGGCGAGGACAATCTTGTCTGAATAAACGTTCCTTGATTATCTGCAGTGCCTTGTGTATCAAAGGGTTCTCATCCTCAAAGCTGAAATCTCTCTGGAAGTTTGCAGTTAATGTATCCCAATCTATGGTCTCCCTGCGTAACTCCAAGTCTAGATACCATTTCTTCGGAATATCCTCTTCCAAAGTATGCACAAACAAGTGGACCCACTCTTCAGGTGGCCTTTCTTCCCATGCCTGTGAATAGGATTCCACATGCTGACTAGGATCTGTCTGCCTGTTGAACTTCTCAAAGGGTAAGGTAACCCTTTTTTCGAACCGAATCTGCATCTTTGTTCTGCATTGATCCCAAGTGATCAATATCTGTTTGTGCGAAGCCCACCATTTGGCAGGTATGCCACACAGCGCCATATCCAATGCTGGCAACCTATGCTCTTCTGGAATTGCTGCAGTATAGTCTTGAGTAAAAGTATAAATGTTAGTAGAACCATCAAATGTGCGGATTGGGCTTACCTCCTTTCCAATCTAGCACAGTGATTTCGTGACCTGCGCGCACCTTCTAGCTGGCACTTCGTGCATGCGATTCTGCCAGTTTTCCAGTCCAGCGTCCGAGTCAGAAATGCAGGAGCTATCGCATCTCCAGCTAAGTGCACCGTCCGCAGTAGGATTAATGTAATCCTCTTGGTTCGTAGTCATCTGGTACAGCCGGTCCAAGTCCTGAGCCTTAGATTCTTCCTGAATCGGCTCACTATATTTGTCCCCATCTGTAGGATCCAATGGTGCGATAACCTGCAGATGCTTTCCTTCGAATATCATCTTCTTTGTTTTCAAATTTATAATGGCCAAATTTTCAATAGCCCAGTCAATTCCTAACAACACAGGAAAGGGCTGGCTATCGCCAACAATCTCGATGACTTCAAAGTCCGCATGGCTTTGTACTCCGTCAATATCAACCACAACATTGGCTAAGCGACCAAATGGTATAACTTTCTCTTGGTTTTCCATTCTCAGCTGGATAGGTGACCACGACAGCTTTAGTCGACTCATCTGCTACCATGTCTGCTTGGTCAAGACATTTACTTCTGATCCCAGATCAAGGATAAATTCGTCCATCTCAAAGTCTCCTATTTGCGCAGTGAGCCTCATCTCTCGGCCTGACCTCTTCTATTTCTTTATATGATGTAGTGCACCATCAGAATTTTCTGCTTTTGTCTGTGGTTCGTATAGATTTATGAGCTTCTCCAGCTCTGCTATTGCATTTTCATTTTTCAACAGCTTCATGCAGCTTCTTAGGAACTGCGCAATAGAGGTGCTAACATCCACTGTGTTTCTTGTCTTGTCATACGCAGCAGGTGTGTCTTCAACACATGGTACTTTGCTGCGTAGCGGGATCCTTGGTCATTTAGGTGCTGGTTCTTTGAAGGTATCCCGCGCGTCAACAAAAGCTTCTTTGTTATTCAAGAGATCCAGATCAGGCATCTTTCCTGGAGCTTTTCTTACCAATATTGTTTTAAGAGGGCCCTGCTTTGCATGAGGCTCTCCTGAAGTGGAAGCCTCTGCTCCCCTATCACATCCTGTCTCCACGCCACTGCATGTGACTACTTTAATGCTAGGATCCGCAGGTCTGTTCTCTGCTGCGATCCACTAGATGTTCGGGGCTGGCGCGTCTGTCCTTCTTCTTTTCTGCTTCTCTACCTCTAGTAACAGGAAATATTCTATAACATGCTCAAATGATTTACAATAATTACAGGTGGTGCAGGGATTTACATAGTCTCTGGATACGTGACCTGGCTAGCCACAGTTATAGCAGATGACCCCACCGCGGCCTCTTCCTTGTGTTGAGCTGGTATTTCTTCCTCTACCGTGGTATCCACCACCACAGCCTCTGTAGACAGATTGATCATAATGTGTGTTTTCTTGCTTTGGCTAGTTATCTTCTTGCACTCTGTACAAGCCAGCGCCTCTCATTGAATCCATGTCGCGCTTTATTTCATTCATTAGTTCATAGGTGCGGCAGTTGGATTCATCATGTCCAATTGATTTACAGAAATTACAATATAGATTCTTAGGTGTCTTCACATATCTTTGTATTAGGCAACAATCTTCAGGTCTATGACCGATAGTTCTGCAGATCTCACACCAGGGTGCCTGGTTCTGATTGATGGGGTTAGGCGCACCACTGCCGAGATAATCGCGGTATAGGGGACAATGTTCACGGTCATGCCCTTCTCCTTTGAAACTCGTGCACCAGATCTCGTGACGAGGTTCATATCGCTGCTCTTTTCCATTCTTCATACTCTGCAGTTCTAGTGTCAGGGTGGTAAGTTGGTTCTGAATTTGCGTCATCCCAGAACTAGACTCACCGATCGGCGAAGCCTCCAACTTCATCGCGATCTCTAAGGCCTCTGCCTGCGACGTAACCTTCTGCTGCATCAATGGTAATCTAATTTGGGGTAACAGTGCAGCAATGAACCATTCCTTGTGCCGATTCAGAGCTATAACAAAGCTTACTTAGTCTAATAGGGTCTTGAACTTCTGATCAAACTCCTAGACCGATTCAGTCGGTCTCTGCTTGATTTCCTTCAGCTCAGTTATACACTGAGATTCAGACTTTGGTTTATTGAACTCTGCTATCAGCGCAACTTTAATCTCTGCCAGGGTTCTGGGATGCATGGTAGAATACTTCATGAACCAGTGTAGCACTCTATCTCTGAATGTGGTAATAAGTTGGGCTTTCTTCTCATCATCATCCCGAATCTGTTTGACACTCCAGACAGCTTCACAAAGGAACTAGTGTTGATCAGGATCTTCTAGACTCGTCCCTTTGAATATACGTAGCTTCATATCCGTATGGGCCATGGCTCTAGGGGGAGGTGTAGCACTCGGAGGGGCACCTTGAGGTGTGCCCTGAGGTATGCTAGGGTGTCGTAAAGGACTCTGTGCAGTGAAAAAAAATGGGCGTATAGGGGTAGACATACTAGGCTGTATATTCGGCGGGGTTGGCTCTGCAAGTGGAGGATCCTGAGGGGTAAATGGGGGTGTGGCTTCGTTTTCAATATCAGAAGGAATCTCAGTATCTACATGGATTCCAGAGCCTCCAGTATTTTTATTAAACTTGTATCTTTTCCCACTTCTTAATTTGTGAGTATCTTCATCGGAATCGCTATAAATGATATTTACCATGACAACTTGAAAATATTACTGCATTCTTAAAATGCCTTTTTCAGCTAACAACATCTTAATGTATAGACTGAGATTGTTCAGGGAATTACCTTGGAAACCTACGAAAAAGTGTGCCTCTACTTGGCTGTAGGATTTGAGCGTATCCACAACAAACTTTGTGACAAATCCTTCTAGCATATGATCGACCCAAAAGTCCACTGCGTGCATCAATGCGCTGTCTATTGCTTTGAGCTGTGATATGAGCTCAGGATTCCACTCTGTAGGAACGCCTCCTTGAAAATAGGTTTTCTTTTTTGCGAGCCGCAAGATCCACGCGTGCAGCTCGTTCGGAAATGTAGCCTAGAAAATCTCGTGAATGTCGTCCAATAGATATCTATCCGACCACTGTGTGTCACTTAGACGTGGATGTCTATTCTCTTGTCTTTTAAAGTCTCTTATGGTCTTATCCCACCAAGCCTGGATTTTTGTCTTCTCAGGATGCTAGTTCAATGAAATTTCTGGGAACTCAGACTCTTCATCACTCATCATGGATTCTAGCACGGCAACGAAACCATTTGTTGGATATACAATGCTGACCAGAGGTTTTATGAAGACCCAGGTTCTGCGCGGTTACCTTAAACCAACAAAACCCCTTCGCACCGGCCCTTTTGGCAACAACCCGCAAGCAGGATGAGGTCTCACCCGAGGTGTTTCTAATGGGGCACTGTGGACTCAGATGTCCACAGTGAGTGATGATTTGATGACTATGACAGAGTTCGCGGTAGTGCACCAGTTGTGTGTTGCGGAGGTCGGACTGCACGGCTATGGTCACACCGCGGCTCGCACAACTACCTTCTTCCTTACCGCGGGACTTAATAATACACTGCGAACACTGCCACTTGATTTCCTATACTTGGACTAAGTGCAAAATGCTTAAGGCAGTGAGCTGAATACCACTTATCCACTTAGTCATTCACATAACTAACTTATTATTTAATGCTCATAACACACACTTAGAATGTTACTATTTTAATCATAACCCTCATGTGCGAAATAACTGTTATACATTCATCGACTGCATCCATTCAAACACGTAAACAACTTTCTCCATGCTCAAGCAGACGATGGATTCACTATTCCTAGAAGCAAAGCTAATATTAACCATACATCCATTCATGCAGACCTAACATATCATTCCATACTCTCTTGATGGTGAATGCATATAAAAGCCTTCTCATAACAGACTACAAGCCAATATTCAGACATCCAACTACAGAAATAGATAAATATAAACACACATATAAACATTTAGTCACTCAACACACTATTTAACGTGGTTCACTCCCCCGAATGGGAAGCTACGTCCACAAGAACTGTGTTTGATATTTCTTTTAAGGAAGGGTTCACGGTTC
Organism: Larix kaempferi; assembly: GCA_027924585.1. Taxonomy (NCBI): domain Eukaryota; kingdom Viridiplantae; phylum Streptophyta; class Pinopsida; order Pinales; family Pinaceae; genus Larix; species Larix kaempferi. The sequence goes on from BSBM01000362.1 coordinate 15,834,464, forward strand.
TTAGCCGTGCACTCAGCTGCGGCTCTCTTCTTGCTCAGATAGGTCTCTACGCACTCAATTGCAGAGCCTTTACAATATTTTCTTGGCTTTAAAGATATATGGTCACAATGACCAGCCTCTCTCGTCTGGAGCAACTAACCCAACCAACCAACCAACCCACCAACCCTTTCCTATACAAAATTGTCTTCTTAATATAGATCACGCCCGAAGGTCATGTCTTTACAACATTGAAGACCAAAACCCTTAGGGTTTCCAAACCACTACGGTCCCTCTGAACCGTCATGCAGGCTTCTGGTAGCGATTATGCTGTCGTGGCAGTCCTCCACGCCTTAGATCCGTCACTTTCAACCTTCCTGTTGTGCGCACACCAACATGTCATCCACTTCGAGCCGCCCTTCCACTAACGGACTCGTGCGACTGGCTCAACTCCCAGTCACTTTCCCTATAGGCCATCCTTCCTCTAACGATCGCGTACAACTGGCTCAGCTCGAGTCATTGTTTGTCCACTGTTTTCCTCTTAACGGTCACGTACTCTGCTGCACGCCAAACTGTCACTTTCTCGAGCCGTCCTCTGCTTAACGGACTCGTACAGTTGGCCGCTTTCCTAATCTGCTTATGCCCTCAACTTGGCATCTTTCCAGCAGCCTTACCAAAAGTAGACCACCTCTGGTCTATTCACTATATCTGGCCATCCTCCATCTAGTACACAACTTTATTAGCTCCATGTGGCCTACTACCTTTGCAGCATTGAACTTGCGCAGCACTGATCTTCACAGCATCCTTCAAAAACTTGGTACTGCACATAGCTTCGCAGTACTCCCAATACTTAGCCAAAATTTACTTCTTTTCTGAGCTGCGCTCAGCTCAGCTCCATCTAGCCTCAAAAAATGTTATAAAAAATGGCCCTGTTGGGCCAGGCCCAACACTAGATAGAAGGATTTTGCTTGCATTTTTCATTTCCATATATTGAAAAATACAAAAATACACATAGTTTTTCATTTTCCTTTTGTTTATAAGAGAAAATACAAAAATTTTGCTTTTATGTACTGCATCTTGCATTGAGTGCTTTCTGCCTTCATTTAGATTCTGATTGTGCATCGAAAAATATAAAAGGATTGCATATTTATTTCGGAACGGTTGGATTTATTTTGCTTGTTAGTGGCATTGTTTTCATTGGATAGATGAGTCTAGGATTTGACGATTTTGCATACTATTGAGTCTTACACATCACTAGTTTCACGATCATGTCCCTTGAGTAATCACAACCATTAAAATTAACGCTTAATCTTAAAATTGATTAGATCGATTGTATTTATAGGGTACACCAACTAGCATAGGTTCAGAGTCTTGGAATAGATCATTGTGAGTTAACAATCCAAGACTACTAGACGAAACATTAGGTGTTTGACCAGGGAGTGGAGGAATCCATGGTATATATCGGTGTTCTCAGGAAGCTCTACTCAAGCCAGAGTTAAGCACGAGGTCACGAGACGTTGGTTGAAGAGATATCCCTCTGATACTGGCTGAACGTGGGAGATATTTCCAGGGTTTGTTCGTATCTGGGGTACCGGAGGTTCGTCCTCTTGTGCTTCGGGCTTAGCTACCATGCCCATACGACGGATCCCACCTGCGACTGTCCCCCTGAGAATTGGTGATATTGCGATGACCATAGTTTCCTTACCTAGGTATCGCATAGGCTACTTGCAGTGGTTATGCTGTTTGTGTCCTGAGTCAGATAGGGGTCGGATAGCACAGTTGCCGTTGTATAGGGACTTGACCCTGTGCATGCAGTGATGTCTGGGGCCTGTTATAACTGATTCTGTTACCTCCGGCTATAGTTTGGGAGTCTCAAGCCTCTCCTAGGTGAGACATACTGGTTCTAGTGTCGGGAGCTCATTTAGCCACTCGGTTTCTCTGCTCTTGGCTGTAGTTTCTCTAGGTGTGTGCTTTTGATTTACTATTTTTGATCGATAGTTGGCCTTTAGGGGACATTTTGATTCTATATTCTCTCTGGAGATATTGTGGCGCGGAGTCCTACTCTCCACCGATCCTGTCGGTTGGCTGGTTTAGAACCTGCCGAGCTTTCACGCCGCGTTGCTAAGGGACGCCGGCGGGCTCCCTCTGAGTCTTCGGATTCTTACGAGACATACGTCTTGGACATCATGACTGCTGCACACTTTGACATGGGAGAAATCCCTACGAGTCCATCGGGTAGAGTTGACCCCACTTTTGACACCCCTACACCTCGAGAGGCCTGGGGGGGTGACCCACTTGAGACTCAACCTGGTTCAATTTGGCCGAATCCACTTGAACATGATCCATTCGATCCTTCGAATCCAGATAATTATCTTTATGGGATGCCAACCATACCCAATGACGAAGATCATGCGACCAACATTAACCCATTCTCATATAGTATGCTTGGTTTCAACACAGTTGATCCTCCCACTGCTTTTGGTAGTCATGCTAGCACTAGTCATGGTGTTAGAAACACTGCTCCCACTGGGGGAAATACCCTCATTGGGGGCACCACGTTGTCCACTCACACACATAATATGGGGATTGGTCATAATCCTCCTAACAATGCTAATGTTGGAAGAAGACCGCCTCTTGGGACTGCCCAACCTAATAGGAACACTGTGCGCAATACGTCTCGTCATCCACCACCTAATACACATGCCACTACTCGTCAACCCAGGACTACTTTCACAAATGTTAATTCTCCTCCTAACCATGGGGGTGGACATATACTGCATGCTTTTGCATCCACTGCCACCACTAGTAATGCCAATGTAGGAGGTGGGTATATACCTTATCCACATAGTCATAACGCCACCGTTCCTCCTACCAATAACACCAATGTTGGGGTTGGGAATACATCTCATGCTTATGGTTGCCACACGACTGCTCACGCCGATCCTAATGCTAGGGGTGGGAACATATCACACCATTATGGTCATTACAACTCTGTTCCCACTACGAATAATACGTATATGTCCCATACTTATGGAGGCAACCTTACTCCAACACAGTCGGTGCTGGCCATCAGTACAACCCACCCCAATATGGTGCCCCAAACACTTATATACCTGCTTACCCTCACACTGGCCGGGTCGGAGGAGGTTATCAACCTTATAGACATAGTCAAGCTTATGGTCTGTTAGGACCACATTATCAGCAGTTTAATCCTCATGGTCAAGCTTTTGGTCCATCTTATAATTCGGTTCCGTTCAACCAACCTTTTATGGGAGCTTATAATCAAGCTTTCCAGCCACAACTCCCATTCCTTGCACGTTTGAAACTTCCGGATATTTCGAAGCTCACGAATGATCCGGTGTGTCATGACACTAATTGGCCTCCGGTCCCTACCAAGCTCCCTTTGGACATTCCTAAGTTTGATGGGAAAGGTGGTGAGGATCAAGGAGATCATGTCAAGACATTTCACCTTTAGTGCTCCTCCAACTCATTGAATCACGATTCCGTTAGATTGTGACTATTTCAATGCACCCTCACGGGGGCAGCTGTGAAATGGTACATCGAGTTGCCTGGAAACACTTATAGGGGTTTTAACGAGATCGCTTTGGTTTTCTTGGATCATTTCCAGTTTCCGGTTCGCCATGATACTAGTACTGAACTTTTATCTACCTTCCGTCAGAACAAATCCACACATATTTCTGACCATGTTCAAGAGTGGCGTCAGCGGAAGATGTTAGTGAAAGCCAACATTCCTCCAGAGTTCCTGTTGGAATGGTTCCTCAAGTCTCTAATCCCATACATTGATAAGGATGTTTCGATGTACGACATTGTGACTGAGGAACAAGCCATCTTGAAAGTCCAACAATTAGACTTACTATACTCTCAGTCTGGCATTTTGTATGACATTATTCCTGACGCACAACGCACACGTCATGAGCCTCAGTCAGTTCCTAGACCGCATGCCAATGGCATCGTAGGATCCGCAAGCACTCGCCCTGTAGATTTGGTATCTAATCAAATGCAAAATTTGTCGCTAAACCAGTATACTCCTGAACAGGTTCACACCTTGTCCACTTCCACCCCGTCGTCCGATGTACACAATGTGCAATCGACGAACCAATCAGTTAACTAGCAACCTGGTGGTAAGAAAAAGGGGAGGAACAACCGTAAGGGCGAAAACAATGGGAATAACAATAGAAATCGCAATACCCTCCGTAAGGATAATGCCAACCCTCCTTGGGAAGGCGGAAATGCTGGTGAGGACCATAAACCTAGGCATAAGGTAAATTTTCCCTGTAAGCTTTGTGGGGAAGACCATCTTACTCACTTATGTCCTCGGATCGAAGAAGCATTGAAGCATTTGGCACAGAGCCCAACTGTGTTAAAAGATCCTCTACCTCATCATCAAAACATGGCTTCGCATGCTCCCACCACTGGTTATGGACCTACTGAGACGGCAACGTCTTCTTCTAATACTGTTGGTTATGGATGTGTGAACATGGTTCAATCAGAGGTTAGTGTTGCCACTCGTCAACACGATTATGATGCACCACAACCCAATTTGGGGAATGAGCCTCCCCCTCCTCCTGACAATTCCTTGCATATCGAGAAGACCTCTAATATGCCGTGGATACCGAAAGGTGTTCTTAAGCACTCTACGCATAACCCTAATGCTCGAGCCGCCCATAACTACTCCATCATGGAATATTTGGGCCAAACTCTGTGTGCCATGTCGGCTCTTGAAGTCTTGCAAGCCTGTCCTTCTCAGAAGCATGCCCTTTTGAGTGCGTTAGGAGTTCAGGATGGTGGAAGTACCACTGTTATCAAGTTCAACACTATTGATGTCCAACATCGCTTACCCTACCATGTGGCTTTTCAAATCCAGGTGGCGTGCCTTCAGAATTTTGTCAAACGTATGATGATTGAGGAAGGTGCCTCTGTGTCAGTAATGTCGTTAACTTTTTGGAAATCTCTAGGCTTTCCTCCTCTACTCGCATCTAGAACCATGCTCACTGCATTCGACGGTCGGTCATTTAAGCCGCATGGAATTATCCCTTCCCTTGTTGTCTGCTTGGGAGGTAAATCTGTGTCTATTGAAGTCGAGGTGGTTGATGTGCCCATCGACTACAACCTTTTGTTGGGTCGGAATTGGATGTATGCTATGAAAGATGTCGCGTCCACTGTATTCAGAGTTATCTTCTTTCCTCACGAAGGCAAGATTGTGACCATCGATCAGCCGGATTTCATTAAATCCTCTTTCACAGCATCCACGGGATCCATAGTCCCACAGGTTACTCATTCTCAACCGAAAACTGGGAACATGGGTGTTGGCATGTACCCTTCATTGATGGGAACTTATGATTTTGCCGCATCTGTGAATTTTATTGGAACTATTACCGACGATGCGTCTCCTCCTTTGCATAATATGTCATTCCGGACTTCCTATTTTGATGATCCATGGACTTTATCGTCCACGAGTTCCACGTCCGGAAACATTATGCATATCAGGATGTCTATGCCATTGTTTGTAGCTGCGCTTGCTTACCAGCATATTCAACAAGCCACTGCAGAGCTGAATCTCTCTTCTTCTCAGATAGTCGAGGAAGATCTCGTTACGCTGCCAGTTTGGGCAGCCAACTTGTCTTGTTCACACGATTGCCTTGATGATACTTTTCCTTTTGATGAATCTATTATGGAGGCCATGTGTGGTAGTGAGAGACCTTGGGAAGATATGCACCATCGCTCTTATTTCCTTCCCAACCTCGAGCTCGCTGAACGAGAAGAATTTAGGATGACTCTAGCAGAGATGGTTGGCCACCCTGTGGATCTTTTAGAGTCGCATGATGTTTTTGTGGAAGGGAATATGGCTAACATTTCCCCAACTACGTCGATCAATATCTCTCGTACTCCTGGAAAGGTTGAGAATGTCTACATTGGTGACGATTGCACTCCTGAGGAGATTTCTATTTACACTGAATTGTTTACAAAACTCCGGGAAGCTTTCGCCTGGTCATATGAGGAGATGCCAGGAATAGACCCCCGCATTGTTGAACACGAGATTAGAACGTATCCCAATGATAAACCGGTTCGACAATGCTTACGTGCTGTGAACCCTAAGAAAGCAGCCGCTATCAAGGTAGAGGTGGAGAAACTGCTCAAGGCTGGTTTCATATACCCCGTTCCTGTGGATAAGAAGCAAGGAACGATCCGTATGCACCGATTTTAGAGATTTGAACCGTGCATGTCCGAAAGACAACTTCCCCACACCATTCATCGATCAAATATTGGATGCTTGCACCAGAAGTGAGATTTTTTCCTTCATGGACGGCTTTTCTGGATATAACCAGATTCAAATCAAACCCGAGGACCAACATAAGACAACTTTCATCTATCCTTGGGGAACGTTTGCATATAGGAAAATTCCCTTCAGCCTTAAGAACGCCGGAGCTACATTTTAGCGTGCCATGACCTACGCCTTTCACGATCTTAAAATGAGTATGGAGGTTTTATTGGATGACCTTGCCGACCATTCTCGCAAGAGGATGGACCACCCCAAGCACCTCCGCATGATTCTCGAATGATGTATACGATACAAGATTTGATTGAATCCTAACAAATGCATCTTTGCTATAAGGATGGGTCGCCTTCTGGGCTTCATAGTTTCAAAAGAGGGTATTAGAGTCGATCCTTTTAAAGTTGAGGCAATACTTCAGTTGCCTCCTCCGCGAAACTTGTAACAACTTCAGAGCCTCCAAGGGAGAGCCACTTTTCTACGCCATTTCGTAGTCAATTATGCTAATCTTACCAAAGGTTTCACACGCTTATTGAAGAAGGACACACCCTTTATCTGGGATGAGTGAGCCCAGCAGTCTTTCGACACCCTCAAGAAAGATTTGGTATTGGCCCCTGTGCTTAGTCCACTAGACTTCGCACGAGATTTTATTCTTTACGTGGCCACGTGTCAAGAGACGATTGGCATGGTCTTGGTTCAGGTTGATGACGTGCTTGTCGAGCATGTCATCTATTACCTTAGTCGAAATCTAGCAGACGCTGAGCTAAGATATACTCATGTGGAAAAGCTAGCACTTGCGACTGTTCATTCAGTCCAGCGGTTACGACATTACATTTTGATTAGAATAACCACAGTTTTCACTCATATCAATCTGTTTCAGTTCGTGCTATCATGACGCCTAATTGGGGGGAAGTACAATAAATGGATTGTGATCCTTCAAGAGTTCGATCTCGATTTTTCTTCGGCGAAATCAATGAAATCGTTGGTGTTTGCTGAGCTTATGTCGAACCTTCTGAGACTTGATGAGGATGTCATCCATGAAGATTCCTTTGTGGATGAACACTTATTTCTTATCTCGTCCGAAGACCCTTGGTATGGGGATGTCATTGTATATCTCCAAACTTTGAAGTTTCATCTGCACTATTCACGAGATGAGCGACGACATGTGAAACATCAAGCTAAAGATTATACTATCGTCGGTGACACTTTGTATCGCCGAGGAAAGGATTCTATTCTCCATCGTTGCTTAACTCACGAAGAAGCAAAGAGTGTGCTTAATGATTGCCATGCAGGGGCATGTGGTGGTCACTTATCCGGGCTTGCTACAACCCAACGTATTATGCGAGTAGGTTAATTTTGGCCTTCAATCTTTAAAGATTGTATTAACACTATAAAGAGATGCCACACTTGCCAGGTGTTTTCTCAGAATATACGCTCGCATCCAGCGCCCCTTCATTTGGTCATCACTGTCGGTCCCTTCACTAAGTGGGGGGTGTATTTCATGAATTGCAAACCAGCTTCGGCTGGGGGGTATCGCCATATTATAGTGGCCGTTGAATACTTTTCCAAATGGGTTGAGGCCATGCCTACCGTAAAAGCCGATGGTGCTACAGCAGCCCATTTCGTATTCAATCAAATTATAACTCGGTTCAGTATTCCGAAAGAGATTGTCATTGACCATGGCAGTCACTTTCAGAACAAGATGATGGAGGATTTGTCTCTCAAGCTTGGGTTTTGTCAAGAACACTCATCTTCTTATTATTCCCAAGCGAATGGTCAATTGGAAGCAGCTAATAAGTCTTTAAAGACCATTCTCCAGCGTACCATCCAACAAAGCAAGACCAACTGGCACATCATGTTATATCCTGCTTTGTGGGCATATCGAACTGCAGTCAAGACTGTCACTGGGTTCTCACCATTTCAGTTGGTTCATGGTGTGGAGTCACTTTTATCGATTGAATGCGAAATCCCTTCTCTTAAACTGGCCATAGAGCTCCTCCCTAATACGACAGGTCTTGATCAACGTTTAATCCACCTCGAGCAACTTGACGAGAAACGTCGAGATGCCACCGTGGCTATAGATGCCAACAAGCGTCGTGTTAAGGTTCAGTACGATAGGTATGTCCGTCCTCGGCAATATGCTGAAGGTGACTTGGTCCTCTTATATGACCAAGCTAAAGAACCCCTGGGGGCACGCAAGTTCAACCCCATGTGGCATGGCTCATACATCATGAGGCATGTCCTGGAAAAAGGAGCTTATGAATTAGAAGACTATGAGGGGACTGTCTTGAAGGAGCCTAGAAATGGGCTCTACCTCAAGCGGTATTATGCTTGAACCTCTGGTTCAGGCTAATACTTTTGTATACTACTGTATAGTTACTTCTGTACATAGTTTAGCTTTATTTTCTTTTTCAGGTTTGTTGATTAGCTTCTGTTTGATTGACAGATGTCAGCTGAGTTTCCTACGTTCTTAGGGTTCAATTACATACATTCATGTTCCGAGAAGTGTTAATCATATATTTGATGCATACGCTAACTATGTATTAGATTGGCATTTGTCACATTCACAATGAAGCACACAAATAAAATAAGACATTCACACATTTGTACATACACACATATATAGTAGAATCAGAGAACCAAAGTTTTTATAAATTATATGTCCAAAATGGTAGTATCGTGATACAAAAACTGGAGCTCGTAGCCTTAAAAAATATACATATCGCTGCAAAATGAGATCCTGAGATATCTACTCCCTATGAGGAGGCCTAGCTTCCACCCTGACAGGATGTGTCTCATAGAAGTACTGCACTGCATTTGCTATCCGCTGTAGCAGTCGTACCCAGTTACCCGACACCCCCACTACCTGGCGTTGCATAGCCTCTGGCAACTATGCCACCTCTGCCTATGGTACCCTGGAAGTCATCCGTGATATGTTGGAACGCAGAGTCTGTAGTGTCCGCTCTACTGTAGCACCTGCCATCTCATCACCCCTGCCCTGGCGACGATGTCTCGGGAATCCATCGGGTCTCATTGGTCCCTTGTCTACGAGCAAACAGTCAAACATAAACACATGATACTACCCCCAAAGAAAAGATTTTTGCATTTACATCTATAATAAAAAATCCATAAAAATTTAATACACAAAAACTTAAAAAGAGTACTCACCGATGTCTCCGAACACTGCATCTAGTGGGAGTGGCATGTCCTGGTCTTGCGGGAAGTCTATCCCTGCATAAGGGTAGTCATATATCGCTATGACCTGTCGATCCCACTAGTGAAAGAAATCCTATGTATACGGTGATGCCTGATGGCCACCACCCTGTCGTGTCAAGACCTCAGTCCACCGGGTCATGGTTGGGTCGTGGAGACTATGCGGAGGGACCTCAACCCTCGGACTAAGCCACAGAACCCGCTCGAAGAAGAAGATGCACAAAATACTGCCATACCCGAATTTTTTCGCATCCCCCTACTTGCACTCTGTCAGCTGGGTCTTCATGGACCCCAGTAGTGTAGTACACCAGTAAAATATCATAGGCTGCATGCAGTGTGATGCATAGAACATGATTGGCCTGGATGCCTGGTGAAGAGATTTGGATCTAGCGATCCGCACTAAAGTGGCCATGACAACCTTCATACTCAGGTTGACTATGGCTCGGATGGGCACCTGATTTCCCACTGCCCGAGTATTTGGAACACAATATCTCTCTATGTAGTCGGGGATGGTGATCACACCACCCATAGTTCGAGACCGAAGGCTTGGCACCTCACCTCGGTGGGACAAACCTATGATGAAATAGATATCTTCCACCTCCAGTGAAAGTATTTTCCCGTCGAGGTTGAAGTTCTGTGCATCAACATCCCAATAGTCTATCAAATTCCAGAGCAATAGGTTTTGGGCCCTCGAACCCCCTATGCTCCAGAATTTGTATAAGCCACATGCTTGCAGCGCTTCCTGTGCACGTAGATCGTTACGAACAGCCTCATCTACTAGGTCATGTTCCCTCTCCCTCCACTCTAGAACCATCCTGGGGTGAGAAAAACAAAGATTTTAATCAGTTTCATTTGCAAAATCAACTTCACGGTCGTACTCGCTGGCAAATTTGCATACAGTTGCGGGTACCCATGGTCAACCTATGCATTGACTGCGAGTATGATGCCCTACCCGCGACCCGCATAGAAGTATCCCGCAGGTAGCGCCAAATACATTTAGGGCTTGGCCAAACTAAAAATCCAACCAATGAAATTTGAAATAAAATCATTAAAATGGAAGGCAGGGATGAGATTACCAACCTGCTCGTGACGGTTCGATGATCGGACGCCTGTAGCTCCCGGAATCAGCAACTGAACTTTGAGGTAAAAACCAACCACGAAACTTCAAATGGGTGAATAGTAAAAATGAATTGTAAATTGTAAATTTTTATTACTATTTATAATTTTCAAGACGCACTTGTCTATAGTTTTTGCCATTTAATGCTGTTATGGACTAATACAATGTCATGGAGTAGCGTTTTTTAAACCAGATTTCTTCAACAAAAGTTGTTTCCGAACATTTCACACCTGTGGCAGGTACGTTTCACACCTGGCATATAGGTTAGATGTCATGTTCACATGCATTATGCATTTGACCTTTGGACCACTTTCATAAACCCTAGGTGCGACCCCGCTTCTTAACTGACACAGAACCTTCACACTGTTACATAAGTGTCGTTATGTGGCGGTAGGGCCTTTCCGAACATGGGTACCCTAAATAGAACCCCTATTTGCATTCTGGTGCCCATGCCATTATTTGTCCTTAGGATTGGGAGTCCTTTGTAGTTATGCCATGACATTGCGATAAAGACTCATACTCTACTTTGTCTTATGCTGTCCATCTCCCATAAGGACTCCCCCATTTATATCAAGTTGTGATTGCATTGCATTATCCTGCTTGCTGCTTGAGCCTTGTGCCGGCTCCCACTTACTGTTATAGCTTAAAATGACACTTCTCCATCCGTGACGACACTTGTATCGCTTGGTCGCATGATGACACTTCTTGAGATCAAGTTTAGTCACACAACAGGACACTTGTGGATTGAAGGGTCATTTGGGATATTAAAAATGGTTTAAATTACCCCACTCTTGGCCCATTTGATGGTTATAACCCTTAGGAACATTTTTGCAGACCAAACCATCTCCTGAAAATCATCAGAAAACCCTGTTTTTGGTCATTTTTCTCCAAAAACGCTGGTTTCCTATGCATAAAGTAGGGCATACTAGGATGTGTGCATGACTCTTATGCCTATAGAGTAGTGAATACCTTGGGAAAATATGCAAATCCACTTCAATAAAGTAGCGCACACTCAGAAATATGCAACTCTGCTTCAATAAAGTAGCGCACACCTTGAGAAATGCACTGGTTTGCAGTAGGAAGAGTAGGGCACTTTCCTGAACTAGTCAAAATCTTGAATTTTGGTTGAAATGAGTTGGTTTGGCAACCTCCTAATCAGTTATAACTACTTTTCCTCTCCTTCATTAACTATATAAGGAAGGTAGAAGGGCCATGTGAGGGGACCAAACCCATAACAATGTTATGCTAGAGGAATGGAGACCCTCATCCCCCTCTCTTGTGCCTCAGTTTCTGATAAACCCTAGCACAGCTGATTAGAGGTTGGGATCCTTGGAGAACAGAAGAAGAGACCTTGAATCTAGGTTTCGTGAAGTGCCAAGCTTGAAGGAAGGTATAACTTTATGTACTTGCTTCATTCATTAATAAAGATTAGATGCTCTTCCCTTTCCAAATATGACCTATTCATGTGCGTCTTAGATTTGATTACAGTTTGATTATGGTTTGATGTCTTATTATGTCATGGATATCAGTCTTATATGTGTATTCAAATGTATTTGAGAAAGGTATGAAGTGGTTTTGCATGTGTGGGCATTGTGACACTGAATGGCATTGAAGAGCAAGGAAGGAGAAGGCTTGGATCAACCTTCTGAATAAGGTGCACATATCTCTAACCTTAATCTCTTCACTTACTTATTGTACTTGCAGAACATTTGTAGGTCTATCTTTCATACCTGAAGTTGGTAGTTTCTCCCTTGAACTATAGGTGTATTTCCCTCACAACACTTACTTAGTTGTTAGCTTGGTGCCTGAGAACTTTTTCTTGTCGATCCCTGCAGAGCTTATATTTTCCCTTCACAATTTGATGAACTTTTGAACCCGAGGGAACACCCCCCCCCGAGTGTCCACATCCTGCATGCACTTCCTTGCATTGATCATAGGTATGTTCCACTGCTTGGAACTAGTCTGCTCGCTATTTGACACTCGTTCCCTCACTTGTTGTACTATAAGCAATTTTATTCTTTTTCAAGCTTTCACCAAATATGAAAAAGACCAAAAAATCAAATATTCCAAAAAGCCGGATGGGATTATGGTTACTACTTCTTTTTGGCAGCTGTTGTGTCACGTTTGAACAGAGCATTCATTCCACTCCATACATTATGAGTCAGGACTATAGTTGGAACTTAGGAGCTGTACTTGTTTCTCAGTTTACTCCACCGATTGGTTAAGCTTCTAGTCATTATGGAGCCCTTTGTAACGCCTCCTGCATTGCACAGTTTATGTCAAGTCTATGTTTCCTGAGTCTATCCATCTTCTCATGCTCTTGTTCAAAGGAAGTCCTGAACCCAGAGTTGGCCACTCCTCAGATCTCTTGACTATTGCATGTCGGCCATCCTTATTGAGTCAGTCCGTTTCACCCGAGTTCTTCCAAATTTTTTAGCGTAGTTGGTACCTTGTGATGGTTGATGGGGGATGCCTTAATGCCCTCCTCCCAGCGAGTCTCGTTTTGTCGACTTCAACCCATTTATTTCGGAACTTGAGGCTTAGAGTTCGGTTGAGTACCTTGAGGCTTGCAGTCATTAGTGGCAGTTTCTCTCGCCATCGACAGTTTTGGGAATACATCAATGTCCCCTGATCGATGGATTCATCCTAGTGTTCGACTTCAACTCATCTATTCACACTCCGATGATTGTGCTCTGTGCCTTGATGCCCATTTTCATTATTGGTGGGTTATCTCGCGTCTGTTAACGGTATACATCATTGACCGGTAATCAGACGATGTCACATCAGGTTCGACCTCAACTCCTTTATTCACTTGATGGGACTTGCACCGTCGAAGACTTGTGTAGAAAACCCCAGGCGATAGTGGCATTCAGTATGCTACTTATGACTATGACTTTACATTTGAGATATCACCTCTCAGATATCAACAGTTTGTACCTCCAGTTTGCACCAGGTCTTTCCTTTTCAACAAGAGACCATATCTTACTGCAGAGGGATCATGGCTATGATCACTTATGACATATATTCACTATGTACTGCCTATTCATGGCCATTGTATCAGATTGTTGTACTACCGACATGTATTCAAGGACACTATTGTATTATGACGAGTGAGCTGCTCTTTCCACTTGTGTCTCCATCACTCCACTTCTGATATTTATAATGTATTTCGGCCATCGCAGCATTAGTCTCTGACCTCACACATTAGGGGGCATCTATTACAACGTAATCTTCCACCTTGTGAGAATCAACACTCTTTGGCCTAGAGGATCCATTCCACTGACTCAGAACCATTGTATATCCTCCAGACACTATTTTTCCCTACTTTTTCCCTTGTACGCTTGCTGCATCATTACAGTATGCGTACCCTCGAGTTGCATCACTATAACCTGCGGGTAGCATGTAAAATAGTAAAAATCACTAGTTTATTACTTTTTACTCCCCAAAAGCGGTCATTGGGTGACCTTTGACTCTCCATCTACCCAAGAAACGCCTCAATGTGTCCTTTCACTTACCTTTGAGAGGACTAAATATTGAGCACATATGGCTTATGAACGGGAGGAGAAATAAGAGCAGGAGAACTCTAGTGTATTTTTTCCCAATCTTGAGTCTACACTCATTGATCCTTGTAGTTGTGAACCCTTTATGTTCACCTTCCAAACTCCTATTCTAGTTTGAGTTTTCCATTCCAAGGAGGATTGAAGTGGTGGAGGCACAAGTTGATTGATCCAGATCTTGGTTCAGATTGGTTGCCGGCAAGAGGTCGTATCACATAATACTTCTTCTTGCTTATTAATAGAAATACTCATATTCTCGTCCATTAATGTTGTAAATGTTGTTTATCTTACATTGGGTTGCATTTACTTGTTATATCATGGGCCATTTCTATTGATGATGTTAATGCCATTTATATATTATGTGTACTTGTTGTATATTGGCTGTCAAGACTAATTCACAGATTCGAGTGCATGGATAGAAAAGCTCCAATGGGGATCTACATCAAACGTTTGGATCGAGGTTGGTTATATTCTTCATTATCTTAGCATTGTCATTTATATAACATAATATTGAGAATTGAGTTAATTTCTGGTAGTCAGCTGTCTGTTGTGGTCTACCCCAAGCCATAGTGAGTTTTCTCCAACACACAAATTTTTTGAGACAACTATTAATTTTGTCAAAGAATACAATTTATATATGTTCTCATTTGACAATTGTATCCAAGGTTAAGAACATTGGTCGTTAGAATTAGAAAGGTCCTTGCTTTTGAACTAAAGAAATGAGGTCGTGAATTGACAAATAGATTGAGTCTTTAAAACCATATGTGGGCATGGAAGGTTGAATAGGAGGAGACTGTATAACAATTTCTTCTTCCAATGTTTTTCATTATTTCTTCAACACAACTCATATTCGACTATGGATGAAATGGTAATCATGATGTGAATACAACTATAAACCAAGAGAAATGTGTAATTATTTGTAGAATGTAATCATGGGAGATTAAGGGTACATATTATTACATATGTAAGTCAATTGTCATTAGTTATATACAATATAAAGCATAATATTGAACTGGTTATTGGAGATTTTTTAAAACTTGCTATACACTTTGGTTATGTGGGGATTGCTAACATTTCCTCCATTGTAGTTCTTTTGCAATTGATTCATGAGCCTAAGAAGAATCAGGCCATTAAGCTAATCATTTCCCCTATGAATCCATGTGAGGGATTGAAATGTGATTCTAAAGCGATAGAACAAAAGAATCACCTCATGCCTTGTCACTAAATGCCATGGAAACTTCCTTTATTGAAGTGTGATTCTATAGTGATAAAACAAATGATTGGCAATAATGGCTTATATTATAGTGTACACATGTCATGTATTCTATTATTTCAACTCAGGTGATGAAGCATCTTGGATTCACTTTGTTGGTTAGATAGGGTATTGACTATTACTAACATACATCATACTTGTGGAAGGATTGACTATAATTCCATATTTCCTTCTAAATATATGTTAGAATATGTGAATGTCAAGTGTGAATTCAAGAATCCAAGAAAGCTCCATTCGAGTGTCTATTTAATTGGCATTGAGCATATCGCATAATATTCCACTATGGATGAGAAATGAGGAATTTCCATGTCATCTCCTTCAAAGCGGAGAACTTAGACGTCGAAGGTGGGAGTAGAGACAATGGCATAGGTGGCAAGCTAGTTTGGGTGGTCAGTTCGCTGGTTGATCTCCCTGGGTAGTGTTGGTTAGGATGGACAATCCACAACATCCTAATCGTCATCTAATGTAGATGGATAGTAGGTTGGAAGAAATTGTCCATGGAGGGACATAAATCTCACAAAAAAACATGCCTTATGACGTAATAAAGGTGATTTCTAAACCATAAAATGTAGAACTAGGATATAGGTCAAGTTGAATTTTCTCATCGATCTTTCTCGATTTAATTAATTAGGTAGCCCTACCTAAATATTAAATACCCAATTCAAGAAAATGCACATATGTGATGAAATAAAGGTAGCGAGTACACACATGACCTCCTACGTATTCTATTTTGGTTGGGTATTCATAGGGTTATTGTCTCCCTCCCTCCCCCCCAAGGTTAACTATATTATTCTTACAAAGGTGGGTTTGTTCAGTAAGAAATTGGTCTACATACAACTGGTACTTTCTATAATCTAGGTGGATCTTGAGTGTCTGAAGCCGATACATAATTGTGTCAAAACTATAGGATAAGAACCAGGTACAAGAGGTCCCAACATTCTTTAGGCCTAGTAACTAGTGGTGTAGGAGATTTAGGGAAGGGCATCCCTTTTTCCTTTTAATGGGTGCAATACCCTAAAAAATAGAAATAGAATTTGGTGGGTATCTTGGACATCTCTTTATCTTCACCTTATATCTCAATCTCATAATTGGGAAGGTGATTTGAATTTGGTTGAGGGTCCAGGATCTCACCACTTCACCCAACATAGTAATAAACGTACTACTCGTGCTTGTAGTGCTCAGTGCGATTAGGATGCAACCTTCTATCATATGGGTAAGATCCTTGCTCATAAGTCACATCATCATCCCCCTTTAAATAATTGGTTCTTCCTAGACATATAATTAGAGACTCATACAGATGATCAAAGGCTTGGTCATTAGATAATGTAGGAGCATCCATCCATAATGAAGATCAAATTGGCGATTCAGAGAATATCAGAGTGATGGAATTACATACTTTTATGGGTGTATCAATGAAATGTTGCTTGGTGGATACATAAAAAGTGCCTTGGTAGGAGAGAACATGATCCATGGAAGGTCTAATACTGGGTTATCCTATTGTATCCTTTTGGGAAGTGAAAGAATTGAGCATGCATTTAGTGAGGAATTGAATACTCAAAAAATTTCATTTTTAGACTCTATCTTGACTATAAGGGCCCATGCATCCAACTCTAGTGGCCACACCAAACCCATTGTAATTAGTTATTAATTGATAAAGGGGAAGGAGAGGGATGAGAGGAAAATCAACGAATTTTGTAACCCAATCTTATCATTGTAGTAATGTGATCCACACTTTTACACCCAAGAAATCAAGTAGATACTTTTGTGCTCGATTGGTGAAATGCATTTCAATATTTCTCTCGATTCTAGCTATTTCTTGGATTACCTTTTGATTTACCTAAAAAACAAGGCCCGAGTTGAGGAGTTCATTCCTAATGAAATACCCCTATTTGACTAAAAATGGAGAGTGAAATGATCTCGTTTTGTCCCTCATTTGGGTCTTGAGTAGTCATAAAAGAGCTAAAAAAGAGAATTAGATTGGATTTAGACCAAAATGAGTTTTATTGCACAACAAAGATTCAAGTGCCCTTCATTCAAGTAATAATTGTATCTAGAATTATTTTGCTTCTCAGTATTCCCTTTATGCACCCCATCCCCCTCATCAATCAAACTGGGCAATTGAGAAATAGCGAGGTTCTATAGTTTTCTTCTTAATCCACCTAGTGGTACCTAGTACACTAAGGTAGCACTATAGGAATCATAGAGGAGGGAAATGGAATTTTCTATATGAAAGAAGTATTGCATGATCAACTAGAGGGCCAAGGATACTACCATGCATTAAACTTGCATGAACACTAAGACAACCAAGAGAAGAACAATTGGGAGTCCCATAAAAACACTCTTGCTTCTAAATAATATCTAGATGACCCCAACAATGGTATGCAGAATCATAGGACTCATATCCACTTCCGCATGCCGAATCTGTACGCACTCATGTCAAACACTGTTTACCCCAGCGGGCACAACACAAATTTCACAATCCCAATGCTAAAGGAAATGAGGCTTGACACATGGATATCTATATGGAATTTATTGTTGAAATACGAGGTGATTATGTCGAAGCAATACCCATAAATGATAGTGAATATTCAGGCCCTATAATTCATCACCACATACCCAATGAATCTCGACATATTGTTTTTCATTTTGTTTCTCGCTTTCTTGAGATCTACACAATTCCTATGAAGAAGGTATTGCTCGAAGGAAAGCTTGACCAAGCCCATGGAGATTAACAATACATTGGAAATAGGTGAGTGCATTGTGCTATGCAATGTGATGACATCACAAAAACCTTAGAAAAGTTTTAAAAGAAAGGTTTAAAGGTTTTAGTGCAAGACATAAGGTAGTCAACTAACCAAACACAATATAATGGAAACTTTGTATGTGTGGAGCATATCTAAAGCATGTTTTGAATTAATTAAATTAAATGGAACAAAATATATTTCTTAGATCATTTTAGTCACGAGATTGCCTTAGATGGAAATAGAGCTCGATGGATGAATCCCTTCCCCACTGCCATGGGGAGTAAGTGGCTAAACTCAACCCGTTTTTTAATAGAAATACTTGCATAAACATAAGATGGTTGACATTAGTTACAAAATTCATCAAGTGATATGGACATAATATTTCATTGTTTGAAAATGCATTCACATAAAATCTCATGTGGCCCTTGCAAACACGGGAAATTCCGTGAGCATAAGCAAATACATATAGGTGTAGCGTGGCCCAACCGGATTGTAAACCGTGGCCAAGTAGACCCTCAAGAAAATGAAAGTTAAGAACGATGTAATCACTACATTACTGATGTTAGTGTTGGTGAGGTCGAGGTTGTCTTTGATCAACTGGATCAATGGAACATTCGAGAATGTGGAGATGAAGCACATGAAAAATGACATCTAAGAGAGATAAAAGGCTCTCATGCGAGATTGCACCATTAACAATGATTTTAGTATCCTAGCCTTGTGTTTTAATTCCGATGGAATTGAAAAATCTACGAACAAATCTAAGTTGGTAGTAGGAATGTTCGTCAATCTCTAGTAGTGCAAGTAAGTGGGTTCACTTCCCTTAAATACAAGAAGAAGATGAAAAAAACCAACTATAACATATTGTATCTACATGGAGAATATATAAGTGTGGTGCTATTTGAAATGCTATGACAACACATAAAACATAGAACTACAAGAAAAATACAGTTTAGAGGATTTATATCCTTGAATTTATATTTATTCTTTTATCTACATATCTAAGGAATTCTAGTGTATTTTCATTTGGGTGCTTTATTGGTAATATCATTTCATAGTAACATTAATATACTCATAAGGTTTTTCTAAACATATGGTTTGATGATGTATGACTATATCCTTAATGGTTGGGTTGATTAACCTAGATTAAAGTTATATGATGTAAAAGGAAAATTGCAACACTAATTTAAGATGGCAAGTCGTATAAATATTAATGGTATTGAATTACAATAATATCATTTTAGCGACATGGATATCTTCACATGTTTTTTTTGAACATGAAGGGTTTTGTTCATTAGCCCATGTGTAAAGTTATAGGATGTAAAGGGAAAATTGAATAAATAGTTTTAGATGTGAAACTATATGAATGTTAATTGTGTGTTATTATAATGGAGTGAATGCATATAACTAGTAGATCTGGAGAAGCTACACCCTTGGAGTAAGTATGGTTTGTTTTTGAGTCCACATGTGATAAGAATTGTGTAAACCTTTATGCTCCAAGAGTTTGCAACTTTCAAAGAACTGATGAAGGGTGTCCAAAATATCGATACATACAAACCCACGGTGCAAACAACCCTTCCAACTATGCCACTTGTTTGTTTTATAATATTGAATGAAAACAAAAAAGTTCCATTTAATAGGAAATAGTTTAGATTCTTTAACGTGTTTAAGTTAGTTTAATTACAAAATTCATGTTAGTAGATTTGGTTCAAAAAATGGAACGCGCAAATAATTCAAAATTATATATTGTGAGGTTAGGATGAACATATTAACTTATGTTTGCATGAATATACTATGGTCACTATGAGAAGCATCCTTGGTGTTGTCAACATCATCCACAATCTAACTAGCTAGGACATCCACAATCTAACTAGCTAGGACATCCACAATCTAACTAACTAGGACATGTAATAAAGCTTTCCATTAATTTACATCAATATGATAAATAAACGTTTGTGGTTTAGGTAGTGTTGTTGGTTAAGACTCACCTAGCAAATGTCTTGGTAACCTACATATTTTTTTTTTTCAAATTGTGTTGTTTTTATTAAGAAGTAGAATGTTCTTAACATATATAAAGGTTTGTAAAGAAAAAAGCTTATGGTGATCATTAATGACTAAAGTGATACAAAATTAAAATTATGTTTATAAGTTTTATTGGTTTAATAATGGTAATGGGATTACAAATATAAGTCATGTGAATTTGGTTTAGTAATGGTAATAAGCTTACAAAGATGAACGATGTGTGCATGCATGACATGACCTTTTACACATAATGTTGAAAATAGAGTTGTCATTAATGTCAAAGCTAGGGGGAGTCTCATGAGAATGATGCTAAATACAAAAAGGCTCCTTACCCCACAAATGTAGCCCAAATGAAAGCATAAGTTCTGTAACTAGATAGCCTATTCCAAGACCTTTCCAATGATAGGTGGCACATTTCCTAACTCCCCATGGTTGAGGAGAAATATTTTTTTTTTTATATCTCTTTACACCCCACCAAAAGATGGCGTAAATCCTACTCAAGTTGCCAAGTCGACCCCACTTGACCAAGCCCAAAGAGTATAAATAAGGAACTCACCTCCCTCATCAAGTATTACTTTGGGTGATTAAGTGCATGGAATAAGGTCCGGGATATACCAAGGGAGGAGAGAAAGCTAGGGAGAAGTGTTGTGGAGCAGATGCATGGAGCAATTTTTTGTTTTTTTGGGGCTTTGTGTTAAATTGTGCAGATCTGAAGAAAAAGAATTGAGGCCAGAAAGAGGTCGTGTCACATCCCCACCCATTGATCTGACCAATGAAGGGGACATGAACTATGTAGGGGATTCTAAATTTCGTCCCACAACTATATTATGAAATTCATAAGCATTTAAATGTGTGTGCATATGCATAATGAAATACACAATTGAAAATAAATTGATTACACACACAGAGCATGCAAATACCAACATATTCATCACAGGAATAATAATAATGATTAGGCACATTCAAACACGATAGTAAATAACAATAAACACTTATCTTTTAATTGAACTTGTCCGAGTAATTGGATATGGAAGAGAAACATTCCACCCAACCATAGGCACTCTATCCAACACTTTATCTCTTTGCTGAGAGGCCACCCCGGAGCTGGGCTATGCATCCACTAGGGAGGAACTACACAGGCTCACTCACAACCATAAGAACACATTCTTATGCTAAGACAACGCACATCTAGGTTTATCAAGCATACAGAGAGACAAAGGAGGTGACTGCTAGGCCAATGATCTCAACCATAAAGCTACATGCATCTCAATTGGTCTCATCCAGCCTTGGAACCAACAATACCTACCACACCCAACATAAGGAAGGTCCCCTTCTCTGCTACACAGTCCTACAAGCGCCCCTTCCCTCCAGTGCTATTCAAGGTGGGCATAGAAAGGTCCAAGCTGCTATACTTTTAGAGATTCTTTCCTTCACTAGGTTTATCAAGCAATTCCAACCTCTGATCCCTCTCAGGATTCAATTGTCTCTTGGGTTCTCTACTTTTTGGCCACACTAATTTGCAGCCACGAAATTCAATTTTTGGGGTTCCAAATATGGGTTATCCCATGGATTTTCAGGCTTTCAACACTCTCAAATTTTCCCCAAGGTTTGGGTCTATGGATCCCCCACTCGATTTCACATGCCACATGAATTTCTGGGCATTTTTAACATTCTAAAATAGGGGCTCTTTTTCAAGTTGCGATTTCTGCTATTTCTCTTGCTGGGAATGCATAGCATACACATAATTGGTGTATGGTTTCCAAACAATGGAATGGGGGTGGAAGGAAATGAATTCCCATGAGGAAAATTGACTTCTAGGTACAAAAAACCGAGCCATACACAACCATACAAATTTATGGGTTGTGCCCATACTCCATTAAATTCATGAGCTAATTTCTCAACTATCTTCTTACAACATAAATAAATATTAGCATGGAACTCCCCTTAGGTAGTTGCTTACCATTTATGGCACAAGAGGTTCTCAAGATGACACTTGGAAACAAATGGTTTGATCCCACATATCCCTCACCTCTCCCTAGTGGATAAACACAACCCCCTCATTTTAGTTTCTTCCATAGCCAGCTCTCAGACATTTTATTTGTATTATAAATATTTACATGCTGTTACATTTTTCCCATGGACGACTGGCACATGTCCACAATATAAAATATTTTCCTTTATGAGTCGGGTGTTCACTAGAAGGGTCTTGTCCTTGAGCTCCACGCTATGAATCATACACCACATATTTACAATATTTACATATCAAGTGAATAAGTCCAAGGGTCAAAATGGGGTATTATATTCCCCTCCCCCTTAGAACAACACCATCTTCGGTGTTCTCAAAACTTAACAAAAATGGGTATGCCTCTCTCATGGCATCCTCTAGCTCCCATGTAGCCTCATCAGGAACAAGGTGATTCCATTGCACCTTTAACTGTCCGATGGATTGGTTCCAGAGCAATGTTACCTTCTTGTCGAGGATGCGCATAGGTTCCACTTGGAATTCTCCCTCAGGTTCCACCTGAATCACATTCCAATCAATTACATGATTATGATCATGTACATACTTTTTAAGCAAAGAAACATGAAAAACATTATGAGCTCTCATGTTATCAGGTAATGCAATCCTATATGCAGCTGGTCCTATCCTATCAAGGACTTCAAATGGCCCACAATATCTTGGTGCCAACTTGGCACAACTTCCCAATTTCGAGGAACTTTTCCTTGGCTTTACTCTCAAATAGACATGATCCCCAACTTTAAATTCCTTGTGCATTCTTTTCAAATTTGCATAGATTTTCTTCCTATCTTGGGATGCCTTTAAATTATGCCTGATTTAACAATTTCTTGTTCCATTTCCTTGAGCATTTTTGGCCCAAGTACTATTCTATTCACCAGTCTATCCCAACTCACGGAGTTCTGCATTCTTTGCCATACAATGCCTGAAATGGACTCATTCCCAATTATGCTTGATTTCCATTATTGTATGCAAATTCTACCAAGTGTAGGTAACCCTCCCACTTGGATGGGTTATCCATCACATACATTCTCAACATATCTTCAAGAACTTGATTCACCCTCTTGGTTTGACCTTTTTTTTGGGGATGATACGCTATTGAAGTTCAGCCGAGTCCCCAATTCCTGAAATAAACATTTTCAAAAATTGGATGTGAACCTTGCATCTTGATTTGAGACTATTTCTTTGGGTAACCCATGCAATCCGAATATCTCCTTCATGAAGATATTAGCTATGTCACTTGTTTTATGAGTGGACTTGACTGGAATGAAATGAGCTACCTTTGATAGCTTGTCCACCACAACCATGATTGAATCATGTTGTCTTGTTGTCATTGGAAAAACTGTTATAAAATCCATATAAATTACTTCCCACTTACATTATGGAATGGATATGGGCTGCAATAGTCCTGCTGGATGTTGATGTTCTGTCTTGACTTGTTGGCATTTTTGACATTGAGAAATGTATTATGCTACATCCTTTTTCATCCCATGCCAAAAGTATTGTTTTCTTGTTACTGCTATTGTATTTTGATATCTTGGATGTCCAGAGTACGACATTTGATGAAATTCATCCATGCCCATCTTATTCAAGTCTACACAATTTGGAATATACAGTTTGTCTTTATAAACAAGAAGATCATCTTCTCCGAGCTGATATCCTTCACATTTTTCATCTAAATTTCCTTGCTGCAATTTCTCTTTTACTTGAAGGTAAGTTTCATCTTTATTTTGGGCTTCAAGAAATATTGTTCTTAAATCTGATTTGCATATACTTAAGGATTCTACATGAAATTTTTTGCTAATGGCGTTTGCAACTTTGTTCTCTTTTCCTTTCACATGTTTGATTTCAAAATCAAACTCACACAAAAATTCCATCCATCTAGCTTTCCTGGCATTTATGTGTTAGAATTTTAATACTATAAAGATGGTTATGTTAGATCTTCAATCAATTTACATTATATCAGAATAACCATATACAATAGGATCACTGAAAGATAGACAAGCACAACATAAACATGAGCACACGTGACAACTTAGCCTTGGAAACCCTCTTGGGGTAGAAAAACCAACAAAACTTCTTCAGTATAGATTCGTCAGAAAGTACAATGTCAATCTTGTACAATAACCTGAGAACAAAGAAATATAGAAACCCCAAGAAAATATGTCTTCAATGCAACTAGTCTTTCTCCAAGCGAACTTGTCCTTCTGTCTCTACTCATGTGAACTTGATTGAGTGATTGATGCACCAAATGAGCTAGGCGCCACTCTATTTACACTAGTCACAAACTGGCCTTTTTACCTAACTGGGATGAATTGACTTTCCCTAACTGGGTCAACTTGACTAGGGCAGTTTTTCCCATTGTTTGGGGCATTTTACCCACAGAGCTGACTTGTCTATTTTACATGATTTAGTTTATGGTTTTTACATGATAAAACACAATATGAATCCTTCTCGAAGGAAGTACAATACAAATTATTAATACAAATAAAAAAAATAAGAATATCTTCTAAAGTTACATTCTTCAACACTCCCTCTTAACAAGGAATATATTCTTCTAGCACTGTCATAATCATCATCCCACTGCTGCAACTCTGTACTCTGACCATTGACTTCTGACATCTCTCTCGAATCTATACATCACTAGAAGTTTTGAATCATCTGGCGGGTCCATCCCAAGAGCGTACATTACGTCGTAAACAACAACCACTTGCTTTACCTCACCATGTATCATGAACGAGAAAGCCATCCGGTGGGTCCATCCTAGGAGCGTACATTACATCGCACACCGCGACCACCTGCGTTACCTCACCACGTGTCCAGATCATCTCGTGAGTGTAGCCTAGGAGAGTCAATTATGTCACACACAGTGACTACTTGCTACCACGTGACACCTCAACATCGGGACAACACAACCCTATGAGTGTAGCCTAGGAGACTCAATTATGTCACATAACCAGTAACTACCCGCTACCATGCCGCCTCATGTGGAGAAAAACCCAGGTTCGAAACCTACGTCTTAGCACATGTGTGTTGTCCAACATAGCAATATAGTCAAGGGAATCAACTACATCACACAAAGTGACTAGCTACTGCATCCTCATGGGTGTAGTCCAGGAGACTCAATTACATCACATGACCCATGACTACCCACTACAACCCCGTGAGTGTAGTCCAGGAGACTCAATTACATCACATAACCCGTGACTACCCGCTACAACATCACATCTTAAGTGGAGACACACCCATGAGCTCAATTACGTCACTATGTGACTACCTGCATCTCACACGTGCTATGTTACTCATACCTCCCTCTTTCGAGGAACCTCAATCTGGACCACTCCAAGCTTGTCCTTGAAGTACTCAAACTTCACTCTTGACAGAGGCTTGGTCAACACATAGGATATATGCTCCTCTATCGCTACATATTGGAGCCTCACTGCTCCTCTCTACACCATATCCCTAATATAGTGATACCTGATCTCGATGTGCTTTGATTTGTCATGAAACACTGGGTTCTCAGAAAACTTCACACAACTCTGGTTGTCATAAAGAATACAAGTCACCTCTCACTCGAGATCGAACAAACCTGCAAGCAACTTCCATAGCCACACTACCTCGCAGCTTGCTGAACAAGGTGCCATATACTCTACTTTGACTGTACTAAGTGCCATACTCGTCTTCTTCCTACTGAACCATGACATCATACCTGATCCCAAACTGAATCAATACCCTGATGTTCTCTTTCTATCTATGACACTACCGACCCAATCTGCATCAACATAACCCTGCAAGTTAATCTTCTGATTTGATACATATATGAGGCCATAATCAATCGTACCCCTCAGGTACCTCAACACATGCTTTTCCACAACCAGGTGAACACATCTCGTCTCTACCATGCACTTACTCAGTGTGTTCACCGCAAAGAATAAATCTGGCCTCGTGTTCATTAAGAACATCAACGAACTAATCATCTGCTTGTATACCGTGGCATCCACCATGTCTGAAGAAGTATCATGCAACAAATTCAGATTCGATGCCATTTTTGTGGCCATGGCCTTGCAATCCATCATCTCGAATCTCTTCAGGATCTCTACCGCATATTTTCCTTGGATAAGGAAAAAGTTCCTCTAGATTCTGCCACACCTCAAGCCCTAAGAAATAGTGCATCATACACAGGTCTTTCATTTTAAACTCTGTGGCAATATTCCTCTTTGTTTATGCTATGAGCTTCTAATCACCTGTCAGAAACAAGTCATCTACATACAAAAGTAGTATCAAAGGTTTCCCATATTCAACCTTGAAGTAAATGTTGGAATCCACTTTAGTCTTGGTAGAGTGCAAGCTCGCTAGAAATCCATCAATCCTGCCGTATCACGTCTTGGGTGCCTGTTTCAAACCGCACAAGGCCTTCTTCAATTTACACACATGAGTCTGCTTGTCATGTGTCTCAAATCCTAGTGGCTGCTCCACATACACTTCTTCTTCTACCGCACTATTCTGAGAAAGCAATCTTCACATCCATCTATTGTACCTTCCACTTCAGCACTGTATCTATCGTAAGTATAGCTCTAATTGAAGTGTATCTTGCTACATGAGCAACAACGTCTCGTCACAATAGACTCCCTCTTTCTGAGAGAAACCATGAACCTTGCCTTGTACTTCTGTAGTATGCTTGATTTTGTAAATTTGCTTGAACCTTCATCACTTGTTCTTTGGAACAAGTCTTATCGTCCTTCTCTTGTAGGTCATAGCATACAATCTTTCCTACAAGTCCAATTTAGTCATATGATTAGTAACATTCCATGTAATGACAACTTCATAATTCACACAATTATGTAACAATGCATTTTATCCAATGACTCAGCACAACCCTCATCCATATCTCATATACACACAGTAAATATCTAGATGCCTTCCATATCTACTAGAACATATTATTAAGAGCATGCGCTGCTTTCAACATGTTAGCAAAGAGGTTTCATCCTAGACTAGCTCCATCAAGGGCTCATGGGATGTTGTGCAACACTATAGGCCACTTACCCATAACATGCACTACATAATCCCACTACTAGTCAATCTTAGTCATATATAAATGCATAAAAAAAAACTGTATCACAGATCTACATGTAACTGTTATGAGTAATATCCTTCAAAATACTTAGAAATTAAAATGATAGTAAATACTTATCTTTCATGTGTTTTGTAGGATCCCTCTTGGTTTCTGCCTCCTTGTAGAAGTTACTGGAGTTTCTGGAAGTGTACTCTGCTCCATCATCTGATTCTGAATACCTTGATCTTCTTCTTTGTCTAGTATGAAACTTTCCGAAGTCTTTATCCTTGGTTCTAATGTACTGGATTCAATACCTCCCTTGCTTTGTTATTACTTCTTGAAAATGAACTCTTCACATTCTTGCCTCGTGCACATCCTTTGCATATGCCTTCATGTTTTGTTTGGATCTCGGGTAGACCTATCGGTAAATCCTTGTAGTGTGTATGTGCCAGAATTTTGTACCATAGTTCACTTGGTTCCATAGTGTCATGAACATATGCTTGATCTGGTTAGCCTTTTAATTTGTACAAGCCTCCCTCTTTCTCTCCAATTACTATTGTATCATCAAAAGTTCAAGACATATTCTTCATCACTTGAGGAATCTTCCTTTATTTCTTCTTAACTAGTTCGTCATCTTCTGCAGCATGAGCACGATGCCTCTTCTTATTTCCTTTCTTGTTGTTTCCTTTCTTCTTGGAGCAATTTATTGCAATGTGTCCCATTTCATCGCAATTGTAACATTTGAAGTTTGAGTAGTCTCTTGGATGTATTTTATTCTTGTGGAATATTTTAGACTTATGAGAGTGATATTCTTTCTTGCTCCTCTTTGCATGAGATTACAAGGCTTGTTTACCATCTTCTCCCATCTTTTCTTCTATGGCTTCAATTCTGGTTTCTTCCCAAGCACAAGTTTCCCAAAGACTATTGAAATTGATGAGCTTCCTTCTAGAACATATTCCTTGAATGAATGCTTCCCATGATCTTGGGAGACCATTCAATGTAGTCGTCACCAATTATACACTTTCAACATGATCTCCATTAGCTTCCAGTTGTTCTTTGATTTGGGAGACCCTTGTGAAATAAGATTTAATACTTTCTGAACTTTGCATCTTTACAGCCTTGAATTGAGTTCTCAAGGTTATCTTCCTATTAATGTTCTTCCCTTCGAATAATCTATTCAATGCATCGAACATCTCTTTAAGAGTATTCAAGGAAGAGATATGGGGGATCAAGTGATCCTTGATGGAGTCACCTATGATCTTCTTGGCATTAACCAAGTTCTTCTTATGCTTAGCTTTGTCTTCATCTCCCTCTGGCTTCTTTGACATAATTGTCCAACTCATTCTCTTCTAGAATGAGCATCACTATATACTTCCATGCACAGAAGTTATCTTCTCCTTCAAGCTTATCCTCAAGATTGGTATTGTTTGTCATCTTGATAAAATGAGAACCTCAAATGGAAATAAAGATAGTAGGACTTACCAATTGAGATGCTCAAATCAAGTGCTTGCTTCAATGTCTTCTGAGATATGACTTCTGGATGACCTGGTTTTTTTTTAGAGAAACCCTAATTTTTCAACTTTGGAATCTTGAAAAACTGTGTGGAGAGAGAGATGCGCCTCCCTAAGGCGAGTTGAGCAAAGGTCATTTTCTTCCAAATCTGTAGATAGAAATTCCAAAAATTGGAAACCCATTATTTTTGCAGTTGCTGTAGAATTAGGTCAAAATTTCAAAATCCCCGGATCTGGAATATGCCTCCATAGGAAGATGTGCCCTCCTATGGTGGATTATATTGACCTCCTTTTTAGGCTGATATATGGAGGGAAGTGCCCGGAACATGAGACCCTAGTTTTCACTTCCAACAGTTTCTGCTGCACAAGGTCTTCTTTTAGGCTAGCTCTAAAACCATGTTAGAATTTTAATACTATAAAGATGGTTATGTTAGATCTTCAATCAATTTGTATTATATCAAAATGACCATATCCAATAGTATGACTGAAATATAGACAAGCACAACTTAAACAAGAGCACACAACAATTTATCCTGGGAAACCCTCTTGGGGCAGAAAACCCAACAAAACTTCTTCAATATAGATTCGTCAGAAAGTACAATGTCAATCTCATACACTAACTCGATAACAAAGGAATATAGAAACCCCAAGAAAAGATGTCTTCAATGTAACTACTCTTTCTCCAAGAGAACTTGTCCTTCTACCTCTACTCATGCGAACTTGATTGAGTGATTGATGCACCAAATGAGCTAGGTGCCACTCTATTTATACTAGTCACAAACTGGCCGTTTTACCTAACTGGGCTGACTTGACTTTACCTAACTGGGTCGACTTGACTGGGGCAGTTTTTCTCATTGTTTGGGGTAGACTTCCCATTGTTTGGGGTAGTTTAAACACTGAGCCGACTTGTCTATTTTACATGATTTATTTTAAGGTTTTTACATGATCAAATACAATATGAATAATTCCCGAAGGAAGTACAATACACATAATACCAATAAAACAAATAAGAATATATTTCGAATTTATATTCTTCAACATTAAGTTTGGCTGATCAAACAAATACTTCAAGCTCATGTGGTCTGTCCTAAGCTCGAATATTCTTCCCAACAAATAATGCCTCGACATATTGAGGGCGTGTACTATGGCTGCTAGCTGTAAATCATGAGTTGCATAATTCTTTTCATGCTCTTTTAATTTTCTGGACTCATAACAAATCACAAAGCCTTCTTGTAGAAGAACTCCACCTAATCCTTCAATGCAATCATCCGTGCATACCACAAAATATTTCTTTGGATATGCAATCTTCAAAATAGGGGCACTAGTGAGTAACTTCTTCAATTGTTGAAATCTTTCTTCACATTTTTCAGACCATACAACCTTTACATTCTTTCTTTGCAGCGATGTAATTGGATGAGCGATCTTGGATAATCCCTCAATGAACCTTCTATAATATCCTGCAAGACCCATAAAATATCTAACATCTGTAGCATTCTTTGGAGTAGACCAATTCATGATGGCTTCAATATTTTCTTGATCCACCGTAATTCCTTCTTATGAAATAATATGACCCAAATACTGTACCATTCTTTGATAGAATTCACACTTGCTTAGATTGGCATACAATTTGTGCTCTCTAAGAACTTGCAACACCATTCTAAAGTGTTCCTCATGCTCTTATTCACTCTTTGAGTAAACAAGAATGTCATCCAATAACACTAACACGAACTTATCCAAATACTTGCGGAAGACACTATTCATGAGACACATGAATGTGGCAGGTGCATTGGTAAGACCAAATGGCACCACCGTGAACTGATAATGGCCATATCTTGTCTGGAAAGATGTCTTGTGAATGTATTCTTCTTTTATTCTCACTTGATGATAACCATATCTCAAGTCAATCTTTGAAAACAATTTGGCTCCCTTCATTTGATCAAACAAATCATCAATTCTAGGCAATGGGTACTTATTCCTGACTGTCACTTTATTTAGCTTCCTGTAATCAATAGATAGCCTTAAAGTCCCATCTTTGTTTTTGACAAATAACACCGATGCTCCCCAAGGAGACATACCTGGTTTGATATATTTATTGTCCATTAATTCTTGTAGCTTCATTTTTAACTCTACCAATTCCGGTGTGCTCATCCTATATGGAGCTTTGGAAATTGGGGCTACCCATGGAACAAGATTGATTGTAAAATCAATGTCTCTTTTTGGTGGTCGTCCTAGCACTTCATCTGGAAACACATCTTTGAACTCTTGCAACAATCGATACTCCTCTATCTTTGGGCCTTTGTCCTCTAATGAATCTGATATATGGACTGCGTATAGATGGAAACCTTTCTTGTGGAACTTTCCCAACTGCACAACTGAAATCTACCTTACTGAAACTTTCTTGGGAATCCCTTTCACCACTCTCGGTCTTTATTCTTCATCAATGCATTCAAGGAATTTTTCGTAGCAGTCTATCTTGGATATATGCTTTTCCAACCAATCCATACCAATAAGAGCGTCATACGATCCTAATGGCAGGACATTCAAATTTACTTTTGTGAGGATTCCATTCAATCGTATGGGGCACTCCACCACTACCTCACTCACTTTTCTTTTT
This sequence comes from Larix kaempferi, assembly GCA_027924585.1. Taxonomy (NCBI): domain Eukaryota; kingdom Viridiplantae; phylum Streptophyta; class Pinopsida; order Pinales; family Pinaceae; genus Larix; species Larix kaempferi. The sequence goes on from BSBM01000362.1 coordinate 15,865,853, forward strand.
GTTCCCGTGGCTAATTGAACTAGCCAATACTTATCATGCTTCATTTTTCTAAGAGAAAAAATTTCAACCACTTTTGGAGTAACATAACTATGAGTAGATCTTGGATCTATCAAAACATAAATAGATTTCTTAGCAATCTTACCTTCAACTTCCACTACTCCTGATTGATGGTCTGCTTGATGGTTATCCAACATTGCATAAATTCAGGGAGTTTCCCTTGCCATATCTTCCACTATAACCACTTATTCTAAGTTATGCAAGCCTCAAGGGCTCTCTCTTCGATGTGGAAAATATTTAAGCATGTGGTTTTCTCCACATCCCCAACATTGAAGTGGTCCTTTTGGTCCTTTTTCTGCTACAACTACTGGCTTGATTCCACTTCGTGCTTGCTGGCCTTGTTGGAAATTTCTTGGCTGATTTCTAAATGGAGGTTTGAATCCACTTCTCCTTTGGTCAAATATTCCCTTTGGATTTCCTTTCCATGCTGTATGAACCTCCGATTTTCCTTTGCTTTGCTCATAACAATGCCTTGCCATTCTGATGGCTTCATCAAGGGTTGGTGGATTAACAAACTCAATCCTATCTCTGTAATTTTGGGGCAGACTTCCAAGGAAGCTCTAGATTTTTATCCTTTCATATTTGATGTAATACACATACCTCAACAATTCCAAAAATTTATGGACATGTTTTTCCATAGACTTCTATCCCAATTTTAGTTCATTGAACTCCTTTCTCTTGTTATCATAATACCTGGCAGAAATTTATTTTTCCTTGAAATACTTTTAAATCACTCCCAACTGATCTTTCTTTCTTTGATTCCTTTACTTGCATGAGATGATCCCACCAAATTGAAGCTCGACAATTGATATTGTAAATATCAATTATGGCCTTTTCATTTCCCGAGTAATCATGAATTCAAAAATATTTCTTCATCCCAAGAAGCCATGCCTCTGCTTCTTGACCTGTCTTACTTTTTGCATCAAATGTAGGTGGTCTCGCCTTCCAGAATTCTCCTTGTGGAATACTCTTGAAATTTCTTCTTCTTCCAAGTCCGCGGGAAGTATGCTTTGGGCTACTTCCAGAATATTGAGAATCACATGACCTGCTAGAAGGATATCTTGACAAATATACCCTATGTACCATGCTCAAAGAGCCATTTCTTGGACTTGGAGTCCTCTTTCTAGAGTGACTTTCTACACTTCTTCTTTCTTGACTAGCATTGCTTGGATTAGATCCAAGATGAGCTCTCTATTGAATATCAGTGAGACTATGAAGGATGGAAGCATTAATCTGGTTCTGCTCTTCTTGAGCCTTGATCAACGTCTCATTGAAACTCCTCATTGTTTCAACCAAATTTATGGGAGTGATATGTGCTCTCCTCCCATTGGATTCTGTCTCAGCATTTTCCTCTTGCATATTTTCTCCTAGGACATCCTCTTCATGTTCATAGGGGTCCTAGGCATCATTCATGGTTACTATTTTCTTTTGGAGACTTTTCCCTTCTACTTGCTTCCCTCTGCTACAACTATTCAAAGATTGTCAATTGCAAGCATTGTGCATCATAGAGATATTTATTAGACACATTAGTTATAGATTCAATGCAACATAAAAATGTTATTCTTTAATAGAATTAGTCTCATGGAATGATTCATAAGGTTCTTGAGTCATCATCATTTTTTTTGTTCCATTTATGCATTTTTGGAAACTACAATTATTGATAATTTCTGTCAAATTAAGGTTATAGTCACTTTTCTGTTCTGATATCTTAGACAATTGAATGCTAATTTACATCCTCCCAAAAATGCTAATTTTTCCCAATTCTGCACTGTTTTTACAGGTGCAATTAATTTCAGAGACCAACTTTAGCTGCTTGTAGAAGAAAATCTAGCAGGAACTAGATTTTTTTTTCTATTGGGAGCTATTAGCAAACATAACAAGGATCACTCATCAACTTTCATATGTTTGATCCGATGCTCCAACAAACCTCTACAAAATTCTGGGTTTTACTACTTTGATCTTTTGCACTATTTCCCAGACTTTGAATTTTTAGTGAAATTGACTATCTCATAAACTAAGCATTTCTGGAAGAACTGTCTAATGAAAGTTGTCCATCTTAATGAGTAGGTAAAATTTTGAGTAAAAAATTCTCCTAGTTTCGACATATAGGGGAAATTTTGCCTCCTGCAAGTTTTCCAAAATCCCCCAAAAGTGGTATGGAATAGTGGATTTTGTCCTTCTTTTGCACCCCGACCTCACACCTTTTGAATTTTAGCTACATTCCTGGTCTATGACCACACCATAGCAATTTAGAACCATATTGATCTCTCATCAGGCCTTTAGATACTGATCTTTGGATGTCACTAATTTGAAATTTCTGTCAAATCGGAGCAGAATGGGCTTGGGCCTCTCACTGGTGTTTCTGTGAACTTCATCAATGGCATCCAAACGAAGTAGGTCTCATCAAAATTCTGGGCTAGACTGCTCTTGTTATGGCCAAAAAAATTTTGGACTCCATTTTTGTTTCCTGGATTGCCACCACGGACTTCTCCCCGCGGCTTATTCCCTAAGATGCATTTTGGAAACCCCCGCGAATGCACACCAATGGCTTATGAAAAACGAACCTCACAGACCTATATTCCGTCGCACTTGCGGACTTCTCACCGCAAACTATTCCTTAAGGCGTATTTCGACAACCCCGCGGATGTGCACCGCCGACCGATGATAGATGTCCGACTACCAAAAAATGACAACTGACATCTGACTAATGTCGACCAACAACCTCTATGGACCTATACTCCGCTACGCTCGTGGACCTTTCTCCGTGATGTATTCCTTGAGGTTCAGGCAGATTTTTGCAACTGCGCATTGACGACCGATGACTGCCGACTACCGCACACCTTTTTGCTTGTCGCACGGACAGACCTTTCTCCACAGTACTATCACGATCTCCTCCGTACATACTTTCGCGGAGTCTTCCTCGCTGCGCTTGCAGACCTTTCTCGGTGGCTTCCCACAACTTCTCTTCATGGTACCCCTATAGATGCACGCTGACCGCCGACCATCGTGGATCTATACTCTGTGCTCCCTGCAAATTGTGGACATCATCCACTCGCATGTATTTTCCAATGTGGTTGGTCCACGTCATACCCCTCTTGCCCACATGGCATGGATGGGGTCTGTTGCATCATGGATTTGTCCCTATTTTCATCACTTATAGACACCTATTTGTCCCCTCTTCTTCCTATTATTGCTCATTTATCATTCAATTTTCCATCCATTTGCTGTAACTGCTCGTAAAATACCATATCACTCCCATTGATGCTTTAGTGGTTAATACTGATTAGTTTCCTTTATTTTTTATGAATTGAAGACTATTATGCATAATTTTACTGATGATGGTTTGCGAAGTGATTTTTTATATTAGCAGCATCGTCACTCATGGTTCAAGCCTCCAAAGTTGGCATGCTAGCACACGTCCACATGGAAATATACAACATGGTTGTGTTCTTAGGTTTGATGACATGGATTTGTGATCTTAAATTCGTACCCAGGTCCAACATGGAAGCCTCTAGCCCATGATCAAACAGTCCCAACCAAAAATGCGTTCCAGATAAGAACACATTTATTTGCGTTGCAATTTGCGAGCATATGAAGAGGAATCTCAAAAATATGGGACATGGGTTTTGTGCAGAACGACCTCAATTACTTGAGTCGGGTGAAAATCTCCCAAAACAGCTGTGGTTAGAGAGATATGAGTGGTTCTTTCAATGGGATTTTTCCAGATTTACTGTTGCGACCGGTGTTTCAATTTAGAAAATTTGTTAAACAGATTCCAAGTTGGGAATTCGGTTCCTCATCCTCATGAAGTATTTTTAGGTATAAATATGTAATCAATCTCATGTAGGTTGGGAGAGAGAAAGCAATCATATGCTATAGAATCTGATCCGAACTTTGTTGTAACAATTTCATTTTGATAATACATGTGGGCAGTTTCTTAATTTTGGAGTTGTAGACTTTCATTGTGGAGATTCGACCCTAGTCAGTGGAGAAAAGGCCCTCTTCCCCGAGCAGATGCTGGTAGCGTTGATTGTAAGTATAATTTTAGTTGTGCATGCGTGTTTCATTCCTGATTTTATTTATAGATTATATATTTATTCACTGTCATTTATATTAGTAGATTGTTGGCCAACATTCATATTTTTGAAAACTCAAAACACATTTTTTGATTCATATTCATTTTTAGTCATTTAAGCAATTATGAGAATGATTGAATTTGTATGCTATAACTGATATATTGAGTGGATTTATATTCAGAAGTAGGAGCTCTGATTTTCTACAATGAGTGCAAGTGAGAATTTAATTTGAAAGCCAATTTAAGCTAGAGTGAATTGATTTGATTTTGCAAGAAAGTGTGATCTAGTTTACAATGAGTTTCAATTTCATACCAATAGATCAACAGTGTTAGGTAGAAATTTGTAATCTCCCCACTCAAATAAATTCATAACAAGAAAATTCCACCAATCCTACTAGTTCCCTAGGTTGGATGGAGACATTGGGATTTGGAATAAGGGGGATAATAAATGATGTTTGGACATTATAGTAGCATAAATATTTAATAAAGGAGCTAAACAAATAAATAAAAGGGAAAATCAAAGTGGCAATTGATCATGAAGACACATGGAGGATGTGGGACCCACACAAGCTAGAATTTCTATGCCACATGGCATCCTCCTCTTGTAATTTCGAAGCCATGGGAAGCCTAATGTTCTTGGGATGAGTTGGAAGGCTCATACACTTGGAAATATGCATCATAGGTCAAATTGGGATGGAAGTGTAACTCACATGGAAGAGGAAGAGTCCAATGAGAGGTTCTTGGACACTTGGGCTAGATTCCCTAACATCTATGACAACAATGATGAAGATGCTATGACATCTATGACAAATTGCAGACCTGATGGATGAAATATGACCAATATGACATGCCAGACCTAAAAATAGCATCTAAGTGAGCGGTCATGGGATTTAGATAAGGCCAAGATATTCCTACTCGAATTGGTGGAAGGTGGAAGGCTAGGAAGTGGAAGACATGTGGCACAACTTGGATCACTCCCTAATCGAATTGGATTTGAGTCTATGGATGGAAATGGAACCTTAGAAGACTAAAGATGTTTATAAAATACAAGGATGAAGTAAGAGAGAGGATTTTGATCATTTTCAGAATTTGCATTTGTGAAGAGAGCTAGTGGAGTGCTTCTCTACTTGCCTTAGCCAATTTCGAGGGTGAAAGATTCCTATCCTAGTTGGTAGTGGGAAAGGCCATTAAAACCTTTCATGAGAGATCCAATGGAGTATTTTTTTGTAGGTTTAAGCTACAAGGTAGCTCGTGGTCACTCTTATTTCAGATCATTCCTCCAACCATTTCCAATTTTCTTGGCATATTCATGATCCTTGAGGAGAGGCACATTGGGTGAGAGATTGTTCTCTTTGTGGGAGCTTCTAATGCCCAATTTATTTTGTAATATGATTTAAATTATATTTTATTCACATTTAGTACTGTATCAAGTCGAGAACCCAAGTGGAATGATGTAAATCTGATCATTAATGAACAAATGGTGCCATTTTCCCCACTAGGTTGATGTATGCCAATGAAATGTTGATAAATTAGAATGGATAATTGAAACACTGATGAATTTATGATGTATGGACTGTTAATGATGTTTTATACAAGTTTCATGTTCAGTGCATAAGATTTTGGAGTCATATTGTGCAATTTCATAGGATTTGGAGAAGATTGCCTATCATTTCCCCCAAGGTCGAAACTAGTATTTTGTATCTGATTGGAGATGGTTGTAGCAGGATTAATAAAATGAATTGTAATGCATATTAGACCTTAACATTGTACCTTATATTTACTCTTCCTCTTTTCAGAAATTCGAGAGGGTTTAATAGCGTTTGGAGAGCCATCTTCAGGACTTACCCATGGGGAATCGAACCCCAAATTGCTAGTAAAAACTCCTACCTTGACCAGAATCTTGAGAAGGTTTGCAGAAGTATTTTGAAGGTCCTAAAGCATCCCTGAACCTAATAATCAATTCCCAATACCATTCATATACCTCCTGAAACAAATTGGGATCATTTGGAGCCATTTGGAGACCTAGAGACGAAAACTAGTTAAGGGTCGAACTAGTGGAAAAAGTGAAAATTTTACCATTTTAATAAAATTCAAAAAAGGGACATTACAAGTGGTATTAGAACATGGTCTTGGAACCTGATGTGGTTAACCGTTCATGAAGACAAGGAGTCAAAGTAATAATCCACCACCCTTAGAACCTTAAATTGAAGGTGTTTTTGTTGAAGAGGAATAAGTAGGAGAAGAAGTGCATTTTGCTGAAACCATGGCTAGGGATGAGAAGGAAACAACTTCAGAAGAGAAGGATGAATTTACTAATCTAATGAAACCATTATTTGAAAACATGACCAAACAGATGATGAAAGGATTCGAATCGTTGGCCAGCCAACTTGGAAGCAAAGGAGTAATAGGGGGCAACAGTAGTTCACATTCAAAAGAAAAGAAGACAATGGGTGAGCATATTTTCTCAAGAACAGGACCCCATAATAGACCTAATGAATTTCAGAGCACACCAAGGCCTGCTACACCTAAATTTATTGTGCCCAAAGAAGAACCTAACACCCAATTTGATATTAATGCAATGGTGGCAGAATGGGAAAAATTGAGTGAAGATTGTAGAAGGACTCTACCATTTGAACAATACTTTACTGTTTCAAACAAACTCAAAAAGAAGGAAGATAATAGGGCTCTATTCCAGAACACAGAATTAAATTGTGCAATTGGTAAAATGCCACTTCCCACTTTTGATGGTACCTCTCAAAGTTCTGCTAACACTTGGGTGCAAAAACTAGGTGTGCATTTTCAGCTGAATCCAATGGTGGAAGAGGATGCCTTAAAAATGGCCATTTTGCATCTAGAAGGAGATGCCAATGAATGGTGGTTCCATGGTCTGAAAAAATTGGTACATGATCAGGTTACTACCTATGGAGAATTTGTTGACAGGGAATTAGAGATATTTGAACAAAAAGGACCCATAATTACCTTTCAAAGAACTAGCCCAATTGAAGCAAGTGGGAACCCGTGCTGATTATATGATGGAATTTCAAAAATTATCAGTCAAGGTGGCTGATGTATCTATGGGAAGGTTAGTATTGCTTTTCAATGAATGTTTGGATGAACCCTTAAAAGGTTTAGTTAAATCCCATAAACCAACTACATTAAAGGATGCTATGAGCTTGACTAGAGATCTCCAAAATGTGCTTCCTAGAACAAGGTTTCCCCCAAGCCTAACTTCATATTTGAAAAGAATCCTTGGAAAAGATATGAAATTGAAAAGAAGCCTTGGCAAGGAGATGCAATTGAAAATAAGCCTTGGAAAAGAGATACATTTGAAAAGAATAAGAAAGAGGGACTAAACAGGGAAGAACTTAGAAGAAAAAAATTGTGTTACACATGCTTTCAACCATGGGCACCGAGGCATAAATGCACTAAGGGAAAAGCACAATACATTGAAGTTTTTTTTGATAATGATGAGTATGAAGGGGGTATGGAGGAGGAAGCACATATTTCAGATCAGGAAGAGGGGTATGATACAACAGAAGAAGGGAAAGAAGAAGAAAATCATCCTTCACCTGACAAAGCAAGGATGGAAGTACTTTCAGTAGTGCCTCGTTATCACACCATTCGGTGCAAGGGAGTGGTACTAGGACAAAGAGCCTCGGTATTGGTAGATGGAGGAGACACACATAAATTTATTGATGCATAAATGTTATAGAGAAGAAAGATACCTACTAAACCATTCGATGGATTCACAGTCCTCATTCCAGGTCACAACACTATGGAGTGCAAAACATGGGTTCCAAAGCTGCAAATCACCATAGGTAATTACACTTTTTTTGATATCTTTTATGTGGTTGATGTTGCTGATACTAATGTGGTTTTGGGAGTGCAATGGTTGTACTCTAGAGGGGAACATACAGTGAACTATCAGATTCCTGAAATGAAGTTCCAAGATTCGAAAGGAATACAAAGGGTTGTAAGAGGGCACACACCTATCCGAATCAAGTGGTGAATTCACATAGTATGAGGTCTATATTGAGGCATGGAGATATTGAATGGGCTGCTGAATGTTTCATCACCTCTCCCAAGCCAAACATAAAGGTTGTTGAACACCCAAAGGAGATAGAGCAACTCCTACAAAAATATGAAAAAGTATTTGGAGATCTTCCACATGGTAGGCCTCCTGGTAGGGGGGTTGAGCACAACATTGTTTTGGAGGAGGGTACTTCACCCATCCAAATACCACCCTATAGACATCAAAAAAAATTCAGATATGAAATTAAAAGGCCATCCAAGAAATCCTAGATTTGGGACTCATTAGACCAAGCTCTATCCCTTATGCCTATTCACTAGTGTTGGTGAAGAAAAGATGGAACCTTGAGGATGTGCATAGACTTTAGAGATTTGAACAAGAAGACAATCAAGAATAGGTATCCTATTCCTAGAATTGATGAACTCATGTATGAGATATTTGGGGCAAAATATTTCTCCAAAATTGATCTTAGATCAGGTTACCATCAAATTCGAATGAAGGAAGAAGATGTGCAAGAGATTGCTTTTAGATGCCAGTCCAGGGTAATTTTTAAGGGCAAAATTTCGCCAATTGGCTATTTTTCGTGCTTTTTTTCAAAAACTAAATTCGCTATTTGGTCATTTTTAGTCTCTAATATCGCCTATATTTACATAAAATATGTTTTTTCATCATAATATTCGCCAAAATTTAAACATTTTAGTAGTAAATTGTATGTTTTAGATTTAATATTCGCCTACCTATCTATATACATGTTTTATCAATCCAAAATAATCGCCTAGGTTTCTATACTTAAGTATAATATTAGAATCCTTAAAAAATACCCTGGATGCCACTATGGCCACTTTGAGTTTCTTGTTATGCCTTTTCGATTAACTAATGCTCCAGCCACATTCCAAGCATGCATGAATAGGATCTTTTGCAAGTAGCTCAGAAAATTTGTTTTGGTTTTATTTGATGACATTCTCATTTACAACAAAACTTGGGAAGAGCATTTGCATCATTTAGAGGTTGTGCTGAAAATTTTGCATGAGCAGTCCTTGTTTTCTAAGTTGTCCAAATGTGAATTTGGGATGAAGGAACTCTTGTATATTGGGTACATTATTGGACAAGAAGGAGTGAAAGTGCACATGGAAAACATAAGTGCTATCCTTGAATGGCCATCACCAAAAAACATCACAGAATTAATAGGCTTCATTGGAATATGCACCTATTATAGGAAGTTTGTGAAATGGTTCTCCAAATTGATTTCTCCACTCACTGATTTGACAAAGAAAGATGCTTTCAAGTGGGATGAAGAGGCTGAAAAGGCATCCCAAAAAATGAAAGAGGTAATGAGTAGTTGTCCAATACTTACATTACCTGATTTTACTAAACCTTTTGTTTTGGAATGTGATGCTTCAGGTGAAGGGATAGGGGATGTCCTAAAGCAAGGCCAACACCCTATAGCCTTTGAGAGCAAAAATTTGCAGCCACATGAAAATCTTTACTCCATCTATGACAAATAAATGTTGGCCATCATGCATGCATTGGCCAAGTTTAGACAATACTTGTTGGGAAACAAGTTTGTGGTGAAAGCTGATCACAACAGTCTAAGTCACTTCCTCACCCAAAAGGACCTCAATGAAATGAAACAAAAGTGGGTAAGAAAGATCCAAGCTTTTGATTTTAATATTCAATATGTGAAAGGGAAGAATAACATTGTAGCATATGCATTCTCTAGAAGACCTTCTTTTTCTCTCATGGACATTGCAAATGATTGGAAAAACATGCTAATGGTTGAATATGACAAGAATAGTTTTTCTTGTGATGTGATAGATGGGGTCAAAGGGGATGATAAATACAAGATTTTGAATGGGCTGATATATTATAATGGCATAATTTATTTGGTTAAAAATTCAAAACTCAAGTACAATATTTTGCAAAAAAGCACATGATTCCCCACTAGCTGGCCATCCGGGGATCTTCAAAACTTATAGGAAATTAAGGCAAAGGTTTTTTTGGAAAGGGTTGAAGGATGATGTTCTGAAATATGTCAATGAATGTAAGGTATGTCAGAAAAACAAAACTGAACTCACATGCCCAACTGGTTTATTGCAACCATTGCCCATTCCAGAAGAAAAATGGGAGAGTATCTCAATGGACTTCATCACCGGTTTGCCCAAATCTTTGGGAAAGGATTGCATATATGTGATAGTGGATAGGATGACCAAATTTGCTCATTTATTTTCTGTTACATCATCTTTTAGTCATGCACAAGTTGCTGATATTTTTTTAAAGAAATATTCAGATTGCATGGGCTCCCCAAGAGCATTGTAAGTGATAGAGATAGTAGATTCATGGGTGCTTTTTGGCAAGAAATTTTCATATTGGTGGGAACTCCATTGACTCCAAGCACAATCAATCATCCACAAACTGATGTACAGACAAAGAGAGTGAATCAATGGTTGGAGGGGTACCTAAGGAACTATGTGGGAGAGCAGCAAAAAGCATGGGTAAAATGGCTACACTTGGGTGAGTTTTGCTACAACACCACTTTTCATATGTCAATAGGAATGTATCATTTCAAAGCATTATATGGTTACGAAGCACTCACTTTTGTTGAGAATATATTTGGTGATAGTAGATCCCCAAAGGTTAAAGATTGGGTGGAAGAGAGCCAAGAAATTTTAAAGCTTTTGAAAGACAATTTGCAGGTTGCCCAAAATCAACAAAAACAATATGCAGATCAACATAGAGAAGAAAGTACCTTTCAGGTCAATGATTTAGTATATTTTAGGTTGCATCCATATAAACAAACATCCTTTGAAAAGAAGGGAGCCAAAAATCTAAAACCAAGATCCTATGGCACATACAAGGTAGTTCAGAAGGTTGGGGAGGTAGCATATGAGTTAGAACTTCCAGAAAGAAGTAAAATCCACAATGTATTTCATGTTTCATGTCTCAAGAAGGTTATTGGTTTGCAAATTGTCATTTCATAAACACTCCCTCCTTTGGATGATGAAGGTCATCTCACACTTGTTCCATAAAATTTTTTGAAGACAAGGGAAAGAAGATTAAGGAGCAAAACTATCAAAGAGTACTTGGTACAATGGAAACATTTACCAAGTGAAGATGCCACATGGGAAGAAGAAAAAATTTTGCAGCATCCAAATCTGAAATTGCTTGAGGACAAGCAATCTTGGGTGGGGAGGACTGTAATGTTCCCATTCAAATAAATTCATGACAAGAAAATTCCACCAATCCTACTAGTTCCCTAGGTTGGATGGAGACATTGGGATTTGGAATAAGGGGGATAATAAATGATGTTTGGACATTAGAGTAGCATAAATATTTAATAAAGGAGCTAAATAAATAAATACAAGGGAAAATCAAAGTGGCAATTGATCATGAAGACACATGGAGGATGTGGGACCCACACAAACTAGAATTTCTATGCCACATGGCATCCTCCTCTTGTAATTTCGAATCCATGGGAAGCCTAATGTTCTTGGAATGAGTTGGAAGGCTCATACTTGGAAATATGCATCATAGGTCGAATTGGGATGGAAGTTTAACTCACATGGAAGAGGAGGAGTCAAATGAGAGGTTCTTGGACACTTGGGCTAGATTCCCTAACATCTATGACAACAATGATGAAGATGCTATGCCGCCTATGAGAAAATGAAGAATTGATGGCTGACATCTGACCAATATGACATGTCAGACTTAAAAATAGAATCTAAGTGAGCACTCATGGGAGTTAGAGAAGGCCAAGAGATTCCTACTCGAATTGGTGGAAGGTGGAAGGCTAGGAAGTGGAATACATGTGGCACAACTTGGATCACTCCCTAATTCGAATTGGATTTGAGTCTATGGATGGAATTGGAAACTTAGAAGACTAAAGATGTTTATACAATACAGGGATGAATTAAGAGAAAGGATTTTGATCATTTTCAGAATTTGCATTTGTGAAGAGAGCTAGTGGAGTGCTTCTCTACTTGCCTTAGCCAATTTCAAGGGTGAAAGATTCCCATCCTAGTTGGTAGTGGGAAAGGCCATTCATACATTTCATGAGAGATTAAATGGAGTATTTTGATGCGAGTGTAAGATACAAGGAATCTCATGGTCACTCTTAGTTCAACTCATTCCTCCAACCATTTCCAGTTTTCTTGGCATATTCATGATCCTTGAGGAGAGGCGCATTAGGTGAGATATTGTTCTATTTGGGGGAGCTTATAATGCCCCATTTATTTTTTAATATGATGTAAATTATATTTTATTCACATTTAGTAGTGTATCAAGTCGAGAACCCAAGTGGAATGATGCAAATCTGATCATTAATGAAAAAATGGTGCCATTTTCCCCACTAGGTTGATGTATGCCAATGAAATGTTGATAAATTAGAATGGATAAGTGAAACACTGATGCATTTATGATGTATGGAATGTTTATTATGTTTTATACAAGTTTCATGTTCAGTGCATAAGCTTTTGGAGTCATATTGTGCAATTTCATAGCATTTGGAGAAGATTGCCTATCATTTCCCCCAAGGTCGAAAGTAGTATTTTGTATATGATTGGCGAGGGTTGTAGAAGGATTAATAAAATGAATGGTGATGTGTATGAGACCTTAAAGTTGTACCTTATATTTAATATTCCTCTGTTCATAAATTCGATAGGGTTTAATAGCTTTTGGAGAGCCATCTTCAGCACTTACCCATGGGGAATCGAACCCCAAATTGCTAGTAAAAACTCCTACATTGAATAGAATATTGAGTAGGTTTACAGAAGTCTTTTGAAGGTCCTAAAGTATCCCTGAACCTAATAATAAAGTATTAATACCATTCATATACCTCCTGAAACAAATTGGGAGCATTTGGAGCCATTTGGAGACCTAGAGACCAAAACTAGTTAAGGGTCGAACTAGTGGAAAAAGTGAAAATTTTACCATTTTAATAAAATTAAAAAAAGGGACATTACAAAATTTTTCCTGCATAGATATTGCACGATATCTTTGAAATAAAATACTTCCTCGGGTTGACAATTTATGTTCTGGTACTTTCAACTGTTTATTTAATTAGACAATTAATCTACCCAACATTTTGGTGCTATTGCTGGGGAAGTTGTCAATGGTGTAAAAGTACATCTGACATCGTTTTGTAGATGCACTGTTAAAGTAGAGCATGGTAGATGTGTTCCTGATTCTAGGGTGTATGGGCGGTAAGACGTAGTGAAGAGCTATGCATACTTCGACAGACTGTAATGGGATCTGCCTCATAAGAGTCAGGGCTTGTAGGATGCATGATTGTTTTTCATTTGTTTGAATTTGCTTTTAAGGGTGGTGTGATTTCCATTTTTGCAAGTGTGTGTTATTTATTTTCTGCAAGAGTGGTTTTATTTATGCATCTAGTTTAATTCATTTAGCTTTAAATTCAGATTGTAGTTAAATTTTGGGTGTTGTAAGAACCCCCCTCCTTCTACTAATCCATTTATGAAGATAGAAGTACCAACAAGATGGATTCAAGGATGAACATAAGTTTGGAAGAACTCTCTCAAATCCTAGTAGCAGCTGGGATTTCTTCTTCTCAGGAAGAGCACATCTTGACAACAGTCAAAAAATTATCCACCTCTCTACAAGTGAACGATGAACCAACATTCCATGAGCCACATATATCTAATGGGGAGCAATCATTAGAACCTGAGATCGAGGAGGCCAAAGAGGAGATGCAGTGTGATATAAACCAAGAAGGGAATCAAGAATATCATAGTTCTATTGAAAGATGGTTCAAAGTAGCTATCAGGTCACATCATTCTTTCATTCTTCCTTCCTTATTTGTATCATATTATTTCCCGCAGTTGGTCTCTCACACTCTCATATTATTTAAATTACATTTTTCAAACTTGAGTGTGAATATGTTTATAATCCTGTTATGTATGTGGTTACATTGGAATATGCATACACTTGAAACAATTTTTATATTTCCAAGTAGAATAGGGTAGGATAGAACAACAGAATAAAACCATGCTTTTGTTTTTTAGTTTTTATTTTCAAATAAGTATGCTCTCTTCCTGCGCCTTGTTGCGATCTGGAAGATCAGAAAGTAGAAATCTAAGGAATGGCTATGCGATGTTTTCAGGAATGCTTTGGAATTGTTGACTATTTGAACAAAATGCTTAAATCAATTTTTGTCTTCAATTTTCAAAATTTAATTTGTCTCTATTTGTTACAAAAATCCTTCCTGAAAACAAAATTACAGCAATTAGATCTAATTTGATTTTTGGAATCACTCAAAAGAGACATCAACAAAAGGAGATAGTCTAAGCTGTGCCACTGCCGATAGGTAAAAATGTATTTTATTTTTCCTTGAATTTGTTTCATTAAGCACTATTTGTGAATTGTAGATCTCACGTTTTATTGCAGATTAGTGCTAAGTCTTTTTCAGGTTCGAGGACAATAAACAAATACTACTTTATGCAAAAGTGATTTTCAAAGATCACAATCTTTTCAGAAAAACGTGTCTCATTGAAATCTTGAAGGAGCCTCATCACACCTGTCATACCATTTGCTGCCAAAAGAAACCTCTCAAGAAGCCAAATGTGCTATGATATATTCATTCACGTTCCTCCTTTCAAAGCTCTAAAAATCCATTCATGTCGAAGTACCAATTTCCAGTACTTATGTATTGAACCTTAACCTTTTTATTTGCTATCACTACTACGTCATGACTTCACATATACTTTCCATTTCTGAGTTTCATGTTGGTTCTATTTTTCACTATGATACTTCACACTCATTTATTTAGTACTCGTATTGGATGATGTGGAATTCATTAAGGTCCACCTTCCAATGGTCTTGTCCCATCGACTCCAACACATCATCTGGGATCGATATTAGAGTTTTATAGTGCCCCGGGATCTGCATGAATCAATGGCAGATTTCCTTGTTCTTAATCATGGGGATTCATCAATGCCTCTTGATTGACAAATATTGCAGGTGACTCGACTCTAACACATTCATTCGTACCTGTCAAGATGCACTAAGGTACTTTAGAGCTCACTGTCATCAAAGGTGAGTTTCTTCACATTGGTTAACGACATATATTAATGGTCGATAATCCAATGATTTCTTTCCATGCTTGACTTCAACACATTCATTCGCATGGTAAGAATTGTACCTCCGTTTTGTAGCAGCTGAAGATTATGTGATCTAATGGTTTCAACAGTGACTTGCAACATCATTTGTTTCAGTAGTTTTGTAGTTCCTTTCCATTTTCATTTCAACAATTGATTTTCAGAATAAGAGAAGGAGCTCTCTACTTTTGTGGCAGAATTCCTCCTCATCATTTGTCTTAGCAATTAGTCTTACATGCAACTAGCACGACATCATTTCAGATCAGATTCAACCTCATTCAGTTTCATCTCTCATATACATATGTCTCAGCATCAGATTGGCCTACATTGCTCTAGCATCATTCCATCCATGCTAACCAAGGCTTCCATGGAGGTAAAACTTGAGGTAAAATAACATGAGTTTTTTTATTTATAAAAATTTTAGGAAAATATCATGAAAGCCATTAAGCACTATCCCCTTCCATGATCATTTTCACTTCTTTACCATTTCCATTTTTTTCAAGGATATAAAAAGCCTTTAGTTTGGGGAGGATCACCATGCCATTACCTCTCTTATCCATCCATTACCATCTTCATCCATCTCTAAACCTTCACCTCATGCACACCCAAGTCAATTCCTCCCCTACACCTCCTACATCCAAGCATGAGAAAATGATTTGCTGTTGTCACACAAGAACCAACAGTAAGAAGATAAGCACCAGTTGATGAACATGAACAAGCCAAGGAAGGGATGGGCTGCTCCACAAGAACCTACAATAGAAGAACCTGTTGTAGAAGCCATTCCTTCATAAGAGTATGCTGCCATACAATAGGGAAGAAAATGCACTTTGAGGTATGAATTGCTTGGTGGTTTATTGATGCATATATTAGTTCACTCCACACAACTGTTGAAAAGTTAAACTTGGCATCTTGATACTATGAGCTGATATACAATCCGATTTGATTTACATATGATTTCACAGAACTTAAATGATTGGGTTTTGTTGATTGGAATATAGACATACATGCTCATTGCCCAAACAAATATGATCCTTGCTCATTAAAAATCATGGTCATTTTAAGCTTGGATTATCCATTTATTAGTTCTTATTTTTATTGATGCAACCATCTTCAACAAGTACGCAACTCTCTTGGTGTTTGAAAAATAAAAAAAATAATTAATTAGCTTCTCATTCATTATTGTAAATGGGGGTTCTTGTGACAAAAGTTCTAGAAGTTTTCATAAGAAAAAGTGCATCCAAGAGCATCATATACAGGAAATAACAATGTGCATCTTCAACACAGAATGGACAGCATGGGTTCCAAAATATCCACTGTATATTAAGAATGCTACTACAGTCTTAGAAGGAAGTCTATGGCAATGTTTGAACAATGTTTGGCATTATTTGGGTTTGTTTCCCACTAAGTTTGAACCAGTAAGGATTGACAACCGTAGGAAGGGGTAACCAATTCACAACCCTTATAAGAACAATGTATAATGGGTCAACTATGCCATTCCAAATGATGATCTTGGACACTGCTTTGTATTGTTATGACCATGGATGAATACATCATTGCTTGGACACTATTTGTTTTTGGTATTGCTTGCAATCTTGAAGGAGGCATGTTTATATTAATTATGCTATTGATCTTGTTAAAAGATGCCACCACAAATCTATCAAGTTTCATCTCTATAAACAATGTTTCTTTTACCCGAGGGCATGTAAAATCTCTAGTTTGGGGGAGAAAATTTTGAGTAGCATTGAACAATGGTACCACTTTTGGCAGCTTCAATACAACCACTGAATACCATGTTATCATCACTGTCATTTCTTCATTTCTTTTTGGTCATGGACCAACAGTAGAGAAAAAAAGGTACCAACTAACCAAAAGGGACAAGTCAAGGAGACTGTTGAAACTATTGTGCACAATTAAGGTATGAGTCCTGGTTCATTGCAGTAATTCATTTATGTATACATTGGTCACATTTATGAGTTATTATAAAGTGTTACAAATCACTCCACAATGAGGGCATAACCAAAGAACATTCCAATAGCCTTCATTCAACCATGAGAATGGATGAAATTTGTTTTGGTTATAAACATATTGCCATCACTCTTCAGATTTCCAAATTTGAAAAAAAAATGGTTCTGTCATGTATTAGTCTATTTGATATCAACATTGCCATTCTTTTACAATACATCCCAAACTTCATCTACAACATTGTTTACATTTAGCAGCTTTTTGGTAAATATAGTTGGGTATTACTCCACATCAGTATTTTGGAATGAGGGCCTACCCTCTAATGCTGCAACAAGTTCTCTTGGGAGAGCTTCAATTGTGATTGGCACAGTAATGGCAACCTACATAATGGAGAAACATGGAAGAAAGAAGTTGCTAGGATGGGCATAATAATGTTGCTACTTTATATTTATTTGTTCCAAATATTAATGCCAAGGTTGTGCTTTATCTTTTGGAAGTGGATTGGGGTTTTGGATTTTCTGATTGGTCTGTCATTTCTCAGTACAATGGACAACTTTGGAATTAGTTTTGTTTTGGTGTGAAATTTTCTATCATGATGGAGACATTAAAAGAGAAAACATGTTATCCCATTACTTCAATGAGCAGCTATGCCCAAGATTGCTAGGATTGCAACAACAAAAATTGTTTGTTTCCAGGTCAGCATGCGGACATTATGGGTACTCAGTTTGGGGGAGAAGTTGCTGTGCATAATGGTTTGTTTTCTTCTTCTCAATTCATGTCATTTTTCTCATGCACATTTGTGCTATATAAAATGTAGAAAATGTTTCAAGTATATCTTGCAATTGGTGAACCGGATCTTCATGAAAATTGGAGGAAAGAAGCACTACATCATGAAGGAAAACTCTGGTAAGTTTCAGCTCAATCCAATGCATGGTTTTCGACAAAATGACCATCATCACATAAAACCATTTTTCTTATATATAGAGATCTGTGCATTAGATATATTTGATTTTTGGGGAGCAGAAGCATTATGGTAAGAGGAATATAATCACCAATTTTCAGAAAAAAATGCTTCACGGATTTCGAAAAAATGGCCATCATAACCCACAACCAATTTGCATTTTTCTCGAAATACGTGATGTGGGTATCTCTAATGTTTGGTATGGAGATGCATTGGACTAGTAAAAACGTGCTTGCAAAATTTCAGCCAAACCCAGTTTGTATTTTGCGAGAAATTGGTTCAAGAAGTTTGTTGAAACAATTGCAAAAATTTGCCAATATAGACCTTTAGTGACTTATTTGCAAAAATTTTGAGCCATAACCATTTTGTACTTTGAGATAAATTCAACTGTTTCAGCAGTGTCTTAGTAGAGTTTCAACAACGATTTTGAGCAGTAGGATATCTTGAGATTTGTGCATCAAGTTGCTATGATTTTTGGTAGGAATATGTATTAAAAGGTGAACTGTGACATTACAAAAAATATTCTTCATCCAAGTTATGGTTTTCATACAAACTAGAATTTTCAAAACTACTGTTACTCCACTACACTTTGCTGAAACTCCATCAGAATTGCTAGAAATCACTTAAGGGCTACTTTTGAAGGTATGATGGCTATGAACAGGGAACATAAAGTTGCTAAGATGATATGGAAGACCTCATATTGAGAAATCATCACTTGTTGTGTTCATAATTTGCTGATGACATGTTTTGAGATTGTCTTTTCATGAGAAATGCAACAACCACTGTTTGAAGAAGTTTCAAGTATTATTTGGAAAGAAGCATTATATTCCATTAGCATCATCAGTAGGAAAGCAAAGTGGTTTTGGTCACTATGCATGGTAAAATGAAAGTAATAGTCAAATGAGTCCTTTTAGCTTGAATGCTACACAGGTATTGGGTTGCATGAGGACATGCAACAATTTCAATTTGGGGGATATATTGGGTCACGGATTTGTCCCTATTTTCATCACTTATTGACACCTATTTCATCCATCTTCTTCCTATTATTGTTCATTTATCATTCCATTTTCCATCCATTTGCTGTAACTGCTTGTAAAATACCACATCACTCCCATTGATGCTTTAGTGGTTTATACTGATTATTTTCCTTTATTTTTGATGAATTGAAGACTATTATGCATAATTTTACTGATGATGGTTTGTGGAGTGATTTTTTATATTAGCAGCAACAACACTCATGGTTCAAGCCTCCAAAGTTGGCATGCTAGCACACGTCTACATGGAAATATAAAAAATGGTTGTGTTCTTAGGTTTGATGACATGGATTTGTGATCTTAAATTCGTGCCCAGGTCCAACATGGTAGCCTCCAACTCATGATCAAACGGTCCCATCCAAAAACGCGTGCCAGATAAGAAAACATTGATTTGCGTTGCAATTTACGGGAAAATGAAGGAGAATCTAGAAAATCCAAGACATGGGTTTTGTGCAGAACGACCTCAATTAATTGTTTCGTGAGAAAATATCCCAAAACAACTGTGGTTTGAGAGATACGAGTGGTTCTTTCAAAGGGATTTTTCCAGATTTACTGTTGCGACCGATGTTTCAATTTAACAAATTTGTTAAAATAGATTCCAAGTTGGGAATTCGGTTCCTCATCCTCATGAAGGATTTTTATGTATAAATATGTAATCAATCTCATGTAAGGGGGGAGATAGTAAGCAATATTATGCTGTAGAATCTGATACGAACTCTGTTGTAATAATTTCATTTTGATAATACATGTTGGTAGTTTCTTAATTATGGAGTTGTAGACTTTCATTGTGGAGATCCAGCGCTATTCAGTGGAGGAAGGGCCCTCTTCCCTGAGTAGATGCTGGTAGCGTTGATTGTAAGTATAATTTTAGTTGTGCATGTGTGTTTCATTCCTAATTTTATTTACGGATCAGATCTTTATTCATTGTCATTTATATTAGTAGATTGTTGGCCAACATTCATATTTTTGAAAACTCAAAAATCATTTTTTGATTCATATTCATTTGCAATCATTTAAGCAGTTATGAGAATGATTGAATTGTATTCTATAACTGAGATAGTGAGTGGATTTATATTCAGAAGTAGGAGCTCTGATTTGCTACAATGAGTGCAAGTGAGAATTTAATTTGAAAGTCAATTTAAGTTAGAGTGAATTGATTTGATTTTGCAAGAACGTGTGATCTAGTTTACAATGAGTTTCGATTTCATACCAATAGATCAACAATGTTAGGTAGAAATTGTGCTTTCATTGATATTGCACAATAGATTTGAAATAAAAGACTTCCTCGGGTTAACAATTTATGTTCTGGGAGTTTCAATTGTTTATTTAATTAGACAATTAATTTGCCCAACAGGGTCCACCTCAAATTTCCCAATTCGCCATTTTCAGAAGTGGTAACAACTCACTAAGAATATAGTTTTGGAAGGGCTAATATTGGAGCCGTTCCAATTAAAATATAACACGTGCCTAGGAGGTATCTTCCCAATGGACACCCATATTCCATTATCTAGTGTGCAAGTCAAAGGTGCATTGTGAACCATACCTGTTGATTGTGATTTCTTCTCTCTGCTAATAAATTTGTAGGATAAAAATTTCCCCAACTTTCTCAATTCAATCTGTTACTCTTGTTGGAAACATACAGGTTAAATTCAAGGGATTCGTGAAAACACCATCTATAATTTTAAAACCACGATTTTAACCAAAACGTTATCATCATTTCCTGTGCATCTGATTTCCTTCTTGTGAGTGTGAATTTTGGCCCAAACAACCCCAGTGCTGCAACCATTCACTCTGATACCACTTTGTCATGTCCCCACCCATCGATCTAACCAATGAAGGGGACAAACTATGTAGGGGATTCTAAATTTCATCCCAAGACCATATTACGAAATTCATAAACATTTAAATGTGTGTGCAAATGCATAACAAAATACACAATGGAAAATAAATTGATTACACACACATAGCATGAAAATACCAACATATTCATCATAGGCATAATAATAATGATTAGGCAAATTCAAACACAACAGTAAATTAAGAATAAACACTTATCTTTTAATTGAACTTGTACGAGCAACTGGATATGGAAGAGCAATGTTCCACCCAGCCATAGGCACTCTGTCCAACACTTTATCTCTTTGATGAGAGGCTACTCTCGAGATGGGTTATATATCCACTAGGGAGGAACTACACAAGCTCACTTATAGCCATAGGAACACATTCTCATGCTAAGCCAACGCACAAATGGGTTTATCAAGCATACAAAGAGACAAAGGAGGTGACTGCTAAGTCGATGATCTCAACCACAGAGCTATAAGCATCTCAATTGGTTTCAGCCAACCTTGGCACCCACAATACCTACCACACCCAACACAAGGAAGGTCCCCTTCTCTGCTACATAGTCCCTCATGTGCCCCTTCCCTCCAGTGCTATTCAAGGTGGGCATAGAAAGGTCCAAGATGCTATATTTTCAGAGTTTCTTGCCTTCACTGGGTTTATCAAGCATTTCCAACCTTTGATTCCTCTTAGGATTCAATTGTCTCTTGGGTTCTCTACTTTCTAGCCACACTATTTTGCGACCACGAAATTCAATTTTCGGGCTTCCAAATATGGGTTCTCCCACGGATTTTTGAGATTTCAACACTCTCAAATTCACCCTAGGGTATGGATCTATGGATCCCCCACTCGATTTCACACCCCACACAAATTTCTGGGCATTTTTTGTTAGGATATTTAGACACTTAGGAGTTAGTTAAGATCAACTTGTGTAATATTTCCGTTAGGGATAGTGTGTTTCTTTAGTATGCATTTGTAAATACTTAATCCAACGGTCACGATATGTTCTCGACATAGAGTGATCCGACGGCTCAACTTCTCTTAGATCATACCTAACCTTGATCCGTGGCTTAACACCCGATTGGTCCATGATCTCTATTTAAAGAGCATGGAGGTCATTGTTTAGTTGATCGATTATGAGAAGCTCATTTGTAACTTTCTTTATTTGCATAATAAATTGTCCCATAGAAGCTATTTGGCCTGGGGCCGTGGAGTGTTTCCCTCAAGAGGGTTTAAACCACGTCAAAACATCAGTGTGTTGATCTATGATCTGTTTGTGTGAAGTGGTTGCTCTTGGTGTTCGGTCCTTTGGTAGTACCTTGTGTACCCGAACATGGTATCAAATCTTTTATGAAGAGCCGCTTCCGGTTATGATCTAGATCTTGAACTGTTGTTGCCGAAACTCGAAAGGGTTTCTTGTTCTAGTATTTCTGTGCATTTCTGGGCTATGGGAGGTGTTCCATTGCGTTCGGAGCATCGTTTCCATTGGGAAATAGTTTTCGTTTGATTGAAAACGGTTCCCGGTTGCTCCAGAAACGCGTATTTCATCAGATCTGAAGGTATAATGTTACAGTGACACATTTTTTTATTTTCTGTTTTTAAAAGAAAAAAATCTCATATTTTATCATTTTTTACTATTAGATTTTTTTTTGGGTTCGGATTGTTGCTTTCCCGTTTGCGTATGCTCTTTGCCGTGCACCTTGAGCGATCTCGGCAAATCAGAAACATAAAGGGAAAGGGTTTTTCTTGGCTGCGTATGCTCTTTGCCGTGCACCTTGCGCGATCTCGGCAAATCAGAAACAGAGAGAAAACGTAGACTTTCTGGGCAAGCTAATGAGATCTAACTCGACAAGTGTGGAAAAGTTTTTTTTTTTTTCGTTTTGTGGTGTGTTTTGTAGGAAAAAGGGCAAGCACGCAAACCGAGCAAGAAGAGTAAAAAAAAAAAAGAAAAAAAGCCCCCTTCCTCATTCCCATATTTTACATACCTTTTAATCTAGCTCACTTGGTTCAAAGTTGCTTTATTCCTTAATAGGTATTGATTTCAAGTCTTAGGAAGTTACTTTTAAAAGAAAAAGTGCATGCAATTTCTATTTTCAAGTTACTTTATTGTAAAAGTGCATCTCACTTAAATAATAAAAAATACAAATACAAGTGAGTCACTTAAGTTCTTTTTTATTGTTGCACTATTTAAAAGTAATATCATTGTAAAAGTTGTGGAATGGAAAGGAGGATGCACATGTGATGCCTTGGGTGAAATGAGAATGAATTGCTACCCCCAAAGCTCTGGGAGGTTGGGGACTCAAAAACATATTCTTTTTCTCTCAGGCTTTGGCTGCCAAATGTGGATGGAGGTTAATCACATCTGGGGGTTTCTGGGCTTGAATTATGACTCTCAAATATATTGAACCAGATATTGTGGAGGATTGGATTAGGGCCCCGCTTAAGACACATAAAGGGGGGTCTGTCATTTGGAAAGCTCTTGTCTCCTCCTTTCATGTTATCGAACAGAACCTTGTTTGGGATGTTGGTAATGGGCATAGGTTGAGGGTTGGCCAAGATCCTTGGGTTGGTTGCGAAGCACAACATCTCTTGTCAGATGGACTGATCATGGAACTGAGGCAGCGACATATTACTGTTCTCCATCATTTGGTGGATGAGGAAAACTTCTGGATGGGAAGGCCTGTCTGGAGGCGAGCCGAAACCTTTGGATTAGACTTGGACATGGAGAATGAACTCATAACTTATTTGCGAGATCTTAGCAGGGATCGGATCTTTCTCAATGACGAAGACGACTCCATGGTCTGGGATGGGGATCCCTCGGGTACATATACTCTGAAATATAGCTATCAGTGGATCAGTGCAAAATTTTGGGACAGGGAACCGGTGTGGTGGTGGAAATCTATTTGGAGATTGCAGAGTCCACTCAAAGCTCGCATTTTCTTATGGTGTATCTTAGCTAACAGAATTCCTACTTGGGACTTCTTGCAAAAAAGAAATCTACAGGGTCCTAGCAGGTGCTACCTGTGTTCTCAAGATGAGGAAAATGTATTACATCTTTTTCTCCACTGTAGCCTCATTAAGGAGGTTTGGAAGGTTGTGTCTTGGATCCTTAAAGTAAATTTTCGGTGGGAAGGGCACTCTCTTGTAGAGGCATGGCGAAGTTGGACTGATAACT
The DNA here is from genome assembly GCA_027924585.1 of Larix kaempferi. NCBI lineage: Eukaryota > Viridiplantae > Streptophyta > Pinopsida > Pinales > Pinaceae > Larix > Larix kaempferi. Next base: position 15,890,095 of record BSBM01000362.1, read on the forward strand.
CAGTGTTTGCTTCTTACAAAGACCTTCCCTCTATTGTTATCTGGGGCACATGGTTATCCCAAAAAAACTGCTTGTTCTCGGATAAAGTGGGATTACCAGCTTTAGTGGCCATCAACAGCTGCGGCATCCACTTAGCTCTCCAGCGTTGCAAACATACCACCTCCAATAGGAACATACAACCCTTGGACCACGATCCAACACAGCCTTGGGGTTTCTTCGACGGGGCCTGTCAGAACAATCTTTGTGGGGGAGGGGCGCTCCTTTTTTTGTCCCCTTCACATTATTTTGTGATGTCATTTGGAATTGGGAGAGGAACCAACAACTGGGCTGAGATTCTCAGCCTTAAGCTCTTACTCTCATTTGCTTTGGAACACGCTGTCAGAACTGTTACTGTTTATGGGGACTCATTGAATGTGATTAACTGGGTCAATGGATTGTATCAGTGCAACAATCGGAAAATTGCTAGGGTTTTGGAACATATTCAGGATGTCTCTTACACCTTTGATACTTTTAATTGCAGGCATGTATACCGGGAAAACAACTTAGAGGCGGACAAAGCCTCGAAGGAAGGACTGCTACTAGCTCCCGGCTTATGGAAAGTTACTGAATACTTGGATGGGGTCAGCAGGGATTTATACCACAGGCCTTTCATCGACTGAACTATGATTTTTCCCTCTATGTTTTTTCTGGAAGATCTTTGTACTTACTATGTACACAGCTAATCACAACTGTATGTATATATTTACTAGCTTGATTTTGCAACTAAATGACCACATGGGTCGTAAAAAACCTCTGATATTTATATCGATCTTTTTACCGGCTATTATCATACATGATGTAATAGATGTTAATGCTCATGTGGTGAGAACATCTCTCTTTTTTTCAGACATAGTCAATACTGGTTTTCAAAGCTACTTCATACACTCAATCTGAGTGATGACTCTCTATGTAATTTCGTACTCTTAAGGATGAAATGAAATTACATTTTTTTTTCGGGGAAAAAAAAAATATCATTGTAAAAGTGAAATCACTTATTTTACAAAAGTGGTTCACTTAAAGCAACTTTCTTGTAAAGTGATTGTCAAAAGGTTCATCTTGGGAAGAGGGGGGTTCTTTTTTTTTGCTGGACATTTCTAGCTGCCCCGTCACTATTGGGGACATCTTCAACAGTTTCTTTGTTCAATCATAACTTCATCATACATGGTCAGTTTTCAGTGCTGTTTTTTTTGAAACCACCTATTTTTTCAAGCTCTTCACATCCAGACTATTGGTTTCTGCTTTTACAACCGCTAATTTACAAATACGACCGCCCCTTGTGATATTCTACTTAATAGTTTCAACTATTTCTCATGGAAATCTTGTATGGAGGATGTTCTACGAAGTAGGGGAATTTTTAGAATTACCTCAAGGAAAGAAACAAAACCCACTGATGATGATAAGAAAATAAAATGGGCAAATAGATGTGACGAAACTCGTGGATTGATTGGGATGTCAATCTCTACTGATTTGCGATTCCACATATCAGGAATTGATGAACCTGATGCTGCTTGGGACAAGTTGGAATCTATGTTTGGTAAACACAATGAAATTCGAGATCACCAACTCGAAAATGAGTTGATTTATTGAAATCCAAGTGACTTTTCATGCAGTCAAGATTATTTATCTAAGTACAAAACTCTTAAACTCTTATGTGCAGAATGTAAGAAGAAGAGGGAAGACAAACAATGCATTTATCATATTCTTTCCAAACTTGGACCTGCATATTCTGTTTTTGTATCTACATTTTACTCCATGAAAGAATCCTTGACTGCAGCTAGCTATCAAGAGCCTAGTCTTGAATCCTTTTGTGATTCCTTGATTAGAGAGCAAGATAAACTCATTCATCTTGGAATAATAAATAATGCAGATACATCTGGGAAAGCCTTATTGTCCCAACAGAAAGAAAATTCCAAGCCTCCCAAGAAACAAAATTTTCGCAATAATAAGTCAAACAAGGGTCCAAAACCCTCTCAGACAACTCCTTCTTTAAAAAATGACAAAGGATCCAAGCCAAAAGGAAAGAAGACCGAGTGTCATTGCAACTATTGCGGGAAAGATAATCATGATGAATCTAAGTGTTTCAAGAAGATGGTAGCCTTGGAAGCAACCATGAAGAAGCACCACATCAGCCTAGATTCGCCTTCAGAATCTACCTCTCATGGACATGCACTTTGTGCTTCTGGTTATTCTTATAATGCATCTTCTTCTTCTACTTCAAATGAATGGCTCATTGATTCTGGAGCATCTTATCATATGGCTAAGGATCAAGCCATCTTTTCTACTATGCATGAATGTAACACCAAACAAATATTTGTTGGTGATGATAGATCTCAAAGTGTTGTAGGAGCTGGAACAGTTCCAGTAGATAATGGTCATTTTAGTGATGTACTATGTGTTCCAAGAATTTTCTGCAATTTGTTATCAGTCTATCAGATCACTCATTCCGGTGAAGGTAAAACTGTGACCTTTACACCTCACCAAGTTGTAATCAAGGATTTTAAAGATTCTCAACAGGTCCTAGCTACCAGAATTGTTGATGATATTACCAGGTTGTACAAGTTTAACAACTTTGGGTCATCAGCTTTCACTTCAGTTTTTGTTGCTCAGAGTGATAACTTGAGCAAACTTTGGCATGAGCGATTTGGTCACTTCAATTATTGCTCATTGCAACAACTATGTAAAGACAATATGGTGACAGGTCTTCCAATGGTATCTTGCAGGGATGGTGTTTGTTCCGTTTGTGTACTCGGAAAACATCATCGGGACAGTTTTGACAAACGTGCCTCTTGGCATGCCCCGGTTACCTTGGAGCTTGTGCATAGTGACTTGTGTGGTCTTCTTCCATTTGCTTCCTTTTCTGGTTTCAAATATTTCTTAACCTTCATTGATGATTACACCATACGCACTTGGGTTTATTTCCTAAAACTTAAGAGCGAAGTATTTAACATGTTCTTGGCCTACAAGGCCCTTGTTGAAAAACAATATGGTCATCAAATTATTAAGTTAAGATCTGACAATAGAGGAGAATATGTTAACAAAAAGTTCACTACTTTCTGCACTGAACAAGGCATCCAACAACAACACACTGTTCCATATACACCACAACAAAATGGTGTCGCTGAGCGAAAGAACTGCACTTTAAAAGAAATGGCTAATTGTATGATCCAATCTAAGGGACTAAGTCTTCAATTTTGGGCTGAAGCCATTAAATTTGCAAATTACATAGTTAATCGCACCCCCAGTAAAGCATTACAAGGTATAACACCGGAAGAAGCATGGAGTAAAACTAAACCTGATGTAAGTCACTTCCGTGTGTTTGGTAGTGAAGCATGGGCTCACATTCCGGATGAAAAACGAAAAGCATTGCACCCTAAAAGTGAAAAGTGCATATTTGTTGGATATTCTAAAGATGTACAAGGTTATAGACTTCTTCAACCACATTCTCATGATATAATCATTAGAAGAGATGTTAAATTTGATGCAAATATCTTGGCCTGCGAGCCTAACTCAGCGATTGTGCCATCTTTGGCTTGCGAGCCTGATTTGGCGTTTGTGCCTCCTTCTTCTTCTTACAACTTCCTTGACAGGTTTCCAACTCCAGTTTTTGATGATGATAGTGAGGATGAAAATCCACCTTGCCTACTCATGTTCCTCCAGTTGCACCAGCACAAGTGCTTCCTCGATGGGGCCGTTCAACATGTGAAGTAGCTGGTGATCTTGTCGGTGATCCTAGAGATCAATGTTGGACACGTTCTCAGTTTCAGTGAGCCTCTTCTCTTTTGGCTCAAGTTTTCGAGAATCATGATCCAGAAACTTTTGTAGAAGCTTTAGGGAATCCAGATTGGGATGCAGCCATGGATGAAGAATATCGTTCCTTAATGGCGAACGATACTTGGGATCTTGTACCTCTTCCAAAAGGAAGAAAACTTGTCAGATGTAAATGGGTCTATAGAACTAAGTATGCATCAGATGGAAGTGTTGAAAGACTTAAGGCAAGGTTAGTTGCCAAAGGTTTTTCCCAAGTTGAAGGGATTGACTACAATGAAACCTTTGCTCCCATCGCAAAAATGAACTTCATCCGCCTTGTTCTTTCCCTTGCAACCTTACACAACTGGGAAGTCCATCAAATGGATGTCAAGTCTGCCTTCTTACATGGTGATTTACATGAAGAAATTTATATGGAACAACCTCCTGGCTATGTTCAGAATAACTCTAGCCTTGTCTGCCGCCTTAAGAAATCCTTATATGGCCTTAAGCAAGCTCCTAGAGCTTGGTATGCCAAAATGGATAACTTTCTCCTTGACACTGATTTTTCTAGATGCCATTCTGACCCCAATGTCTATACCAAGAAAGTAGGAAACCATCTCATCATATTTGTTCTATATGTTGATGACCTTATTCTTACTGGTAGTGACCCTAAGCTTATAACCCATGTGAAATCCAGTCTTAAACAAAATTTTGAAATGTCATACTTAGGACATTTGCATTATTTTCTTGGTCTCCAAGTCCTGCAAACCAAAGAAGGAATCTTTCTTTCTCAGTCTAAGTATGCTTGTGACCTTCTTCGTCGCTTTCACATGGAAGATTGTACACTAGTCCCTTCTCCCTTCCAGTCTGGAGTCAAACTTTTTGCCACTTGTACTTCACCTGAAGTTGATGCCACCTTATATTGTCAGCTTGTTGGTAGTCTCTTATACTTGACTCATTCCCGTCCTGACCTTTCCTTTTCCATTGGTCGTGTTGCCCGTTATATGCAGGCACCTCATGAAAGTCACTGGAAAGCAGCTAAAAGAATACTTTGATATATTCAAGGTTATGTTTTCAGTCTGGGATCTGGACCTATTACTTGGGCTTGTAAGAAACAACAAGCTTTTGCTCTTTCTTCAGCAGAGGCAGAATATCGAGCAACAGTTAATGCCAGTCAGGAAGCTTTATGGCTTCGACAGATCCTTTCAGAGTTTGGATTCGAGCATCAGTAGCCTACTCCACTTTGGTGCGACAATCAAAGTGCCATCAAGCTTGCCAAAGATCCAGTTCTACATCAACGCAGCAAACACATTGAGCTACATATGCACTTCATCAGAAATCTTGTTCATGATCGTGTTCTTGAAGTGCTCTTTTGCCCTACAGATAATCAAGTTGCAGACATCTTCACCAAGTCTCTTACAGAAGCAAAGTTTTCTAAACTTCTATCTATGTTAGGAGTTCAGGAACTTGTCATTAAGGGGGGATAGGCTCTAATGCCTCCTTCCTTCTCCTAATAGTGTCACTTTTGTAAATTCTTCAATCCTATCCCAAGTTGTTCTTAAGGGGGGATGTTAGGATATTTAGACACTTAGGAGTTAGTTAAGATCAATTTGTGTAATATATCCATTAGGGATAGTGTGTTTCTTTAGTATGCATTAGTATGCATTTGTAAATAATTAATCCGACGGTCACGATATGTTCCCGACATAGAGTGATCCGACGACTCAACTTCTCTTAGATCATACCTAACCTTGATCCGTGGCTTAACACCCGATTGGTCCATGATCTCTATTTAAAGAGCATGGAGGTCATTGTTTAGTTGATCGATTATGAGAAGCTCATTTGTAACTTTCTTTCTTTGCATAATAAATTGTCCCGTAGAAGCTATTTGGCCGGGGCCGTGGAGTGTTTCCCTCAAGAGGGTTTAAACCACGTCAAAACATCGGTGTGTTGATCTGTGATCTGTTTGTGTGAAGTGGTTTCTCTTGGTGTTCGGTCCTTTGGTAGTACCCTGTGTACCCGAACATTTTTAACATTTTAAAATAAGGCTCTTTTTCAAGTTGCGATTTCTGATATTTCTTTCACTGGGAATGCATAGCATACTCAAAATTGGTGTTTGGTTTCCAAACAATGGAATGGGGGTGAAAGGAAATGAATTCCCATGAGGAAAATTGACTTCTAGGCACAAAAAACTGAGCCCATACTCAACCATATGAATTTCTGGGTTTTTCCCATGCTCCACTAAATTCATGAGCTGATTTCTCAGTTGTCTTCTTACAACCGAAATAAATATCAGCATGGAACTCCCCTTAGGTAGTTGGTTACCATTTATGGCACAATGGGTTCTCAAGATGATACTTGGAAACAAATGGTTTGATCCCACACACCACTCACCTCTCTATTGGAGCATAGGCCGCAGCTATAGTAAAGCTGTGAATTTTGAGGAAAAAGCATAAGTGTTGAAGGGAAAAATGCTAATTTTGAGTAAAAGCACCAATTTTGGGCAGAAGCGAACAGTGCGCAGTACGGCGCCAGATGGATGAGCTTAGTGCAGATTATGGGCCGGAAATCATGGAGCTCACGTGCACACATCAAAAGAGAGTGAATGTGGCCGAGTAGAAAGCTCAGCTACCACAATAAATGAAGCGGCGGAATAGAGGGCTCAGCTATCCTCATTAAGGCTAAGTACAGAAGTTATGGTTGCTCTGACCAAGGAAGATAAACGAACCAAAGTATTGAAGGCGAAGGACAAGGAGCAGTGAATGATGAAGCGACGCCCATACCCGCAATCTACGCCGAAAATCACGGAGTCTGCAGGAAGCAGCGACATGACTGCAAGCGGCGTCTACAGTACACCTAGCCATGTCCGCGGTTAGGGTTTTTGGGGATTACTGCTGGGAAAGGCCCACAGTATTGTAAAGGTGCGACCCTCAAGGCCACCTATATATATGTGTAATTATAAAGGGAAGAAGGTTAGATGTTAGAAGATAGATGAGTTGGCTAGAAGGTAAGAGAGTTAGTCTTGAATAGCTGTAGAGCTCATCTCTGAGTTTGCAGATAGTCCAAGTTGATGTCTGAGTCGTTGTAATCTTTGTAGAAGAAGAGAATAGATCTAAGAGAAGGGCTCCCAGCTGTGTGCGTGGAGTTTCCCAGAAAGATCTAAGGCTGCAATTGTGTGCGCAGCGTACTGTGTAATTCTCATTTTGAGTTAATATAGAATACAATTTTCGTGTATGTGATTTCCCCGTGGAGGCGAACCTCATAATTCTAAGTTGTTATGGTGATGTTTTATGTGAATGCATGTCTATGTTTTACTATCTATGTTTACAAGAAGGTTTCGCTATCTTTATGAATGAATATGTAAAGTAAGTTCTTGAAGTTCCCTTAGAAGTTATACTCGTGCAGCGGCGAAGGGGCCTGCAAGAACGCTATCACTGCAGCGCTTGAGGAGTGTGTTACTACGCTGTGGCGCAAGGCCAGGGATGATACAAAGCCAGACGTAGCGGGTAAACGCCTCATTTGCAGGTGCGGAGATACCGCGCAGCTAGGCTGGTAAGAGTTTCAGCGCCGTCGCGCTGAGAAGTCTGCGGAAGAGTAAGACATTCCATTATGAGGAATCCTCTCGGAAGAGAAGGGAGAATATTACAGTCTCCACATTGCCTAGGTTAAGGAATCCTGATTCCTTAGCCCCCCCATAGCCACTTCGGGTGAGACTTCGGGCTGCTACGCAGCTCGTTGCCGAGAGGGCCAGTGTGCCAAGGGGTGTTTGTTGCTGCGCATCCTGAAAACCCGGGTCTGTCCAAAAAGCAACCAACAAATGGTTTCGTTTCCTTGAGACTTGTTATTCCGGCGACGTGCGAGATTGGTGCGAAACCCAGAGAAAAAGGGAGCCAACAAAGGGTTCTGTTGCCGCTCTAAGGATGTGTGATGCTTTAAAGTCGGGATGTGTGAGGTTGAAGAAGTTGAGCTGAGCGTCGACTTCTAGTAGCCATTTGTAAGCCAACAAATGCTTCCATTGCCGGCTTTAACCCTATTATCTTGAAGGCAATGTGGTACTGGAATCCTACAGCTAAAGAAATTCAAGACTGGTTTGATTCAAAGGCTAGAGAGTTCGCTGAACAAGAAAATAGAAGCTCTAGGCTTCAGACAGAAGACTGGTTGCAGAAGCATATTTATACTGACCTTCATGAATTTTCTTCGTAACATTTGCACTTGAGTTGCATGCGTGGGTAGCCAAGCTAGTAGATACTGGACCCACTGTGCATGTTGATCAACCCGTCGTTTGGACGCCTGAGATAGTTACCATTTTGAAGCGGGTAGATAATTCTGTGTCCCGCGCAGTAGACTTTTGGTTGAATAGTCTGTTGGAAGGCTTCATCACTGAGTTTGCAGTAGATACGAGAAAGAGCTTCAGCGAAGCTGAGAGGAGCTTCTTCCAAGCATACAGGGGTAAGTTCTTAAATTCTCTGAACCTGTCGATTAAAATGCTCCTGTATGAAAAAGGAAAACTATGCATAGCTTTCGATGAATAGCATAGACAAGTAATGTCCGCAGATTTTGATAGTGATCTTGAAGTTATTGGTTGCACTCGTAGTGGAAAACGGTATAAAGTAGGCCTTGACCAACATTCTCTTGAGTCTAGCCCAGAAGATAGTCGAGCTCCTAGAGCGAGCCATATAGAGAGACAAGGGAGTGCTCATATCCCTTATCACCCTTTTACATCGCAAAAGCCAGACGGGGTTCAGTATAACCCCGCAATAACACCTTCTAGTAGCCTGCACGGTACTTCTAGTACCTCAGCCCTCCCTTTGTTTAACCATCCCGGAGGCAATGCTACAGCACCTCCACATCAACCTAGCGCAAGAAGGATGGGTGATAACATGAAGCTACCAACCTTTAGGGGAACAGGGCTAGAAGACCCTGAGCAGCACTGGTTCCTATGTGAAGCCATTTGGACGATTAAGCAAATTAATGATGATGCTGTTAAGTTGGTTCAGTTAGCAACCACACTAAGAGAAAGAGCCTTAACCTGGTTCATGAAATACTCAGCAGCACAGAATAGGACGCTTGCTGATGTAAGAAATGCTATGATTAGAGAATTCAAGAAACCTAAATCAGAATCACAGTGCATAACCGAGCTCAAAGACATAAAATAGTTACCTACAGAGTCAGTATGGGACTTTGACCAGAAGTTCAAAGCCTTGATAGATCAAGTAAGCTTTGAGTTTGCAGCGCAGCAGCATAAGGAATGGTTCATTGCTGCACTGCTTCCTCATATTAGACTTCCTCTTATGCAACAGAATCTCACTACTCAGGAACAAGCTCTAGAGATGGCTATGAAACTAGAAGCTTCACCAATTGCTGGAACAAGCAACGATGTTGCACAGTTGCAGAACCAGTTAGCAAACCTAACCTTGCAAGTGCATGATATTAAGAAAGGAAAGGATGTTAAAGAATAAATTTGGTGTACAAAATGTAGAGAACAAGGCCATTCAAAGGACCATTGTCCCGTTTTCATAGAGTATATTGTGACTGGAGCACCTAACCCTTTACCATAGGCTCAGGGTCCTTGGTGTGAAATCTGTAGAACTAGAGGTCACAGACCACAAGATTGTCACTTATTACAAAAATATGTACAAAATCCAAAGAATCTATATTGCAATTTCTGTAAATCAGTAGGCCATGATGAGAACAATTGCAGAGCATATGACCTTATGATGGAAAGGAAACATGATGATAGAGTACAGTCAGAGGCACAAGGACCCACAGAAGGTCCGCAGTATGAACTAGCCCACGAAGGCCAAGGAGGAAATTATAGGGGCCAAGGACGCGCAGAAGCTTTTGGTCGTGGACGAGGACAGATCACTTTCTATAACTGCAGAGCTCGAGGTCATTATGCAAGGGATTGCCAAACAACCACCCGCAGATACTGTAAATCGTATGATCATGTGATTGAAGAATGACCTCAGTTGTTGGCCAAAATGCAAGCAAAGACGCCACAGGCTAACCAGAATATTCAGTTGATTGCAGCAGAAAAAAGAGAACCAGATCCTACAGTTAATATAGTGACCTGCAGTGGAGCAACCACTGGCGCCAGAGTCGGGAACTGGAAAACCAGCGACGCAAAGGGTGCGCCGCGCTAATATTAAACCATCTCCGCTCGACCTGCAGAAGCAAAAAGAAGCGTTCAAGCAAGCTCAAGATTATTTCTCAGATAACCGAGCTTCAAGTTTTGTCGCAATTCCGCACAAAGATATTAGACCGCAAATGCTAAGACAAGAGAACCTGGTACAAGAATAGGCTACTACATCGGGAAGACCTGATGAGGAGGATGCACTAGGCAGTGTTCATGCTTTCCTGAGAAGCTGTTTAAAGTTGTTGCGCAATGAAAAAGAAACTATGGAACTTCAACACCTGTTGGATCAATGTCAACAATCTGCTTCGATGAATACACCGCAGCGTGCTATTCATCAGATTGGGAGTCATATTAGAATTGGAAGAGAGATGAGACTCACAGCGCAGATTGGAGCATTTGAAATGGATGACGTCATTTTGGATTTAGGCTCAGAAGTTAATGTTCTCACCATGCAGACATGGGAACATATGGGTAGCCCTCAGCTTACCAGACCTCCTATCCAGCTAAGACTTGCAAATCAGCAACGAGTTTCTCCATTGGGCAGATTACCCAATGTACCCATTGATATTGAGGGAGTAAGAAGTTTTGCAGACTTTGAAGTAATAAAAATTCTGGATGACAGTAGACCTTACCCAACACTTTTAGGCATAGACTGGGCATTTGATAATCTGGCTATCGTTAATTTGAAGAAAAGACAGATGACCTTTGAAGATGAGCAGATCAGGGTCATTGCACCGCTTGATCCCCTTCAGGGACCACGGTATATTGAACCCATTCGAGTAGAAGAAGAAGCGCGCCATATGGAAAGTTTGTACCAGATGACTGCTAGTCATAATGATTATGTCAATCCCACAACAGACGGCCATATCAGCTAGCGATGCGATAGCTTGTGCGCATCAGATTCGGAAGCAGGACTAGCAAACTAGCAGAATCGCTTACATGAGGTTTCTGCAAGGCGTTGTGCCAGGATGACTAAATCCATTCGATGGATTGGCACAGAATTGAATAACACTCCTATCTTTGATGGTTTAACTGAAGTAAGTGAATTCATACATACATATGAACAACAAATCCCAGATGAGCAGCGCATACAAGCATTGGATGTAGCACTGCGCGCTACACCCACAAGATGGTGGGGTGCGCATAAAAAAAATATTGACACATGGCAAGACTGTCGCAGATTGATACTGCGCAGATTTCAGGAAACTACAGCAGAAGTGTTGCGCAAATATGATGGACAGAGTGACCCCAGGTCACACGTTGAAGCATGTATTCAGCAATGGTCAGATATTCCCAAGGATGAGTGGGTTCACTTATTCATCCACACATTGGATACAGTTCCAAGGAACTGGTATATTGAAACAGAATTGCGCAGAGGCACTATCACTTGGCCTCTTATGATAGAAAGTTTTCAACTTACCTTCAGCTTTGAGTCAGAACATCCGAGCATCGACCAGGCTTTAAAATGTATTAAAAAGAAGGTATTTGAACCATGTCCGTTACCAGAGTATTCTCAACTAGACTGGGCTGTCCAGATGGAACATGCCTTGGAATGCTATAATTTCGCCGCTGAAGAAGAGGATGATGATCCTCGCAACATCAATATTCCAGAGTTAGAAGGGATGCGCAAGGTCGAAGGCCCTCAGCTTGATATCCCTGCCATTACAGAACACATCAAGGTCAAGAAGATTAACATTGGCACAGAAGCTGAACCCAAGTTTGCTTCTATAGGAGATTATTGGGATGATGAAACTGTTGGCCATATTGCAGATTTACTACGTGACTACCAGGATATCTTTCCTACCAAGTTTACAGAAATGAAAGGAATATTAGGAGATTTAGGAGTAATGCGCATACCTTTGAAAGCAGACGCCAAGCCAGTAAAACAGCGCCCGTACAGGTTGAACCCGCGATATAAAGAAAAGGTTAGAGTATAAATTGATAAGATGCTCGCAGTAGGTATCATTGAGCCAGTAGAGGAAAGTGATTGGATTAGTCCTATGGTGGTACAAGAGAAAAAGGCAAAAGGTGAAATAAGAATCTGTGTGGACTTGCGCAAGCTGAACGACGCATCAACGCATGATCCATTTCCTACGCCCTTTACAGACGAAGTGCTTGATAATGTTGGAGGACAAGAGGCTTACTCCTTCACTGATGGCTTTTCGGGATACCATCAGATCAGAATCCATCCAGAAGACCGCCATAATACCACTTTTGCGACTGAATGGGGCTCATTCCAGTATACGGTAATGCCCTTTGGTCTTAAAAATGCTCCTGCTATCTTATCTAGAGTCGTTGTTGCTGTTTTTAAAGAATTCATTCATAAGTTTCTAGAAGTCTATTTTGATGACTGGATTGTGTTTGGTTTACTAAAGAACCATATAGGGAATCTGCGGATGATGTTAGAAAAATGTAGACAGTATTAGATTTCCCTTAACTTGAAAAAATGTATTTTCTGTGCTCCTTTTGGTATTCTGTTGGGTCATATTGTATGTAGACAAGGACTCCTAATGGATCCTGCAAAGGTTGCCATCATTGCTAACTTACCTGCACCCAACTCAGTCAAACAATTGCGCACTACATTAGGACATACAGGGTACTACAGGAAATTTATCAAGGGTTATGCAAAAATAACTGCGCCTATGGAAAGATTGCTGAAAAAGGATTCGAAATTCCAATGGACAGAAGAATGCCAATAGAGCTTGGATACACTTAAAGAAAAGATGGTCACAACACCTATTCTAGTTTTCCCAGACTGGACAAAACCCTTTCATGTTCATGTAGATGCTTCTTCCATAGCATTGGGGGTTGTGCTGACACAACCGGGAGAAGGAGGTATTGACCACCCCATTGCTTATTCTAGCAGAAAACTGTCAACAGCTGAGAAGAACTACACCACTATAGAAAGAGAAGGACTAGCTATGGTGTATGCCTTACAGAAATTCAGACACTATCTATTGGGCCCTCATTTTAAAATGTATACTGACCATTCTGCTTTGAAATACTTGGTCAATAAGCCAATGTTAGGGGGAAGAATTTGCAGATGGCTACTGCTCTTCCAGGAGTATGATTTTGAGGTTATTGTGAATCCAGGTAGATTGAATCCAGGACCTGACCATTTATCTAGGATAGAGTCAGGGGAGGAACCTACAAATCTGGAGGACAATCTACCTGATGCGCAGCTATTTTCTGTTTAAGCAGCCGATGAGTATTATTCCGATATTCTTGAGTTTCTCATTACCGGGCAAGCGCCAGTTGAGTTTACAATCCAGCAAAAGAAGCAACTTGTTGTTAAAGCTGCAGAATTCACTTTGATAGCAGGCCAGCTCTATAAGTTGGGCCCCGATGAAGTCTTGCGCAGATGTATCTTACCGCATGAGAAGAACTCCATAATCACATAAGTGTACTCAGGGACCGTAGGAGGCCATTTCGCAGGAAAGCCGACTGTGCAGAAGATCTTAGCCACAGGTCTTTGGTGGCCAACATTGCACAAGGATACTAAGGAATTCTACAAATGTTGCGATGTGTGCCAGCGAACAGGAAAACCTTCAAGAAGAGATGAAATGCCGCTAAGACCATAGATAACAGTGCGTGCTTTTGATAAATGGGCCATTGATTTTGTGGGACCTATCAATCCACCAGGAAAGAGAACCGGCGCAAGATACATCATCACAACTACTGAATACCTCACCAGATGGGCTGAGGCCAAGCTAGTTAAGAATTGCGACGTTGTCACTTCCGCGCAGTTCATTTTTGAGAATATTGTCACTAGATTTGGATGTCCACTGATTCTAATGAGTGATCAGGGCACACATTTCCTGAATGAGACTATAGAGGCCCTTACTGAAGAATTCCACATTAGTCACCATAAGAGTACACCCTACCACCCTCAAGCTAATGGTACAGTGGAGGCATTCAATAAGATTCTGGAGAATTCCTTGACTAAGATCTGTAACCAACAAAGAGATGATTGGGACCTTAGAGTCACAGCTGTGTTATGGGCTTACAGAACCACATGCAAGAAATTAACAGGTCACACACCTTTCAGTCTGGTGTATGGACAAGAAGTAGTTATGCCCATGGAATACATTATTCCCAGCCTCAGAATTGCGCAAATTACAGAAATGGCAGATACTGATACTATGAGTGAAAGACTCTCACAATTGCTTGCCTTAGGAGAAGACAGACTTTTGGCTGGATTCCATCAACAAGTGCAGAAGGCAAGACAGAAAGCTTGGCATGACAGGCATATTAAGAATAAAGTCTTTCAAGAAGGATACTTGGTATTCCTCTATGATAGTAAATTCATCAAGTTTCCAGGCAAGTTTCGTGTACATTGGTTAGGCCCTTTTCAGGTGACGAAGATAACAGAAGGAGGAGCAGTTCAGCTTGGGAAGCTTAATGGAGAATTGCTGCCCACAATGATTAACGGGAGTCAGCTCAAGCTTTACCGCGACGGCCACTCCACCCTGTCGACTTAATTAATTGCTAAAGTAGTGCAGATGCCCAGTGTAGTTGAAAGACGCATCGCACTTATCAGTCTACACGAAAATCGCGAGACACTTTCAGTCTTCGGCTTCCCACGCAGTTCCTTGAAGCATCCATGCATGTCAATAAAGCTTGTTTTGAGGGAGCCTATTTGCGCTCTTGCGAAGTTTTTCCCTGAGTTGTCAAACTGTCGCTCTTGCGGAGTTCCCTTTTGTCAAGTTGCCACTCGAGGAGTTCTCCTCACCATGGATCCCTCCATGTGCACAGTTACCTATGCTGAAGTGACCCACCGAAAAGTTTGAATTACGATAGTCCTATAGCCGCGTCTGAATATTAATGGAGGATAAGATCGCCAATTAATTGTATTTGCTCTGACAGATTCGGCTTGATCTCCCTAAGATTCGCATTTAAGTAATGAGCCGAAGGCCTTAGCTCATCTCCCGAAAGGCTGTCAGAGCCTGTCCATCGCAATTAATGCACTGCAGAGGCACGGGGGTGGGGGGGTTGTCAACTCATGCATAGGCGCCTACGGTTATTAGCCCCACTTGTGTGCATCTACTACCACCTTTAGCTATAAATACCCCGCACTCGTATATGTTCGGGTTACTTTCCTCGAGTTGTATAGTGTCTTGTTTGAGAATCTAAGTCATTGTTTTCAGAGCTGTGTCATGCAGACTGCCCCCTTTGTTTTCAGTGTTCGTATCCTACGCTATTCCACCATTTGTCTGTTCAAGTGCTTGTTGTGTATACCGGTTCATGATGGGGAACCTGTCAACTGAAGAAGTTGTTCGTCAATTCAAGCACAGAGGCTTAGATTTTGGCATGGCTACCCCGGTGATGACCTCGGCTTACACGCATCCTGGTTGGTCTGATCCCAGACAATCCCTAGGCACAAGGGCGTCTCAGCAGCAGCAGCCGGACGAACTCGTTTCAGAGCCCTTGGACACTCTATTTAACTATATTTCTCCGCGTCCAGATGATGCACCCGAGGTGCATATTCCCAAAAATGCCAAGTATTCGATTCCGTTGCCACCAATGGCGGAAATCGTGCGAGAAGAAGGGTCCGTGCTTGGACACCTTCCACTGGTCCAGTTTTCTGACTTCAACTTGGGAGACTACAGAACGTATCCTCAGTTCACGCCAGATCGCTATCTGATGGTAGTCCACAATCCCGTTAGAAAGATTGATGAATTTGTCCCGAAGGAATTTGCAGCAAATCTCGAGAGGCCTGGACTGTTGAACCTGTTAAAGCTACTGCACTTCGGGCGTACCAATGTAGTAAATGCAGTTGTTAAGGCCTTGCTATCCCGTGTTCATGGTGGTTATCTTTGGCTGGGGAGGCCAATCGATTTGAATGTGGACTTGATTCATCGTATTACCGGCCTATCTAAGGTTGGTAAGGACCCCAATGTTCATCTTGTTGGTAAAGATAAGGACAGAAAGTTGGCTCCACAGCTGGTGCAGAAATACAAATTGACAAGAGGAGGTCGGGCTTATGACCTCACTATAGTTGAAGATGAAGCACTTAGATTCACAGGCAGTCTGCTTGCAGGCAGACTTCTAACGAAGTGCATACCTAAAGAAGTCACTGGAGCTGTTGTAGAGCTCACAATCGCAGCTGCGGAGGGAGAGCAGTATAATTGGTCTCTCTTCCTCCTGAATTCTTTCTTGGAGGACTACCGGAACGTTCAGGACACCGCTGGTCAGTTGTTCCATTTTTCTTGGCTTTTGATTTTATGCGCCTTTGTCGGGTGGAAGGATCCCCCCAACACTTAGTTCCTTTCGCGCCGCGCAGGAGAGGTTGCAGGGATGCACTATGTCCACCTATGGGATTCTAGTAATCCCACGAAGCGCAAGATGAACCACGTCGTGTTCTATGAATATTACCATCTCCTTAAGGACACCATCTAGGAGATGCCGAGGCTGATTGAGGAGACAACACAAATCTATGGAATGAAGTTGGTCTTTTCTGCCAACTTGCATGAAATTTACTTCTGCCCTTACGGAATTCAGGAAGAATGGGCCGTAGGACTCTACCGTATGACTACTCAGGATGTCAAAGAAACTGTGAAGTCCTGGCCAGATGAATGGAGGCGCACCGCTGAAGTCACTGCCGCAACGCCACCCCCTGATGCGCAAGAGAAATATAAGGGTAAGGAAATGATTGAGCAAAGAAATGATGAAGGTTTTCCAGAACCAGCTTCCAAGAAGCAGAAGCTGTCGCACCCCTCTGAGACCCTTGCCTCAGGGTTCAACCAGTACCTGAAGGAGCAATTTCGCGAGCTGCAGATCTCTCAGGCTCACATTAGAAGTGCTCTGGACCTGCAGTTCGTGGAGTTGAAAGGTCTCACAGGAAGAGTTGTGTAGACCCATGCACCAGCATCCGGTTCGCAGGCGCCGCAGGCATCTACAAGCACTGAGCGGGTCGAAGTACTTGCAGAGAGGCATACTGTCGTTCACATCCCGCCTACAAGTATGACATTCCTGGATCCTTTGGCTGCAACCCAGGTAAACATGGTTGGCCCTATTGAGATAAATTTGTCATTGATTCTGATAGAAACTTTGCAGTTAGTACAAGAGCAGGTCTATATTGAGCTGAGAGCTAGAGAGCTCTCCACATTCCATGCAAACCAAAGACTGCAAGCGCAGGAAATAGAGCTGAAGGCAGGCTATAAGAACATCTCTGAGCAGCTCGCACTTTAGGAGGCACAAGACACTAGGATAATAACGTAGTTGATGAAATCGCCCAGGAGATGCCGGCCTACCAGATTCAACCAGACCTTCCTCTGGTTGAGAAAGTGCAAATTATTGGCGGAAGGGTGAAAGCCTTAGAGCAGGAAATAGTTGCTATGGCGGAGGACCATAGAGCGCAGATCGCTGAGTTGGAAGCTCGTGTCGCAGCACCTCCTATAGAGGATAGGCAGGAACAATTTGACGCACTGTGCATAGCTTCCACACAAATGAAGTGCAGAGCAGATGAATCCCAGAGCTTAATGATGCAAGCTATGGAGGCTTGGGCTGAGCTTGAGAAGCTCCCTTTCAAAGTCGGCCTTTTGGAACAGGTGCAAGCAGCAGAACAGTCCCTAACTGTTATGAGTGAAGAAGCTAAGGCCTTAGAAGGCTTAGCCAAAATGTGGAAAATGAGTGAAGTGCGCAAAGTACAACAACAACCGCACAAGCTCAGAAATGAAGATGCTAATATCACCAACAACATTCAGCCATTTATGGATGAGTATGCTGAACTTGCTACCCAAGCCGAGGCAAAGATCAAAGAATTTGCTGAATCTCAACAGTTGGTTGATGGCATAACTGAAGAAGAAGCCAGTTCAGACATGGTGCAGACAGCTGCGGAGTGCGTGGATGAAATGGACTCCGCTATTGCGCAGTGGAAGCAAGCATTTGCTGCGACCCAAGCAAAGGCAGACGTGCAGCTAAAGCGACCACACGCTAGTGCAAGTGGCTTGGGGACGAGCCACAAGTAAGTGTTAGGGTCCTGTTGGAGCATAGGAAGCAGCTATAGTAAAGCTGCGAATTTTGAGGAAAAAGCATAAGTGTTGAAGGGAAAAATGCTAATTTTGAGTAAAAGCACCAATTTTGGGCAGAAGTGAATAGTGCGCAGTACGGCGCCAGATGGACGAGCTCAGCGCAGATTACGGGCCAGAAATCGTGGAGCTCGCGCGCACACGTCAAAAGAGAGTGAATGTGGCCGAGTAGAAAGCTCCATTACCACAATAATAGAGGGCTCAACTACCCTCATTAAGGCTAAGTACAGAAGTTATGGTTGCTCTTACCAAGGAAGAGCAACGGACCAAAGCATTGAAGGCAAAGGACAAGGAGCAGTGAACGATGAAGCGGTGCCCATACTCGCAATCTGTGTCGAAAATCATGGAGTTTGCAGGAAGCGGCGACATGATTGCAAGCGGCGCCTACAGTAAACCTAGCCATGTCCGCGGTTAGGGTTTTTGGGGATTACTGCTGGGAAAGGCCCACAGTCTTGTAAAGGTGCGACCCTCAAGGCCACCTATATATATGTGTAATTATAAAGGGAAGAAGGTTAGATGTTAGAAGATAGATGAGTTGGCTAGAAGGTAAGAGAGTTAGTCTTGAATAGCTGTAGAGCTAGTCTCTGAGTTTGCAGACAGTCCAAGTTGATGTCTGAGTCGTTGTAATCTCTGTAGAAGAAGAGAATAGATCTAAGAGAAGGGCTCCCAGCTGTGTGCGTGGAGTTTCCCAGAAAGATCTAAGGCTGTAGCGGTGTGCATAGCGTACTGTGTAATTCTCATTTTGAGTTAATATAGAATATAGTTTTCATGTATGTGATTTCCCCGTGGAGGCGAACCTCATAATTCTAAGTTGTTATGGTGATGTTTTACGTGAATGCATGTCTATGTTTTACTATCTATGTTTACAAGAAGGTTTCTCTATCTTTATGAATGAATATGTAAAGTAAGTTCTTGAAGTTCCCTTAGAAGTTATACTCGTGCAGCGGTGAAGGGGCCTGCAAGAACGCTATCGCTGCAGCGCTTGAGGAGTGTGTTACTGCGCTATGGCGCAAGGCCAGGGATGATACAAAGCCAGACGTAGTAGGTAAATGCCTCATTCGCAGGTGCAGAGATACCGCGCAGCTAGGCTGGTAAGAGTTTCAGCGCCGTCGCGCTGAGAAGTATGCGGAAGAGTAAGACGTTCCATTCTGAGGAATCCTCTCGGAAGAGAAGGGAGAAGATTATAGTCTCCACATCGCCTAGGTTACGGGAAGCCTGATTCCTTAGCCCCCCCATAGCCACTTCGGGTGAGACTTCCGGCTGCTGCGCGGCTCGTTGCCGAGAGGGCCAGTGCGCCAAGGGGTGTTTGTTGCTGCGCATCCTGAAAACCCGGGTCTGTCCAAAAAGCAGCCAACACTCTCCCTAGTGGATAAACTTAGCCCTCTCATTTTAATTGCTTCCAAATATAGTTCTCAGACATTTTATTTCTATTATAAATTTTTACACGCTGTTACATTTTTCCCATGGCCGATTGGCAGTCTGGCACATGTCCACAATATAAAATATTTTCCTTTATGAGTCGGGTGTTCACTAGTGGGGCCTTGGCCTTGAGCTCCACGCTATGAATCATAAACCGCATATTTACAATATTTATATATCAAGTCAATAATTCCAAGGGTCAAAATGGGGGTATTACAGGTCGAGCTAAGGTTGTTTGAAGCCGTGGATTAAGGGATATAAAGGAAGTAGACAAGGGAAACATATAAGGCCCAAAACAAGAGAGATAACAAAGGACCGAGGAGTAGGTTTGAGGGCTGATAGGACTGACAAAGGAGGACCAAGGGCTAGGAGGAGTAGAAAACCTTTGTTCCACCACGCTGTTAGTTGAGACAGGTGTAGATCCAAGCCTTCTAGAGCTATAATAGACTTGTGGCAGGTGAAGAAGTTTACTCTAGAAGTTGTAATGTTAGGAGAATGGTGTCTCATGTAGGCTAGTGCCTATAAACTCAATTTCACTGATTTGGTGCTTATTTTTTGGGGATTGGTGTCCCCTATAGGTTGGTGCCTACAAAATTGTAAGTTGGTGCTTACTCTGTAAACAATAGTTTGGTGCCTACAACTATTTATTAAAAATATTTGGTGGTTTTCTCCCATTATGGTTTTCACATCAATTTTGCTGTTTTGTGATCTAATCTCTAAATGCATTTGTTGCTTTGAAAGATAGTATTGTTAAAAAGAATTAATTTATACTAATCCACCCCCCTCTCTTAGCATAAATATTGTTTCAACAATTATTGGTATTAGAGAGAGTGCCTTTAAGAACAGGTAACCATTGGAAGGGAGATCCTAAAAA
Source organism: Larix kaempferi (assembly GCA_027924585.1). Lineage (NCBI taxonomy): Eukaryota > Viridiplantae > Streptophyta > Pinopsida > Pinales > Pinaceae > Larix > Larix kaempferi. Next base: position 15,910,340 of record BSBM01000362.1, read on the forward strand.
GCACACATAGATAGCCAAGAGGGCTTCTCATCAAACAAGGCTCTGTTGTTTGACGAAACAAACTATGCATTATGAAGTAAGAGAATGAAGACCTATCTAATGGCCCTTGGTTTTGACATTTGGAAAATTGTGGTGAATGGCTAGAAAGCTCTAGCAATCCTACCAATAGATCAAGCTCAAAAGAAGACCAGTGAACATAATGCAAAGGAAATGAATGCCATTTTGAATGGTCTATAAAAAACCAAATTCATTAAAGTAATGCATTGTGAATCAACCAAAGAGATATGGGATAAGCTTTGAAATGTATATAAAGGAGATGACAACGTTTAGAAGGAAAAAATCCACACATACAAAGGACAATTTGAAATCCTGAAAATGAAGAATGAAGAAGACATTGTTGCTTGCTTCCTTAGAGTAGATGAAGTCATTAATACCATCAAGGGACTTGGTGAGACAGTCGAAGAATCAACAGTTGTGCAAAAAGTGTTAAGGTCTCTTCCCTTTTGATTTGATGCCAAGATCTCCGCCATAGAAGAAATGAAGGACCTAGAGAAACTGCCATTGCACGAGTTGCATGGGATTCTCACAACCTATGAAATGAGGACAAGAAATTCAACATAGAAGGAAACACCATTTAAAGCACCAAAGAAGAAAAGAAGATAAAAATCCAGTGAGTATTTTAGTGACAAACCTGATACAGAAATGACACAATTCGTCAGAAACCTAAAGAGAGGATCCGACAAATACAAACGTAAGCTACCTCTCATATGTTTTAATTGTGGTAAAATAGGACATTTTACAGCTAAGTGTCCGTACAGGGAAGATAATGATGATGAGAAAGAACCTAGAAGGAAATACTATAAAGGAAAATATCCAAAGAATAATGTTTTTTACTCCATAGACGATAGTGGCTCCTTTAAAGAAGAAGAAGATGAATATAGCTCCGATGATGACAAGAATGAAATAATTTTCATTGTTAGCCATGAATGTAGGATCCATGATATATGGAAAAGAAGAACAAAAAGAGAAGTCAGAATCATAAGAAGAAGAGAATATTGATGGTGTAGTTTTCCTTGAATCAAAGCTCATTAATGCAATAAAAGACATTGGCAACCTCAAAAGGACGAATAAGAGGCAAGCAAAGGAGGTCATTCTTTTCAAAACCCTGATAGAGGAAGAAAAAAGAGTGGAAGAAGTAATACAAATCTAGCTGTTAGGGAAGGAAGAGAATTGTGAGAAGCTAGAAGTAGAAATCATCTCCTCAAGGAAAGAAATAGAGAAGACAATACGAAAGCTAAACATGAAATTGAAGCTTGAAAAGAGTACTTAATTATTGGAGGACATTCTCAACAGCCAAAGATGACATCAAGGCTAGTCTTGGTTATGATGGTGAACAAAATAATTCCAACGAAAGTACAAGCACTAAGCCACCAATAAAAGAAGATGAAGCGAAACCAAGATGCTATGTTGATCCTCTCAAAGGGTCCATAAACAATGCAAGCAACAATAGAAAAAGAGATGATGATCAACAAAGATTTGAATATTCTTCAAAATAAAACAAGGTTGACTTAAGAAGAACATAAATATTTGAATCCTTTCCAACAAAGAATCAAAACAACTTCAGAAGAAGCGCTCCATACCATGAGGTTTGCTATCATCATAGCTAAGGGGGTTTTCTATCTTATCTTGGGTTCTTGTGAGTAATAACACACTTCTTATGTGCTAGGGTTTCTCTTTATGTGACGCACTTGAATTACTGGACTGATTTCTTCTAAGAAAAGTTGGTTGAGTTTTCTACGAAGATTGGGTTTCCGAGGGTAAAATATTTGTGTCTATTGTGCATGGCTGTCCTTCTATGATATTTTGTTTTTGCTGCAATTTAACGTTGAAATTGTTATTTTTTCATACAATTATAGCATTATAATTCAATTTCATAATATCAATAGGATCACTATAAGAAAGACAAAGCATATAAACAAAGAACACGAGAATTTATCCCGGGAAACCCAATAGGGAGAAAACCCAGGAACCTTCGTATAGAGATGAATAATTCTCAGAACATAGTATAGAGATGAGAGAGAGAAAGTAGAAAATATCTCTAACCAAACCCCCAAAATAAGCTTATCCTAGCTGCAGGTGCTATCTCCTCTCCAAGTGAGGCGAACTTGTTGTGATTGAGTGAGTGTTGAAATGAGGCATACGACCTCTCTATTTATACACATCCAAAAATGAATTTTTCCCTTTCTGGGATGACCTGAATTTTCCCAAACTAGGCTGACCTGACTAGGGAAGTTCTACCCATTGTTTGGGGTAGAATGCCCACTGTTTTGGGGAAATTTACCCATTGGGATGACTTGTCTAATTGACAGGGCCGACTTGTCTTGGGCGAATATAAAAATACATTTAATAATCATTTTCTATACTTAATTTTATCCCCAAGTTTTACATTGATTCTTTCAAGGGTTTACATGATTCATTAAATCAAGATCAACTCCCGTAGGAGGTAAAAATAACTACAATAAAATATAATAAGAATATCTTCCGAAGTTTCACAAAATCCAAAACTCCCTCTTAACAAGGAAGGTATTCTTCGGTCATCATAAACATCAAGATGATCTGGGTTTCATTTGTACATCTATATTGTCTCAATCATCTCTATACATACTAAATGTTGTCAACATAGTCTCAGTCCTTCAAGAAGTGTCATCATGCATCAACTCTACTAGTCCTTCGGTGAGTACAAGAGTAGTCTCTCCATCCTACCTGGATGTCCAAGAGATAGGCTTTACCATCTGCTTTACCATCTGATACCTTTCCATCTCATCTGCCGATGGGATCCTCCCATACTTGAATGAGAACCTGGATGAGCAATGGTGCACAACCATCTACTACCTGTTTGTTTCATCTACCGATTGGATACTCCCATACTTGGCTAAGAACCTGAACAAGTAGAGGTACCTATGCAATCATCACACGACCATCTACTACCTGTCAGTCTCATTTGCGGATGGGATTGCTCCCATACCTGGTTGAGAACTTGGATGAATAGAGGTACCTGTTTGGAACCCGATCATCTACTACTTGTCCGTCTGATATTCCAATGGGATTACTCCCATACCCGGCTAAGAACCTGGACGATTAGAGGTACTTGGGTGGAACCTGACCATCTACTACCTCTCCATATCATTTGCCGATTGGATTTCTCCCATACCTGGCTGAGAACCTGGACGAGTAGAGGCACCTGGGTGAAAGCAGGGTAAACATATCTATGTCATCTCTCCCTCTCAAGCAGGGACATGTTCTCTTCCACTCCAAGTATTCCACAAAAGTATTCAAACTTTATCCTGGGAAGAGGCTTGGTGAGAACATCTGGAGTCTAGTCATATGTCGAAACATACTGTAACTTAGCCACATGTAACATCCCCTCCCATCATTCCAAACCACAGAGAGAACATGACTGTAACATGGGGGTGTCTGATTCTTCCCCAAATCCATAGGACTAAATTTTACCATTTAAATAAAATGCATACTAAAATTACACAGCGGAATTTAAACATATTTTTACACACACAAACAGTAAAGCATCAACATATCTATCACAAGCAGAGGATGATTCAAGATGTAGAGAATCAATCCCATTCCAATGTTATGCACATATTTCATATCAACCATATTAAGATAATCATTTCAATCCATTAACATGAATAGTTATCATTCAGAAGTAACACATTGCAGAACACAGAATGCATATAATTTAAACCACAGAGAGCACTTATCTTTGAGATGAAGTTGTCCAAACAACTGGCTATGTGAGAGAAACGTTCCACCCAACCATAGATCTCTGTCTAGCCTATATTCTTTCAGCTGAGAGATCACCCCCGAGCTGGGTTTTGTATCCACTAAGGAGGAACTAAACAAGATCACTCACAACCATGGTTTCATTCAAACAATCATGCTAATCCAACAGACAGTTGGGTTCATCAAGCATGCAATAAGAAAAGGAGGAGGATGCTAAGCTAGTGAGCTCAAACACAAAGCTATAAGTATCTCAAATGAACTCCACAGTCATGGCACCCACAATACCTATCTCACCCAACACAAGGAAGGTCCCCTTCTTTGTTGCATAGTCCCTCAGGTGTCCCTTCCCTCCAGTGCTATTCAGGGTGGGCATAGAAAGGTATAGCTACCAATTCCTTGAGATTCTATCCTTCACTGGGTTTATCAAGCAAACCCAACCTCTATTCAATCATTCACACTTGGATTTCTCACAATTCTATCATCAAATAACCCCAATCCCATCACTGGATTTCTGGGCTATAAAAATTGTGTTTTCCAATTGATTTCAGGGTATCTAATACTCTCAATTTTTCCCCAAGGTTCATATCTATGGATCCCCCATTGGATTTCACTGTCAATACCAAATTCTGGGCGTTTATGGCACTTCAAAACGTGGGTTCTTGCAAAGTTACGATTTTTGGTTTTTCTCACTGTTGGGCATGTGTACTGTATGAAAACTGATACCGGGATGTTCAACAATGTAATGGGAATGAGGAAGAACCAACTCCCATGAGGTAGGGTGACTTGTGGTACAAGAAAAATAGAGCCCATACCTGCCATACGAATTTCTGGGCTGCCCATGCTCCATTGAAGCCATGGACTGATTTCTCAACAACTTTCTTACAACTGAAATAAATGTTAGCAAGGAAAGTCAAATGGGTTCTCAAAATCAAATTTGGCAGCCTATGGTTCAATCCCATAGCCCCCTCACCACTCCCTAGTGGAATACACATGGCCCCTTCTCATTAGTTGCTTCCATAGCCAGTTTTGGTATTTTATTGAAATATTAATATTTACATCATTTTACAATGTTCCATGGATTAATAGAACATGGATAGCAAAATATCAAATACTTTCCTTTCTAAATAAAATCCAAGCATACACTAGCGGGGCCTTGGCCTTGAGCTCCACGCTAGGACACATACATAGCATGAACACAATATTTACATTAAAATCCAATATATCATAAGGGTCAAAATTGGGGTATTACATTCCCCTCCCCCTTAGAACAACACCGTCCTCGGTGTTCTCAAAACTGAACAAAAATTAGAATGCCTCTCTCATGGCATCGTCCAACTCCCATGTAGCCTTATCGGGACTAAGGTGCTTCCATTGGACCTTTACCTGCCCGATGGCTCTGTTCCGGAGCAATGCGAATTTCTTGTCGAGGATGCGCATAGGCTCTACTTGGAACTCTCCCTCGGGTTCCACCTGTATCACATTGCAATCAATCATATGATTAGGACCATGTACATACTTCTTAAGCAAAGATACATGGAAAACATTATGAGCTCTTATGTTAGAAGGCAATGCAATTCTATATGCAACTGGCCCTATCCTATCAAGGAATTCAAATGGCCCACAATATCTTGGTGCCAACTTGGCACAACTCCCCAACTTGAAAGAACTTTTCCTTGGTTTCACTCTCAAATAAACATGATCCCCAATCTGAAAGTCCTTATGCACTCTTTTCAAATTTGCATAAATTTTTTGCCTGTCCCGAGCTGCCTTTAAATTCTGCCTGATCTTAACAACTTCCTGTTCCATTTCCTTGATCATCTCTGGTCCAAGCACTACCCTATTCACCGGACTATCCCAATTCACTGGAGTCCTGCATCCCTTTCCATACATTACCCCAAATGGACTCATCCCCAATGATGCATGATGCCCATTATTGTATGCAAATTCTACCAAGTGTAGGTAATCTTTCCACTTGGATTGTTTATCCATCACATACATTCTCAGCATGTCTTCAAGAACCTGATTCACCCTCAGTTTGGCCATCTGTTTGAGGGTGATATGTTGTACTAAAATTCAATCTAGTTCCCAATTCCTGAAATAATCCTTTCCAGAAATTGGAAGTGAACTTTGTATCACAATTAGAAATTATTTCCTTGGGAAATCCATGCAACCTGAATATCTCTCTCATGAAAATATTTGCAATGTCATTAGCCTTGTGGGTGGACTTGACTGGAATAAAGTGAGCTACCTTTGATAGCTTGTCCACCACAACCATGATTGAATTATGCTTCTTCATTGTCATGGGCAGACCTGTTATAAAATCCATAGAGATCACTTCCCACATCCACTCTGGAATGGGTAAGGGCTGCAAAAATCCTGTTGGATGTTAGTGTTCTGCCTTGACTTGTTGGCACTTCTGACACCTAGCAATGTACTCAACTATGTCCTTCTTCATACCATGCCAAAAGTATTGCTTTCTTGCTGCTGTTATAGTTTTCTGATATCCCAGGTGTCCAGAGTATGGCATTTGATGTATTTCATCCATCACTAGCTTCTTCAAATATGCACTATTTGGAATGTACAGTCTATCTTTGTAGATGAGGATATCATCTTCAACAAGCTGATATCCTGCACACTTTTCATCTATATTTTTCTGCTGCAACTTTTCTTTAATTTGAAGATAAGTGTCATCACTAGTTTGAGCTTCTAGAACCCTTGTCTTCAAATCTGATTTGCACATACTTAATGCTGCAACATGAAATTTTCTGCTAAGAGCATCTGCAACCTTATTCTCTTTCCCCTTTACATGCTTAATTTCAAAATCGAATTCACATAGAAATTCCATCCACCTGGCTTTCCTAGCATTCAAGTTTGGTTGGTAAAACAAATACTTCAAGCTCATGTGGTTCGTCCTAAGCTCGAATCTTCTTCCCAACAAATAATGTCTCCACATCTTAAGAGCATGTACTATGGCTGCTAATTCTAAATCATGCGTGGCATAATTCTTTTCATGCTCTTTTAATTTCCTTGACTCATAGAAAATCACAAATCCTTCTTGCATGAGCACTCCACCTAGCCCTTCAATGCAAGCATATGTGCACACTATGAAATCCTTCCTTGGATCTGCTATCTTCAAAACAGGACCGCTGGTAAGTAACTCCTTCAGCTGCTGAAAACTTTGCTCACATTTTTCAGACTATGCAAACTTGATATTCTTCCTTTGCAATGAAGTGTTTGGATGAGCTATCTTGGAGAAGCCTTCAATAAACCTTCTGTAGTAACTAGCAAGGCCCATAAAAGATCTAACATCTGAAACATTCTTGGGAGTAGGCCAATCCGTTATGGCTTCAATCTTTTCTGGATCCACTGCAATACCCTATTCTGAAATGACATTACCCAAATATTGCACCTTCTTTTGGTAAAACTCACACTTGCTTAGCTTGGCATACAGTTGATGTTCTCTAAGGACTTGCAACACCATCCTTAGATGTTCCTCATGTTCTTCTTTATTCCTTGAATAGACAAGAATGTCATCCAAGAACACAATCACAAACTTATCCAAGTATTTGCTGAAGACACTATTCATGAGACACATGAATGTAGTAGGTGCATTGGTAAGACCAAATGGCACCATAGTGAACTCATAATGACCATATCTAGTTCTGAAATCCGTCTTGTGAATGTCTTCTTCTTTAATCCTCACTTGATGATAGCTAGACCTCAAGTCAATCTTGGAAAACACTTTAGCTTCCTTCATTTGATCAAATAATTTATCAATCCTTGGAAATGGGTACTTATTCTTGACTGTCACTTTATTTAGCTTCTTGTAATCAATACAAAGCCTTAAAGTCCCATCCTTCTTCTTGACAAAGAACATCGGTGCTCCCTAAGGAGACACACTTGGCCTGATATACCTTTTGTCCATTAACTCCTGTAGCTGCATCTTTAACTCTAACAATTCTGGTGTGCTCATTCTATAAGGAGCTTTGGAATTTGGTGCTGCCCCTGGAACAAGATCGATGGTAAATCAACATATCTCTTTGGTGGTAGTCCCGACACTTCATCCAGAAACACATCTTTAAACTCTTTCAATATCTAGAAGTCTTCTATCCTTGGACCTTTGTCCTCTTACGAATCTAATATATGGACTGCATATAATTGGAAACGATGCTTGTAAAATTTTTTCAACTGTAAGGATGAAATTTGCTTGGGAATTCCTCTTACCAATCTTGGCCTTCCCTCTTCATCAATGCACTCAAGTGCTTTCTCTTAACAATCCAACTTGGCTCTATGCCTTTCCAACCAATCCATTCCAATTAAGGCATCATAAGATCCTAATGGTATTACATTTAATTCTGCATGTGTGTGGAGTCCATTCAATTCTATGGGGCACTCCACCACTACTTCATTAACTTTTCTCTTGGTCCCTGTGGCTAATTGAACTAGCCAACACTTATTATGCTTCACTTTTCTAAGAGAACAACCTTCAACCACTTTTGGAGAAACATAACTATGAGTAGATCCTGGATCAATTAAAACAGAAATAGATTGCTTAGCAATCTTACCTTCAACTTCCACCACTGATGATTGATGGTCTGCCTGATGATTATCCAATGCTGCATAAATTTGAGGCGTTTCCCTTTCCATGTCCTCCACTGTTGCCTCTCCCTTTAAGTTGTGCAAACTTCGGGGATTCTCCCTCCGATGTGGACAATCCTTTAGCATGTGGTTTTCTCCACATCGCCAACACTGAAGTGGCCCTTTTGATGTCTTATCTGTTGCTACTGCTGGCTTGAATCCGCTCCTTGCTTGATGCCCCTGTGGAAAGGTTCTAGGCTGAATTTTGAATGGTGGTTTGAAGCCACTTTTCTTTTGATCAAACCTCCCTCTCGGATTTCCTTTCCATGCTGGGTGAACCTCTGATTTTCCTTTATTCTGTTCATAGAAATGCATTTCCATTCTAATGCCTTCATCAAGACTTGGTGTGTCAGAACCCGTTAATTCTGAAAAATTTAAAAATTTTTATTCGTAACAATAAATGTTAATTAGGTAGTATTTCTGATATTGTTTTAATTTAAACAACTAACATAAACTGTTTAAAGACTCTGTTTTATTAAAACTTTGATTTCGGTGATTGTAATTAATGATTGTTTTGTTTTGAACCGCAAGGGAAGAGCTAGTCGTAGTTGACTGGCTTACTTAGCTTACGAGCTAATGCATACGTCGTCTTTTGTTTCTCAGGTGCGTCAGTGAAGTAAGGATCACTGTATGTTAAACTTGGTGAGCATCAATACTCCCTATACTTCAAAACTTAATGATCGTCATGATATTTCTTATTCAGCTAGTATCGTCAAGTGTTACGAAGATTTACATTGTCTCAGTTATAATTATGTTTTTATGATTATTATGCTATGTTACTGTTGTAACTAAAATGAAACATTTGTGATATCAGAATTTTTGGCTGTAACAGTGTCTTTGCATCATGTGACCTGTTGTCAACTTAATACCGGTGACTACTGTTTTGTTCATGCATTGATAATGCGAGTTGAGAAGGTGACGCCTCTAGCGTTGTTTCAATATGATCCTATGCGTTGAAGTCCAATGTCCACTTAGAGTTTAACTTATGTTACTTGACGGTGCCTTGATTTTAACTATCTTTACGATGTACACCTGTAGATGAAGCTCTATTTCAACATCTTAATAATAGAGGTTTATTTTTCATATTGTTACTGTTAACAATAGTATTGATAGCAATTCTGATGCTAGTATATAATGGCAATATATTTATTGTCTTAAAGACTTGGTAACATTCAAGTATTAAATAACGAGGCATTTTAATTTGAAGGTTGACTACCTTGGTACTTATATGAACATAGAAATGTAATATGCACCTGGCATTAATCTATGACTTGGTATTAATTTATATATATAATGATTGTACAATAATCATAATATTCCATACATTGGCAAACTTTATATTCTATATAGTGTTATGGTTGTATTTATCATACTAGGCCATAGAGAAAACTCTAGGGTTGAAGTTGACCAACATCTTGTGTAAAGTGATATGCGAAAGACATTAACCTATGCCCTGGTTTCATTGTAAATGTGCATTAACTTGATTTTGTCATAGTCCTAATGTTCTTCCCTTACCATGGATAAGATTTATAACTAAGTTATGTTAAAGTATTATCCACCCTATTAAGTTATGGAATAATCCATATATGATGTTGACTAACTCTTATTTCTATCATTGTAGTGATTATACATTCCCATTGCTTGGGATTCTCGACGATTCAAATGCAAGGCTATATGCCAAATGATTATATATCATTTGTTATCTCATACGTTTGACTTATATATGACATGATTTGGAAAAGAATCGGTGTATAATTATTTGGTTGGCAATGAAACTATAGGTTCTCGACCCATGCTACGTTGATTTATTTGAGTGCTACGTGGTTGCATCTCCTCCATGCGATGGGCGATATATAAGCTGCTATTGAAACCCTACAGGTTATTGTAGTTGCCTTCGGGCTCGGGTCCTAAGGATGAAACCCTCCCTGTCTGAGTTTTGTAATGAAGGCACTGTAACAATGTGCAGAGTGTGGTGGTTATGGCCTTGAGGTTCCATTCGGCAATAGGGTATGTCCTCGGCTCTGGGGATAGCGTCTGCTATAGTTTTATTGCTTCGTGGTCTCGTTGTTCTTTATAAGTTTAAGTCCCAGCTATTTACAGTTCGTCACTGTGCTGGTGTGGGTAAGAGATAGGGTTCTCGGTAATGTCTTTAGGTTATGAGAGAGTTGATGCCATTGGGCTTTGGGTTTGCTTCTCGACTGATTCAGTTCCAGTTTGAGGTCTCCGTCTGCAAGGTTTGTCTGTCGTGGCCGTCATTGGAAGAGTTTGAGGGTGTTCCTTGCTCTTTCAACCGACGAGGGTGATGGGGGTTTCAGTGTCTGCTCCCACCGGTGGCTTCCAGAATATCCACGGCTACATTGCTCAGGTAATAAATAACCTTATTTTCGCAATTTCTGTTTTGCAAGCAGTGTAGATATACAATTATTTAAAACTCTCGGCATAAACAGTGTATTAACATCTTTCAGCATTGAATGTGCAGGTCACGCGGCTCTGAAGGTGTACAGGGTTCTTTCTCCAACGCTGGCTCAACCGGGTAAGCCTGGTTATCCACGGCTGTCTCTTCCTTTGCTGGTTTTGTGGTTAGGGTTGTGTCATGGAGGAAAACTCCTGTGTAGTGAGGTCGTTTGACGACTTGATGTTCATGGTTGCAATCATCTGTATAAGTTATTTTGTTTGAATGAAAGGGTTGAAACCTTGTTATGTTTATTGGAGAGCCCTTCACGGCTCAGACTGTATGAGGCCAGGGTTTCTGTTATTGTACTTTGTAATTGCTAAGCGTAGGGTTCCATCCTCGCTGCATAAAATTTATACTTAATATATTACTGGGCCTATCATGGCCGTGTTCATTTTTGGGTTTCGTTAAATTATTCAAAAGTATTTGAACTGTAAGGATAGATGAATTCTTCGGTACCTGCAATGGATGTTAACTCTGTTATAAATGAAACCCTATGATTGTCTCTCTGCGTTTTTCTTCGTTTTGGAGTATTAAATAAAAGATTGTGGAAGTTTATCCACTATGTCTGTAATAGTTAATAGCATAGGGTTATTATGGCGAATTGGGGGTTTTGTTTTGTGTTCAATGCATAAGTATGATATTGTTAACTCGGTGGTGACTGGGTACGAGTTGTAACAATTTATTTTGAATCTATATAATTATTAAATAAAACTATGAATAGAATAATATATACATAGAACTATGTGTTAAGATGCTGTAGGTTCTGTCTGTCATAAAAAAGCATTCTTTTCAATTGTTTTCAGTCTGTCGAAGGAATAATATAAGGCTACGGCCGTGTAGGGTTTGTGGACTACCTAAGGAAGAACATTTGTACAGAATAAATATGATTACTGTGTAAACTTAAGATGGTTTGTAACAGCCAAAGATGGTTGCGTTCATCGACAGTTTCTCTGTTGTGTAATATGTTTGTTTTTGTTTAAAACAACTTTGTTAATTCTATTATAATAAGCATGGCTAATGTATTATAATTACTAGGTTGAAGGAGAATAATACTATACAGTTGCTAAGTGTTTGTGTTTGACTACTGTGTAGATGATTAAGATTATGTGGAAGCTTGTAACAATGAAATATTGTTACAGTCACCTCTTTAGATAATCGATAGCTGTCAAACATGTTCTGAGTATAAACAATATATTTAAAAATGAGTTTTGTTTATCTGTTAACTCAATATAAGAATGACCTAAAACTAAAGTTGACTGAAATATGCTATACATATATATATGCAGGTATATTACTGGAATATCTATTGTTTAATATTTCTGTCTATTATTGAACCATTAACAGGAATTCTAGAATATGCCTAAACATGGTAATTATTAACTATAACAGTAACAATTAGGTTCTGTATAAGATAAATACTCTATTTAAATAAAAATAGGAAATCTCTATAACATCTGCGTTTCTGAAATTTATAACAAAAGGGAGTACAGAGACTGATTTACTGAAGTTGAATACAGTCAAAAACATAGTTGTACTAGTCTATCTCATATGAAAATAAATTAAATCAACAACAGGAAGAGTGGCAGAACCTGTAGCTATGGTAGACAATAACAGCAATGGGAGGCTGTTCCTCCCTACCAATTCCTGGAGAGTGCCCAGACAGCACTTCTCAGGACCCCCGAGCTTGCTCTGGTCTAACTGGCTGGAATCTAGGTACGGCCAATAATTCCCTCAGCCCAAATTAGCTATACTGGAACCAAGTTACTGCAACTTCCTGCTTCAAAAACACTTCCTTACTGTTTTCCCACTTCCTCAATGGGACTCCTGAATAGCATTCACCTGAATGTATTCTCCCTCTAGAACAATTGCTGAACCCCCAGCTCAGTTCATTGAGTAGTATTTAAAAGATTGCCTAGGTCTTAGTTGGGCTAACTGTCATTAATGAGCCACCTGCTCAGATTCCACTTTCTTGGGGAATCATGACCCCAAAATATAGGGAAGTTGCCACCTGCAACTCAGGAAGTGTTTGAGGATGCTGCCACTTGTCTTTTGTCCTTCCACCTAATTCCATCCACCAGTTAGACCAGTAACCTCTTTTAACAGCTCTCCCATGCTGTTGTCTCCATAATTTATTTATTAATAATAATTATTCAGATTTTACATTCCATTTCTGGAGACTCTGCTGAGTCATCCCTTCCTACTTAGCATTTAATTTAACATAATGTTCTCAGGAATATTAAAAATAATTACATTATTTTAATAAAATTGGGGTATGTGACATACACACCCCCTTAAAATGTAACATCGTCCTCGATGTTACTTATTCTTCTTCTTCAGCTACCTGCTGGAATAGATGGGGATATGCTTCCCGCATCTTACTTTCCAGCTCCCAGGTAGATTCTTCAGGACTAAGGTGCTTCCATTGCACCTTCACTTGTCCAATTATCCGGTTCCGTAGAGTAATTTCCCTCCTCCCGAGGATACAATCCGGTTCTACCAGAACTTCCCCTTCTGGTTCTACCTGTACAATGTTCCAATCAATAACATGAGTAGCATCATGAATATACTTTTTCAAAACAGAGATATGAAAAACATTGTGTACTTTTAAATTTGGCGGTAATGCTAACTGATAAGCAACTTGACCAATTCTGGCTAAAATTTCAAATGGACCACAGTAACGTGGTGCTAATTTTGCACAACTTCCTAATCTTAGGGAGCTTTTCTTTGGTCTTACCTTGATGAACACATGTTCACCTACCTGGAACTCTTTAGGAGTTCTTTTCAAATCTGCTTGACTCTTTTGCCGATCCTGGGCAATCTTCAAGTTTTCCTGCACTTGTTTCACAATCTGTTCCATTTCTTTCAATAAATCAGGTCCTAACACTAATCTATCTACGGGATTACTCCAAGAGATAGGAGTGTTGCATTTTCGTCCATACAAAACCTCAAAAGGACTAAACTTAGCTGATGATTGATAGCTGTTATTGTATGCAAATTCAGCTAAGTGTAAATAATCCTCCCACTTACCTGGTTGATCTTTAACATACATCCTTAACAGATCTTCTAATATTTGATTAACTCTTTCCGTTTGTCCGTCAGTCTGAGGATGGAAAGAGGTGCTGAAATTTAAAGTGGTGTTTAATCCTTTGAACAAGGATCTCCAAAAATTTCCTGTAAATTTAGGATCCCTGTCTGATATAATAACCTTTGGAATACCGTGTAACCGAAAAATCTGTTTTAGAAAGATATCTGCTATGTTTGCAGCCTTGTATGTGGTTTTAACAGGAATAAAATGTGCTGATTTACTTAATTTGTCTACCACTACCATAATTGAATCATTCTGATGTTGGTTTTTGGGTAAACCCGTAATGAAATCCAGGCTAATTATTTCCCATTTCCAGCTAGGAATAGGTAAAGGTTGCAGCAATCCAGCTGGATGTTGATGTTCTGTTTTTACTTGTTGGCAGTCCAAACACTTCGCTAAATATTCAGCAGTTTCAGATTTCATGTTAGGCCAAAAATATTCTTTTCTCAACATAGTGATAGTCTTTTGATAGCCAGGGTGCCCGGAGTAAGGGGTTTTATGTATTTCGTCTAAAATTAACAGCTTAACTGTAGGTGCATTAGGGATATACAGCCTGTCTTTAAACAGCAAAAATCCGTTTTCATTTAAACTATACCCTTTTAGCAAACTTTCTGTGGGCTGTTCTTGGGCTGTAATTTGTAAATGTTGATAATTTTCGTCTAAATTTATCCCTTCAGCCAGCTGTTCATTTAAATCAGAGGTGTAAGTGCTGCTAGCTGATATAAAATTCAGTTTTGCATTCCTACTCAAGGCATCAGCCACCTTATTCTCCTTCCCTTTTATGTGTTGGATTTCAAAATCGTATTCACTTAGGAATTCCAGCCACCTGGCTTGTCTTGCATTTAGATTTGGCTGGTCTAAAAGGTATTTCAGACCTTTATTATCTGTTAGTAAGGTAAATTTTCTTCCTATTAGGTGGTGTCGCCACATCTTTAAAGCATGAATTACAGCAGCTAATTCTAGGTCATAAGTGGCATAATTCTTTTCATGGATTTTCAGCTTCCTAGATTCGTAAGCAATGACATGTCCTTCTTGAGTCAGCACTCCGCCTAAGCCATCATTACAAGCGTCGGTACAAACTATGAAATCTTTATTTGGGTCCGCTATTCTAAGAATAGGTGCAGTTGTCAATAAAGTCTTAAGTTTCTTGAAACTTTCTTCACATTTCGCATTCCAATCAAACTTCTTGCCTTTCTTCTGCAAAGAAGTGATTGGGTTGGCTATTTTTGAAAAGCCTTCAATAAACCTCCGGTAGTAACCGGTAATTCCCATGAAAGATCTAACGTCCGTCACATCTTTAGGTACTGGCCATTCTTCAATCGCCCGAATCTTTTCGGGATCCACTGAAATCCCTTCCTTAGTAACTACATGTCCTAAGTACTGGATTTCATCTTTGAAGAAGTCACATTTGCTAAATTTCGCAAAAAGTTGTTGTTCTCTTAGTTCTTGTAAAACGATACGTAAGTGTTCCTTGTGCTCCTCCTCGCTCTTAGAATAGACTAAAATGTCGTCGATAAATACAACCACAAATTTATCTAAGTACTTGTGCATTATGTTGTTCATTAAGCACATGAAAACCGCTGGGGCATTAGTAAGTCCAAATGGCATTACGACAAATTCGTAATGTCCATACCTGGTTCTAAAGGCTGTTTTGAAAATGTCTTCTTCTTTAATTCTTACCTGATGATAACCCGATCTTAGATCGATCTTAGAGAATACCGTAGCCCCACGTAGTTGATCAAACAGATCATCAATACGAGGTAACGGATACCTGTTTTTGATCGTCATCTTGTTTAGTTGACGATAATCTATGCAAAGTCGCATAGTTCCGTCCTTCTTTTTAACGAAAATCACTGGTGCTCCCCAAGGGGATACACTGGGTCGGATATAGTTCTTATCTATTAACTCCTTCAACTGAGTTTTCAACTCGTTAAGCTCCAAGATATTCATACGATACGGGGCTTTTGAACTGGGAACAGCACCTGGTACCAGCTCAATGGTAAAGTCAAGCTCTCTCTTGGGAGGCAATTCTGGAATTTCCTCAGGAAAAACGTCAATAAATTCATTGACGACAGGAATGTTCTCTACTGTTTTCTGGTTGTTTTCAAATTTATCTGTCTCGTTTGTAATAGTTACAGCATAGGTCTTGCATCCTTTCCTGACTGCTCTTTTAAGTTGTAATGCAGAAATTTGCCTCACTACTGTTTTCCTAGGAATACCCCTAACAGTTACAGGCTGTCCACTACTGTTTATACACCTAAAAGTTTTGTCAAAACAGTTTAAAACGACCCTATGTTGTTCCAACCAGTCCATTCCGATAAGTATGTCATATGAGCCAAGTGGTAAAACGTTCAGTTTAACTGTAGTTCTAAAATCAGTCATGTTTAAGATGCATTCTTTTACATAGCAGTTTACTTTCTTCTTAGCCCCAGTAGCTAATTGTACAGACCAAGAATTATCAAACCTTTCAACAGTCAAATTACATTTTTCTACCAGCTGAGGTGAAATATAACTAAGACTTGCACCGGGATCTATTAATATAGTAACTGGGGTTTTGTTAATCATACCTCCTACTTCCACCATGGAAGTTTGGTAGTCAGCCTGGCGGTTTTCCAACGCTGCATTGATTCGGGGCATAGTTCCTGCAAAATCTCCAACTGTCATTTCGTCTTGAACAGTATGAATATTGCTGACTTGTTTCTTTCTGTTTGGGCAGACTGAAGCATAATGTGGCCCATTACATTCCCAGCACTTGACAGGTTCTTTTCGCTCAAAATTTTTGATGTAGTTTCCATGGTTATTAGGAGTCTCTTTGCTGTTTTTGTAATTGTTTGAATGGCTGACAGCTCCATTTTTGTTTCCTTGGAAACTTTTACTATTAAAGTGGTTCCCGTTTTTGCCATTCTTGAAATTTTTATGGGGAACAAATTCCTTTTTCTTGTACTCGATCAGATTGCTGTTCTTTTTGGCTTTCCAACTGGCTATCCCTTCTTTCTTTTTATTCTGTTCGTAACAGAAGTTTGCCTTGCGCATAGCTTCTTCCAGTGTTTTGGGGTTGTCATATTCAATTCTGTCCTTGATATGATAAGGCAGGCAACTAAGAAACCGCTGTATTTTTGGTTTCTCTTCGACAAAATATGGTACATAACGCAACAGACTTAAAAATTTACTGTTTAAGTCCTTCATCGTCATAGATCCGAGTTTTAGTTCATAAAATTCTTTAGCCCTTTCTTCATAATACTGCTCGGACAGGAATTTCTTCTTGAAATACCTTTTAAAGGTACTCCAATTAACTTCTCTTTCTTTGATCCCTTTGACCCTTTTCAGGTCTTGCCACCATATGTCCGCCTTTCCCGAGAGGTTGTATATGGCCATTCTTGCCTTTAGCTGATTTGAGTAGTTATAGATCTGAAAATATTTTCTCATCCCGGATAACCAAGATTCTGCCTCTTCTCCAGTTTCAGTTTCTCCATTGAAAGTTGGGGGCTTTATCTTCTTAAACTCCCCGGAAATCTCTTCATAAGGCCTGTACTTTTTCCTTCGGTTGTGCATCTCAGCTTCACTGCTGTCACTGCTAGTGTGATAACTGGGTTGTCCCTTTCTTTCTTCAGATGAGGAACTGCTGTCAGATTTAGTTGGTTTTGTCCTTTTTGACCCTCTTGGATGATTAACTTCTTCTGAGTCAGCTGGTTTGCTCCTTCCGTCAGTTTGAAATTTTTCTATCAATAGCTGATTTAGCTGTTCCTGAGTCTTTAGAATTCTTTCATTATCCTTCTTAACCGTTTCCATTTCTGTCTTTAATCCTCTTATAGTCTGCATCAGCTCAGTGGTGTGAGCAATTTCTTCTTCTGCCTCTAGTTCTTTTGACATCCGTCTTGTCCCAGCATTGGGAGATTCCTCCTCAGCATATTCTCCCAGTTTTTCCATATCTGTCTGAAAAATTCAGAAAAGAGAATTTTTCTGTACTGTACATTAAACCGAAATATATGTTAGTATTTTATAAATAAAACAAAATCTTCTTTTATGATCGCTGTTTACGGAAGTTTAGTGGAGTCACATCCAGGCCTAGTGTCTGAACCTCGCTCTGATACCACATGTCAGAACCCGTTAATTCTGAAAAATTTAAAAATTTTTATTCGTAACAATAAATGTTAATTAGGTAGTATTTCTGATATTGTTTTAATTTAAACAACTAACATAAACTGTTTAAAGACTCTGTTTTATTAAAACTTTGATTTCGGTGATTGTAATTAATGATTGTTTTGTTTTGAACCGCAAGGGAAGAGCTAGTCGTAGTTGACTGGCTTACTTAGCTTACGAGCTAATGCATACGTCGTCTTTTGTTTCTCAGGTGCGTCAGTGAAGTAAGGATCACTGTATGTTAAACTTGGTGAGCATCAATACTCCCTATACTTCAAAACTTAATGATCGTCATGATATTTCTTATTCAGCTAGTATCGTCAAGTGTTACGAAGATTTACATTGTCTCAGTTATAATTATGTTTTTATGATTATTATGCTATGTTACTGTTGTAACTAAAATGAAACATTTGTGATATCAGAATTTTTGGCTGTAACAGTGTCTTTGCATCATGTGACCTGTTGTCAACTTAATACCGGTGACTACTGTTTTGTTCATGCATTGATAATGCGAGTTGAGAAGGTGACGCCTCTAGCGTTGTTTCAATATGATCCTATGCGTTGAAGTCCAATGTCCACTTAGAGTTTAACTTATGTTACTTGACGGTGCCTTGATTTTAACTATCTTTACGATGTACACCTGTAGATGAAGCTCTATTTCAACATCTTAATAATAGAGGTTTATTTTTCATATTGTTACTGTTAACAATAGTATTGATAGCAATTCTGATGCTAGTATATAATGGCAATATATTTATTGTCTTAAAGACTTGGTAACATTCAAGTATTAAATAACGAGGCATTTTAATTTGAAGGTTGACTACCTTGGTACTTATATGAACATAGAAATGTAATATGCACCTGGCATTAATCTATGACTTGGTATTAATTTATATATATAATGATTGTACAATAATCATAATATTCCATACATTGGCAAACTTTATATTCTATATAGTGTTATGGTTGTATTTATCATACTAGGCCATAGAGAAAACTCTAGGGTTGAAGTTGACCAACATCTTGTGTAAAGTGATATGCGAAAGACATTAACCTATGCCCTGGTTTCATTGTAAATGTGCATTAACTTGATTTTGTCATAGTCCTAATGTTCTTCCCTTACCATGGATAAGATTTATAACTAAGTTATGTTAAAGTATTATCCACCCTATTAAGTTATGGAATAATCCATATATGATGTTGACTAACTCTTATTTCTATCATTGTAGTGATTATACATTCCCATTGCTTGGGATTCTCGACGATTCAAATGCAAGGCTATATGCCAAATGATTATATATCATTTGTTATCTCATACGTTTGACTTATATATGACATGATTTGGAAAAGAATCGGTGTATAATTATTTGGTTGGCAATGAAACTATAGGTTCTCGACCCATGCTACGTTGATTTATTTGAGTGCTACGTGGTTGCATCTCCTCCATGCGATGGGCGATATATAAGCTGCTATTGAAACCCTACAGGTTATTGTAGTTGCCTTCGGGCTCGGGTCCTAAGGATGAAACCCTCCCTGTCTGAGTTTTGTAATGAAGGCACTGTAACAATGTGCAGAGTGTGGTGGTTATGGCCTTGAGGTTCCATTCGGCAATAGGGTATGTCCTCGGCTCTGGGGATAGCGTCTGCTATAGTTTTATTGCTTCGTGGTCTCGTTGTTCTTTATAAGTTTAAGTCCCAGCTATTTACAGTTCGTCACTGTGCTGGTGTGGGTAAGAGATAGGGTTCTCGGTAATGTCTTTAGGTTATGAGAGAGTTGATGCCATTGGGCTTTGGGTTTGCTTCTCGACTGATTCAGTTCCAGTTTGAGGTCTCCGTCTGCAAGGTTTGTCTGTCGTGGCCGTCATTGGAAGAGTTTGAGGGTGTTCCTTGCTCTTTCAACCGACGAGGGTGATGGGGGTTTCAGTGTCTTCTCCCACCGGTGGCTTCCAGAATATCCACGGCTACATTGCTCAGGTAATAAATAACCTTATTTTCGCAATTTCTGTTTTGCAAGCAGTGTAGATATACAATTATTTAAAACTCTCGGCATAAACAGTGTATTAACATCTTTCAGCATTGAATGTGCAGGTCACGCGGCTCTGAAGGTGTACAGGGTTCTTTCTCCAACGCTGGCTCAACCGGGTAAGCCTGGTTATCCACGGCTGTCTCTTCCTTTGCTGGTTTTGTGGTTAGGGTTGTGTCATGGAGGAAAACTCCTGTGTAGTGAGGTCGTTTGACGACTTGATGTTCATGGTTGCAATCATCTGTATAAGTTATTTTGTTTGAATGAAAGGGTTGAAACCTTGTTATGTTTATTGGAGAGCCCTTCACGGCTCAGACTGTATGAGGCCAGGGTTTCTGTTATTGTACTTTGTAATTGCTAAGCGTAGGGTTCCATCCTCGCTGCATAAAATTTATACTTAATATATTACTGGGCCTATCATGGCCGTGTTCATTTTTGGGTTTCGTTAAATTATTCAAAAGTATTTGAACTGTAAGGATAGATGAATTCTTCGGTACCTGCAATGGATGTTAACTCTGTTATAAATGAAACCCTATGATTGTCTCTCTGCGTTTTTCTTCGTTTTGGAGTATTAAATAAAAGATTGTGGAAGTTTATCCACTATGTCTGTAATAGTTAATAGCATAGGGTTATTCTGGCGAATTGGGGGTTTTGTTTTGTGTTCAATGCATAAGTATGATATTGTTAACTCGGTGGTGACTGGGTACGAGTTGTAACAATTTATTTTGAATCTATATAATTATTAAATAAAACTATGAATAGAATAATATATACATAGAACTATGTGTTAAGATGCTGTAGGTTCTGTCTGTCATAAAAAAGCATTCTTTTCAATTGTTTTCAGTCTGTCGAAGGAATAATATAAGGCTACGACCGTGTAGGGTTTGTGGACTACCTAAGGAAGAACATTTGTACAGAATAAATATGATTACTGTGTAAACTTAAGATGGTTTGTAACAGCCAAAGATGGTTGCGTTCATCGACAGTTTCTCTGTTGTGTAATATGTTTGTTTTTGTTTAAAACAACTTTGTTAATTCTATTATAATAAGCATGGCTAATGTATTATAATTACTAGGTTGAAGGAGAATAATACTATACAGTTGCTAAGTGTTTGTGTTTGACTACTGTGTAGATGATTAAGATTATGTGGAAGCTTGTAACAATGAAATATTGTTACAGTCACCTCTTTAGATAATCGATAGCTGTCAAACATGTTCTGAGTATAAACAATATATTTAAAAATGAGTTTTGTTTATCTGTTAACTCAATATAAGAATGACCTAAAACTAAAGTTGACTGAAATATGCTATACATATATATATGCAGGTATATTACTGGAATATCTATTGTTTAATATTTCTGTCTATTATTGAACCATTAACAGGAATTCTAGAATATGCCTAAACATGGTAATTATTAACTATAACAGTAACAATTAGGTTCTGTATAAGATAAATACTCTATTTAAATAAAAATAGGAAATCTCTATAACATCTGCGTTTCTGAAATTTATAACAAAAGGGAGTACAGAGACTGATTTACTGAAGTTGAATACAGTCAAAAACATAGTTGTACTAGTCTATCTCATATGAAAATAAATTAAATCAACAACAGGAAGAGTGGCAGAACCTGTAGCTATGGTAGACAATAACAGCAATGGGAGGCTGTTCCTCCCTACCAATTCCTGGAGAGTGCCCAGACAGCACTTCTCAGGACCCCCGAGCTTGCTCTGGTCTAACTGGCTGGAATCTAGGTACGGCCAATAATTCCCTCAGCCCAAATTAGCTATACTGGAACCAAGTTACTGCAACTTCCTGCTTCAAAAACACTTCCTTACTGTTTTCCCACTTCCTCAATGGGACTCCTGAATAGCATTCACCTGAATGTATTCTCCCTCTAGAACAATTGCTGAACCCCCAGCTCAGTTCATTGAGTAGTATTTAAAAGATTGCCTAGGTCTTAGTTGGGCTAACTGTCATTAATGAGCCACCTGCTCAGATTCCACTTTCTTGGGGAATCATGACCCCAAAATATAGGGAAGTTGCCACCTGCAACTCAGGAAGTGTTTGAGGATGCTGCCACTTGTCTTTTGTCCTTCCACCTAATTCCATCCACCAGTTAGACCAGTAACCTCTTTTAACAGCTCTCCCATGCTGTTGTCTCCATAATTTATTTATTAATAATAATTATTCAGATTTTACATTCCATTTCTGGAGACTCTGCTGAGTCATCCCTTCCTACTTAGCATTTAATTTAACATAATGTTCTCAGGAATATTAAAAATAATTACATTATTTTAATAAAATTGGGGTATGTGACATGGTGGATTAACAAACTCAATCCTATCTTTGAAACTTTGAGGTAGACTTCCAAGGAAACATTGGATCTTTATCCTCTCATCTTTGATATAGTCCACATACCTCAACAATTCCAAAAATTTGTGGACATGCTCTTCCATAGATTTTTGTCCCAACCTGAGTTCATTGAACTCTTTTCTCTTACTGTCATAATACCTAGCAGAAAGGTATTTTTCCTTGAAGTACTTCTTAAATATCTCCCAGTTGATCTTCCTTTCACTGATCCCTTTGACTTGCAAGAGGTGCTCCCACCAAATTGAAGCTCTACCATTTAGATTGTAAATAACAATTCTTTCCTTTTCATTTCCTGAGTAGTCCTGAATTCTGAAATATTTCTTCATTCCAAGAAGCCATGCCTCTGCCTCTTGGATAGCCTTGTCTTCTCCATCAAATGTGGGAGGCCTTGCCTTCCTGAATTCTCCCTGTGGAATTCATTTGAACTTCTTTCTTCCATCAAATCTCCTGGGCATATGCCTTGGACTTCTTTGAGAGCCTCTGGAGTCACACGATTTGCTAGAAGAAGATCTAGAGGAAGGTGTTCTATGTTTCTTGTTCACAGGACTCTTCCTTGGGCTTGGAGTCCTCTTCCTTGAACGACCTCTAGAGCGACTCTCTACATCTCTTCCTTCTTCACCTACATTGCTTGGGTTGGATCCAAGGTTTATCCTCTGCTACATATCAGCGAGGCTTTGCAGAATATAAGCATTGAGTTGGTTTTGTTATTCCTGAGCCTTCATCAATCTTTCATTGAAGCTCAACATGGTTTCAACCAAATTCTAAGGAGTTATTTGCTCACTTCTCCCATTAGATTCAGTCTCAACATTCCCTTCTTGCACATTTTGTCCTAGCACATCTTCATCATGCTCATAAGGATCCGGAGCATCATTTATGGTCACCATTTTCCTTTGGAGTTTGGCTCCAAAACTCCAAACTTAACACTGTGCCTGCTCCATGACCACTCCATATTAGTTTCAGCTCAATCCGACCTTCTGTCAAGCGTCGGTACATCAATTTGTAAAAGCCATTAATTCCAATTTTATGCCAAATTGGAGCATAATGAGCTCGGGATCTTCACCGGTTCATTCATGGCATTCGTTAATGGCCTTAGAACGCCACTGAATTCATCCAATTCTTATTCTGCATGCTCCCGCTATCCAAAAATTGAGTTTCGGGCTCTCTCTCTCTCTCTCTCTCTCTTTTTAATCCCAAAATCTGCAGGTTCCGCAACCCGCAATCCGCAATCCCGCAATCTCGCAATCCGTACTGTGGGTGCAGAAATGCTAATTTTCCAGCCCGGGACTACTCCATCCCGCAATCCCGCAATTCCGCAATTGCAGGTGCAGAAGCCAACTCGCAATTACAAAAATTTAAAAATTTCTGCAATCCCACAACCCGTAATCTCGCAATTCTGCAATTGCGGGTGCGGAAAGCCAAGTCACAATCACGACAAATTAGAAATTTCTGCAATCCCGCAAACCTCAATTCCGCAATTGCAGGTGCGGAAAGACATGTCGTAACTTCAAAATTTTAACTTTTTCCACAATCCCACAATCCCGCAATCCGCAATTGCGGAAATACAAAACGTAAAATTTTGGAAATCCTCATTCCCGCAATCCGCAACTGTAGAAACACCTCCGTTCCTGCAACTTGCAGGGTTCATATCTCCTTCGTCCCTTAACCAAATGAGACGAGTCTGGTACCGTTGGAAAAATGTTACAGAGCTCTATGAAACTGTGTGATCCTCTGCCACATCTGATAAATCTGGTCCTGCCATTTTCCAAATCCAAAATGTCGCCCAAACTTCTTCAATACCGCATTAAAATGTTCTAATATCTTCCTGTAACTCACAGTTTGGCCCAAGCAGCTCCAGTGCTGCAACATGGGATCTGATACCACTCTGTCACGTCCCCTCCCATCATTCCAAACCACATAGGGAACATGACTATAACATGGGGGTGTTTGATTCTTCCTCGAAGCCATAAGACTCAATTTTACCATTTAAATAAAATGCATACTGAAATTACACAACGGAATTTAAACATATTTGCACACACACAAACGATAATGCATTGACATATCTATCACAAGCAGAGGATGATTCAACATGTAGAGAATCAATCCCATTCCAATGCTATGCACAAATTTCATATCAACCATATTAAGATAATCATTCAATCCATTAACATGAATAATAATCATTCAGAATTAACACATTGTAGAACACATAATGCATATAATTTAAACCACAGAGAACACTTATCTTTGAGATGAAGTTGTCCAAACAATTGGCTATGTGAGAGAAACGATCCACCCAACCATAGATCTCTGTCCAACCTATATTCTTTCAGCTGAGAAATCACCCCTGAGCTGGGTTGTGTATCCACTAAGGAGGAACTAAACAGGCTCACTCACAACCATGGTTTCACTCAAACAATCATGCTAAGCCAACACACAGTTAGGTTTATCAAGCATGCAATAAGTAAAGGAGGAGGATGCTAAGCTAGTGAGCTCAACCACAGAGCTACAGGAATCTCAAATGAACTCCACAGTCATGGCACCCATAATACCTACCTCACCCAACACAAGGAAGGTCCCTTTCTCTGATGCACAGTCCCTCAAGCGTCCCTTCCCTCCAGTGCTATTCAGGGTGGGCGTAGAAAGGTCTAGCTGCTAATTCCTTGAGATTCCAGCCTTCACTGGGTTTATCAAGCAAACCCAACCTAATCATTCACACTTGGATTTCTCACAATTCTGTCATCAAATAACCCCAATCCCGTCACTGGATTTCTGAGCTATAAAAAATGGGTTTTCCAATGGATTTAGGGGTATCTAATACTCTCAGTTTTGCCCCAAGATTAATATATATGGATCCCCCATTGGATTTCACTGTCAATACCAAATTCTAAGCATTTATGGTACTTCAAAAAGCGAGTTCTTGCAAAGTTGCGATTTCTGGTTTTTCTCACTGTTGGGCATGTGTAATGTATGAAAAATGATACTGGGATGTTCAAAAATGGAATTGGAATGAGGAAGAGACAACTCCCATGAGCTAGGGTGACTTGTGGTACAATAAAAACAGAGCCCATACCTACCATACGAATTTCTGGGCTTCCCATCCACCAATGAAGCCATGGATTGATTTCTCAACAACTTTCTTACAACTGAAATAAATGTCAGCAAGGAAAGTCAAATGGGTTCTCAAAATGACATTTGGAAGCCTATGGTTCAATCCCACAGCCCCCTCACCACTCCCTAGTGGAATACACATGGCCCCTTCTCATTAGTTGATTCCATAGCCAGTTTTTGTATTTTATTGAAATATTAATATTTACATCATTTTATAATGTTCCATGGCTTAATAGCACATGGATAGCAAAATATCAAATACTTGCCTTTCTAAATAAAATACGAGCATACACTAGCGGGGCCTTGGCCTTGAGCTCCACGCTAGGACACATACATCGTATGAACACAATATTTACATTAAAATCCAATATATCATAAGGGTCAAAATTGGGGTATTACACCACACCTTTCTGCACCATATCATGAATGAAGTGATACCGAATCTCTATATGCTTCGACTTGTCATGGAATACATGATTCATTAACATCTACACACAACTTTGGTTATCACAGTGAATCGCGGTTGGCTCTGGAATCTTGACAAACAATCCTGCAAGGAGTTTACGAAGCCATACTGCTTCTCGGGTTGCTGTACTAGCAGCCATATACTCGACCTCTGCAATACTGAGTGCTACTGAGTTCTGCTTCCTGCTGCACTAGGAAATCACTACAGAACCCAAACTGAAGCAACATCTGGAAGTACTCTTCCTATCTGCTGCACATCCGGCCCAATCTGAGTCTGTAAACCCCTGCAATCTCAAGTCACGCTCTGAAGCATATCTCAGGCCATATCCCACAGTTCCATGCAAGTATCCGAGGACATGTTTTGCAGCAATCCAGTGAATCTTCCTCGGTTCACACATGAACTGACCAAGAGCATTCACAACAAAACATATATCTGGTTTTGTGTTCCTCAGATACATTAAGGACCCAATTAGCTGACGATACATAGTCGGATCAATCAAATTTGAATATGACGTAGAATCCCTCAGCTTCTTTAGAGTGGCCATGACTTGCAGTCCAACATCAGATTGTCAATCGATCCAAGAGTGCGTCAATTCATTGATATAATGGTGGTCGACATTCCTGAGGCTTATGGTTTGATTTTGAGTAGGGACTGGTTTGCAAAACTAAACGGTTGCTTCACAATGGATTGGTCCCATTTATGGTTATCATATCAAAACAGGAAAAATCAAATTAAAATATTGAGGGAACCTCACATGAAACAAAATGTCACTCAGTTAGAAGAAAAAAATGAAGCTGTAGCTTTCTCATCTTCGGTTTTGGGAAATTATTTATTAGAAATCAAACCTGGAAATTATCAATCTAAGGATGCTAGCCATAATTTAGACAAACAGTCCGGTCTCCTTCATTTTTCACGGACTGATGATATCAATTGTAACATAGTAGAGTTAGTTTCTGACTTAGGTAGTGATGACACTAACTTAGTAAAAGAAGAAAATGTTTTTTGGACTCTTTACTTTGATGGCTCCAAAACTCAAGAAGGATCTGAAGCTGGTTGTGTTTTAATTGACCTTGAAAGAAATAAACATTTTTTATCTTGTAGATTAGAATTCGAATGTACAAATAATACTACTGAGTACAAAGCTCTAATCCATGGATTAAAGAAAGCCATTGGTTTGAATGTCAAGTTTTTAAAAGTCTTTGGTGATTCAGGAATAGTTGTCAGGAAAATAAGGAATATGATTCATTGTCTTTCGACACACTTAAAGGGATATCAGGCTGAATTTTGGGATCTAATTTCATATTTTGAGGCTTTCAATATTAATTCTATTCCTAGATTGAAAAACACTGCCGCTGATTTGCTAGCAACCTTTGCTTCCATATTAGTGCCTACTAATAATAAATGTTCTATTGAATTAATTTTCAGGCCTTATGTCCCAGATAACATCAGAAATCTGAGGGTGTTCGATGATGATGATCAAATCATTAGTTTCTTAACCAATGAAGATGTCTTTCAGGAAGCCATAATTGATGAAGAACAACATGATTCAGATTTACAAGATAAGGATGTTGTAAAAGGAAACTTCATGCCTAGAGGGGTGAGAACGCTTGAAGCATTATTTGATTTACAAAGCAAGTTCAGGAGACCTGTAAATGCAAAGGCGCACAGCTCATCCACGCAGCATGAGTTAATAAATCTGGGCATAGAAGCTGAACCGAAATGCATTAATCTTGGTAAGTGTTGTACGCCTGATGAGAGAAGTAAGTTCATTAAAATTTTTAAGCAGTACATAGATGTGTTTGCTTGGACTTATGACGATCTGAAAACGTACGATACTTGCATCATTTAACAAATAATACCAATGAAAGCAAGCGTTAAGCCGTTTTAGTAGCAATTAAGAAGGATGCATCCGACACTTGAGCCTCTCGTTCAGAAAGAACTGAAAAAATTGTTAGATGCAAAGATCATCATTAAAGTCCGACATTCTGAATGGGTGGATAATTTAGTTCCCGTGCGGAATAAATCGAGAGAAATCATACTATGTGTAGATTTCCAAAATTTAAATAAAGCTTCCGATAAAGACAACTATCCTGTGCCCCCAATGGAGCAAATATTGCAGATGGTGTCAGGATCATAACTTTTTCCCTTACTAGATGGTTTTTCTAGTTACAACCAAGTGTTAGTAGTAGAGGAAGATCGACTGAAAACCACTTTTCGTACAAAGTGGGGAACCTTTGCATATCAAAAAATGCCTTTTGGTTTGATAAATGTAGGAGCTACATTTCAACGAGCCATGGACATTGCTTTTCGAGGTTTGGGCGGTCAATGTGTAGTAGTATACTTAGATGATGTGACAGTTTTTTCGAAGAAAAGGGAAGATCATGTTGTCCACCTGAAGCAAATCTTCGATCGTTGCTGGAAGTATGGCATCTCTTTAAACCCTAAGAAAAGTGTTTTGGCGTTGCTCTTGAGGGAAAACTGTTAGGTCATATCATTTCAAAGGAGGGAATCTCTATAGATCAAGAGAGAGTGCAAGCTATCAACAAGATTCCCATGCCCCATAGAAAGAAGTCTATGCAGTCATTCATGGGCACCATAAATTTTGATCGAAGGTTCGTGCCAGACTTCGCTCAGATTGTTAAACCTTTGCAACAAATGGTCAAGCAGAGTGTACAGTTTAAGTGGACTGATTTGGAAAAGGTTGCATTTAAAGAAATCAAAGCTGCCATAGCTAAGGCGCCTTCTTTTTAGAAGTCCCGATTTCGATAAAGACTTTACTGTGTACTCATTTGCTTCTAATAACTCTCTTGCAGTTGTGCTCACCCAAAAGGCAGAATCAGGGGACAAATACCCAATTTATTTTATGAGCACTGCTCTGCAAGGCGTTGAACTGAATTATCTAGTTGTGGATAAGCAAGCATATGCAGTATTCAAAGCAGTAAAACAGTTCATGCCATATATTCTGAAAAATAGAACTAAATTCATAGTTCCTCATCCCGTGGTTAGATCTCTTTTTGTTTAGAAAGAATTGGGAGAAAGGAGAGGAAACTAGGTCACCGCTCTTCAAGAGTATGACTTATAATTCAAACCAGCCACTATTGTCAAAGGTCAAGGTTTATGCAAATTGTTGCTAAAAATCCAGTTGATGAAGAGTTAGATTGGAGGAACGAAGCCGAGCTGAACATGGTCAATGTGTGTCCAATTTTCATAGCTCCAGAGTCTTGGTATAGGGACCTAGTGCATTATTTACAGTCAGGTTACTTGCCGGAGCACTGGAGTCCGAAGCAAAGAAGAACCCTCCGACTCAGATCAACAACATACCAAATTATTGAAGGAGTGCTCTTTAGGAAAAATTATGATGGCATTTTCCTTAGATGTTTGGAGAAAGAAGATGCAAGCAACGTGGTCAAATAATTACATGATGGCCCTGCTGGGGGACATTACTCTGGAGATACTACAGCTCATAAAATCCTCAAGACTGGGTACTATTGGCCCACTCTTTTCAGGGATTCCCACGCCTATGCTAGAAATTGTGACGTATGCCAAAGAAGCGCAGGAAAGTTAACAAAGGCAGCTGGACCCTTGCAACCAGTTATTATCTCTGAACCATTTGAGCAATGGGGCATAGATATTATCAGTGCAATAAACCCAAATTCCTCGCTGCAACACTGTTATATTCTAACGGCTACAGATTATTTTACAATATGGATTGAGGCTGTTCCGCTATGTAAAGTAAATGAAGATGCAGTCATCAACTTCCTGGAGGAACACATCATAACCAGGTTTGGAGTTCCAATTTCCCTAGTCTTTGATAATGCACCTTATTTTTTGTCAATGAAAATTAATGAATTCATGTATGAGAAAGGAATTAAACTCCATTATTCAACCAATTAATCTCCTCAAGGAAATGGATTAGCTGAGTCTACCAATAAAAATCTCATCCGAATCCTTAAGAAAATCGTGATTGAAAATTAGAGAAGCTGGCACATAGCCCTCCTGAATGCTTTATGGGCAGATAGAGTCACTCCCAAGAATGCCTTAGGTGTTTCTCCATTCACCTTAGTCTATGGCAAAGAAGCCATCCTTACCCTGAATGTTTTACTCCCATCTTTGCAATTGGCCCAAGCCTCCCTAGGTTCCAACAGTCAAGCCCTCCAATCTAGAATTGATACACTGCTAAAGCTTGAAGAATCACGACAGAAAGCCAAAGATAGATTCCATCATCACCAAGACATAATCAAGCGGTGGTTTGATAAAAGGAAGTCTGGTAGGAGGAATTTCGAAGTAGGTGACTTAGTTCTGAAATGGGATCACCAGCATGAAGGTAAGGGAATGTACACAAAATTTCAACACTTATGGGTTGGCCCTTACCAAATTTTTGAAAAGCTTGGCCCATCAACCTATAAACTCAAAGACCTGCAAGGAGAGGAAGTAAATCTCCCTCTCAACGGCCTCGCCTTAAAGCAATATTTTGCATAAGTCTTGGGTGGAATTTTGTACATAAATAAAATGTTGTCTTTTCTTTTTTGGTTTGTTTTCTTTTGTTTCATTTTTTATTGCTTTTGATTACCTTTTTGGTCTGCTAGTAAGCTCGATTTGCTTTCTTTTGTTTGAGTCCTTTGTTGAAATAAAGCCAAGCTCAATTTTGGTGTAGTTGAAAGATGATACCCTAGGCAAACTCAAAAGGATGGTCATAAAGAAGCTCACTAATAAAGGGAATATATATTTGTGACTTTGCTCTCACTGATTGGTTTCCCGGAATGCAAAGATCCTCTTTTCTGTATGGTCAAAGTAACCCCTGTCAAATAACTAAGATTTAGCATTTCCTTCCGACTATCTTAGGGCCCCATTCACTCTAACATTAATGACTGTCTAAAGAAGTTCACTATGGCAGGCCCATGGAGAGGAAGCATGTCTCACATATATATGGTATTGTAGCTAGGGTTTTACCCCTAGCTTGTGCAAATGAGCACCTACTAAGGAGAATGGACTCCTTAGTAGCAGTTCAGTAAATGTAAATAATTAAGCTAAAACAGAAATGTAAAAACTACTCTTAACATGCATGAAACATAAACAACAAATTTAAATAATGGTTTTTTGGTATTGATATTACCTCCAATGTGGAGGTTGATGAAGCTCCTTGCAATGTCCAAGAGGGTTGCTCCAAGCTCCAAAGTGCTCCTTCTCTTTCTCCAATGGTGGGAATGGGCCAAAAGTGGCTCTCAAGGTGAAAGTAGTTCAATGGTGAACTAGGGTTTCAAGAGAGATTTTGGCAGAGTAAGGGTGCTTATGATTTTTGATATGGAATAAGGGATCTCCATCACCTATTTATAGTTTTTTGGTGGTGGAGTGCTGACCCATGGTTTTAGGAAACACATGGTTTTGGGCAGCTGTATAGGGTTTTTTCCTCCTTTTCCTCATTATTTTATATTTTTTATTCCCTTTTTAGGGGATTTTTGCTATTTTTGGAGGAAAAGGGGGTTTTTTAGCCTTTTTAAGGCTATTTTAAGGGTTTTGTGGCCTTTTGGAGGCATTTTAGGCCCTTTGGAGGCTTTTTAATGGGATTTTTTGGGATTTTCAGGGAAATATGGTAGGAAAATGGACAAATGAGCCATATAATGTGGTAGATGAGGTAGTGAACACTTTTTGGGTGTTAACAGGTATTTAAAATGATCCCATGCTTCAAGTAAATCCAAAAGGCATATGTCAAAGAGTTTGGTTTCCAGAAATTCTCACCTCAATTAAAGCATGGCTGAGAAAAGCAATGAAACTTTCAAATCAAGGAAGCTGTTCAAATAAACCAGCCCGATGAGGTTCTTCTCCGTCCGTGAAGCATGAAATCAAATAAATCTTTCGCTCACACAAAAGGACATTATGGATTGAGGAACCTATATCAATTATTTAAAGCAGAAGAAATTTATTTCTGGAAGACTCAAAGCGGCAAAAGCCGTGAATTAAAGAAACATCCAAAAGGATGCGAAATAGCATGGGAATGAGGAACAAACGAATATGTCTGTGAGATATTGTTACGATCCTGTGGAGTCTTGTAACGGTAAATTTTTGAAAGGTAGAATTCTAAAAATGAACCCCACACTTTGGCCCTTAGAGAGTTGTAAAGAAGCCTGAGTCAAAGTTGCCTTCTTCCCTCCTCACCATTTATGATGAGAGTGATCACTGCATTCTTAGGAACTAAACTATAAAGGCATGTTGTTGCAAATGAAACCAGCACTCTGTAAGTTTTCTGACCATGAGATGATTTTGTTTTAGAGATCTGTGTTCACTAGTGAATCGCAATTTGTTGTTGCTACAACACCCTCCCCAATATTCAAAAATTTGGGGCCCCTCCTTTACTTTTGAAAATAAAGTTTGTTTAGGAGCCTAAAGGCCATCAGAACCTTTTCCTCACTTAGTTCTTTTTGAGAAAACCTTTGCTTGATTCTTTTGAGTTTGATTTTTGTGTGTTTTGGCCCAAGAAAAACTCATGATTTTAAGCCACAACAGCGAAAGAACTCATCTAACTCTACTGAAACGGCGAGAAAATTTGTCTAAGTTAAATATCGGCGGAAGAACTTGCCAAGCCTTTCCGAAATAGCGGAAGAACTTGGACAACTTTGCCACAACGACAGAACTTTTAAGATAACTTTTCCACGACAGTGGAAGATCTGGTCCAACCTTGCCAAAGAGGTGGGAAAAGAGCCAAGCCAGATATCGGTGGAAGAAACTCACGAGATTTTTCCGCAAAGGTAGAGAAACCCACCTAAATCTCCTGCAATGGCGAAAAGAGAAGAATATGTCGAACTTTGGCAGAAGAACTTGCCCAGTTTTCTCAAAACAGCGGAAGAATTCAAGTAACGTTTCCGAAACGGCGGATAAAATGACACCTTTTCCGGTGGTTACTTCGCTCAAGATTTTAGAACTTACTCGCAAAGGTGGAAACGCTCACATAACTTTTCTGCAACGACGGAGAAACTTGATTAATTTTTCCGATTCACAACTTCGCACCATTCTTCTGCAGATGAACTCTAATAATTCTCCCGCAACGATGGGCAAACTCATATTTTTCTTTCCGCAATGGTCGGAAAGGTTAAGCAAGTCCTTCTGGTTTTGGCAGTCACACTTATTGCCGAATGTGCCGATTTGACCCATCTGTATGCCTCATTAACCCCGTTTTATTTTCACATCTACCCTATTAATGGCTCACACGCATCAAAATCCTTTATATAGGACATAAACCCCGTTGAAAAGTTTCACTGTTTCCATTGGTTAGAGAGTTTGTTCCAGTTTTCGTTTGAAATTACAAGCACCTATTCTAGGCTCGCCGGTTCTGCAGTAACGTCAACATCCACATATCGATCATCTTCTAACAGGTTAGTACCCTTTCAGACCTCATAGCCTCAACTGCAGTGGTTCTTTCTCGTCAAGGTAAATGATATATTCATGGTTCTATTCATTTTATACTAGTCATGGCAAGATTTTCAGTCTGACCACGGCCATAGCTGACCCATGCTCGTACCCAACTAAACTCCCTAAATCCTGTTTTCATATGAACGTGGAAGCCTCTAGAACCTCGAGCACCCACTGTGTAAACGTTAAGGGAATCCGCAGCTTACCTCTGCCCATCTTGGAAGCCATCGACATGGTAAAATTGAGACCAACCCTGTCTTCCCTTACGCAAAAGACGTCGTTGTTTCTACCCTGCTATGGAGATTTATGCATTTTTTTTGTACTATGGAACGTGTTACTATCATGTCAATTCTCATGCCATAAAAAGTAGCATACTCAGAATTAATTTGTTTTTGCATTTTGCTACTATGGGAACGCATTACTTTTATATATCATAGTTGCAATATAGATCAAAACACCACTTGGCCGTTCCTCGGAAGTTTTGTCTAAAAACGTTTGCGAAATAATTGTTTTAATCTGTTTTGAAAGTAGAAAAGCCGTAGGTAGTTTGGTTAGCTTCGTTCGGTTCAGAGAAGAATCAAATGAGTACCTATCAAAAGGTTTATCGAAGTATTCTTAAGAATTATTTTTGTGTGCAGAATCCTATTCTAATATTACATTGTAATACCCACTCATGCATGACTTCTATTGTACATGTTTTTAAGCCAAAATGCCTAAAGGTGGCAAACGAAAGTTGAAAGTGACTGAGCAAGGATCATCCCCCACAAGAGTATAAACTCTATATGAAGACACCAAGTGCACTACAGGCATTTCCCTAGAAGTCAAATTGGGAGACATATATCGTATGATAAGGGACCAGGACATCCCTGAGGCACTCCTCGAGGAAGTGTACCTA
This sequence comes from Larix kaempferi, assembly GCA_027924585.1. Taxonomy (NCBI): domain Eukaryota; kingdom Viridiplantae; phylum Streptophyta; class Pinopsida; order Pinales; family Pinaceae; genus Larix; species Larix kaempferi. The sequence continues at coordinate 15,944,727 of BSBM01000362.1, forward strand.
TACTAGAATATCGGAACCTCCTACATATCCAAAGCAGCCACACGTCCGGAACTATTTCCATGCTCCGAAGTAATTGGATGGATTTTGCAGCATGCGAATGCGCAGACAAGGGTTCTTTTGGACAGTAAGGGGGAAGATTTTGCATCCTTCCATCCATCTTATATTGCATCAGCTTACAAATTTCCCTGGGCTCATCAACGACTTGATGATGAATGGATAGGACAAATCCAAATGGATAACCTAGAGATGGCTAGAAAGTTGCTGATCTTGGGAAAACAGATAAGAAAAAAGGACAATGAGGAGTACGAGGTTAAGAATCTAAGGCCTCCTTTCAGAATGAATGCCCTCATGCTTAGTAGAATTTTTGGAAGGCCAGATGGTACTTTTTTTATGCTCCAATGGGTTCCCATCATCCACTATGTAGCATTCAAGGGGACAATTTTTAATTGGGAAAACATCCTCTCAGACAGCCTATCATCAACCATAATTGCCGCTCAAGAAGGATTAGGGGCAAAGAAGGCAGAATTATACATGCCATCCTACTTGATAGAATGTATTGTGGCAAAACACCCCTTTCCAAAGCTTGGATGTAATTGGAGAGAGGCTTACACCTCGGTATTCACTGCTTACAAACTCTTTTGGGCCCAAAACTATAAACGACACTACCAACTCATTTGTGAGGATTTTATCATACCTTTATATGAGTTAATGTTCAATGAAGAACCTAACTTCTTGTTCGAAAACGCCATGGAAGTCTTGGAGAATTATGGTGATTTCTATTTTTCACTGCAAGGCACTTTCATAAGAATGTATGGAGGTTTTAAACCCCCATATATCCTACCCAGATATGCTACAGACTACGTAGTCCACAAGGAGGTAGTGAGACAAGTTTTCATTGATGGGATCGGTAGCTCCTTATACAAGGAAAAGAAGGCCACTTTACCACCTTTACCCTTCTATATTGGGGCTTACAAGTTTTCAGGAATTGCAACAGTATAAGAGTTTATTGCAGAACTTAAGGATTTTCACTTTGGAGAAAGGATTTTTCAAAGAAACAATCGATGAGGTAAGGCTGCACAACATTGCAGGGAGATTCATGCTAACTTTGAATACGCTCATTATTATGATGAGGACGATGAAGTATATAGAGGGGTCAGTAACATGACCGAACTACAGATTTTTTGACTAAGTAAAGTTGGGGCCAGTTCTAGCTCTGGTATTGTTAAGGAAGCAAAACAACAGCAGGTAAAGGAAACAATAGAAGCCGCTCAAACTCTCTCTAAAGAAGAGCAAGGGCTCAAGGAAGAAGCGGAGAGAATCCAAAGAGAAGCTGTTAAGAAAGAAAACAAGGAGAAAGAGGAGAAACTTCGGGAAAAAGAAACTCAAAGGATCCAAGCAGCAAAGGAAGAAGCTCGAAGAATTCGGGAGGAAGAAAGAATCAGAGTGGAATGGATTTTCAAGCAAGCAAGAAGAAGAAGCTCAGAGGAAGGCAACAGAAGAAGAAGCACGAAGGAAAGAAGAAGAAGAAAACAAATTGAAGGAGGATGCTGAGCCAAGAAGCCCAAATGTCCAAGACATGGATACTGACATCCCTATGAGAGACCTCCCGCTTGTCCCTTTTACACCATTAAAAGGTAGCATAGTGTCTCAATGGAACAGGTTCGCTTACAACAAGAAAAGGAAATCTATTATCAAAGAAACAGTGACTAGAGTGAAGAGACCTTTTCAACCAGACATTGTTACCAGACATGAAACAATAGTCATGCAAGTTACTAAGCGCACACATAAACTCATGGCATCAATTTTTGTGGCCTCTATTCAAACAACTATGGATAATGTTGAAAAATTGGGAGATGAGTTAGAATTAGAAAAGGAGAAAACCCTCCATTTGCAGGAAAATTTGGTCAAAGAACATAATTATTCAAATTTCATGGTGGAGAAATGTAACACCCTTGTGTCAGAGAAGGGAGAATTAAAGAAAAATTTTCAATACCTAGAATCCGAAAAGAGAGCCTTGGTCATACAAATGAGGGCCCTAGAAGCTGAAAAGCAAGGTCTGGAAAGTAGGAACCTGTAGCTGGAGTTAGAGAAATTTGATACCACTCAATAGATCGATGACTTAAAAGAAAGCATAGAAAAATTAGAAGAAGGCAGGGAATTGATAGAACAACAATTCGAACTCGCTACTAGCAACGCTGGTGATCTGAGTCCTTTTCATGAGTAGGCTTCCAAAATATTGGAGAAGATACACGGGATTCAAGAACTCATAACGAAAGAAGTCTGTAAGTTAAAAGGAGTGGTGGCCAGAATCAAGGAAATAAATGCTGAAGTCACTAGGAGTAGAAGAAAATATGTACGCATTAGTGAAGACATTAAGAGGCAAATGGAATGGAGAGAAGGAAAGTCAGGATTCCCAGAGAATCTCCCTCTTAAATCCATGTCTGGTTTCAAAGCAGACATCCGCCTTTTGGGGTTTTTCAAGGAGTATGGAGTGAAGCTAAACGAAGTGTCCCATGGTCACTCTTGAACAATGTGGGAATGTGTATTCTAAGATATGAAGTACCCAAGAAAAGTGCCTGATGACAATACCCCAGACTATAGAAGAGTTCCCAGACAAAACCTAATGTTTGTCGGAGCTAAGGGATGGGTTAAGTGCTGAAACAAACTATGTAAGGAAAGTGTATATTTTGACCATGTACGATCTTTATCAGTGGATTGGCCAAGCTTCTATTCACGCACATCTTCTGAAAGATAGCCTCCAGTTTATGACAGTAGAAATCATTGATCTCGAAGAAGAACTTGCCAAGCATGAAGTTTCTCTGAAAACTATGCTCCCTCTTGACGTGAACAATGTCATAAAAGAAACCAGTCTTTGGGTGAAGCATATAGCAGAAGCAGATAGATTATTAACAGTAGAAGCACCTCAAGTATTGGCAAGAGAAATAGTGGCATCAATCTTAGCGAGTTTACCAGTAGCACCAATGGTGCAAGTTCCAACAGAAATACCAGCTATAGCAGAAGCGTCTGAGTCAGCAAAGGCGCCAGTTCAGAAATAATCCACTTTTTGTTTTATCTTTTGATTTATAGTCAACATGCCTTCTTTCAACCTTTGTATGTTTTAATTACTAAAGTAATATTTGGACCTCTTCCCGCCCATTTTGGCAATATTACTGGGCTTTTATTATTTTGTAAATTCAGGCACTACAAGACAAATTAAAAGAATTTGGACGGTTAGGGTATAGGTGGCAGCTCTTGGAGCATTTTTGAAAAGTTATATGTAGTTGATTAGAAGAGCATCGAAAGGACTTTTGGTAGGTGAAAGGAATTTCTTCTTGTGTATGAGAACTACTTCATCTACAGGAATAGAAAAACTATTTTGGCCTGTGGAAGCTGTTGCATCGTTTTGATTTGAGTTGTGATGGATGATTGCTGAATTATTTCCGCATTTTTCATATACATTCAGTGAGATCTTTCCTGGCTATTGTGAATTAATTCTATGCTGTGAATGATCTTATTTATTTGCAAAATTTCTTTACCTCAGGAGTAATGGAATGCTGTAATAAAATCAGAGCTATCTTTGATATCATTTACATTCTGCTGAAAATACATCTTTATAATTTAATGGCTATCTGTTCAATTTTTTATACGTTTCTTCCAGTTTTATTACTCATACTTTAATTTCGGCTCCTTGCAAGGATAGGTTAAAGTAGATTAAATAGCTTAGAACAAATTTGTTTATCACATGCATTTAGTTAGGGCACTTGCATATCATATTTTAATATAAAATACATAAACGGTGGATCAGGCCACAACCGATAAAATAAACAAATCTTTAAAACTCACAAGGTATCTGGACCGTTAATCGGACAGATTCCCCACACCAAATGGTGAGCAATATAATTGGGCTTACTTATCGGGGAGAATCCCTTGCTGATTGATGCCACGATTTCTGAGGCATAAAAAAACCCTAGCAGGACCTAGGCCAAAAATGAAAGTTGGATTCTTGGAAAACTGATTCCACATGGAGATGCGCCATAGCAAGGCGAGTTGAGAAAATTTGTGGTCGAGTCAAATCTGTGGATGGAGTAGGTCAAAAACTAAAACACTAATTTCTGTGGTAACTGCAGCTACAGAATTAGGTCAAAAATGAAACTTCTCAGAATTTAATTATGCCTTCACCAAAAGATGCTCCCTTCCTAGAACGAAGTTTCCAAGGCTCTTTTTCTACCAAATTTATGAGTGAAGGCCTTGAAAGATGAAACCCTAGTTCCAACAATGGCTTCTTCTAGTACTAATCTGATACCATGTTAGTTTTTCATACAATTATAGCATTATAATTCAATTGCATAAGATCAATAGGATCACTAGAAGAAAGACAAAGCACAGAAACAAAGAACATGAGAATTTATCCCAGGAAACCCAATAGGGAGAAAACCCAGCAACGTTTGTATAGAGATGAATAATTCTTAGAACATAGTACAAAGAAGAGAGAGAGAAAGTATAAAATCTCTTTAACCAAAACCCAAAAAATAAGGTTCTCCTAACTGCAAGTGCTAGCTCCTCTCCAAGTGATGTGAACTTGTTGTGATTGAGTGAGTGTTGAAATGAGGCATACCACCTCTCTATTTATACACATGCAAAAATGACTTTTTCCCTTTTTGGGATGACCTGAATTTTCCCAAACTGGGTCGACCTGACTGGGGAAGTTCTTCCCATTGTTTGGGGTAGAATGCCCACTGTTTTGGGGCATTTTATCCACTGGGCCAAATTGTCTAGCTGGCAGGGCCGACTTGTCTCAGGGGAATATAAAAATACATTTAATATCATTTTATTTACTTAATTTTCTCCCCAAGGTTTACATTGATTCTTTCAAGGGTTTACATGATTCATTACATCAAGATCAACTCCCATACGAGGTACAAATAATTACAATAAAATATAATAAGAATATCTTCCAAAGTTGCCCAAAATCCAACATAAATTTTCAATGTATAATTACTCAATGAAAACAATGGGATGAAATGAATGTTTGAAATCATTAGGAAATAATTATCATGACCTGAAAATTGAATTTCTACTGTTATATGAGAAAAATTCAACATTTTTAACATTATGGTAGTTAAAAAAAAAAAATATCAACTCTTTTTCTTCTTCTTTTTATTAGGGTCACACACACATGTTAATTTTTTAGAATTTACTTCAATCTGATCTAGGATCTTAACTGAGAGAACAACATGTATAACATATCTACAGCATATCAATCATGGACACAATAATGCAAGCACACAAGAGACACAGAGTTTACTGGGGGAAAACCATAAAGGTGAAAAACCCCAATAACTTCCTCAGAGATAGATAGAGCAATGATACAACCCACGCATAAGAGATAGACATCTCCTAGCAACAACTTCTCCTCCTGCACAAGTGCGCCAATCTCCAAAGAGTGTGTGTGAGAATAGAATGATCAAATAAAGAGCCTCCCGCACTCTATTTATACTTGACTTGAATTTTTTAATAACCTTTACTAGGTTAGCCTTAACTTAACCACATAACATAATGCTAACTGGGCCGACCCCCAATAGGGTGGTCTAATAAACCTTTGAACCACATGACTTATACAGGGCCGACCCCAACAAGGTGGTCTAATAACCCATCAAGTATAAGTTACGACACTTACAATATAAATGACGACACTTCCGTATAGAGGAATAATAACATCTCTATAGGAATACAAACACTTCCGTATAGAGGAATAATAACATCTCTATAGGAATACAAACACTTCCGTATAGAGGAATAATAACATCTCTATAGGAATACAATATACATATATGTGAAATACATTCCGAAGTTACATATACATCAACACTCCCTCTTAACTAGGAAGGTATTTCTCGACATAGATCTGCTAGCACAAGTCTTCTTCTCTGGATCATCATCAACGAATCACGTCCTCAAATCATCATCATCGTCACTGCTGCTGCTATCTCAGTCAATCTCTGAATCTACTCGTCATAGGAAGTTCTACAGAGCCAATAATTTTTCATACTGGGTGTAGGCCCACCACCTGCAGGTCTTCATCATCACTGGCCATACTGTGGAATCCTCAGGACTTATTATGTGCGTCACAAAACCTCGAAAGAGCATCCCAGGCTGTTACGGGTACACAACTCCGACCTATAGGATCTCCCAGGATCTTTTACATGTGACAGTCACAAAACCTTAAAAGGGTGTCTTGCCAAGCAAGAACCCTAAAGAGCATCTGAGGCCTTTTTCATCCTGTCCAAATCTCCAGGTCTAATTACATGTGACTCCTACCACAAAACCTTAAAAGGGTGTCTTATCAAGCAAGAATCCTAAAGAGCATCTGAGGCCTTTTTCATCCTGTCCAGATCTCCAGGTTTGATTACATGTGGTCATGGCAATGCCTCGAAAGAGCATCTGAGGCCTTTTTCATCCTGTACAGATCTCCCAGGTCTACTTACATGCCATAGGACAATGCCTTGAAAGAGCATCTGAGGCCTTTTTCATCCTATCCAGTTCTCCCAGGTCTACTTACATGTCCTCCTAGAGCAATGCCTCGAAAGAGCATCTGAGGCCTTTTTCATCCTGTCCAGATCTCCCAGGTCTACTTACATGCTCATCTGCACAACCTATCCATGGCCATAGAGTATCAACCTGATACTCACCATACATCATCCTGATGTACACATGATCATCCTGATCATCAACACTGCATCGTCCTGATGCATGTCATTTGGAGCAACATCCTGAAGCTCGTCATCCATGATCATCCTGATCATACAATGCATCTACCTGATGCATACCAAGTATCTAGCTGATACATATCATAATACATGATCCACCTGATCATACAATGTATCCACCTGATACCTACATAGATATATGATCCACATGATCACACAATGTATCTACCTGATACATATCAACATACATGATCTACCTGATCATACAACGTATCTACCTGATACATATACAGATACATGGTCCAAGCATCCAACATGATGCATATACAAATACATACAAATGATCCAACTGATCATATCCAGCATCCAACATGATGCATACATACATAAATTATCCAACTGATCATATCCAACATCTAACATGATGCATACATACATAAATGATCCAACTGATCATATCCAGCATCCAACATGATGCAAACATACATAAATGATCCAACTGATCATATCCAGCATCTAACATGATGCATACATACATAAATGATCCAACTGATCATATAGAGAAGAAACTAGAACATCATCCTGATGCTCATCATCTAGCGCATACATCCATAGCCATGTGAAGGATCCTCCTTCCACCATGCTTGGAATGGCTTTAGAAAAATGTCTCCATCACTTCTTCCTCTAAGTGTCGCCGATCTGAAGAACACCAACCCTCTCTCTGAAGTACTCGAACTTCACTCTGACTAGTGGCTTCGTCAGCACATCTGCAATCTGCTCATCTGTCGCAATCATACAGGAGCTTCATTGCTCCTCTCTGCACCATATCCCTGATATAGTGATATTTGATCTCAATGTGTTTCAACCTGTTGTGGAACACCGGATTCTCAGACAGCTTCACATAACTCTGGTTGTCACAAAAGATACCAGTAGCCTCCAGCGGGAGATCAAATAACTCAGACAGTAGCTTCCGAAGCCATACTACCACACAACTAGCAGAACAAGCTGCAACATACTCTGCTTTAGCTGTACTCAGTGCTACGCAGGACTGCTTCCTGCTAAACCAAGAGATCAAACCTGATCCCATACTAAAGCAGCACCCAGAAGTGCTCTTCCTATCTGCAACATTGCCTTCCCAATCTGAATCAACATAACCCTGCAGGTTAAACTTTTGATTCGCATCATACTTGAGCCCATAATCAACTGTACCTTTTAGGTACCTCAGAATATGCTTTACAGAAACCAGGTGAACACTCCTTGGATCCGTTAGGAACTGGATCAATGTGTTCACTGCAAAGCAAGTATCTGGTCTCGTGTTTGTCAGGTACATCAAGGACCTAATCATTTGACGATACATCGTGACATCAACCGGATCAAATGAAGCATCACATAGAAGCTTCAGGTTCGATGCCATAGGTGTGGCCATGGCCTTATAGTCCATCATCCCGAACCTCTTTAGGATCTCTACTGCATACTTCTCTTGTACAAGGAAGATTCCATCTATACTCTGCCACACATCCATGCCTAGAAAATAGTGCATCATCCCCAAGTCCTTCATCTCGAACTCAGCAGCAAGCTTCCGCTATGTGTCGGCAATCAATCTATCCTCACCTGTAACAAACAGGTTATCCGTATACAAAAGTAGTATCACTGGATTGCCTTCCTCAACCTTGTAGTAAAGGTTGGAATCTGCTTTACTCTTGGTAAATCCCAAACTGGATAGAAAGCTGTCTATCCTACCATACCAAGCTCTAGGAGCTTGCTTCAAGCCAAACAAGGCTTTCTTCAATCTGCACACATATGAATTCCCGTCATGTGTCTCAAAACCAAGTGGCTACTCCACATACACTTCCTCTTCGACTACACCATTCGAGAAATCTGTCTTGACATCCATCTGGTGTATCTTCCATTTTATCACTACAGTTAGAGCAAGTACTAATGGAAATGTATTTGGCTATAGGATCAAAAGTCTCTTCATAATCAATTCCTCTTTCTGGGAGAAGCCACGAGCTACAAATCTCACTTTGTATTTCTCTATGCTACCATCTACAGCATGCTTGATCTTATATATCCATTTGGAAGTCACAACAGACTTCCCTTCAGGTCTTGGGACTGCATCCCAACCATCATTCTTCATGATCGACTGCTACTCCTCGATCATGGCATTCTTCCCAAATCCTGGGAACTTCAATATTTTTAATATCTTCAATAGATAACTTTGTTGTTGAACAAATGTTCTAGTCCTTCTTTTGTAGGTGATGGTATATGATATTTCCTACAAAACAAGTTAAATTGCATGATTAGAAAACATCTCATAGTTTTCAGAACACATTCTTACACATCAATAAATATGTCATACAGTCATGCAATTATCTTAGCCAATGCTTCAGTAGAACATTCATCCATATCCTGTAACTTTCTAGATGCCTTCCAATCTCTACCAGAACATTGTTAAGAGTTTGCACTACTCCCAACATGTCAGCAAAGAGGTTTCATTCTAGATAAGTAGCAATGGAATGTTGTACAGTGCCATAGGCCACTTACCCATCACATGCATATTAGTAGTATACTTTTCATTAATGCAATTATTCTAATATGCATAATACACAACGTAAGTCTAGGAACATAAGCATATACATCATTGAACAACATTATTTAAACAAACAAATATGTAAGAAATTACAATTCAAATACTTATCTTTGTTTGGTTGTTGGGTGGACTCTCTCTGAATCTTTGCAACTCTATCGTGATGTGGATTGTGAGAAGTGGTCGACTCCCTCTGAATATCTGCATCCTTGCAGAAACTACTGGAGTGTGCTCCCTTTTGATCTTTGTTTCCTGGATTACATGTCCTTGAACTTATATCCATCCTCGATCACTATGCATGCTTACAAGTATCATTATTGTGATATCCTCGAGATCTCATACATAATCATACATTTATTAGTATATTCTCAATATTATCAAAACACAATAATATTAAGCATGTATAGTCATGATCATTTCAAACAGAGCTAATAATCATTAGTATTCAAGGACTCTGGTTAGTCATATCATAAATTAAAGTAAGAAACATAATATGCCTAAACCCGTGATTACTCAAACCTATAATTTTATGCCTCTTCTGGTTAGTCCTATCATCAATTAAGGTAAGAAACATAATATGCATACACCCATGATTATTCAAACCTATGAATAATCATTATCAATCATGCCATGTATACTTATATAAGAGATCCTATCACAAGGTAGGATTCTAACTTGATATAGGAAAAACATACCTGGATTAGTATGTTAGCTAGTTATGTCTAACATACCCACATGATGTCTTCTTGTTCTCTTCAATGACTTGTGCTAGTAACCTGCATATCTCATAAGTTAACCATTATAGAACCAAGTTATACATACCTCGTAAATAGATCTTCTAAGTGATCCATGACAATGGATGAATCTTTGTCTTCATGTCACAATGATCATATGTTCTTGAACTAGAACATGATTTGTCTTTCTTGGTGTACCTTTCATGTTAGCGGACAACATAAACCTCATACAACACCATAATGCATTAGTACAATCATAAGAGTCAACACCCTAATCAATGAATATCTAATATCATGCATTCATAATTTTACTAAGGTGATATGAAAAGTCTAAATTTAATCAAGATTGTACTAACCGTAATAATACGAAGACAAACATACCATAAACTTAATCATGAACAAATATCGAAACATACCTGGATAAGTCATACCTGTCGAGATTGATTGTAATCTTCTTATGAAAGGCTTTAGCCTCATCTCCCTCTGAAACATGAGCTTCTTCACTTATGCAGGTGACCAATCCATTCTCTTCTATGATTAACCCAATCCACTTGATTTGCAGGAACTGGATTTGGAGCTGGATTAGGGTTTGTCAGAGAAACCCTAAAAATTCAAATTTTGAATTTCAAACTTCTGAAACGATAGAAAGATGCGCCTTTCTGAGCTGGTCAAGCTGGTATACTTAGACTTTGAAAACTGCAAAGTTTCACCCCTCAAAATTGCCTTTTAGTTTTTCGGATTCACCAGGGAGGACCCTGAATTAGGGTTTGAGTTTCCTGGAGCTTCACCCAACCAATTTTTTTTATTCAAATCTCTAAGCTTCTATTTGTCTGAGGAACTTCCATCCGTGGTCACAGATTTCCAAAATTCCAACTTTTGCAGAAGCCCTAATTTTCCATCTTTCCAATCAAAGTCCCGAACTGGGGTTTGATCAAGCCCGACCTTCTTCCCAACCAAAAAATATGATCTTGGTCTCTAAATTTTGATTTTGATGAGTAGCACCCAGCTGTGGTCTTCGATTACAAAAATTCCAACTTTCTCCAAAACCCTAAATTCCCGAAGCCATGAATGAAGGTGCTCAAAAAATAATTCTGTTTTGACAGAAATATGCACTTGATTTTTTCTGGTGTAACTCTGAACTTTTCGATCCACAGGGTCTGAAACTTCTACCTGTGGTAGCCCGACCTGTTATCTTTTCAACTCCACAGGTCTAACCTCAATTGGATTCTCTGAGAGAGAGTTATACCAATTGTCGTAACATGACTTATTTATGGGATAAAACAAGAGAGCAAACTTGTACGGCGTGCCACATGTCACTGGTTCAGTTTAGGTCTTTGAAAACATTACCTGAGAAATTAAAGTCCGTGCAATATCTGTCACTTTTTACAAAATTTCATTTGGAGATTCCTATCCCATGTTATGACCTTTTTTCCTTGGTCACTTGTTTATGACTCAGATCTGGAAGAGGCAGAAACCCTAGATTGTACAGATCATAAAACACAAAGTACAACGCATTAGAAGGTTTCCTTTGGACACAAGGTACATGGGGATCTGATCTTTGACCTGTAAATGTTTCAGATCCGAAATTTTTTCCAAAATGGATTTATAGCGAAATTTCTACAATGATAAGTTTTTGCTATATCAAGCCCTAGCATCACAAGTGCAACAAGTGTCATACATGCCATACGATGCCTTCTTTTAGGCTAGCTCTGATACCATGTTAATTTTTCAGAATTTACTTCAATCTGATCTAGGATCTTAACTGAGAGAATAACATGTACAACATATATACGGCATATCAATCATGGACACAATAATACAAGCACACAAGAGACACAGAGTTCACTTGGGGAAAACCATAAAGGTAAAAAACCCCAATAAATTCCTTAGAGATAGATAGAGAAATGATACAACCCAAGCATAAGAGATAGACATCTCCTAGCAGTAGGTTCTCCTCCTCCACAAGTGCGCCACTCTCCAAAGAGTGTGTGTGAGAATAGAATGATCAAATAGAGTGCCTCCCACACTCTATTTATACTTGACTTGACTTGCCTAATAACCTTTACTAGGTCGGCCTTAACTTAACCACATAACATTATGCTGACTGGGCCGAACCCCAATAGGGTGGTCTAATAACCCTTTGACTCACATGACTTATACAGGGCCGGCGCCAACAAGGTGGTCTAATAACCCATCAAGTATAAGTTACGACACTTACAATATAAATGACGACACTTCCATATAGAGGAATAATAACATCTCCATAGGAATACAAACACTTCCGTATAGAGGAATAATAACATATCTATAGGAATACAATATACATATATGTGAAATGCATTCCGAAGTTACATATACATCAACAACACACACACGACACACAAAGTTCTTCCACACCTCACAGTGTAGAGCACCTCACTTCTCACAATGAAAATAAAAAATATCAAATATTTACAAGCTAAAAGGTGCATGCTTGAGTTTACTCCACCACTTAAAGGTTTATTATTGAAATAAAATTTCCCAAGTCTTTCCAATGTGTTCTAATAAAATCTTTAAGTAGGGGGATGTACCACAAATTTGTCCATACTTAGCAATGGAGGGGATTAGTTCACAAGAGTGTGCATGTTAAGTATGTACTCAAAACTATTCCGCCTTTAATCTCCATTCATTCTCTTTACTTTAGTAAGTTTTTAGCGAGTCATACTCACATGGCATAAATGATTTATTATCAACCTTCAAGGTTCCATATTTTAAAATACCATGCATGTTTACAATTAAAATTTTATTTTCATATGTACAGGTACATGTCTACATAATGGATTTGTGACTAAATGAACTTGACTCTTATTTTTTCGGTTAATTCTGAACATTTTATATATATTTTAGTTAGTGAGTTTTACTGAGTCATTCTCGAGTTTTCTCACATGAAATGTCAACTCTTACAATTTGGATTTCCAATTCATTGCCAAATCCAAATCATGTGACTTTGCTATAGAGCGAATGTGCCAAACTTCTTCTCAATAGATTACCATACTAGTACACCCTAGAATGAGCATTCAAAGTTTAATCTAAAAGAATCTTCAACCAAACACTACAATTGTAGTTGAATAAAATTGTGTTCTTATAGTAGACCAAACAAGGGATGTATCTTCTTTGTTACACATATACACAATTGACTCATTGACTCATGTAAAATAAAAATCTAAATGAACATTGATGGTCACAAACAATTCCCATTAATGTTCAAGGTATCCATTAAGTGGTATAATCACAATTTACCAAAATCCAATTTAATAGATATTTAACATGAAAGGATACTAACATGTCATTCAACGGCAAGGTGTGAATCATGAAAGAGGCCTAGATTTTGAAGTCGGTCGTGTGGGAAGTATAGGAGGGATAAGACTGTCACAGGATATATCATCATGGACCTTGATTGCCTCCAACATTTCCTCCATGGAAGTGTGTTTCCACAACTGAGGAGGAACCATTGTTGTTTCAGACAACATTGGTTAAAGCTATGGCTCAGCTTAGATTCTTCTTTAAAGGTATTAAAGTCACCTCAATCCTTCATAAAAATTTGAAGTATTTTTTGTCCCGTTAAATATACAGTTTTTGTAGTTATTTCATTTACTTTGACATTTGTAAAATATCATTAGTTTAACTCTAAATATTCAACAACATATTGCAATCATTGAAGAGGTTTTTGCTAAGTAGCTCATCTCTAGTGATTTTAATTTAAATGATGATAGGATTATTTTACCTGAGATATGACCAACCCCATCTAAAGTCTCTAGTACTTTTCTTTATACCTAGAAGAGTAAGAGAGGAGAGAAAAATACAAATCTCTGCGTGGTTATGATGAAATTTGAGAAGGAAAATGCCCCATCCTCATCCAATATTGATACAAGATTGGATTCTAAGGATTTGAGAGAAATGGAGAAAAAAAGGGAAGGGTCATGTCTCTAATATTTATGAGAGTCATGGTTAGTGTGTTGATAGGGCCAAAATATTTATGCAAATAGTAGGGTTCAATCCAAAAAAGAGGCCTAATTAGATTCTTTCTTGTTTGGAATGGAAGAACCGACAAGATTAATGGCCCAGTTACCTTTTGATAAACTTTATTAAAAATAAGAGAAGTTCTTTTTCTTATTCTTTAATATTTTCTTTAAAACATAAAAAAACAGAAATACAAACTATGATCTATTCTAAGTGCTAACTAACAATCTAATTGAAGCAAATTGCTTATAATCTTGGAATAACTATCATTCATTTATGAAATATTTTGCCAAATATTTTAATAGTAAAATATGAAAATGAAATAACATTAAGAACATCAAATAAAATTAGGAATAATCAAGCATTTAAATCTATTCTTTTAATTTCAATCATTAAATAAATATTAGCTAAAGTGAAATAAAGAAAAGAAATAATAACACAAAATAATCTAGACATAAGTAAAAAATCCTTACTACAATATCTTGATAATTTATCTAGACCAATCCAAACTTCAAGAAAAGCCAAAACAATAATTCTTTAGAGGTGAAATTGCCTTCTAAGTGTTAACTTTTTGAAATATTCAGTTTTACAAAAAGGTCCTTCTCAAAATGACAACTTTTAAAAATCCTCTTCTACTTTTAATCCATTCTTTAATATATATATAAAAAAGAAGTTTTAATAACTAACTTCCTTAACTTAAATCCTAGGAAAACCTTCATTAAGTTGTCTCTATAACTCTTCTTCATATTTTCCACACTTATCAAAGCATTCTTAACATAAAGCAAAATGATGGAACATGTGTTGCATAAGTGGGGTCCTCAAATTTGGTCACTGTGTCATGTATCTTTTGATGTACTTTTCCATCTTTAGGAAAGCACATTGAATTTTAGCTATCTTTTTGGCTTCATCATAAATAAATTTATTGAGATGCTCCTTTTGAATATGAGAAATTTGTCGTTATTCAACTTTGCGGTTTTCATGTGCATCCTCCAATGCTTTGACAACTTGTGTAGCATCAAAAACGTTATCTGGTGGTCCAAAGGATGGAAAATGGCATTGACTAGTAGATTCTTCAATAAAGTCCCAAATTTTAATGCAACTAATCCATTCATCTTCTATTACATTTTGATCTCATCTTACCATCATGCCCCACTAACTAGCATCCTGCTCAAGTTCATGGATTTCATCTTCAATCAGAACTCTTATATTATGAGCTTCATTCCTTCTATGAGTCCGATCTTGATTGATGAATCTGATTTGCTCTTGTAGTTATTTCCATCTCAAATTTTCCTTGTACAAAATAGAAAGCTATAGGTTTTATTCTTGTAATTTAAATGCTATGATATATAAATCTTGTACAATATGAAAATTTGACTGAGTTTCTTCTAAATCATAATCTAGAAAAGCAATCACAATCATATGCCTTGAGCATATTTATAGTATAAAACTTGATTTTACATATGGGAAATATTCTTTTGCAACTTGCCCATATATTCAATAGATATCTATTTGGGACCTATCAATAGAATCCTATGTCATAGTGTTAGGAACCCGTGTCAACCCTTCTCTTTACTTCGTTAGTATATTGTTGTTGGACGCATATGCTTTGTAAGTCGTCTCGTGTGTATATTGCATTATCCCACATTGTTAGTGTATTGTTGTTGGACGCATATGCTTTGTAAGTCATCCTATGAGTATATTGTATTATCCCATAGTATTATATGTTCTGATCCATAGTATTGGACGCATAGACTTAGTATATAAGTATGTGTTGAGGCCAATGAAGGCATCCACGAGTTACTTGTATTGAGCTTTCTCAATGGAGGTTTCCCCCTCAAAGTGTCCTGTGATCAATAAATCTTTTTTGTGTTCTGCTATTTCTGATATATCATGCATTTTCATGATTAAATTGTTGGAGGTTACTCACATATGGTATCAGAGCACTTTCTTGGGCTCATTGGGTGGAATTTCTGCCAATTTTTTTTTCGCAGTGGCTTCCATGCACTGTAATTATTGCAGTAGTATTTTTCTTTGCATATGTAGTTGTTCCTATCAATTGCATGTTCGGATTTGGGAATAATCCCTATCCTCTTACTTGTGGGAAGTACTTGGGCATAGCCATAAAACTCATTGTGAGGAGTACCACAAGAACCCCGAAGTAGTTGTCCCATTGAGAGGACCTGCCAGCGAAAAAGGGAAACGACCCCTACTTGATTGACTAGTTCCCATCCGTAAGGTAAACCAAGAGTTTTCGTTTGTGGCAAAGCGGTTATCAGTTTTACCTGAGCTGTGGAGTGATGGGTACTGCCCTAATAGGAAAGCCGTTAGACATCATTGGTGGCTGAGTGAATCCCCTAAACCTTTAGGAAGATGAGCATACTTGGGGTCCATATCTATTTCCAGTTGATAAATAGCAGATTACATCTATCTAAAGCAGTTACAGATCAATTCTGAGCCATTGCAGATCCATTCCGAAAGAAGAAGAAGAAGAAGAAAAGAAGAAAGAAATAAAATAAAATAAAAGAAAATAAGTCTATTTTTTCACCATATATTCTTTGCTTTAACTCTGTTTATCTTGAAAATTCACTAACACCCCTGCAATCCCATTCTGCATATTTCATTTTTAGGGTTTTCCATAAATTCTTCGATTTTCACCCAATTGCCTTCAAATTTTTCCACAATGTTCATTTCCTATTTCTTCTTCTTTGTTCCTCTCTGACAATATTTCCCATTCTTTCACCCCGCTTCTGAAATCCCCATTTTCTGCTTCCCTGTCCATTAGATAGTGTCCAAAACCTAGTCAAACCCCAATTACCCATCAGAGTTTTTCTCAAATCCAAATTTTCCTTTACTAAAGAAGTTTTTGTTTTTGTTTTTATACCCATTCAAAAAAAATTAAAAAGATCCTAGTTATGTTTGTCACCTGCGCAAGAGCAAAAATCATGGAGGAAGAACTTGCAACCCTCAAAACCAAACTCCAAGATCTGGATGAAAAAATTCTCTCCCTCCATATTCAACATTCAACCATGAACAATAAACGACATCCAAAATATTTTGCAGACACTGGGTTCTCTTCTTCCAGCAATTTTTTGTGGGCCGAAGCTTGATTTTCCTCACTTCAATTGTGATGATCCGACTGGATGGATATACCAGGAAGAACAATATTTTAGTTTGCATAATACTTTTGATGTCAACAAAGTTCCACTTGCATCCTTTCATTTGGAACATGAAGCCCTTCAATGGTACCGTTGGTACATCAAGGCTCATGAAGAGCCAAAATGGATAGATTTTTGCCAACTCCTTTTACAACGATTTGGTCATAGTGCTTTTGATGACTTCACAAGAGCACTCACTAAACTTCACCAAATTGGCACTGTGAGAGAGTGTCAGACAAAATTTGAGAAACTGACCAATCACATAGAAGGATTGCCTGATGAATTCTATAGGAGTTGTTTTATTAGTGGTCTGAAGGATGCAATCCGATCTGAGGTTAAAATGTTCTGTCGCAACACAATGATGGAATCCCTAGGGTTGGCTAAGTTGGAAGAGGACAAGATCACAACCCAACAACGCTCCAAAACCACTTTTGTTCCATTCATAAATATGGTTTCCCAATGACCTCCCATCACGCCATCTCCTCGATCAACTCCTATCAAGCATTTGTCTGAAGCAGAGATGCGGTCACGTAGAGAAAAATGGCTTTGTTATAATTGTGATGATAAATTCACTTGGGGACATATATGTGTTGAGAAAAAGCTCTATCTCTTGGATGTGGATTCTCTACCTGCAACTGAAATCGGTGAAGAAGCTCATGATACAATAGATGATTAGGTTGACATTTAACAACCGCCTATTGACCCTCCTTATCAAGACGACCACCCAAATATATCTCTCCATGCTTTAGCCAGAGTCACCACCCCAAAAACAATGCAGGTCAAGGGTTACTTAAAGAAGCTCCCTCTTACAATACTCATTGATTCTGGTAGAACTCATAACTTCATTGACCCTCAGATCGCCAAACAGGCTGATTGTTTTTTCCATCCTTGCTCCAAATTTGAAGTCATGATTGCCAATGGGGGAACCTTAGCTTGCAAGGGTAAGTGTCTCAATGTGTGTATCTCTATTGGATATTATAACCTACGCTCCAACATGTTTTCCTTGGCCTTAGGTGGATGTGATGTGGTTTTGGGTGCTCAATGGTTACTCACACTTGACCCCATCTTATGGGATTTTGTTGAAATTTGGATGCAGTTTTCAGTCAATGGGAGAAAACACACATTGAATGGATTACAACCAGGATCTCTCAGCATCATCAGTTCACATCGCATGTAAAAACTCCTTAAGAAGAATTCACATGGTGTCATCGCTCAGCTCCATTCCATTCAGATGCACCCATCAGTGGTTTCCACTACTCCTTTGGATCTACAACAAATTTTGGATAGATATGCATGTGTCTTTGCTGAACTAGTGGGATTGCCACCTTCAAGACTAGAGGACCATCGTATTCAGCTCCTTCCCGGAAGCGTTCCTCCCAAAATTAGACCTTATCGCTACCCATTTCACCAAAAAACAGAGATTGAGATGCTCATTCGGGACTTATTGAAGCAAGGTATTATTCTCCCTAGTACTAGTTCCTTTTCTTCACTAGTTCTTCTTGTCCAAAAAAAATATGGGTAATGGCGCCTCTGCATTGAATTCCGAGCACTTAATCACCTCATAATCAAGGATAAGTTTCCAATTCTTGTTGTTGATGAGCTTCTTGATGAGCTTCATGGTGCTCATTTTCTTTTCCAAGTTGGATCTTTGTTTTGGGTATCATCAAATTTAGATTCATGAGGATGATATCCCTAAAACATCTTTTTGCACACATGATGGCCACTATGAGTTTTTGGTCATTCCCTTTGGCCTCACTAATGCTCCTTCCACATTTCAGGCTTTGATGAATAAAATATTCCGGCCCTACTTGTGGAAATTCATTCCGGTCTTCTTTGATGATATCCTCATCTATAGTAAAACATGGGATGAGCATCTCCAACATCTGGATCTTGTACTGCAACTGTTCTCTAATCATCATCTCCATGCCAAATAGTCTAAATGTGTTTTTGGACAGGAGGAAGTAGAGTATCTCGGGCATATTATTTCAGCACAATGGGTTCACGTGGATCCTGCCAAAATAGATTCCATGAAAAATTGGCCGCATCCTCAAACACTTAAGAACCTTCATGGTTTTTTGGGATTGACTGGCTACTACCGCAACTTTGTCAAGGATTATGGGAATATTGCAGCTCTATTGAAAAAGGATTCTTTTACATGGACACATGCTACTGAGTATGCATTTGACAAACTAAAACAAGCTATGTGTACTACACCTGTTCTAGCTATGCTCGATTTTTCCAAGCCCTTCATTATTGAGAGTGATGCTTGCGACAATGGATTTGGTGTTGTTCTTCTTCAAGATGAACATCCCATTGCATTCACCAGCAAATCCCTTTCTGGTAAGAATTTAGTTGCCTCTACATATGAGAAGGAAATGATGTCTATTTTGCATGCAGTACAAAAGTGGTGGCCATACCTATTAGGGAATCATTTCTGCATCAAGACTGATCACTAGAGTCTGAAATATTTCCTGGAACAACAGGTCTCCTCCATAGAACAACAAAAATGGGTTAGCAAACTCATGGGTTATGACTATGAGATCACTTACAAGAAGGGTAAGGAAAATCTTGTGGCGGATGCTCGTTCTTGCGCATTTGATGACTAAGTTTCTCTTTCATCTATTTCTATGCTTGTTCCAAATTGGTCGCAATCTGTTTAGCAGGGCTATGTCAATGAATCCTCATTATCTCAAATCATCTAATGGTTGGACAACAACCCTTCTGCTGTACCGCATTACTCTTGGGATGGTGCTTCCCTAAGATACAAGGGTCATCTAATGCTTCCCCAAAGAACAAATCTTCAACATGATGTCTTATATAAACTCCATGCTTCTCCATCGGCAGTGTACTCTGGGTTCCTGAAAACGTATGAGCAATCACAACGTAACTTCTTTTGGCAGGGAATGAAAATGACAATTCAATAGATGGTGGATGAATGTGATACCTGCCAGTGCAACAAGGGTGAAACGACACTCCTTCTGGGATTTCTCTAACTCTTCCCCATCCCTACACAGATTTGGACAGATATTTCTATGGATTTCATTGAAGGGCTCCCTAAATATGGATGGAAGACAATGATTTTGGTTGTGGTTGATTGCCTCTCCAAATATAGTCATTTTTGTGCGCTCATCCATCCCTATACTGCCTCCTCAGTTGCATAAATTTTCTTGGACCAGATATTTCATCTTCATGGAATCCCTTCTTCCATTGTCTCAGATCACGATGCAACTTTCACCAGTCATTTTTGGACAGAACTATTTCACCACATTGGCACCAAATTGAAGATGAGTTCAGGGTATCACTCACAAATAGATGGTCAGACTGAAATTATCAACAAATGTTTGGAAACTTATCTTCATTGTTTCTCCTCCGAACAACAACATGAGTGGGAAAAGTGGCCCCCTCTCGCTGAATGGTGGTACAATACCTCATACCACACTGCATCTTGTTGGCAGGCGGTTTGGTAAGGAAGAATCACAGTATCACTGAAGCTGCAACACGTCAGAAGAAGTCGCGGAAGGAAGAAGGCCACATTATTTTATGTATTTGTTGTACCGCAAAATGCGGGTTTTTGGGTCATTAGACCATATGATATGTAATTTTGGGATAATTGTACCGTAGTAGGGGGGTTTTTGGGTCATTTTGACCGCGTCAGTTAGATTTTGGGTCATTTGTCCAACTGTCGGTTAGGAAGTTGTTAGTAAGTGGACAAGCATTGCAAAGGCGGAAGCCTATATATAGATATGAGTTGTAAGTGTTAAGAAGGAGAATGAGATCTTGGAGATGCATTTTGTGTGTATGTTCTGAGATCAAGAGATATTGCTGAGATCTGGTTTTGCAGAGATATTGTATCAGGGTTTTTGCTGAAGTAATATGACATGACAGAACTGTTTGGTGAAATTCCCTGTGTACCTTGTCTTGTTATGATAATGCATGTTGCGATTCACAATTGATGCTATGATTTCTTGCTACAGTTAATAATTTAATGTTATACTTGTTGTGATGAATGTTTCTGTTGAATGATGATACGAATATGAATGATGTTAATCTTGAATACATAGATCTGTCTTGTATGCTGCAATAAGTTAACTAAGTGTTGCCGCAATCATCCTCCTTCATTCGATGGAAACATGGTTCCTTCCACTCTCCCTTGATCGCCTCGGGTGAGACCTCATCTACTCTGGAGGTGTTTCCAAATGGGGTAAAGCCTGTCCGGGCTGGTGCTCAGGGAGATCACGGTGGGTTGGTGTTGACAGTGATGGGAACCCCTGTCGACTAGGACTGAGTCAATAAATGGTTCCGTTTCCAGGACCGTGTGTGAAGTGAAAGGAGGATATGTTTTGGCATCCGACACAACTGGAGATACAGAGTTGGTTTGATCAGAGGTTGCAGGAATTTAGTGAAGAAGAAAGCTGGAACACTCGACTGACAGTAGATCAATGGGTGGATAGATATATTCACGACGGTCGACATGAATGGTTTTTCTGTGAATTTTCGGTCCTTTTGTTTGAGTGGTTGGAAAATTTGACCTATTAGAAGAGGAATCACCAAGGTGGTGAGCCAACGACCTGGACCCCAGAGCTGATCCAAGAACTATAGGAAGTCGACAATTAAGCATCGCGGGTTGTCGAAGTGTGGCTTGATAGCATCTTGGAAGGGTGTATCACTGAATTCGCGGTTGATACACATAAATCTTATAGTGAAGCCGAAAGATATTTCTTTCGTGAACCCCGAGGAAGGTTTCTGTTGTCGCTCCAACTATCCATTAAGATGTTTATCTGCGAAAAGGGTATATTGAAGATGCATATAAATTAGTAAGAAACCTGGTGGGCGGAGGCCGTGGGTATCGCAACAGCAGGGGGGCGGTGCATGGAATGATTAGGGTTAGATGGGTGCGGGTCACGACGAGACTGTGAGTGAAGCCGAGGAAGAGAGTGGTATTACAAGGGGAGGAGCGAGGTTTCGACAGGAAAAGAAGCATAGGATAGGAGAAGGTCCTGCTGTGATCGAACCGCAAGTTCGCAAAGGAATACCACACGGGATGAAGCGACCTCACAGTTTGGACAAGGACACACAGGATACACCCAGGATAGAGGCAGGACCTAACCCCAGTAGCAACGTACCCACACCTACACTCACTATCTGTCAATCAGTGAGAAACACCACTTCGACCCCACCAGGTCAACAAAACTTGATCGCTAGTAGTTCAGTACCTACAAGAAGGAAGCCCAGGATGGTGGGCGATGATGCTAAGTTACCGCTGTTCCATGGGAGTGGGACGAATAACCCATAACAATATTGGTTTTTGTGTGAAGCAGTCTGGACCGTAAAATAGATCACTGATGATGATGCCAAGAAAGGGTAGCTGGCGACAACTCTATGAGGTCGCGCCTTAGATTGGTTTATGAAGTTTGTTCTAGTCCCTACAGGAGCTCCAGTGAAGTCACTAGATGAGATCAGGGATGGATTGATTGCATAATTTAGGAAGCCCAAGTCGGAGGCTCAATATATCATAGAATTGAAAGAAATTAAGCAATATCCCAACGAGATGGTCTGGGATTTCAAACAACGATTCAAGACGTTGATGGAAAAGGTTAGTTTTGATATGAGCGTTGTCCAACATAAGGAGTGGTTCATCGCGACACTGTTACCGCATATTCGGCTACCATTGATGCAACAAACTATCACGATGCCCAGTGAAGCTTTGGATATTGCAATGCGATTGGAGGTGTTGTCAATTGGAGAAAATGCAGTCGGGATGTCGTAGATACAGACACAGCTGGATAACTTAACAATACAGCTGCAGGATTTGAAGAAGGGTAAGGAGCAGTGCAAAGAAGTATGGTGCACACGATGTCGAGGGGAAGGGCATACGAAGGACAATTGTCCCGACTTCCGCAACTACTTGGTTTCTGGAGTGCCAAACCCGTTGAATGGTGGTGGCATGCCATGGTGTTGCGTTTGTTAGGTATTTGGGCACCGCCATGAAGAATGTCCGTATATGTATAAAATGGTCACCAAGCCGATGAATCTGTATTGCACTTTCTGTAAATTGGTGGGACATGATGACAAAGATTGCCGGCATATGGGTTGCTTCATGAGAGAATGTATGATGCATCCTATGTAAAGGATGAACAGTGTGTTGTACAAAAACTGCCAATGTAGCCACAGGTAGCCCAACCGCTACCTCAACCATAGGTACAGTTTGTACTGCAGCAGCAGTTTGTACCGCATTATGCCCCGATGCAAATGGATCCACAATAGCCATAGTATGTTCAGCAACCATAGTTTTCACAGTAAGGGAAAGGCATGCAGCCCACTCAGATGCAACAACAGTACAACCAACCGCAGTATCCACAGCAGGGCGGATTCCATGGAGGATTCCAGGGTGGACGTGCTGGAGGATTTGGTCATGGAGGAGGACGAGGAGGTCGCGAACCAGTTCAATGCTATCACTGTGCAGTATGGGGACACTATCAACACGATTGTCCACTCTTGCAGATGCAGTGTACATTTTTCTTTGTTACAGACCATGCAGTGGAAAAATGCCCGTAGTTGATTGCACGATGGCAGGTAGGGAATATTTCACAGTTGCAGAACCAGGCACAACAGCCAGTACAGAATCAGGCATAACAACCGTTGCAGAACCAGAACCAAAATGCTAATCCAATCTGAACCAATAAGGGAATCCTGCAGCTAATCAGAATCAGGGTGTGAATGTTGCGACAATTTCAGTGGAACCCAGACCACAAGATGCAGCTGTTGCAGTCATCACTGGTGGAGGCGCAGTAACAGGAGGGGACATTCGGAAGGCTGGGAAGAAGAAGGTATTGTTTGACATTGAATCTGAGTGCGATACGTTCTTCCAAGCACATAATGCATTGGATCAGGATCGTGGTAAAGCTATCATCTACGACATGCCCCCGGTGTTTGATGTGACATCAAAAGCAGGTCCCTCAGCGCAGTCTGGAACATTACATAAGTTTCTTGAGATTTACTTATTGTTGGCAAGAGATCCTGCGGCCCTTGCTGAGATTGAAAGGTTGTTGCAGCGTCCAACTAAGGGATGACAGGAGTCTGCAGTAAACTCCTTACAGCGGTGGAAGACAAGTAAGGAGATGCGAATGAATATCCATATTGGGGATTATGATGTTGATTTAGTTATTCTGGACCTTGGTTTGGATGTCAACATCTTAACCAAGAAAGCATGGCAGAAAATGGGGAGCCCCCCATTGAGATAGTCTCCTCTACAACTCCTATTAGCTAATCACGCTAAAGTGACGCCGATTGGGAGAGTCCTACGTTTGGTGGTAGAAATTGAGGGCATGAAGACCTATGCTGACTTTGATGTCATCGAAGTGGTTGAAGGAGGAAGTTCGTATCTTGCGTTGTTGGGGATCGGATGGGCCAACGACAGTGGAGTGGTAATCAACTTCAAGCAGCGGATGATGAATTTTGAAAATCGTGATCTCAGAGTCATAGCCCCGCTGGATCCGGTTGAAGGTCACCGATACATTGAGCCAGTAAAGGACGACGATCTCAGTGGATGGGACCATGCATTTAACATTTTTGAAGACTATATTCATCCAACTACCAATGGTGAGCTGGGATGGCGCAGTGACAGCTCTGCATCTTCTGACTCTAATGCCGTGCTAGAACACTGGCAGAACCACTTGCACAAGGTGTCACTCCATAAGTGTGGGTTGATCACGCAGTCGCTATGCCGCGTCACGACTGAAATGGTCACACTCCCAATATATTAAGGACTTCCTAGCTTGTCTAAATTTCTAACGGAGTTCGAGCAAAGAGTTTCTACACCAAAGCGATTGCTGGCATTGGACGAAGCACTGAAGGCTGCTGCAACACGCTGGTGGGCGACACACAAGGCATCAATTGATGGATGGTCAAAATGCAGAAGATTGCTGATGGTATGCTTCAGCGATACTGAGGTCTACCACGCAGGGAAGTATGATGGTCGGAATGATCCTGGAGGCCACTTGATGGAGTGTCAGACATTATGGGCATCATGACCAAGAGATGAGTGGGTCCATGCATTTATCCATACCTTGGATGAAATGCCATGGTCATGGTATACTATAGCTGAGTTACGGGGAGAAATCACTACTTGGTTGGAGTTGACCATATGCTTTACTCATACATTCAGTTTTGTTGATCCCAACCCAGATGTCCATAATGCTCTGCAGATCATTCACGATGTGGTTTTAAAGGTTGTTCCTGTGGCGCACCTAGCGGATCCTGTTGATGTAACTTCAGAATGTATTTCACCTATGTATTTCATATATATTTATTGTACCCTTATAAGAGATGTGTTATTCCTCTATAAGGAAGTGTTGTCATCTGTATTGACAAGTGTCGCAAGTGTGTGTACTTGGCAACGGGTTATTAGACCACCATGTGTGGGGTCGGCCCTGAAATATATTTTATATGGTTGATGTACCTAGCTAGACAAGTCGGCCCCATAGTGTAACTGGGCAAACATGTTAGTATAAATAGAGATTGGGAGATCTCTATTTTCATCACTCGAAAACTCACACTTCTCTCACTCAGAAAGTGGCGCACTAGTGAGGAGGAGGATCATCTGCTACTAGGAGACTATCTTTGTATATTTTGGTTGTACTTTGGTTGAGCCATTGCTCTCTCTATCTCTGAGGAAGCTGTGGGGTTTTTCACCTTAGGGTTTTCCCCACGGAAACTCTGTGTCTCTTGTCTCTCATGCTTTTGATTCTTGTGATGCTTGTGATGCTTATTGTGATTGTTATGCATTGATATACTATATATGTTATTCTCTCAGTGAAGATCCTAGAGTATTGTGAACTAATGCTCAAAATTTAACATGGTATCAGAGCTAACCTGCCACAACCCCCATTGTAACTTCTTCTTCATCAGGGTTTGAGGTTGTTGCAGTTTCTCCCACATTCTCCTGAACATCCTCTAATTAGTCTGCTGACACTCTATCCCTCCCCCCAGCTGAATCTGAGGAGCTCCGGTCATCACCCTCTCCCCCAATGCCCCCTATTTCCAAGTCAGGTTCTCGGGGTACTCTTGGCCAAGCAACAAATTGTTCCCATGTTAAATTTTGATGTGCGGGGGACCTTAAAACTAGCAATTTGATTAACCCATGATTTGTTAGGGAGGATAAGGAATGTTGAGAAGCTCTGACATAATGAGCCATGCTCTGTAGGGTTCTTAAAAGATAGAATGGCATGTTGAGTAATATACCATGACGCAAATGAGAAAGTAGGAAGAATTCATAAATGTAAACTACTCGGTACCTGCCCTCACAAGTGATGTACTTATTTAAGAAGACTACAACCTAATCCCAAGGACTTGGTAGTGTCTCCAATGTTGTTCCTCTGCCTCTTGGCTGAACGCTTTCTCCTGCTGCTAGAAAACCTTCAGCTGCGGTCAAATTGTGCTGCTTCCAACCAAACCATTGCCTCCCAATCCTGGGAAATCCTATAACTTTCGCCACAATTGCCTCTGTAACATATATCCTTAATCATCTAACCTTTGAGTGAGTGTTGGTAAGGTTTTGATCAAATTCAAGTGTTGTTTCTACATGGAAACCATTTAATAATTGGAAATAATCCATCCACCCAGCTTTCGCAAAGATGGAAAAGACCTCCCTATTTTCACACACAGAATCTATGTTTACAGGTTCGTATCTCACAGGGATACCCATATTGCTTATATTATGCGATTTTTGCTAGCGAATGTAAGAGTCACAATTTCAAACGTTGGAGTTACTGCATGCAAACACAATCGATGGATAACCAAAGTTGATTTGGGTATTTCTGGAAAGTTGGCACGGTTATTTTTGGAATGAAATAAGTGGCAGAAATATCGCACGAATTGGTTAAAATGATGGTCATAAAATAAGCACGAATGACAATTTAAACGTGTATTCTGTTTCGGTTGATTGGCTACGAATTGTTGATAGGGAATAACGACAAAGTATAATCATTATTGCTTACTGTGTCAATTCATGCCTAATTATTTTTATGGTTAAAACTTGTACCTTTCAATATAATGCTTGAGCTATCACTTTTCCAAGGTGGCGCCATCTCACGGTTGCATCGTTGGTGGAAACAAAAATGCGCACATGCTTTCATGAGTTGGCCATCGCCGACTAGGAAGATAAAGTACATCCATGTTTGCATAAATCATAAGAGTACACAGTGAATAGGAGATATTTTAATGTTACTCGTGGAAACTGGAGCAAGCTAGTACAGACTGGCGGAGATAAAGCGATCTTTTAACTAAAGAATTAGCAGAGTCACAGCCAAAAATTGGAAAGATCTGGTGGAGTTGCAGCTGCGAACTAGGAGAATTTGGAAACATTTGGAAGTGTTGCAGCTACAAAAATATGAAATTGACAGGAATTAGCGGAGTTGCAACTGTGAAAATAGGGAAAATTGGCAAAAATTAGCGGAGTTGCAGCTACAAACATAGGGAGATCTAGAAAGATATGGCAGAGTTGCAGCTGTGGGAATAAGGAAAGTCGGTAGGATTTAGCATAGTTGCAGCTATGAAAATAGGGAAATTCGGAAAGATTTAGCGGAGTCGCAGCTGCGGACATAAGGAAAATAATCCATATTTAGTAGAGTTGCAGTAGTGGAAATAGGGAAAATAGGCCAGACTTAGTAGAGTTGTAGCTGTGGAAATAGGGAAAATAGGCCAGATTTAGCAGAGTTGCAGCTACGAAAATAGGGAAAATAGGCCAGATTTAGCAGAGTTGCAGTTGCAAAAATAGGGAAAATAGGTCGGATTTAGCAGAGTTGTCCAAAAATTGAAAGAACAACTGGAATTTCTGCAATCGCTTGGACCAAATCACAACTACTTCTATTCAAGTGAACCTTCATGCATATACCTATACACAATTCTAAAAAAATGAACCCATCAAATCTTAAAAAAAGAACAATGAAAGAAAAAAAAGAAAACAATGATCAATTGATAATCAGGATCATCTGCAACATGCGAAATGAATGCATTCTTTGAAATCGGTTTATGATACAGTCACAGCCAATGACCATTGGTGAATAATGGCATCTGGTTTTCATCAATAATGGTCAAGTGGACTATTCCATTGCCAAATACTTTGTCAATATGGTAGGGTCCTAGCCATCTTGTACGTAACTTGCCTTTAAAATCCCTCTTAAACCTTGAATCGTACAGTAAAGCCTAGTCTCCTTCGCATAAGACTTTCTTCTTTATGAACCTGTCATTCCATTTAAAGCGCTGATGTTGAATTAACATTGTCTGATGCAAAATAGCTATGCACTTCTCATCGAGTTCATTTAATTGATTCAATCGGTTCCTCTGAGACTCTGTCAAGTCTAGGTTTGCTTCTATGGCTGTCTTTAGAGTTTTAATTTCAAATTCAATGGGGAAGACATCATTCTTACTGTACACCAATTCGTATGGGGAGAAACCTGTAGTGTTGTGCCATGTGTTACAGTATGCCCATAATGCCTCTGGAAGTCTTTCAGCCCAGTCTCTGCGATGGATTTTGACTGTTTTTGTAAGGATAGCCTCGATTACCTTATTAGTTCTTTCCACTTGACCATTGGACTGTGGATGATATGGTGAGGTTATCTTATGATGAATGTGATATTTCTGCAACAGGGCTTCCAATTTATGAGACACAAACTGTGGTCCTCCATCTGTAACTATCTCTTTGGGTACTCCAAAGCAGGTGAAGATCTCTTTGTATAAGAAATCCATTATAGCTTGATCATTGGCCTTGACCAAAGCTACATCCTCCACCCATTTGGTCATGTAATATGTGCAGCCAAGATATAATATTTCTACCTTGAAGGAGGCTTGATAGGCCCTATGAAATCTAGAGCCCATCTATCAAAAGGTTCAACCACCAGCTGTGGCTGAAGAGGTATTTCATCTAGTCTATTTGGCTGGCCCATTCTTTGGCAGTTGTCACAAGCCTGAAAATATTTCTTCGCATCCTTGAACACTGTTGGCCAAAAATATCCCATCCTTAATTCCTTATGACCAGTTCTCTTATCAACAAAATGTCCCCCACAGGGCTCATCATGGAAAGCTTTCAAGATACTATAAATTTCATCCTCCCTTACACACCTTCTGATTTCCAAATATGGACCGGTGTAAAAGAGATGTCCGTCTATCCAGCAGTATCTAGCATTTTGTTGTATGATTTTTCCTTTTTCTCTCTTTGATAAATGTGCTGGAAGCTTTCCTGCAGCCAAATAGTTAGCGACATTTGCATACCATGGGGAATGAGTTGAGACTCCGAACAAATGTTCATCAAGAAAAGAATCTTCGACTGGTGCATCATCAACATTGTTAGTAAGTCGAGAAAGAAAATCAGCAACAACATTTTCTTTTCCTCGTCTGTTAAAAATAGTAATGACAAATTCTTGTAACAGTAACAACCATCTAGTTACTATAGCATTAGTGATAGGTTTATTCATTAAGTATTTAATGGCTAAGTGATTAGTGTGCACAAAAGTAGAATACCCAATGATGTAATGCCGAAACTTATTGATGGCATAAACAATGGCAAGGAATCCTTTTTCTGTGACAGTGTAGTTTAGTTCAGCAAGGGCCAGATTCTTACTGATATAATAAATTGCATATGGACTGTGACCTTCCTGCTGTCCCAACACTGCTCCAATAGTGGTGTCTGAAGCATCAGAGGAAATATGAAAATGAAGATCCCAGTTTGGTCCTCGTAGAATAGGCGCTATGGAACCCCTTTTCTTGAGCTCTGCAAATGATGCTTGACATGAATATGTCCAAACAAACTGTATATCCTTCATCAATAAAGTAAATAAAGGAGAAGATAGCTTGGAAAAGTTTTCTATAAATATTCTGTAATAACCAACATGCCCGAGGAAGCTACGTACCTCTTTCTGTGTTACAGGAGTGGGAATATTTTTAATTACCTTAATTTTCACTGGGTCTACCTGGATACCTACAGAAGAGATAAAGTGCCCCAGAACTACACCCTCATCCATCATCATGTGGCACTTTTCAATGCTTAGAGATAAGTGAGTTTGTTCACAATGTTCTAAAACTATTTCTAGATTCTTCAATGCTTCATCAAAACTAATGTCATATGGAGTGAAATCGTCCATAAAGATTTCCATGCAATCGTTAACCATCTTGGAAAAGATCCCAATCACATCTCTCTGAAATGTGGCTGGTGCATTACATAACCCAAAAAGAAGCACCCTGTATGCAAAGGTTCCCTAAGGACAGGTGAAGGTGGTTTTGTCTTGGTCTTCGGAGGCTATCTGGATCTGATTATAACCACTAAATCCATCCGGAAAGGAAAAGAATGTCTTTCCAGACAGGGTGTCTAAAACCTGATCAATAAAAGGTAAAGGAAAATGGTCTTTCTACATTGCTTTATTTAGTTCTCTGTAATATACATAGATTCTCCATTTTCCATTCTTTTTAGCTACGATCACGAGTGGGGAAACCCACTCGCTATCTGAAATTGGGTAGATAAATCCTGCCTCCAAGAGTTTTTGGATTTATTCCTTCACTATATCCCTTAAATTCGGGTTCATCCGACGTTGAGGTTGGAACCCTAGCCGAGAGTCACTTTTGATATAAATATGGTGGGTACAGAAATTGGAGGGGATACCCCTCATATCTGTATATTCCATGTGAAGGCTCCCTTGTGTTTTTTCAGCAAAGTGATCAGGCATTCCAGCACATCGGGCGCAAGATTCGGATTAATGTTCAATGTTTTTCCAGGCTCAATTTCTATTGGAATACTTTTCGAGTTTTTAAGTATTGGGATTATTTCGGCATCCCTAACTAGAGTCTCTTCTGTTAGATCTTCTTGTTCTTTTTCACTTAAGGTACTATTTAGAATTTGATAGGCGTGTTTAGTGATAGAGGTAGGCTCACTGATGAAACTGTTGATGGAATCATCTTCGGTTTCAGTCTTGAAATTCAAGGCCTTCCCGATTGTCAACAATGGCTGAATAGCTTCCTCTTCCTCCAAATCCATCCACAATGGAGTTTCAGCATTAGAACTTGGTCTAGATGGAGGATACAGGGTCAGGTTTTTAATATCAATCCCATCCGAAATTGTCATGGAACCTGATCTACAGATGATACATGCGTCTGCTATAGCTAACCATGGTTGTCCTAGGATTAACAGGTGTCCCCCCAACTACGACTTACATTTTAAAACAAAGAAGTCTGTAGGGTATTCCCATGAATCGACGATGACCACCAGGTCATATAAGATTCCTTCAGGTTTGATAGTGGACTGATCAGCTGGTTCTAGTATGGTAGGGGTAGTCCTGAGATTAGTGAGTCCTGGATTTCTTACAGTCTCGATGGTCATGACATTTATGGATGCACCTAAATATACCAAGACGTTGGGTATCTGAGTACGCCCAATGTATACTGTGATAGTAGGGTTAACTGGGTCGTCATACTTAGCCAATGGAGCCCTTCCCATTATTAATTCAGAAAGTTTCCCCATTACATGGATTGTAGGAGGGTCCCTAAGCTTCCTCCCTGGATTTTTAACGCATAGATCCCTAACGGTCTTGGCATATATAGGTACATGATGAAGGGCTTGTAACAATGGAATCTTGACATAAAGATTCTTCAATTCTACTAAGATATTGAACTGGGGTTGTTCCACTGTCTTCTGTAAGGCCAATTGTTCAGGATATGGTGGTTCTCTCATCATTTGTCCAGGCTATGTTTCAGTGTATGTTTATTCCTGTGTTTCAGCTGGTTTTTCAGTAGGATTTTCAGCATCCTCAATGATGGGGATTGATGTATTAACTGAATTCTCTAATTGTTGATTCATTCTTGCTTCAGTCACAGAGGATGGAACATCCTCGATGACGATGGGTTCCACTACCCTCCATGATAATAAGTGTATGTGTTTGCAGGGAATTGGGGAAATGGAATAAGTAGGCATGCTGGCAGTCTCGAATTGAGGTACTGATTTATTATTCGGGTTTGGGTTAGGCTGAGCAGGTAGCTATGGTCATAGTGGTACATTAATTGGTGTGGCATTGTTTTGTAGTTACAGTTGCGGCTACTAATACTGTTGGTGAGGGTACTGTTGATGGGGGGTCTGGTTGTGAGGAAACTGATTTCCTGGGTAGGAATTTCTCCAACCAAGAGATCAAGGAGCTTGCTAGTTTGATTTTTGTGCCCATGGTGTCCAAGGATTGGGATTTTTCATTGAAGTTTGAGATGGATGCCATTGGTTATTAGAATAGGAATAATGTGAAGGGAATTGAGTATTCATATTATTCCAAAAAGGTGATGGATCTAGGTTCATACCTTGATTCCGACGTTGCCAAGGCTTCTTCTGAGCGATGAAATAAGCTTGTTCTACATCTGAAGTAGATTCTTGCAGGACTTCTTTGACCTTGGGCAGCGAAGAATATTCTTTGGTGTCATGATCCAATTCACATATTCGACATACCTCCACCTTGTCAAGTGGACATTCCTTCAGTGGGTGATTCTTCCTGCATTTGGCACATAATACACCAAGTGCCAGGTCTTCTATTGCTTGCCTCTTTTTTGCTCTCAAGACATCCAAATCTGAAGAGATGGAGCTCATCATATCTGTTTTAAAATTCTCAAGAAGGTTTCCTATTTCTTCCCAAGTAGCCCCTCCACTGGCTAACTTCTATATCCTAGTGAGGACATCTGGATCTCATTCTCTATCCCGATTGTTGGTTCTAGAGGATCCCCTTGAATATCTTCGACATAAGTCAATGATCTTTTCAAAGGGTTCTTTTGATATATCCCCCTTCCCCAACAAATTCAACATATCTAGGAAATTCTCTCTGATCCCACGCAATAAGATAATATTGAGTACATCTTTCCCAATATTGGCATGACCAGGCCTCTATAAATTATATAACAATCTCTCAACAAAATCTTCCAAGCTCTCCTCTTCTTTCTGGACTATATTAAACAACTCTTCCCTCCTATATCTAGTTCTACAGTACTCTTGATATTTGGAAAGGAAAGTCTATTTGATTTGATCCCAGGTAGTAATAGTCTCACGACCCAAACTCATGAGCCAGGGAATTTCCCTTGAGAGTAGAAGGAAATAGCTTCAATTTCTAAGCGCTGGAGGTATAGTCATAAATCTGATAGAGGATATCAAATTCGAAGAGGAATTCATCTGGATCTTCGGAGGACTTACCATGGAAGTTCGGAATAACTGAGGGTGAAATATTCTTCATGGGGGCCACCCCTAGTTTTCGAAGGATAGGGAATTCAAGTGTGACAACAGTGTCACCATGCTGGTTATATTCCACTTCCTCTTCGTGATTATTGTGACGTCATGGCGATCTCCATGCTCTTCATTATCCATGTTTCCACGGTCCTCTTGTTCTTTCTTTCTTCTTTCCTCCTCTTCTCTTTCTTCTTCTTCTCTCCTCCTTTCTTCCTCTCTCATTCTTTCCTCCTCTGTTTCTTGGCAATGTTCTATCCACTCTTCTTTGTTCACTATGCACCCATTGATTCGATATATCTCCTCTCGACCCACTGCACCTGCAACACTTCCCTTGTCTTCAGGAGGTTTCTTCTCCGGAAGGGGAGTTGAATGTCCCGTTGCATTCTCCATAGTTGATGCAGATGTTTCAAGATTAGGGAGAACAGAGTTTCCTCTTCTTGAAGATGCCCGCGATAGTCTGGTAGAGGAATCAGATCTGGAAATTATTTCATCAATGAATGTCTGTCTTCCCAAACCTTGGTTACCACCATGACCTCTCCCACCTGCAAGGTTAGTATTTTTGGGGGGGTCCCGAGTTTTTCTTCTTGTATTCATGCATGCTTCAAATCATCATATCTAAATGAAAACATTTAATCAACTACCATATATGTCTATCAATTACCATCCCCGGTAACGAAGCCGAAATATTGGTCACTCTATATGCTAATCAATTCTAATTAAGATACATAATTCTCAATATAAATTGTCAACCCAGGTAGGTCTTGTTATTTCAAAGGAAATTATCAAAATCTATGCATAAACACTCAAGTAGATGATTGAATAGAATGAAGATCAATTATCCTACCTAACTGCTCAGTCAAACTCAACTCGTTGCTAAAGCTAATCTAATTATCCATATAAGAACTTCAAAGGACTTCTACTCTCCTACAATATCAATCCAGCAGTTACTGATCTAAGAATAAATAAACTAGACTTACTTTTGCAAGAAGTTAAATCCTAAAGATATTAGACTACAAGTGAATCAATCATGACCTGTCTAATTCAACAAATTCTAAAAATGTAAATAACAGTAATTGAACCAGTACTAAGCTTGAACCATAATCTGACTAAGCTGGTAAATTCTAAGAAATATAAATGACAGAAATGAATTAGAGTTGAGCTTGATTTTAACAGCGAATTAACACACTTGCATCAAAGGAAACTATTCTACACAATCGACTGTCACACCACACTATTGCAGCACACCAAAGGAAAACGCAATCATAAATACTACTATTGCAGCACACTAGGAATATGCCTACTGTAATTCAAAGCAAATTAATCAAAAGCAAAAGTAAAGCATCTATCTAACTCGGCGATCTCTGTGAGAAGGCGGGCCTTGGCCTTCTAATAGAGATGCCATGAAACTAACACAAATTAAAACACAAGAATATGAAAAACTCTGCTCCTTGTATTAAATTGGTAGATCCACAGTTGTAGTACTCTGTTACAGCTTGTACAATCAAA
This sequence comes from Larix kaempferi, assembly GCA_027924585.1. Lineage (NCBI taxonomy): Eukaryota > Viridiplantae > Streptophyta > Pinopsida > Pinales > Pinaceae > Larix > Larix kaempferi. The sequence continues at coordinate 15,979,652 of BSBM01000362.1, forward strand.
TTCCAATTAACCAACCCCATGCTCAGAATGCCTTCTTACATTTATACACGAATGACATAATTTCGTTCCACAAAAAATATAAACAATTACAGCCATAAATGAAATTGAATGAAGTTGTTGCGTTCAGGCCTGCACTATTACTTTGTGTTGTTAACATACCAAATAGATTCCAACTGATTGGAAGAGAAAATGCTTGGACGTTGTATCGTGACCCAGTTGCAGCTGTCCTCGTGGAAGGATGCTTGAGTTGTTGCAGCGATATATGGGTCCGAATTCAGGAAGGGACAACTAGTGCCACATATTCTTTTCCTCCATAGGTTCAACAAGCTGCTACACCTATGGTTCTTCCAAGGCTCTGAACTATCTTTATCAGATCAATACATGTTAGCAAATATTAAAAGATGAAGTTCATAACCATAAACAATATTAGGCATTAATAAGATGCAGCAATAATAGATTATACCTATTGATATCCACGCTTGACTTGGAAAGATACGGTCTGGATTATGGAAAAGTGAGGCAAAACATGGAAAAAGGTGTTGGTAAGTATAGGCAAAAATGGGCTATTTTGGGGCCCAACAGGCCATGGATGAGAAGATGGTTGCACTCAAAAATAATGATACGCACTTGGTATTGTTACATGATTGACGAAAACCCGTTGGATGTAAATGGGTGTTCAAAAACAAGATAAGGTTAATAGCTTAGTGTTGAAAAGTACAAGGCAAGGTTGGTTGTGAAAAGATATTCCCAGATCAAAGGGTGAGAGTTTGGGGTCCTCGCACGAAGTTGAGGGACCTTTTAGATGCAATCTTAGTTTCTCAAAATGTGCAAAAGTTTAGTGAAACCAAAACATGCGAGCGTTTCTTTGAACTAGGAATGGGAGGACCCGAGGCTTTCATGTCATTTAACACACAGGACAGGAAACGAAAACGCTTGAGGGTTTTGGAAATACATAATGCTCTAGTGCTATAGAAACACATAACGCTATAGCGTTATTTATTTCTATAGAAACACATAACACTATAGCATTATGTGTTTCTATAATGCTCTACTCTAGCATTATGTATATATACACAAAACATTATCCTTGAAACCTTATTTAATATTTCCTTACAAAGAAAATATTTTCTTAATTTCCCTATCCCTCCTTATCTTCTAGGGTTTTGGGCTTCATGTTGTATGGGTTAGGAGGTTAACTAGGGATTTGGTGTTAGGGGTTAAGGGCTTAGATTTAAAGTGATAAAGGGGTTTAGGTGTTTAGCAATTATGTGGTTGGAAGGCTAAGGAGCTAATAGGTTTTGGGGTTTAAACTTGAGGTTAGTGGTTGAGGAATTAGAGGTAAACAGGTAAAGAGGTCAAGGTGATAGGGGTCAAGGAGATTAGGGGTTAAGGGATTTAGTTCTTAAAAGGGATTTAGGGCTCTAAGTTTAGGGGGTTAGAGATTTAGAGGTTAGACATTAAGGGCTTAAGTTTTTGTGGATAAAGTAGAGATTAGGTGTTAGGTGTCAGGTGCTTAGAGATAAAGGGGTATAGGGGTTAGGGGTTTTAGGGGTTAAGGGATTGAGGGTACCAATGTTAGGGGATTAGGGTTCAATAGGTTAAGTGTTAAAGGTGAAGGGTTTAAGTGTTAAGGGCTTAGTGGTTAAGGACATTAGGGTTAGGGGATTGGTGGTTATTTAAGAGGTGAGGCCTTTAGGGGTTAGAAGATTTATGGGATAAGGGATTTATGGCTCCAGGGTTAGGATGTTAGGGATGATTTGGTTAAGGGTTGAGTTTCAAGGGATTAAAGGATCAAAGGCTTGGGGGTTAAGGGCTTAATGGATTCTAGGAGATGGGGGATTAGGATTTTCTATGGATTTATGGGTTTTGGGATTTATGGGTTTTGGGATTTGTGGATTATGGGTTAGGGGTTTTGGGGTTAGTGGGTCAACTAGGACTTAGGGGTTATGGGTTAAGAGTTTAGAGGTAAAGGCATAAAGTGGTTAGAAAGTTTAAATATTTATGGGTTGGGGAGGTAAGCAGGCAAGGGGTTAAGGGTTTTTATGGGTTATGGGATTTAGGGGTTAAGGAATTTAGGGCTCAATGGTTAGGGGGATAGGGTTTAAAGGGTTAGGGGTTAAGGACCAAGTAGTAAAGGTTTAATTGTTTCTAGGGGTTAAGGAATTAAGGATTTAGGGCTTTAGAGATTTGGGCTTTAAGTATTATGGGTTAGGTTGTTTAGGGGTTAGGGGTGGACTAGGTATTAGGGGTTAGGGCTTGTGGGATTAGAGGTAAAGTGGTTAAGGGGTTTAAGGGTTAGGAGCTCTAGGGGTCAAGGGATTTAGTGCTCTAGGGTTAGTTTCTTAGGGTTTATGAGGTTAGGAATTAATGGTGAATGGATTAAAGGTTTAAAGGCTTATAAGGGGTAAACTAGAGCTTAAATGCTAATGCAGAAGCCCAAGCGAGACTTCCAAATTCAAGAGAGGAGAGATCAATCCCAAGGGAGAGATATTAGGAAAACATAGATCTTTCTTGCAAAAAAAGAGCGCACAAGCAAATGCAGGTTGCATTGGCACAAGGGAGGTCGCACATGCAAACACAGTGTAGAGGTAAACAATTATTTTACCTCTATAGGGTAAACTAGAGCTTAGAGGCCAATGGTTAAAGGATTAGAGGTAAATAATTAAAGGACTTAAGGGGTTTAGGGGTCAGGGGTAAATGGATTTAGGGCTCTGGGGTTAGGGGGTTAGGTTTTAAGTGGTTAGGCATTAAGGGCTTAGGTTCTATAGTGTTAAGGGATTATAAGGGGTTAAGGTCTTAGGGTGTTCTAGGATAAGGACTATGATGATGGGAGATAAGGGGTTAATTAAGGGACTAGGGATTTCAGGATTAGAATATTTATAAGTTAAGGGATTTAGGGATCGAATATTAATGGGGTAAGGTATAAAAGGTTAGGATTAAGTGTCAAGGGGTTAAAGTGTTAAGGGATTAGGTGCTTAGAGTTTTAGGGATTTAGGTTGTTTGGGCCTTAGGACTTATGGGTTTAGGCATTTAATTTTTCCCTCCTCATTCCTCTCTCCACCTCCATAAATTTATGTCCCTTTCTCCCCCCTTGTATCCCCCCCCCCCTCTCTCTCTCTCACCCATGATCTCCATTCAACACTTAACAAATAGTTTATGTGGTTTATAATTTTAGAGCATTTTGTAAATCCAAAACGATCTAGAGTTTTGTTTCTCCAAAACGATCTAGAGTTTTGTTTCTCCAAAACGCTAGAGCATTTTGTAACTCCAAAACACTCTAGAGTTTTTTTTTCTTCAAAACATTAGAGAATTTTGGAGAAACAAAATGCTAGAGCATTTTAGAGAAACAAAATGCTAGAGTGTTTTGTAACTCCAAAACACTCTAGTTTTGTTTCTTCAAAACGCTAGAGTTTTGTAACTTTAGAGCGTTTTGGAGAAACAAAACGCTAGAGCATTTTGGTTGACACTAAGCGCAGGAATAAAAATTTGAATTTAAACAAAATGCACGAGTGTTCCTTAGCGCCTAAAACATGCCTCCTCACGCGCCCGCATGTCATCCATAGTCCTATGTGGTTGGTTCGGACTTACCAAACATGTGCTATGGATTGTGCTAAACCATAGCTAATTGGACATTTCCACCATTTTCCTCAATATGACTGTCTTTCACCACTCTTTACAACATGACATACACAACCATTTTTTACGAAATTTTAGGTATAGATAGAATTTTTTATGCAGATTCCAAATATGTATTTTAAAAAAAAATATTAATTTTTTCTATTTTTTTCCTAATTTCCTTGTATCATCACTCTTTAAGTCAAAAAACATGTTGTTAGTGTTTCTTCCATAACTTTTTCATTTCAAAACCATTTAAAAAAAAATTGTATCTTGCACCAGTAGACACTGACCTGTATGCTCTAGAAAAAATCCAAGTCGAAATGATTGCATTTAGACCTTCAAATGCTACACCCACATTTGGTGTACCATTCTCGAGGTTTGGTCACTTAGATAATTAAAAAATAAATAAAAATTAAACATTTAATTTTGGAAAAATAGTGTTGCACTAGTGCTACATGTTCTCTACATGTCTACTAAATTTTGTAGTCTGAAACCATCATTTATGCACTCAAAGGAGGCACTCACAAAAACATATACCTTATCATTTGCCAAAAAATAAAAAGTGACTGTTAGAAAAGATGGAATTTGACATAGTTATGTAAATTTTCAATACATAAAAATTATATATTTGGAAACATGATTCAAATTCCTACATTTCATCATTTTTACTCCATGCAATATATCTTGTGTAAGTATCTTAAAAAATCCAAATAAGTTGAGGGATGCCTGATTTTTCAGTTTTCTATTGCATCTAACGCGCCAAACGTGACCCTCATTAGATTGCACTCACCCTTTGGTGAGATTTTTTCCCTAGTGGCTAAGTTAGCATCTATCATATTACTATTATTTGTGGAAGCATTTTATGGACCAAATTTTCGAAGTAACATCAAAACGGATAGAAAGAGTAACCCAACACCTTGAGCATAAAAAACAAAGATGAATAAGGATAGAGAATATGAAATTGCTTTTACAAAAATAAGGGATAGAAATAACATATATATAATGAGCAAAATAAGGATCAACCAAAAAAATATATCACTTATATATGAAAAATATAGACATTAAGCAACTAAGTCTTAAGCATCGGTTGGTTTCTTGATGTCACTATGATACAATTCTAGAGATACATGCCCCTAAAAATGTTAAAACATCTTCCACACAAGAAGGTTAGAGACAAGTAAAATAGGAACAAGAGACAACCTCTAGAAACATTATGAGTAAAAATGAAACTAAACCCTAATGTGAACAAAACATGAATCTAATGACAAGAATGATAGGTGAATAAATGAAACATTGAATAAAATGAAAATTTCTCACCAATGATGAAACCCCACAACAACTTGCCGAAAAATTTGCAAACTCACAATAGAAACAACAACAAAAATTTAGGTTCACACAAAATTTTTGTTGAAAAATAACTCCCATGCAATTTTCTAGTGGCCAGGGTGCATGGGTAAAAAGGCCTAGGCACTTTCCTAGTCGACAGGACACGTGGGGTCCAAAAAATGCCTGAAACTAGAATTGTGTGAATGCAGTCGCCCTGTTGATGAAAACCCACGATAAATCACAACAAAAAACGAACGAACAACCAGTTTTGCTGCAAGAAAGATATATCTTTGATACCAAGTTAGTATTCAATGGATTTCAACTCAATTCTACAGAAATTTTTTTCGAAAATTAAATGGTGAGAGGTAGGGTTTGAGAAAAAAAATCTCAGAACGTGTAGAAAAATGCCCAAATGTAATGTCCCCATCTTGACCCTATTGCATTAACATTGTAAATGATGTAAATATTGTTATTTAGTCATGGTGAGGAGCTCAAGGCCAAGGCCCCGCTAGTGAAAGCCCAAATTTGATTTAAAAGGGCAAGCATTGATATTTTGATGCCCATGTGCTCTTAAGCCATGGAAATTGTAAAAAGGATGTAAATAAACATCATGCAATAAAATTCCAAGACTGGCTATGGAGGCAACGAATGAGAAGGGGGCCACGTGTATCCACTAGGGAGTGGTGAGGGGGATATGGGTTGGAACCATAGGCTTCCATATGTCTTTATGAGAACCCATTTGACTTTTCTAAAGGACATTTATTCCTGTTGTAAGAAAGTGGTTGAAGAATTAAGTCAATGACTTTGATGGAGCATGGGCAGCCCTGAAATTCATATGGGTAGGTATGGGTTCTATCTACTTGTGTCACAAGTAACTCAACCTCATGGGAGTTTGCTTCATTCTCATCCCCATTCCATGGTGAGAAAAACCCAGCATCATTATCCATCCAAAAACGAGCTCCCATGAGGGAGAAAACCAGAAATCGCGACTTGGAATGAACCCACATTTTGGGAAGCCAAAAACGCCCAGAATGGGTATTAGATAGTGAAATCCAATGGGGAATCGGTTGGTATGAGCCTTGGGGTGAGTTTGGGAGCAATAGCTACCCCAGAATCCATGGGAAAACCCAGTTTTAATTGCCCAGAAAATCAGTGACGGATTTGGGGTTATTTGTGACAGAGTTGTGAGAAATCCAAGAGTGGATGTATGAACCAAGGATGGGATTGCTGAGTCCAGCTTGAAGTGTTTGTGGCTCTGGGATTGAGCTCAGGGAATAGCATCCTCCTCCATCTCCTATTGCATGCTTGAAAAACCCAACTGTGTGTTCGCTTAGCATGGCTGTTTGAGTGAAACCCTGACTGTGAGGGAGCCATCTAGTTCCTCCTTAGTGGATACACAGCCCAGCTCGGGGGTGATCTCTTAGCTGAAAGAATACAGGCTGGACAGAGATCTATGGTTGGGTTGAACGTTGCTCTCACGTAGCCAGTCGTTGGGCATCTACTTTTCAATATAAGTGTTCTGTGTATTACAAATTAATTGCATTTTGTGTTCTGCAATATGTTAAATTGTCCATGTTTAATGAAATAAATTGATTATCTTAATTTGGAGTCTGTGCATGGCATTGTAACGAGATTGAGTCTCTATATGCTGAATCATCCTCTACTGTGATATATATATATGTTAGGCATTACTGTTTGTGTGCTTGCTAGTATATTTATTCCACTGTGTTTATTTGAAGTATGAGTCTGCACATAAGAAGTTTTAAATTATCCACGCATTTCTTAGTAATGAACGAGGCTGAGTCTGTAAGAATCCCGGTGTGTTGTTATCGTTTCCTTCCCTGCATTTAAAAGGGTAGAAGGAGACATTACAGAGTGGTATCGGAGCTCTAGGTTCAACACTATGGCTGTTGGGCCCTTCATAGAGATATAAATCATTGTGTGTACATGCATTTTGTATTTGGAACTAAAATGCATTAAATAAACCTCAAGATCGCATGGCTTCTATTTGATGGAATGGGAAATCATTTCCATGACTGTTTGGGGATTTTTGCAAGCTGCTTGCATTGATTGCATTCTATGAAATAGAGAAAGGAGGGGCAACCTCTGCCATATTATATTGTTTTTGTTGCAAATAGGATTTCAAATTTTCCTAAGTATGTTTTGGAAAAAAATTTGTTTAAGTCTGTTTCAGAAAGAATTTCTGAATGTCTTCCGCAACTGCGGAAGCATTCGGCGAATTGCTCCGAAACTGCAGAAGCATTCGGCAAATTACTCCGAAATTGCGGAAGCATTCTGCGAGTTTTTCCGCAACGCGGAAGAGTTCGGGAAGTTGCCCCGAAATTTGCGGAATGAATTCCCTTCTGAAATTTGCGGAAGGAATTCTCTTCCGAAATTTGCGGAAGGAATTCTCTTCCGAAATTTGCGGAAGGATTCCGCGAGTTGTCCCGCAACGCGGAAAAATTCGGCGAACTGCTCCGAAAAAGCAGAAAATTTTTCTAAGTTTTTGGCATCGAAAGGAAATTTTCGGAAGGAATTCTCTTCTGAAATTGCGGAAGGAATTCTCTTCCGAAACTGCGGAAGGATTCCGCAAGTCGTTCCGCAACTGCGGAAGACTTCACCGAGTCGTTCCGCAACTGCGGAAGATTTCGGCGAATCGTTCCGCAACTGCAGAAGGCTTCGGCGAATCGTTCCGCAACTGCGGAAGGATTCGGCGAATCGTTCCGCAATTGCAGAAGGCTTCCGCGAACTTCCCCGAAACTGCGGAAGACTTCACCAAATCGTACCGAAATTTCAGAAGCATTCGGCGAACTGTTCCGAAATTGTGGGAGCATTCGCCGAATCGCTCCGCAATGGAAGCGTTCAGCGAATGGCTCCGCAGCTGCGGGAGCGATCGGCGAACCAAGCCGAAAAAAAAAAAAAAAAAAAAAAAAAAAAAACCACCTCAATTTTTGGATAGAGGGAGCATTCGCCGAATCGCTCCACAATGGAAGCGTTTAGCGAATGGCTCCGCAACTACGGGAGCCTTCATCAAATGGCTCCGCAACTGCGGGAGCCTTCGCCGAATGGCTCCGCAATTGCGGGAGCGATCGGCGAACCAAGCCGAAAAAAAACAAAAAAAAAAAAAGTGATGAAAAATCAATTTTTGGATAGAGGGATCATCCTGGCTCAGAATGGGATGATTCCTGTGGGGCACGGAGGCCATTGACGAATGCCATGAAAGAACCAGTGAAGACCCCGAGCCCATTACACTCCGATTTGACAGAAAATGGATAATAGTGACTTTTGAAGGACGGAGTCCTGAGGCTTGAAAGAAGGTTGGTTTGAGCTGAAATTGATCAGGCGCGGCCATGAAGCAGGCACGATGTTAAGTTCAGAATCTTGGAGCCAAACTCCAAGGGATGTGAAGTCGGGGTGAGCAAGAAGGCCAAAAAGCACTGTTCCGGGCCACTTTTTCGGGATTTTGAAAAGCTGATGTAGAGTAAAAGTGACCCTAAATGTGGGAATCAAAATTTTTACTGAACTAGACATTTCATATTCTCATCAAGACGGACAGTTTCTGTTGGACGAAGATTTTCCAGAAATGCACCGTTTGGGAGATAGCCATTTTTGGCCCAAAATTTGGAATTTTGTAAAAATGTGAAAAGTGAGAAGTAGTAAAACCCAGAAATTCATGGAAGATGAATGGTGCATCGGAATTGAAATCCGTGAATTGCTGAGTGTTCCTTGTTATATGGACTAACTTCGCCCGATAGATAAGTTTTTGTGATTCCTCATAGATTTTCTTCCGCAAGTGGCTAAAGTTGGCATTATGGACCAAAATGCAACTGTGTAAAATGTGCAAAATTGGGGTGAAAGTTGTCATTTTAGAAGAGATGTAGTTTCTGCACCTGATGTCGGAATGGAGCGTGAAGACAGGAATTGGAAAGCTTGTCCAGCAGGGAACAATGATGCATGACCAGAGTTTGAAGGAGGTCTACATATATCATAGATGTTTAGTGCAGAAGAGTGCCAGCGGCTGTTTGGACAAACAAATTTTGTTGTCAATATGGGCAATTTTTACAATTGCATGATATGGAAGAGGAATTCCATGTTACAATGAGGGATTGAAAAGGGAAGAATTCCTTAAACCCCTGTTTGTTATCATACTTATAATTATGAAATTGTCATATAGCATAAAAATGTTAAAAATGTAAGGGATTACATAGATGTATATGCACTAGATGGCATCTTAACAAACATTGCATAGTACATATGGAAATGCTTGTGCATAAATGGGATATTGCATATTGGTAGAATAATGAAGTCTGCATATGCAATGAACCACTAATGGAGAATATTGTGGTTGATAATCACTATTGATGTTGGTATTGGTTGTAGGACCAAAGATAACAAAGAGCATGGCTAAATGTGCTGAGGATGTTGTTGCATGAAGCCAACAACCTTATGCAGAAAGGATGGTGCAACAAATCTATGATCATAAAGTTGGAAAAAGGACTGAGCAGCCTTGGTAAGAGGCCAACTAATCAGGTAACATCAGACAATGTTAATGGTAACCATGCAGGTAATGATTATTAGTGCCAAATTGCATGAATGTTGAAAGAGGATTTGGTAAGATCTCTTCAACTATGTTTGAGCTATGTTGAGTTGGTTGCATGTGATATTGAATACCGATTGGGACTGTTAACCTACCAAGCTTGGTGAGGTGTGGGTAAGTGAAGGAAATGATCCTTACACCCTATGACTGTTTAGAAATCTCAATGCATTCATATGAATTTATGTCATACCATGTGTATGTTGGTTATGTGCTTAATAACCAAAGCAAGTGAGGACTGGTGGTCCTGATTATGGTGATGCAAGTTATATGAGATAGTCATGTTTCGATCTTAATATATATTGGAATGCATAGTACTCATGGATTAATGCAATGATGCATTGAGGAGTTATGCATTGTGTGAATGCATGGTTGTGATATACATATATGCAGTTAGATAATAGATGGAATGATGGATTGTTGTTAATCCTGATACCATTTCATGAGCTACTATGAATGCAGGGGAAAAACTGCATGAAGAAGGTAGACATGTGATGGGCTATTAGATCACTCTGTTGGAATGACAAAATTTCATGGAATATGAAGTAATGAGTATTTATAGTTTTGCATGAATAGTGTGACTGTCTTGCAATTCTATTGTGATAATGATGCATATATAGAAATGTATATATATTTCATTGCATTTCAAATGTAACAGCTGAAGATGTTTGAATTATTGAGTGTTATAATTCTGAGATCACTTCAGTGATTGTTGTGGAAATGGAATGATAATATGCATAGATACTCACGACATGTTTGGCTGATTGAAGTTTCAGTTTTCAGGTAGAAAAGTCTTGTGAATGGCAATGAGGATAAGTCCATAGTAAAGACCGGGATTTACCATGTGAAAAAGCCAAAGGTTATGAGAAGGTTCTCATGGTTGAGAGCTCTAAGTTCCGTTAGAGGACATGCTGTAAGTGGATGCTCATGTATGGCAGCGAGCATAAGACCATAACGGGCAGAGTGGTGTCACTTACGGGAGCCAAACAATATGAGGATAGCCTCATGGATGAGAAAACCAATTTCTGTAGTAGACAGAGTTGCAAATTCATATCGAATTTAATTATTAGTGCCATGGATTGGTTATGGAACAATTGGATTTGAATTCTATTGTTAAATGTTGCTAACTGTTTGGCTGTTCAATAAGTGTGCCAGGAAGACACATTGCAGGAAGACCATGAGAGAGATCCCGCAGAAGCCAAACTTCATGGGGAGAGATTCCATGATTTGAAAATGGGTTTAAGATGAAGCGCCATAAGACATTATTAATGTCTCATATGCACTACATGATTGGTAAACAATATGAGTGAGATGGTGAAGATTATGTCAGTAAGACATGTGAGAGGTATGTAACATCAAAAGGAATTGGGATGGCAAACCGAGGGACTATCAACTCAGAGAAGGAGCCTCCATTCCTCATTAAAGAAGAGAAATAACATTTCAAAATGGATAAGTGTTTCATAAACCCTGAATGATATATATATATATATATACATACATGCATGTCTAATTATTAGAGTTAATATGAAGAGCATGTTTTGATTTTATTTCCATTATGGCAGACTGCTTGAAGTATGATTAGGACCCTCATAGTTCACATCAGTAAGGAGTGCACACCTTTCTGGTGCTGAGTTATGTTAGGAATGCTAATATTGACTACGCCTTAAGGGAATGGACGCATTCCTGGTGTTTCAAGTTTGGATGGTCAATGTTATGAAATATGTTTACAGTTTTAGAGCAGCAATACTAATGAGCTTGCTATCCATTTTGTGTTGACAGATTATACATATGAAATTTAGTGTTGCACATTAAAGGGAAAAGTGAAGAAAAGAATACTCAAGAGGACTATATGAGCAGTGGTAACCCTTGTGTAGGGTGAGCAGGTATCATGGGGCCATGATAGCTTGCAGTTAAGAAAGTCACCTAAAGAATTCCTAAATGGAACCGCCGGCTTACACAAGAGAAGAACTGCCACCCTTGTGTGGGTGAAGAATTGTTATGCGCATTGAGGGATTGTGATACATGTGAAAGGCTGATGCAAGCCTAAGGCAGAGTAGTGGAGCCTTGACCTGTAATGGTCGGTGGTGCAGTTACCTTCCATTGGCCGATGACCCAGATGTATGTGCTGGCTCGGCAATGGAGAGGGCCAACCAGGTATGGGACTGGTTGGGCACCACCAAATGCTTGGTAAACCCAGTCGGCGTGAAGGTGTACTGGTAGGGCATTAATTATTTGATGATTTGGAGCAGCCTGCGTGCTGGCCAAACATCCTAGTCCGTAGGAGGATCCCAAGGATTACAAAGTAAAAGCAGGACCCTGTGGACCAGAGAGGAAATGCACAATACAGATAAGTATTCAATTTCATTCATTTCTTATTTGGAATAATGAAGGTTTCAAGCATAAAGCTTGTAACAGTGAGATGATGCATTATTGTTTCTTTGTTGGAAACCTTGGTCATGCAGGAAGCAAGGACCTTGAAAGAACTAAGAGCTGCTTGGTAAATCCAAAAAGTGACTGGTTGAGCATGTATTATTTGGTGTTGTGGAGCAGCCTGCATGCTGGCCAAACATGCAGGATTAATTGGTGTTGAGGAGTAGCCTGCGTGCTATCCCAACATTCGTTATTATACCCATAGGAGATCCAAGGCTTGTAAAGCAAAGAAGGGTCCTATGGAATAAAGTGAAGACATCCAACGCAGGTATTATTGGAAGCAAGAACCTTGAAGCATCTTAAAGGTGCATGTGGACATGTAACAACCCTAAAGAGCCCAACATGAGCAGTAATGAAATATGGGGCTAGTGGAACGGTGTGAGTCCTAGCAGCCAAGAGTTAGACCAACCAAGTGGAGGAACTCCATGGTTGAGAGATCTGGAATAGACACTATGTGTCATAGCCAAGAAGGGCAGGTCAAGCATTCACGTTGAAGTGAAAGAGGACAGGAGCATGAAAACCATAGTGGTGGTTTGGGTTCCAGAATGGAACAAGACTAAGAGGAGAAACTCTTATTGCTCTCTCTCTTTCCTTTTTATTGATGCAATTATAGAATTAGAAAATGTTGAATGCATGCATGACTGAAAGTAAAAGTGTGTTTATTTGATTAAAGTGAATTGTGAATGCTAAGTAATGAATTTCCTATGAATGGATGAACATGAAGGAATTCATGTGTATGTTGGGCAAGCATAAAAAGTGTGGAAGTCTCATGAGTAAAGTATGGACTATCCATGTCAACTGGGGATAAACCATTGACTGATTTTTAATGTTTGGGTTATGCTTGGCCTAACGAGAATTGTAATGATGAATTTCACAAGTGAAAATTGAATCAATTGGTTGCAGCCGGTGCAGGCAAGTGTTGCTAGTGAGCAAAGTGTGGTCAGTTGTTTCCATTGACAATGGCGGCAGACCAAGGGCTGTTAGAATTGGATGGAAGTCTTCTTCAAACAATTGCCAAGACCCAAGAAAATCTTGGAGAGATGCTCAAGATGCAAAAGCAACAGAACGAGATGAACCACAAGGTCTTGTAGGACTCTATTCGTCTGCAGGAAGAGGTAAAAATCATTATGAAAGCAATCTGCAAGGGAAAGAAAAGTGGGTCAATGAAGAAGCATTCATCCAATCATCCGGTTAAGAAACGCTCCAGGTGGGAAGACTCAAAGGAAATTGAGCAGGTAAAGATGAAGCAACCAGTGGAGTGTTGGAAATGTGGAGGGGATCACTGCCTCCACAACTGCCCAATAAGAGAACCTCAAGAGGGTAGCAGCCATAAAGTTTTCAGACTTATGGATGAGTTGGAAGATCTGAATCAGCAGGAGCAGCTTGTGAAAATGAAAGAACTTGGTCCTGAAAGTTCGAAGTAAAGAACAGAATACAGTGCAGATCTGCAAAGTTTTTGAAGTTTTGGGCATGTGTAAATCGTATATGTATTCCTAAGCGTTGGAACACCGAGGACGGTGTTATTCCAAGGGGAGGGGAATGTAATGTCCCCATCTTGACCCTATTGCATTAACATTGTAAATGATGTAAATATTGTTATTTAGTCATGGTGAAAAGCTTAAGGCCAAGGCCCCACTAGTGAAAGCCCAAATTTGATTTAAAAGGGCAAGCATTGATATTTTGATGCCCATGTGCTCTTAAGCCATGGAAATTGTAAAAAGGATGTAAATAAACATCATGCAATAAAATTTCAAGACTGGCTATGGAGGCAACGAATGAGAAGGGGGCCACATGTATCCACTAGGGAGTGGTGAGGGGGCTATGGGTTGGAACCATAGGCTTCCATATGTCTTTATGAGAACCCATTTGACTTTTCTAGAGGACATTTATTCCTGTTGTAAGAAAGTGGTTGAAGAATTAAGTCAATGATTTTGATGGAGCATGGGCAACCCTGAAGTTCGTATGGGTAGGTATGGGTTCTGTCTACTTGTGCCACAAGTTACTCAACCTCATGGGAGGTTTCTTCATTCTCATCCCCATTCCATGGTGAGAAAAACCCAACATCATTATCCATCCAAAAACAAGCTCCCATGAGGGAGAAAACCAGAAATCGTGACTTGGAATGAACCCACGTTTTGGGAAGCCAAAAACGCCCAGAATGGGTATTAGATAGTGAAATCCAATGGGGAATCGGTCGGTATGAGCCTTGGGGCGAATTTGGCAGCAATAGCTGCCCCAGAATCCATGGGAAAACCCAGTTTTAACTGCCCAGAAAATCAGTGACGGATTTGGGGTTATTTGTGACAGAGTTGTGAGAAATCCAAGAGTGGATATATGAACCAAGGATGGGATTGCTGAGTCCAGCTTGAAGTGTCTATGGCTCTGAGATTGAGCTCAGTGGACTAGCATCCTCCTCCATCTCCTATTGCATGCTTGAAAAACCTAACTGTGTGTTGGCTTAGCATGGCTGTTTGAGTGAAACCCTGACTGTGAGGGAGCCATCTAGTTCCTCCTTAGTGGATACACAGCCCAGCTCGGGGGTGATCTCTCAGCTGAAATAATACAGGCTGGACAGAGATCTATGGTTGGGTGGAACGTTGCTCTCACGTAGCCAGTCGTTGGGCATCTACTTTTCAAGATAAGTGTTCTGTGTATTACAAATTAATTGCATTTTGTGTTCTGCAATATGTTAAATTGTCCATGTTTAATGAAATAAATTGATTATCTTAATTTGGAGTCTGTGCATGGCATTGTAACGAGATTGAGTCTCTATATGCTGAATCATCCTCTGCTGTGATATATATATATGTTAGGAATTACTGTTTGTGTGCTTGCTAGTATATTTATTCCGCTGTGTTTATTTGAAGTATGAGTCTGCACACAAGAAGTTTTAAATTATCCACGCATTTCTTAGTAATGAACAAAGCTGAGTTTGTAAAAATATCGGTGTGTTGTTATCGTTTCCTTCCCTGCATTTAAAAGGGTAGAAGGAGACATTACACCAGATCTAAATAAAAATCACAATGGTTGTCTATATTTGTTGTAAAATGTCCTAGATATGGAGCCCCCCCCAAAAAATTGAAAAACTTGGTGCTTGAAAAAAAATTAACAAAAAATTACCAAAGAAGGTAGAGCATAGTAACCTGGCTCTGATACGATGTTAGAATATTGAGAAATATGCATAAACATACAACAATACATTTACTAACATGTAAATCAATAGAAAGAATCTACTAGTCTAACCTTTTATCCATCCACGCATCAAATAATCAAATAGTAAGCAAGAGACAAGATAAAAATAAATAGTACACCAGACATACGTGGTAAAACACCAAATAGGGAAGGATCCACCGGAAGGTATGATCTTCTTTATTCTTCATAAATATCCAATCTGACACTTGAGCACCCACATAAGCATCACATCACACTCCATCTTTACTTCCTGTCACAATGATGTTTCAACAACATCTTAACATCCCGGAAGGGTCTCCTTCACCTCTATTATATAGCTAGAGGTATGGAAGAATCATCACATAAAAAATTCAGGATAAATAGCTTTCCACCTCCCTTATAAAAAATATGTTAATAAGAGAGTTTATTACATGATGCATGCACGATAAATCAATTTTATAATATTAGAGTTATTTATGCACTCTGTGATAGATATGATCATTACACAACCAACAAAATCACACAAGCCATCATTACATATTCCAACAAATGCCACAAGTTTGATCAAATTATGATGCACTAAGAGAAAGTTATGATGATTTAAAAAAAAGAAATGTTTTATTCCTTTCAAGAGAGCACACTTGTAGGACTAGCCACGTGTCCATTTTTTATGATTTGACTCTGAGTTTATACCAGAAACACTATGGTTTCTCTTATTTCTAATGTAACTAGTGACATGCAATTTGGATCTTTCAAGCTTCAAATGCAATAGTTTTACCCTAAACACCCATTTGAGACTAGTTTTTCAACTAGTCAAAACCCCTAACTTACACAGACTATAACTATGAACTTATAGTGACCCAAGACCTAAACATTTTACCATAGGTATTTTGTTCTGTGTCCTAAGGTGCTTCAAAAAATTTCTATCTGAAACGTCCCCCCAATTTTTTTTTAATGAAAATGGCTATGATACCAAATGTTATGGATGAAATTCCAGAAATAGCATAAAAATAGAAAGAAAGAGTAACCCAATGCATTGAGAATGAAATAAAGAGATGAATAAGAAGCCTCTTCATGGAGGCAATCTCTTTTTATAATATATCAAATGCACAATATGAGATGATCTCTAAAACTACCTCCTGGGTATATATAGGAGACAAAGAGTACAATGACATTGAAGGTCTTAGTTGACCATACATTTACAATTAAGTTCCTAGCTTACCAATAAAGACTATACTAATATTATAATAGAAATGTAAAGTCATAATATCTAGAATTTAAACACAACAACTTTTAATTTAGATATAGGACATATAGATGCCAAAACAACATTCATATGTGGTGACTTAAATGAGGATACTTATATGACATAGCTAGGGCACTACATTGCAAAAGGTAAAGTCCTTGATTTGGAAATGAAAAAAAATTTCTATGTGGTCCCAAGCAATCTCCTTCAATGTGGCAACAAAAGGTTGATTCTTTTGTGTTGGGATCGAGAATTTTGATATCCAAATTACATCATTGTGTATTATAAATAATATAGTGGTCATTTCCTTGTTATCAATTTGTATGTAAACGATATATTATTTTTTGGTAACAGTAATAATTTGATTCATGATTTGAAGTCTTAGCTTTCAACACAATTTGACATGAAGGACTTGGGGGATACAAATTGTATCTTGGGAATGAAGATCATGAGATATAGATAAAACATGAAATTTTGGTTGAGTCATAGTAAGTATCTGAACATTGTTGCAACGTTTTCACATGGTAGATTGTAGACCTTTTAGTGTTCCAATTTCTATTGGAGCTAAGATTTCAATTAAGTAGTGTCCTATAACATCCACATAGATGGATGATATGTATGGATTATGTTCCTTATGGTAGTGTAATTGGTATTTAGATGTATTCTATGGTCTATACTAATTCATTGTCCAAGCATTGGGATCTTGATTCGATTTATGGCTAATCCTGGATGTGAACATTGGGTTGCAATGAAGAGGGCCTTTAGGTATTTGCGAGGTACCTTTGAATATTCAATAGTGATGTTTCAGGGGACCAACACTCAGTGGATGTACACTTGGTTATGTGTATGTGGATTGGGAAAGGGATAGATAGAAGAAGATATACCACCATATATGTGTTTGGATTATTTAGTGGAATGATAAAATTGATGAGCAAATGACAAGCTATGACCATTGCAGACGTAGAGTATATGGTCACTACTCATGCTTGTAAGGAGGTCATTTGGATTATGAAACTTTGTTCATATGTAGAGATAAGCCAAAGAGCTATTATAGTTTAGTGTCACAGTAATAGTGTCATTCGTCTTGCTAAGAACCTAACCTTATTGCAAAGACAAAGCATATTGACATCCAATACCATTTTGATCAGGACATGGTAGGGATGGAAAGGTGATATTGGATAAACTTGACACTTTGTAGAATGTTGAAGTTGTGTTGATGAAACTTATGAACACGGGTAAATTTAAGTGGTGTTGTGAGTATGGATCTTATGGTAAATTCATAGTTTGATGCATTCCATCATAGACTTTTGCAAGGCATATGACAACTAGGAGAATGTTGGGACAAGTGTGTCATACACTTTGCATTTTGTAGAAGAGAAATTATCTCAATGATGGTTGAGCAATTGTAAGCAATGACGGTTGGCCAATTAATTGCCCAGTTGTTATGCCTATTTATTGAGTACTGGGTTTTGGAAAGAGTTTTTTTAATCTTATTGTTATGTTGTTGGATTTAATACATTGAGCATGCTTTGAAGTGTGGGGTTTTTATCCCAAAAGAGTTTTTCCCACTAAATCATTGTTTAATGGTTGTATGTTTCTTGTTGTTATTCGTGAAAATGTGTTTATTTAGTTTTGTGCACATTCTTCTCTCTAAATGATTTTTTCCCACTAAATAACTCTTTAATAGTTGCATAATACATTGAGCATGCTTTGAAACTTGAGGTTTTTCTCTCAAAATATTTTTCTCCACAAATATAATTATTTGGTTTTGTGCACATTCTTCTCTCCTGTATTACTATATAAAACATATACCCTTTTTCTGTTTTATATTTAAATTTATAGTTTTTAAATGTAAAAGATTTTTATATTTTAATATTAAGAATAAATTAACATAAATTATTACAAATGATTAAAATATTTGGAAATACATCTTTTTTTAATGTTCAACCATGAAAAGGTGCTTTATATTTGGAAGACATCCTTTTTTTAATCTTTAACCATGAAAAGGTGCTTTATATTTGGATTTTTGTAAACTTGCATGAGCTTCTTTTGAAAGGACATGTGCAATCTCCTACTATGACACTCCTAATCATCTTCTCTTTGCTCGGTAAATATAATACAATTGAACTCCCCTAATCAATCATCCAACTAGGCTTCTTCACTCAATTACGTATGAATTGTAGAGTTATCTATCAATAAATCATCACAAGATTATTCTATCATTCTCTTCATTGAAATATTTAAAATAATCAAAATCTTATCCATCACCTGAAACCATGACCATATTGCAATTCTCCTTCACATGACATGAGGACTTCCATTTTCAGAAAGAATGAAAATTTATCCTTCTACCCAGATGGTAAATAAAATTTCTATGTGAATGAAAGATGGCCACATATATTCACTGATCAAGCATTTGTTTTGAGTGTATACTGAAAAATCTTAAGCGAATATTATAAATTATCTTCTTTTGTTCCATATGCAGGTAGGCACAATGAGAATGAGTATGCTACAGATCATCTCGGATTTGATCCTTGTAGGTCTGTAAAATGCAAACTGTGTAGGGTTTCTTCCCTTTCTCTTCTTTTATGCCACCTTGGTTGGAAGAGTGTTTCTTTTCTACGACTATCGTTAGTTACTTTGCTTCAGTAGAGCTTGAACACAAGGTCTGTCGCGTGGTGTTTACCTAACGAATTCTATTCTCTTCTCTTCTAGTATTTCTTTGTTTGAATTATGAAGGCAGTTTGTACTTTGTGTAAAAAGAGAGGGCATGGGCACTGCATCTGTTATTACATTGTTGTGCCTTCTAATTTCATTTTTGTTGCTATTTGAAAACGTGATTTCACTAGCAATGAAGCTATTTGAGTGCTAACGTTTAGTAGGTATATATACTTTAATTTCTTTCATATTTGAACTTATAATGTTTTAGAAAGAAAAAACACATATTCTTAATAATTAGATCCACCTAAATTATATCAAAATATGTTTAAAATAAAAATATTAAAAATGTTGAACTAACTTGAAAAATTATGAACTAACTAATTTGCAGTGATATAGTTAACAAAAATTTATATATATATATTGCTAGATGTAATTATACAACAAGGGATGCTAGCAGCAAAGTCCAAGCCTTAAAAAAATTGAAAATTTTAATAATAATTAAGAAATACTAAACAACTAAGAAGAATTTTGTTGACATGTTAATTTCTCTAAATTAATGGGATTGGATGATGTCCATAGGTAGATTGACTCTGAGTCGCTGTCTATGTGCAGGCTGAGTTCTTAGATCAGGGTCATGATCAATTAGATAAAACACAACAAAGGAAAATCAATAGAGTGAGCAGAGGCTCACGCACACAAGGAGATGGTATAAACCAATCTGTCTATTATGAAAACATATGTACAATATATAGGTGAGTAAATCTCAACAAACCAATAAATGAGATCCTATAAATGTGGATCTCCAAACCACTCATGCTATTCTAAGATGACACACATCAACCCAATCCCAAGTATTTCGAAATTACTCTAATATTCCCCCTTAATGGAGAAATGGATTCTCAACCAATCCCAACTTCTTCCTAATAAATTCAAACTGAATCCTACCAACAGGTTTGGTAAATATATCAGCTACATTATCACTTGTATTACAATAGATTCAATCAATTTCTTTTGATTCAATTTTTTCTCTCACAAAATGGTGTTGTAACTCAATATGTTTTGACCTTGCATGATATACCGGGTTGTGTGCCAGTTTTATTGCACTCTGATTATCACAATAGAATTTTGTAGGTATTCCTCGCTTAGCCCCAATATCTTCAAGAATTCTTCTCAACCAAATGGCTTCACATTTTGCACTGGACATAGCTTTATATTCAGCTTCTGTAGAAAACAAAGAAACGGTTGGCTGTTTCTTGTTTCTCCATGACACGACCCATGAAACAATGTGAAAGGAATGTCCTGAGGTAGACCTCCTATCATCAGGATTTCCTTCCCAATCAGAATCAGAATAACCTGCCAACTGAACATCAAATTCATCAGTATGCATAAGACAAAAATTAATTGTTCCTTTCAAATATCGCAGGACATTCTTTGCTACTTTCAAATGAGTATCACTAGGCTTGGCCATAAAATGACTAAGAATGTTGACTGAAGATGATACATCTGGCCTGGTAGTTGTGAGATAATTCAGACTTCCACAAGTTGACGATACACAGTACTATCTTCTTCTTTAGAACCATCATCACTATATAAATTCAAATTCCGATTCAATGGAATTGACATTGCTTTACATTCACTCATGTTAAACCTGTTAAGAATTTCCTTTAAATAATTTCCTTGAGTTATCACTATTTTACCATATTCCCTCCATACTTCAAGTCCTAAGCAATAATGCAATTCACCAAGATCTTTCATTTCAAATTATTGTGCCATATGACTTTTAATTTCTTCAATCAACTTATATACACTACCTGTGATAATGGGATCATCAACATATAAATATATCAAGCAAACTTTTTCCTCTTTATCTTTCTTAATATAAAGATTTGGATCACTTTTACTTTTCATAAAGCCTTTATGACTAAAGAAGGAATAAATCTTTGTATACTATGATCTAGGGGCCTATTTCACACCATAAATAGATTTCTTCAATTTGCAAACAAGATGCTCTTGTTTTTTATTAACAAAACCTTCAACCTGAACCAAATACACTTCCTCCTTTAATTCACCATTCAAGAAAGCAGATTTAACATCTAATTGATGGATTTTCCAATTGTGTTTGGTAGCTAATGCAACAAGAATTCTGATTGTATTCAACTTAGATACTAGTGCAAATCTTTCTTCAAAATCAACACCCTTTTTTGAGAATATCCTTTTGCAACCAGTCTTGCCTTGAATTTTTCAATACTACCATCAACTTTAAACTTAGCTTTGAACAACCATTTACATCCTATGGGAATTTTATCCTTAGGTAATTCTACTAATTACCATGTATCATTTTTCATAATTGAATTGTATTCTTCATTCATTGTGTTAACACCTCCATCAAATTTCCCACCCAGGAAGGAAAGGGAATCCCCCTACTAGACCCCCAAGTAGGCCCATTGACCACTTACACCACACAAGCGTCATAAAACCCAGAAAATGGCCAAGGGTCAAGCTAATCCAAGCCAAATGATAGAGCTACAGTGAGAAAGATGAGAAAAAAAAGGCAGGGGGGTTCTTCTGCAACCTGAAGAGATTGAACGGTCGGGATCGAAGTACAGAGCCAAATCAATGGCTAGGAAGTTATCTGCAGCACACTAGATGTGAGTTTCCAAGTTCCGCAATCCGCATTCCAGAATGCTGATTGTGGGAGCCCATTTTTTCAAAAGGCGTGGGTTCAAATTTCTGAGTTCCGAGTTCTGCAACTCGCATTGCGGAATGTAGATTGTGGGAATATTTCTGTGAAGTTGTCCAAAGGAGTTCCGAGTTCTGCAAACCGCATTGCAGAATGCAGATTGTGGGAGCATGTTTTTGCCAAGAGCGTAGATGTGGGTTTCCGATTTCCACAACCCGCATTGCGGATGCAGATTGCGAAGGCATAATTTTCTAGAGGTCACAGATTTCGATTTCCGATATCCGCAACCTGCATTGCGGAAGTGATATTTTCCAGAGGCATAAAATTGGATTTCCGCTTCCCGAAACCCATATTGCAGATTGCGGGAGGATAGTTGTGGATTGGGCATTGTGGATCGAAGATTGTTTAACAGAAATAGGGAAAATTTCGGCCGCGGAAAATGAATATTTTCACAAGGAAATGGAACATTTGGGAGCCGATTTGGAATCCAAAGAGAATCACAGTCTGGTTACCTATCCAAATCAACCTAAAACAACCCAATCTAAAAGGTAACAGGTGTTTCTAACGGCCTGAGATTCGCCATGATAGTGCATGGACTTGTCCCCATCCGTGTGCCTATCAGATCATGAGTCTGTTGCATTTTACCAGTTTCAGAAACGACCACACCTGGATGAAGTGCTCTTGAAGTTTCAGATGTTTTGTAAGCCTATAAAAGCAGGTTCTGAAGAGGACCAAAAGGTTGAATGTTTGGCATTCTGAGAGAAAAAACGCTCTACATATTGTATTGAACTCAATCTTTCAATTAATGATAAGACCCAATTCTGGAGCAGAGATTCTTGTGATGAGTGTTTTGATGTCTTTTATTTCATGTGCATGTGTTCTTTATTTGTATTTCATTGATTATTTTCTTCTGCAATATCTAGATCAAGATTACATGGTGTGAAATTCATATTTTATGCTTCAGATGCATATGAATAGGTATTCCATCCTTTCTTCTTGAAGTTGTAGGTTAGAATTCATTTTCAAATGCTCTAATTCTATGATGGAACTTGAACCCTTTTATTCCTTCATTTGCTGATATCCTTGACTTGAAAATACCTCATCTACCTTGCCTCTTCCTTTGAAATTATGGTCTAAATCTGTCATTCGTTACTATAAATCCACTGTAGTTCGACTCCATGGCCAATGGTGCTCCTATCCCTAACCCCAACTAGATGAGAGAACCCCAAAAAATCCTTATCTGAAGGTCTATCTACCACTTTTATCCATATCCAGCCCATGCAAATGATATCCTAAGTGTTGAGTAAATTGTGAAAGAGAGAGCCCTATCTGTGGTTGGAAAGGCTAGTTTCCATCCACCAAAGCCTGGTTTGAAACAATTACCTCATGATCTTTTTTTGCTGCTACCCAGTAGAATCTTGAGTGATAACATTCTGGTGACTCCATTGGGGACTTCAAAGAACTTATTTCCCATAACAAGAATTTCAAAGCATCAAATCAGATCTTTGAGGGAAAATAGAGGATCAGAAATTTCAAGGTTGTAACATTTTCCCTAGCGATTCCAACTTTCAGATTGGCAAATCTCTTGGGAGAAATATGGCTCCCAGAAGGATACCAACCAGAAGTCAGCCAAATCCTGAACTAGCAAATTTTATATCAGATCCTGATAATATCACCGGGAAAGAAAAGATAAAACAAACATGTATTTCCCCATTAACTAGGTCTTTTTCTCTACTTAAAGAAGAAAGCAGTGATTTATTTCTTTTCACTAAAGATTCTAGCCAAAATACCCAAGTCCTGATTACTCCTCTTGTTGTTCCTACCCATACTTTTTTAGTACCTACTGTTAATCCTGCTCCTAGGCAAAATCTAAGAGTAATGGCTTTCAGATTTGCCCCTTTATCCCTCCCTACTAATCTCCATGACTTACCTGTGGGATATGCCCAACGCCTCATGAGATTTGATGGAGAAGGAAATGGTTCTGCATAACAACATTTAGACTACTTTGCTGATTTTATAGACCAAGAAGAGGTGGATGAAGATGATGTCAACATGAGGCTATTTTCCCAAATTCTAGCAAAAGAAGTGAAGAAATGGTTCAAAGCCCTCCCAAATGGAGGAGTTGCTACCTATGAGAGATTTGAACAAGCTTTCTTGGCCAAATGGCAGTATAAACAAAACCCTCTCCAAATTATCACTCAATATGAAAATACAAAGAAAACCAATGTTGAGATTGTCCAAGAGTTTTCAGCTGGATTCATGAGAATGTATAATTCTATCACTGTGGACATAAAGCCTCATGTGGGAGCATCCAAGATTCATTATGCTAATTGTTTCAACAGTAACTTTTCTCTCATGTTGAGAGAAAAGAGATCTACCATGCTACCTGATATGTTAAAAGATGTTGTAGAAGTAGAAACTAATTTGATGGCCTCGAGTAAAATAAAGCACATAAATGAAGTTGAGAAAAATATATCTAATGAGGAATCCCAACCTTCCACATCCCAATCCATTGATACCAGATTTGAGCAGATGATGAGGACTATGGAAAGGCCGGTAGATAGAATCTCCCTTGACAATAGGCCTCCTTACAGAGAAAACCCAAAGCCTCAAGCTCAAAATAACAATTATATGAGACCTCCTGCCCCACTGGGAAGACCAAGAGAGCAAAGGGACCCTAGAAACGCTGAGAATCATCCAATCAGACCACCTTTTGTTGAGAACCTAATAGCAGGAGAAGAAGAAGGTGGAAACCCTAATGACCAAATCCACCTCTTTGATCAGATCCAAACCCAGTTCTATTTAACTAAAGAGGAACATGACCAATCATCCCTGTAGTTAGATAGTAGCCTAGAAGAATCAGAATCTGATCAATACCAAAGAGGCTTCGAAAATGAAATCTATGAATTTCAAAGGAAGCATAATTTGAGAGGTAGGAAGATAGCACTAGACCAAGGAAAAGATATTGTTGAGCCATCTTCTTCTCATCCACAAAGAAAAGAATCCTCCAGGAAGGGTGACCCAAAAAATGTAACCTCTGATAAGGCAGCTGAGAAGGGGGAAGAAGCCCCTAAAAGGGGCCCAGGAGGGAGAGATGAAGGTAATGTAAAGACAATATAAAATATCCATTATGCTTTCAGTTTGGAGAATGAAATATCTAAGATTAAAATCTCAATTCCTTTAAATGAGTTGGTCAAAAACTCATAGTACAAAGATCATATTTTAAAAGTACTGAATGGAGAAGAAGGAAAGCAGCCTGATACTCTCAATTTGCATGATGACAAACCCACTCTTCTGTTTGGTCCCCTTGTTGAAAGTGCTCCAGAAGATGATGTTCCTCCTTTCTATATCATCCTAAACATACATGATCATATATTGCACAATGTTATGTTAGATTCTGGAGCTTCACATAACCTCATGCCAAGATTAGTGGTGGAGAATATGGGGTTGGAAATCACAAGGCCCTATAAATATCTATTCTCCTTTGAGTCTAGAAGGGTCCAATGTTTAGGGTTTATTAAGGACATGGTGGTCTCACTGACTCAAATACCTAAGAAGAATGTAATCATGGATGTCGTAGTGGTTGATATTCCACCTAAATTTGGGATGTTATTATCTAGGTCTTGGGCATCAAAATTAAAAGGAACTCTACAAATGGACATGTCTTATGCTACCATCCATGTTTTTGGGGAAAATAGAAGACTATACAAGGAGCATATGATGTCCTATGTAGTGAGCAATAAGAGTAAGCTTGGTAACCATCCCATTTTTGTTGTAGACACTGATGTAGGCTCTTTAGTCTTCCATTATGATCTTGGTTTAGAAAAGAAAAGTGTGGAAGTTATTAATCTTCTTGAACCAAATGATGAGTCTGATAGTGAGAAGGAGATACAATGCATTGACAACTCAACAAACCTAGTAGGAAGTGGTCAGCAAGTGGAAAAAGTCAGTGGTCAGCAAGTGGAAAAAGGCAGTGATGAAAAATCAGAACTAGAAGTAGAAGCTACAACCACAGTCCAAAGAGAAGATCATTGGGTTGTGAGATTTGATGGAGCTGTGAATAAAGAGGGAGTTGGGGAAGGAGTATGGATCATCCCTCTGGATGAAGGAAGTGAATGCATTAGATTGCATACCTTCAAGCTAATGTTTGACTATTTGAATAATGTAGCAGAATATGAATCCCTACTGTTGGGTCTGAATGCACTCAAAGATATAAGATCTAAAAAGATCAAATTTTATGGAGATGCAGAGATAATAATCCAACAGGTGAATGGAAATTATGAGACTAAACATCCCAAAATGAGGGCTTACATAAATGTTGTTTGGGATATGTTTGATAATTTATTCACGGAGCATGATATTTCTTTCATCCCTAGAGAAAAAAATACAACATCGGACATTTTGGCTAGCTCTGCTAGCAGATTTCAACTCCTTGCCTATCCTACCAAAGCTTACATGATCAATATAAGGCATACACTCTCTGTTCCAGACAATACCAAGCATTGGAAAATATTGGAAGATGATCAACAGATAAATAGATTCCTAGACATGACTGAGGAATTTTCCAACACCCAGATTGATCAAGAGGACTGTTCATGTGATGAATGGGAAATTGACCCACCAGAGTTCCTAACCACTTTGGGAGACAAAGAGATCCTGCAGTTGAAGAGAAATTATATACCCAAAGGATTGGTGCCATTAGAATTTTTTTTTTATGATAATGATGTGGCCAAAGATCACAAGGTCGCTCCAAACCATAGTGAGGTGGAAGACTGTAACATCGGGTATGATGAAGAGCCCAAAATTGGCAAACTATCAAAGTCTTTAACCCTAGGCACTAAAGATGACTATGTGGATTTAATGAGAAATGTTTTTGTTGTGTTTGCATGGTGCTATGAATATTTGAAGGAATATGACACTACTATCATCGAACATACCATACCAGTCAAGATAGGGGAGAAACCATTCAGGCAGAAGCTGAGAAGGATGAATCCCATGCTGCTCCCACTGATAGAAAAAGAGGTGAAGAGGCTTTATGAAGCCAAAATCATAGTCTCCTTAAGGTTTTCAAAGTGGGTAGGCAACATAGTCCTAGTGAGGAAGAAGAATAGTGAAATAAGACTATGTATTGAATTTAGAAATCTGAACAAAGTGTCCCTAAAGGACAACTACCGCCTTCCCAAAATGTACCACATTTTACAGAAGGTTGTAGGGGTAGCAAGAATGTCCATGCTGGATGGATTTTCAGGGTACAATCAGATTAAAGTACAACCAGAATACTGAGACAAGACAACCTTTACCACACCTTGGGGGACATTTATGTATGCAAAAATTCCCTTTGGTCTGTTGAATACAAGAGCTACCTTCCAAAGAGACGACATGATAAGTTCTTCACATATGGTCTTGTAATAACCTTTGTATTTATGGGCACAAAAAATCTTTTAAGAAACATAGATTGGGGAATTATCCCTGTTCCAGATGCATCTCAGCTTGGGGAAAGGATGCCTTGATAAAATACAGTCTAAAAGGTACGAGGACATGTAAAATACTACCTTCTTCTAGGTTATCCCTCCTTTTGCAACTGCTATTGTTGACGACATAATGTCTGAGATGATGTCTTCCCAGTTAAAGATTGTACCATTGAAGGCTACGTGGTGGATCAGAGGTATCCAATTCAATTTATAGATGGTCCCATCTACTTTGCCGAAAATCCTATTTAACATTAGGGCTATGATCTTGAATGGGGTTCTTAGGCTTTGGATTTCATACTCTCTGCTTTCCCTTTTCCTCAGCTGCTTTCCTGGTATTAATAATTTCTTGGCGAACTCGAGGGTGTCCATGTTAAGACTTTCAATCCAGGCCTCATTCAGCAGGACCTGCGCATGTGGTAACTTGTAAGCTACTGATATGTGGGATGGATGGAACGAGGAAAATGCCTCTCCTTTTTTGTCAGACATGATCCTTGATGTGGAGTCAGCTTATGACAGAATCCACCCAATGACCTCTGAGCAAGGAAAAATATCTGGGCTCATAGCTTCTTTTGCGATGCCATATTTCCTGATGTTATGATACAAGACCATTTCTTCTAGAACTGCACCAGGGTCATTCTGGTCCCGGATCATCTGATATAGGTCCCCTCACTTGAATTCAGGGATAATCCCTGTCACTGGTTTGGTATCCTCGTATACAGTCTCTACCTTGGTCTCCAATACGATCTTGACATCTGACTCCGGCTCAAATACCTTAGATTTCTTCTTGACTCCTTTCTTAGTCATTATTTAAATTATGATAAAATAAAGCCATGCATAAGAAGAAATCCAACAAAATTTCATCAATCATTTTAATTCATAAGAGGTATGCAGGGTTGAACAAAACACCGTTATTATGCTTGTTAAGTTTCATGCTTTGTTTTATCCATACATAGGTAAGAAACAGAGTATATGCAAAATAATTCACAACGATTATGCCCATCACTTTAACAATAAGCTAACTAGCTGCTAGCAACAACCAAGAATTCTGAAAGCAACCGAGGGTGGAACCTAAAACAACACCTAAAAGATCCAGTCTAAGGGTGCAAGTGAAGAACGTTGGTAAGGTTTTTCTTCCCGAAACAAGGTGCATGTGGTAGTGCTTATGGACATAGATCGATTAGTCTCGTTGAGAAAGGAAGCAGGACCTGAGTTTGTGCAATGACAAGAAAACCAGCATGGGTCTCCTTTGGTCTCATGGTTGCAGGGATTCACTACGTGCAGCGGGTAGAAAGTGTAACATCAACTGCTACAACAAACATCTCTAGGACTCCCGCAACAGGGTCGCTGGAGAGGTTCGACGTGAGTTTGAACAGGGCAGGGTAACGAACGAGAGAGGTAGAAAGTGAGTGAGTAAGGTTTAAACCCCTTCTCCTGACAAAAAACTAAAACCCAACTAGCTCACCCCCTGGCGGGTTAGGATGGTGTGGACTAGCAGGAGGTAAGGGGAAACTAGCAGTATGGACAACCTTCCCCTAACTATCAAATAGAATGAAAGAAAAAGGGAAAAAGGATGGTCTACCTTTCAAATGATGACTGGTTGCAAAGCCTCGACGGAGCTGGGATTCCTGGTACTCAGTGAGTGGTGGAGACGATGAAAAATCGAACAACGTTCATTTTTGCAAAGTTTAAATAAAATAAAAGAACCCTAACCTCTATATATAACCCTTTGCAAAATGGGGCAATTAATGCTGATTTGACAGAGTTGGTAGCACATTAAAACCTCGTTAATGCGGTGGGGCCTAGTTCCATTTTGGCGCCACAAACCACTCACATTTTTCTGCAAATAAAGGTATGCTCCCAACAGTTTCGATAGAACTTATCAAGTCGCCGCGAAACATATCGGCGGGACTTGTCAAGTCCCTGCGAGACATATCGACGAGCTCTCTTGTTGCTGCCACGTGATTGCTCTTTCCTTGTCCATGACCATTTCGTCAATTAACTTTGAGTCCCATCGATGCGTGGCATCAAACCAATTTCTTCTCCCTTTTCATCATATCTTATCAACGTCGACGATCGTTTCAGCGAAGATATTCTAGTTTCCCAAAACAGGTCGCGGCGCTTCAACCAAAAGAAAAGAGTAAGTGCCAAAGAAATCAACGGAAAGAGCTCCGACCCTTTCAGCGGATTTGACCGAAAACCACCGACCGTTTTGGCTTAGTTCAGTGAGTTCTATCGAAACAAAAAAAGCTCAAAATCAAAACTTTAAAAAGAAACCTCCGTCGAACGTTTCGGCTTGACTTGGCAAGTTCCGCCGAAACACAAAAACTTGAAAGAGTAAGTCAAAAGTGCGACTGTTTTGGTAGATATAACCGAGTTCCGCTGACCGTTTCAGATCGACTCATTGATTCATGCCGAAACAAAAAATGTTTGAAAATTACAAAACAACGCTGCCAGTTTCGGCTCAACTGGCTGAGTTTTGCCGACCATTTGGCGCAAAAAGCTAAGTTTTACTTAGTGAGAAAAACCTTCCTCACTTTGACTCTTTGGAAAACTAAGTTTGAAGGCAGTTTTTTCTAGAAATACTTAAACTTCTAAAAAATATCTTAAGAGAAAAGGAGGGGCCCCATTATTTTTCAAAAAATTTGGGGATCAGGTTGTAGCAACAACACCCAGACAAGGGGCTTTTCACCAGAATCCGAATTTTTTTATTTTGCAAAATATTAATGTGTTTTAGTGGCAATTTCGATGGTAGAAACGGATTCAACACCATGAAAACCCTTGGTGCACCCAAAATTTTAGATTTTAAGAGTTGTAACAAGGATTTTTAAAAATTTCTATCGGATTTTTTCAAAATCGTGCTAGAAAAATCAAATTTTTCCATTTGAAATCGTAGAACTTTTAGACTACACCAATCATTAAGGAGTTGTCTAAAAATTCGACAATTTAGCCCGGATGGGGGATTTTCACCAGAATCTGACTTTTTTATTTTGCAAAATCTGAATTTAATTGTGTTTCAGTGGCGATTTTGATGGTAGAAACGAATTCAACACCATGATTAATAATATGATGGTGGTGGTTAACGTCCATTTAGACCAACTTTGGTCTATTGGACCTTAAGAAATTACTTGATTTGTTGTAACAATTTATTGCTATGCTCAAAAAGATTAAAAAGAAGCGTACCGAGGTCACCATAGTTTTGACAAGTTAAAAGATTAGCAAGGTTAGTATTATAATAAAGATTGTGAAACTCTAATCTAATGTGGTTGTAGGCAGGGCACTCTAAGAGAAAGTGAATTTCATCCTCAATGATCTGAGACTCGTAGAGATGTCAAATCCTTTCCTCCCACGGTGTTTTAGGAATAGTCCATCCCCCTGTTTCACTATGAATCTCATGAGAGTTAGTTCTTATTTTGGTTGTGTTAGTTTTCTTCTTCGAGCTAGTTAAAATAGAGAGATATTTTGGGTCTTCCAAATTAGGGTTAATGACCTCCTTGTAGTATCTTAACTTCCTTTTGACCTCTAAATCCTTTTCACTCCACATTTTCTCTTTAAAATTAGTTGTAATAGTACTTTTGATGCTATTGATATCTTGCAAAGTTGCATTTTTGTCTTTCCTCCAATGGTTTAACCAAGCTATGCTATCTTTATGCCACCCTCTCTTGAGTCGCGAGTGGTCTTGACTAGATTTTAAAGCAATTTTAGTGAGTATATGGTCTCCCATGCCATTTCTCTTATACTTGTACAATAAGTATCTTGTCATAGCAATGCTCTCAATGGGGGGAAACCTACTTCTATAAGAAGAATATGAAAAGGTGTATTGATTTTAATTCGGAGGTTATAAGTTATAAAACGCTTTTGAATTTGCTCGATCTTTCTCAAAGATTCTCTAGAGGTGCTGCAACCCTAAAACTTGCATCCATATAATATAACGGGAGTGATGAGAGTTTCAAAGAGGAATTTGTTTTTTTCCACATCACAAGGTTTGTTGATTTACAATCGTTTTCAAGACCAAAATAAGCTTTCCACACTCCATTAATCCTTTCTTCAATTATATAGTTCCAATTGAGCTTGTGATGAATATCAATTCCAAGATATTTATAGGAGGAAACTACATTACCCCAAATGTTGGACTTTAACCCCTTTGATATTTTGGCTAAGTATTATTTCAATTTACTTAGATGACATTCGAAATTTGAGAAATTGATTTCTAATGACCATGTGGATCAGCACATTAATGAGATGGGAGTCATAGTCTCCTATGGGTTTGAGGGGAAAATCCAATTAAATAATAATGAGAAATTATTATTGGAGAAAATGGAAAACCCTAAAGAAAAGATTTGAGAGAATAATGAAATAAAAGAATTAACTAAATGAGAGTTTTCACACCTAAGAATATAAAAAGTGAAACTCATTCAAAACACTCAAGGATCATTATGACTATCATTCATCATTATCACACAAGAGAAAATGGGAGCTAGGAATAAAGAAAACCAGAGTAATGAAGACAAGTAAAGAGGGACAATTTTGGAGCACAAACCTAGACCAGATTAAGACCAATCAGAACAACTCGGTATAGCCTGTACACTTGGTTGTGTTAAGGTAGAATCACTACCCCAAGCTTGCAAGAGCACTGTAGAAAATACTCTGAATAGGATGTGATTTAATGATTCTCTTAATGGATGAGGCTTAAATGCCCCTGGAGCATCCTGGAGCTCAGGAGCACTGAGTTGGATGTTGGGTTGCCTACTGCCCCAGAAATTTACTAAATAATTTGGGGAACAAGCTAAGGGTAAATAAAATCTAAATATTGAACCAGAGGGGACTGTGAACTCAGCTCGGGGGTGATCTGAAAGCAAGGTGAACTTGCTAGTCAAAGGTTGGCAGGTTTGTGCTAGGTCCACTGGTCTTCAGATTCCAGATAAGTCTATTTTCTGCGTTTTATCTGTTAAACTTTATGGAATAGTTGCTAGGGTTTATTGTTATATAACTCTGATCTACTGTTGGATGGATTGTTTACCAGATCTAAACATAACTGTGTTATTATACTGAACTTGGTTTATAGATCATGGATAGACTTTTAGGTCTCTGTTGTATTATGAAGATTTATGATCTATTGGAGACATTTCAGTTTCATAGTCTATGTTTGCTTTACAAATTTTCTATGTAGTAAGCAGATATACATGTAATGTAAATAATGATTTATAAGCCTATGATAGGCAACATGAAATGGTCATTGTTTATATTTTACCCTAAGGATATGTTGTTTGTATTTTGATAGAACAGGGTTCTTGTACTCATCATATCCTTATTATTAGCTAAGCATATGTTCTTAGTTAAATGGATGAAAGAGGCAAACATGTAAACCTCATGGTTTACATGTCCAACCATGGCATTATTTAAGTTTTTATTCTATTATTACATAGAAAAAGCAAATGCAGTGATTAAATGATGGTAAACCTACAGTAAGTGGTTTTCATTTATTTAGACAGAGTGTATAAATTTTGGATGAATATATATATGTAAATAGAATTTCAACTTTGGTATGGAGACGGTTTGCAAACAATAATTAAATCTCAGAATGCATGACCATTTTATATGCATCTTTATTAACCTGAGCATGAATGTTATTTTAGTTTCCTGTATGGAACTCATATGATATCCAAACTCTATTTATATCTACAGTCATTTCTAGCATGGAACTCGACCCTATTTATTAACTCCATATATGCATAACATGGAAACTGGAATTCGATATGGTACCATTTCATTCATAAACAATTAAAACGTATTGTATAGAATGCATCGTTTTTCTCGAAGGCGTTAATATTTGGACAAATTCATACTATGCCCTTGGCATAGGGGCTCAACCTATGGCTGAGTTGAATCTCATAAGAGGTAAACCTTATCGCATAACAATGCATAAGTGTTAGTGCGAAAGCATGGTTACAACATGTAACCCTATATGCATCCGCATGTTCTCTACAAGGGTATATTACCCTAAGTGTTGCAACTTTGTAGACATTGGCGTGATCTTCATGGTGTGTATACAGTAAGCACGCGGTTAAGTAGTGCCGAGTTATCTTGTATGTGGGAGACCCTTTTAATTATAGTCAACGTTTAAGTATGCACAACCCAAACGCTCCACGAGCATTCTTTTCTATTTTCTAAGTTTTCTTAGAACCCCAACACAACGCGATAGCACCGTGGCTTCGCTTCCACACTTGCAAAGTGGGTGCATCATGAGATAGGATCGAGAGCAGAGTCTTCATGGTCGAGGCTTGACCATGTGTGTTTAGAGAAGCTAAACATAGTGCGTTGAAACACAACAACATTATCACGATTTCATACAAGTTTAAATGCCTATTTGAAACAACTGTAAAATCGATGCATGCAGGCTAAGGTTTGGTTAATTCCTATTGAATTACCTACACAACAAGGCATTCTTTTAAACAACTGGAAATCGGAAAAAAAAATGCATTCATAATTATATTCATGGTTATTTTATCATAACCTTGCTCATTGATTTAAATAGAAAAAGGAATGACAGGAAGCAAATGTATTTATGAAACAACATTGTGTATGCAACCGCGAAGGGTTGATACATTTGATATTAATGCATTCATTATTTACAAAGCAAAACTATTTGCAGAGCTTTCATATTTCATTACAGAGCAGAGTCCCAACATGAGAGTTTTGAATGCGAAACCAAGTTTGAGAACTGGTGACCCACAAACATGGTCGACCCCAAAATAATTTCATTTTAATGTTTTCCCATAGCATTACATTCCAACATATTAAAGTGTGTAACTACCTATAGGCCAAAGAAATCCCTCACACTACTTAACATTACAATCGAATGCATCTGCGGACATGGCTGAGGGCCATCATGTTTCATGTTGCAACTGAAACTGGAACCAAGTCTTAAGTAACCCACGTCAACACCTAGGAGGTTGAACCTCGAGGGAAAAAGAAAGGACAGGTTACCTGGAATTATGGAGACTTCTCTCCTTCGTCAAGTTCGTGGTGCCAACTATGGAGCACCCAACACACCCTCGCTGGTCCTTCATTCCTGTCTCAACAAACAACACAAATGAAAGTCAGTTGGAATAGTAACAAGTGAATGTGAAAACGAAGGTTGAGTAAAAACTGTAACCACTTTGACCGCTCACCTTTGGGTTTGAGTTGGACGTGTAGTCTAAACCGTGGTTGCTCCCTACCTGCACAAAGGAATCCCAATAGCATCATTCGACAACGTTAGGTTTACTACCGAAAGCTAACCATCAAAACCTGGTAGTAAAGCATAAAAACCTTATGTATTTACCTATCTGGCAGAGTCGTGTTCCAACGGCCTCATTGGTTGCTCATTGTCATGCTGAAGAACACCTTCGCTTTCTGCTTTGGGCGTGAGCCCTCTGCTTAGATCAAAGGTGCTCCATGAACATCGTAGCAGTATCAAATGAGTAAACCGTCGGCAATGCCAGGGATTTTGTGAGTCTCGTGGTACCGGTGGTTTTCATTCCTTAATTGCTTGGTACGTCGAAGCATTTGGGTGCCTACCTCCAAAACTAATCAATGATGCTGATGCTCTCCACATCGCCGAAGTAACCAACTCGGATCACAATTGACGGGTTGATCGCTGTTGCATTTAATTGTAACTAGCAGAGATTTAATTGCATGAAGGTTGGGTTGGTAACCCTACGTGCGATCTAGCTTGGGATAGATGGCCATGCGCGTGATCTTCCTTTGCTGAGTGGCATTCTCCACATCGCCAAGAGTTTAGTTCCACCTACTAGGAGGGAACACCCGACGAGATTTAAAAGGTTGATTCACAAGTTGAATTCTGCGTGGCAGAGCTCGAGTCAAAGCACTGTCACCATGTAAATTATGTTATGCGCATAATACTAACCTTCACATTTACAAACCATCACAATAACATGTTATAACATAATAATTCATTACGAAATTTCCAAAGGTTGGAGTGGTCATCGTGGTAGTGGATATTGTTGTATTATGGTTTGTAATCGACCATGGTTCGACCCTAGTTCAACCATTAAGCGCATGACCCTTATGTTTGTATTATATTATGGTTGCTATATATATTATGTTAATACATTATATGTATTACAATGGAACCTTGTTATTAATGTTATATTATGGTGATGTTATCCCTTGGTTCGACATTATGTCAACCTTTGAGTGCATGGTATATATAACATATATATATATATTATATCACAAGTATGTATGTTATATTAACATATATGTTATATGTTATATTAACATATAGGTGGTATATTAATATTACATTTTAATAATGTATTGAATTGAGATACCTTATGGAGCTAGCATAAGTGCTTAAGGTAAAAGTGTTAAGCCTAGGTGTGTTATGAATTAATCCTAGAGCTTAGCATAAAAGTAATACATAGGTTATATGTTATTAGCTTAGCTATAACATGTAACTATGTTGATATTTGTCTTAAATATTAATTTAGCATGCAATCTCTAAAGTATTGTATTTTATGAGATTGATATATTAATATTTTTAATATGTTGGTGTATTAATTATTAATGTCGCATATAATTGGAAAGTGTCGCAACTGTTGTAGCATAGAGTCTTTATGCTGTTTGGTTCATATTTTGGAAGTGGGACCTATACTATTGTGTCCACATATAAGTACATCGTCGCAGTTATGAAAGTATGTCAAGTGTCGACACTTTCGTGTTTAGCAACAAAAGTAATAGTGCAAAATAGGGCTCACATAATTCATTTTATTAATCATTTCGGCTATAGTGACAGCCAGTCATTGTGTTTTCGCATTTGTTTGATTTGTTAGATTCTTTGAACAAAAAAAAAGATTGCGTAGAAGAGACTGGACAAATTGGTATCAGAGCTACGACCACTACACTAGGAACTTTAAGCTCGCTTGCATGAATGCTGTGTTTTATAGAATTAAATAAATAAAGGAAGGCTGGCTGTAGAAACATCTAGTTAGCAAGGAGAGATGGCCAGTAGGCAAGAGAGGAATCCAAACTCTCCACAAGGAGCAACAAAGTCTAGTGAGATGTTGGAGATGGTCAAAATTATGAAGGCTGAGTTGCTCATCATCAAAGAAGACAACATTTAAAAATTTGAAGAGCAGCGAGAAATAAATGCAATTCTGCTGCAAAAGTTGACTAAAAAAGAAAATAGTCAAATCCCAACACTAGAAGAACAGCATGTAGAAAATTATGTGACAAAAAGAAATTCAAAGTTTAAGACTACCCCTCCAAGAATTTCTACGAACTATAACATGGATGCCAATGACGAAAAATCACATGGCGAAGATTCTGAAGAATATGTTCCTAAGAAGAAAAAGAAAACTGGAAAAGTAAATAAGCTACACTCTGAATTGAGAAAGATCAAGCCTCCGACCTTTAATAGAGAAATTAAAACCGGAGAAGAAGTTGAACTATGGCTGAGGGACATGGAAAAATATATGTTAATGTTCGACTATTCTAGTATCATAAATGATAGGATTTTTGTTTTCAATATGCAAGGGAAAGCTTCATCTTGGTGGGATGATCTCAAGCTGACCCGAGAAATCAACACGCAGAAGGTAAAGTGGAAAAATTTTGCAACATTATTCAAACAGAAATACCTATCAGAAAGGTACTATGACAAAAAGGTAAAATAATTTTATGACCTTAAGTTGGGACAACAAACCATGGAGGAATAATCAACAAATTTTTGGAATTGCTCAAGTATGTTCCTTACATTCAAGATGAAAAAGTCAGAATTCAGCGTTTTCTGAATTGTTTGTTGTTTGGTTACAAGGATCGGATAGAGTTTGATGATCCCAAGACATTGGATGATGCTTTCAGAAAAGATAGACTGTGTTATGAACAGGGGAGGAATAAGGCTGAAATATAAAAAAGGTATAATGAGAAGAAGAAGACCAAATCTGAGAGTAGGCATAAAGGACACAAGCCCAACCATTTTAGAAATCAGGTTACGTGGGAACCTTTCAGCAACAGATTTGATGGCAGCAAGTCACAATCTAACACTGTTCCACCAAGCAAGAGGATGAACACTGAAGCAACCAGAAAACCAGAAGACACACCATCTAAGTGTTAGGATATTCCTATACTCCATCCTAGTCCCACCAGTATTTTGATCATTTACATTGTCAGTCATGCATGCACCTTTTAGGGTTTGCATGCGTCCCAGTCATCAGTCCAACACCTAACCCTCAGTTAGCCAGCCCCCAGGAGCTTCTCACTATTCAGTTTTAGCCCTCTAGTTGCTTAATGCACCTTTCTTCCTTGATTTTAGGGAGAAACTCGCCCTTCTTCACCTACCAGTCCAATTGTCACTCAGTTACACTTAGTTACACTCAGTTACACTTAGTTACACTAAGTTACACTCAGTTACAGTCAGTTACAGTTAGTTACACTCAGTTACACTTAGTTACATTGAGTTACACTCAGTTACACCTACCAGAGTTAGTTTGACTGATGGTTGATAGTTACTTGAGCATTGATGACTCCAGTGATGATGATGAAGAATTCCAGTTGCGCTCCGATGATCATGAGGACACCTAGTTATGCTCCGATGACACTCTATTGATCTTATGATCACTCTGAGAGGCTAATTCGAATTGCCCCCTTAGGCATTCGAATTATCTCTACCATTGTACTATTTATTTGTCCATACTGTGATTAATTAATTAGTGTGTGTGAAGTATTATTGCTTCTATCTAAGTTCTACTGTACCATATTATTCTGTTGCTCATTATACTGTATTGTTCACTCTTCTTCTATTTTCCTGCTTAATCATAATTACTCTTGTGAGGTATACATCATCTCTTAGATCTGCTGTGAGGATTTTCACATGGTATCAGAGCAAGTTGAGAGTATTGTTTATCTGCATTCTTGAGAGTTTTTTGTAGGTTATTACCATGATTTTGAGTGCAACAGCTGCAGCAGTTTCTGCATTTTTGCAGCAGTAGCAGTTGCAATTATTCTATATTGTTTTTGCAGGTCCTCTACAGCTTCTATGTATTCATCAGGAATTACTCCTCTTGATCCACTCAACTATGATGAATGGAAACCAAGAATGATAGCAGACTTGAAGATCCATGATCTTTTTTATTGTTATTTTGAAAGAGAGTTCGAATCCCCTGAAGAGAAGATTGACTGGTTAAATAAAAGTGACATGCACTTTCAAGCAATAATGTTTTCTTTGTTATCACTCTAGAGATTCCAATTCAAATACCGTAATGGTGTTGAAACTCCAAAGGAGTTATGGACTCCAAAAGAGATATGGGCTCACCTGGATGGAAAATTTGGCAGAGAGAATGAAGGACTTGGTCCCAACCCATTCGAAAGAAAACAAAGTGATGCATTCACTCCTCTTGATGGTCTCTCAGATCATGAACCGGTATCATCTCATATTGAAATTGTTGACAAAGAACTTGCAGATTCTCCACTCATGCTCAAACTTTCTTCTCTTTCTGTGCCAACTCACACTCTAGATATTGCAGAAGGTCCTAAATCCTCTCTTGCACCAGAGTCTATTGGTTTGCATCATGATCACATGATTATTTCAGAGGTCAAAACAGCTACTGAAGGTAATGCATTTGCTCCTCTCCAGCTATCTCCTCTTTTATACTACTATATGACTGGTTTTGATCTCACCTCTCATGGTTCAAAGGAGATATCAAGAAACCATGATTCAAGTCTTGGATCTAATTTGGATTCTAAGCAATTACTGCTTGGGATAATTTCTCATGCATATGATAGTTTTGATCTCACCCCTGCTGGTTCAAAGGAGATCTCAAGAAACTATTTTTTAAGTCTTAAATCTGATTTTGATTTCAAGCAAACATGTAATAGTTATTTTTGGCATAATCTCACCCATGGTGGTTCGAAGGAGAAGACAAAAGACTATATGCACTTTCACAGATTTGATCCTACCTCAGTTGATTCGAATCACAGGTTCAAGGATCATTCTTATACTATTGGATTTGTTCTCATCACATTCGATCTGAAGAGCAAGTACAAGCACATGCTTTTTGAGCATGATCCACTTCTTCCCAAGAAGAAGATACCTCCAGACATATGACCAAGCATCACACATGCTTGAGTTTGGAGCATTTATTTTTTATGTGTGCCTTACAGTCTATTTTTTGAGGAGGGGGTATGTTTCCCATGAAATTTTCCCACTTCCTTGGTTTATTGATTGTTATTATTCATTGTATTGGGTGACCTTTGGTCTTAGTTACTAGGGACCAGGATGGATTAAGGGGGGGTGTTAGGATATTCCTATACTCCATCCTAGTCCCACCAGTATTTTGATCATTTACATTGTCAGTCATGCATGCACCTTTTAGGGTTTGCATGCATCCCAGTCATCAGTCCAACACCTGGCCCTCAATTAGCCAGCCCCCAGGAGCTTCTCACTATTCAGTTTTAGCCCTCCAGTTGCTTAATGCGCCCTTCTTTCTTGATTTTAGGGAGAAACTCGCCCTTCTTCACCTACCAGTCCAATTGTCACTCGGTTACACTTAGTTACACTCAGTTACACTTAGTTACAGTCAGTTACAGTCAGTTACACTTAGTTACATTGAGATACACTCAGTTACACCTACTAGAGTTAGTTTGACTGATGGTTGATAGTTACTTGAGCATTGATGACTCCACTGATGATGATGAAGACTTCTAGTTGCGCTCCGATGATCATGAGGACACCTAGTTATGCTCCGATGACACTCTATTGATCTTATGATCACTCTGAGAGGCTAATTCGAATTGCCCCCTTAGGCATTCGAATTCTCTCTACCATTGTACTATTTATTTGTCCATACTGTGATTAATTAATTAGTGTGTGTGAAGTATTATTGCTTCTATCTGAGTTCTACTGTACCATATTATTCTGTTGCTCATTATACTGTATTGTTCACTCTTCTTCTATTTTCCTGCTTAATCATAATTACTCTTGTGAGGTATACATAATCTCTTAGATCTGCTGTGAGGATTTTCACACTAAGCCACCACTCAAATGTTGGTGATGTGGAGAAAATCATAGATGGTATGAGTGTCCTCATAAGAAGGGAAAAAATAAAATGGTGCATAATATTCAAGAGGCTTCTACAGTCCAAGATATGGCAAGGAGTCCAAAAATCTATGCTGCTTTGAAAAACCGTCAAGAAGAACATCAAGCTTATATAATCGAGGTTGAAGGTATGATTTCCGGGACACCCGTGTCTATCTTGATTTATTCTGGCGCATGTAAAAGTTATATAGACCCAAAACTTTGTGAGTCTGGAAAACTTAGCAAAACTAAATACATGCAGCCTTGGCTGGTTCAAATGGGCACAGGAATAAAAAGAAAAGTTTTTGAAGTAGTAAATCAGTGTCCTTTGAAGATTAACGAATCTTACACTAGCATAGGCTTAAATTTTTTGCCATTGAGATCTTACAATTTGCTTATCGGCATGGATTGGCTAGAAAAACATAGGGTTGTCATAGACTGCTATCAAAAATATGTTACCTTTATGAATGATGTTGGACAGTTTGAAAATATTCAAGGAATAGTAAGAGCAGTGAAATTAAGGGAAATTTATTCTCTTCAATTGAAAAGAAATGCAAGGAAAGGGTGTAAACTGTATGTTGTCCACATGACAGAAAATCAGAAAATTGAAATTTCAGATTTCACAAAACATCTTGTGTTGGCTGAATTTGAGGATGTGTTTCCTGAGGAGATTCCTAAATTACCTCCTAGACGAGAACTGTATTTTACCATAGACCTATCCCTGGAAACAATACCAAATTCTAAGGAACCTTATTGGATGAGCACTCCTGAATTGATAGAGTTGAAAGCACAATTGCAGGAGCTGTTGGAAAAAGGTTATATCCATCCAAGTGTGTCCTCGTGGGGAGCACCAGTGATCTTTGTGCGGAAGAAAGATGGAACATTCCGACTGTGCATAGATTATAGACAGTTGAACAAAGTAACTATCAAAAATTGGTATCCCTTGCCAAGGATTGATGATATGTTCGACTAGGTTGGGGGTGCTACTGTCTTCTCAAAAATTGATCTAAGGTCGGGTTACCATCATATCAGAATTAAAGAAGAAGACGTGCATAAGATAGCTTTCCGTACTCAGTATGGAAATTATGAATTTGTGGTGATGCCATTCGATTTGACGAATGCACCAGCCACGTTTATGTGCCTTATGAATAATGTTTTCAGTAAGTACCTGGATAAATTTGTGGTAGTGTTTATTTATGACATACTCATCTATTCTAAGAATGAAAGTGAGCATGAGGAACACTTAAGGTTGGTGCTGCAAGTCCTAAGAGAAAATCAGCTTTATGCAAAGCAAACTAAATGTGATTTTTACAAGGACCAGATCCAATATTTGGGCCACATAATGTCATCCCAAGGCATTGTAGTGGATCCAGATAAGATCAAGGCCATAATGAGCTGGCATACTCCCCAAAATGTAAGCTATGTCCGCTCTTTTATGGGATTAGACAGGTACTATCGGAAATTCATTGAGGGATTCTCCAAGGTGGCTCATCCCATTACCTCTCTTCAGAGGAAGGAAGTCAAGTTCATTTGGATAGCCAAATGTGAAGCAAGTTTTGCAAAGCTGAAATAGTTGCTTACTTCAGCTCCGATTCTAAAAGTGGTTGATCCTTACGGTGACTTTGTTGTATGCATGGATGCATGCAAGGATGGTTTGGGAGGCGTGTTAATGCATGATGGTTCTGTAATCGGTTATGAATCTAGAAATTTAAAGATGTGTGAAGTAAACTATGCGATGCATGATTTAGAATTGGCTGCGATAATTCATGCTTTAAGGATGTGGCGACATTACCTTCTTGGAAAAAGATTTGTTCTTAAAACTGACCACATTGGGATGAAATATATTTTTGAACAGCCAAATCTAAACGGAAGGCAAGCATGGTGGTGGGCTTTCTTAAGCGAGTTTGACTTTGAAATTCAGCATATCAAAGGCCAAAAAAAAAATACCTGATGCACTAAGTAGGCGGATGCACATGTTAACAATGGCTTTTGTTAACAGTTTTCAATCTGATTTAGTGTCACAGATCCGGACAGCAGCTGAAAAGACCCAAGATATTTGAA
Organism: Larix kaempferi; assembly: GCA_027924585.1. NCBI lineage: Eukaryota > Viridiplantae > Streptophyta > Pinopsida > Pinales > Pinaceae > Larix > Larix kaempferi. The sequence goes on from BSBM01000362.1 coordinate 16,021,982, forward strand.
TTTAAGACAAAAATGTCTTGTAGAAAATTCAGAACAACAAGCAACATATTACAGTATATCTAAAGATGGGCTGGTGCTATTTAAAGATAGACTTTACATACTGGATCAGGTAGATTTAAAACATTTAATTCTCGATGAGTTTCACAAAAGACCATATTCTGGTCATCCAGGTTATCAGAAAATGATAACAGCTATTAAAAAACAACATTATTGGCCCAGATTGAAGTCTGAAATCGCTGAGTATATAGAAAAGTGCATGGAATGTCAAAGCATCAACACCGGCTGGTTTGTTACAGCCTATACCCATACCAAAATGGAAATGGGAGATCATTTATATGGATTTTATCACCAGGTTTCCTAAAAATAACAAACAACATGATGCAATCATGGTTGTGGTGGATAAGTTGACTAAGGCAGCTCACTTTATACCTGTCAAATCCACATTCAAAGCAATAAACATTGCATAAATATTCATGAAGGAGGTCTTTCGAATTCATGGAATTCCAAAGGTGATCGTATCTGATAGAGATGCAAAGTTCACTTCACATTCTTGGAAAGATTTATTTACAGGTTTGGGTACTAAACTGAGTTTTAGTACAACCTACCATCCTCAAACAAATGGGCAGAGTCAAAGGGTGAATCAAATCCTAGAGGACATGCTTCGCTTGTATGTCATGGATAACCCAAAACAATGGGAAAACTACCTACACTTGTTTGAATTTTCCTACAATAATGGGTACCAAACTTCTGCGGGAATGAGTCCATTCGAAGTTTTGTATGGCAGAAAATTCAAAACCCCTATGACTTGGGATGATCCAGTGAATCGAATTGTGATGGGTCCCGAAATGTTAGCAGAACTAGAAAACATTGTGCAAAAAATTAAAACAAACTTGAAAACTGCCCAAGACAGGCAAAAAATCTATGTTGATTAGCATAGAGAACATAAAGAATTTGAAGTTGGGGATCATGTATTCCTAAGAGTGAAAGCAAAGAAAAGTTCTTTGAGCTTGGGAAAGGTTTCCAAACTTGCACCAAGATTTTGCGGTCCTTTCCAAATACTTGCTAGAGTAGGACCTGTTGCTTATTAGTTAGCTCTACCCGCAAATTTTAATGTACATGATGTGTTTCATGTTTCATTGATGAAGAAACATGTATATGATCCTAAACATATTGTGAATTGGCATGTGATTCAGGTGGAATCAGAAGGAGACTTCTAGACAAATCCTGTATGCATACTGGATCGGAAAGAGGTGGTACTTCGGAATCGAACCATCGTTCAGGTAAAAGTGCTATGGGAGCACTATAAGCCTAAGGAGGCTACCTGGGAAATGAGAGCAGCATATCCTTTCCTTTTTGAAGAAGTACATGACACGAACTAAATTTTCTTATTATGTTATTTGTTGTTTTACAAAAAAATGTTTAACACTGAGGACGGTGAAAACTTAAGGGGAGGGGAAATGTTATACCCCAAATGATGGACTTTAACCCTTTGATATTTTGGCTAAGTATTATTTCAGTTTACTTATATGACATTAGAAATTTGAGAAATTGATTTCTAATGACCATGTGGACCACCACATTAATGAGATGGGAGTCACAGTCCCCTATGGGTTGGAGGGAAAAATCCAATTAAATAATAATGAGAAATTATTATTGGAGAAAATGGAAAACCCTAAAGAAAAGATTTGAGAGAATAATTAAATAAAAGAATTAACTAAATGAGAGTTTTCACACCTAAGAATATAAAAAGTGAAACTCATTCAAAACACTCAAGGATCATTATGACTATCATTCATCATTATCACACAAGAGAAAATGGGAGGTGGGAAGAACAAAAACCAGAGTAATGAAGACAAGTAAAGAGGGACAGTTTTGGAGCACAAAACTGGACCAGATTAAGAGCAATCAGAACAATTGGGTATAGCTTAGACACTTGGTTGTGTTTAGGTAGGATCATTACCCCAAGCTTGTAGGAGAATTGCAGAAAATACTCTGAATATGCTATGATTTAATGATTCTCTTAATGGCTGAGGCTTAAAATCCCTTGGAGCATCCTAGATCTCAGGAGCACTGAGTTGGATGTTGGGTTTCCTGTTGCCCCATAAATTTACTAAATAACTTGGGGAACAAGTTAAGGGTAAATAAAATCTAAATCCTGAACTAGAGGGGACTGTGAACTCGGCTCAGGGGTGACCTGAAAGCAAGGTGAACTTGCTGATCAAAGGCTGGGAGGTTTATGCTAGGTCCACTGGCCTTCAGATTTCAGATAAGTCTATTTGCTGCATTTTATCTGTTAAACTTTATGGAAAAGTTGCTAGGGTTTATTGTTATATACCTCTGATCTACTGTTGGATGGATTATATACCAGATATGAACATAATTGTGTTATTATACTGAACTTGGTTTATAGATCATGGATATAATTTCAGGTCTCTGTTGTATTATGCAGATTTATGATCTATTGGAGACATTTCAATTTCATAGTCTATGTTTGATTTACACATTTTCTATGCAGTAAGCAGATATACATGTAATGTAAATAATGATTTATAAGCCTATGATAGGCAACATGAAATGGTCATTGTTTATATTTTACCCTAAGGATATGCTGTTTGTATTTTGATAGAGCAAGGTTCTTGTACTAATCATATCCTTATTATTAGCTAAGCATATGTTCTTAGTTAAATGGATGAAAGAGGCAGACATGTAAACCATGTCCAACCATGGCATTATTTAAGTTTTTATTCTATTATTACATAGATAAAAGCAAATGCAGTGATTAAATGATGGTAAACCTACAGTAAGTGGTTTTCATTTATTTAGACAGAGTGTATAAATTTTGGATGAATATATATATGTAAATAGCATTTCAACTTCAGTATGGAGACTGTTTGCAAACAATAATTAAATCTCAGAATGCATGACCATTTTAAATGCGTCTTTATTAACATGGGCACGAATGTTATTTTAGTTTTATGTATGGAACTCATATGATATCCAAACTCTGTTTATATCTATAGTCATTTCCATCATGGAAATCGGCCCTATTTATTAACTCCATATATGACAACATGGAAATTGGAATTCGATATGGTACCATTGCATTCATAAACAATTAAAATGTATTGTATAGGATGCTATGTTTTTCCCAAAGGTGTTAATATTTGGACAAATGCATACTATTCCCTTAGCATAGGGGCTCGACCTATGGCCGAGTTGAATCTCATAAGAGGTAAACATTATTCCATAACAGTGCATAAGTGTTGGTGCGTAAGCATGGTTACAGCATGTAACCTTGTATGCATCTGCATGTTCGCTACAAGGGTATATTACCCTAAGTGCTGCAACTTCGTAGACATTGACATGATCTTCACGGTGTGCATACAGTAAGCACATGGTTAAGTAGTGCCAATTTATCTTGTATGTGGGCGACCCTTTTAATTATAGTCAACGTTTAAGCATGCACAACCCAGATGCTCAGCGAGCATTCTTTTCTATTTTCTAAGTTTTCTTAGAACCCCAACACAACGCGATAGCAACGTGGCTTCGCTTCCACACTTGAAAAGTGGGTGCATCGTGAGCTCGGCTCGGGAGTAGAGTCTTCATGGTTGAGGCTTGACCATGAGTGTTTAGTGAAGCTAAACACAATGCGTTGAAACGCAACAACATTATCACGATTTCATACAAATTTAAAGGCCTATTTGAAACAACTGTAAAATCGATGCATGCAGGCTGAGGTTTGGTTAATGCTAATCGAATTACCTACACAACAAGGAATTCATTTAAACAACTGGAAATAAAAAAAAAAGAATGCATTCATAATTATATTCATAGTTATTATCATAACCCTGCTCATTGATTTAAACTAAAAAAGGAATGACAGGAAGAAAATGTATTTATGAAACAACACCGTGTATGCAACTGTGAAGGGTTGATATAGTTCATATTAATGCATTCATTATTTACAAAGAAAAACTATTTGCATAGCTTTCGTATTTCATTACAGAGAAGAGTCCTAACATGGGAGTTTTGAATGCGAAACCAAGTTTGAGAACCGGTGACCCACAAACGTGGTCGACCCCAAAATAATTACATTTTAATCTTTGCCCACAACATTACATTCCAACATATTAAAGTGTGCAACTACCTACATGACAAAGCAAGCCTTCACACTACTTAGCATTACAATCGAATGCATCTGCGGACATGGCCGAGGGCCATCACGTTTCATGTTTCAACTGAAATTGGAACCAAGACTTAAGTAACCCACCTCAACACTTGGGAGGTTGAACCTCGAGGGACAAAGCGAGGACAGGTTACCTAGCATTATTGAGACTGCTCTCCTTCATCGAGGTTGTGGTGCAAGTTGTGGAGCTCCCAGCACACCCTCGCCGGTCCTTGGTTCCTGTCTCAGCAAACAACACAAACAAAATTCAGTTGGAGCAGTAATAAGTGAATGTGAAAATGAAGGTTGGGTAAAAATCGTAACCACTGTAACTGCTCACCTTTGGGTTTGATATGGACGCGTAGTCCAAGTCATGGTTGCTCCCTACCTGCACAAAGGAATCCCAATAGCGTCATTCGACAACGTTATGTTTAAAACCGAAAGCTAACCAGCGAAACCTAGTATTAAAGCATAAAAACCTTATGTATTTACCTGTCTGGCAGAGTCGTGTTCCAACAGCCTCATTGGTTGCTCATTGTCATGCTGAAGAACACCTTCACTTTCTGCTTCGGGTGTGAGCCCTCTGCTCAGAGCAGAGGTGCTCCATGAACATCGTAGCAGTATGAAATGAGTAAACCTTCGGCAAGGCCATGGCTTTTGTGAGTCTCGTGGTACCAATCGAGACAGTGGTGACCACTAAGACCGGTGGTTTCCATTCCTTAATTGCTTGGTATGTCGAAGCATTTGGGCCTCCACCTCCAAAACTAATCAACAGTGCCAATGCTCTTCACATCGCCCAAGTAACCAACTCAGATCACAATCGACGGGTCGATCGCTGTTGCATTTAATTGTAACTAGCAGGGCTTTAATTGCATGAAGGTTGGGTTGGTAACCCTGCATGCGAGCCAGCTTGGGCTAGCTAGATACGCGCATGCTCTTCCTTTGCTGAGTGGCGTTCTCCACGTCGCCGAGATTTTAGTTCCACCTTCCAGGAGGGCAGACCCGATGGGGTTTAAAACATTGATTCACAAGTTGAAGTATGCGTGGCAGAGCTTGAGTCAAAGCACTGTCACCACATAAATTATGTTATGCGCACAATACAAAACTTCACAGTTACTGGTTTTGATCTCACCTCTCATGGTTCAAAGGAGATATCAAGAAACCATGATTCAAGTCTTGGATCTAATTTGGATTCTAAGCAATTACTGCTTGGGATAATTTCTCATGCATATGATAGTTTTGATCTCACCCCTGCTGGTTCAAAGGAGATCTCAAGAAACTATTTTTTAAGTCTTAAATCTGATTTTGATTTCAAGCAAACATGTAATAGTTATTTTTGGCATAATCTCACCAATGGTGGTTCGAAGGAGAAGACACAAGACTATATGCACTTTCACAGATTTGATCCTACCTCAGTTGATTCGAATCACAGGTTCAAGGATCATTCTTATACTATTGGATTTGTTCTCATCACATTCGATCTGAAGAGCAAGTACAAGCACATGCTTTTTGAGCATGATCCACTTCTTCCCAAGAAGAAGATACCTCCAGACATATGACCAAGCATCACACATGCTTGAGTTTGGAGCATTTATTTTTTATGTGTGCCTTACAGTCTATTTTTTGAGGAGGGGGTATGTTTCCCATGAAATTTTCCCACTTCCTTGGTTTATTGATTGTTATTATTCATTGTATTGGGTGACCTTTGGTCTTAGTTACTAGGGACCAGGATGGATTAAGGGGGGGTGTTAGGATATTCCTATACTCCATCCTAGTCCCACCAGTATTTTGATCATTTACATTGTCAGTCATGCATGCACCTTTTAGGGTTTGCATGCATCCCAGTCATCAGTCCAACACCTGGCCCTCAATTAGCCAGCCCCCAGGAGCTTCTCACTATTCAGTTTTAGCCCTCCAGTTGCTTAATGCGCCCTTCTTTCTTGATTTTAGGGAGAAACTCGCCCTTCTTCACCTACCAGTCCAATTGTCACTCGGTTACACTTAGTTACACTCAGTTACACTTAGTTACAGTCAGTTACAGTCAGTTACACTTAGTTACATTGAGATACACTCAGTTACACCTACTAGAGTTAGTTTGACTGATGGTTGATAGTTACTTGAGCATTGATGACTCCACTGATGATGATGAAGACTTCTAGTTGCGCTCCGATGATCATGAGGACACCTAGTTATGCTCCGATGACACTCTATTGATCTTATGATCACTCTGAGAGGCTAATTCGAATTGCCCCCTTAGGCATTCGAATTCTCTCTACCATTGTACTATTTATTTGTCCATACTGTGATTAATTAATTAGTGTGTGTGAAGTATTATTGCTTCTATCTGAGTTCTACTGTACCATATTATTCTGTTGCTCATTATACTGTATTGTTCACTCTTCTTCTATTTTCCTGCTTAATCATAATTACTCTTGTGAGGTATACATCATCTCTTAGATCTGCTGTGAGGATTTTCACACTAAGCCACCACTCAAATGTTGGTGATGTGGAGAAAATCATAGATGGTATGAGTGTCCTCATAAGAAGGGAAAAAATAAAATGGTGCATAATATTCAAGAGGCTTCTACAGTCCAAGATATGGCAAGGAGTCCAAAAATCTATGCTGCTTTGAAAAACCGTCAAGAAGAACATCAAGCTTATATAATCGAGGTTGAAGGTATGATTTCCGGGACACCCGTGTCTATCTTGATTTATTCTGGCGCATATAAAAGTTATATAGACCCAAAACTTTGTGAGTCTGGAAAACTTAGCAAAACTAAATACATGCAGCCTTGGCTGGTTCAAATGGGCACAGGAATAAAAAGAAAAGTTTTTGAAGTAGTAAATCAGTGTCCTTTGAAGATTAACGAATCTTACACTAGCATAGGCTTAAATTTTTTGCCATTGAGATCTTACAATTTGCTTATCGGCATGGATTGGCTAGAAAAACATAGGGTTGTCATAGACTGCTATCAAAAATATGTTACCTTTATGAATGATGTTGGACAGTTTGAAAATATTCAAGGAATAGTAAGAGCAGTGAAATTAAGGGAAATTTATTCTCTTCAATTGAAAAGAAATGCAAGGAAAGGGTGTAAACTGTATGTTGTCCACATGACAGAAAATCAGAAAATTGAAATTTCAGATTTCACAAAACATCTTGTGTTGGCTGAATTTGAGGATGTGTTTCCTGAGGAGATTCCTAAATTACCTCCTAGACGAGAACTGTATTTTACCATAGACCTATCCCTGGAAACAATACCAAATTCTAAGGAACATTATTGGATGAGCACTCCTGAATTGATAGAGTTGAAAGCACAATTGCAGGAGCTGTTGGAAAAAGGTTATATCCATCCAAGTGTGTCCTCGTGGGGAGCACCAGTGATCTTTGTGCGGAAGAAAGATGGAACATTCCGACTGTGCATAGATTATAGACAGTTGAACAAAGTAACTATCAAAAATTGGTATCCCTTGCCAAGGATTGATGATATGTTCGACTAGGTTGGGGGTGCTACTGTCTTCTCAAAAATTGATCTAAGGTCGGGTTACCATCATATCAGAATTAAAGAAGAAGACGTGCATAAGATAGCTTTCCGTACTCAGTATGGAAATTATGAATTTGTGGTGATGCCATTCGATTTGACGAATGCACCAGCCACGTTTATGTGCCTTATGAATAATGTTTTCAGTAAGTACCTAGATAAATTTGTGGTAGTGTTTATTTATGACATACTCATCTATTCTAAGAATGAAAGTGAGCATGAGGAACACTTAAGGTTGGTGCTGCAAGTCCTAAGAGAAAATCAGCTTTATGCAAAGCAAACTAAATGTGATTTTTACAAGGACCAGATCCAATATTTGGGCCACATAATGTCATCCCAAGGCATTGTAGTGGATCCAGATAAGATCAAGGCCATAATGAGCTGGCATACTCCCCAAAATGTAAGCTATGTCCGCTCTTTTATGGGATTAGACAGGTACTATCGGAAATTCATTGAGGGATTCTCCAAGGTGGCTCATCCCATTACCTCTCTTCAGAGGAAGGAAGTCAAGTTCATTTGGATAGCCAAATGTGAAGCAAGTTTTGCAAAGCTGAAATAGTTGCTTACTTCAGCTCCGATTCTAAAAGTGGTTGATCCTTACGGTGACTTTGTTGTATGCATGGATGCATGCAAGGATGGTTTGGGAGGCGTGTTAATGCATGATGGTTCTGTAATCGGTTATGAATCTAGAAATTTAAAGATGTGTGAAGTAAACTATGCGATGCATGATTTAGAATTGGCTGCGATAATTCATGCTTTAAGGATGTGGCGACATTACCTTCTTGGAAAAAGATTTGTTCTTAAAACTGACCACATTGGGATGAAATATATTTTTGAACAACCAAATCTAAACGGAAGGCAAGCATGGTGGCGGGCTTTCTTAAGCGAGTTTGACTTTGAAATTCAGCATATCAAAGGCCAAAAAAAAAATACCTGATGCACTAAGTAGGCGGATGCACATGTTAACAATGGCTTTTGTTAACAGTTTTCAATCTGATTTAGTGTCACAGATCCGGACAGCAGCTGAAAAGACCCAAGATATTTGAATTTAAGACAAAAATGTCTTGTAGAAAATTCAGAACAACAAGCAACATATTACAGTATATCTAAAGATGGGCTGGTGCTATTTAAAGATAGACTTTACATACTGGATCAGGTAGATTTAAAACATTTAATTCTCGATGAGTTTCACAAAAGACCATATTCTGGTCATCCAGGTTATCAGAAAATGATAACAGCTATTAAAAAACAACATTATTGGCCCAGATTGAATTCTGAAATCGCTGAGTATATAGAAAAGTGCATGGAATGTCAAAGCATCAACACCGGCTGGTTTGTTACAGCCTATACCCATACCAAAATGGAAATGGGAGATCATTTATATGGATTTTATCACCAGGTTTCCTAAAAATAACAAACAACATGATGCAATCATGGTTGTGGTGGATAAGTTGACTAAGGCAGCTCACTTTATACCTGTCAAATCCACATTCAAAGCAATAAACATTGCATAAATATTCATGAAGGAGGTCTTTCGAATTCATGGAATTCCAAAGGTGATCGTATCTGATAGAGATGCAAAGTTCACTTCACATTCTTGGAAAGATTTATTTACAGGTTTGGGTACTAAACTGAGTTTTAGTACAACCTACCATCCTCAAACAAATGGGCAGAGTCAAAGGGTGAATCAAATCCTAGAGGACATGCTTCGCTTGTATGTCATGGATAACCCAAAACAATGGGAAAACTACCTACACTTGTTTGAATTTGCCTACAATAATGGGTACCAAACTTCTGCGGGAATGAGTCCATTCGAAGTTTTGTATGGCAGAAAATTCAAAACCCCTATGACTTGGGATGATCCAGTGAATCGAATTGTGATGGGTCCCGAAATGTTAGCAGAACTAGAAAACATTGTGCAAAAAATTAAAACAAACTTGAAAACTGCCCAAGACAGGCAAAAAATCTATGTTGATTAGCATAGAGAACATAAAGAATTTGAAGTTGGGGATCATGTATTCCTAAGAGTGAAAGCAAAGAAAAGTTCTTTGAGCTTGGGAAAGGTTTCCAAACTTGCACCAAGATTTTGCGGTCCTTTCCAAATACTTGCTAGAGTAGGACCTGTTGCTTATTAGTTAGCTCTACCCGCAAATTTTAATGTACATGATGTGTTTCATGTTTCATTGATGAAGAAACATGTATATGATCCTAAACATATTGTGAATTGGCATGTGATTCAGGTGGAATCAGAAGGAGACTTCTAGACAAATCCTGTATGCATACTGGATCGGAAAGAGGTGGTACTTCGGAATCGAACCATCGTTCAGGTAAAAGTGCTATGGGAGCACTATAAGCCTAAGGAGGCTACCTGGGAAATGAGAGCAGCATATCCTTTCCTTTTTGAAGAAGTACATGACACGAACTAAATTTTCTTATTATGTTATTTGTTGTTTTACAAAAAAATGTTTAACACTGAGGACGGTGGAAACTTAAGGGGAGGGGAAATGTTATACCCCAAATGATGGACTTTAACCCTTTGATATTTTGGCTAAGTATTATTTCAGTTTACTTATATGACATTAGAAATTTGAGAAATTGATTTCTAATGACCATGTGGACCACCACATTAATGAGATGGGAGTCACAGTCCCCTATGGGTTGGAGGGAAAAATCCAATTAAATAATAATGAGAAATTATTATTGGAGAAAATGGAAAACCCTAAAGAAAAGATTTGAGAGAATAATTAAATAAAAGAATTAACTAAATGAGAGTTTTCACACCTAAGAATATAAAAAGTGAAACTCATTCAAAACACTCAAGGATCATTATGACTATCATTCATCATTATCACACAAGAGAAAATGGGAGGTGGGAAGAACAAAAACCAGAGTAATGAAGACAAGTAAAGAGGGACAGTTTTGGAGCACAAAACTGGACCAGATTAAGAGCAATCAGAACAATTGGGTATAGCTTAGACACTTGGTTGTGTTTAGGTAGGATCATTACCCCAAGCTTGTAGGAGAATTGCAGAAAATACTCTGAATATGCTATGATTTAATGATTCTCTTAATGGCTGAGGCTTAAAATCCCTTGGAGCATCCTAGATCTCAGGAGCACTGAGTTGGATGTTGGGTTTCCTGTTGCCCCATAAATTTACTAAATAACTTGGGGAACAAGTTAAGGGTAAATAAAATCTAAATCCTGAACTAGAGGGGACTGTGAACTCGGCTCAGGGGTGACCTGAAAGCAAGGTGAACTTGCTGATCAAAGGCTGGGAGGTTTATGCTAGGTCCACTGGCCTTCAGATTTCAGATAAGTCTATTTGCTGCATTTTATCTGTTAAACTTTATGGAAAAGTTGCTAGGGTTTATTGTTATATACCTCTGATCTACTGTTGGATGGATTATATACCAGATATGAACATAATTGTGTTATTATACTGAACTTGGTTTATAGATCATGGATATAATTTCAGGTCTCTGTTGTATTATGTAGATTTATGATCTATTGGAGACATTTCAATTTCATAGTCTATGTTTGATTTACACATTTTCTATGCAGTAAGCAGATATACATGTAATGTAAATAATGATTTATAAGCCTATGATAGGCAACATGAAATGGTCATTGTTTATATTTTACCCTAAGGATATGCTGTTTGTATTTTGATAGAGCAAGGTTCTTGTACTAATCATATCCTTATTATTAGCTAAGCATATGTTCTTAGTTAAATGGATGAAAGAGGCAGACATGTAAACCATGTCCAACCATGGCATTATTTAAGTTTTTATTCTATTATTACATAGATAAAAGCAAATGCAGTGATTAAATGATGGTAAACCTACAGTAAGTGGTTTTCATTTATTTAGACAGAGTGTATAAATTTTGGATGAATATATATATGTAAATAGCATTTCAACTTCAGTATGGAGACTGTTTGCAAACAATAATTAAATCTCAGAATGCATGACCATTTTAAATGCGTCTTTATTAACATGGGCACGAATGTTATTTTAGTTTTATGTATGGAACTCATATGATATCCAAACTCTGTTTATATCTATAGTCATTTCCATCATGGAAATCGGCCCTATTTATTAACTCCATATATGACAACATGGAAATTGGAATTCGATATGGTACCATTGCATTCATAAACAATTAAAATGTATTGTATAGGATGCTATGTTTTTCCCAAAGGTGTTAATATTTGGACAAATGCATACTATTCCCTTAGCATAGGGGCTCGACCTATGGCCGAGTTGAATCTCATAAGAGGTAAACATTATTCCATAACAGTGCATAAGTGTTGGTGCGTAAGCATGGTTACAGCATGTAACCTTGTATGCATCTGCATGTTCGCTACAAGGGTATATTACCCTAAGTGCTGCAACTTCGTAGACATTGACATGATCTTCATGGTGTGCATACAGTAAGCACATGGTTAAGTAGTGCCAATTTATCTTGTATGTGGGTGACCCTTTTAATTATAGTCAACGTTTAAGCATGCACAACCCAGATGCTCAGCGAGCATTCTTTTCTATTTTCTAAGTTTTCTTAGAACCCCAACACAACGCGATAGCAACGTGGCTTCGCTTCCACACTTGAAAAGTGGGTGCATCGTGAGCTCGGCTCGGGAGTAGAGTCTTCATGGTTGAGGCTTGACCATGAGTGTTTAGTGAAGCTAAACACAATGCGTTGAAATGCAACAACATTATCACGATTTCATACAAATTTAAAGGCCTATTTGAAACAACTGTAAAATCGATGCATGCAGGCTGAGGTTTGGTTAATGCTAATCGAATTACCTACACAACAAGGAATTCATTTAAACAACTGGAAATAAAAAAAAAAGAATGCATTCATAATTATATTCATAGTTGTTATCATAACCCTGCTCATTGATTTAAACTAAAAAAGGAATGACAGGAAGAAAATGTATTTATGAAACAACACTGTGTATGCAACTGTGAAGGGTTGATATAGTTCATATTAATGCATTCATTATTTACAAAGAAAAACTATTTGCATAGCTTTCGTATTTCATTACAGAGAAGAGTCCTAACATGGGAGTTTTGAATGCGAAACCAAGTTTGAGAACCGGTGACCCACAAACGTGGTCGACCCCAAAATAATTACATTTTAATCTTTGCCCACAACATTACATTCCAACATATTAAAGTGTGCAACTACCTACATGACAAAGCAAGCCTTCACACTACTTAGCATTACAATCGAATGCATCTGCGGACATGGCCGAGGGCCATCACGTTTCATGTTTCAACTGAAATTGGAACCAAGACTTAAGTAACCCACCTCAACACTTGGGAGGTTGAACCTCGAGGGACAAAGCGAGGACAGGTTACCTAGCATTATTGAGACTGCTCTCCTTCATCGAGGTTGTGGTGCAAGTTGTGGAGCTCCCAGCACACCCTCGCCGGTCCTTGGTTCCTGTCTCAGCAAACAACACAAACAAAATTCAGTTGGAGCAGTAATAAGTGAATGTGAAAATGAAGGTTGGGTAAAAATCGTAACCACTGTAACTGCTCACCTTTGGGTTTGATATGGACGCGTAGTCCAAGTCATGGCTGCTCCCTACCTGCACAAAGGAATCCCAATAGCGTCATTCGACAACGTTATGTTTAAAACCGAAAGCTAACCAGCGAAACCTAGTATTAAAGCATAAAAACCTTATGTATTTACCTGTCTGGCAGAGTCGTGTTCCAACAGCCTCATTGGTTGCTCATTGTCATGCTGAAGAACACCTTCACTTTCTGCTTCGGGTGTGAGCCCTCTGCTCAGAGCAGAGGTGCTCCATGAACATCGTAGCAGTATGAAATGAGTAAACCTTCGGCAAGGCCATGGCTTTTGTGAGTCTCGTGGTACCAATCGAGACAGTGGTGACCACTAAGACCGGTGGTTTCCATTCCTTAATTGCTTGGTATGTCGAAGCATTTGGGCCTCCACCTCCAAAACTAATCAACAGTGCCAATGCTCTTCACATCGCCCAAGTAACCAACTCAGATCACAATCGACGGGTCGATCGCTGTTGCATTTAATTGTAACTAGCAGGGCTTTAATTGCATGAAGGTTGGGTTGGTAACCCTGCATGCGAGCCAGCTTGGGCTAGCTGGATACGCGCATGCTCTTCCTTTGCTGAGTGGCGTTCTCCACGTCGCCGAGATTTTAGTTCCACCTTCCAGGAGGGCAGACCCGATGGGGTTTAAAACATTGATTCACAAGTTGAAGTATGCGTGGCAGAGCTTGAGTCAAAGCACTGTCACCACATAAATTATGTTATGCGCACAATACAAAACTTCACAGTTACAACCCATCACATTAACATGTCATAACATAAGAATTCATTATGACATTGCCAAAGGTTGGAGTGGTCATCGTGGTAGGGGATATTGTTGTATTATGGTTTATAATCGAGCATGGTTCGACCCTAGGTCAACCATTAAGCGCATGACCCTTACATTTGTATTATATTATGGTTTCTATATATATTATTTTAATACATTATATGTATTACAATGCAACCTTGTTATTAATGTTATATTATGGTGATGTTATCCCTTGGTTCGACGTTAAGTAAACCTTGGAGTGCATGGTATATATAACATATATAGCTATATATTATATCATAAGTATGTATGTTATATTAACATATATGTTAAATGTTATATTAACATATAGGTGGTATATTAATATTACATTTTAATAATGTATTTAATTGAGATACCTTATGGAGCTAGCATAAGTGCTTAAGGTAAAAGTGTTAAGCTTAGGTGTGTTATGAATTAATCCTAGAGCTTAGCATAAAAGTAATACATAGGTTATATGTTATTAGCTTAGCTATAACATGTAACTATGTTGATATTGTCTTAAATATTAATTTAGCATGCAATCTCTAAAGTCTTGTATTTTATGAGATTGATATATTAATAGTTTTAATACGTTGGCGTATTAATTATTAATGTCGCATATAATTGGAAAGTGTCACAACTGCTATAGCGTATAGTCTTTATGCTGTTTGGTTCGTATTTTGGAAGTGGGCCCTATACTATTGTGTCCACATATAAGTACATCGTCACAGTTATGAAATTCTGTCAAGTGTAGACACTTGTGTGTTTAGCGACAAAAGTAATAGTGCAGCATAATGCTCACATAATTCATTTTATTAATAATTTAGGCTATAGTGAAAGCCACTAATTATGTTTCCGCATTTGTTTGATTGGTTAGGTTCTTTGAACAAAAACAAAAAATCGCGTAGAATGTAATGTCCCCATTTTGACCCCCTTTGCATTAAATCGTAAATGATGTAAATATTGTTATTTAATCATGGTGAGGAGCTCAAGGCCAAGGCCCCACCATTGATTTAGCGTTTTATGTATCGGCAATTAAAAAAATAGATGCCTATGGTTCTTGTGCTAGATAGGCACAATGTAAATTAAGACATCATGTAAATACGAATTTTAATGAAAAACCCACAACTGGCTATGTAATGCAACAAAGAGATGGGGGCATGATTCTACAAGGAATAGGGAGGAAAATTATTCAAACCCTTGAGCCAATGGTGTTAATCCATGTGTCAATGAGAAAACCCATAAACCACCAACTACCCATTTTGGGTTGCACCCAATCATTTAATTCTTCCAGAAATTGGTTGAGGCAGTTAATGCCTTGGGAATGAAGAGGTATGGCAGCCAATTTCGTGCATGGGCAAGCCATCAACCTGGAAAAATGTACTTTTTCTTCTGGGGCAAGAAAACACCCATGAAATGGTGCCCAAAGCCATTTCTGAACCCATAGTCTTTCCTCTCTCACGCAGTCTGAGCTAGCTAGGCTTTCCCCATCACGTTTTTTACCAATTTCCTGCATTTTTCCATAGCTGGGAGCTCATTTTTGTGTTGCACAGTGGCTGGGAGAAAGGGAGTCATGTTTTGGGGGTTTATAGAGGTTGTTTCAGCCCCTGGAATGCATATAAACGTTTTCTGAAAATGAATGGCTCTCCCAGGGTTTATTTCCCATCTACCAGTTCGTTTTGGTTGCCCACATTTTTCAGCACTTGTATTTTTGTTGTTGGGTGCATCCCTGCATTGGTTTGAACCGTGAGCAAGAAATTAGGAGTGGAAGTGGACTTGAATTGGCTTGATAAACCTAGTGAGGGGGATAACCTCTCAAGAAGATCAAGAGGGCTGGCTACTCTTCTATGCACACCTTGAACAATATTAGATTGGAAGGTATGGCCTGAGGGACTGTGTAGTAGTGAAGGGAGTACTTCCATGTGCCAAGTGTGTAGGTATTGTGGGAGCCAAGCTAGATAGATCTTACAGAGGGTACTCATATCTCTATGGATGATCCCACTAGCTTAGCAATTCTTCTTTCCATTGCCTAACAACCTGATAAAGCCAACTGTAGATTGGCTTGGCTGATTTGGTGTATCTTTGGGCTATGTGTGAGTCTGTTGTTCCCTAATTCCTTATAGAGATCATGCCCAGCTCAGGGGTGGCAGTGTGTTGAGATATTGATGATCACAACTGGCCTATGGTTGGGTGGAACATTGCAGTTGCATAGCCAGTTGCTCAGGGCTACTTTGTTATAAGATAAGTACTCTCTTGTGTTAACTTTGCAATTATTTATTTCATGAATATCGTGAATGTATGATGGATGTGTTATTGAAATTACTTCCACTGTGTTTTCTTATAATTATACATTTCCATATGTCTTTTTATATTATGTGAATGCTTATTTAAAAGTTCATGGGGCTAGATGCCCAGTTTTAGCATCACGTTCTCTCTATCATGCTAGTATGATGGGAGGGGACATTACATAGAAGAGACATGATAGAAAATTACTCCAAATTGTTATTGTCATATATAAAATTATCATAAGTGATCTTCTTGGACTTAATAATCATTACTTTTGTTTTGTCAGTGTTAATAGTCATACGCATGTTGGAGTAGAAATCCTTGAGAGTTCTCGGCGGTTTATCAAGGTCAAAGGGGCATCTTGCCATAAGAACAATATCATCAACATAAAGAAGAAGGATGATGAAAATTCCACTAAGGTTGTGCCAATGCAACCCACTTCCTTTAAAAATCCTTCTAGCTTATCGATGTAAATGCTGAAAATCTATAATAAGTATTAATGATAAATATGATTAAAGCATAATAATAAATATTGTTATAATAAATTAATAATATAGAAATTAATGTTTTGATGAGGAAATAATAAAAAATTAATCTTATTTAATAGGTCATGTTTAAAAATTAATGTAATATTTATAATTAGTTTAATATGATTAATAATATATTAAAATGACAATAATTAAAAATAATAACTATGGTTGATTATGGAGGGCCATGTATGATTACGGTTGAGCTTGGTTGACCAAAAGAGGCAAATGTCTAGCCATGTTTTCCCATGGATAATAAAGTGGATGACCATATTATATTACAGTTGAGCTTGGTTAATTGGGATTCAACATGGTTGAGCACATTTGAATTTTGTTGGTCGTGATTCAATATGTCTAAATAAGGTTTTCGATGGTTGATTATGTTTAATAATGGATGACCATGTTTGAACACTATTGACTATGGGTGACCATGGTTCAGTATGGTTTGATCATGCTTGACGATGGTTGACAATGGTTGGCCACGTTAAAGAATTGTTTGAACATGTCAAGACAATAGTTGAATTTGTTTGAATATGGTTGACTTTGTTTGGTCATAATTGACCATGGTTGTCCATGTTTGACAATGTTTGACATGGTTTACTATGGTTGAATTTTGACTATGGTTGAATTTTGACTATGGTTGAATTTTTCCAATCGTGGTTAACGTTTAACTATTGTTGGGTTATGTCAACCATGCTTGATGATGATTGACAATGATTTCCCATGCTTAAGAATTGTTTAAACATGGTTGGCCATAGTTGAATTTTTTAGAGTATGGTTGACTTTGTTTGGGTATAATTGATTATTGGTTGACCATGGTTGACATTGGTTTACTTTGGTTGACTTTGGTTGACCATGGTTGACCTTGGTAGAGTATGGGTGACCATGGTTGACTTTGTTTTGCGTAATTAACTATTGGTTTTCCTTGTTTAACTTTTGACTTTGGTTGACAATGGTTGACTTTGGTTAACTTTGTTTGACTATGGTTGACTGTGGTTTACTTTGTTTGGCCATAATTGACTATTGGTTGACCTTGTTTGAATTTTGACTATGGTTAGATATGGTTGAATTTGATTGACTATAGTTGACTTTGATTGACTTTGGTTGATTATGGCTAACCATGGTTGACTATGGTTGAATTTGGTTGACTAACTCAATAGGGTCGACTATGGTTGAACATGGTTGACTATGGTTGACTATGATTGACCATGGTTGACTATGGTTTTCCATGGTTGACCATGATTGAATTTGGTTGACCATGGTTAACTATGGTTAACTTAGTTTACCCATAATTGACTATTGGTTGATTATGGTTGACAATGATAGAATATGATTGAGTATGGTTGACCATGGTTGAATTTGGTTGACCTTGGTTGGCTATGGTAGACTATGGTTTACAATGTTTGATTATGGCTTATTTTGGTTGACTACGGTTGACTTTGGTTGGCCATAGTTAAATTTGGTTGACCATGCTTGATTAGGGTTGACTTTGTTTAACTATGGTTAACTAATTGATTGTGGTTGACTATGGTTTCCCATGGTTAGTTATGGGTGACTTTGTTTGGTCGAAATTGACTATTGGTTTACCTTGTTTAACTATTGTCTATGGTAAACTATGGTTGATTATGATTGACCATGGTTGATTGTTGTCGATTATGGTTGAATTTGTTTGGCCATAATTGACTATTCATTGACCTTGTTTGGATTTTGAGTTTAGTTAACTTTATTTGACTATGGTTGAATTTGGTTGGCTTTGGTTCACTATGGTTGACCATGGTTGATTGTGGGTGGTTGTGGTTGAGGTTGACTTTGGTTGACTAATTGACTATGGTTGACTAATTGACTATGGTTGGCTATGATTGGTTATGGTTGATCATGGTTGACTATTCTTGATGGTGGTTGGGTGTCATGTCCCCTCCCATCAATCAACTTAAGGGACGGAACATGAACTAATTTAAGTCTTTCAAATTCTAGCCCCATCATCATTTTTACAAACTCATACAAACAAAATACATGTGTGCATATGCATAATACAAATAAAAAACAGAAGTAAACTCTGCTACACACATATAGCATGCAACTATACAACATAATTATAATAGTCATCAATTAAAGACATTGCATAATTAATACACGAGAATACTTATCTTGATATGAAGTTGTCCCGAGCAACTGGTTATGCAGCTGCAATGTTCAACCCAACCATAGGCCAACTGTGCTCATCAATCTCTTAGCAAAGCTGCCACCCTCGAGTTGGCCATGATTTTCACAAGGAAAAGGGAACAACAACTAACACATAGCCAAGTATATATCACATCTCAGCCAAGCCAATCCACAGCTGGGTTTATCAAGCCGTTAAGGCAATAAAAAGAAAGGAAATACTAAGCTAGTGAGCTCAACCATAGAGCTATCAATACATGTACAATATTTAGATAGACTGGCACCCACAATACCTACACACCCAATACAAAAAAGTATCCCCTTCACTACTCCACAGTCCCTTAGGCCATATCTTCCCTTCTAGTTCTCTTTAGGGTGCATAGAAAGGTAGCCAAAGCCCTATCATCCTTGGTGAGGTTACACCCTTCATTAGGTTTATCAAGCCAATTCCAAATCCTCCTCTACTCCTGGTTGCTTAGACACAAGTTCAAACCAAAATAAGGGATACACATAAACCAAACCATAGATATATCTCATACACACAGCAAGGCACAATTGTTGGGCATAGAAAAATGAAATTTGAGAGGGGAAATCGTCCACTAGGGAACAAAACGATCCAACAGGCATAAAGACATTCAGATGGAAAAAAAAACTTCTTTGAACCCCCAACTTGAATTCCCTTTGCTCCCAGTCATTCTGCAACCCAAAAACGCCCTTCTTCTAGCTAGAAATGAAGGAAAAAATAGTAAATTTGGGGAGGGAAACAAACAACAAGCAATATGGATGTGAGGGAGTAGGACTCCTTGATGGATAATGGCTTGAGAATCAAATTTGTGGGTCTTTTCTTGCCCAGGAAGGAAAACACGTTTTTCCAAAATTATGGTTTGCCCATACACGAACTTTGGATAGCCATACTCTCCATTTCCCAAAACAATAACTACCTTACCTCTTGGAAGAATTAAATGATTGGGTGCAAAAGTCAACATGGGTAGTCAATGGTTCATGGGTTCTCTCATTGACACTTGGATTGACATTATTGGCTTCATGGGTTTGAATAGTTTCCCCCCTATTCCTTGTAAAAATCATGCCCCCATACTCTTATTGCCTTGCATAGCTAGTTGTGGGTATTTTTATTAAAATACATATTTACATCATAATTATAATTCCCATTCTGCCATGCTAGCACGTGGTCCACATGCATCGATTTTTAATTTTCGATACAAGAACGATAAATTGATGGCGGGGCCTTGGCCTTGAGCTCCTCGCCAAGATTTTATAACGATATTCACATCATTTACATGTTTAATGTAGCAGGGCCAAAATCGGGGCATTACATTTGGTATGGTTGACTTTGGTTGATATTAATATCATATGGTTAGCTATGTTTGACTTGTTGGATTAACTATGGGTGAGACAAGGGTTGACTTTAAAATCATATGGCTTTGGTTGACTTTGGTTGATTATGGTTGACTATGCATGAATTTGGTTGACTTTGTTTTACTATGGTTGACTAATTGATTGTGGTTGACTATGGTTTCCCATGGTTCGCTTTAGGTGACTTTGTTTGACCATAATTGACTATTGGTTGACCTTGTTTAATTTGTTTCTATGGTTGACTATGGTTAACTAATTGATTATGTTGACTATGATTGACCATGGTTGACTTTCATTGACTATGGTTGACTTTGTTCGTCCACAATTGACTATTCATTGACCTTGTTTGGATTTTGAATTTAGTTGAATTTGTTTGACTATGGTTAACTATGGTTGACTTTGGTTGGCTTTGGTTCACTATGGTTGACTATGACTGACTATGGTTGACTTTGGTTGGCTTTGGTTCACTATGGTTGACTGTGGTTGACTATGGTTGACTTTGGTTGACTAATTGACTATTGTTGACTATGACTGACCATGGTTGGCTATGGTTGGTTATGTCTGACCATGGTTGACTATGGTTGGTTATGTCTGACCATGGTTGACTATGGTTGGGTATGGTTGAATTTGATATTAATATCATATGGTTGATTTGTTGGCTTGATTATGGGTGACACAAGAGTTGACTTTAGAATAATATGGTTGACTATAATTCCATAATTTTTTGACTATGGTTGACTTTGGTTGACACAAGGGTTGACTTTAAAATCATATCATTTATCTAATTCCACTAAGGTAAACTATGGTTGACAATGGTTTTCCATGATTGACTTTGGTTGAATATGGTTGACCATGGTTGGCTATGGTCGACTATAGTTGTTGTTTGACTATGGTTGACTGTGGTTAACTTTGGTTGGTCATGGTTGACTTTGATTGACCATAGTTGGCTATGCTTGACTATGGTTGACTTTGTTTGACAATGGTTGGCTTTGATTAAATTTTTTTGACCATGGTTTCCTATGCTTGACTTTGTTTTTCCATAATTGACTATTAGTTAACCTTCTTCCAATTTTGATTATGGTTGACTTGGTTTACCATGGTTGATTATGGGTTGAATTTATTTGGCCATAATTGACTATTGGCTTACCATGTTTGACTTTTGATTTTGGTTGAATTTGGTTGGTTATGGTTGACTATATTTGGATTTAGTTGACTTTGTTTGACTATGGTTGAATTCAGTTGAGTAATTGAATATGGTCGACTATGGTGACCATGGTTGACTATGATTGATAGTGGTTGACTATGGTTGGACATGGTTGACCTGGTTGAGTTAAGTTCACTTTAGTTTACTACGGTTGACTTAGGATCACCATGGGTGACTATGTGTTAACACCCAAAAAGTGCTCACTAGCTCATTCCCTTATTCACACGACCCATTTGTCCACTTTTTCCACCATTTGAGCCTCTAAAACCTTCAAAAAGTCACCAAAAAGACCAAAACCCATCTTTTTCCACTCAAAATATGTAATTTTCCTCAAAAAATACAAAAAACCCTGAAAAGAGGTCCAAAATTCCCAAAAAATATTAAAAGGGAATAAAAATATAAAAACTATTCAAAAAAGTAAAAAGAGGAAAAAAGAAACCTAAACCATTTTGGTCAATACCATTGGTTTCCTCAAACCATAATGGTATTCCCCATCACAAAAAAACTATAAAAAGGTGATAGGGGCTCCTCACTATTTAGCCATTTTTCATCCTATCCTTATGCTGCCAAATTCCCTTTGAGAGCCCTTGCCTCCCTTTTTGAGTTTGAAGATCCCCATTGAAGCATTGGAGAAGAAGAGACCATTGGACATTGGAGCACCTAAACCTTGGAGCTGCTCAAACTCACCATCCTCACCATTTGAGGTAATACAAAAGATCAAATTTTTTATTTCTTGTTTTTCTTATGGATCTCATTGTTTATTGTTCTTAAATCTAGTTTTTATTTTTTTGCACATGTTAGATCATATTTAGTTATTTACATTTTTTTTTACGTTTACATTGAGACTGCTGCTACAAGTTAGAAGGTTCCCTTTAGCACATGGTTAGCTGCAAAACCAAGCAACAGTTTTTGGCGACTTCGCTGGTTTTCAAACTTTGAATCTTTGATTTAGATCTATATTTTAGTTGTTTTTTCCCTTTAATGTTGTAGATCTGCCATATTAGTATGCCCCTTGCTTGCTACCCTAGCCATTGGCCTGTTCTACAGCCTAAAACAACCCAAAATTTCAATTTTTGGGTTCGTTTTTCGGAGACATTTTCCATTCGTCACATCGCGGCTTTCGGCTTGACAGTTGCGATTCACATTGCAGCTTTCAACCTGTTTTCCTCCCTCCACATCGTGGTTGTTAGCCTAGTTTACGCAGGGCCCATCATGCGTTTTAACTTGATAATCACGATCTGCCACGCAGGTTTTTCCTACATCGCCATGATTCACATCGTGGCTTTTAGCACGAAAGCCGCGATCCGCATCGCGGTTTTTCCATAGACAATCACGATATCGCCTGTTTCGTACAGCCCATTTTTCTTATTTTTCCTCATTTCGGCCCATTTTTTTCGGCCATATTCCCTGCATTTTTTGGACAACCCACTGTTTTATTTTTGCATCATTTACTACTCATATTTATTTCCTGTTTTATGCTTTGCTACATCATTTTTTAAAAAATTTCAGTTTAGTGAAAGAAAAAGAGTGAAACATTTTTCAGTTAGAAATCTCAAGTTTTACAAATTAGAACCATAATTTTAATTTGTTCCATATTTCGCCCAAGCGACTTCATTTTTATGTTATTTTCTTTACCATAAGTTTTTGAAGAATTCCTCATATTTTTTGAAAAGTTTTTAAAAAGCATTTACATTTAAATCATTTTCCATATTTACATTGCTGTCTATTTTGCAAGTTGAAATCCTTATTTTAATTTGTGAATTTTTCACCCAAGCGAGGCATCTTTGCTTTAAGTACATAATCACACCATCACACAATCTGTCACAATAAATCCAAGTGAGCCTTAAAATTCTCTTAACTCAACCAACATTCTAACCCCATTTGGGGAACACCAAAAGAATATTGTAGTTAGGTAGGACTGAGGGGATAAGTATCCAAATAACACCCCTCACTCACTTAAATGTTGAGACATAGTGGTTGACATTTAGGGTACCAAAATCTCTTATTATTTGTTGGCATGGTTTAAAACCAATTTGTCGGAAAGGCCTCTCCCTTAGTAGGGTTGAAGTAGCCAGACTGGTTTCGAAGGCCTGAGTGGAATACCGCAATCCATTCAGTCACCGAAGGATACCTACTCGTTTTTCTCGTTGTACCACCCTTGTGGGAGTACAATGGGGAAAGAACAAGAGCTGCAGATTCACCTAGATAGACATGTCATGAACAGGGTATCTTAGTGACCTATCTTCTAGGATTGTCTACCCAGTGTCCCTCCCGGTAGGGGGATATCTAGCCTTTGGTTCTACAATTCATATTGTCTGACTTGGATTTCATCACCTTGCAGAGGATATGTCTTGTTGAGTCATAATACTTTTTAGTTAGGTGTTTGCATGCTCTATTACCTCCCTTTGGTCAGTGAGTACACCTTTTTCTATTTTTAGGAGCCGTTTGCATGTTGGTTTTCTGACCACATTTTTTGATTACTCCACTTACTATAGCACAATTATTATAGTAAGTGTTTTGAGTTTGGTTGTTGGCTTGAGTGCCATTATTTTTTACTCTCCCCTTTTGCACACACGGTTGTATTAGGGCTTTCGAGCTTTCCACTCATGACCACCCAGTAGTTTTAATTGACAACTGTCACCATTGAGTCCCCGAGATGTTCTCAGCGTTTCCGGGGTGAACCCCCACAATACGGTTCACTTGACACCACTCGTCATAGATGAAGAGCATTGTCACTCGACTCTACACATCATCATCGTAGAACCCTGTCATCCGATTCTAACGCACCTCATTTCACATCTGACTCTGAGGAAGAATCTGAAAACCCCATCTACATCGCACCCACTAGCCACATGGTTGGTACAACTTCATACCCCTTTTTTGGAGGGAATTTTGGTGGAACATCAAGCACCCCTTCCACTACAATGACCACTATAGTAGCCACAACTACTACACCTACTTTTGGTATGCCCAACATGGGACCCACACCCACCTTAGGTATGCCCAATATGGGACCCACCCCTATCATCACCGCCACTACTCAAATCCCAATGATTACTGGAACCATTCCAAACCCATCTGTAACTCATGTTGCACTTGGCGGTGCTGGCCCCTCCCACACATCTTTAGGTGGGGGGCACATCCCTTTTACAGCTAATATCCCCCTTGGGGGCAGTTGCCCAATTCATAATGCTACCACTAGCACTTATGCCCCAGCAACCATGTCATACCCCTCTACCAGTCTGCCATTTATGGCTAGCCTGAACTTACCAGACCTGGCAAGGTTAACCAATGATCCAATTAGACATGACCCTACTTGGCCTCCCATGCCCACAAAACTCCCCTCAGACATCCCAAAGTTTGAAGGGAAGGCTGGAGAAGACCCACAAAACCATGTCATGTCTTTTCACCTATGGTGTTCCTCAAACTCCATAGTCGATGATTCCATTCGAATCTGACTTTTACAAATAAATTTCACTGGCTCGGTAGCTAAATGGTATATTGAGCAGCCACATGGGACACACCCCACGTTAACATCCCTCGCCTCAACTTTCCTATAGTTCTTTTAACTACCCGTACACTATGATGTAGGAGTATAAATCCTACTGTCTTGTAGACATAATACAGCCACCCATATCACAGATCATATCCATGAGTGGCATAAGCACCATAGTTTATGCAAGATCAAGTTAGACGACCGTATCTTCCTGGATTGGTTCCTGAAATATCTCCTTCCTCTCATAGCCAAGGATGTAGATTCTGAATGACCCCAGTCGGAAGAAGAAGTCATTTTAAAAGCCCAGCAATTCGACTTGATATATGCCCAGTCTGGATATTTATACACCATATTACTTGCTGCCCTGCATGACGATCCATCCCGGAATGATGCACCAGGGGAATCTCATGCCGCCGACGGTATCATTGGCCAGGTTATGGCACAAAACAAACCTTTCACCATGATGATTACCAACAACGTCCCAGACCTTTCTAGGGCTACATCTAATTCCTGAGCTACAACTTCGTATGCTCCAATGACGCACACCCCACCACACTCATGGACCCTCATGTACACCACAGTGTTATGGGAAAGCACCATTAGCTTATGCACCAACTCCATATTACAACCAACAGGACAATCAGACTCCGTATCACTCATAAGCCCAATCATCTTATTACCCTCAATAGGCAACACATCTTGCTCCAACACTTCCAATAGCTCAAGGTTACCAACAACCACAACAAGCACCAGGTCCACCTCAAAACCCTTCTGCTTACTATTCACCGCATCCTGCTCCAACGCCTGCATGACCTCAAAACCCACCTACTTCCCAAGGGCATGTATACACACAACAAAACCAACCCCAAAACCAACATAACCATAACAACCAGCGAGGTCAACAGAACCGCGGAAGAGGACGCAACCGCGGAAACAACCAACAACAAAACCAAGGCAGGAAACCACCTAATCCTCCCAATAACAATAACTTTGCCCCTCCCAATCAAAACCGTGATCGTCCACCAAAACAGGGAAAAAACCCCAACTTAAGAACAAACCACCCATGTTCTTTTTGTTTGGTATATGGCCATTACACACATGATTGTCCCCTTTTGGGGAAAGCACGTCAACTTTGGGCTGATGATGCCCAACGCCAAGGACATGCTGCGCAACCAGCGCCACCTCCTCAACTGCAACCCATGATATTGCAAAATCCTCTACCCAACCAAGGAGTAGTAAACACCCATCTAATGGATCCCCCATAAGGATCCACTGCACCACAACAACAAATTACCTATGCGGAAACTGATTACCAATATACAGAGTCCAACACTCACCATTTGCTAATGTTGTCAACCTTCAAACTCGCTGAAACCAATACGGGTCAGCTCCTGAAACAACGTCTACTGATCCATCCTTGAGTAACCTCCCAGCTGATCAGACATTACGCATACCTAATATTCCCATGAACGGGGGCCTAAAAGTCCCTCACGGCCCCCTAAGACGAATCAACAACAACCCTAACGCTTGTGCAACTTCCAACTACAACATTGTAGAGGACTTAGCCCAGTCCCCCGCTGCTATGTCTGCTCTAGAAGTCCTAAAAAAATGTCCTACACAGAGGAAGTTATTGTTGTCCACCATTGGTGCCATCGACCCTAATGACTCCCATATGATGGCATTCGACTTAGACCAAGCCGAACCACATTTTCCTTTGCCACTAGTTTTTCAGGTGTCTATATCCATTCGGAACCTTGTCGTTCATCGATGCATCATCGATGAAGGTGCCTCCACCTGTGTAATGTCGAATTTTGTCTGGAAGAAACTAGGATCCCCCGCATTGCAGCCATCCACTACCGCATTGCGAGCTTATGATGGTCGTTCATCTCAACCACAGGGGCTGTTAGTTAACGTGCCCGTACAGCTTGGGGGAAAAATGGTTCTCATAGATATAGAGGTCATCAACGTACAACTTAATTATAACGTCCTTTTGGGACGAAGTTACATGTATAAATGAAAGTTTTCGCTTCTTCCGTCTTCTGCCTCATGATGTTTCCCCACGAAGGATGCGTAGTCAAAATTGACCAGATAACATACTATGATCCTAATGCCCCAGCAACACCTGAAAAATGTTCTACCTATGATCGAACAACCCATTCAGAGTGCACCCACATCGTTCTTCTCCTCAGTCGGACTCGGGATATATTCAGATACTCCCATGACCTCCGCGTTCCCATCTATCCCACCCCCTCTGCGGATAACTAAAATATATTATTTGTGCACCCTTTCGCATAACACATGGCCACATACCCAACAACCTCCATCACTGCCACAACCACCCACAGTTCCTAGTCATATCGGAACAACACCAATTCACACTATCCCATTCTTATTTCCATTTTCGGGAGTAGTCAGCTCACCAGTAATGGCTACGCTAAATCTTCCAGGGTTAACGTTAGGACTACCTGTGTGGTACCTACCTGCCCCAACCCCTCCCCCGAAACTGACTGTTGTTTTACAACCACTACAACCTGTCAATACTTCAAACCATCCACCACCTGGTGTAGCGAACATCCAAAATCGACCACCTCCGACTGGGACCACTGCATCCACATCCAGTAATGCTCCCCCTCAACTCTGCCACAATGGGGTCAGAGGCCCACAAACATACACCACCGGGCCCACAACCCATACCACCCCACCAACCCCCAAGTTGGCAAAGAACCCCCCAACAACTTGTGCTCCCCCAAAGTGCTCTTTGTGCGATGACATAGGCCATGCCACCCATCAATGTCCACAATTATGGGCACTTCAAGAGCATATGCAAATGTTGGATGATGACACTAACATTCCAGTTGTCAAACTAGAGCTTCCCCCTCAGCCTCGTGTCAAATCATTACGTACAAACCACCCTTGTGCGATATGTGGCATCTACGGCCATTATTCACATCACTGCCCTGATCTCCCAGATTATAGAGAAACACTATACGAATTGAATAATGCCGACCTAGAGATACCCCCCCCGCTCATTGAGGAAATATTCCCCCCAGAATCTTCCCCTTTAGAAGAAATCAATACCATTTATATGATTTCAACCACCTACAAGCTTGAACCAATTGATTTGATGGCGCACTACTTCCGTAGTGATGAGGAAATCCTAGAAACACTTACTGCATCGGACTACCCCTAGGATGATATGCACCATCGATTATATTTCATCCCTGAGGCACCTACCTCCACCATGGCAAACCAATTATCCGTCAAATCAAAATATTTTTTACCAACCAAGGTAGATTGGTTCAAAGATCCAATCCTAGCACCAGATGCCTTTGAAGAAGGTAATATGGCCAAAATTTCGCCTATCATAACAATTGACATCTCCACCACCCCTGGAAAACCCGAGCTTATTTCTTTAGGTGCATCATGCACTGAAAAAAAAACCCAAGCCTATAAGAAACTCTTCCAAGAGTTTTGCGATGTCTTCGTCTAGTCTTACACCGAGATGCCTGGTCTTGATCCTACCATTGTAGAACATCACATAGACACTTGGCCTAACATACCTCCTGTCCGCCAGAAGCAATGCCCCATTCACCCATCTAAACTTCCAGCCGTTAAGGCTGAGATTGAGAAGCTTCGAGCAACAGGTTTCATATACCCTATTTCTTATACCACCTGGGTTTCCAATCCGGTTCTAGTCAACAAGAAAGTGGGCACCATTCATGTATGTACTGATTTCTGAGACCTCAATCTAGCTTGTCCCAAAGACAACTTCCCAACACCATTCATCGACCAGCTAATCGATGCATGTGTGGGGCACGAGATACTATCTTTCATGGACGGTTTCTCTGGGTATAACCAAATCCATATCCGCAAGGAAGATCAATACAAAACCGCTTTCACCACCCCATGGGGCACTTTTTCCTATCGCGTCATGCCTTTCAGTCTCAAAAACATTGGAGCCACATTCCAACGGGCCATGACTTATTGCTTCCATGACCTGATTAACATCATATTGGTTTATCTAGACGACCTCACAGCTCGATCCAAGAAACGATCCAACCATCTAGACGACCTTCGACAAGTCTTCTTACATTGTCGCAAATACCAAATACACTTGAACCCACTCAAGTGTGTCTTTTGCATTCCAGCAGGCCATCTATTGGGTTTCATCATTTCAAAAAAAGGGATCACCGTAGACCCTTTAAAGGTCCAAGCCATCATTGACCTACCATCACCTCGTACACTAAGACAGCTACAAAGCCTTCAGGGGAGGTCCAACTTCCTCCGCCACTTTGTCCCCGATTACACCACGATAGTACATGGTTTCCTTCGTTTGCTATGCCTTCATACCCGTTTTGTATGGAATGACCAAGCAGAAGGAGATTTCACAGACCTGAAGAAAGCACTCACTAATGCCCCCTTAATTTCTCCTTCAGATTTCACAAGAGACTTTATCCTTTACGTTTCAGAATCTGATTATGCCGTTTTTGGAGTACTAGTCCAGGAAGACTCTGCTCGTCAAGAGCATGTAATTTACTATGTAAGCCAAACCTTATCATCCCACCACTGCACTACCCACATGAAGAGAAAATGGCCCTCTCCATCGTCTTTTTAGTACAGAAATTGTGCCATTACATTCTCCTCAGCCATACCACAGTTGTTGCAAATTCCAACCCAATGGTCTATCTCTTGACACGCCACCTTCTGTAAGGCTGCGTAGCTAAATGGGTGATTATCCTACAAGAATACGACTTGAATTTTAAAACCCCAAAGAGCACCAAATCCTTAGCTCTCGCTCAGCTCATTACGGACCTGCCATCCTCATCAACATCACCAGCTATCCATACTGACCTAATTGATGACCATTTATTCATCATCTCATCTGACGACCCTTGGTACGGTGACATTTTGGTCTACCTACGCACATAGAAGTTTCAACCCAATATCGACCGTGATGGACGCCGTCGCATCCATCACCATGCCCCTTATTATCTCCTCTTAGGTGATGTCCTCTTTAGACGTGGCGTCGACACAATCCTATGAAGTTGCCTTTCTCGAGAAGAAGCATAACAAGTCCTTAATGACTATCATAGTGGCGCCTGCGGAGGCCATTTCTCTGGAATGGCCACTGCCCAAAAGGTAATCCGCACAGGTTATTTTTGGCCCTCATTATTCACTGATTGCATCACAACAGTCAAACATTGCCAAAACTACCAACTTTTTGCCCCCAAAGCAAGAACACCCCTGGCCCTCCTTCATCTAGTTGTCACCGTTGGAACATTTTTCAAATGGGCCATCGACTTCATGGATTGTAATCCCACATCAGTTGGCGGCCATAAACACATCATTGTGGCCGTTGATTACTTTACCAAATGGGTCGAAGCTATGCCTACTTACAACTGCAAAGCCGACACTGCAGCTTGTTTTTTCCTCAACCATGTTATTGCTTGTTTTGGAGTACCAAAGCAACTTGTCTCAGACCATGGTTCTCACTTTAAGGACTCTGTTTGGCGAGAATTGTCAACACTCCTTAAGTTTGAACATCATTTCTCTTCCGCCTAATACCCCCAAGGGAACGACCAATTCAAATCTGTTAACAAAATTTTGAAGACCATCCTCCAGCGCACTGTCGACCGACATAAGTCCAATTGGCATCACATGCTTTTTCCCGCATTATGGGCTTACCACACGTCCACTAAAACCACCACCGGTTTCACCCCTTAACCATTTTGTTGAATACCATTTGTTTCTTCAAACCATAATGGTATTCCCCATCACAAAAAAACTATAAAAAGGTGATAGGGCTCCTCACTATTCATCCATTTTTCATCCTATCCTTATGCTGCCAAATTCCCTTTAAGATCCCTTGCCTCCCTTTTCGAGTTTGAAGATCCCCATTGAAGCATTGGAGAAGAAGAGACCATTGGACATTGGAGCACCTCAACCTTGGAGCTGATCAATCTCACCATCCTCACCATTTGAGGTAATACAAAAGATCAAATTTTCTATTTCTTGTTTTTCTTATGGATCTCATTGTTTATTGTTCTTAAATCTAGTTTTTATTTCTTTGCACATGTTAGATCAGATTTAGTTATTTACATTTTTTTTACTTTTAAAATGAGACTGCTGCTACAAGTTAGCAGGTGCCCTTTAGCACATGCTTGGTTGCAAAACCAAGCAACACTATGGTTGGTCCTAATTGACTTTTGGTTAAAAATGGTTAACTACGGTGGACCATGGTTGAATATGGTTAATCATGGTTGACTTTGGTTCTCCATGGTTGATTGTGGTTAACTATAGTTGTTCATGGTTGACTAGTTTAGCATTAATATTAATACAATAATTTAATAGTAAAAGTATGGTTGACTAATACAATTGATACTTAGTGAAAGTATATTACAATGACACATTTGAATACATGGACTATATGAACACTCAAGTGATTGAACTTGGTCAAGTTTAATTTAAGAATATTAATATGGAATTTCAATACAACCATGAATCATGGTTGACCAGGGATGTTTATGGTTGAATATGGTTGTGCATGGCTAACCATGGTGGTTGTTTATGGTTAATGATGGTTCTTCATGGTAGATCATGGTTGTTCATAGTTATTCATTATTAACCATGGCTTAGTATGGTTGGCTAATATATAATATTAGATAATGACATTATTAAAAAATTTAATAATCATTATCAAGATTATTAATATTAGTATTAACATTAATATTAATCTTTTCAAACATTAATGTTAATATTAGTGTTAATGACAACATTGCCAATCTTAAATACATTAATATTAATATTAGTTTTAATATTAATATGATTTATATTGATTTATATTAAAATAAGCATTAATATTAACCTTAAATATTAATAGTATTCTATATTATTAAACATAAATCTTATATTAAACAATTTTTATTATTATTTGATGATGATGATGATTTTTATTAATATTAATATTATTTTATATTAAAACATTGCTTATGCTTTAACATTACACATTAATATTATTATAATTAAATATTAATATTATTTTATATTGAAATAATTGCTTATACATTAAATAATGTATTAATAAATACATTTTTCATTATTAATATGATTATTAATAATAGCAATATGATTGATTATTAATATCCACACCTATCTATTTGAATGGGACAATAAAAAAAAAATTGTAAGCTTCATAGAAAATTTATATTAAAGTACAAAAAATAGTACAAGCACAATGATGTCTGAGAGCCCACTGGGGTTGATTGCAGAGCCAAAACAACTAGCTAAAAACCATTGATAACCTACCTATGCATGAGATGGAAAACAGACTATCACTAGAGAACTGCCCATGTCCATGAGAATAATGAACCTGCTGAAAAGGTCTAAGACTGAGAACATACCAAAAATAAAGCCACAAGCGACAGTCATTGAGAATAATAAACTATAAACAAAATAGCTAGCTGTCCCATGGACAGAATTCCAAGTGTCTATCATCATGCAACTTACAGTTAACCAAAAGAGAGAAAGAAAATACTACATAATTACTTGGAAGTGTAGATAGTATCTGCATCTTCAAGATTTTCCTCTAGAATTGGGCATCAGTAGCCCTCTGAACTAGAGGAACTATCAAGATCATATTTTTTCGGTGGCGCATCCGTCTTCAAGAAGGAGGAGAGGTTCACTGAGGCACTAGGATTTTTGAACCCAAAATCCGATGGCATAGATGTTCGATTTTTGACATCATGTTGTCGACCATCCGACAAGCATATTATTTTTTAAATGTCGGTGGCACTTTGGCAGATATCTGTCAGTAAAATGAACTCGTCGGATATCTGACATAGGCCGGCCAGATATCTGACAATGTTTCTTTTAACATTTCTGTCGCATATCACATATCTGACACATATTACTTTATAGGGGGTCGTATATCCAACACATCTTACTTTATAGGAGGTCAAATATCCGACAACGCTTACTTTATAGGAGGTCGGATATCTGACAACTCTTACTTTATAGGAGGTCGGATATCTGACATGATTGACATCAAATACCAATTCCTTTAGCCGTCGGTTGTATGGCGACAACGTCGGATTCTTTGGAAGTGACGGTTGAATAGCCGATGGTATTTGAATTGTAAGAAGTCTGAAATCTAATGCCTTTAGCTGTCGGTGGTATGGAGACGGCGTCAGATTCTTTAGAAGCGGTCGTCGAATATCCGATAGTTATGTGTAATTTAAAAAAAAAAAATATAGATATCCCATGAAAAAATATAAGAGCTTCATATGTTTAGCATGTCCAATGGACCTCATGCTCAATAGGTTCTCTGCTACACCTTTGATCATTCATCAAATTCCAAACAAATAGGTTGTCCTCTTTTAAAAACCAGTGTATTTTCTTAGTTGCAATCTTGCTAAAAATCCCACACAAATTTTGATGGTGAAACAAAAGACTTGAACAACATTGTTATCTCCCACATACAAATTAAATCTTGGGTACTTTATTCAATCAAGTGAAGAAAATCCAACTTTTCTTCATTTTTGAACTACTTTTTATTGCACATATCTAGAAAAGTATCACTTGATGTCTGCCTTATTCATGTCTCATTGAGAATTGAAGATAATACAAAAACAACATTTTGGCTATCTTTGTATCTTCTTCCATTGGTAGTGCCTATGGAATAAAAAAAGTTCTAAAAATTCATCCCTTCATCATGGTCAGAGCACACACACTCAAATACCAACATGATCCCTTCTTCTTGAGTATGCATCATCTGAATACTAAACTATAGAATTCAAACTTGATCTTCTTTGATATCTTGGTGACAAGCTCATATATGTTTTCATCATTGTCTTCTTAAGTTGACTATTTGAAACTTCCCTTTGATATTTTTAACATATTTCATATATTTTAACCATTTTGGGATAATATACATTCATGCTTGGATTTGATTAATAGATGAGTTTTGTTCAAAATAAGAACATTGCATGAATTCACGTTCGAGGATTGCTAGCAATTTTTGTTTTAGGTCATAGGAGGAGGTCAATTCCCATTTTTAGAACTTATTGGAATATAAAGGATGCAAATTGACTTCACATCCTATATCATGCTAGTGAATCACTCAACAACATACAAAATAGCTGTTGCAGAATCCCATTTTGTGTTGATGATTTTGTGACTTGTTGTTGAGTTGTGTGACAATAATGAAATAATTTCAATTTATATCCTTTTTCATATACATTCTAAAAATTAGATGTTTTTCACACAAGTGGTCTTAATGAATCACCATGTTATGGCTGCTAGGTACTCCCTTCTTGTTCATGCTCTTGTGTATTTTCTTATTATTTAAGGAAGTTAACCTAGTAACCCCCTTATTTTTGAAACAATTTCTCCCTTTGAAGAAGGCTTGTGTCTTTGCATATGAAGACATATGATGACCTTTCAATCCAAAAAGGAGTATATATCATAATACAAACAATCTATTAACGTCTAGTATTTCTTCTTGCAACAACAATAAACAAGAGGCGATCTTCCTTATGCCTACCTATTTGGTTTTCTCTTGTTATTTCATGCTTTCTTGCTTGCTTTACCAAGTGCCGGTGTAGTCTTATAATTCATGGTCATATTCTTGCTACCCTTCTTTAAGATTGCACGAGATTGCTAGAGTAATGGCTTATTGCATACTCTCTTTGATGTTGTCTTTTCTTAACTTGAAGTGGCAATTTCTTTAGTCTCTTTTTACTTGATAATGGTAAGCTTGTAGTATTATATTCTCTTACAAACAAACATTTTAGAGATTTGCTTTTGCCTCAACATGCTCACATTCTTCCATATATTGGAGCATTCACCCATTTCCTCTTTATCACAAAACACTAATCCTTCATGCCATGGAATAGGTTACACTATAATGAGGTATTTAATCCCTTCGACATTCTTGCTAAACCCTTGGCTATTTTATCCCAAATGTTTCATGATAAGTTTAGAACCTATTTCTTTGATTTGTAATTGAAAACTACCAAAATATTCTTCCAATGAATCAAAATGACAAAGGTTTTTTATGGAATTTCTTACCATGTTTTCATTGGTCACTGCACAAGCATCTACTATAGAAGTGGTATATTTGCTATCTTCCTTCATCACTTGGAATTCTACCTAGATTTTTGACCAACTCTCCTCCTCAACTGCCAATTATTATTATAGGTGTGCAATCATTTGATACCTACCTTTCCTCTTAGTGATTATCCAATTGATCCACCATCTCTCCCAACTACATGAGATGAATTGTACACAAGTCCTAGCTCACCATAACATTGGTAATGGCTTTTTGGTGTCTCACTAGCCATTTCCTCACAAAATTAATTAAATATTTCAATGTCTGGAGTTCTACAAGTTTGAAAATATTCTCTCATTGTCATAGCTTCTCCCTTAGTTGTATATTTTGATCTTGAATATGCTCATTTAAAATAATATCCTTACCCATAGATGAACTACTTAAACTTATAATGACTAAGGATACATTGCTTTGATATGAGTATGATTCATAATAGCTCAGCTTATTGCTTATATGCTTAATCAACACAGATGCCATTAAATTTTTAAATGGGGAAATTCATGGTTGTCTCACTCCCCAAAATCTATTGATTTGATGTTTCAGGCACTATGTTTCCATTGGTATAATCTGGACCAAATGTAATAAAATTTTGAGCCATGGTTATTCAAGGAAATAAAATATACAAGGAGCTTGATCTTATAAGTTAAGAACCTACAAGTAAGGAAAATGGCATTACAATGTTGGGCATTTATGTAGAGGTGTTGGAAGATTTATCAATGAAAAGTATTGATGACTTAGGCCATCTGCTCCTGAATGAAGACAAATTACAACAAGGGGAAGAGAGAACATGAAGATCTTAGAGATGACATAGGTTATAAACTTGATATTACATTCAAGTGCCAAATTAGTTATTACTTGTAGAAAAATGACACAGAGGAGGTTGAGAAATCTAAACATGAGGAAAGTCCATCAGAAAATATAGATGGAATATAAAAAA
Organism: Larix kaempferi; assembly: GCA_027924585.1. Classification (NCBI taxonomy): domain Eukaryota; kingdom Viridiplantae; phylum Streptophyta; class Pinopsida; order Pinales; family Pinaceae; genus Larix; species Larix kaempferi. The sequence continues at coordinate 16,058,150 of BSBM01000362.1, forward strand.
CGTGAGGTAAAGTGGACGAAAATGAAAGAACTTGAAAGGGTTATGGAGAACATAGAAGACAAAACTAATGATTGCTGGAAAGAACTGTAGTCAATTATAGATGTGAAAAAGGTGGCCAGACAAGGTGGGAAGGATGAGTTAAACTGTATGGTGGAAACTACAAAAGATTTGTAAGATGCTACTAATTGCACATGACATTGTCTTCTCCTTGAACTAAGGATGGATTATGCATAACTTCTTTGTGTGCTTATAACAAGTTCGAGTTGCCAAAGTTCCATGTGGCCTTATAGAATGCACAAAAAATACCATCCTATCTCAAAGACTTAGTCTTGACCATATCCATTAGAGTAGTTGTCAACTCATCCAAAGTGATTGCTTACACAACCTTAATGCATGGGCTTCATATATTCTATGTAGGCCCACATTGAGACAAATCTGCATGGCCATTCTACATCTCTAATATATGAGAATTCAGGACTAATACGTTGACCTGTAGTGGCAGGAAAACTTTTTCTCAATCTCCTGCTTCATTAGTCTCTCTTATGTGGTGTTTTATTCATTGGTCAATATCTATTGCATAACTAGTGGAGTTGATTTTTTAGTTGGGATCATGGGAGAGCTGGGGGAAATGAAATTTGAGTTGTGACCAAATGATATTGCCGTTAAACATCAATCTCTCGTCTTAATCCCAAGGTTAAAGAACAATTGAAAAAGGATATTAAGGGAAAGATGGTTATAGGTTTGATATTTCCTACAAAAGAGTCTATTTGGATTAATCACATTGTCATTTAGAGAAAGAAATATATGGATGGTATCAAGGTCTTCTTGGATTTTAGAAGTTAGTTATTCATGTATGTGGGAAATGAAGCATGCTCTTTTAAATATTTATTCTTTGAATACCATCAAGTCAAGATGGAAAAGGAGGACAACCAAAATACCTCCTTTACCATTGAATGGAGTTTTTTTTCTTACAATGTTATGCTTTATGGACTCAATAATTCACTAGTTGTCTTCTCTATAATTGTGTACAAAAAATGCCAATAGTTTGAAAGAACTATGAAAATGGATGGCTATAAATAAAAATGTTTTAAAGCGGATAGAATTTAAAAGTATGTCATATTGCATCATTGCTCTTACCCGTGTCCTGTAAATACGCATATGTTGTCGATACTTATAATTTCTTGGAACAACTTCCCTTGATTTGTGGAGCTTGACAATGTCTACATTTGCTTTACCTTTCGAAACATCTTTCAACACACTACAAATATTTTCCTGTTGCAATAATTTCATGGTAGGACCCCTCAAATAAATATTTGTTTGTTTATGAAAATAATGAAATGAACCTAAAAAAATACAGTCTCAGTAGTCTCAATGAAGAAAAAACAACATTAATAATGATTATTTTATATTTGATGAACAATTTAATTTAATAATGTAAATTACAATAATATTCAAGTAAAATAATGGGTAATAAGAGTTCACTTGAGGAAACATGGACAACACCAAATCAAATTATATAATACCACCGATCACATCAAAACGCCAATTTTTCTTCTGAAATTTCAAAACGTTTCCCAAGGCTATTTGTAACAAGTTTGAAGGGATGAGTGAAATAGCCATAGTAAAATTTCAACACTACAATTATACACCAGAATAAATTTTATAAGTCATGGAATACATGCTATGACAATAATGATTCAAAGAAATAATTTTGGGAAATGGATAATTCCTTACCTTGTCAGGGGCTTGGAAAGTAGGATAAGATGCTTTAGTTTCATAACAATCCCCAAGAAATTGTCAAAATTTAGATGACACGTGAGTGGGTTGTAGAAAGGTAGCACCAACGTAGCCATTCATTGATCTCCTCTCTGTTTCAAGAGTAATTTAACATTCTCTACTGAACAGGGCCAACCACGTGAAGGTGGAAGCTCTTATGGCCCCTCCCCCCCCTCACATCACTCTCAATTCCCCATACCCAATGCATATACTTGGAAAAAAAAATTATGTGCAAATTCATGCAGATTTCATCATAAACAAACATTTACCATTCATTCAATAAAATCTAACATTAATTAAACCATTCATTCATTCAATAAAATCTAACATTCATTAAACCATTCATTCATTCATTAGGCTGAAAATCATGCAGGACATAATATTATAAAAAATAATTACACAATATTTTTTCAGTCACTTCTTTCTAATTTTTATTCTCTTTCCAAAATCAACAAGAAGCTCATCTTCTGGAACTTGTCCTTCAGTTCTTGGTGCTTCATCAACTTGCTGTGATGTCTACCTCGTAGAGTGCTCACGACATGGATTTTACGGCAAGGGGTTCGGATTTGCTGCAATAATGTGAAAATGTTACATCGATATATTTTTTATTATAATGACAAGTATTTCATTTAAAAAAACATTACAAAGGTGTTTTTTTACTTGTTGTGGCCACATCATGTTCTTCATATTCCTGTCTAGGATCAACCCGTACAGTGTGACCCTCTACATGCTTTGCAGTTGAAATATGGAGAAGTACAATTAATGTTCACCATCTGCAATGCTATATATAAAATTGTAGCATATGAATAAATTCATTACCAGGATTCGAAGCATGATATTCGATTTGTTATTGTCCCTCCTCTACATTAAGGGGATCATTGCTTTCCTACTCAAAACATAGTCAATATTTTATGTCAATTATTTACAACGAATAGATTGCACAAGTAATAAATATTCATTAAACTATATAGATTTTATATACCTGTGCACCATAAGGATCACCAGAAGACTTTGTTTTCCCATACAAGCTTTTTCAGCGTTCAACAACAGCTCCAAAGTCGTCTGGAAGCCAAGCTTCAAGTCTTCCTCAGTGGGCACTTATTTGAATCTGTCGACCTGCAAATTTGCATAACGTCATTAATTTACATTTTGTGGTGCAATAAAACAAAAATCATTTGCAATTTATTATTTGAATGCATTATTGTTTTTTCGATACTTATAATTCGTGCCGCCAAATTCGAATAACAACCAGGCCCAAGCTTGTGCTGACCATTTTTTTCTAGTATTTCCTTTGTGGCATTTGATGTGTTTGGCAACCTATGAAAGTGTTGAAATACATTAGATGTTCCAAATTCGATATAAAAATCAATAATAATAAGGTTTAGAATTACATTGTGGAAAGTATTGCATACTTCCCTATTCCTGGTGTTAGCTTTCCGTCTTTTCTCAGAGCCCTCTCCTTTCCATCTTCCACTAGAGATTTCCACTCTCTTGCTGGAATCATCAAAGGGCCCTCATACCTAGCTTTCCTTTCTAGGTGAACCCTATATTGGTCTCGTACAATCTTCATATGTTGTCCAGCCTTTTTCAGGACCGCAACTCGATCGAAGGTCTCGTTTCTAAACAGGCCAACCAACTGATTAGTGAGATCATCTTTTAAATTTTCCGTTTGTCTATCCCACCTTGTGTGGATGGTGGGCCCAAATATCTCCAAGGACAAATCATTCAGATGTTTATTAAAAACATCATTTCCTGCAAAACGATCATGCCACGATCATAATTAGTTGAAAAAAATGTTTTATCGATATATTACAATCAAATTATAAACACTAAATTGATCAACCTATAATTACCTGGGATCTTCTCTATCTTTATTGGAACAAGATCTTCATCCACCAAAAATGTTGTCTCAATTGTACCCATCCTGGTGACACGGGAATATCCAGGAAATGTTGCTTCAGCAATATCAATACTATGAGGGTCAGTTTCGACCCCTTCTTCTGCATGATCTGGTGTGCATCGGTCACTAGCAGTCGATGCACTCACATCTGGCATCAGGGGTGTCACGGAACGTGTTGCCTATTTTCCACTCGACAACAATGGCGAATGAGTCAATGCACGTGGATTCGTTTCCTCATGTGACATCTCTCCACGAGCATCACTAGGGCCAACACCGCCTTGACCAATAGTGTGTGGTAATAGAAAATCTTGTAAATACAAACCACATTTTATAAGTTCACTATCATATAAAATTAAAAATTATAAAGTTCTAAATGAATTTATTTTATGATTCAAGATTCTGCAACTTACTTGCAAGGCATGAGATCTCTTTACCAAAACATCAACCTTGGATTTAATCTCGTCTGTCTGCGGAATAATGAATTGTATAAGAAGGATATCCGCATTAATTTTTTTCAAGGTCTTCTCTATTAGATTAACCGGGTCTAGAGAAGAACCAATGTCAGCATCGCCCAACAACTCATCCACTTCAAAATCTATTGATTGTTGTGATGTTGTTTCATACACTGAATCATTGGTCTGCAACAAAAATATATAAAACATTACTGACGTGAAAGCAATAGACTGAGGGAAAAAGTGCATTAACAAAACATATCTATCATGATAGATTCCTAAAATTACAACTAGGTTTACCTGATGCTTGGATGATGGTGTCATCTGATCCACAGCTTGGGATTTTCCCTGATCATCCCCCTCCAAAAAAGAAGTAGAAAACATTATCATAATGAAACCAGTATACACACGAAAAATACATAAAAAAAAACATTATGCTACATATTATATTGGTACAATTCCAATGAATTATACCTGCTTCCTCGAGGATCGTGATCTACTCATCGGATCAATGGTTATAGGTGACCTGCCCTGATCTACTAATAGGGAGGTGCCCCTTACAGAACCCTGAAGAAAAAACATAGAAAAAATTACCTAAAAAAAACCAAAATACTCAATGAAACAATATAATAACAAAACATTTTGACGTATTTAAATTGTACAATTACAATCAGGTTTACCTATTGCCCTGAGGCCACTTTCATCTAATCAACAGCAGGGTGGCTTCCCCGATCAACACTCTGAATCAAATATAGATAACATTATATAAACCAAATGAATATACTCATGAAAAAACACAGCAAAAAAGATCTATTTTTTCATATTATATTTTAACTATTACAAAGATGTATACCTGCTTCCTCGAGGAAGGTCTGGTATGATCTACTGCTTGGGAGGTGCCCCTTACAAAACCGACCTGCATCAAAAACATAGAAAAAATTACCTAAACGAAACCAAAATACTCACTGAAACAATATAATAAGAAAACATTTTGACGTATTTAAATTGTACAATTACAATCAGGTTTACCTGTTGCCTCGAGGTTGCTTTCGTTTGATCAACAATCGGGTGGCTTCCCCGATCAACGTTCTGCATCAAATATAGATAAAATTATATAATCTAAACGAATATACTAATGAAAAAACACAACAACAAAAAAAACTCTTTTTTCTTATTATATTTTTACTATTACAAAGATGTATACCTGCTCCCTCGAGGAAGTTGTACTCCTCTAACCATCTTCTAGTCGGGATTTTCCCCGATCACTAGCCTACGAAGTAAATATAGAAAATTTAAAAGAAATAAACTAACAAAAAATCCTTAAGATGTTAAATCATTAATAAAAGGTTGGGTGAATTGTTAGATGTATCACTCCCATAGTAACCGTGTTTGTATCTACTCGATTCAAATTGTAATTAATTAGCTACTCTTCCCCTGCAGCTATTGATTTAATGGCGCATACAAAAACATGGTTTCCTTCACGCCCCTCAAATTCGCAGTTGGGTTGCTTAATTGTAGACCCTGGTTGTGTACTGTTTATAAACCCCGCAATATTCCCTGTGGCCTTTGGCCTTCCGTCAATGTACAACGCTGCTTCTTTATTTTGATCTTTGTCTTTCAACTGTAAATAGTTTGTTGACAATCCATATCTATGCATACTTCGTGTATATTGGACTAGGCGCATCCAATATTTGCAGTTGTAACAGGGTCCAACATACTCCATCAATTTTGTACATATTCCGTAACCGACCTTTATGCCATCCATGCAAAACAACCCCAAACCATGTAATGACGACGGTGCAATTCGATATATCCTCTCGTTCACAAAAAAATCTATGTTCAGTTGAGGAAGATCATTGGGTACCCATTGTTTCACTATATGTCTATACCTAAAGGGCACCTCAATGTCGCCTATTGTCTCATCATCATAGGAACATGACCCCCCTTCAGCGAGAAAAAATTCCATGCGTTTATGGAATTTTCTTCTGATATTTTTACATCTAGTTGATAAAATTCTTGTAGACCTATTGGATGTCTCACTTTCCTCTAGGCTTCCAAAAATCCCCTTGCTCGAGGAAGACAGATCTGACAAATACCTGTTTGGTTCTACCTACACCATGGGAAAAAGTTCAGATAGGACATCAAGGCATAACACCTTTTAAAAGGTGATGTGTAGTGCCTAGGTGCAAGTGTCGGTTAAGGGTTGCACGTTAAGTTTAGGGGCTATCTGTTCAGCCTCAGGTCTTGGGATTTTAGCTGTAGTTTTTGGCACTGAATATCAGTTTCAGGTTCATTTTTTGTTTCATTTGTAGTCTCATTTTTAGTTTCATTTTTAGTCTCATTTTCATTTTATGTTCCAGTTCCAGTTTCAATTTCATTTTTAGTCTCATTTTCTATTTCTGCTGCTGTGGGTGAAGAGAGCGAGTTAGGGAAAGTTTGGTCTTACAACCTTCTTCAACTAATAATAGTACAGATCTGGAGTCGCACGCCTCCGGAGTTAAATAAAGCACAAAGAATGATTACAACAAAATTCTTAGTGCAAGTAAAAGCTTAACCAAAAAACACATAAATCATAAGTGGGGTACTAGGGTCATTTAGGGGACAACGAACCATAGTACCTAAAGGACCAAAAACATTAAAGGGTGGTAAGAACAACTCAAGATGGGAGAAATAAACCTATCAAACACACGCCAAGGACAAGGTAACACAAGACCAATAAACAACAGGGGGTAAGGACCAAAAGTAAATCAACCATTGTGGGGAAGGTACAAATAAGGTCAAATATATATTGCAATAGCTCCTTGTAACTACCTCCTGTATGCAATAGCTCCTTGTAACTACCTGTTATTTGACATGCCAAAGAGATAGAAGATCAAATAATGTCAAATATATGCAATATCTCCTTGTAACTACCTCTTATATGCAATAGATCCTTGTAACTACCTCTTGTAACTATAATGTATGAGTGTCGTTGTTAGGGATTTTACCTTATAGCAGGGGATAGATGCTACCAACGTACATGGGGCTGACAGATAGATACATAGGGATTCACATTCATTACTGTAAATAAATGAGATTAGGGTTTAGGAAAGAGTACCTTATTTATGGCGGTTGGTCCTAGCTTTTCTCCCAATCTCCACAACAATATACCTGCAAAACACATAGACCTTCCTCAAAACGATTTGACTATAAACATATAATGATATTGACAAACAATATAACATTAATTATAATCAAAATTCAATAGAATTAACACGTTATTGGGATGGGAAGAGTATCTCGATCTTTATTTTCAAAGAAATGAAACAAAATACAACTGATATACCTGATCTTGCTTCAAGCACTTCTGCAACCAAGTTCTGGGCTCTTGCTCCTCTCTTGACTTGGAATTCCTTCAGCATAACAATAGCTCTCTGTCCATTGGCCCCTTCCTCATGGATTCCTCTTGTATTTATGGCCAAGGCAGGAAGTTAGATTCACGAGGTAGTTGAATTGGGAAGTTGGGGGAGTTACAATACCAAACTCACCTAATCCCAATTTGTATTCTTAATATATTTTTCAATTTCATCTTAAGATACCCACGAGTATGACACTAGGAAACATGCGCATGGTTCATGGCTAGTTCTCTTAGCAACTCGCACATACAACATTTAAGTGATGTCCGCGGGTTATCAATATTGGGACCCGCGCATGACCCACAAGATGTCAACTATTAGAGTCGTGACTTTCCAATGAAATATGCAGAAAAAATAAGGTTTTCAGCTGAAGATGTGGGATCTCAGCACTAAGTCATCGACAGGGCAATGTGATCACGGACAGAGAAGTGTTGATTTGACCTATAATAGATGCCCCCTAATGTGTGAGGTCATAGGGAAACGATGTCCGAAATACATTACAAACCAAGTTAGAGGAGAAACAAGGAAACAATAGGAAGAAGTCACAAAAGTATCTGAAAACAACAACCAAGGTCAGCGAGCAATTACAATCTTGACATCAACTAGATGTTCAGTATGATAGAACATAATCTCCAATACATAACTGGGAGATGTATATATCATGGCCACTAAAATACATGCGTGGATCCATGTCAAAAATAGGATATCATAGCCATAACAACACACTGGATCTATGTCTCATTAAGAGCCAAAAATGAGTGTGGCTCAGTATTGCGCAACTTGGGTAATAACATAAATATGATAATGTTGTTATAGTCCCAAGGTCTTCATCCAAAACATCCCAAGGTACGAACCCTATCCATGTGAATAAATAAGCTGGAGTCGAACATGGGGGGTACCGTTTGATTACTGGTCTTTGATGTATACCATTAACAAACGCAAGGGTTTACACCAATAATGAAAATTGGGCCCAAGGTACCTAGTACATTCTAACAAGTGTGAATAAGTGGACTTGAAGTCGAACACCTGAAGAATCCATCGAATAGGAGACATTGATGTATTCCCACTATTCAATAGGGGGGTAAATTGTCACAAATGACTGCAATCCCAAAGGTACTATCCGAAAATATAAACTTCATTCCTAGGGCATGATGAGATGAAGTCGATGGGAAGAAGTCCATTGGAAGGAAGGCCTTAGTGCATCCTCCATCATCCAACATGAGGAACACTCAAAATATTGAGTTGATTTGGAGAAGGATTGATACAAGATGAAACAAACTGACACCAAGGATGACCGACATACAAAGTCAAGGTAACTGCAGAATGGCCGACACAGGTTGTATCCTTGAACAGTGAGCACGACACAAGAGTGACTTAGGTAGTTTTTAACATAACGGGAACGTGATATAAACCTGCAATGTAGGAGACATTGGTAGATTCTCTGTATGATTGGAAGAGTAACCAATCAGAGGAGTAGAAACTTTGAGATCAAGTTTATCCTAAGGTCAAAAACTGAAACCTAACTGAATGATAGACTAAAAAAGGTGCTTTGTTCAAGGACATGACTGACTTGCTGCCTTTAAACTAAAAATATGTTTGATACCCTTCCCTTCCCCTTTCTCTTTTTATCAAAGAATATATTTCTTGTTGGTTTTAATGAGTCCAAGAAAGCAAAATCAATAGTCTCTCTCATTTTTGAAGCAAGCTCGAAGAAAGAGGGAGAATATTGCTTGATACAAGTCCAACCATGTGTAAATTTAACGATCCCAAGGGAGGAAAAATCTGGACCTTCTTCATTTTTTACAGATTTTGAAGAAGAGATAGACGAATACTCTATAACACTGATCCATGGATTTTAATATCGAGTCTAGATCGGTTCATGCTCGCTGGTGTTTTCTTTTTTGAGGAGTCTGAAAAACTTAAACAATAAATCCATACACCTAATCGTGGATTTTAATATCGAGCCCAAGTTGGTATGTGCTCGCCGGTGTTTTCTTGTTTGAAGAGTCTAAAAAACTTAAACAATAACTCTATATACCCTCTCGTGGATTTCACATTCAACCCAAGCAAGTAAATGCTCATTGGTGTTTTCATATTTAGAGAGTCTGAAAACCCTAAAGAAGACTCCTAAAGGTCCTTTTTTGTACAATTAGTCTCCTCACCCCAAAAAGTGTAAAATGGTGAGAGAAGAAATCTTCTATCCATGTATGACTAGAGTATACCTTTTTCATAGATGATCCACAAATGTCTGGAAAAGGAGTAAACTTATACCTAAGTGGATGTCGCTTCAAATCCTTTAACGAGTCTGAAATGACAACTATATTTGGCGATCTTGTTTATTTTGAAAAATTCTAACAAGGGCTTAAAAAGACTTTATAAGCTTTAGGGACACTAAGTTCCATGACCTGTCAAGCAATGAAATACTATCGACAACCAGATTAGTGATATATAAATGATCAAGAAATATTCCTTAATGACATAGAGTAACAGGAAAATACTATACCTAATTGACATGTTGTGAAGGTAAATAAACCTTAATAGACCATCGTTGTGAAATATAGTGAGATTTGTCATTTGCACTTTGCCTAATCAACAAAAACTCAAAGAGCATATTAGTGAATTAAATAAAGTGTTTAAAATAATTTTGAAACTATACCAAAATATAAAAAGTGGGTAAAAATTTGTTTTAATTTTTTATAAATAGTTTCAAAAATATAACAAACTCACCATTTCAAAGTTTGGGGCAAAAATTGGAAAACCAACCTCTACTCCCATTTCACATTGCGATCACTCTGGGTTACCTAATCTATTTCCAACACTTACAAGTAAGTATTCTCTTCCCTCTCTTTCATTTCAATCCAAACTTTCAGTTTTTAAATGGTTATTTTTGTTTTTTATTAAGCTTTTTATTTTAGGTCTGCGTACCCACGGGTTCCCTTGTGGAAGACCCGCGCATACGTGGAAAGTGCGCATCTCTGTTGTAAAGGAACTCGCGGGTAGCCGCTATTGTCAAGTAGAGACAGTCGCGCACACCGCAGTAAAAATGAAAAAACAAAAAATCTAATGCATGAAATGATTGGCTAAATGCAGAATGGTTTTAACTTGGCGAGAGAGAGAACATGAAGACATGGATAGACATGCCATGGGGGATCCATTGACCCTCAATGCGTTAAGAAGGTGTGGGTTGATTAAATTCTACCTAACCACCAACATTCGAGCCCAAACACACTTGCTTGAAATGATTGTGCATTACTGGGATGCCAATCAAGGGGTCTTCAATCTCCAAGGGGATATCCTTGAGCTTACGATTGATGACATATATTTTATAACCGGTCTCTCCCGAAGAGGGGAGATGGTCAACCTTAAAGGAACATTCCAAGGTGCGGGTGCTCTTTCCATACAAGACTACATCAATGCATATTGTCTTCCAGGCACTGAGAAGAGAAACAGTCAAATTTCAATAGGGAGTATTGCGAGATTTCCTTTGAAAGTTATTCTAAGTGTTTTAAACAGAATACGGGGAAGTGCAATGCAACATCTTGCATCTCGGAACTGCATGCAAGTTGGCATAGATTGCTTGCATGGTTTTTTTTTTTAATTGGTGTTCCATTCTACTGATGAGTATGAAACACCAACTTACCGAGTGTATAACAGGTAGGAAAAAGAATTTCAGCTATGGTAGTATCCTTTTCACCTTCTTCTTCGAGAGGGTCCCTACTTTGAGTCTGGGAATGGCCTTGCCCCCACTCAATACTCATGATCCACTGATGACTCATTGGGGAGACATATACAAATGCCAAGGTGGCGGTGAGACTATCCTCTCCTATGCCGATGAGGATTATTTGGCATGGTGGGGTCGGCAGGTGCCAGAATTGGAGCAGTTTCCCTATGCGAGGGTGGACTTCCGTGGTGACCCCGATCTAGCTCTACCTATAGGATCTTCCTAGGGAGAGATGGGTAAGAAAAAAATTATTCTTTTTGAAAATTTATTTCATTTTATATGTATATAATGTTTTGATGAGTTTGGAGTATTAATTAGTTTTTCTTATGCAGATGTTGGACCTATGCGCCCTGAGGGACACCCTCGCACTTTTGTATGACCAGTCCAAGTAGGGGCAGTCGATGCCATGATGACGAGTATAGAGGGAACGATGATTTGGCTGACTCATGACATTCCTACTTACAAGATCAAGCATATGTCACTCGCGATGCAGGAGGACGTAGTGGGTGTGCCCCCAGCGTGGATTCGGCTACTTAGGAAAGTAGATAGATTAGTTATCTATTACAGAGAGGCTATAGTGGAGATGGTAGAGGCCCCTCCTTCTCCATAGAGGAGGACATATATGTATATTTTTTAGGCCGTTGATCCCATTTTGTATATTTATATGACATTGCGACATACTTGTTGACCCAAACTCATATATTTTTTTATACGGCTTATATACAGTATCGGCTTTATTTACATGTGTGTCTTATCTTTATGTGTGAATTGTTTGTTATGATTGTGTATGATGTAGATTCCAGTCTAAAACATAGTTTGCATATGAATCAGCTAAAGCATTTAAATTCCTTGAAATGTGTTGATATGTAATATAATCAAATTTTCTTTCAAGCAACCAAACTCATAAGAACTGACGCAGCAAAACAAGATATCTAACTGGATATTCACCCATTAACTGAAGCACAACTAACTGTGAGTCAAGTCTTACCTCCATACGTGAAATGCCATGATGAAGAGAATCTCGGAGTAACTCAATGACCGCGTTATAATCAGCTACATTATTCATTGTGGGGCCCAAGTAAGCCCCCCCCAAAGACACAAGCTAGCCAGACAGTGAGTAAATAACCCAAGCTGCTGCAGCCAACTGATGGGTGTGGCGACTAGCACCATCAGCAAATCCTATAAAGTATTCAGTCGACATCTGAAAACACAAACCAATAGACACATAAGATGCAACAATAACCACAAGCAAATCTAATTCTACAAAAACATACAATGATAATACATGAAAAAGCATAGAGCCTTAAGCATAATACTTTTTCAGGTAAAGCCCATTTCTAGGTTTAGGCAACTTGTTACCCTCATAATCAGTCAGCTCGTAAGCACCCTTCTTTAGAAATTTAGAAACTATGTAAGGCCCAAGCCACATAGACTTGAACTTGCCTACCCCCAAGGGTTCCTTGTCCTGGTCGTAAAGCAGGACAAGGTCTCCTTCGAGGAAAAACCTTGGTTTGACAGACATATCATATTGACGTTTGACTTGACTCTTATGAGCCTCGTTTCCTATGAGCGCATCATGGCGTTGCTCATCAATATGTTCTAGGTGCAGCAAACGTTCTTCCAAATATGAAGTGTCGGGAAGCAACTGAACAACTAACTTCAAAGAAGGGATTTCACATTCAAACAGAATAACTACTTCCAACCCATGAATGAGATGAAAGGGTGAGAATCTCATAGCGATCTTAACATTAGACCGGTACGCCCAAAGAGTTGGATACAACATGATGTTCCAGTTGGATCAACTGGAATTAACGCTCCTTTGAAGAATGGTCTTCAAATTTTTGTTGACCGCTTCGACCTAACCATTCTCCTGCGGATAAAATTAGGATGAATGTTCTTGTTGAAAACCTAGCATAGTATATAAGTCAGTCATCATGTTGTTTTGAAAATGTCGACCATGGTCCGTAATGATTTCTTTGGGAATACTAAATCTAGCAATTTTCTGGTTAAATACGAAGTAAGCTGTCGTTTCTCCATCTTCTCTCACAGTAGTGTTAATTTTTAAGCATTAATTCAGCATACTCTAGGATCTTTATAGAGAGAATAACATGTATAGCTTATCAAGCATATTAATCACAACAAGCAATCACATGAGACAATAGACACACATAGTTTCCTTGGGGAAAATCATAAAGGTGAAAAACCCCAATAACTTCCTCAGTGATAGATAGAGCAATGATACAAAACCCAAGCATAAGAGATAGTCTCCTAGTAGCAGCTTCTCCTCCTCCACTAGTGCGCCACTCTCCAATGAGTGTATAAGTGAGAAAGTGAATGATCAAATAGAGTGCCTCCCGCATTCTATTTATACTTGACTCGACTTGCCTAATAACCTTTACTTGGTCAACCTCAACTTAACCACCTAACATAATGCTGACAGGGCCAACCCCCAATAGGGTTGTCTAATAACCCTTTAACCCACATGACTTATACAGGGCTGGCCCCATCAAGGTGTTCTAATAACCCATCAAGTATAAGTTATGACAATTACAATATAAATGACGACACTTCCGTATAGAGGAATATTAACATCTCTATAGGAATACAATATACATATATGAAATACATTCCAAAATTACAAATACATCAACACTCCCTCTTAACTAGGAAGGTATTTCTCAACACAGATCTGCTAGAACAAGTCTTCTTCTCTGGATCATCATCACTGGATCATTTTCATCGAATCATCTTCATCGTCACTGTTGTTGCTATCTCAATCAATCTCCAATATACTCGTCATAGGAAGTTCTACAGAGCCAACCCTTTTTCATGCTGGATGTAGGCCCACCACCTGTAGGTCTTCATCAATACTGGCCATACTGTGGAATCCTCAAGACTGATTACGTGAGTCAACAAAACCTTGAAAGAGCATCCTAGGACTTTTACGAGCACACAGCTCAACCTATCGGATCTCCCAGTACCTTTTACATGCCACTGCACAACCTGTCCATGGCCATAGAGTATCATCCTGATACTCATGATCATCATTCACGAAGCACAACCCAGATGCACATCACACAGCACTTACATTCACCAACATGGGAAGACACACTTCAACCATCTATGAAAGGCTCAACACTTATATCTACGCCATGGGAAGACACACTTCAACCATGCGAGAATGGAATCGCACTTATATCCATAGCCATGGGAAGACACACTTCAACCATGCTAGGAATGGCACAACACTTATATTGTAGCCATGGGAAGACACACTTCAACCATGCTCGAATGGCCCCAGCACTTATATCATAGCCATGGGAAGACACACTTCAACCATGCTCGAATGGCCCCAGCCCTTACATCTGCACCATGGGAGAACACATCTACCACCATGTGAGAATGGCTCCAGCCTTTACATCTGCACCATGGGATAACACATCTACCACCATGTGAGAATGGCTCCGGCAATTACATCTCAACCATGGGAGAACACATCTACAACCATGTCTGAAAAGCCCAGCAATTACATTGCGACCATGGGAGAACACATCTACAACCATGTCTGAAAAGCTCATGTGCATCTGTGTCTTCGGAACTCATCATACATAATCCAACTGATTATGTAATGTATCCACCTGATACATATTATCACATATGATCATCCTGATCATCATCATAGCATCATCCTAATGTATATCATACTGATACTCATCTCACATGATCATCATGATCATTGTCACTGCATCGTCCTAATGCACATACATATACATGATCCAACTGATCATACCAAGCATCCAACCGATGCATATACATATACATGATCCACCTGATCATACAATGTATCCACCTAATACATATACAAATACATGATCCAACTGATCATATCAAGCATCCAACATGATGCATATACAAAGCAGTAACTGGAGCATCATCCTGATGCTCATCACACAGTGCTTACATCCACAGCCATGGGAAGGATCCTCCTCTCACCATGCTTGGAATGGCTCCTACAAATGTGTCCCATCACTTCTTCCTCGAAGTATCTTCTAACTGAAGAACAACAAGCCTCTTTCTGAAGTATTCAAACTTCACTCTGGCTAGTGGTTTCGTCAACACATCTGCAACCTGCTCATCCGTCGCAACATACAGGAGCTTCAGTGCTCCTCTCTGCACCATATCCCTGATATAGTGATATTTGATCTCAATATGCTTCGACCTGTCATGGAACAAGGGGTTCTTAGACAGCTTCACACAACTTTGGTTATCACAAAAGATACCAGTGGCATCCAACGGGAGATCAAATAACTCAGACAGTAGCTTCCTCATCCATACTGCCTCACAACTAGCCGAACAAGCTGCAACATACTCTACTTTGGCTGTGCTCAGTGCTATGCAGGATTTCTTCCTGCTAAACCAAGAGATCACTCTTGATTCCATACTAAAGCAGCACCCCGAAGTGCTCTTCCTATCTGCAGCACTGCCTATCCAATCTGAATCAACATAACCTTCTAGGTTAAACTTTTGATTCGCATCATACTTGATCCCATAATCAACTGTACCCTTTAGGTACCTCAGAATATGCTTTACAACAACCAAGTGAACACTTGTTAGGAACTGGCTCAATGTGTTCACCGCAAAGAAAATATATGGTCTCGTGTTCATCAGGTACATCAAGGACCCAATCATCTGACGATACATAGTGACATCAACCGAATCATATGAAGCATCACACAAAAGCTTCAGATTCGATGCCATAGGTGTGGCCATGGCCTTGCAGTCCATCATCCCGAACCGCTTCAGGATCTCTACTGCATACTTCCCTTGTCCAAGGAAGATTCCATCTGTACTCTGCCACATCTCCATGCCTAGTAAATAGTGCATCATTGTTGATTTATATGTAACTTCAGAATGTATTTCATCTGTGTATTTTATATATATTTATTGTACCCTTATAAGAGATGTGTTATTCCTCTATAAGGAAGTGTCGTCATGTGGATTGACAAGTGTCGCAAGTGTGTGCACTTGTCGATGGGTTATTAGACCACCATGTGGGGTTGGCCCTGAATTATATATAATATAATGTGGATGTATCTAGATAGACAAGTCAGCCCCATAGGGTCACTGGGAAAAAAGGTTAGTATAAATAGAGATCGGAAATCTCTATTTTATTCATTCGGAAAAGCAACTCACTCTCACTTGAAAAGTGGCGCACTAGTGAGGAGGAGGATCATCTGCTATCAGGAGACTATCTCAGTGTTATTTGGTTGTACTTTTGGTTGAGCCATTGCTCTCTCTATCTCTGAGGAAGTTGTGGGGTTTTTCACCTTAGGGTTTTCCCCACGGAAACTCTATGTCTCTTGTCTTTATGCTTTTGATTCTTGTGATGCTTGTCATATTGTGATTGTCATGAATTGATATACTGTAGATGTTATTCTCTAAGCAAATATCCTAGAGTATTGTGAATTAATGCTAAAAATTTAACATGGTATCAGAGCTAACCTAAGAAGAAGACATTTTGCAGTGACGGAAGCTTGGGTTCCTTGTTTATTGGGTTTCTCTCCATAGATTTTTTAAAATCAGTATAGTAGATTGACTCTACTCATCAAGGCGCATCTATCTGTCCAATCAGAATTCAATTCTGAGCATTTTCAGATTTGGCCCTAAAAATTAGGGTTTCCACAAAAATAGTAATTTCTGGAATCTGAAGACACAGCTGGAAGCTCCTTGCAAAAATCGAAGTTTGGATCGAGATTTTTGGCTGGGTATATCTTCGGGAAACTCAAACCCTAATTCAGGGCTCTCCCCAGTGAACCCGGGAGGAAAAAAAGGTAATTCTGAAGGGCAAGACTTTGCTGATCTCAAATTCTGAATGCACCAGGCTGATCAGCTCACCAAGGCGTATCTTTCTATCCTTTTAGAAATTTGAAATTCACATTTTGAATTTTTAGGGTTTTTCTGACAAACCCTAATCCAGGACCAGATCCAGTTTTCAGCATTTCAAGTGGTAAGACCTAAATCTTTTCTATTTCCACTTGAAGTACTCTTTAAGATGTCTCTCCACACCAAGCTTGAGGATAAGCTTGAAGGGGCTGATAACTTCCGAGCTTGGAAGTATAGAATTGGGTTAATCTTGGAAGAGAATGAGTTGGACTCATATGTGAAAGAAGACATCCCTATCCCAGAGGATGAAGAGGCCAAGGTATTGCATAAGAAGAACTTGGTCAAGGCAAAGAGAATCATTGTTGATTCTATCAAAGACCATCTCATACCCCATGTGTCTTCTCTTAAGACACCCAAGGATATGTTTGACTCTTTGACCAAGTTGTTTGAAGGGAAGAACATAAATCGGAAGATGACCCTGCGGAACCAATTGAAAGGAGTGAAATTTCAGAATGGAGAAACCATTCAATCTTATTTTTCAAGGGTCTCCCAGATCAAGGAACAGCTAGAAGCAGTGGATGAATTGGTGGAGAATGGTGAAGTGGTGATGACCACTCTAAATGGCCTACCCAGGTCATGGGATTCCTTTATCCAAGGAATTCGTGCAAGGAAGAAGTTGATCTCCTTCAGTAGACTACGGGAAGAATGCTCACAAGAAGAAGCAAGGCTTGTGGCACGAGAAGAAAATATGGGGAATGAAGATCAAGCTCTCACAGCTCACACCAAGAAAGGGAATCTCAAGAGAGAGCCATCTCACTCCAAGAAATATTCACATCACTTCAAAGAAAGAAGAATATGCTTCACCTGTAATGAGAAAGGACATATTGCCATAAATTGTCCCAAGAAGAAGAAGGACAACAACAACCCCACCAAGAAGAAGAAGGGTAGCAAAAGAAGGTTTCATGCTCATGCTGCTGAAGATAATGAACCCCCAAAGAAGAAGGCTAGGGTAGAAATTGATAGTAATGATGACTCATCAAGTGAAGAAGAGTATGTTCTGATCTCTGCTCTCACAGGTACCATCTCCCATGTTTGTAATGATTGGTTGATTGATAGTGGGGCTTCCAAACACATGACTGGGTTTAAGGAATCTTTTGTGAATCTATCTGAACATGAATCACCCCATAAGGTGAAACTTGGGGATGATTATCAATACCCAATCAAAGGAAGTGGTGAAGCCTCCTACAACCTAGATTCTGGAAAATCCTTGAAGATGAAAGAAGTACTGTATGTACCTGGGCTCAAGAAGAACTTACTCTCAATCTCTGCATTGGATGCAAAAGGTATGAGGGTTGCATTTGTGGATGGCCAAGTCCTAATGTGGCCAAAGGGAAAGACCATAGATGATGCAGTAGTGATTGGAGAGCAAGAGGGAGGTTTGTATAAATTGAAGGGACAACCTGAACATTCCATGGTGCATGAATCCATGGAGCCAAGTGAACTTTGGCATAGAAGACTTTCTCATATGCACTATAGAGCACTTCCAATTGCAAGCAAGGCTGTAGAGGGTCTTCCTGAAATCAAGACCAAACATGAAGGTGTTTGCAAAGGATGTGAAAAAGGTAAGAACATAAAGAAGGCTTTCCCAAGCAATGAAAGCAAGGCAAAAGACATCCTGGAAATCATCCACTCAGATGTATGTGGTCCTATGTCATCCAATTCCCTAAGTGGGTATGTTTACTATGTCTCATTTATTGATGACTTCTCCAGGAAGACTTGGGTATACTTCTTGAAGAGCAAAGATGAGGTGTTTGATAAGTTCAAGGAATTCAAAACCTTGATGGAGAATCAAACTGACAAGAAGATCAAAACATTCAGATCCGACAATGGTGGAGAATTCACCTCAGGTGACTTCAAGAAGCTTTGCAGTGATTCAGGGATTAAGAGGGAGTTGACTGCTCCTTACAATCCACAACAGAATGGAGTTGTAGAAAGGAAGAACAAAACAATCATGGAAGCAGCAAGAGCAATGCTCCATGACCAGGATCTACCTATGCACCTATGGGCAGAAGCAGCTAGAACAGCTGTATATGTGCATAACAGAACACCCCACAAGATATTGGACAACAAGACACCAGAAGAGGTCTTTTCTGGTAAGAAATGTGAAGTCAGCCATCTCAGAATATTTGGTTGTCTAGTATTCACTCATGTCCCAAAGGAAAAGAGGACCAAACTAGATCCTTCAGGAAAGAAGGGTATCTTTGTGGGTTATAGTGAAAGCTCGAAGGCTTACAGAATATACTTTCCAGGGTTCAAGAAGATTGATGTCAGCAGGGATGTAACATTTGATGAAAACTCAGCATTCATCAAATCAAGGAAGGCACCTATCGAAGTTTATGAAGAACCTAAGGAAACTAGATTTCAAGATACTACCATAACTGAAGCAGTTCCAGAATTTGTTCGTGAGTTTGAAGATCTGCAAGAACCTATAGATCCACCCCGTGAGGATAAATCTCACAAGAGGAAACCTGCATGGGCTAGAGAGCTCATTCAAGATGCAGAAAGATTTGGCATTCCAGAAGAAGAACACAGAGCAAAGAAGAGAACCAGATCACAGACCAGCTATGTTGCTTTGCTCTGTGACATTATGAATAAAGAGCCTTCCAGTTATGAAGAAGCAGCGGAAAAGAAAGAATGGAAGGATGCCATGGTTGAGGAATATCAGTCAATAATGAAGAATGATGTTTGGGATGTTGTCCCAAGACCTAAAGAGAAGTCAGTTGTAACTTCTAAATGGATCTTCAAAATCAAGCATGCTGCAGATGGCAGTGTGGAGAAATACAAGGCAAGATTCGTAGCTCATGGATTCTCTCAGAAAGAGGGAATAGATTATGAAGAAACTTTTGCACCTGTAGCCAGGTATACTTCCATCAGAACAGTACTTGCCCTGGCTCAAGCAATGAAATGGAAAATACACCAAATAGATGTCAAGATAGCTTTCTTGAATGGTGTAGTTGAAGAGGAAGTATATGTGGAGCAGCCACTAGGTTTTGAAATACATGACAGGGAGTCATATGTGTGCAGATTGAAGAAAGCCTTGTATGGCTTGAAGCAAGCTCCCAGAACCTGGTATGGTAGGATGGACAGTTTCCTATCTAGTTTGGGCTTTACCAAGAGTAAAGCGGATTCCAACCTTTACTACAAGGTTGAGGAAGGGAATCCTGTGATTCTACTCCTGTATGTGGATGACTTATTTGTAATAGGAGATGACAGACTAATTGCAGATACTAAGAGGAAGCTTGCTGCTGAATTCGATATGAAAGATTTGGGAATGATGCACTATTTCCTAGGTATGGAGGTGTGGCAGAGCGCAGGTGGGATCTTCCTTGGTCAAGGGAAGTACACAGTGGATATCCTGAAGATATTTGGGATGATGGATTGCAAAGCCATGGCCACACCTATGGCATCGAATCTGAAGCTTCTATGTGATGCTTCATCTGAGCCGGTTGATGTCTCTATGTATCGTCAGATGATTGGGTCCTTGATGTACCTGATGAACACGAGACTAGATATTTGCTTTGCTATGAACACATTGAGCCAGTTCCTGACGGATCCAAGGAGTGTTCACTTGGTTGCTGTAAAGCATGTTCTGAGGTACCTGAAGGGTACAGTGGATTATGGGCTCAAGTATGAAGTGAATCAAAAGTTTAACCTGTAGGGTTATGTTGATTCAGATTTATGCTGGTAGTGCTGCAGATAGGAAGAGCACATCTGGGTGTTGCTTCAGTATGGGATCAGGTGTGATCTCTTGGTTTAGCAGGAAGCAGTCCTACGTAGCACTGAGTACAGCTGAGGTAGAGTATGTTGCAGCCTGTTCAGCTAGTTGTGAGGTAGTATGGCTACGGAAGCTACTGTCTGAGTTATTTGATCTCCCGTTGGATGCTACTGGTATCTTCTGTGATAACCAAAGTTGTGTGAAGCTATCCGAGAACCCAGTGTTTCATGATAGGTCGAAACACATAGAGATCAAATATCACTATATCAGGGATATGGTGCAGAGAGGAGCTATGAATCTCCTGTATGTTGCGACGGACGAGTAGATTGCAGATGTGCTGACGAAGCCACTAGCCAGGGTGAAGTTCGAGTACTTCAGAGAGAGGCTTGGCATTCTTCAGATCAAGGACACTTCGAGGAAGAAGTGATGGACACATTTGTTGAATCCATTCCTAGCATGTTGGAAGGAGGATCCTTCACATGGCTGTGGATGTAAGCGCTGGATGATGAACATCAGGATGATGTTCTGGTTTTTGCTGGATATGATCAGTTGGATCATTTTTATGTATGTATGTACGCATCATGTTGGATGCTGGATATGATCAGTTGGATCATTTTTATGTATGTATGTACGCATCATGTTGGATGCTGGATATGATCAGTTGGATCATTTATATGTATGTACGCATCATGTTGGATGTTGGATATGATCGGTTGGATCATGTGTATGTATTTTGTATATGCATCATGTTGGATGCTTGGACCATGTATCTGTATATGTATCAGGTGGATACACTATGTATGATGATATGTATCAGGTAGATACGTGGTGTGCATCAGACGAATGCATTGTATGATCAGGATGATCGTGGATGACGAGCTTCTCCAGATGACATGCAACAAGATGTTGTAGTGATGATGATCAGGGTGATCATGTGTACATCAGGATGATGTATGGTGAGTATCAGATGATAGTTTGTGGCCGTGGATCAGGTTGTGTAGGTAAGCATGTAATTTGTGCCCTGAGAGATTTGTAGATGGTCTTTCGAGGTTTTGCCTATGGCATGTAATTTGGTGCCCTGGGACATCTGGAAAATGCTATTTCGAGGTTTTACTTAGGAGGACATATAATTTGTGCCCTGGGAGATCTGCGGATAGTATTTCGAGGTTTTGCCTATGGCATGTAATTCGGTGCCTTGGGATGTCTGGCAGATGCTCTTTCGAGGTTTTGTCCTATGGCATGTAATTTGCTCCTGGGAGATCTGGACAGGATGAAAAAGGCCTCAGATGCTCCAGCCAAGTTTTGCCATGATGACCACATGTAATTTGCTCCTGGGAGATCTGGACAGGATGAAAAAGGCCTAAGATGCTTCAGCCAAGTTTTGTGGTGAGATCACATGTAATGTGCTCCTGGGAGATCCGACAGGTAGAGCCATGTGCTCATAACAGCCTGGGATGCTTCAGCCAGGTTTTGTGATGGGTCACATGTAATGTGCTCCTAGGAGATCTTATAGGTAGAGTTGTGTGCTCGTAATATCCTAGGATGTTGCAGCCAGGTTTTGTGACGCACGTAATGAGTCCTGAGAATTCCACAGTATGGACAGTGATGATGAAGACCTGCAGATGGTGGGCCTACATCTAGTATGAAAAAGGACTGGCTCTGTAGAACTTCCTATGACGAGTAGAGTTAGAGATTGGTTGAGATAGCAGCAGTAGTGACGATGATGATGATCCCGAGAAGAAGACTTGTCTAGCAGATCTGTGTCGAGAAATACCTTCCTAGTTAGGAGGGAGTGTTGATGTATATGTAACTTCGAAATGTATTTCATCTGTGTATTTTATATATATTTATTGTACCCTTATAAGAGATGTGTTATTCCTCTATAAGGAAGTGTCGTCATGTGGATTGACAAGTGTCGCAAGTGTGTGTACTTGCCAATGGGTTATTAGACCACCATGTGGGGTCGGCCCTGAATTATATATAATATAATGTGGATGTATCTATATATACAAGTTGGCCCCATAGGGTCACTGGGCAAAAAGGTTAGTATAAATAGAGATCGAAGATCTCTATTTTATTCATTCGGAAAAGCAACTCACTCTCACTTGAAAAGTGGCGCACTAGTGAGGAGGAGGATCATCTGCTATCAGGAGACTATCTCAGTGTTATTTGGTTGTACTTTTGGTTGAGCCATTGCTCTCTCTATCTCTGAGGAAGTTGTGGGGTTTTTCACCTTAAGGTTTTCCCCATGGAAACTCTGTGTCTCTTGTCTTTATGCTTTTGATTCTTGTGATGCTTGTCATATTGTGATTGTCATGCATTGATATACTGTAGATGTTATTCTCTCAGCAAAGATCCTAGAGTATTGTGAATTAATGCTCAAAATTTAACAATCATCCCCAAGTCCTTCATCTCAAACTCGGAAGCAAGCTTCCTCTTCGTGTCTGCAATCAATCTATCCTCACTTGTAACAAATAGGTCATCTACATACAAAAGTAGTATCACTAGATTGCCTTCCTCAACTTTGTAGTAAAGGTTGGAATCTGCTTTACTCTTGGTAAAGCCCAAACTGGATAGAAAGATTTCTATCCTCCCATACCAAGTCCTAGGAGCTTGCTTCAATCCATACAAGGCTTTGTTCATTTTTCACACATGAGTCCCTTTGTCATGTGTCTCAAAACCGAGTGGCTACTCCTCAACTACACCATTCAAGAAAGTTGTCTTGACATCCATCTGGTATATCTTCCATTTCATTACTTGCTTTATATTTATCTATGCTTCCATCTGCAGCATGCTTGATCTTATACACTTGGAGGTCACAACAGACTTCCCTTCTAGTCTTGGGACCACATCCCAAACATCATTCTTCATGATTGATGGATCATGGCATCATTACTTCATCCCATATCCTGGGAACTTTAGATTCTTCAATAGATATATTTGTTGCTGAACAAATGATGTAGTCCTTCTTTTGTGGGTACTCATATACGATCTTTCCTACAAAAACAAGTTAAATTGCATGATTAGAAACATCTCATAGTTTTTAGAATAAATTCTTACACATAAAGAAATATGTCATACAGTCATGCAATTATTTTAGCCAATGCTTCAATACAACATTTATCCATATCCCGTAACTTTCGAGATGCCTTCCAATCTCTACTAGAACATTGTTAAGAGTGTGCACAACTCCCAACATGTCAGCAAAGAGGTTTCATTCTAGATAAGTAGCAATGGAATGTTGTACAACGCCATAGGCCACTTACCCATCACATGCATATTAGTAGTATACTGTTCATTAATGCAATTATGCATAATACACAACTTAAGTCTAGGAACATAAGCATATACATCATTGAACAATATTATTTAAACAATAAGAAATGATAATTCAAATACTTATCTTTGTTTGTTTGTTGGGTGGACTCCCTCTCAATCTTTGCTTCCTTGCAGGAACTACTGGAGTACCTGTCCTTGAACTTATATTCATCATGGACCACTATGCATGCTTAAGTGTGCACTAGTGTCATGATTGTGCCATCCTCAAGATCTCATACATAATCATACATTCATTTGTATAATCTCAAAACAAAATAATCTTAAACATGTATAGTCATGAACATTTCAAACATAGATAATAAGCATTAGTATTCAAGGTTTCAGGGAGTACTTCTTTTACTTATGCATATTCTTATTTGACCATAGGACTCTTCTGGTTAGTCATGTCATCAATCAAAGTAAGAAACATAATATGCATAAATCCTAGATTTATAACTTTATGAATAATCATTATCAATCATACAAAAGTATAAGATCCTTACATAGGGTGGGATTCTAACTTGATATAGGAATAACATACCTGGTCTTCATATTTCCTAGTTATATCTAGCAATGCTTTCTTATTCTCTTCAATGACCTGCATAACTCATAAGTTAACCATTGTAGAACCAAATTATACATACCTCTATGTGATCCATGACTATGGATGAGTCTTTGTCTCTATGGATGAGTCTTTGTCTTCATGTCATCATGGTCATAGAACTTGATTTGTCTTTTCTTGATGTACATGTATCTTGTTAGCAGACAATATCATCCTCATACAACACCACAAGTGAATTCGTACAATCATAAGTGTTGTAATCATAACCAATGAATGTATTCTATTGTTTACATGCATTCATTATCAAACAATCATAATTGTACTAACCTCAATAACATGAAAACATATTATGAACTTAATAGATTTCAAAACATACCTGTAAGTCATACTTGTTAGATTGTTGTTGTTGTTGTTCCTTTTGTTCTTAGGACAATCTGAGGAAAAGTGTCCTCTTCTTGGTATGTGCTGTGAGAGCTTGATCTTCATTCCCTATATTTTCTTCTCGGGCCACAAGCCTAGCTTCTTCTTGAGAACATTCCTCCCACGGTCTACTGAAGGAGATCAATTTCCTTCTTGCACAGATTCCTTGGATGAAGGAATCCCATGACCTAGGTAGGCCATTCAAAGTGGTCATGACATTTTCTCCATTATCCACCACTTCATCCACAACTTCAAGTTGTTCCTTGATTTGAGAGACCTTATAAAAGTAGGATTGAGTGGT
The DNA here is from genome assembly GCA_027924585.1 of Larix kaempferi. Lineage (NCBI taxonomy): Eukaryota > Viridiplantae > Streptophyta > Pinopsida > Pinales > Pinaceae > Larix > Larix kaempferi. The sequence goes on from BSBM01000362.1 coordinate 16,083,653, forward strand.
CTATCCATTCTGAAGCTTTACCCCTTTTAATTGGTTCCGCAGAGTCATCTTCCGATTTATGTTCTTTCCTTCAAACAACTTAGTCAAGGAGTCAAACATCTCCTTTAGGTGTCTTTAGGGAAGACACATGGGGTATGAGATGGTCTTTGATAGAATCAGCAATGATCCTCTTAGCCTTGACCAAGTTCCTCTTGTGTAAGGCCTTAGTCTCTTCTCCCTCTGGGACAGGAACCCCTTCACTTATGTAGGTGTCCAACTCACTCTCTTCTAGAATTAACCCAATCCTATACTTCCATGCTTGGAAGTTATCAGCCCCCTCAAGCTTATCCTCAAGATTGGTGTGGTGATTCATATTAAAGAGTACTTCAAATGGAAATAGAAATTATTTAGGTCTTACCACTTGATTTGCATAAATCTAGATCTGGAGGTGGATTAGGGTTTGTCAGAGAAACCCTAAAAATTCAAACTTTGAATTTAAAACTTTTGAAAGGATAGAAAGATGCACCTTGATGAGCTGATCAAGATGGTATACTCATAATTTGAAAACTGCAAAGTTTCACCCCTCAAATTTGCTTTTCAACCTCCGGGATTCACTAAGGAGGACCCTAAATTAGGGTTTGATTTTCCCAGAGCTTCACCCATCCAAAAAGTTTGATCCAAAGCTCTAAACTTCGATTTTTCCAAGGAGCTTCTATCCATGGTCTCATATTTCATAAATTCCCACATTTGTAGAAGCCCTAATTTCTGGCTTCACTAAACAGGACCCCAAACTAGGGTTTGCTTTTCCCGGAGCTTCACCCAACCAAAAAGTTCGATCCAAATTTCTAAACTTCGATTTTTCCAAGGAGCTTCCAGCCATGGTCTCTGATTTCAGAAATTCCACTTTTTGTGGAAACCCTAATTCTTAGGTCAAAATATGAAAATGCTCAGAATTGAATTCTGATTTGACACAAAGATGCGCCTTGTTGAGGAGAGTCAATCTAGCCTCCTTCCTTTCAAGATATGTAGAGAGAAACCTAAAAAACAAGAAGCCCTAGCTCCCACAACTGCACAGTGTCTTCTTCTCAGGTTAGCTTTGATACCATGTTAATTTTTGAGCATTAATTCAACATACTCTAGGATCTTTACTGAGAGAATAACATGTACAACATATCAAGCATATTAATCACAACAAGCAATCACATGAGCCAATAGACACACAGAGTTTCCTTGGGGAAAAACATAAAGGTGAAAAACCCTAATAACTTCCTCAGAGATAGATAGAGCACTGATACAAAACCCAAGCATAAGAAATAGTCTCCTAGCAGCAACTTCTCCTCCTCCACTAGTGCACCACTCTCCAATGAGTGTATAAGTGAGAAAGTGAATGATCAAATAGAGTGCCTCTCACACTCTATTTATACTTGACTTGACTTTCCTAATAACCTTTACTAGATCAGCCTCAACTTAACCACTTAACATAATGCTGACAGGGCCAACCCCCAATAGGGTGGTCTAATAACCCTTTAACCCACATGACTTATACAGGGCCGACCCCATCAAGGTGGTCTAATAACCCATCAAGTATAAGTTACAACACTTACAATATAAATGATGACACTTCTGTATAGAGGAATAATAACATCTCTATAGGAATACAATATACATATATGAAATACATTCCAAAGTTACAAATACATCAACAAGTAGGCATTTCCTCATCCCACCATGTGAAGTAGTTGACGGAAACAATGATGTGATGGTGTCCCCCTATCGATGCTGGATTATACGTCATGAAATCAATCCCCCACTTGGTTAAGGGGCATGCTGTGATTACAGGGTGGAGAGGAGAAGGGTGTGCTCGCATCTTCTTAGTGAAAAACTGACAGGGTTGACAGTGTTTGACAGCTTCCACACAATCTTTGAATATCATGGGACATAAGTAACTAGCACGTAGTATCTTCTGAGTTGTTGCCAACCCAGAAAGATGACCCCCACAGGCTCCACTGTGAGCATCATTCAATATTGCTTCCACTTCCTCTAAGGTTAAACAATGACACAAGATGGAATCAACCCCATGTCTTTATAAAGTATTAGAAATGATTAGGTAATTCCATGCGTGGTGTTTTAACTTCCGTCGTTCATCTCGAGAGAAAGTGGGAGGACACCTCAAAGTTTAGAGATAAACTAAAATATCCCCATACCATGGGTCAGAGGAGGAAATGAGGAAGATGTGCTCATCCGGAAATGATGATTATTCCTCATTGTTCACTATGTCACTCGGAAACTCTGAAATAAGTTTTGTGAACACCAATGATTTCTTTGACTTAGCTGACTGAAAAACTAGGTCAAATTTCTGCAAGATGATAATCCAATTGTTAAATTTCCCGTCGATGATGCGTTGAGTTAAGACATATTGAAAGGGATTAACCTCTGCAATAAAAATGGTGGTACGTAGCAAAATGTAGTGACGTAGCCTCTGAACTGCATGGAGAGCAGCGAGTGCCAACTTCTCAACGCATGAATACTTAAGCTCAGGAGTAACTAGAGCACATGACAGATAATAAATGACATGCTCCTAGAACTTGTCATCCTCCTGAATGAGTACTATGCCGATCATGGTGACTGAGGCTTCCAGATATAGAAGGAAATCCTTGGTATAATCTAGTGGACTTAGCAAGGGGGCTGATAATAATGCCTTTTTCAAGGCCTCAAATGAAGCTTGAGTAGCTTGATCCCAAAAGAAATGGGTATCTTGCTTAAGTAACCTCATGAATCCTTTTGTAATCTTGGTGTAGTTAATGATAAAACGTCTTAAAAAGTTGGGCATACCCTGTAGACTCTGAATTTGTCATAGGGTTCGAGGAGGAGGCATATTTACAATAGCCTCACCTTTAAGTCTATTGACCATGATGCCATGAATGGATACAATAAAACCCAGTAAACGTTCGGAATCGACACATAAAACACACTTATTAGGGTTCAGTCGAATCCTATAGTACCTGCATCATTCAAACACTAGTCGTAAGTGGTCGGGATGATCTTGTCTCTTATGAGATCGTGTTGGGAGATCATCCAGATATGGTTCAACAACGTGTTTGATATCATGGAAAGCGAATTTCATTGCGCTTTGGAAAGTAGCTCCAGCATTCTTTAAGCCAAATGGAATCTTTCGGTAAGCAAAGGTGCCCCAGGGACAAATAAAAGTTGTTTTATGCTAGTCTTCAGGTCTTATTTGGATTTGATTATATCCTGAAAAACCATCCATGAAAGAGAATATTTCATGACCCGCACATGCGTCAATGATTTGCTCAATGAAGGGTGTGGGGTAATTGTCCTTAGGACAAGCTTTATTTAGGTCTCTGAAGTCAGTACAGACTCGTATGGTACCTTGCTTCTTATCGATGGGGACTGGGTTGGATACCCATACCGCCATGTCGATCGGATAAATGAATCCAGCTCTAAGTAATTTCTCTACTTTAGCTTTAATGGTTGCCACTTTCCGAGGATTAACTGGACAGAGCTTCTGTATTACAAGTTTAGCAATTGGATAAGTAGTGATTACATGCTCTACAATGGCAGGGTCGATGCCTAGCATCTCCTCGTAAGACCAGGAAAACACGTCGTGGAATAAATCCCGATATTCATGTAGAAGGTCTGCGATCTGCGCGACCGTTTCATCATCCCAGTAGTCTCCAATGGATGCAAACTTTGGCTCTTCACTTGTGCCAATATTAAATTTTATGGTCTTGATAGGACCGATCATGTCTAGAATTTCTAGCGGAAGTCCCTCTACATCACGTGCTCCTTCTGACTCTGGAATATTAACATTGCGCGGATCCTCCTCATTGCTTTCCTTTGGATCTTCTTCACCTTCAATGAGGTTATAACACACAAGGGAATGTTCTATTTTTCTTTCCCATTATGGATGTAGGTTCACAGGTACTTTTACATCTTGAATTATCTTGTCTTTGATTTCCTCTTATGCCTCATTTGCACTTGGGAATTCTTCTCCGAATATCCTTTCTTTAATAACCTGCAGAGCTTCATTTATTCTTATACAATCATCTTCAAAATGAAGGTTCTCTCAAAATTTGCAATCAACATAGACCAATCTGTTGTTTCTCTGTGAAGCTCTGCTTCTGTATACCAATTACTTGGAATCTACTCTAGTGTGTGCACAAACATATGAACCCATTCTGTCTGTGGTATTTTTATCCATGCTTGTGAACAAGTATCTATATGATCCCTCGGATCTGTTTGTCCATTTTACTTGACCATGGTCAGCGCAGCTTTCTCTGTGAATCTGATTTGCATCATATGTTTGCATAGATCCCATGTGGTCAAAGTGTCCTTATGCGCGGCCCACCATCTGGTAGGTGTAGCGCGCAGTGCTATATCCAATGCTGGTATGCGATGTTCAGCTGAAATTAATACAATATATTCTTGCAAAAATGTATAGACGTTAGTTGAATCATCATAAGTGGGGATTGGAATTACCTCTGTTCTAATCCAACGCAATGATCTTGTAATCTACGCGCATCTTCTTGCAGATACTTCATGCAATAGGCCTTGCCAATTCTCCAGTCCCGCGTTGGAATCTGATACGCAAGAACTGTCGCAGTGCCAACTAAGCGTTCCATCAACTGTAGGATTGATGTAGTCGATGTGGTTTGCTGTCATCTTATAGATGCGATCTAGATGATGAGCTCTACATTCTTCTTTGATCAACTCAATGTATCTCGATCCTTGTAAAGGGTCCAGGGGCATGATGAGCCTGATATATGCCCCTTCAAATATCATCTGTTTTTTCTTTAAGTCGATGATCATGAGGTTATCCATGGCCCAATCTATCTCCAATAGTGTAGGATAAGGTTGACTGTCATCTACAATTTCAATAACCTGGAATTCTGCATGACTTCGTACTTCGTCAATGTCAACAGGAACATTGGCTAGCCTTCCAAAGGGTATGAGCTTCTGTTGATTCGCTAGTCTTAACTGTATGGGTGACCATGACAACTTTGGTTTCCCCATTTGTACCCATGTTTGCTTAGTCAAGACATTTACTTCAGATCCTAAATCAAGGATAATCTCATCCATCTCATAATCTCCAATTTGTTCACTTAGCCTCATTTCTTGGCCTGTTCTTTTATGGATTTTGATGTGGTGAACTGCGCTATGAATAGGATTCGTGCAACTGTGATGTTCATAGTGGTTCAACAAATTTTGTATTTCCACCAAATCATTTCGGTCTTCAACAGCTTCATACAGCTCCGTAGGGACTGCGTAATAGAAGTCCCTGTTTCTGCTGTGGTACCCGTTTGATCATATGTTGCTGGCATATCTTTGATATGCGTTGTTTCACTTCACAATGGGATTCTTGTACTTACAGGTGATGGGTCTTTGAAGGTCTCCCTTGCTTCTTCAAAGACTTCTTTATTTCTTTCCAGATCGAAAACAAGTGTTTTTCTAGTAGATTTTCTTATCCATACCCCTTCAGTAGGTATCTGGTTAGTGTGGTGCTCTCCAGAAGTCGAAGCTTCTGGTTCTTTATCTCTTCTTTTCGCAACTCCACTTCACGTCACAACATTGACGTTTGGATATCTTTTCTCTGCTGCTATCATCTGAACATTCGGGTTTGGTGCTTCTTGTCTTCTTTCTTGATTTTTTCTTGCAATATTAGACATGCTTTAATAACATGGTCAAAAGATTTACAATATCTACATGTAGTAGTAGCATTTGTATAGTCTCTAGAAAGATGGCTAGGATGAGCACAGTTATAAGCACAGTTATAACAAATCATCTAACTCTTCCTCTTCCTTGTCCTTGTCCTGTGTTTCTTCCTCTTCCACGGAATCCACCACGGCCTCTATATGTGCCTTGGTCATATTGTGCATTATCATGGTGTTGCGGTGTTTCTTCTTGAACTCTGTACACATCGTGCTTTCTTTCTATCATTAGGTCATAAGATCTACAGTTGGAATCATCATGTCCAACTAACTTACAGAAATTGCAGTACAAATTCTTTGGTGTTCTGACATATTTCTAGATCAAATAGCAATCCTCTAGTCAATGTCCTCTATATCGACAGATTTCACACCATGGCCCATGCTGTTGATGATTTAGTGGATTTGGTGCTCCACTATCAATGTATTCTTTAAAAACTGGACAATGTTCTTTTGAGTGTCCCTCTGCTCTACATTTTGTACACCAGATCTATTCTCTGACTTCCTTGCCTTTCTTAATGTCCTAGAGTTGTAATGTCAGGGTTGCTAACTGGTTCTGCATCTGGATCATTCCTTGACTTGTTTCTCCTATCGGTGAAGCTTATAGCTTCATTGTGATCTCTAAGGCTTCTCTCTGCGATGCAACCTTCCATTGCATTAGCGGAAGTCTGATATGGGGAAACAACGCAGCTATAAACCACTCTTGGTGTTGTTGCGGTGCAATGTCGAAACTGACTTGGTCTAATAATGCTTTAAACTTCTAGTCAAATTCCCATACTAACTCAGTTGTTTTCTGTTTAATTTATTTTAGCTCTATTATACATTGTGATTCAGATTTCGGTTTCTTAAACTCTCTTAAGAGAGCAGCCTTTATATCTGGTAAGGTCCTATTCTGTCCAACATAATATTCCATGAACTAAGTGTTAGAAAAAAGTAGGATCGCAGAGCAATAACAATAAACAGAAATGCAAATATAATCACACATACACATTACAAGAGAGACACAGATATATCGTGGTTCACCCAAATTGGGCTACGTCCACACTGAATTTGCCAGTCCTTATTATTATTACCGTCCAGCAAGTCGAAGAGATACAACTTGCAGCACAACCGCTGCACTTCCTCTTCTCTGTTTCACCGTCTCTCTCCCGATCTCAAAGATATTTACAATGCATAAAACCTAATACATCAACCAACCCTAGCCGTATTACAATGTCTTTCTTTTATAAGGGAAATACAATGGGAAAATACCACGGGATACCCAAAAACCATGGGCCCGCAAAATAGCTGGCGAAAATAGCCCCAAAAATTTTCTTCGGGGGCGCTGCCCCCGAACCCCCCAGCCAGGGGGGATGGTCCCCCCTGGAACCCCGTGGGGGGGCGATGCCCCCCCACACCCCCCCACTGGGGTGAGTGTACAGTCCACCTACATATCATATCGAACTCGGGTACAAACACGGCTGATACAATATCATCTATGAGACTAGAAGATCTGGCTCCACAACCAACACTAAGTTAATGCTCTGTCTCTAAATGTAGTGATGAGCTGCGCGTGCTTAACAACATCATCCTGGACTTGCTTGGTGCTCCATATGACTTCACATAGAAACCAATGCTGCTCAGGGTCTTCTAGACCCGTTCCTTTAAATATCGACAGCTTAATATCATCAGTCATTCTCCTTCTAGGTGGTATAGTATTCTACGCAGTGCTCTGTGCGGTGTTATGGATGTTACTACACGGAATGTTCTGAGTCGGAATGTTCTGAGTACTCACTCCTGCGGTGTTACTAGTATTGACACTCTGGGGATTGGGAATATTAACAACTGGAGGATTCTGAGGTGTAATGGGATGATAGGTAGCTAATAAAGGTGCTACGTGGCTATCAGTCTCAACTGGGAACTCAGTTTCTACGCGGAGTTCAGGTTCTCTAGGATTCTTCTCGGTGGTATACTGATATATTTTTCCACTTCTTAAATTGTGTGTATCTTCGTTAGAGTCACTGTATGTCTTATCGACCATTACAGACTCAAAGCAACTATGAATCTTACAGCATTCTTAAAACTCCTTTCTCAGCTAAAAGAATTTTGATATATAAACTCAGATTGTTCAGGTACTTACCTCTGAAACCTTTGAAGAATTCGGCCTCTACTGCACTGTAGGACTTCAACGTGTCCACAGAAAACTCTGTCATGAATCCTTCTAGAATACTATCAACCCAAAATTCGACTGCTCGCGATAGTGGACTATCTACTTCTTTAAGCCTCTAAATAAGCTTTGGGTTCCACTCAGTTGGTGCTCCTTCTTGGAAATAGTTCTTTCGCTCTGTGAGTCTTGATAACCACTCATGAAAATCATTTCCAAAGGTCTCAAAGAAAATTTCATGAATATACGCCCACAAGTATTTGTTTAACCACTCGATGTCAGACAGACGCGGATGTCTATTCTCCTTTCTAGAAAAATGCCTTTCTGTCTTGTCCACCAAGTTCCATATTTTTGTTTTCTCAGGATTCCAGTTTTCGGTGCTCATCACTAGTTCAAGCACACCATTTTTTCATTACACTTCCGTTTGCACGATGTAATGTCTCTTGTTAGGAATTTTATTAAAATGGCAATTTTCCACTTTTTTTCCCTAGTTCGACCTTTGACTAGTTTTGATCTCTAGGTCCCAAATTTGCCCCAAATGATCCCAAATATTCTAAGAATGCATATGAATGATATTATAACATAACTATGTGTTTTAGGGATGCCTTTGGATGTTAAAATACTTCTGCGAATCCTCTTTCAATTCTAAGCAATGTAGGTAACTTTACTAGTGGTTTCCCTTTGACTAGTATTGGTCTCTAGGTCTCAAATTGACTCCAAATGCCTTCAAATCTTCAAGGAAGGTGTATTAATGATATTAGGACTTCAATATGATGTTCAGGGATGAAATATGACCACCAAAATACCTTTTCAAACTCTCTTAAGATTCTAGACCAAGTATGCAATTTTACTAGTAATTTGGGGTTCAAATCCCCCTGGGGTAAGTACTGAAAATGGCTTCCCAAATGCCTCCAAAACCACTCAAATTTCTGAACAAAGGGAGGGAATGTATTAAGGATGTTATTAAGGTCTCATGTGCACCATTAATTTATTATTATATCTGTTCCAACCCTCTCTCATTCAACTGCAAAAATCACCAATTCAACCCTTGGGGAAATAGCACTATTTCTTCTCCCAATGCAATTAAACTGAGTAAAAATACTTCAAATGCTCAAGTACAGTACATGAAACTTGTAAAATACATCCATTTCAGTCCATTAATCACAAATTTATCATATAATCATCCATTCATTCGAAATCATCAGCATTACATTGATTCACAACAAGGTAGTGGGGAAATGACACTGTTCTTTCATTAAAATTGAGATTTATACATTTCTGCTTGGAATTTCAACATGAAACTTTCTAAAGATGAATAAAAGAGTATTTAATTCATATTAAAAAATAAATGGGGAATTAGAATCTCCCCCAAAGAGTACAATAGCTCACCAAAAACGCCCTCCCTCAAGGATCAAGAATATGCCATCAAAACTGGAAATGGTTGAAGGAGTGAGCTGCAATAGAAGAAACCATGAGTTGCCCTGTATCTTACACCTAAAAATAAAGGCTCCATTAAATCTCCAAATGAAATGTCTGAATGGACTTTCCAATTACCAACTTGGATGGGAATCTTTCACCCTCGAAATTGGCTAAGGCAAGAAACTAGTCATCCACTAGCTCTCCCTCTTCACAAATGCAATTGCAAATTATACATATGATCAAAAGCTGGTTTCATTCTTTTTTATTGACATTTATAAAGTTCTAATGTCCTCCATGGGTCGAATTCCTTCCAAGAGACTCATTCCAACTCAAGTTGGGAAGAGATTCCAAAGAATGCCACTTGTACAACAATTCCTAGTCTCCCACTTCCACCAAATCACATGTGGAAGCATCTTAGCTGCCATAACACCCTTGAGTTCCCTCTTGGAGTCTATTTTTATCCCTGACATGTCATATATGTCATATTTCAGCCTTCAGGTCTGATTTGTTTCATAGGTGTCATAGAATCTTCATCATTGTTGTCATAGAGCTAGGGAATCTAGCCCAAGTGTCTCACTAGCTCCAAATTGCCTCTTCCTCTTCCATGGGAGTTACTCTTCCTCTATATTTCGACCTTGGATGAGTCATGCCATGAATAATACCTTTTGGACTCCCCCAAGTATGTTACCATCCACCTTGAATTCGAATTGGTGAGAGAATGATGCCAAGTGTAGTGGGGAAATCTAGCTATATGTGGGTCCCACTTCCTCCATGTGTCTTCATGAGAAAATGCGACTTTCATTTTCACTTGTATATATTTATTTAGCTCCTTTATTAAATATTTATTCCATTCTAATGTTCAAACATCACTTATTATCCCCATTATTCCAAATCCCAAAGCTTCCACCCCAAACCTAGGAAACTAGTAATTTTCCTCCTTGGCAATTATTTGACCTTTAGCATCAATTTGACAAAATCTAATGAATAGGGCCAATGTGATTAGGCCATTGTGACCCAATGCCAAATTTCGGACATGAAAAATCCTCCCTTCCCAATATTTCTTGTCCTCGAGCAATTTTAAACATGGGTGTTGAAGAACCTGCTTTCTATATAATTCTTTGAAGTTGCCATTGAATTGCCCAACCTTGAGTATTTGAATTTCCATGAATATTTTAGAGAGGAACCACCATGCTTGCTACTGCACTACTCTGATAAAAAACACTTTATTAACTAGGAAATCCATCTCCCATACTGCTTGTTTCCCCAAAAAGTTTGAAACCAATGAGATAAAAATTATTCCAGGGTCCCATTGCTTGTATTGCACCCCAATAATTAAGAGTGCTCTCCAACCCACACCATTAGATAAGAGGATTCCTGGATCCCATTTTCTTGTATGCATCCTTCGAAACATCATGAGTACCAAATATATATCATCAAAGTACATAACAAAATAATGAAAACGTACATCAAGGATATGCTTCATCAAAGAGTCATGAAAGTGCTTATACCTCCAAGCAAGTAGACCACCATTTTCCAAGTGCATACAATCTTCAAGTGACCCATCAAATCTGCTCCAATGACATAGGTGAGGATCCCATGTCCTATAATGCTGCTTTAAAAGGATGTGATATGCATCAAAATATTCAGCCATGTATTCTTTCATCCAAGAAGTGAATGAAGAACCTCCACTAAAATCTGAACCAAATAATGAGCAGAAAAAACAAGGAGACTTCAAATGACTCAAAGAAGTCTCACCCATACATCCCTGAATGGGAGAATCATAAAGATATAACAAAGTATGTGGATTGCAACAAAAATGTTCTCCAATCATAAATCTATTCACCCAAGTGTTGGATGAAGTTCCTCCAACATAAAATGAATCAAGTGTTGAGCAAGAAAAACCATGAGTCTTCAAGTGACTCAAATGCATATCATAGGTGCATCCAGGAAGATATGTATCATCATAAGGTAAAACAATATGCTGCTGCAAATGTAAATAATGAGGTGCTCTATTAATGTCATCATCAAAAGGCGAGGTAGGAGTTTCATACTCCTCATGTGGCACCATTAGAGAAAACCCTTTCACCCAATTTTCATCCCCAATTGATGTGGCTGAAAAAGAAGTAGGGAGTGAGGAATTATGAACCAACATTAAATCCTTACAACTCTTACCCATTGAAATATTTAATTCATCTTCTCCATAATTGGCAGGTCCAACTATTGTGAGATCATGTGCCTCCTCCAAGGATTTGCAATTCTCTCCATGAGGCAACTCATAATCCCTTTGAACAAGGACAAGTGCTTGTCCTTCTTCTTGTTTGAGTGTAGCATCTTCAAGAACCTACATATCAACATGTACCTCATGTCCCACAATTACATTAGGTTCCTCCTTTGTGGCATAAACCATTTCCTTCTTTTCCTTGAAAAGAGAACCATTGCTCATTATTTTTTCTGAGGTTCTTCCAAATTCACTAACCAACAATTTGAACTATTGCATGAATTTCGTCCACTTGTCTTCAAAGGAATGCTTCAGTAATTTTCTAAACTCCTCATTCTCCTCTAAGGTTCCTTTCTCATCCTTACTCATGGTGACCAAGGAATGCACTTCTTCTCCTACTTCTTCCCTTTCACCAAAGTACATTCAGTTTTAGTTTCTAAGGGTGGTGGCTTATTACTTTGACTCCTGATCTTCATTAATGTTCTACCACATCAAGTTCCAAGACCATGCTCTAATACCACTGTAATGTCCCTTGTTAGGAATTTTATTAAAATGGCAATTTTCCACTTTTTTTCCCTAGTTCGACCTTTGACTAGTTTTTATCTCTAGGTCCCAAATTTTCCCAAAATGATCCCAAATATTCTGAGAATTTATATGAATGATATTAGAACATAAATATGTGTTTCATGGATGCCTTTGGACCTTTAAAATACTTCTTCAAATCCTCTTTCAATTCTGGTCAATGTAGGTAACTTTACTAATGGTTTCCCTTTAACTAGTATTGGTCTCTAGGTCTCAAATTGACTCTAAATGCCTTCAAATATTCAAGGAAGGTGTATGAATGATATTAGGACTTGAATATTATGTTCAGGGATGAAATATGTCCACCAAAATACCTCTGCAAAATATCTTAAGATTCTGTACCAAGTATGCAATTTTACTAGTAATTTGGGGTTCAAATCCCCCTGGGGTAAGTACTGAAAATGGCTTCCCAAATGCCTCCAAACCCACTCAAATTTCTGAAAATTGGTAGGGAATGTATTAAATATGTTATTAAGGTCTAATGTGCACCATTAATTTATTATTATATCTATTCCAACCCTCTCCCATTCAACTGTAAAAATCACCAATTTGACCCTTGGGGAAATAGCACTATTTCTTCTCCCAATGCAATTAAACTGAGTAAAAATAATTCAAATGATCAAGTATAGTACATGAAACTTGTAAAATACATCCATGGAATTACATTAATAAAAAATTAATTAGAGAATCATCCATTCGTTCAAAATCATTAGCATTACATTGATTCACAACAAGGTAGTGGGAAAATGGCACTGTTCTTTCATTAAAATTGAGATTTATACATTTCTACTTGGAATTTCGACCTGAAAATTTTTGGAGATGAATAAAAGAGTATTTAATTCATATTAAAAAATAAATGGGGCATTAGACGCTCCCCCAAAGAGTACAATAGCTCACCAAAAATGCCCTCCCTCAAGGATCAAGAATATGCCATCAAAACTGGAAATGGTTGAAGGAGTGAGCTGCAATATAAGAAACCATGAACTACCCTGTAGCTTACACCTACAAATAAAGAATCCATTAAATATCCAAATGAAAGTTCTGAATGGCCTTTCCAATTACCAACTTGGATGGGAATCTTTCACCCTCGAAATTGGCTAAGGCAAGAAACTAGTCATCCACTAGCTCTCCCTCTTCACAAATGCAATTGCAAATTCTAAAAATGATCAAAATATAGTTTCATTCTTTGTGGTTGACATTTATAAAGTTTTAATGTCCTCCATGGGTTGAATTCCTTCCAAGAGACTCATGCCAACTCAAGTTGGGAAGAGATTCCAAAGAACGCCACTTGTACAACAATTCCTAGTCTCCCACTTACACCAAATCACATGTGGAAGCATCTTAGCTTCCCTAACACCCTTGAGCGCCCTCTTGGAGTCTATTTTTAGCATTGACATGTCATATATGTCATATGTCAGCCTTCAGGTCTGATTTGTGTCATAGGTGTCATAGAATCTTCATCATTGTTGTCATAGAGCTAGGGAATCTAGCCCAAGTGTCTCACTAGCTCCAAATTGCCTCTTCCTCTTCCATGGGAGTTACTCTTCCTCTATATTTTGACCTTGGATTAGTCATGCCATGAATAATACCTTTTATACTCCCCCAAGTATGTTACCATTCACCTTGAATTCGAATTGGTGAGAGAATGATGCCAAGTGCAGTGGGGAAATCTAGCCATATGTGGGTCCCACTTCCTCCATGTGTCTTCATGATCAAATGCGACTTTAATTTTCACTTGTATATATTTATTTAGTTCCTTTATTAATATTTATGCCATTCTAATTTTCAAACATCATTTATTATCCCCATTATTCCAAATCCCAAAGCTTCCACCCCAAACCTAGGAAAGTAGTAATTTTCATCCTTGGCAATTATTTGACCTTTAGCATCAATTTGACAAACTCTTATGAATAGGGCCAATGCGATTAGGTCATTGTGACCCAATTCCAAATTTGGGACATGAAAAATCCCCCCTTCCCAATATTGCTTGTCCTCAAGCAATTTTAAACATGGGTGTTGAAGAACCTGCTTTCTGTATAATTCTTTGAAGTTGCCATTGAATTGCCCAACCTTGAGTCTTTGAGTTTCCATGAAGATTTTAGAGAGGAACCACCATGCTTGATACTGCACTACTCTGATAAAAAACACTTTATTAAGTGGAAAATCCATCTCCCATACTACTTGTTTCCCCAAAAAATTTTAAACCAATGAGATAAAATTTATTCCACGGTCCCATTGCTTGTATTGGACCCCAATAATTAAGAGTGCTCTCCAACCCACACCATTAGATAAGAGGATTCCTGCATCCCATTTTCTTGTCTGCATCCTTCAAAACATCATGAGTACCAAATATATATCATCAAAGTACATAACAACATAATGAAAATGTACATCAAGGATATGCTTCATCAAAGAGTCATGAAAGTGCTTATACCTCCAAGAAAGTAGACCACCATTTTCCAAGTGCATACAATCTTCAAGTGACCCACCAAATATGCTCCAATGACATAGGTGAGGATCTCATGTCCTATAATGTTGCTTTAAGAGGATGTGATATGCATCAAAATATTTAGCCATGTATTCTTTCATCCAAGAAGTGAATGAAGAACCTCCACTAAAATCTGAACCAAATAATGAGCAGAAAAAACAAGGAGACTTCAAATGACTCAAAGAAGTCTCACCCATACATTCCTGAATGCGAGAATCATAAAGATATAACAAAGTAGGTGGCTTGCAACAAAAATGTTCTCCAATCATAAATCTATTCACCCAAGTGTTGGATGAAGTACCTTGCTTCTTATCCACCAGGACTAGGTTGGATACCCATTCCTTCATGTCGATCAGATAAATGAATCCAGCTCTAAGCAATTTCTCTACTTCAGCCTTGATGGTTGTCGCTTTCCGAGGATTAACCAGACGGAGCTTTTGTCTTACAGGTTTAGCATTTGGATAAGTAGTGATGACATGCTCTACGATGGCGGGGTTAATGCCTGGCATCTCCTCGTAAGACCAGGTGAACACATCACATAATTCCTTAAACAGATTGGTATACAAAGTGATCTCTATTGGAATATTTTATATTCCTTGCAAGGTAATAATGTCTTTCTATTATGTCGGAAGATATCCACAATTTTATGTAAAAGTGTAATACATTTATCCCATATTCATTATGGTAAAATATACTCTTGATATTCATTATTATATAAAGAGATGTTATTATGGAGAATTATATTATCCCACATGTAATATGTGAGAGTAATTCCTCCTCATCTCTTAGTATATAATAGAGTCAAGGGATAGTCACATCACTCATCATGATCTATACTTTCACAAGTATTGCTATATTGTATTTGGGGTTATTGACATTGCTCTCTGTAAGTTTGGAGGAGATATTCTGGAGATAATAGAAGACTACCTTCCCATGGATATAGCCCAATTGGGTGAACCACGTATATCTGGTGTACTCTTTTCTCTTGTTCTCTTTATGTTCTTATTTACTGTGATATGTTATTGTTTGCATAGATAGGTAAGCTAGTTTAGTTAGATCCATATCTCTGACATGGTATCAAAGATTGTTGGTATGATCTAGCACCTTCTATTGCTTTCAAACAATATTTTATCATTTGGGCATTGATTATTTCTTGTAGATTTTCTTTCTATTTGGTAGCCATTAGGCTTCTCTTCAGATCTGGGCATATTTCTGCAGTTTCTTATTTATAACCCTAACCTTGTTGTGTAGATTTTTTGCAGAAATTTTTCAAGGGTTTCTTGATGTTGTTTTTGTAGATATATATGATTTTCTGATTCTCTTCAAGGAGATCTATCTTCCGGTTTTCAAAACGGCAATTTTTGTCCAAGTTTGGTAAACTTTGTGCAGGTTTACGTCTTCGACAGATTCGACACTGTTTTCAGCCTCATAACTAGGTCAGTTTTTATCGGAAGTTTTATTATAACCTATTTTTCGAACTGGAAAAGCTATTCTAGATCCACATACGCGGGAATAACAGAATGTTGGGCCTTCCGGTTTCCAAAACAACAACTTTCGTCCAAGTTTGGTAGACTTTGTGCATGTTTCCATCTTCGGCAGATTTGACACTGTTTTCGGCCTCATAACTCAGTCAATTTTTATAGGAATTTTTATTATAACCTATTTTTGGAACAGGAAAATCTGTTCTGGATCCACCCACGTGGACATAACAAAATTCTGGGCAAGTCTGGGCACTCAATCAAAGGGTTGTAAGTAAAAGTGTCTCTTTCCTTTACTGTTTTTTTTTCTAACTGTTTTTTTGCAGATTTAGATCAGTACAGTAAAGTGTTTTCTCATTTTTTTGTTATTCACTGTCTTTCTCTTGTCATTTCTAGCATTTGGGTTTCTAGGCAAAATTTCTATCATTATGACTTCAGAAGTAGCTTCTAATCCTGAACTTGTTGGTGCTAACTATCTTGCATGGAAGAGAAAAATGATTGATGTTCTCAGGAGTAAGAATCTATGGAGGATTGTTAATGGTGAACAGACGAAATCTGTTGATGCTCAAGCTTTGGCTATATGGGAAGATAAATTTGATCAAGCAACAGGGCTCATTGGTCAAACAGTTGCAGATAGTCTTCAGGTAAGTATAGAGGCAGAAGAAAGCCCCGTTGAGGTATGTAAAATTCTTGCTTCCTTATTTGATAAATCTGATGATGTTTCTGCTTATTACCTTGAAAAGAAGATTTATGAGCTAGATCCTACTAACTTTGATAGAGTATAATTATATCTTGCTGAAGTGAAAACTTTAAATGAAAAGTTAAATAATTGTGGTAAAGATTACAAGAAAACAAACACTGCTCTTATAATTCTTGTTGATCAAAAATTTCCATCTTGTTGTGATATGTTCATTCAAACTAGGAATATAGCTCTTGAATTGTCTTCAAATACCACAAAACCTACTTTTGATGATTTTTGTAAAGGATTGATTAATGAACAAGAAAGGTTAATTGTTTCAGGATAACTAACACCTAATAAGGCTCTTATGGCACATAATAAGACTCCTAAGAAAAGTTTTAATAATGTTAAAGGTTCTAATTCACAAACTTCAAATCCTACTAATAACTCTGGTAATGCTTCTAATGCACATCATGACAATAGTCAGAATAAGAAAGTGTATGATCCTTGTAAGCATTGTGGTAAAACTAATCATCCTGAAAAAAAATTCTTTAAATTAAAACGTTTAAAAGCTAAAGCTAAAAAGAATGGTTCTAATGAATCACAAGTAGCTTTGTGTGCTTATGTTGGTTCTTCTAGTAATTCTTCTTCTAATGTGGAATGGATCATGGATTATGGCGCTTCTAAACATATGACTGGTAATGCTTCTTTATTTTCATCTTATGACAATAATAAAAACACATCTCAGAAAGTATCTATACGTGATGGTAAACAACTTTCTGTAATTGGTTCTGGTAATGTTAATGTTTCTAATGGTCAATTGAAAGATGTTTTTCACGTTGAAAATATGCTTGTCAATTTGCTTTCTATTTATCGTGCATGTTATAAAGGATTTAAATTTGAAGCTTGGCCTGATAAATATGTTCTTAAAGATATCAATCAAAATTTCAAAGTAGTTTCTTCTGGTCCTGTTGATCATACTGTTGGTTTATATAAATTTGTTGGTTTTAATTCAACTAAAAGACAACCTTTTTATTCCTATGTTGCTCATGTTGATGAACTAAGTAAATTATGGCATGAAATATTAGGTCATTTTAATTATGGTAAAATGCAAATGTTAACTAAAATGGTACTTGGCTTGCCTAATGTTTCGTCTACTAACGGTGTTTGTGAAGGTTGTGTTCTTGGTAAACATCATATAGAAATGTTTGATAAAGGTAAAGCTTGATGTGCTAAAGAATCTTTGCAATTAATTCATAGTGACATTTGTAGTCCTCTTGAAGTTCCTTCTATCTCCAATGCAGTTTATTTTCTTTCTTTTATTGATGACTTTAGTAGAAAATCATGGGTTTATTTTTTGAAACATAAAAGTGAAACTTTTTCTAAATTTCCAGTATTTAAATCCTTGGTTGAAAACGAATCTGGTAAAAAGATTAATATTTTAAGAACTGATAATGGGGGGGAATTTATTAAGAAAGAAATTGAATTATTTTTATCTAAGCATGGAATTCAACATCAAAATATTGTTCCTTACACACCTCAAAAAAATAGTGTTGTTGAAAGGAAAAACAGAACTTTAGTTGAAATGGCTAGATGTATGCTTTATTCTAAAGGATTACATAAGAAATTTTGGGCCGAAGCCATAAGTTGTGCTAACTTTATTTTAAATAGAGTTCCTACAAAAGCTGTTAGGCATGTTACCCCTGAGGAAAAATGGAATGGTAGAAAACCGGATATTAGTAACTTTAAAGTGTTTGGTTGTGAATGTTGGGCTCATATTCCTGATGAAAAATGGTAAAAGTCAGAACCCAAGTCTCACAAGTGTATATTCATTGGTTATTCTGAGGATTCTAAGGATTATAGGTTGTTTTATCCTTCTAATCAAAGTGTCATCATCAGAAGAGATGTTCAATTTATTGAAGTCTCGCCACCACCCGAGTCTATAGAACCTCATGTTACTTTGAATATTCCCTTATCACCTGTTCCTCCTATCTCGATTGCTCCTTCCAGTTATGTGACTGATATTAGTTCACCTTCTTCTTCTTCTTCTTCAAGTATTCCACCTGAATGTCTCGAAGCTCCTGAAGTGACTTCTATCCCTTCTAACCTTCCGGTTTGGGTTCGAAAAACACTTGAATATGCAGGAAGTGATATCGGAATCCCTTCTGATACTCGTAGAACTAGATATAACTTTGCTCTTATGACCAAAGTTTTGGCCACAGATGATCCTACCTCTTATGCTCAAGCTAAGGGTAAACCTTATTCGGAACAAGCTATGACTGCTGAGTATGATTCTCTTATGAAGAACAAGACTTGGTCTCTTGTGCAACTCATCTTGCTTATAGTCCGGTATATCACTCCAAGACAAAGCATCTCGATATTGATGCTCATTACATTCGAGTTCTCATTGCAAATGGTGTTCTTTCTCTTGAGTATTGTCCTATTGATCAGCAAGCAGCCGATATATTCACCAAATCCTTCACAGCAGCGAAGTATGTGCATCTTCGTTCCTTACTAGGGATGAGGGAAGTTGTCATCAAGGGGAACAATAATGACTCCTTCCTTCCTTAGTAAGTGGGATTTTATCCCAGCCATTATTAAGGGGGAGTGTTGGAATATTTTATATTCCTTGGAAGGTAATAATGTCTTTGTATTATGTCGGAAGATATCCACAATCTTATATAAAAGAGTAATACATTTATCCCATATTCATTATGGTAAAACATACTCTTGATATTCATTATTATATAAAGAGATGTTATTATGGAGAATTATACTATCCCACATGTAATATGTGAGAGTAATTCCTCCTCATCTCTTAGTATATAATAGAGTCAAGGGATAGTCACATCACTCATCATGATCTATACTTTCACAAGTATTGCTATATTGTATTTGGGGTTATTGGCATTGCTCTCTGTAAGCTTGGAGGAGATATTCTGGAGATAATAGAAGACTACCTTCCCGTGAACGTAGCCCAATTGGGAAAACCACGTATATCTGGTGTACTATTTTCTCTTGTTCTCTTTCTGTTCTTATTTACTGTGATATGTTTTTCTTTGCATATATAGGTAAGCTAGTTTAGTTAGATCCATATCATTAACAATCTCCTCGAGAGAACAATCAGCTCCAATGAAAAGGCTTTCCACAACACTAGGTTTGATAGAGATATCGATCGGTATGGTTCTCGATATATTTTCCATGTTACCTTTAGCATATATCGTTTACGTAGAAGGATTGACGAAAAAATCGATATCCCCACCAAGTCTCACCGAGAACTCTCCATTCTCTATCTTGTCTAGATCAAGAAGAAATTAGGACCTATGATGCATGTGTTCCCATGGATGATCCAATCCTACCATGGCTTCCAAAATGGCCTCATCAAAGGGAAACACAGTATCCAAACAATCAAACGAGTGGATCGAGTTGACTGACCATGCGAGTGCATAGTCCATATCTAACTTTGCGGAGATAGACGAAGTCGAGATATGTTCTGCTACAGCATTATGTGATTCTTGATAAGCCACTTCTACAACAAACAGGGACACGGTTGGTTCTGACTAAGTAGGGAAAATCCACAGATCAGTTGTTTGACTGACCGTGAAAGTATCCAAAGATGAACAATCAGTGGTACTCGTAGTACCAATAAAATTAATGGGAGCGGGTAGGTCGAATGTTCCCATCAGTGATGAATACATGCCTACTCCCAAACTGTCACTGGGTGGGTGAGACTGATCAATCAATGGGATTGTAGAATCTGATGAAGTATTGTTGTTTTTCTGATTAAATGAAAGTTGATCAATAGTGATGATATTGCCTTCATGCGGGAACATAAGTACCTAGAAAATGGATGATGGGAGCACTTGCATCGCATACGTCCAGCTCCTTCCTAACAACAAATTGTAATCAAGAGGATCATCCAACACTTCAACCTCCATAGACACCAACTTACCGGCGAGTTCAACTTCAAATGCGGGAAAGACTCTGTGTGGACGGAAAGATCTGCCATCAAAAGTTGTAAGTATAGTGTTGGAAGGGGCTAACTCAGGCGATGCTATGGAATTCCAGCAGGATATCGACATTACACACGTAGACGCGCCCTCATCTACAATTGTCCATCCAATGGTTTTGGGACAATGGACTATTTCAATCTGGAGGGCTACGTGATACGGTAATCGGGGTTTTATGTTAGACATATCAAATTGAGCAAGCATACTAGATGACTCCATGCTCCCTATCACTGCTAGAAGTGCATTCCACTACAAAGGACAGCTCTGCAAGACTTATAGTGTGGACATAGCACAAGGTGTTTGGGCCGGATCCTCTGCAATGTTGTAGTTCGGAGAAGCCTGTGCGCTAGGGTTGTGTACGACCTGGTTGAAGACACATTTCGGGATCTTTGGAAAAGGATCCACAGGTCTTTCAATGTGAAGAGATGTAGATTTTTTGGGAATGTACTTATCTTTCTGCTGCGATCCCGGGGAATAATTCCTAGCTAGAGTTTGCAAAAGCATATCTGAATTAACCATGTTTATGAATGATTGATCAGCTGACGAGACATGAGTTGTGTCCCTAGCAATAGAGTTGCTAGTAGATGAACCTTTCCCGTGAGGGAATGGGTCCTTCAGAACAGCTAGTTTCTTCTCACGGAGGAACTTTTGGGATTCTTCCATCAGTGGGAACTGGTGGGTGAGGTGGTCATCCTTACATAACTTGCAAGGAAACTTGACTTTCTTTTTATCCTTCTTTCCCTCCTCGGAATTTTCAGTGTTTTTGGGATTTGAATGGTTCCCCTCCCATTTATTTCCCTTCTTTTTGTTGTTGGGTTTTCGAGGACCCTTTTGATTAGTCTACACTTGTTGTACAGATTCGGTTGTAGAAGGGGAGGCTGCAACAATAGTTGCATCTTCAGCAGACTGCTTTACAGATAAAGCATGAACTTGCTTGGTCAAAGTTTCAAATGCTGCTGAATATACTGAATCGACGATGCCATCGGCATGCGGTCCAGGATTAGGTTTACCTAGATCAATATTAGATCTCGCTGTGTTCGGTATGATCTCGTACAGGATACTAGATTGAGCATATACAAGATCAAGTTGCTGGGTCCTGAGTATCGCTTATAACTCCGAAGACACTCCAGAAGTTGCTACGTCCTTAGATTTATAAGGCAGGAGTGATTTCAAATACCACTCCAACAGAAACTTTGTAGGGATTTCAACCTTAATGAGCCTCTTTCGCCTTTGCCACTCCTGAATGTGGTCAGATAAGTGAGTGGCCTTGTTTTGTCGAAAATTTGACAAAAGATCTGTACCGGCATCATACCGGACAAGAAGTTGAAAGTAGTTCAGAAAGACTATTGCCAAATCCCAAAAGTTGTCATACGATGCGGAAGGTAGTTCAATGTACCACTTATCCGCGACACTAGTCAAGTTCCTTTGAAAGAGCCTCAACCTGATGGAATCGTCATTCAGAGAGTTGGAAGAACACCAGAGATGAAAAGTAGTGACATGATCACTAGGATCTTCCCCAATCTTGCCTTCAAACTTTAGGATGTCAGAAGGAAATTTGGTTGGGATTGGTGGCCATGCCGGGTTATGGCGCACTGGATCATTCATTAGTTTCGAAAGATTTGGAAATTTTAACATTGCCAGAAAAGGAAAACGAGGTCGAAATGATGGTGTTCGGTTAATAGGAACTTGGTAGGTGTAACCTTCCAAGACCCAGTTCCTGTACTGCTAGTTGGGGATTCCCCCAGCCATCAGTTGTGAAGTGTAAGCATTATTAAAGCTGCACCAGCCAAATGATAATGGGTTGCTTCCTTGGGTGTTTTTCCACTGTGGTTGGGTGTTATCCCCTCCGTAATGTGGGTTAAAAAAGTTACCACCCCCTCCACCAAACAACAAAAAGGGGGTACTCCCTACAGGTATATTGGATGTTTTCACATTCGATGAATGCACATTAAAACCTGTTAAGGGGTTAAACACAGGTATAGATGTAGTAGACGAAACGGGCATCGATCCCACAAAAGGTGTGGAAGGAGCTATGTTTCCTCCAAACCAATGAAAACCATGAATGAAAGGAGCAGACTGTGGATTACCCTGAGACTGTTTTGTAAAAGGATATGATGTGAATGGCACTAAAGGTATCCCTGAAAAAGGGATATTATACGATCCCACAGTGGAACCAAAAGGAGTAGCTGATGTTGAAGCAAAAGAGCTTGGCATACCTAAGGAACCAATGTAGAAACTAAACGAAGGGCTTGAAGCAGAAACAACCTGCAAAGAGCTAGGTTTCGTTGTGTGTGAAAATGAAGGAGAGAAACCTCTCGATACAATAGATGAATTAGGAGTGTGGGGAAATCCTAACTCGTCTCCTGAACTAGCCATGAAAGAACCAGGTGTAAACCGATACAAACTAAACTCTGGTTGACCTAGAGAAACTACACTTTCAAGTAAAGGATTGTTAGGTCCTGTCAAAGGAGGGTTGAAGGTTGTGTTAAACTCTTGAGTGGTTAGGTCTTCAAACTCAACAGTATCCTGAACCTATTGATAATTAGTTATGAGGTGTGGTTCTCTAGGTGGTTCTGTAGTACCCGTAAGTTCGTATGAACCACGGTAATCAGTCCTCCAGCGTCGAGGTGGTGGTGGAGGTTCCACTGTGTGTGGGGGAAGGTTTTGCAAGCTTCGTGACCTACGAAGAGGTTGGTTCTCCACAATTATAAAAAATAGACTAAGTGTAGAAACCTAGTGACCACTAATGACTAATAAGCAAAGAGAATACCACTCAAAATTTCCTATAGTAACCAAGATCAGGAAAACAATGATTATATTCTCAAAAGTCAGTCTAGGATGATGAGGTCCCAGAACAAACTAGTAGAATATCGAAGGTCAATTACACGACGTCTAATGCAGGTCCACTGGGTGCAAATGTTTAATCACCAAACCTCCCTCGCGGGATTACTGTAGAGGGTTACCTTCTGTGTCTGTCCTAGGTGTAGTGGAAATAGCCTTCCACTATACCTGTGTCGAGACCTAAGGTCAATATTCTAAGGATACCACAGTTACGAAAATATCCACGGGGACAGTTGCAGGTCCAACCAAAACGCATGGGCAGGGTAGATAAGCCCAAATCCAGAAATGCACAAGGCACTAATGGACCCCCGTACGCGAAGCCTCCATGGTGTATGCTTGAAAGGAAAGTGGGGGGGTTTCCCCAATAGTTTCAGTCTCACACAACCTCGTGCTTAACTCCGGTTTAAGTGGAGCTTCCCAGAATATTTTGATAAGAGTGGGTTTACCTAAAATATTGCCTCACTACAATTTTTGAGCAATGAAACAATTTCAGAAAGTTTAAAGTGATCTATTCCGAAATCCTAGACTAAGCTAGTTGGTGTAGTGTCAAACCTAAAAAAGAAAGATTACTAATTGATTTTATTAGATGTTATTTTTAGAGGTTGTTTCTTACTCAAAAGGTAGTGTTGTGTGCGGTATGTTTATGATGAAAGTAAAGTGTGTACAATGATGCATAAAAATTCACAAAATTCTTTTTTGTTTTATAACTTTCAAAACAAAAACTAGGCATTCCTAAGCATACAAATTTTATTTTTCAATTTTTTTATTTTCAAAGTTAATAGTAATGCAAACTATCCTACCTCGAAAATGATAAATCTTCTAAGCAAGTTCTTGATTTTTCAATTTTTGACCTTTTTCTCTAACTATGAAAGAAAATAAACGATAAAGATTTATCAAAAGTGTAAGTAAATACAAAGGGCCCAAAGCTTATAACAAACAAATCAGAAGACCGACAAAGACTTTAACCTACAGAGTTGTTTCACTGAAAAAACTCAAAATTTTGAACAAGATGCAAAAAAAAGAGGAAAAGCTTAGGTGTAAAGTAGAAAAGTAGAAAACTAAAGAAAAGTATCCACCAAACAGAAAGTAGGCAAGCAAACCAGGGCAACTTTACAACCACAAAGACCCAAAGATAAAACTACCAAAGAGACTCTTAAACAAACTCATATTGACCTGAACAAATGTTCAGGGGGTATCCAAACAATCAAGTCCTTTCAAAACCACAAAGAGACCCTACTGAGATAAAACCCTAATTAAAAAGTAAAAACTTAGGAAAAGTGCATGGTTCCTATATGAGACAACTCGCGGCTGACCCGCGGGTCTATAAGCAGGAAACGCGCAGCTAGGGCACAAAGTGCACGACTGCAACTACTGGAAAGTCACGGAAAGGATTCAAAAGAACCTAAAAAAAAGAAAGGAAACCACACAAGTGACTGAATCGAATGAATAACTCAGAAAAGGACCTTTGAGAGGCTATAACTAGACCTAGAAAAGACATAGGGGTGTCTCAACAACAGCGGAAAAAGAAAGAAAGGCTCAATGACAGACCCAACACCCAAAAATAAAACCCTATAACAAAAGGTCCACAATTAAAGGGATGTCCGTGACTGTATATACTAACAACCTACGCATGCAACTATAAGTTGCGGGTTGTATTGCTATCAACTCACGCACAAGATAGAAAATGCGTGCCTAGATATACAGGAAACACGCGCACGAGGACTGATAGAAGAAGAAAAATATTTGCAAACTCAACACTGGACTAGATAAAAAAAAGGAAATCAACAAAGATACCTTTGAAAACTTCACAGAAAGCCAGAAAGCTGTAAAAACTGAAGAAAACCTAAAAAGATCCCTAGAGCATAAACAAACAGGTGGTCCCCAGTGGAGTCACCAGTTCCGTTGTTAGGGATTTTATCTTGTAGAAGGGGATAGATGCTACCAACGTACATGGGGCTAACAGATAGATACATAGGGATTCACATTCATTACTATAAATAAATGAGATTAGGGTTTAGGAAAGAGTACCTTATTTATGGTGGTTGGTCCTAGCTTTTTGCCCAATCTCCACAGCAATATACCTGCAAAACACACAGACCTTCCTCAAAACGATTTGACTATAAACATATAATGATATTGACAAACAATATAACATTAATTATAATCAAAATTCAATAGAATTAACACGTTATTGGTACGGGAAGAGTATCTCGATCATTATTGTCAAAGAAATGCAACAAAATACAACTAATGTACCTCATCTTGCTTCAAGCACTTCTGCAACCATGTTCAGGGCTCCTGCTCCTCTCTTGACTTGGAATTCCTTCAGCATAGCAATATCTCTCTCTCCATTGGCCCCTTCCTCATGGCTTCCTCTTGTATTTATGGCCAAGGAAGGAAGTTAGATTCTTTAGGCAGTTTAATTGGGAAGTTGGGGGAGTTACAATAACAAACTCAACTAATCCCAATTCAATTCTTAAAATATTTTTCAATTTCATCTTAAGATACCTACGAGTATGACATTAAGAAACAGGCGCATGGTGCACGACTAGTTCTCTTAGCAACTCATGCATACAACATTTAAGTGATGTCCGTTGATTGTCAATATTGGGACCCGCGCATGACTCGCAAGATGTCAACTATTAGACTCGCGACTTTCCAATGAAATATGCAGAAAAAATAAGGTTTTCAGCTGAAGATGTGGGATATCAGCACTAAGTCATCTAGCTCTTCCATCCATAGTGTCCTTTTGTGTGACCGACAGGGAAATGTGATCACGGAAGGAGAAGTGTTGATTTGACCTATAACAGATGCCCCCTAACGTGTGAGGTCAGAGGGAAACGATGGCCGAAATTCATTGCAAACCAAGTAAGAGGAGAAGCAAGGAAACCACAGGACAAAGTCACAAAAGTACCTGAAAACAACAACCAAGGTCACGAGAAATTACACTCTTGACATCAACTAGATGTTCAGTATGATAGAACATAATCTCCAATACATAACTGGGAGATGTATATAGCATGGCCATTGAAATACAAGCGTGGATCCATGTCAAAAATAGGAGATCATAGCCATAACAACAAGCTGGATCTATGTCTCATTAAGAGCCAAAAATGAGTGTGGCTCAGTCTTGCGCAACTTGGGTAATAACATAAATATGATAATGCTATTACAGTCCCAAGGTCTTTATCCAAAACATCCCAAGGTACGAACCCTATCAATGTGAATAAATAAGATGGAGCCGAACATGGGGGGTATCGTTTGATAACCGGTCTTTGATGTATATCGTTAACAAACGTGAGGGTGTCCACCAATAATGGAAATGGGGCTCAAGGTACCTAGTACATTCTAACAAGTGTGAATAAGTGGACTTGAATTCAAACACTTGAAGAATCCATCGAATAGAAGACATTGATGTATTCCCACTATCCAATAGCGAGGGAAATTGCCACTAATGACTACAATCCCCAAGGTACTATCTGAAACTCTAAACTTCATTCCCAGGGCGTGATGAGATGAAGTCGATGGGAAAAATTACGTTGGAAGGAAGGCCTTAATGCATCCTCCATCATCCAACATCAGGAACACTCAAAATATTGAGTTGATTTGGAGTAGGACTGATACAAGATGAAACAAACTAACACCAAGGATGGTCGACATACGACGTCAAGGTAACTGCAGAATGGCCGACACAAGCTGTATCCTCGAATAGTGAGCACGACACAAGAGTGACTTAGGTAGCTTTTAACATAACGGGAATGTGATATAAACCTGCAATGTAGGATACATTGGCAGATTCTCTGTATGATTGTAAGAGTAACAAATTGAAGGAGTAGAAACTCTGAGATCAAGTTTATCCTATGGTCAAAAACTGAAACCCAACTGAATGATAGACTCAAAAAGGTGCTTTGTTCAAGGACATGACTGACTTGTTTCCTTTAAACTAAAAAGATGTTTGATACCCTTCCCTTCCCTTTTCACTTTTTATCAAAGAATATCTTTCTTGTTGGTTTTAATGAGTCCAAGAAAGAAAACGCAATAGTCTCTCTTCATTTTTGAAGCAAGCTCGAAGAAAGAGGGAGAAGATTGATTGATACAATTCCAACCTTGTGTTAATTTAATGATCCCATGGGAGGAAAACTCGATACCTTCTTCATTTTTTACAGAGTTTGAAGAAGAGATAGACGAATACTCTATAACACTGATCCATGGATTTTAATATCGAGCCTGGATCGGTTCATGCTCTTCGGTGTTTTCTTTTTTGAGGAGTTTGAAAAACTTAAACAATAACTCCATACACCTACTGTGGATTTTAGTATCGAGCCCGAGTTGGTATGTGCTCGCCGGTGTTTTCTTGTTTGAAGAGTATGAAAAACTTAAACAATAACTCTATATACCCTCTCATGGATTTCACATCGAGCCCGAGTAGGTAAATGCTCGCTGGTGTTTTCATATTTCGAGAGTCTGAAAACCCTAAAGAAGACTCCTAAAGGTCATTTTTCGTACAATTAGTCTCCTCACTCGAAAAAGTGTAAAATGATGAGAGAAGAACTCTTCTAGCCACATATGACTAGAGTATACCATTTTTGTAAATGATCCACAAAGGTCCGGAAAATGGGTAAACTTATACCTAAGTGGATGTCGCTTCAAATCCTTTAACGAGTCTGAAATGACAATTATACTCGACGATCTTGTTTATTTTGAAAAAGTCTAACAAGGGTTTCAAAAGACTTTATAAGCTTCAAGGACACTAAGTTCCATGACTTGTCGAGCGATGAAATACTATCAACAACTAGATTAGTGATATATAACATGATCATGAAAGATTCCTTAATGACATAGAGTAACAGGAAAATACTGTACCTAATTGACATGTCGTGAAGGAAAATAAACCTTAATAGATCATCATTGTGAAATATAGTGAGATTCGTCATTTTCACTTTACCTAATCAACAAAAACTCAAAGAGCATATCAGTGAATTAAATAAAGTGTTTAAAATAATTTTGAAACTATACCAAAATATAAAAAGTGGGTAAAAATTTGTTTTAATTTTTTATAAACAGTTTCAAAAATATAACAAACTCACCATTTCAAAGTTTGGGGCAAAAATTGGAAAACCAACCTCTACTCCCATTGCACATTGCGATCACTCCAGGTTACCGAATCGACTTCCGACACTTACAAGTAAGTATTTTGTTCCCTCTCCTTCATTTCAATCCAAACTTTCAGTTTTTAAATGGTTATTTTGTTTTTTATTAAGCGTTTTTATTTTAGGTCTGCGTACCCGCAGGTTCCCTTGTGGCAGACCCACGCATACGTTGAAAGTGTGCAGATATGTTGTAAAGGAACTCATGGGTAGCCGCTACTGTCTAGTAGAGACAGTCGTGCACACAGCAATAAAAATGAAAAAACAAAAAATCTAATGCATGAAATGATTGGCTAAATGCAGGATGGTTTTAACTTGCTGAGAGAGAGAACATGAAGACATGGATAGACATGCCATGGGGGATCCATTGACCCTCAATGCGTTAAGAAGGTGTGGGTGGCTTAAATTCTATCGGACCACCAACATGCAAGCCCAAACACACTTGCTTGAAATGATTGTGCATTACTGGGATGCAGGTCAAGGGGTCTTCAATCTCCAAGGGGAGATCCTTGAGCTTACCATTGATGACATATATTTTATAGCTGGTATCTCCCGAAGAGGGGAGATGGTGAAACTTAAAGGCACATTCCGAGGTGCGGGTGCTCTTTCCATACAAGACTGCATCAATGCATACTGTCTTCCAGGCACAGTGAAGAGCGGCAGTCAAATTTCAATAGCGAGTATTGCGAGCTTTCCTTTGAAATTTATTCTAAGTGTTTTAAATAGAATAGGGGGAAGTGCAACGCAACATCTTGCATATAAAAACTACATGCAAGTTGGCATAGATTATTTGCGTAGATTTTGTTTTTATTGGTGTTCCGATCTACTAATGAGTATGAAACACCAACTTACCGAGTGTAGAACAGGTAGGAAAAAGAATTTCGGCTATGGTAGTATCCTTTGCACCTTCTTCTTCGAGAGGGTCCCTGCTTTGAGTCCGGGAATGGCCTTGCCCCCACTAAATACTCGCGAGCCACTCATGACTCATTGGGGAGACATATTCAAATGCTAAGGTGGTGGTGAGACTAGCCTCTCCTATGCCGATGAGGATTATTTGGCGTGGTGGGGTCGGCAGGTGTCGACATTGGAGCATTTTCCCTATGCGGGGGTGGACTTTCGTGGTGACCCCGAGTTATATCTACCTCCAAGATCTTCCTGGGGAGAGATGGGTAAGAAAAAACTTATTCTTTTTGAAAATTTATTTCATTTTTTCAGTTTATATGTATATAATTTTTTGATGAGTTTAGAGTATTAATTAGTTTGTCTTATGCAGATGTTGGACCTGTGCGCCCCGAGGTACATCCTCGCACTTTTGTACAACCAGTCGAGCTAGGGATAGCCAATGCCATGCTGACGAGTATAGAGGGAAATATGAGTCGACTGACTCATGACATCCCTACTTACAATATTGAGTGTATGCCGCTCGGGATGCAGGAGGATGTTGTGGGTGTGCCCCTAGCGTGGATTCAACTACTTAGGAAAGTAGCTAGACTGGTTATCTGTTACAGAGAGGCTGTAGCGGAGATGGAAGAGGACCCTCCTTCTCCATAGAGGAGGAAGTATATGTATATTTTTTAGGCCATTGAGCCCATTTTGTATATTGATATGACATTGAGACAGACTTGTTCACCCAAACTCATATATTTTTTTTACATGGCTTATAGATAGTATCAGCTTTATTTACATGTGTGTCTTATCTTTATGTGTGAATTGTTTGTTATGATTGTGTATGATGTAGATGCCAATCTAAAACATAGTTTTGATATGAATCAGCTAAAGCATTTAAATTCCTTGAAATGTGTTGATATGTAATATAACCAAATTGTCTTTCAAGCAACCGAACTCGTAAGAACTGACGCAACAAAATAGGATCTCTAACTTGAAATTCACCCATTAACTGAAACACAACTAACTACAAGTTGAGTCTTACCTCCATACGTGAAATGCCATGATGAAGAGCATCTCAGAGTAACTCAATGACCCTACTATACTCAGCTACATTATTTGTTGTGGGTCCCAAGCAATCCCCTCCCGAAGACACAAGTTGGTCAGACGGTGAGTAAATAAACCAAGTTTTTGCAGCCAACTAACGAGTGTGGAGACTAGCGCCATCAGCAAAACCTATAAATTATTCATCCGACATCTGAAAACACAAACCAATAGACACATAAGACGCAACAATAACCATAAGCAAAGCTGATTCTACAAAAATGTACAACTATAATACATGAAAAAGCATAGAGCCTTAAGCGTAATACTTTTTTCAGGTAGATCCCATTTCTAGGATCAGGAAACTTGTTACCCTCATAATCAGTCAGCTCGTAAGCACCCTTCTTCAGAACTTTAGAAGCTATGTAAGGCCCGAGCCACATAGACTTGAACTTTCCTTCCCCCAAGGGTTCCTTGTCCTGGTCGTAAAGCAGGACAAGGTCTCCTTCGAGAAAAACCCTGTGTTTGATAGAGTTATCATATTGATGTTTGACTCGACTCTTATGAGCCTTGTTTGTTGTAAGCGCATCACAGCGATGCTCATCAAGATGTTCTAGGTGCAACAAACGTTTTTCCAAATCTGAAGTGTCGAGAAGCAACTGAACAACTAACTTCAAAGAAGGGATTTCACATTCAACCGGAATAACCGCTTCCACCCCATGAATGAGTTGAAAGGGTGAGAATCTCGTAGCGGTCTTAACATTAGACTGGTACACCCAAAGAGTTGGATACAACATGATGTGCCTGTTGGATCGAATGGCATTAATGGTCCTTTGAATAATGGTCTTCAAAGTTTTGTTGACTGCTTTGAACTGACCATTCGCCTGTGGATAAAATGAGGACGAATGTTCTTGTCGAAAACCTAGAATAGTATATAAGTCAGTCATCATGTTGTTCTGAAAATGTCGACCATGGTCCATAACGATTTCTTTGGGAATACCAAATCTAGCAATGATCTGGTTAAATATGAAGTAAGCAGTCATTTCTCCATCTTCTCTCACAGTAGGCATTGCCTCGGCCCACTTTGTGATGTAGTCGACAGCAACAATGATGTGTTGGTGTCCCCCTACCGAAGCTGGATTACACATCAAGAAATAAATCCCCCACTTGGTGAAGGGGCATGCTGTGATTACAGAGTGGAGAAGAGAAGGGTGTGCTTGCATCTTCTTAGTGAAAAACTGACAGGGTTGACAATGTTTCAGAGCTTCCTCACAATCTTTGAAGATCGTAGGCCAGAAGTGACCATCATGCAGTATCTTTTGAGTTGTTTCCAACCCATAAAGATGACCTCCATAGGCTCCACTGTGAGCATCATTAAATATTGCTTCTGCTTCCTCTAAGGTTAAACAACAACGCAAGATGGAATCAACCCCACTTATGTATAAAGTATTAGAAATGATCAGGTAATTCCGTGCATGGTGTTTTAACTTCCGTCATTCATCTCGAGAGAAAGTGGGAGGACACCTCAAAGTCTGGAGATAAACTAAAATATCCCCATACCATGGGTCAGAGGGTGCAATGAGGAAGATGTGCTCATCTGGGAATGATGATTCTTCATCATTGTTCACTATGTCACTCAGAAACTCTGAAATAAGTTATGCGAACACCAATGATTTCTTTGACTTAGCTAACTGTTGCTTGGTTTTTCAACCAAG
Organism: Larix kaempferi; assembly: GCA_027924585.1. Taxonomy (NCBI): domain Eukaryota; kingdom Viridiplantae; phylum Streptophyta; class Pinopsida; order Pinales; family Pinaceae; genus Larix; species Larix kaempferi. Next base: position 16,116,007 of record BSBM01000362.1, read on the forward strand.
CATGTGCAATGATGCACCTGCTAATTAGTAGCAGCAGTCTCAAATAAAGCAATGTAAATAAGCAAATATAAACCATAGATTAATGGCAGTAAACAGTGAAATAAAGAATTCTAGATTAATAACAATAAAAAAATTGATTCATAAGCGTGTAAATAAAATTTAAAACTCTTGTATTACCTCAAATGGTGAGGATGGTGAGTTTTGGGCAGCTCCAAGGTTGAGATGCTCCAATGTCCAATGGTCTCTTCTTCTCCAATGCTTCAATGGTTGGACAAAGCTCAAAAGATGGGAAAAGCTCAAGATGGATTTTGGCAGCATGAGGATAGGATGAAATATGGATGATAAGTGAGGAGCCCCTATCACCTTTTTATAGTTTTTGGTGATGGGGAATACCATTATGGTTTTAAAGAAACCAATGCTATTAACCAACATGGTCTAGGTCTCTTTTTTCCTCTTTTTCCTTTTTTTGAATATTTTTTATATTTTTATTCCCTTTTAATATTTTTTGGGAATTTTGGACCCTTTTTGAAGGTTTTTTGTGTTTTTTGAGAAAAAATACATAATTTGAGGGGAAAAAAGGTGTATCACTGTATTATGGTCTTTTTGGTGACCTTTTGATGGTTTTGGAGGCTCAAATGGTGGAAAAAGTGGACAAATGGGTCATGTGATTAAGGGAATGAGCTAGTGAGCACTTTTTGGGTGTTAACAGATTGCCCTCTAATGTGTGAGGGCAGGAGCTCATCGTATGGCCGATAAACATCATAGTTCTTTTTTTTTTCCTCGGGTTTGGAGAAGAGAAGAGACCGATTAGAGACTGGAACAACGGCCCCTTGGAAGCTGCAAAAACTGAAAAAATACATGGCCTCAAAATGAATGAGGAATAATCTCTGATTATGGACGAGGTGAGCATACCCATGCTCGTATCAAGACATATACATAACAATTAGGCCCAAGAAGGGGGACCTGAATAATACATAAAAATATGTTGGTACATCATAATGGTCCAGAGGGGACACAACACTGGGATGTACTCATGGTCATACCATGACTGATCTCAATAAATGATAAACTGGAAAAGAGCAACAACCATTCTGAATAAGGTTTCAAAAGGGTTGATGAACTGCTGGAGCTGAAGGTGTCCAACATCTGTAGGGACTCAATTAGACTCTCAAATGTGGAAGAGTCAGTAAATGAGTCAACTTCTAAAGAGTATATGTAACTGTATACTCGAGGGAGTATAAAACTGCAGTACATCTCAAAATTGTCGCCAAGCGCAACCCGAATATCCATAGGAATATGTAACTGGTTGTTTCCTTAATTAGACTCTCAAATGTGGTAGAGTCAGGTGATATTCGGGGTCTTCAACAAATAACCGAAAGGAACGATACCTTGTACGAATCTCAACGATGATATCAAGATGTTGAAGTCGAGCATGTGAGAAGCAATCATTTGGAGAGGCACTGAGGACTCCTTTCGAAATGATCCATAAGCACTCATCACTAATGGTGATGAGTCCAAGGTACAGGGACCTCTGGGTCTATCCTCTGGAATAGATTTGGTTGGCGTCAACAGAGGGAGACCGGCAACTACCAAGGCAATGATGTTTCCTTCATAGGAGCGCGAGGTGTACAAATGAAGTGTGATAGTACTAATGGTAGGACTGACATACTGTGGGAATGGGGCATAACTGGGGTTATAGAGGGGGTGGACTCAAACTTCCTTTGTTCAGAGCATGATGACATGGTTGACCTGGCAGCGTATGAAACTGACTTTTAGGTGTGGAGATCATAGCTTTAAGGGATCATGGGGGAGTTCTGCAGTATGGAGTGACTCTGGTGGGAAAGCTAATGGATGATATCGGGAGGCTCTTAGGGTGATATATTGCAAAATGCTCTTGAACAAAGGCGACCATAATGGGGAAGTTGCCTTGTGAGTAGACATGATATGTTGTGGTGCCGAGAGGCACCGTTGGGGCCTTCTTTGTGGTTTTAATGAGCTCCAAGAAGGGATCAAAGTGTGCTCTAAAATGGTACTATCCTGTATATTTATGCGAGCCCAGGACTGTTCATGCTCGTGAGTGCTTTCATTTTTAAGGAGTCTAAAAATGATAAGAAGACTCTGAATTGGTGGAGTACCGTCCTGTGGATTTATACGAGCCCAAGAAGGTGATTGCTCGTGGTTGCTTTCAATTTTAGAGAGTCTGAAAGCGGTAAGTAGACTCCATTGGTGTTCTTTTTTGTATGTTAATCTCCAAGGCCCGAAAAAGCATAAAATGATGCAAATGGAGAACTCTTCTAGCCGATGTGACTAGAGTATTCCTTTTTCATAATTAGTCTACAAGGTCCGGAAAAGGGGTAAAATTATACCAGGTAGACGCCCTTTCAAATACTTTTAGTGAGCATGAAGGGAAGCAAGATTGTTCAGCGATCTTTTCATTGTTTTAGGAGTCAGAAAAGAGCTTAACAAAAACTCCCTAAGTGCCTTTTTTGTAAAAGAGTTGCTCGGCCTGAAAAAGGGATAAAATTATGCCGAGAAAAAAGGTATGGGTTAGAGTGAGGAGTGATCTCGAGCATCGTCACAAGAATGGAAAACTGAATCCGGCGATATAAAATTCGTAAAAAATGGACAATGACCGATGTGGCATGCAAACCGAGGTGACAAGGGGCATGGGAAAAATTCCTGAAAAATCTGGTGGTGAGAGCGAGAAATGGTCTCAAGAATCGTCACGAGCGCAGAAAACTGAATTCGGCGATATAAGACTCGTAAAAAATAGACCACGGTCGATGTGGCATGCAAATTGAGGTGACGAGGGGCATGTAAAAAATGCCAAAAAGTGGGACCTAGTGGAATTGAGAAAAGGAGTGGACTATCATGAAGTTCTCACTACGTTGATTCCAATGGTACCAATGGTTTGAAAAACGGACGTCGTATGATGCCGAAATGGTTGATTGAAAATTGGTCAAATTTCTATAAATAGCAAGTGGACCCAATGTGACAAGTGTCATTTTCACCGTTGAGTTTCATAGAGTAATTTAGTTGGGTCAGAGCATTTTCTTGATTTATGGGAGATTCGACCATCGATTTTTCATTCCGCGAGATTCAGGTAAGCCTATGTGCCTTAGCCTTTCGATTTATTTACTTTTTGGTGAGCGTCGGGGTCTCAGAAGCTGCGAATATTCCACGTTGGCTTTCCAACGCGGAATATCGTGGGTTTTGAGCCTTTTTCCGCGATGCACATCGTGGGTATGGGTTGGACAGCCGTGATGTGCATCACGGCTGTGGTTTCCGACAGTCGCGATGTTCATCACGGCTGTGGGTGCCTACAGCTGCGATGTTCATTGCGGTTGTGTATGCTTATAGCTGCGATGCACATCGCGGTTGTGAGGGCTAACAGCCGCGATGAGCATCATGGCTGTGAGGGATGAAAGTCACGATGTTCATCGCGGCTAGGGAGCCGAAAGTCATGATGGGGATCGCTTGGTTAGGAAAAAAAATTTGGTTTATTTTTCTAAAAATTTCTATGTTGTTTTGGCAGGATGCTGAGGTGGCCGCTGGTATCGTGGAGGGAGAGGGAGATTGACAAGGGACTGATGGGATGTATTCAGGAGAGCCCAGATGTGCGGGCAGCCTTGGCTATGGGTGGACTACTGAAGTTCGCTCAGATTCCTATCATGTGTTCAGTGAGGGAGCTACTGAACAAGTTGGTTGACTTCTGGGACGCAGTGGAGGTAGCTTTTATTGTGTAGGGTGAGTGACTGGAGCTCACCTTGACTGATGTATATTTCCTTACTGGTTTTCCTCGTTTGGGAGAGATGGGGGACACCCAGCCCAGGATTCCGGCTGGTATGGATATTGAGGATCTCCTTGAGAGATTTTGCATTCCAGGGGCCCGTGCGTAGAACAACGCACTGAGTATCTCGAATATGTGGGAGCCGTAGATGCAGGAAGTGGCGGCTTGTGTTTTGCGGGTGCTTCGTGCATAGGCGCCCCATCATTTGTCGGGGGGGGGGGGGGGGGGGGGGGGGGAAATGATGATGGTTCACCGTGTCTTGATGGGGACCTATTTTGCTTGGGGCTAGATGTTTCTGGCCTGTGTTTGGTGAGAGTTGAACAAGGTTAGTCGGGAGGGAGGAGAGTTTAGTTATGCCTCTTTCCTCTATTGTTTATTTTTCGAGCGGGTACCTACCTTGTGGCCACGTGTGCCGGTTCGGGAGGGACTGAGGAGTGAGCCGTGGATGGTGCGGTGGGGGGAGATGATGCCCCGGGGTGGTGGTGGCATTCACCGATTCTTCTCGTCGAAGATGTTTGATCAGTGGGAGCAGATGCCCATTGTGATTGACGACTATCCATATGTGGGTATGGACTTCCGGGGAGACCCTGAGATGTCTCGAGCTTAGGGACAGGCTTGGGGTTTAGACGGTACGTCTTTGTTTTTATTTCTCTATTATATCATGTTTAGATGTTTTGTTATGAGTATAGCTAGAGATTTTTATATGATACTGACTTGTTTTAGTGTGGGTCATGGCAGATGTTGGTCTGAGGCCTCCAGTGGCTCATATGGGCCGTAGGGGACGGGTGATGGTGGTGGTACCTCCACTGGTAGCGGAACCCCCGCCTCGTGTATGAGGAGTTGTGCATCAATGAGATGATGCCCTAGAGGACGTACGTGATACCTTGGAGGCACTGTTAGTGGATGTACCGGATGATGGTTGGAGGGATCTAGATCAGCATGTTCTCAATCGGTGTTTCGATCCTCCTCATGAGTGGAGATCGATCCTACGGAGAGTAGCTGTAGTGACAGCTGAGAGGAGGGCTCGAGAGATATGTGATACGGAGGACCCAAAGGAGGAGGAGCCAGAGGAGCCTGGTGATCGTGATGATTAGGTGATCTTGTACCTTCCCCCAAATGTTGATGAGCATATGGGGATGTATTTTGTTGATACACATTTTGTACGTATCGTGTACCTTTTGTATATTTGGGTGTTGAGAGCACTCCTGACATTGTGACTCTTATGATGAGATATATATATATATATATGCATTTTTTGGTATATAGTCATGTATGCACGTGGATGCACATCTTGTCTTTTCATTTATGTCTTGTTGCACGTGAATGCAATATTATTGTTTTTCGATGCTCATGGAGGCACATGTTATGCACGTGGATGCAATGTTATGATTTTTTATATGCCCGTGGAGGCACATGTTATGCACCTGGATGCAATGTTATGATGATTTATTTATTTTGTTTTATTTGACTTTTTGATGCCTATGTGATGCATGTCGTGATGTCGTACATGTTTTGGTTGATGTGCCAATCTAGAATGTTGTTAGCCATTTGGTCTGCTACACTGTTTAGACTTCTTGGGACATTAGTGAATGAAATGGATTCAAAGTGTCGAATCATTTGTTTAGTGCGCAGGAATTTTCTAAATAGACAGGGATCGCGTACCTGGTAACTGTTGTTGAGCTGGGAAACAAGGAGCTGGGAGTCCAGGAAAACACTAAGGTGACTTATGCCCATTTGGAGAGCAGCAGCCAGGAGACCGGTCACGGAATCCTACACATCTTGGTTGTTTGTGGCAGCACCTATGCACACTCCGTCGAGGTGGATCAACTCATGTGAAGGGGAATAAATTACCCAAGTTGTTGAAGTGATATTTGGAGACCAACGACTTGCACCGTCGGCGAAGCTGATATGGTATAGTGGAACAGGATCCATCTGTGTTCGTGCAGGAAAAAATGAAAATGTAAGGTTTTGAAAGTTTACAACGAAAAAATAAATTAAAAAACTGTACAATATGGACTGTGGTGTCAAGGAGATCTTTATGGGTAGAATATTTTGAGGTACAACCCGTTATGGGGGTTGCGCATGGGATTGCCTTCCGAGTCGGTCAAAAGGTATGCCCCATGTCCAAGGCAAGTGTGTATGATATATGGGCCTTGCCACATAGATTCAAACTTTCCTTTGCCCGTTTTGTCATGGGATTGGTCGTAAACAAGTACCAAGTCTCCTTCACTAAATTCTCGTGGGTGAACATGTTTATCGTAATGGAGTTTAGATATGTTCTTTGCAGCTTCGATTGTTTGGAGAGATACGCAGCGATCTTCGTCGGCCTGCTCTAAAAGAAGTAAGCGTTCTTCAATTAGTGAAGTATCCGGGAGGAGTTCTATGGAAATTTGTAATGTTGGTATCTGGCACTCAATGGGGTGGACAGATTCCATGCCGTGAACCAAATGGAAGGGGGTAAATCTGCTGGCGGTTTTGGTCAACGTGCGGTAAGCCCATAATGCCGAAAACAACATATGATGCCAATTGGATTTATGTTTGTCGACAGTGCGCTGGAGGATAGTCTTCAAAATTTTGTTAACAGCTTTGACTTGGCTGTTTCCTTGGGGGTAGTAGGAGGAGGAGAAATGATGTTCAAACTTAAGGAGTATTGACAATTCTCTCCAAACGGAGTCCTCGAAGTGAGAGCCGTGGTCTGAGATGAGTTACTTTGGTACTCTGAAATGAGCGATAACATGGTTGAGGAAAAAATGGGCTGCAGTGTCGGCTTTGCAGTTGTAAGTAGGCATAGCTTCTGCCCATTTAGTAAAGTAATCAACAGCCAGAATAATGTGTTTATGGCCGCCAGCTGATGCGGGATTGCAATCCATAAATTCGATGGCCCATTTGCAAAATGGTCCAACGGTGACGACTAGATGAAGGGGGGCGGGGGGGGGTTCTTGCCTTGGGTACAAAGAGCTAGCAATTTTGGCAATGTTTGACTGCTGTGATACAATCAGTGAATAATGACGGTCAAAAATAACCTGCGCGAATTACCTTTTGGGCAGTGGCCATTCCAGAGAAATGGCCACCGTAGCACCGCTATGACAGTCATTAAGGACTTGTTCTACTTATTCTTGGGAAAGGCATCATCGTAGGATTGTGTCGATGCCATGTCGATAGAGGACATCACCCAAGAGGAGATAATGGGGGCCATGGTGACGAATGCGACAGCGTCTGTCACGGTCGATATTGGGTCGAAACTTCTGTGTGCGGAGGTATACCAAAATGTCGTCGTACCAAGGGTTGTCAGACAAGATGATGAACAAATGTTCGTCAATTATATCAGTATGGATAGCTGGTGATGATGACGAAGATGGTAGGTCCGTAATGAGTTGAGCGAGTGCTAGTGCTTTGGTTCTCTTCGGGGTTTTACAAGTCAGGTCATATTTTTGTAAGATAATCACCCATTTGGCAACACGGCCTTGTAGAAGGAAATGATTCAAGAGATAGATCATTGGGTTAGAATTTGCCACAACTGTGGTATGGCTAAGGAGAATATAATGTTGCAGCTTCTGTACTGAAAAGACAATGGCGAGGTCCATTTTCTCTTCATGTGGGTAGCAGAGTGGTGGGCCTGATAAAGTTTGGATCACATAATAAATAACATGCTCTTGGCGAGCGGAGTCTTCTTGGACGATTACTCCAGAGACGACGTAATCCGATGTCGAAATGTAAAGGGTAAAGTCTCTTGTGAAATCTGGAGGAGAAATCTAGGGGGCACTTGTAAGTGCTTTCTTCAGGTCTGTGAAAGCTCCTTCTACTTGGTCGTCCCATACAAAACGGGTATGAAGGCGTAGAAAACGGAGGAAACCATGTACTGTGGTGACATAATCTGGGACAAAGCAACGAAGGAAGTTGGACTTCCCTTGAAGGATTTGTAGCTGTCTTAATGTACGAGGTGACGATAGGTCTACTATGGCTTGGACCTTTAGAGGGTCGACTGTAATGTCCCCATTTTGACCCCCTTTGTATTAAACCGTAAATGATGTAAATATTGTAATTTAATCATGGTGAGGAGCTCAAGGCCAAGGCCCCACCATTGATTTAGCGTTTCATGAATCGGCAATTAAAAATAGATGCCCATGGTTCTTGTGCGAGATGGGCACAATGTATATAAGACATCATGTAATTATGAATTATCAATGAAAAAACCCACAACCGGCTATGCAATGCAACAAAAGAGATGGGGCATGACTCTACAAGGAAAAGGGAGGGAAATTATTCAAACCCTTGGGGAATGGTGTTAATCCATGTGTCAATGGGGAAACCCATAAACCACCAACTACCCATTTTGTCTCATGCACTCAATCATTTAATTCTTCCAAGAAATTGGTTAAGGCAGTTAATGCCTTGGAAATGAGGAAGTATGGGCAAGCCATTTTCGTGCATGGGCAAGCCATCAACTTGGAAAATCGTGTTTTTGCTTGTGGGGCAAGAAACCACCCACGAAATGGTGCCCAAAGCCATGGGGAATGGGGAGTCTTCATTTTTTTCACGCAGTGGGAGCTATCTGGGCTTTTCCCTTCACGTTTTTCAGCAAAAATCCTGCATTTTTCCATGCCTGGAGGTTCGTTTTTGCATATATAGCAGCCTGGGAGAGAAGGGCCACGAATTGGGGACTGGGTGGAGGTCGTTTTTGCTCCTCAATGTCCAGGGACGTTTTTCTAAAAACGGATTTGGCTTCCTGGGCTGTTCACCAACTTCCCATTTCGTTTTTGTGGATTCCCACGTTTTTCTGAGTGAACTGAAACCCCATCTCCTGCATTCCACTGTGGAAAACGTTTTCTTCATGCCCAACAGTTGTGGTTGTTGTTAAGTACATCCTGTTTTGGATTTGAACCTGTAAGCAAGAAACTGGAATGGTAGTGGACAGAATTAGCTTGATAAACCTAGTGTAGAGAGTATCCTCTCAAGGAGATCAAGAGGGCTGGCTACTTTTCTATGCACACCCTGAGAGCACTAGAAAGGAAGGTATGGCTTGAGGGACTGTGTGACAGTGAAGAGGATACTTCCTTGTGTTGGGTGTGTAGGCATTGTGAGTACCAAGCTGAATAGATCTGGGAGGGGTACCCATAGCTCTGTGGTTGAGCTCACTAGCTTAGCAATTCTTCCTTTCCATTTCCTAGCAGCCTGATAAACCCAATCGCAGATTGGCTTGGCTCATCTTGTGTATGATTGGCTATGTATGAGTCTGCTGTTCCCTGGTTCCTTGTAGAAATCATGCCCAGCTCGGGGGTGGCAGTGGTGCTGAGAGATTAAGGAGCACACTGGCCTATGGTTGGGTGGAACGTTGCAGTTGCATAGCCAGTTGCATGGGACTACTTTTGTATAAGATAAGTATTCCCCTGTATTACATTGCAATTACTTATTTGATGAATATTTTGAATGTATCATGGATCTGTTAATAAATTTGCTTCAGCTCTGTTTTTAAACGATTATGCATTTCCATATGATCTTTTATAATACTGCAAAGATCTTTATTTCATGACTGACACAGAAACGTGAATGCATGTTAGATATCAGCATGTTTTATTTAATCCTTGTTCTGTTCTATAGCATTGCACATATACCTGTTTTATATCAATGAGTTTAATTATAATGAGTATGGGACAAATTGCCCGGATTGAGCACAGTGATTCTCTCTATCTCGATGGTACGATAGAGGGGACACTACATCGACAGTGATTCCTTTTTCTGAAATGATGAAACCCAACAGACGGCCTGCTGGAACGCTAAATACACACTTGAGTGGGTTCAAGTGGATTTGGTATTTGCGACAGTGCAAGAAGACTTGTTTGAGGTCATCTAAATGGTCGGATCATTTTTTGGATCGAGCTGTGAGGTCGTCTAGATAAACCAATATGATGTTAATTAGGTCATGAAAACAATAAGTCATAGCTCACTAAAAAGTGGCTCCAGCATTCTTGAGACCAAAAGGCATGACATGATAGGTGAAGGTGCCCCATGGGGTAGTGAAAGCAGTCTTATATTGATCTTCTTTGTGGATATGGATTTGATTGTACCCGGAGAAACCATCCATGAAAGACAGTATCTCGTGCCCCGCACATGCATCAATTAGTTGATCGATAAATGGTGTTGGGAAGTTGTCTTTGGGATAAGCTAGATTGAGATCTCGGAAATTGGTACAGACATGTATTGTGCCCACCTTCTTATTGACTGGAACTGGGTTGGAAACCCAGGTGGTATATGCAATAGGGTATATGAAACCTATTGCTCGAAGCTTCTCAATTTATGCTTTGACGGCTGGAAGCTTGGATGGGTGAATGGGCGTTGTTTCTAGTAGACCGATGATATGTTGGGCCAAGTGTCTATGTGATGTTCTACGATGGTAGGATCAAGACCAGGCATCTCGGTATAAGACCAGGCGAAGACATCTCGAAATTCTTGGAAGAGTTTCTTATAGGATCGGGTTTCCTTTTCAGTGCATGATGCACCTAAAGAGATAAGCTCAGGTTTTCCGAGGGGGGTGGAGATGTCAATTTTTATGATTGGAGAAATGTTGGCCATGTTACCTTCTTCAAAGGCTTCTGGAGATGGGATAGGATCTTTGAACCAATCAACCTTGGTTGGTAAGAAGTCTTTGGTTTCAACGGATAGTTGGTTTTCCGTTGATACCTCAGGGATGAAGTATGATCGAGGGTGCATATCATCCAGAGGGTAGTCTGGTGCAGTAATTGATTCTAGGATTTTCTCATCGCTACGGAAGTATTGCGTCATCAAATTAATTGGTTCGGGCTTGTAGGTTGTTGAAATCGTATAAATGGTATTAATTTCTTCTGAACGGGAAGATTCTGGGGGGAATATTTCCTCAATGAGCAGGGGGGATATCTATAGGTCATCATTGTTCAATTCGTATAGTGCTACTCTGTAATCTAGGATATCAGGGCAGTGATGTGAATAATGGCCGTAGATGCCACATATTGCACAAGAGTGGCTTGTGCGCAATGATTTATCGCGAGGCTGAGGGGGTAGTTCTAGTTTGGCAACTAGAACGTTGGTGTCATCATCCAACATATTCATGTGTTCTTGAAGTGTCGGTAGATGTGGACATAGATGGGTAGCATGGACTATATCGTCGCACAAGGAGCATTTGGGGGGTGTGGGGATTGTTGGAGGAGTCTTCGCTAATTTGGGAGTCGCTGGGGGGGTGTGAGTTGTGGGTTCGATTGTGTAGGTTTGTGGACCTCTGCCCCCATTGTAGCGAGTTTGAGGGGGAACATAACTAGAGGTTAATGTAGTGGCACCTGTTGGAGGTGGTCGTCTTTGGGGGTTCGGCACACCAGGTGGTGGACGGTTTTGGGGGTTCAACACACCAGGTGGTGGACGGTTTTGGGGGTTCGGTACACCAGGTGGTGGATGGTTCGAAATATTGATGGGTTGTACCGGTTGTAAAATAACGATCAGTGTTGGTGGAGGGGTTGGGGCAGGTAGGTACCATACAGGTAATCCTAATGTTAACCCTGGGAGGTTAAGTGTAGCCAATACTGGCATGGTGACAACTCCTGAAAATGGAAATAAGAATGGGATAGTGTGAATCGGTGTTGTTCCAATATGACTAGGCAATGTGGGTGGTTGTGGCAGTGGTTGAGGTTGTGGAGTATGCTGCTGTGTGTTGTACGAGAGGGTGCACAAATTAGATATTTCAGTTATCCGGAGAGGGGGTGGGATAGATGGGAAAGTGGTGGTCATGGGAGTATCCAAATATATCCCTGGTCCGACTGAGGAGACGAACGATGTGAGTGCACTCTGAACGGGTTGTTCAATCATGGGAAGAAAATTTTCAGGTGTTGCGGGGGCATTGGGATCATAGTATGTTATCTGGTCGATTTTGACTACGCGTCCTTCATGGGGGAACATCATGAGGCGAAAAACTAAAGAAGTGATAGCTTTCATTTTATACATGTAGATTCGTCCCAGAAGGAGATTGTAATCAAGTTGGGCATTGATGACATCTATATCTATGAGAACCAGTTTGCCCCCAAGTTGTATGGGTACGTTCACTAATAGACCCTGAGATTGAGCTGCACGACCATCGTAAGCTCACAATGCGGTAGTTGATGGTTGTAGCATTGGGGATCCAAGTTTCTGCCATACAAAAGTCGACATAACGCAGGTGGAGGCACCTTCATCAATTATGCATCGATGAACAACGAGGTTGTGAATGGACACAAAAACCTGAAAAGCTGGAGATGAAGGTAGACGAGGTTCAGCTTGGTCTAAGTCGAAAGCCATCATGTTGGAGTCGTTAGGTTCTATGGCACCAATGGCAGATAACATAAATTTTCTCTGTGCAGGACAATTTTTTAGGATTTCTAGAGCGGACATAGCAGCAGGGGACTGGGCTAAGTATTCTACAATGTTATAGTTCGAAGTTGCACGAGCGTTAGGGTTATTGTTGATTCGTCTTAAAGGGATGCGAGGTGCTTTAGCACCCCCATCCATGGGCATATTAGGTATGCGAAGTGGTTGATCAGTTGGAAGGGTAATTGAAGATGGGTCGATAGGTGTGGCCTCAGGGGATGAGCCGTATTGATTTTGACGAGTTTGAAGGTTGACATCATTATCAAATGATGAGTTTTGGACTCTATATGCTGGTAATCGGTTGCCGCATAGGTAATTTGATGTTGTGTTGCAACGGATCCTTATGGGGGATCCATTGGACGAGTGTTTACCATGCCTTGGTTGGGCAGGGGATTTTGCACTATCATGGGTTGCAGCTGAGGAGGGGGTGCTGGTTGTGCAGCATGTCCTTTTCGTTGGGCGTCGTCGGTCCAGAGTTGACGCGCTCGATCTAAATGGGGGAAATTATGCTTGTAATGGCTGTAGATCCCACATATGGAACATGGGTGGTTTGTTCTCAAATTAGGATTTTTGCCCTGTTTTGGTGGACGATCAGGGTTTTGATTTGCAGGAGCAGCGTTATTGTTATTGGGAGGATTAGGTGGTTGTCCTCCTTGGTTTTGTTGTTGGTTATTTCCGTGGTTTTGTCCTCTTCCATGATTCTCTTGAGCTCCTTGAGTATGTTGGTTGTTCTGGTTTTGAGGTTGGTTTTGTTGTGCGTATACATGCCCTTGGTCAGTAGGTGGGTTCTGAGGTTGTGTAGGCATAGGAGCAGGCTGCGGTGGATAGTAAGCGGGAGGGTTCTGAGGTGGACCTGGTGCTTGTTGCAATTGTGGGTAACCTTGAGCTACTAGAAGTGTTGGAGCAAGAGGTGCTACCTGTTGAGGATAATAAGCCAATTGGGTTTGTGGGTGAACCGGAGTCCGATGGGCCTGCGGGTTATAATATGGAGGCGGTGCATAAGTTGATGGTACTTTCCCATAACACTATGGTGGAGTCGCCAAAAACTGTTACTTGGTTTTTCAACCAAGCATGTGCAATGATGCACCTGCTAACTAGTAGCAGCAGTCTCAAGTGGTGAGGATGGTGAGTTTTGGGCAGCTCCAAGGTTGAGATGCTCCAATTCCAATGGTCTCTTCTTCTCCAATGCTTCAATGGTTGGGTAAAGCTCAAAAGATGGGCAAAGCTCAAGATGGATTTTGGTAGCATGAGGATAAGATGAAATATGGATGATAAGTGAGGAGCCCCTATCACCTTTTTATAGTTTTTGGTGATGGGGAATACTATTATGGTTTTAAGGAAACCAATGGTATTAACCAACATGGTTTAGGTCTCTTTTTTCCTCTTTTTCCTTTTTTTGAATATTTTTTATATTTTTATTCACTTTTAATCTTTTTGGGGAATTTTGGACCCCTTTTGAGGGTTTTTTGTGTTTTTGAGGAAAAATACATAATTTGAGGGGAAAAAAGGTGTATTATGGTCTTTTTGGTGACCTTTTGATGGTTTTAGAGGCTCAAATGGTGGAAAAAGTGAACAAATGGGTCATGTGAATAAGGGAATGAGCTAGTGAGCACTTTTTGGGTGTTAACACTAACTTAAAAACTAGGTCAAATTCCTGCAAGATGATAATCCACTTGTTAAACTTCCCACCGATGATGCGTTAGGTTAAGACATATTGAAAGGGATTAACCTCTGTAATAACAGTGGTGGTACATAGAAAAATGTAGTGACATAGCCTCTGAACTGCATGGACAACAGCGAGTGCCAACTTCTCAACGTATGAATACTTAAGCTCAGGATTAACTAGAGTGCGTGACATATAATAAATGACATGCTCCTGGAGCTTGTCATCCTCCTAAACGAGTACTATGCCGATCGTGGAGACCGAGGCTTCCAGATATAGAAGGAAATCCTTGGTATAATCTGGTGGACTTAGCAAGGGGGCTGATAATAATGCCTTTTTCAAGGCCTCAAATGAAGCTTGAGCAGCCTGATCCCAAAATAAATGGGTAACTTGCTTAAGAAACCTCATGAATCCTTTTGTAATCTTGGCGTAGTTAATGATAAAACTTCTTAAGAAGTTGGACATACCTTGCAAACTTTGAATTTTTCGTAGCATTCGAAGAGGAGGCAGATTTACAATAGCCTCAACTTTATGGATCGACCATGATGCCACGACTGGATACAATAAAACCCAGTAAATTTCCAGAATCGACAAAGAAAACGCACTTATTAGGGTTCAATCGAATCATATAGTACCTGCATCATTCAAACACTAGTCGTAAGTGGTCGGGATGATCTTGTCTCTTACGAGATCACGCTGGGAGATCATCCAGGTATGGTTCAACAATGTGTTTGATATCATGGAAAGCGAAGTTCATTGCGCGTTGGAAAGTAGCTCCAGCATCATTTAAGCCAAATGGCATCTTCTGGTAAGAAAAGGTGCCCCAGGGACAAATAAAAATTGTTTTATGTTGGTCTTGAGGTCTTATTTGGATTTGATTATATACTGAAAAACCATCCATGAAAGAGAATATTTCATGACCCGCACATGCGTGATTCAATCAATGAAGGGTGTGGGGTAATTGTACTTAGGAAAAGCTTTATTTAGGTCTCAGAAGTCAATACAGACTCGTATGGTACCTTGCTTCATATCGACTGGGACTGGGTTGGAGACCCATTCCGTCATGTCGATCGGATAAATGAATCCATCTCTAATCAATTTCTCTACTTCAGCCTTGATGGTTGCTGCTTTCTGAGGATTAACCGAACGAAGATTCTATCTTACAGGTTTAGCATTTGGATAAGTAGTGACTACATGTTCTACGATGGTGGGGTCGATGCCTGGCATTTCCCTGTAATACCAGGCAAACACGTCGCGGAATTCCTTAAACAGATTGGTATACAGAGTGATCTCCTTGGGAGAACAATGAGCTCCAATGAAAAGGTTTTCCACAACACCGGGTTTGATAGAGATATCAATCGGTATGGTTCTCGATATATTTTCCATGTTACCTTCAGCATATATCATTTGCGTAGAAGGATTGATGGACAAATTGATATCCCCACCAATTATCACTGAGAATTCACCATTCTCTATCGTGTCTAGATCAAGAATAAAGTAGGACCTATGATGCATGTGTTACCATGGATGATCTAGTCCTACCATGGCTTCCAAAATGGCCTCATCATAGGGAAACACAATATCCAGACAATCAAAAGAGTGGATGGATTTGACTGACCATGTGGGTGCACAGTCCATATCTGACTCTGTGGAGACAGACGGAGTCGAGATATGTTCTGTTGCAGCATTTTGTGATGCTTGATAAGCCACTTCTGCAATAGACAGTGGCATGGTTGGTTCTGACTGAGTAGGGAGAATCCACGGATCAGTTTTTTGATTGACCGTGAAAGCCTCCAAAGATGAACAATCAGTGGTACTCGTAGAACCAATAAAATTAACGGGAGCAGGTAGGTCGAATGTGCCCATCAGTGATGAATACATTCCTACTCCCAAACTCTCACTGGGTGGGTGAGACTGATCAATCAACGGGATTGTAGAATCCGATGGAGTATTGTTGTTTTTCCGAGTAAATGAAAGTTGATCAACAGTGATGATCTTTCCTTCATGCGGGAACATAAGTACCCGAAAAATGGACGATGGGACCACTTGCATCGGATACGTCCAGCTCCTTCCTAACAACAAATTGTAATCAAGAGGAGCATCCAACACTTCAACCTCCACAGACACCAACTTACCGGTGAGTTCAACTTCAAATGCGGGTAAGACTCCATGTGGATGGAAAGATCTGCCATCAAAATCCAAAAATATAGTGTTAGAAGGGGCTAACTTAGGCGAGCCTAGGGCCTTCCAGCAGGATTTTGACATTACATGCATAGACGCGCCCTCATATACAACTATTCATCCAATGGTTTTGGGACCATAGACTACTTCAATCTAGAGGGATACATGATACGGTAACCGGGGTTTGATGTTAGACATATCAAACTGAGCAAGCATACTAGATGAGTCCATTCTCCCTATTGCCGCTAGAAGTGCATTCCGTTGCAAAGTACAACTCTACAAGACTTCTAGTGTGGACATAGCACAGGGTGTTTGGGCTAGATCCTCTACAACGTTATAGTTAGGGGCAGTCAGCGCGTTAGGGTTGTGCACAACCCATTTGAAGACACCTTTCGAGATCTTCGGCAAAGGATCTATAGGTCTTTCAATGTGAAGAGATGTAGATGTTTCAGGAACGTCCTTATCTTTCTGCTGTGAGCCTAGGGAATAATTCCTAGCTCGAGTTTGCAAAAGCATATCTAAATTAACCATGTTTATGAATGATTGATCAGCTGATGAGACATGAGTTGTTCCCCCCCAACACTAGATTTTCCAGAAGCTGAACCTTTCCCGTGAGGGAATGGGTCCTTCAGAATAGTTGGTTTCTTCTCATGGAGGAGCTTCTGGGATTCTTCCATCAGAGGGAACTAGTGGGTGAGGTGGTCATCCTTACATAACTTGCAAGAAAAATTGACTTTATTTTTATCCTTCTTGCCCTCCTCAGCATTTTCAGTGTTTTTGGGCTTTGAATGGTTCCCCTCCCCTTTCTTTCCCTTCTTTTTGTTGTTGGGTTTTCGAGGACCCTTTTGATTAGTCTACACTTGTTGTACAGATTTGGTTGTAGAAGGGGAGGTTGCAACAATATTTGCATCTTCAGCAGATTGCTTTACAGATAAAGCATGAACTTGCTTGGTCAAAGATTCGAATGCTGCTGAATCTACTGAACCGACGATGCCATCGGCATGCGGTCCAAGCTTAGGTTTACCCAGATCAATATTAGATCTCGGTGCGTCCGGTATGATCTCGTACAGGATCCCAAATTGAGAATATACAAGATCAAGTTACTGGGTCCTGAGTATCACTTCTTCCTCTGAAGACACTCCAGAAGTTGTTACTTCCTAAGATATATAAGGCATGAGTGATTTCAAATACCACTCCAACAAAAACTCTGGAGGGATTTCAGCCTTAATAAGCCTCTTTCACCTTTTCCATTCCTGAATGTGGTCAAATAAGTGAGTGGCCTTGTTTTTTCGAAAAGTTGACAAAAGATATGTATCGGCATCATACCAGACATGAAGTTGAAAGTGGTTTAGAAAGAGTGTTTCCAAATCCCAAAAGTTGTCATATGCTGCGGCAGGTAGTTCAATGTACCACTTAGCTGCGACACTAGTCAAGGTCCTTTGAAAGAGCCTCAACCTGATGGAATCATCATTCAGAGAGTTGGAAAAACACCAGAGATGAAAAGTAGTGACGTGATCACCAAGATCTTCCCCATTCTTTCCTTCAAACTTTGGGATGTCAGAAGGAAACTTGGTTGGGACTGGTGGCCATGTCGGGTTATGGAGCACTGGATCATTCGTTAGTTTTGAAATATCTAGCAAGTTTAACATTGCCAGAAAATGAAAACGAGGTCGAAATGATGGCGTTGGGTTAACAGGAACCTGGTAGGTGGAACCTCCCAAGACCTGGTTCATGTACTACTGGTTAGGGATTCCCCCAGCCATTGGTTATGAAGTGTAAGCATTATTAAAGATGATCCAGCCAAATGATAACGGGTTTATTCCTTGGGTGTTTGTTCACTGTCGTTGGGTGTTAGCCCATCCATAATGTGGGTTAAAAAAGTTACCACCCCCTCCACCAAACAACGAAAAGGGGGTACTCCCTACATGTATATTGGATGTTTGCACATTCGATGAATGCACATTAAAACCTGTTAAGGGGTTAAACCCAAGTATAGATGTAGTAGACAAAATGGGCATCGAGCCCACAAAAGGTGTGGAAGGAGCTATGTGTCCTCCAAACCAAGGAAAACCATGACTGAAAGGAGCAGACTGTGGATTACCCTGGGATTGTTGTGTAAAAGGAGATGATGTGAACGACACTAAAGGTATCCCTAAAAAAGGGATATTAGACGATCCCACAGTGGAACCAAAAGGAGTAGCTGATGTTGAAGCAAAGAGCTTGGCATACCTAAGGAACTAGTGTTGAAACTAAATGAAGGGCTCGAAGCAGAAACAACCTGCAAAGACCTAGGTGTCGTTGTGTGTGGAAATGAAGGAGAGAAACCTCTCAATACAATAGATGAAGTAGGAGTGTGGGGAACTCCTGACGTGTCTCCTGAACTAGCCATGAAATAACCAGGTGTAAACCGATACAAACTAAACTTCAGTTGACCTAGAGAAAATACACTTTCAAGTAAAGGATCGTTAGGTTCTGTCAAAGGAGGGTTGAAGGATGTGTTAAAATCTTGAGTGGTTAGGTCTTCAACCTCAACAGTATCCTGAACCTGTTGATAATCAGTTATGAGGTTTGGTTCTCTGGGTCGTTCCGTAGTACTCGTAAGTTCATATGAACCACAGGAATCAATCCTCCGGCGTTGAGGTGGTGGTGGAGGTTCCACTATGTGGGGGAAGGTTTTTCAACCTTCGTGACCTACGAAGAGGTTGGTCCTCCACAATTATAAAAAATAGACAAAGTGTAGATGTTAGGAACCCATGTCTTTACTTTGTTAGTATATTGTTGTTGGATGCATATGCTTTGTAAGTCGTCCCGTAGTATTTGTTGATCAATAGTTTGTGTTATTGTTGTTGGCGCATATGCTTTGTAAGTCTCCCATAGTATTGTTGATCCATAGTTTGTAGTGGCCCATGGTTTTGACCCATAGTATTGGCGCCTAGACTTAGTATATAAGTATGTGTTGAGACCTGTGAAGGCACCGTGAAGTTATTTGTATTGAGATTGCTCAAAGGAGGTTGCCCCCTCGAAGTGGCCTGTGATCAATATAAAAGTGATTTTGAGTTCTGTCATTTATGCTATTTCACATATTCTTATTAATTAATTGTTGCAGGTGCTTCACATCTGGTATCAGAGCACTTTCTTGGGCTCGTTGGGTGAAATTTCTGCCAATTTTTTTTTTCACATCTATTGCAGGTTCGGATTTGGGAATAATCCCTATCTGCTTAACTGTGGGAAGTACTTGGGAATAAGCCCTAACACTCATTGTGAGGAGTACCACAGGAACCCCGAAGTAGCTGGCCCATTAAGAGGACCTGCCAACGAAAAGGGCAACGACCCCTACCTGATTGACTAGTTCCCACCCGTGAGGTAAACCAAGAGCTGTCGTTTGTAGCAAAGTGGTTATCAGTTTTACTTGATCCGTGGAGTGAGGGGTACTACCCCAATACGCAAGCCGTCAGACAGCATTGGTGGCCGAGTGAAACCCCTGAACTGTGAGGAAGTCGCACATACCTGGGGTTGATATCTATTTTCAGCTGAACTGTTGTCAATCACTGCTGCGCCATTTCAGATCTAGCCGTTCAGATCCATTCTGAAAGCCGTTCCAGATCTAGCTGTTTTCAATCCATTCGGCACCATTTCAGATCCCTCTGTTTCCGCTCACTTCTGGGCCATTGCAGATCTATCAGTTTCAGATCCCTTCCGAGCCGTAGCCACTCCAGTCTAGAAAAAAAAATTAAAAAAAAAAATAAAAAAATAAAAATTTCTCCATATCTCCCTTGTTTTCACTCTGTTTCCCTTGAAATTTATGGGGAACCCCTGTCATCCCATGCTGCATATTTCATTCCTGAGGACCCTATCCCCAATTCCACTTCCCAAAGCTGAAATCCCACATTTGTCTATTTTTAGGGTGAAATTTTTGGGAACCCTTATCATCCCATTCTGCATATTTCATTCCTGAGGACCCTATCCCCAATTCCACTTCCCAAAGCCGAAATCCCACATTTGTCTATTTTTAGGGTTTGCCATAACTTCCTCAGATTTCACCCAATCACCTTCAAATTTTACCACAGAGTTCCTTTCATAATTCTACTTCTTTGTCCTCCTCTGCCAAATTTTCCCATTCTTTCACCCCGCTTCTGAAATACTCATTTTTTGCTTCCCTGTCTATTCGACAGTGTCCAAAACCTAGTCAAACCCCAATTACCCTTCAGATTTTTTTCCAAATCCAAATTTTTCTTTACTGAAGCAGTTTCTGTTTTTGTTTTTCTACCTAGCCAACCAAAAAAAAAAGAGTATAAAATTCAGTTTTTTCTCCATATCTCCCTTGTTTTCACTCTGTTTCCCTTGAAATTTTCGGGGAACCCCTATCATCCCATTCTGCATATTTCATTCCTGAGGACCCAATCCCTAATTCCACTTCCCAAAGCCGAAATTCCATATTTGTCTATTTTTAGGGTTTGTCATAACTTCCTCAAATTTCACCCAATCACCTTCAAATTTTACCACATAGTTCCTTTCCTAATTCTGCTTCTTTGTCCCCTTCTGCCAAATTTTCCCATTCTTTCACCCCGCCTCTGAAATCCTTATTTTTTTATTCCCTGTCTATTCGACAGTGTCCAAAACCTAGTCAAACCCCAATTACCCTTCAAATTTTTTCCCAAATCCAGATTTTCCTTTACTGAGGAAGTTTCTATTTTTGTTTTTCTACCTAGACAACCAAAAAAAAAAAAACTCCTGGTTATGGTTGTCACCCGCGCAGGAGCAAAAAACATGGAAGAAGCACTTGCAGCCATCTAAGCCAAACTCCAAGATCTGGATGAAAAATTTCTTGGCCTCCATCTTGAACATTCAGCTATGAACAACAAACAGCAGTCCGAGTCTTCATCAGACAATGGGTTCTCTTCTTCCAGCAATTTTCGTGGTCTGAAGCTTGATTTTCCTCGCTTCAATGGTACTGATCCAACTGGATGGATCTATCGTGCAGAACAATATTTCAATCTGCATAATACTTTTGATGCCAACAAAGTTCCGCTTTCATCCTTTCATTTGGAATAGGAAGCTCTTCAATGGTACTGTTGGTACATCAAGGCTCATGAAGAGCCAAAATGGCCAGACTTTTACCAGCTCCTTTTGCAACGATTTGGTCTTAGTGCTTTTGATGATTTCACAAGAGCCCTCACTAAACTTCACCAAATTGGCACTGTGAGAGAGTATCAAACCGAATTTGAGAAACTAGCCAACCACACTGAAGGATAGTCTAATGAATTTTACCAGAGTTGTTTTATCAGTGCTCTAAAGGATGCCATCCGCTCTAAGGTCAAAATTTTCTGTCCCAACACAATGATGGAAGCCCTAGGGTTGGCTAAGTTGGTAGAAGACAAGATTGCAGCCCAACAGCGCTCCAAGCTCACTTTTGTTCCCTTCCAAAATATGGGTTCCCAACGACCACCCATACCGCAGGCTCCTCGACCAACTCCTATCAAGCGTTTGTCTGAAACAGAGATGCAAGCATGCAGAGAAAAGGGGCTTTGCTATAATTGTGATGAGAAATTCACTTGGGGACATAGATGTGTTCAGCAAAAGCTTTATCTCTTGGATGTGGATTCTCCGCTTGCCTCTGAAATTGGTGACAAAGATCCACAAACAATGGATGCTCAAGTCGACATTCAGGAACCGCCTATTGACCCTCCGTCTCAGGATGACCAGCCAGAGATATCTCTCCATGCTTTAGCTGGAATCACCACCCCCCAAACAATGCAGGTCAGGGGTTACTTCAAGAATCTTCTTCTTACAATACTCATTGATTCTGGTAACACTCATAATTTGATTGACCCTCCGATCGCCAAACAAGTTGATTGTTTTATCCATCCTTGCTCCAACTTTGAAGTCATGGTTGCCAATGGGGGCACCTTACCTTGCAAAGGGAAGTATCGAAATGTGTGTATCTCTATGGGAGATTATACCTTGTGCTCTGACATGTTTTCCTTGACCTTAGGTGGATGTGATGTGGTTTTGGGCGCTCAATGGCTACGCACACTTGGCCCTATCTTATGGGATTTTGCTGAACTTTGGATGCAGTTTTCCCTCAATGGACAAAAACAAACATTGACAGGATTACAACCAGGGTCTCTCAGCATCATCAGTTCACATCACATGGAAAAACTCCTCAAGAAGAATTCACATGGTGTCATCGCTCAGATCTATTCCATTCAAATGCAACCATCAGCAGTCTCCACTACTTCTTTGGATCTACAACAAATTCTGGATCGATATACAGGTGTCTTTGCTGAACCAGTGGGATTGCCACCTTCAAGGCCAGAAGACCATCGTATTCAGCTCCTTCCTGGCAGTGTTCCTCCCAACATCAGGCCCTATCGCTACCCATTTCACCAAAAAACAGAGATTGAAATGCTCGTTCGGGACTTATTGGAGCAACGTATTATTCACCCAAGCACTAGTTCCTTTTCTTCTCCAGTTCTTCTTGTCCACAAAAAAGATGGGTCATGGCGCCTCTGCATTGACTTCCGAGCACTTAATCACCTCACCATCAAGGATAAGTTTCCAATTCCTGTTGTTGATGAGCTTCATGGGGCTCAATTTTTCTCCAAGTTGGATCTTCGTTCTGGGTATCATCAAATTCGGGTTCATGAGGATGATATCCCTAAAACAGCTTTCCGCACACATGATGGCCATTATGAGTTTTTGGTCATGCCCTTTGGCCTCACTAATGCTCCTTCCACATTCTAGGCCTTAATGAATAAAACATTTTGGCCCTACTTGCGGAAATTCATTCTGGTATTCTTTGATGATATCCTCATCTATAGTAAAACATGGGATGAACATCTCCGGCATCTGGATCTTGTCATGCAACTTTTCTCTAACCATCATCTCCACGCTAAGCAATCTAAATGTGTTTTTGGATAGAAGGAAGTTGATTATCTCGGGCACATTATCTCAACACAAGGGGTTCGCGTGGATCCTGCCAAAATCGATGCCATGAACAATTGGCCGCATCCTCAGACACTCAAGAGCCTTCATGGTTTTTTGGGGTTGACTGGCTACTACCACAAGTTTGTCAAGTATTATGGGAAGATTGCAGCTCCATTAACTGCTCTATTGAAAAAGGATGCTTTTACATGGACACATGCTTCTCAGTGTGCATTTGACAAACTAAAACAAGCTATGTGTACTACACCTGTTCTAGCTATGCCCAATTTTTCCAAGCCCTTCACTATTGAGAGTGATGCTTGCGGAAATGGACTTGGTGTTGTTCTCCTTCAAGATGAACACCCCATTGTGTTCACCAGCAAAGCCCTTTCAGGTAAGAATTTAGCTGCCTCTACATATGAGAAGGAAATGATGGCTATTTTGCATGCAGTACAGAAGTGGCGACCATACCTATTAGGGAATCATTTCTGCATCAAGACTGATCACCAGAGTCTGAAATATTTATTGGAACAATGTGTCTCCTCCCCAACACAACAGAAATGGGTTAGCAAACTCATGGTTTATGACTATGAGATCACTTACAAGAAGGGTAAAGACAATATTGTGGCAGATGCTCTTTCTCGCACATTTGATGCCCAAGGTTCTCTTTCAGCTATTTTTATGCTTGTTCCAAATTGGTTGCAATCTGTTCAATAGGGTTATGTCAATGACTCTTCCTTATCTCAAATCATCCAATGCTTGACCAACAACCCTTCTACTGTACCACATTACTCTTGGGATGGTGCTTCTCTGAGATACAAAGGTTGTCTGGTGCTTCCCCAGAGCACAGATCTTCAATAGGCTATCTTTTATGAACTCCATGCTTCTCCATCAGTAGGGCACTCTGGGTTTCTCAAAATGTATGAACGGGCACGGTGTAACTTCTTTTGGCAGGGCATGAAAAGGACAATTCAACAGATGGTGGCTAAATGTGATACCTTCCAGCGCCATAAGGGTGAAACAACACTCCTTCCAGGATTACTCGAACCCTTGCCCATACCTACACGGATTTGGACAGATATTTCTATGGATTTCATTGAAGGGATCCCTAAATCTGGCGGGAAGACAGTGATTCTCGTTGTGGTTGATCGCCTCTCCAAATATAGTCATTTTTGTGCTCTCATCCATCCCTATACTACCTCCTCAGTCGCTCAAATTTTCCTGGACCAGATCTTTCGTCTTCATGGCATCCCTTCTTCCATTGTCTTGGATCGTGATGCGACTTTCACCAGTCATTTTTGGACAGAACTATTTCGCCACACTGGCACCAAACTGAAGATGAGTTTAGGGTATCACCCACAAACAGATGGTCAGGCTGAAATTATCAATAAATGCTTGGAAACTTATCTTCGTTGCTTCACCTCTGAACAACAACATTAGTGGGCAAAGTGGCTCCCTCTCGCTGAATGGTGGTACAATACCTCTTACCACACTGCCTCTAAAATGGCCCCATATGAAGCAGTCTATGGTCAGGCACCTCCAGTTCTTCTTCCATACACCCCAACAGTTCACCAGTTCAGGAAGTTGACACGATCCTTCAAAACCGCAATCAGATTCTTCGCATTTTGCGGGAAAATCTTCACATGGCAAGAAATCGCATGAAGCAACAAGCTGATCAGCACCATTTTGAGCGCACTTTTCAAGTAGGCGATATGGTTTTTCTTCGTCTCCAGCCGTACAAGAAATCCTCCTTGAAACTCAAAGGGCATCATAAGCTCGCTCCAAAGTTCTCTGGGCCATATCGGATTCTTCAAAAGATTGGGTCCATTGCTTATAAATTGGAACTTCCTCCTTCTTCCCGCATTCATCAAGTATTTCATGTCTCTTGTCTGAAGAAAGTTCTTGGCACCAACATCAGTGGACAAACTATTTTACCTGAACTGGATAATGAAGGATCCATCCTTTTGGATTCGGAGGCCATCCTCAATCGACGCACTCGCCAGCTTCGCTCTCGCTCTATCATAGAGGTCTTAATTCAGTGGCATGACATGCAACCAGAGGATGCTACATGGGAACCACTCCTTCAGATTCAACAACAATTTCCACATCTAAAGCTTTGAGGACAAAGCTTTTTTTTAAGGGGGAGGGGATGTTAGGAACCCATGTCTTTACTTTGTTAGTATATTGTTGTTGGATGCATATGCTTTGTAAGTCGTCCCATAGTATTTGTTGATCAATAGTTTGTGTTATTGTTGTTGGTGCATATGCTTTGTAAGTCACCCGTAATATTGTTGATCCATAGTTTGTAGTGGCCCATGGTTTTGACCCATAGTATTGGTGCCTAGACTTAGTATATAAGTGTGTGTAGATACCTATGAAGACACCGTGAAGTTATTTGTATTGAGCTTGCTCAAAGGAGGTTTCCCCCTCGAAGTGGCCTGTGATCAATATAAAAGTGATTTTGAGTTCTGTCATTTCTGCTATTTCGCATATTCTTATTAATTAATTATTGTAGGTGCTTCACAGTAGAAACCTAGTGGCCACTAACGACTAAGGAGCAAAGAGCATACCACTAAAAATGTCCTGTAGTAATCAAGATCAAGAAAACAAAGATAATATTCTCAAAAGTCAGTATGGGATTATGAGGGCCTAGAACAAACTAGTAGAATATCGAAGGTCAATTACAAGGTGTCCAATGCAGGTCCACTGGGTGCAAGCGTTTGAATCACCAAACCGCCCTCTGGAGACTACTGTAGAGGGTTACCTTTTGTGTCTGTCCTAGGTTCAATGGAAATAGCCTTCCACTATACCTGTGTAGAGCCCTAAGGTCAAGATTATAAGGATACCACAATTACGAAAATATATGGGGGGACAGTTGCAGGTCCATCCAAAACGCATGTACAAGGTAGCTAAGCCCGAAATCCATAAATGCACAAGGCACTAATGGACCCCCGTATGCAAATTGTTGGTTGGATTAATTGGCTAATTAATTAAAAAAATGATACTACTAGAACATAAATTGTCAACCCGAGCAAGTCTTTTATTTCAAAGCTATCGTGCAATATCTATGCAAGCACAATTTCTACCTGACACTGTTATCTATTGGTATGAAATCGAAACTCTTTGTAAACTCTTTGAAATTTGTTGCAAGAACAAGAATTATAGGAGCTAAAATCAACAATTTATTTGAAAATTCTAAATCTGATTCACAATTGGGTGTTTTGCAGGTTAAGGAAAAGCATGAGGAATTTGAAGAAATAGTTTGCCCTTGGTGCCAAAAGAAACATCTTGCAATGGATTGTCCTTTGGATAGTCTCACAATTTGTGGCATATGTGACTCAAATCATTCCATAGATAGTTGTCCCTCCTTACTAAGGATGAAAGAAACATATCAAAGAGATCTGGGAGTTACAGCCAACTCATTGCAACAGTCATGGAAACCGTGGCCTACATGTATGGTTCAAAACTCTATCCCTCAATTTCCTTACACGCATACTCAATCATTGAATACTCTTCCTCCATGGAAGCTATTGTAGCCTCAATTTAACTCTTGCCTACCTTATCCACAAGGTTGGAATGGCCTATCTTATGATCACATGGCCACTCTCTCTCATGCTGCAACACAACTTGGTCCTTCAATATCAACCTCACAAACCAATCCTCTACATCAACCACATCTATCTTCTCATCAAACTACTTGGTATCCAACACAATTTCCTGTCCAATCCACCCTCCACCCTAACCATAATAAAGTAGTATAGTATGCTTATAGTGTTGAACTGCAAAATTTTCCTACATTTCCCTCATCTTCTACCTCACCTACACCGCTGAAAAAATACTTTTCACTGTTGCAACAAATCCATAAAAGGCCTGAACATGTTTTAAATCCAAGACTTGGAAGTGAAATTTCTTATGATCGTCAACAAGTTAACGAGATCAACAAATTTGATGAAAAACAGACATTGGAACCAAAAGCATCCTTCACATCATTAGATTTGAATCTCTTATGCATTCATGAAGATCAATTTACTAAGAAGCTTCATGGTGTAACAACCATGAGAAATCAAGGGAACAAAGACTATATTGAAGCTTGGTTTCAATCTGTCATTGGTCTGCAGGATCATTCCTTACTTCACTGATTCTTGGCACCATCATTTCAAGGGAAGTTGATCTCTCATATCCTAACATTCATAAAGTTATATTTTTCTGTTGGGAGTATGAGAATACTTGAGTCATTTCTTCGAAAGTGGCTCCATTGGAAGTTCTCCTACAGTTGAGAAGAATTTGTTATTTCCAAGTAGTGTAGGACATTGTAAATAAATAAAATTGGTAAGATCCCATTCAAATTTTCACTTAGATGCATAGATAGTATCATTTTGTTTTGAATAATAACTCTTGGACACATGGTGTAGTAAGAGTCACCCATATTACTAATCTATCTTTTTCAGGAAGTGGGTGAGAGGAAGGAAGCATTGGTGAATGAAGACATTACAGGAAAACGAGCCAAACGATTATGGAAACATTCAAGCTTGAAACTTGGGCGATTATCATGGTATGTGTTTAATTTTTATTTCTATATAACACATCCATAAAAATACACAGACTTTATTTCAACATTATATCATTTTTTCAGAGTTGCAGCTGCAGCTGCAACACACTATGTAAGTCAATCTAGTTACTCAATGCTTGAAATTTTTGGTATGGGTGTGTGTTCTATTTAAATTTATATCATTAAAAACATTCACACCTATTCCGGTCACTTTTTGGGAACTAAATTTCATTTATTGGATTTTTGGGGCATTTTGGCTTGAAATTTTTACTGAAACACAGTCGGGACAATCCATTTTTGGGAGACCAAATGGAAGTATTTTTAAAACCTGTTTGATTTATAAGTATCCCTTTGAATATATTTTCCAAAACAATTTGAATTTTTGAGATTGGGCATCAAAAAAAAAATTTATGGTCAAAATACTAACAGGGTGTCAAGCAGGCAGCTTAAGAACAGAGCTGGGACAGTCACTTTTTGGATTCCTTATTGGATAGATATTGAAAACCTGTTTCATTGGTATATTCCCCTATGAAGCTAGTTTACAATGCAATTTGAATCACTCAATTCCGATATCGTATGAAAATTTTATGACCAAAATACCGACTGCCTATCACAAATATGCATTTTTAAAACTCGATTTCCTAGACTGTTCATTGGCATAGTTGACCCATCAATTATTTTTGGATTCAAAACCTGTTTCAAATGGAGACACCTATATGAATCTACTTTCATCTCCAATTTGAATCACATCAATCCGTTATCAAACGAAAAAGTTATGCCTAAACCCGTGACTATTGGTCTAGTCCAGAATTCTAAAAACACCTTGTCATGCACGCTGTTACTGAGCAATTTGGAATATCATCACATCGAATTTTTAAAACCTGTTTCTAATGGACATAGACCTATGAATTTAATTTCATTTGGATTTTGAATCACTCAATTCGGACAAGGAACGAAGAAATTATGATCGGAATACTGTTGGTGAGTCTAGATGGCCATCGCTCTCCCGCAGGTATAAAGTGGATTTTTCTTCGTTCATTTTTCTTTGGATTTGTTTTATAAGTAATTTCTTGTTTTTTTTTTTCATAATTATTGGACGAAGAGAGATCGATCACCTCTCTTCTTCCATGATCTCATGTTTTACTGCAGGCAAGTGCTAGGTTTTTGCAGGTCCTTGGAAGAAGAAGGTCAATACATGCATGAGTGACTCTTGAAGACTTTTTCTCAATTTGCAAATAGATTGAGCACATAAAAAATGGATAGATTGATGTGACAACCATACTAAGGCCAAATTTTCCAAAGTCAAGTCCCATTGCTACATGCTAAGAATCCTTTCATACCAATTGTTTCCAAAAGAAACCTCTCAAGAAGCCAATTGTGCTATGATATATTCATTCACCCTCCTCCTTTCAAAGCTCTAAAAATCCATTCATGTCGAAGTCCCATTTTCCACTGTTTATGTAGTCAACCTTAACCTTTTTTTGATATCCCTACTACATCATGACTTCACATATACTTTCCACTTCTAAGTTTCATGTTGGTTCTATTTTTCACTATAATTCTTCACAATCATTTATTGTGTACTCGTATTGGATGATGTGGAATTCATTAAGGCCTGCCTTCCAATGGTCTTGTCCCATCAACTCCAACACATCAACTGAGATCGAGATTAGATTTTTATAGTGCCCTGGGATCTGCATGAATCAATGGAAGATTTCCTTGTTGTTAATCATGGGGATTCATCAATGCCTCTTGATTGACGAATCTTGTAGGTGAATCGACTCCAGCACATTCATTCGTACCTATCAAGATGCACTAAGGTACTTTAGAGCTCATTGTCATCAAAGGTGAGTTGCTTCACATTGGTTAACGACATACATTAATGGTCAGTAATCCAATGATTTCTTTCCATGCTCGACTTCAACACATTCATTCGCATGGTAAGAATTGTACCTTGGTTTTGTAGCAGCTGAAGATTATGTGATCTAATGGTTTCAACAGTGACTTGCAACATCATTTGTTTCAATAGTTTTGCAATTCTTTTTCATTTTCTTCCAGCAGTTAGCAGTTTTACATACAGCTAGCACAATAGAGTTTGGATCAGATTCAACCTCATTTAGTTTCATTTCTCATATACATTTGACTGAGCAGCAGATCGGCCTACATAGCTCCAACAGACATCAATCCATCCATGCCAATCAAATATTTCACGGAGGTAACACTTGAGGTAAAATAGCATGAGTTTTTTTATTTATTAAATATTTAGGAATATGTCATGAAGAACCACTAAGCATTTCTATTTTCCATTTTCATACATTTTTCATGTCATAACCATGCCATATTTTGTCCATCCATTCCCTATTTTTTTTCCCCATTTGATTTTTAAACCATCACCATTCCACTTCATACAACTCAAGTCAAGTCCTTCCCATATCCCCTACATCCAAAGCATGAGAAAGATCAAACTGCCCTACTATTGTCACACAGGAACTCATAATGAAGACCTTGTTTCTGCCACATAAGCACCAATAACAGAAAAAGAGCAACTACTACACAGGCCCTAGCCCAAGAAACTATTGAAACAAAAACCAACAACCATGCTTCCCCACAAGACTATTCAATAGAATTCAAGGCACCTTTTGGCTGTTGCATATCATTAGTTTCAACCATCATGGTTTCATGATCAACCATCTATCTTGAGCTCACTCCATTATTGCATCTCAGAAAGTGAAGGTATATCCAAGGCAACATTAAGGTAACAACATAATACCTACTTCAATGATTTTGTTTTTGCAAAAGCATGACCAAACAAACCCTCAATCTCTGGCCATAAACTAAATCCTACAATGGTCATCATCTTCAGCATAAACAAAGTTCAATTTTATAAGCGGTAAATGAAAGCATACAAAGGATATTAATTTCCATTCCTTGGATGACTATGATGGGTTTTGTTCCATAAGAGTTTTCGATGGACTAGAGTCAAGCAACTTCAGTTACTATTTGCAACCATTGGCACACAATTGTTTTACAACAGATTTGTACCTTATATTGTATTCAGTTGTTGAAACCGTGACAAGTTTGTTGGATGTGAGGTGAACACTCTCAATCTATTGGAAGCCTTGCCATTATGATAACTAACACATACTTGTTGGAGCTCAACAGGGGGGTGACTTTTCTGGTCTTCAAGCAGGTTTCTCTATAGTCACTGCCTTAAGATGTATGAGTTATTTGATTCACAGTTCATTGATGCATATATCTTGCTCAATATTTTCAAACAGTTGTTGCTGAAGAGGTCACATGGATCAACATTATTTTCACTATATTTTGGGCAGCAACCTATTTACATGTGATCATTTGCTTCATATTAGGAGATATGGTTATTTGTTGATCATAATGGCTTTCCTACTTAAGAAAAACAAACTACAACATTCTACCTCTACAAAATGTGGGTTTTTATTTTTGTTTCTAACTCAGAACATCATTATCATCATCACATTCATGGGAACATATGCTACTGATGAAACTGCTGTAGAATGCATGGCTTCTCTATATATGAATCATGAATTAACCCTGCAACTGTCAACATTTTTCAGCCCTCGTGTTTGGCATGTAATAGCAGTCATTAATTTCAGCAGGAAATAGTAGAAACAAGATTTTAATCGCAGTGCTACATGGCAACATAGGAACACATAACATATATGGATATATATGAGCCATTTTTAATAATAGCAGGGTCATTCTGAATATTATTCCAATCCTCTTTTCTTACCATGATTAAAGGATGTTTTCATTGTCAACAGGATGATTCTCCTATCTAGCTTGGTTCTCTCATATTATATTCCTTGGATCATTTTCTTTTTGTGCAGTTTGAGAAAGAAAATCAATTTTCTTGGAACATAAATAGGTGGAATGAGGATGCTTTTGATATTTGTTGTCTTCATTCAACAATGGGAATAGATAACTTGAGTGTTGTTAACATAACAATTGATCAAGCACTTGGGTTGAAGATGATTTTGACTGCATGTGAACATGCTCTGTCTTGAGTTTGGGGGAGAAGATAGAGGTTGTTATACATTTTTTAAAAAAATATCAGAAGTGGACAAATGGAATCAGGTTGTATGCACATTATTTTTCCATATATAGTGCAGAAATTGAAGTAAGCATACCTTGCAATTGGTAAATTGGATCTTCATGATTTTTGGACAAGAAGTGCATAATATCAAGATGAATAGATCTGGTAAGTTTCAGACCAATCCAATGCACCATTTTCGAGAAAATGGCCACCATCACCTACAGCCATTTTGCCTATATCTTGATATCTGTGCATCAGATGAATGTGGGCTTTGGGGAGCAGAAGCATTATGTTAAGAGGAAGGTACTCACCAATTTTCAGGAAAAAAAAAAAAAAAAAAACTTCACGGATTGAGAAAAAATGGCCATCATCACCTATAGCGAATTTGCATTTTTCTCGAAATTCGTGATGTGGATATCTCTGATTTTCGGTGTGGAGATGAATTGGAATGGTAAAAACGTGCTTGCAAAATTTTAGCCAAACCCAGTTTGTATTTTGGGAGATATTAGTTCAAGAAGTTTGCTACAACACCAACTATTACTTTGCCAATTTTGTCCATTTCCCTATTCTTGCAGCTGCGACTCCGCCAAATCCTCCGCTAAAGCACCTGCAACACCACTAAATTCTTCTCTAAATCCTCCGCTAAGCAGCTGCAACGCCGCCAAATTTTCTGCTAAATCCTCCGCTAAATGGCTGCAACACCGCCAAATTTTTCGCCAACTTCTCTGCTAAATTTTTCACTAATTGTTGAAACTCCATCAAAATTGCTAGAGATCATTTGAAGGATATTTTTTTCTAAAGATTATCCTTTGATGAGAAATGCAACAACCATTGTTTGAAGGAGTTTCAAGTATTGTTTGAAACTGAAAAATCCACACTCAAAGCAAATTCAATAAACTGAAAAGTAATCATGCAACCTACATGTTCTACTTTAATAATGCATCTACAAAAAAATGTCAGATGTACTTTTGCACCATTGATAACTTCCCCGGCAACAACGCCAAAATGTTGGTTGGATTAATTGTCTAATTAATTAAATAACTGATACTACCAGAACATAAATTGTCAACCCGAGGAAGTATTTTATTTCAAAGCTATCGTGCAATATCTATGCAAACACAATCTCTACCTGGCACTGTTATCTATTCGTATGAAATCGAAACTCTTTGTAAAATAGATCATGCCTTCTTGAAAAGAAATCAAACCCAAAACTTATTCATAAATCCAAAATGTAAATCTAACTTAAAACAAAATCAACTCTTTATGAAGCAAGATCTAATTGCATGAATCTGAAAGAAATGCTATATTGGCCAACGATCTATCAACAGAAATTAACATGAATAACAACAACTATAAATATATCAATGAAAGAAAGCATGAACTAAATGATAAACAAATCTACACAACTACAATCAACAAATCTGCCCAGGGAAGAGTGCTCTTCCTCCACTAAGCAGAGCTAGATCTGCACAGTAAAAGTCTACAACTCCAGAATTAAGAAACTGCCAGCATGTATTATCAAAATGAAATTACAACAGAGTCTCGATCAAATTCTACAGTATAACATTGCTTTCTCTCCTCCCCCAATACATCAGAATGATTACATATTTATACATAAAATCCTCTTAGGAGAATGAGAAACCGAATCCCCAACTTGTGATCAGTTTCAACAAATTGCTAATTCATAAAACCGGCCACAACAGTAAATCTAGAAATTATACGTTTAGAGAACCAACTGTATAACTCAAACCGTAGCTTTTTTTAGTGATTTCCTCACAATTCAGGTAATTGAGGCTGTTGCACACAAAACCCATGTCCCATATTTTCGATATTCTTCTCCATTTTTCCACAAATCAATGTGTTGTTATCTTGCATGCGTTTTTGGTTAAGGTCATTTGATCATGAGCTGGAGGTTGCCATGTTGGACTTGGGCACGAATTGAAATAAAAAATCCACATAATTAATCATAAGATGAAACCATGTTGTGAAATATCCATGTGGACGTGTACTAGTATGCCAAATTTGGAAGCTTGAACCATGAGTGTAGCTGTTGTTAATATGACAAATCACTCCATAAACCATTATCAGTAAAATTATGCATAATAGTATTCAATTCATAAAAAATAAAGGAAAATAATTATGATTAACTACTAAAGCATCAATTAGATTAATATGGCATTTCTCAAGGAGTTACAGTAAATAGATGGAAAATGGAATGATAAATGGGTGATACTAGGAAGAAGATGGATGAAATAGGTGTCGATAAGTAATGAAAATAGGGACAAATCCGTGACCCAACACGAATCAACCCTGGTGTATGCTCGAAAGGAAAGTGGGGCGGTATCCCCAACAGTTCCAGTCTCACACGACTTCGTGCTTAACTCTAGTTTAAGTGGAGCTTCCCATAATATTTTGATAAGAGCGGGTTTACCTAAAAGATTGTCTCACTACGATTTTTGAGCAATGAAACGATTTCGGAAAGTTTAAAGTGATATATTCTGAAATCCTAGCCTAATCTAGTTGGTGTAGTGTCAAACCTAAAAAATAAAGATTACTAATTGATTTTATTAGATGTTCTTTTTAGAGGTTGTTTCTTACTCAAAAGGTAGTGTTGTGTGTGGTATGGTTATGACGAAAGTAAAATGTGTACAATGATGCATAAAACTTCACAAAATTCTTTTTCATTTTATAAATTTCAAAACAAAAGCTAGGCATTCCTAAGCATAAAAAATTTCTTTTTCATTTTTTCATTTTTTTAATTTTCAAAGTTAATAGTAATGCAAGTTATCCTACCTCGAAAATGATAAATCTTGTAAACAAGTTCTTGATTTTTCAAATTTTGACCTTTTTCTCTAACTATGAAAGAAAATAAACATGAAAATGAACGATCAAGATTTATCAAAAGTGTGAGTAAAGACAAAGGGCCCGAAGCTTATAACAAACAAATCAGAGGATTGGCAAATACTTTAACCTACAGAGTTGTTTCACTAAAAAAACTCGGAATTTGGAATAAGATGCAAAAGAAAAAGTAAAAA
Organism: Larix kaempferi; assembly: GCA_027924585.1. NCBI lineage: Eukaryota > Viridiplantae > Streptophyta > Pinopsida > Pinales > Pinaceae > Larix > Larix kaempferi. Next base: position 16,150,585 of record BSBM01000362.1, read on the forward strand.
CTGATGTGTAAAGCGAAAAAGCAGAAAACTAAACTGCTCTTGAACATCAGAAAACCAAAGAAAAACATCCACCAAACAGAAAGTAGGCAAGCAAACCAGGGCAACTTTACAACCACAAAGACTCAAAGAGACTCTTAAATAGACTCAGATTGACCTGAACAAATGTTTAGGGGGTATCCAAACAATCAAGGCCTTTCAAAAACACAAAGAGACCCTACTGAGATCAAACCCTAATTAAAAAGCAAAAACTCAGGAAAAGTGCGCGGCTACTATATGAGACAACTCGCGGCTGACCCGCAGGTCTGTAAGCAAGAAAATCACGGCTAGGGAACAAAGTGTGCGACTACAACTACTGGAAAGTCGTGAACATGCTTCAAAAGAACCTAAAAAGAAAGAAAGGAAACCACACAAGTGACTGAATCAAATGAAGAACTCAGAAAAGGACCTCTGAGAGGCTATAACTAGACCCAGAAAAGACACAGGGGTGTCTCAACAATAGCAGAAAAACAAAGCAAGGCTCAAAGACAGACACAACACCCAAAAATCAAACCCTACAACAAAAGGTACACAATTAAAGGGATGTTCGCGGCTGTATATACTAACAACCTGCGCATGCAACTGTAAACCCGCGGGTTGTATTGCTATCAACTTGCGCACAAGACAAAATATGTGCGACTGGATATACAGGAAACACGTGCACAGGGACAGATAGAAGAAGAAAAAGCTTTGCAAACTCAACACTGGATTGGATCAAAACAAAGGAAATCAACAAAGATACCTTTGAAAACCTCACAGAAAACCAGAAAGCTATAAAAACTGAAGAAAACCTAAAAAGATCCCTAGAACAGAAACGAACAGGTGGTCCCCAATGGAGTCGCCAATTCTGTTGTTAGGGATTTTACCTTATAGCAGGGGATAGATGCTACCAACGTACATGGGGCTGACAGATAGATACATAGGGCTTCACATTCATTACTATAAATAAATGGGATTAGGGTTTAGGAAAGAGTACCTTATTTATGGCGGTTGGTCCTATCTTTTCTCCCAATCTCCACAGCAATATACCTGCAAAACACACAGACCTTCCTCAAAATGATTTGACTATAAACATATAATGATATTGAAAAACAATATAACATTAATTATAATCAAAATTCAATAGAATTAACACGTTATTGAGATAGGAAGAGTATCTCGATCTTTATTGTCAAAGAAATGCAACAAAATACAACTGATATACCTGATCTTGCTTCAAGCACTTCTGCAACCAAGTTCTGGGCTCCTTCTCCTCTCTTGACTTGGAATTCCTTCATCATAACAATAGCTCTCTCTCCATTGGCCCCTTCCTCATGGCTTCCTCTTGTATTTATGGCCAAGGCAGGAAGTTAGATTCGTGAGGGAGTTGATTTGGGAAGTTGGGGGAGTTACAATACCAAACTCAACTAATCCCAATTCGTATTCTTAATATATTTTTCAATTTCTTCTTAAGATACCCGCGAGTATGACACTAGGAAACAAGCGCATGGTGCACGGCTAGTTCTCTTAGCAACTCGCGCATACAACATTTAAGTGATGTCCACGGGTTGTCAATATTGGGACCCACGCATGACCCGCAAGATGTCAACTATTAGAGTCACGGCTTTCCAATGAAATATGCAGAAAAAATAAGGTTTTCAGCTGAAGATGTGGGATCTCAGCGCTAAGTCATCTAGCTCTTCTATCCATAGTGTCCTTTTGTGTGACCGGATTCATTTACCTTTCAAACCTTATTAATTCCAAAATCCTGATTGATTTGTCTTTAAACACAAATTACAATTACTTACTGTAAAGTCCTGTGCCATAGTTGAATAAATCGAAATTGTCAGTTACTATAAAGTCTTATGCCATACTTGAATATGTGGAAATTGAGGTCCACGAAATGCACCTTTCTAGAGTTTTAAATTCTCAAATTTTGATTAAAGTCATATTAGATCATAGATAAAGTAAACGAAGGGTCGTTGGTACAACAGAAAGAAAGTTTGAGATGGAAATGAGTTAAACGAAAAGGTTTCTTACAGTGGACACGATTGACATATTTTCAGTACGTTGAGGGTGTACGTATCCACAATTTTGTATGGTATTTATGGTTAACGGTTATAAAAATTAAAAACAAGCCGTCAATAAGATGAATGGGCAACACCCCCTCCAATCCACAAGTGAAATGACAATAAAAATCAAGGAAACGTGTATTAGGACGCTACGCCTAAGAGCTGCGCCCTCTCTTCTTAATTGTCTTCTTTTTAATCATCATAATATTCTTCATTTTGGAAATTATATATATTCAAAAGCTTTTAAAACTTTTTTTTCTTTTTAATTAGGATAGTATTAACCTTTTTCCTTATTATGGCTTAAGGAGTAGTTTTTCTTAATTGCCAACTATTTTTAATGGTGAATATTTTATTTTAGGCTTCTTAAATCCTTTATAGCTTTAAATGATTTTTAAAGCTTTAAAGATTCTTTGTATGGCTTCTTTTTCAATGCTAAAACCTATTGGCATTTTTATAGGATTTTCTTTTTAAAAAAATCATCTTTTTATACTGTTAAAACATATCATCTTTTTAGAAGTTGAATGGAATAATAATAATATTTTCCTAATAATTTATTTATATATGTATAATAGCATACATATACACATATATAATATATGTAATTGCTTGGTGTGCCATTTCCTATGTAATTCCTTTCTTTGGCATTGACTTGGATCTAGGCCTGTTGCAAGAATTGCTTTCTTTTGGTGGCACCCTAGATATTATTGAAATGACATCGCCTCAATTCAATGAGGTATCTTAGTTTCCCTAATTGAATCAATGTAGTGCATTAATATGCGATACACATTTATCAGGCCATGAATCATTTATCTCTTCCAGTGTTTAATAGTGCTTTCTTCGACATACATTTTTCATTTTAGGAGAAGAGATTGAGATCATGACAACTTAAGCTATTTAGGGTCTAGTTTGTGGGTTTTCATTTTAACATGGGTTAGGTCCTCTAGTTGCTCAATAAAGGGTATGGCTTCCTTTCCCTCCTTGGGCGGCAATGTTTCCAAAAATGGTTTTAGGACATATCGTCCAAGTTGCACCTCCTAGCTATGATTATTAGACCTATGGTCCTCGATGGTTCAAAAATGTGGGGTCCAAGTTTGCTACATACTATCTAGACTGGGGTGGAGTGATTTTAGGCCCTAGTTCTTAGATCCATCATTCAATGCAAATGTACAATATCCCAACCTCATATTCTGTTTGATGTCCTATTTACGTTGAGTTTGGACCTTTGGGGACTTGACCTTCAAGAGAGAGGTATCCCTAGTAGGTAACCTTCAAGAATATCTTGTGAACTACATAAATTTCCTTAATAGGGAACATCATAGAAGAATCATATGGTCCATTCTTATTTGGGTTGATGACATGTATCCTTAAGAGAAATATTAGGAGGTTTATGACAACATTGAATTTAAATAACTATTAAATTAGAAGTGTCTACAGTATGGTCAGTGAAATAGGCAGGTCATGATTTGTGAATGCCATGAATAGAATAAGGGAAAATCACTATACAAATTAGGTATGATACACATAGTTATTCAATTATTAACAATAGCTAAGAAATGTACTCAATCTAAATGGAAACACCATGGGACTGATGAGGTTAGAATAGTGAAGTAAAAGTCATAATGGTAAAGTTATTAGGAGTATATTGGTTGGTTGAAAATAACTTCCATGAGAAGTTGGTGATAGTATGATATAAATGAGATAAAAAATGGCATGGTTTAAGCATGTAAAACATTAGTAGTGCTAAGAAATTGGTATTGGATAGTTGTACAAGTAGGATAAGGCTTTGGTGAAGTAGAAAACACATGAAGAAGTATTTGTATCAACACTTCACTAAGAGTTCCAATAAGGACTCTCATGCTTAAGAGTTCCAATAATGACATATTATCTGTCCAATTAGGTGTGTCATTGTATACTTTGGACAATAATTATGATCATGAAAACTATGTGGAATTAAAGTAACATGACAACTAGAAATGATGATCGTGTATTAAAATCGTATATGTTATGTATTATGGCGACCTTGGCAATAATTTAATCCACAGATGTAAGGTAACATTAGAACTTTGGGAATGGTAAACATATATAAAATGTTGCAAAATAGGAAATGGCACGTTGAATTAATAATGAATAGATATAGTAATATCATGATGAAAATAAATTGATTTTGAGACACATTATTATTACCATTTATAAATTATGGATGAATTTTATTGTTCGGAGAATGATAGATGCCCATATTGTTGTATCCTAGATAATGGGATTACTTATTTTAACATAGTACTTAGGTAATGAAAATATACAATATATATATCTATATACACACACTAGAACATAATAGCCAAGTTAACTGTACCTACTCCATAAAATATGCATTCTATTATAAGATGATAAATTACAATAATAATACATAATTAGTAGTTGGACAATATCACTTGATGAGAAACAAGAAGAAAATTAAAGAAATGAATATAATCCGAACTTAATCTATATACTTGTTGAGTGTGTGAATGCCTCTTGTATAGCATGATATGTGATATTTAGGTACTCATTCTTATATGTTCAAGAAATATTAAGGTATATATATCTATATATGCCATGTAATGAGTTGGTTAATCGTGATAGGAGTGTTCTTGATATTTATATTCCGTTCTATAAATGATATGTTTTAAGTTGATGATCATGAGATAAATGTTCATGATATCATGCATCCTTGTGTTACTTAAGAAGACATGTGGTTATTAGCATGTGGCTCCATTCCACCTAAGAGATGTGGTTATTAGCATGGGCATGTTAAATTTTCTGAATTTACTTCAATATGATCTAGGATCTTAACTGAGAGAACAACATGTACAGCATATCTACAGCATATCAATCATGGAGACAATAATGCAAGCACACAAGAGACACAAAGATTTACTTGGGGAAAACCATAAAGGTGAAAAACCCCAATAACTTCCTCAGAGATAGATAGAGCAATGATACAACCAACCAAGAGAGATAGCCATAACCTAGCAGTAGATCCTCCTCCTCCATAAGTGCGCCACTCCTCCTTGAGTGCATGTGTGATAAGTGAGTGAGCAAATAGAGTGCCTCCCACACTCTATTTATACTTGACTTGACTTGCCTTTTTACCTAACTCATGTAGGCTCGAACTTAACCACATAATATAATGCTGACTGAGCCGACCCCCAATAGGGTGGTCTAATAACCCTTTGACCCACATGACTTATACAGGGCCGACCCCAACAAGGTGGTCTAATAACCCATCAAGTATAAGCTACGACACTTACAATATAAATGACGACACTTCCTTATAGAGGAATAAAACCATCTCTATAGGAATACAATATACATATATGCGAAATACATTCCGAAGTTACATATACATCAACAGGGCATGTGATACTTCTGGATGTTACTTCATGACGTTATGGTGCTTTATAAGATAGATGATGTGTGGAGCATAAAGTGATATTATTTCATGATGATATTAATTTAGCATTTTAATAGCTTTATCATTGCATCTAGAGATAAATGACATTGGGTACATAAAATGGTATTAATTCATGTTGATATTACTAATGTTGAAATATGGCAGCTTGTCATGACATATTAATGATATTCTTAGGGAAATTATGAAAGTATCATGACCAGTTATGTTATAATGGTAGCACAAAGCACCTAAATGCATTAGATGTTAAACTTGGCATGACTTATCATGGCAATGGCTTATGATGTAATGCAATGCAATATGAACTGGTGGCTAGAAATTCTTGTTAGCACATGATGCAAGGTTGATCCATGATATATTATTATATTGAGAAATGGTTACTAATGATTATTCATTATGGTAAAGGAAATTTGTTCCAAGTAATCCACTCAAATAGCCTGGTGAGGCTAATTATTCTATGATTTCGTGGGAGCCCATAACCACGAATGAGAATGGATACTATAAATATATTATGGGCTAGGGTACAAGCCCAACAATTATCTCTATGCCAGCAGCTCTTGACTTTAGTACCAGAATTTGGGAAGGTGGCAATGCCACAGATACTTCCCGGATAACTTTTGATGTGACCAAAGTCCACGGTTGGATACGTACTCACTGGGAGGGAGGTTTATGTAGAAGGACTTCTAATTCTTGGGGCTAGTTCCTTGAGGGTGCTATGGAGGATGTTTAGGCTAGCCTTTCGAGATGCCTGGGGTATAATGATCTTGATATCAGTATCAGGGTACCGGGAACCAAATTCCGGTTAATACCGATGAGGCTGTACTATTACCAAAACTTGGGAAGGTGGAAAATACCGCGATAACTTCCCAGAGAACTTCTAATGACTACTATATGATGATTCCGGTTAGAATATGATGAGGCTGTATTATTACCATAAGTTGGGAAGGTGGTAATGCCGTGGTAACTTCCCGGGGAACTTATGATGCCTACTGTATGATCCGCGGACAGGTTACAGTAGAGGGCCCATGCCATGGCGAGCGGGACAATCCGAAGTTGAAGGGGAGGTTTATGGAGGTGGAGGATGGTATGATTCTCAGGGAGAGGGTGAGTAAGGAAAGAGGAAGTAAATGGATACATAGTTATAAATTATTAATTAATTGTTATGTGTGTATGATGCATAATTGTTGCTATGGTTGCATACTAGACTCATAGGGAATTACTTAAGAGCATGTTGTAACTTAGGGCATATGATTGTATCAGTGTGGTTTGGAGACTTCTATGTGGTGGCCACACATATAAATCTCTAAACTTCACAATAGTACTAGCTACCTATATATTCTAGTATTTACTTGATTGATTGATTGAATAAGTATTGTATTTATTGCTTGAATATTATAACTTCGGGACGAAGTTTCCTGAAGGGGGGAAGTATGTAACAACCCTCATGTAAAATAATGAAATAAAAGGGGTAAAATAGTATATATAATGAAATGTAAAATAATAAATAAAAGTGATGCAGGAGCATCGGAACCTAGGAAAATCAGTCGAAGTTGATCGACTGAAGGGAGCCGACCAGCGGGAGTACCGACGACCACTAGTGCGGAGAGCAGGTTGACTTGTTGAAGTCAACAAGTCGAGCGGAAGCAGTCGGGGTGCAGCTGACTGAAGAAATAGCAGATGTCGTGAGAGGTTTGAGGATTGATAGGAGATAGTCGACAGATGATGAGCGATATAAGAGGTTGGGTAGTCGACAAGTGGTCGAACTACGACATGACAGGGTTGGTGAATCCAAGTGTAATGAGGAAAGGAATGAACCGATAGGAGAGTCGAGATGTGACTGATTGCTGTAGCAGGGTCAGAAGGACATAAAAGTCAAGGGACTACACCAGTAGCCGTTTGGGGTTGCTGAGGAAGTTATTACAGTTATTGCGAGTTGGTAAAGGACGTGACAGAGGGTGTCATGGACAGAGGCTGTGTAGCATGGCTAGAAGCTGACAGTAAAGGTTTGTAGGATTTGGAAAGATCTGTGAACGGAAGGGAACGTGTATCTTTGGATTGCAATAGTCTTGGGAACAACACCCGCATAGTAGAAGAGGAGGAAAAGACCTTCATTCTGCACGATGGAAAAAAAATTGAGAGCCGAGAGCAGAGTGCAGAGCCGAGAGAGTTGTGAAGAGTCACACCAGTCGAGTGCACAGTGTTGAGATCGAACCATAGCTCAGAGCTATGTGGCGAACTAGGAGAGGGTGAGGTCGACACACAGGGAGAACACACCACAGTTACTTCTAAGTTGTAACGGCTAAGGCCGATTCTAGTTAGTTATTTGCTTACAGTTATTTTATATTGTAACTGATTTCAGAGAAGTAATATAAGCCAATCCAGGCATCTTGTTCTACACCTTGTTTGTGTGAGCATTGTGGTTTGTGTCGTGTGTATTGTTAAGCAAGAAAGTATCCCATAGGGTGACTTGTGTCAGTTGGTATCAGAGCCCGGAAGCGAGTCCAGCTGGAGGAGAAGACTATACAAACCTGACTTGCATCAGTTTGGTATCAGAGCCCGGAAGCGAGTCCAGTTGGAGGAGAAGACTATACCAACCTGTAATGTCCCTTATTAGGAATTTTATTAAAATTGCAATTTTCCACTTTTTTTCCCTTGTTCGACCTTTGACTAGTTTTGATCTCTAGGTCCCAAATTTGCCCCAAATGATCCCAAATATTATGAGAAGGTGTATGAATGATATTAGAACATAAATATGTATTTCAGGGATGCCTTTGGACCTTTAAAATACTTCTGCAAATCCTCTTTCAATTCTGATCAATGTAGGTAACTTTACTAGTGATTTTCCTTTGACTAGTGTTGGTCTCTAGGTCTCAAATTGACTCCAAATGCCTTCAAATCTTCAAGGAAGGTGTATGAATGATATTATAACTTGAATATGATGTTTATGGATGACATATGGCCACAAAAATACCTCTTCAAACTCTCTTAATATTCTGGACCAATTATGCAATTTTACTAGTAATTTGGGGTTCAAATCCCCCTAGGGTAAACAATGAAAATGGCTTCCCAAATGCCTCCAAACCCACTCAAATTTATGAACAGAGGTATTTAATGTGTTAAGTATGTTATTAAAGTCTCATATGCACCATTAATGGATTATTACAACTGTTCTCACCCTCTCCCATTCAACTGCAAAAATCCCCAATTCGACCCTTGGGGAAATGGCACTATTTCACCTCCCAATACAACTACACTGAGTAAAAATGCTTCAAATGCTCAAGTACAGTACATGAAACTTGTAGAAGACATCCATGGCAGTATATTTATCACAAATATATCAGAGAATCATCCATTCATTCGAAATAATCATCAATACATTGGCTCACAACAAGGTAGTGGGGAAATGGCATTGTTCTTCCATTAAAAATGAGATTTATACATTTCTACTTGGAATTTCGACCTGAAACTTTTTGGAGATGAAGAACAGAGTATTTAATTCATATTACAAAATAAATGGGGCATTAAAAGCTTCCCCAAAGAGTACAATAGCTCACCAAAAACGCCCTCCCTCAAGGATCAAGAATATGCCATCAAAACTGGAAATGGTTGAAGGAGTGAGCTGCAATAGAAGAAACCATGAGCTGCCCTGTAGCTTACACCTGCAAATAAAGACTCCATTAAAGCTCCAAATGAAAGGTCTGAATGGCCTTTCCAATTACCAACTTGGATGGGAATCTTTCACCCTCGAAATTGGCTAAGGCAAGAAACTAGTCATCCACTAGCTCTCCCTCTTCACAAATGCAATTGCAAATTCTACAAATGATCAAAAGCTGGTTTCATTCTTTGTTATTGACATTTATAAACTTCTAATTTCCTCCATGGGTCGAATTCATTCCAAGAGACTCATGCCAACTCATGTTGGGAAGAGATTCCAAAGAACGCCACTTGTACAACAATTCCTAGTCTCCCACTTCCACCAAATCACATGTGGAAGCATATTAGCTGCCCTAACACCCTTGAGCGCCCTCGTGGAGTCTATTTTTAGACCTGACATGTCATATATGTCATATGTCAGCCTTCAGGTCTGATTTGTGTCATAGGTGTCATAGCATCTTCATCATTGTTGTCATAGAGCCAGGGAATCTAGCCCAAGTGTCTCACTAGCTCCAAATTGCCTCTTCCTCTTCCATGGGAGTTACTCTTCCTCTATATTTCGACCTTGGATGAGTCATGCAATGAATAATACCTTTTGGACTCCCCAAAGTATGTTACCATTCACCTTGAATTCGAATTGGTGAGAGAATGATGCCAAGTGTAGTGGGGAAATCTAGCCATATGTGGGTCCCACTTCCTCCATGTGTCTTCATGATGAAATGCCACTTTGATTTTCACTTGTATATATTTATTTAGCTCCTTTATTAAATATTTATGCCATTCTAATGTTCAAACATCATTTATTATCCCCATTATTCCAAATCCCAAAGCTTCCACCCCAAACCTAGGAAACTAGTAATTTTCCTCCTTGGCAATTATTTGACCTTTAGCATCAATTTGACAAACTCTAATGAATAGGGCCAATGTGATTAGGCCATTGTGACCCAATACCAAATTTGGGACATGACAAATCCTCCCTTCCCAATATTGCTTGTCCTCAAGCAATTTTAAACATGGGTGTTGAAGAACCTGCTTTCTGTATAATTCTTTGAAGTTGCCATTGAATTGCCCAACCTTGAGTCTTTGAGTTTCCATGAAGATTTTAGAGAGGAACCACCATGCTTGCTGCTGCACTACTCTGATAAAAATCACTTTATTAAGTGGGGAAATTCATATCCCGTACTGCTTGTTTCCCCAAAAAATTTGAAACCAATGAGATAAAAATTATTCCAGGGTCCCATTGCTTGTATTGCACCCCAATAATTAAGAGTGCTCTCCAACCCACACCATTAGTTAAGAGGATTCCTGGATCCCATTTTCTTGTATGCATCCTTCCAAACATCATGAGTACCAAATATATATCATCAAAGTACATAACAACATAATGAAAATGTACATCAAGGATATGCTTAATCAAAGAGTCATGAAGGTGCTTATACCTCCAAGCAAGTAGACCACCATTTTCCAAGTGCATACAAGCTTCAAGTGACCAATCAAATATGCTCCAATGACATAGGTGAGGATCCCATGTCCTATAATGCTGCTCCAAAAGGATGTGATATGCATCAAAATATTCACCCATGTATTCTTTCATCCAAGAAGTGAATGAAGAATCTCCACTAAAATCTGAACCAAATAATGAGCAGAAAAAACAAGGAGACTTCAAATGACTCAAAGAAGTCTCACCCATACATCCATGAATGTGAGAATCATAAAGATGTAACAAAGTATGTGGCTGCCAACAAAAATGTTCTCCCATCAGAAATCTATTCACCCAAGTGTTGGATGAAGTTCCTCTAACATAAAATGAACCCAGTGTTGAGCAAGAAAAACCATGAGTCTTCAAGTGACTCAAATCCATATCATACGTACATCCATGGAGATGTGAATCATCATAAAGTGACAAATGATGCTTCTGCAAATGTGAATAAGAATGTGCTCCAACCATGTCATCATAAAAGTTAAATCTAGGAGTTCCATGCTCCTCATGTGGCACCATCAAAAAGAACCCTTTCACCCATACTTCATTGAGACTAATGTTGCAAAACATGGAATTGTAGGAAGTAGGAGAATGAACTAACTCACCCAAATGATCAAAAAGTGCAGAAGTTTCATCATGGGAAGGATCCATATGGGTAGTATCATGCAGCTCCTTCAAAAGTGTGAACTCTTTGTCATAGTTTGGTTCCAATGTAGAGGAATCATGCTCTTCTTTAAAAATTGCATAACCTTCATCAAGAGGCAATTCAAATTCCTCTTCCACCACATCAAGTGTTTGGATCTCTTCAAGTTCATCTTCAAACACATCAAGAACATTCAAATTTTCACATTTCTCATGATCCACCATGTCATGAGAATCCTCCAAACAATCTACCATTTGACAATCTGAAACATAGGAGGAAAAACAAGTATCTTGCAACTTTTCAAGAAGTTGCTCATTTTGAATTGTGAGCTTATGAATATCCTCATTATTCTTCAAGTATGCATCATGTAACAATTCATTAAGCTCAAACAAATGGTTTCTATCAAAAATCAAAGACATGAAATTACCTTTGATGTGGCACATTGCTCTTTGAATCTTCTCCATGTCTTCAAGGAAGGATGTTTCCTCCAATGAAGTAGCTCTCCAACAAGAATTTGACACCAATGCTTGAGTGTCATGGAGAATGCTGAGGGACTCTTGGATCTTCTTTTCATTCATCTTTAAGGACCCTTCAAGAAGATGAGGCTCTTGCAAATGAACCTCCTCATCTTCTTCATTTTTTCTTGGACCAACTTCATGAAGCTCAAGTGGTGATGGGGAAGTTGATCTTGGTTCTTCTTCAACTGCTGCAAGGTCTTCATTATCATGCTTAATGGAACTTGGGCTTGCAGCAACACTTTCAAAAGTGATCTCTATGTCACCAACATAGAGGTGTGAGCACCCATCAATAGGTACTCCTTCATAGTTTAAGCATCCATCAGTAGATGCTCTTTGGTTCATGTCTAAGCTAGAAGGTGTCTCGAAATGATCTTCCATATTTTCAATAGAATATTCTTCACTATCTTGTGATGTCTCTTCCTTTTGCTCCTTCAAGCAAGCTGTTGCATTTTGCCCCTTGGTTTCCTTAAAATCAATAATTTTTTCCACAAGTTCGATAGAAAACAATTCGAATCCTTCCTTAATTTGCTTGGTCATATCTTCAAATATTGTTTTCATAATTTTTATATGCTCCTCACCATCATATGAGGCTCCCTTTTCATCCCTAGTCATAGTTCCCTCAAAAAATTTGCTCTTCTTCTCCTACTTTTTTTCTTCCTCTTCAACAAAAGCACTTTTGGTTTCAATATATAATGGTGGTACCTAAATTCTTTTCCTCATAGATATTATACCACATCAGGTGCCAAGATCATGCTCTGATACCACTGTAATGTCCCTTATTAGGAATTTTATTAAAATTGCAATTTTCCACTTTTTTTCCCTTGTTCGACCTTTGACTAGTTTTGATCTCTAGGTCCCAAATTTGCCCCAAATGATCCCAAATATTATGAGAAGGTGTATGAATGATATTAGAACATAAATATGTATTTCAGGGATGCCTTTGGACCTTTAAAATACTTCTGCAAATCCTCTTTCAATTCTGATCAATGTAGGTAACTTTACTAGTGATTTTCCTTTGACTAGTGTTGGTCTCTAGGTCTCAAATTGACTCCAAATGCCTTCAAATCTTCAAGGAAGGTGTATGAATGATATTATAACTTGAATATGATGTTTATGGATGAAATATGGCCACAAAAATACCTCTTCAAACTCTCTTAATATTCTGGACCAATTATGCAATTTTACTAGTAATTTGGGGTTCAAATCCCCCTAGGGTAAACAATGAAAATGGCTTCCCAAATGCCTCCAAACCCACTCAAATTTATGAACAGAGGTATTTAATGTGTTAAGTATGTTATTAAAGTCTCATATGCACCATTAATGGATTATTACAACTGTTCTCACCCTCTCCCATTCAACTGCAAAAATCCCCAATTCGACCCTTGGGGAAATGGCACTATTTCACCTCCCAATACAACTACACTGAGTAAAAATGCTTCAAATGCTCAAGTACAGTACATGAAACTTGTAGAAGACATCCATGGCAGTATATTTATCACAAATATATCAGAGAATCATCCATTCATTCGAAATAATCATCAATACATTGGCTCACAACAAGGTAGTGGGGAAATGGCATTGTTCTTCCATTAAAAATGAGATTTATACATTTCTACTTGGAATTTCGACATGAAACTTTTTGGAGATGAAGAACAGAGTATTTAATTCATATTACAAAATAAATGGGGCATTAAAAGCTTCCCCAAAGAGTACAATAGCTCACCAAAAACGCCCTCCCTCAAGGATCAAGAATATGCCATCAAAACTGGAAATGGTTGAAGGAGTGAGCTGCAATAGAAGAAACCATGAGCTGCCCTGTAGCTTACAACTGCAAATAAAGACTCCATTAAAGCTCCAAATGAAAGGTCTGAATGGCCTTTCCAATTACCAACTTGGATGGGAATCTTTCACCCTCGAAATTGGCTAAGGCAAGAAACTAGTCATCCACTAGCTCTCCCTCTTCACAAATGCAATTGCAAATTCTACAAATGATCAAAAGCTGGTTTCATTCTTTGTTATTGACATTTATAAACTTCTAATTTCCTCCATGGGTCGAATTCATTCCAAGAGACTCATGCCAACTCATGTTGGGAAGAGATTCCAAAGAACGCCACTTGTACAACAATTCCTAGTCTCCCACTTCCACCAAATCACATGTGGAAGCATATTAGCTGCCCTAACACCCTTGAGCGCCCTCGTGGAGTCTATTTTTAGACCTGACATGTCATATATGTCATATGTCAGCCTTCAGGTCTGATTTGTGTCATAGGTGTCATAGCATCTTCATCATTGTTGTCATAGAGCTAGGGAATCTAGCCCAAGTGTCTCACTAGCTCCAAATTGCCTCTTCCTCTTCCATGGGAGTTACTCTTCCTCTATATTTCGACCTTGGATGAGTCATGCAATGAATAATACCTTTTGGACTCCCCAAAGTATGTTACCATTCACCTTGAATTCGAATTGGTGAGAGAATGATGCCAAGTGTAGTGGGGAAATCTAGCCATATGTGGGTCCCACTTCCTCCATGTGTCTTCATGATGAAATGCCACTTTGATTTTCACTTGTATATATTTATTTAGCTCCTTTATTAAATATTTATGCCATTCTAATGTTCAAACATCATTTATTATCCCCATTATTCCAAATCCCAAAGCTTCCACCCCAAACCTAGGAAACTAGTAATTTTCCTCCTTGGCAATTATTTGACCTTTAGCATCAATTTGACAAACTCTAATGAATAGGGCCAATGTGATTAGGCCATTGTGACCCAATACCAAATTTGGGACATGACACAACCTGACTTGCGTCAGTTGGTATCAGAGCCCGGAAGCGAGTCCAGTTGAAGGTGTGAGAATTTTCAGCAGAGGTTGAAAATGGCTCATAGAGGCGTTAATGTCCGAGGACGAAGAACGCATGGCGTAGCAGTTGTCATAGTAGATCATGAGATGTTCGACGAATGCGTCCGAACGATGTGGAATTTGACAAATGAAGTCGCAGCGATCAAAGAAAACCATAGGCATGGTTGCATTCCTAAAGCGCTAGACCATAGCGACGAGGAAGTCGAGGAAGTGGAAGATTGGGAAGCCGCAGCACAAGAACCAGAGGAAAAACTCATCAAGCTTCTGACAGAAATGAGAGGTCGAGTGAAGATAGATGTGCATACGTACTCGGGAAGCCTAGACCCAGAAGACTTGATCGACTAGTTCAGAGAGATGGAGAAATATTTCGATGTAGAGTAGATCGAGGATCCTAAACAGGTTAAGACTGCATGTCTAAGGTTGAAGGGTCATGCCTCATTGTGGTGGGACAATGTGCAGGCTGATAGACTCAAGAAAGGCAAGGAGAAAATCAAATCTTAGGATAGGATGGTTGCCAAGTTGAAGGGGAAGTTCTTGCCAAACGAC
This sequence comes from Larix kaempferi, assembly GCA_027924585.1. Taxonomy (NCBI): domain Eukaryota; kingdom Viridiplantae; phylum Streptophyta; class Pinopsida; order Pinales; family Pinaceae; genus Larix; species Larix kaempferi. Next base: position 16,165,822 of record BSBM01000362.1, read on the forward strand.
TATGTAATTTCCTTGTTCCGAAAGCTACAAAAATTTTGAAAAAAAGAGATGACCGTGAAAGAGTACACGGAGGAGTTCCATTGATTGTCGATTCGGTCAGGACAAACTGATGAAGGAGAAGAAGTTGTCACTAGGTATGTAAATGGCTTGAAATACACTGTTCAGATGAACTCAGCATGTCGAAATTCAGAGCAGTCGGTGAATCCTATCAGTTAGCTTTGAAGGTGGAAGAGAAACTGTCGAGAAAGTCCGCAGCAACCAGAGGCAGGATGACTGGTCGGGGTGGAAAGACTGTATCCGTGAAAGGTCAAGGTAGCAGCTATAGGAAAGAAGGTGTCGAAGATAGTCAACGTACATAAGGGAAATCGACGAAAGAAAGAGCGCAAGAGAACTGACACGATGGTCATGAGAACCGTGGTCGAGGTGTGTATGGTCGAAGTGGTCCATCCGATAAGAAGGGAGCTAACAAACTAGCCATAATTTGTTACAAATGCCGAGGAACGGGTCACAAGGCATATGAATGCCCAGAAAACCTACATGCTGCAGAAGAGTCGAAACCCAGACGTCGAAAGGATGAGCAAGTCGACGAGAGGGAAGAGTCGGCATCAAATAGCAATGGAGGTGAGAAAAAGAAGAACCAGAATCTGACAGTTCAGAGAGCCTTGATCCAGGAAGATCAACGCAACCCAATGGAACCAGCAAAACGGAAGGCGATCTTTCGAACAAAGGTGCGGATCGGAGAATGGCATTGCAAGACCATAGTTGATGGTGGAAGTACAGAGAATCTTGTGTCGACAGAAGTCATCGACAAGATTGGGTTGAAGTGTCCAGAACACCCACACCCCTACAAGATCTCTTGGCTACAGAAAGGACACCATGTTAAGGTGACCAAACAATTCCTGATCAACTTCAGAATTGAAGGTTTGGAGGACAGCGTACTGTGCGATGTAGTTCCCATGGATGCATGCCATCTGTTGTTAGGGAGACCATGGCAATATGATCATAAAATGATCTATGATGGTCGGGCTAACATAGTCACAGTGTGGAAAAATGGCATGAAAAGGACTCTTAAGCCAAGGCGAGGAGAGCCAACCGACAGTAAGGACGGCGAGAGCAATCTTTGGGAAAAGTGAGGGTTGATGAGCACCGCCAAGGAATTCCTCATAGAGGAGGAAAAGCAGTCGGGATTTTTTGCAATCATTCCAAAGGGACCATATGTCGATGGAACGACCAATCAGGAGAGCATTCATTCCGGTTGAAGTCAAGGAGTTGCTCGAGGAGTTTAGGGACATAATGGTTGATGAGAAATCAATGGGATTATCACCGACAAGGAGCATATCCCATCAGATCGACTTGATTCTAGGGTCGAGTCTGCTAAACAAAGCACCATATAGGATGAGTCCAGCAGAGGGACAGGAGCTCAACCAACAGGTCCAAGAGTTGTTGGATAGGGGATTGATCCGAGAAAGTCTGAGCTCGTGTGCAGTGCCAGCAGTATTGACACCAAAGAGAGGTAGGGAATGGAGGATGTGTACCAACTCCAAAGCCATAAACAGGATCACGATCAAGTATCGATTTACATTGCCAAGGATGGATGACTTGATGGATTGCCTGAGTGGAGCGACATACTTCACGAAAATAGACCTGAAGAGTGGATATCACCAAATTAGGGTTAGAGAAGGAGATGAATGGAAGACAACATTCAAAACAAGAGAAGGGTTATATGAGTGGTTAGTCATGTCGTTCGGATTGACTAATGCACCCAGTACATTCATGAGATTGATGAATTAAGTGTTGAAACCATTCTTGGGAAAGTTTGTCATAGTCTATTTAGACGACATTCTGATTTTCAGTCGAACCAAGTCAGAACATTTGGAGCATGTTCGACAAGTATTGCAGAAGTTGTAGCAAAAGAAGCTGATGATTAACCTGCAAAAGTGTTTCTTCATGAAGAAGGAATTGGTGTACTTGGGATTTGTAATTTCAGGTAAAGGGTTGGAAATGGACCCCGAGAAGGTGAAGGCAATAGTATATTGTTTGGAACCGACAAGTACAACTGCAGTGAGGAGTTTCCATGGACTTGCTAGTTTCTACTGGAAGTTCATTCGGGGATTCAGTCAAATTTGTGCACCATTGATAGAATGCATGAAAAAGGGCGAGTTCAAGTGGACGGATAAGGCCCAGGAAGCTTTCGATGTATTGAAGGAAAAGGTCACTGAGAGCCCAGTGTTGGTGCTCCCAGACTTTGACAAATTTTTCCAGGTCGATTGTGATGCGAGTGGAACAGCAATTGGAGCAGTGTTAAGCCAGGAAGGCCGACCAATTGCATTCTTGAGTGAAAAACTGAATGGAGCGAAGTGGAAGTATTTGGTCTATGACCAAGAATTTTATGCGATCATCCAAGCATTGAAGAAATGGAGGCATTATTTGTTGCCGTAGGAATTTGTGTTATACACGGATCACCAAGCACTGAGGTATCTGAATACTCAGTCGAAGTTGGATCAGAGACACATGAAGTGGGTGGAGATGCTCTAGAGATATACCTTCGTGTTGCGACATAGGTCGGGCAAGTCGAACAAAGTTGTCGACGCGTTGAACAGGAGAGTTGCATTGTTGAGCATGATGACTGTTCAGGAAACAGGGATAGAGTCGATAAAGGCGGAGTATGAGACCAACGAATATTTTGCGAAGGTGTGGAAGGCTTGTCGTGAGACTTGGAGCATTGACAGAACTCCATATTTGATTTATTTCATTCAAGAAGGTTACCTATTCGGGGGAAGTCAGTTGTGTATTCCCAGAGGATCAGTGAGGGAGAACCTAATTCGAGAATTTCATAATGGCGGTTTAGCCGGACACTTTGGGATCGACAAGACCAAAGCACTGGTTGACGAGAAGTATTTCTGGCCAAGGATGTCGACAAATGTCGGAATATGGGTTCGACAATGTCAAATTTGCCAGTTGGCAAAGGGAAGGAGTCAGAACACAGGATTGTATACACCATTTCCAGTACCAGAGAACCGATGGGAGCATCTTAGCATGGATTTTTTGTTAGGATTACCAAGGACTCAGCAGGGGAACGACTAAATATTTGTGGTAGTCGATAGATTTTCGAAGATGGCACATTTCATACCATGTAAGAAGACAAGTGATGCCATAGGAATTGTTGTACTATTCTTTAAAGAAATAGTCATGCTGCATGGGTTTCCAAAGAGTATCACGTCGGATCGAGATACGAAATTCATGGGGCATTTCTGGAGAAACCTATGGAAGAAACTCGACACAAAGTTAGATTTTAGCTCGGCACATCATCCACAGACAGATGGACAAACCGAGGTTGTAAACAGAAGTTTGGGAAACCTTCTGAGATGTTTAGCAGTCGACAGACCCAAGCAGTGGGAAAATGTGTTGGCACAGGTAGAGTTTGCATATAACAATTTTGTGAATCGATTGACAGGATTGAGCCCATTCTAGATTGTTCAAGGGAGGAGTCCACATGTAGTGGCAGATTTGGTCGAATTGCCGACAGAAACCAGGAAGAGCGCGGATACAGAATCATTCGCAGAGCATATGCATGAAGTTCATGAAGATGTGCGAAAGCGCATCGAGAAGAGTAACGCAGCCTACAAGTTGAGATCCAACTGGAGGAAGAGGCTACTGTCATTCCAAGAAGGGGACTTAGTCTATGCCTACTTGCGGAAGGAGCAATTTCTGACAGGAACCTATAACAAGCTGAAGCTAAAGAAGATAGGAGCATGCAGGATTCTGAAGAAGATTTCAGACAATGCCTATGTGTTGGAATTGTCGGAAGACTTGAACATTTCAGCAACGTTCAACGTCTCAGACCTGTACAAGTTTGAAGAAGGGTCAAGCAGTAGAAAGTGGGAAGGAACCAGTGTCGACTGGACAGAATAGCTTCCATACCAACACAAAGAAGGGATTGCAGAAGTAATCGATGAACGCGAAGTGGGGTGTACCCGTAGATCGTGCATGAAGGAATACTTGGTCCGATGGACAAATGATGAGTTGCAGGAAGCGATGTGGATTTTCGAAGAGGAGTTCAAGAGACTGACAGAGCAGTCAAATTATTTTTCACCTGGGGAGTCTGATGCAGGAGCATCGGGACCTAGGCAAATCAGTCGAAGTTGATCGATCGAAGGGAGCCTACCAGCGGGAGTGCCGACGACCACTGGTGCAGAGAGCAAGTTGACTTGTCGAAGTCAACAAGTCAAGCGGAAGCAGTCAGGGTGCGGCCGATTGAAGAAACAACAGATGTCGCGAGAGGTCGAGGATCAACAGGAGATACTCGACATATGACAAGCGATGTAAGAGGTCGGGTAGTCGACAAGTGGTCGAACTATGACACAACAGGGTTGGTGAAGCCAAGTGTAATGGGGAAAGGAATGAACCGATAGGACAGTCAAGATGTGACTGACTGCTGTAGCAGGGTCGGAAGGACAGAAAAGTCAAGGGACTGTACCAATAGCCATTCGGGGTTGTTGAGGAATTTATTACAGTTATTGCGAGTTGGTAAAGGACGTGACAGAGGATGTCATGGATAGAGGTTGTGCAGCACGGCTAGAAGCTGACAGTGCAGGTTCGTAGGATTTGGCAGGATCTATGAATGGAAGGGAACGTGTATATCGGGATTGCAATAGTATTGGGAACAACACCCGTAGAGTAGAAGAGGAGGAAAAGACCTTCATTCTGCACGATGGCAAAAAACCTGAGAGTCGAGAGTAGAGCACAGAGTCGAGAGAGTTGTGAAGAGTCACACTGGTCGAGTGCAGAGTGTTGAGATCGAACCATAGATCAGAGTTTCGTGGCGAACTAGGAGAGGGTGAGGTCGACACATAGGGTGAACACACCACAGTTACTTCTAAGTTGTAACGGCTGAGGCCGATTCTAGTTAGTTATTTGCTTACAGTTATTTTATATTGTAACCAATTTCAGAGAAGTAATATAAGCCAATATAGGCATCTTGTTCTACACCTTGTTTGTGTGAGCATTGTGGTTTGTGTCGTGTATATTGTTAAGCAAGAAAGTATCCCATAGGGTGACTTGCGTCAAAAAGGGGTAAACAAGATAATGAGGAATATGAAATAAAAATGAAGGAAAATAAATTGCATTAAAATAAATTAAGAAAAATGGGATAAGGGGGAGGATAAAAGGCAGAGATGAAGAAGAGAGGGGGATATTTTTCTTTTTCATTTTTGAAGGAGAGCTCTGGAGGAGCCAAGAAAGAGGAAAAGCAAGCAAGCTCTGGCATAGAGTTAATTGTTGGGGGCTCAGGGGCCTCAGCCATTGGTTGGGGGTTGGTTTGTTGGAGATTCATCCCCCCACCTTTAGTTGCAGGAATTGGATCTGTCAAGGTAATGGTAGATGCTAGGTCATCTAATCAGGTATGGATCCTTAATTTTCATAATATATTTTCTGTTGTTATTGATTAGATCCACTTTCTTTTGTCATATCTTCTATGCATGTTTTTCTTTGTTTGTTACTGGGTTTTATATGAATTTACAGGTTATTAGATCCACTGAGGGTATATACATTTTCATTTGCATGTTGGTTCTTTGTATTATTATAATTTTATATGAGTTTTGTGAGTCTTACATATAGGAAGATACATACTTTTGCATTTCTAGTTGAAAGGATTTGTTACATGGAAGTTGTTCACTACAAGAATTTAATGCAAGGTATTCCAATCTACTACATAATTTATTGTCAAAAGAACCTGAAATAAATTGGCATAATCATGAAACCTTATCAAATTTGTAGCAAGGAAATCAAGTTAACTCAGTGCACCCAAAGATTTCAACACATATAATCTCACTTACAAATACTTCGAAGTATTGTTATATTCACTTTGAGATAAAGTCATAATTTATTTAAATGTGTTATTAATGTTATCTAATGGTTTTTAACCCAAATTATTCCCATCCATCTATCAAACCCAACCATCATTTAAATTACATTTTAAACATAGTACTCTAAACATGAGCTGGTGGGAAAGTGTGATACCCATACATAATAGTAGGTTGAATTTGTAAAAATGCACAATGTGCATTTGGAAGTGTCGAACCCTAACCCTAATGTGAACTAATCCTAATTTTCTCTACTGGTGTGGATATATGAGAAAAGAGAAGTGTGTATGCAATGGCATGAACTGAAATTCTGAGTATGGAAATCTAAGCTGGGTGCAAAAGTCCAAGTTGCTTCAACTAGGCATCAACAACACAAAGTAAAGACACTAGCCGTTGCTGATCAAAACTATCTACACATATCCACAAATATACCTACATTTTTTAGGTTGCAAGCCCAAAAGGAGGAAGAGCAATGTTATGAGCACGATTGGTTTCATCTCTCGGTTTTCTATCACAATAAAAAATTTCATTCTTTGCACCAAAACATTCACAAGTAAAATTTTAGCACTTTTCTTGATACTATTACCAGGATACCACTACCTAGACATGAATAGAAAGGTAAAAGGAAAAATGACATGCAATCCATAGGAATGTTATTTTTATTCCTTTTTGTCTGCTCATAGTTTTCCCAATTTGGTATCAATAGGATTCTAGACATACAAAAGCTACCTGTGCAGTACTACCCAAAATGTTGGGTGGATTATTAGAGAATGTGCCTTCACATAGTTAATGACAAATTCGTCTTCAAAATCTATGAGATGCTAGAAATTTTAGGGCTCCAAGAATTTCAAATGATGATATGTAGTCATTGAAAGGAATCAGGGATGGTTCTTTGAGGACCGTACATATATTCAACCTCATGGATTCCAGGGTAGGCCAATTGGCCACCAAGGCCCAACATATGTAGACAACAAGATCCTTCTATATGAAATATGAAGGTAAACAGAAACTATTCATTGTTGGCTAGTCATCAAAGAAAGTAAAGTTCCAAAATGTTCATCTTTCAACTATACAAAGGATAAATATAACCTATTTTTCTCCTTTAGAAGCCTTCAAGATTGTTCTGTTGATGTATTTGTAACTTCAGAATGTATTTCACATATGTATATTGTACTCCTATAGAGATGGTATTATTCCTCTATACGGAAGTTTCGTCATTTGTATTGACAAGTGTCGCAAGTGTCGTAACTTGCATGTGATGGGTTATTAGACCACCAAGTGTGGGGTCGGTCCTGAGTTAAGTTAACCATGGGTTATTAAACTATCTTAGACAAGTCATCCCTGCTAGTTAATTAGGTATGTCAAGTGATGTATAAATAGAGTGCGGGAGGCACTCTATTTGATCATTCACTTATACACTCATTGGAGAGTGGCGCACAAGTGAGGAAGGAGGAGAAGCTGCTAGGAGGACTATCTCTTGTACTTGGGTTGTATCATTGCTCTTTCTATCTCTGAGGAAGTTATTGGGGTTTTTCACCTTATTAGAATTCCCCAAGGAAACTCTGTGTGTCTATTGTCTCTTGTGATTGCTTCTTGTGATTGATATGTTGTACATGTTATTCTCTCAGATAAGATCCTAGATCATATTGAATTGATGCTTAAAATCTAACATGGTATCAAAGCTAACCTGAGAAGAAGACACTGTGCAGTTGCGGAAGCTAGGGATTCTTGTTTTTTGGGTTTCTCTCCATATATCTTGAAAGGCAGGAGGCTAGATTGACTCTCCTCAGCAAGGCGCATCTTTCTGTCCAATCATAATTCAATTCTAAGCACTCTCAATTTTTGACCTAAACATTAGGGTTTCTGCGAAAATTGGAATTTTTGAATTTTGAGACCATAGCTGGAAGCTCCTTGGAAAAATCAAAGTTTAGAGCTTTGGATCAAACTTTTTTGTTGGGTGAAGCTCCGAGAAACTCAAACCCTAATTCAGGATCCTGCTAAGTGAATCCGAAAATTTCAAAAGCAATTTTGAGTGGTGAAACTTTGCATTTTTCAAATTATGAGTATACTAGCTTGATCAGCTCATCAAGGTGCATCTTTCTATCCTTTCAGAAGTTTGAAATTCAAAGTTTGAATTTTTTGGGTTTCTCTGACAAACCCTAATCCGGCACCAAATCCAGTTTTCAACAAATCAAGTGGTAAGATCTAAATCTTTTCTATTTCCATTTGAAGTACTCTTTAAAATGTCTCACCACACCAAGCTTGAGGATAAGCTTGAAGGGGCTGATAACTTCTGAGCATGGAAGTATAGGATTGGGTTAATCCTCGAAGAGAATGAGTTGGACACTTACATAAGTGAAGAGGTCCCTGTCCCAGAGGGAGATGAGGCTAAGGCCTTACACAAAAGGAAATTGGTCAAGGCTAAGAGGATCATCGTTGATTCTATCAAAGACCATCTCATACCACATGTGTCATCTCTTAAGACACCCAAGGAGATGTTCGATTCCTTGACCAAGTTATTTGAAAGAAAGAACATAAATCGGAAGATGACCTTGAGGAATCAATTGAAGAATATCAAGATCCAGAATGCGGAGACTATGCAGTCTTATTTCTCAAGGGTCTCCCAGATAAAAGAAGAACTTGAAGTTGTGGGAAGAGATATAGAAAATGGAGAAGTGGTAATGACCACTCTTAATGGCATTCCTAGGTCATGGGATTCCTTCATCCAAGGAATTTGTGCTAGGAGGAAACTTATCACATTCAGTAGACTGTGGGAAGAATGATCACAGGAAGGAGCTCAGATTATAGCTCGAGAAGAGAAGATGGGGAATGAATACCAAGCTCTCACAGCACACTCCAAGAGGCATGGTGACAAGAAGACTCACCACCATGATAAGAAAGAAAGACATCACCATCAGAATGGTGATTTCAAGAAAAACATGTCCACTATTCGTTGCTATACTTGTGATGAAAGGGGACACATTTCTAGAAATTGTCCTAAGAACAAAAATAAGATCAACAAGAAAAGACATCATACTCATGCTGCTAAGGATGATGAACCTCCTAGGAAGAAGGCTAGAGAAGAAAGTCAAGACTCTTCAAGTGATGAAGAGTATGTTCTAATTTCTTCTCTCACTGGTACCATTACCCATGGAAGCAATGATTGGCTTATAGACAGTGGGGCTTCCAAACATATGACAAGATTCAAGGAATCCTTTATGAATCTATCTAAACATGAATCACCCCACAAGGTGAAACTTGGGGATGACTACCAGTATCCCATAAAAGGAAGTGGTGAAGCCTCCTATAATCTAGACTTTGGAAAGTCTATGAAGATGAAAAATGTACTATATGTTCTAGGTCTCAAGAAGAACCTGCTCTCCATATCTGCATTGGATACAAAAGGCATGAGGGTTGCATTTGTAGATGGCCAAGTCCTAATGTGGCCAAAGGGTAAAACTATAGATGATGTAGTGGTGATTGGAGAGCAAGAGGGAGGTTTATACAAACTGAAGGGCCAACCAGAACAAGCCTTGGTTCATGACTCAGTAGAGCCAGGTGAACTTTGGCATAGAAGGCTTGCACACATGCACTATAGGGCACTTCCAATTGCAAGCAAAGTAGTGGAAGGTCTTCATGAAATCTAGACAACACATGAAGGCATTTGCAAAGGTTGTGCAAAGGGGAAGAACACAAAGAAGACAATTTCAAGCAGTGAAAGCAAGGCAAAAGGAATCTTGGAAATCATCCACTCCGATGTATGTGGTCCGATGTCATCCAGTTATCTGAGTGGGTATGTATACTATGTTTCCTTCATTGATGATTTCTCTAGGAATACTTGGGTCTACTTCTTGAAGAACAAAGATGAAGTGTTTGACAAGTTCAAGGATTTCAAAGCCTTGATAGAAAATCAAACTGATAAGAAGATCAAGATCTTCAGATCCGATAATGGCGGAGAATTTACCTCAGGAGACTTCAAGAAACTATGCAGTGATTTAGGGATTAAGAGGGAGTTGAATACTCCTTAAATTCCACAACAAAATGGGGTTGTAGAAAGGAAGAATAAAACAATCATGGAAGCAGCTAGGGAAATGCTTCATGACCAAGATCTACCTATGCACTTATGGGCAGAGGCAGCCAGGACAGCTGTGTATGTGCAGAACAGAACACCACATAAGATAATTGACAACAAAACACCAAAAGAAGTGTTCACTGGTAAGAAACCAGAAGTAAGCCATCTCAGAATGTTTGGTTGTCCAGTATATACTCATGTCCCAAAAGAAAAGAGGACAAAGCTAGATCCTTCAGGAAAGAAGGGCATATTCATGGGTTACAGTGAAAGCTCAAAGGCTTACAGAATCTACTTTCCAGGATTCAAGAAAATTGATATCAGCAGGGATGTAACATTTGATGAAGGCTCAGCATACATCAAATCAAGGAAGACACCTGTTGAAGACAATGAAGAACCCAGAATATCTAGAACACAAGACACCACCATGAATGAAGCAGTTCCTGAAGAAGATCATGAAATGGAAGATCCACAAGAACCTGTAGATCCACCCCGTGAGGAGAACTCTCACAAGAGGAAACCAGCATGGACTAGAGAGCTCATCCAAGATGCAGAAATATATGCCATTCCAGAAGAGGAACACAGAGAAAGGAAAAGGACAAGATCACATACTGTTAACACCCAAAAAGTGTTCACTACCTCATCTACCACATTATATGGCTCATTTGTCCACTTTCCTACCATTTTTCCCTTAAAATCCCAAAAAATCCCATTAAAATGCCTCCAAAAGGCCTAAAATGCCTCCAAAAGGCCACAAAACCATCAAAATAGCCTAAACAAGGCTAAAAAACCCCCTTTTCCTCCAAAAATAGCAAAAATCCCCTAAAAAGGGAATAAAAAATATAAAATAATGAAGAAAAGGAGGAAAAAACCCTATACAGCTGCCCTAAACTATGTGTTTCCTAAAACCATGGGTCAGCACTCCACCACCAAAAAACTATAAATAGGTGATGGAGATCCCTTATTCCATATCCACAATCACAAGCACCCTTACTCTGCCAAAATCTCTCTCGAAACCCTAGTTCACCATTGAACTACTTTCACCTTGAGAGCCACTTTTGGCCCATTCCCACCATTGGAGAAGGAGAAGGAGCATATTGAAGCTTGGAGCATCCTCTTGGACACTGCAAAGGACTCCATCAAACCTTCACATTGAAGGTAATTTCAATACAAAAAGCCATTCTTTATATCTTTTGTTTATGTTTTATGCACAATGTCTAAAGTAGTTTTTATTTCTGTTTTAGCTTAATTATTTACATTTACTGAACTGCTACTAAGGAGTCCATTCTCCTTAGTAGGTGCTCATTTGCACAAGCTAGGGGTAAAACCCTAGCTACACATACCAGTTATGTTGCTTTTCTCTGTGACATTATGAATAAAGAACCTTCCAATTATGAAGAAGCAACGAAAAAGAAAGAATGGAAGGATGCCATGGTCGAAGAGTATCAGTCAATCATGAAGAATAATGTTTGGGATGTGGTCCCAAGACCAGATGGGAAGTCTGTTGTGACTTCCAAATGGATCTATAAGATCAATCATGCTGCAGATGGCAGCATATAGAAATACAAAGCTAGGTTTGTAGTTCATGGCTTCTCCCAGAAAGAAGGGATTGATTATGAAGAGACTTTTGCTCCTGTAGCCAGATACACTTCCATTAGATCAGTACTTGTTGTGGCTGCAGTGATGAAATGGAAGGTACACCAGATGGATGTCAAGACAACTTTCTTGAATGGTGTAGTTGAAGAGGAAGTGTATGTGGAGAAGCCACTCGGGTTTGAGACACATGACAGAGGGACTCATGTATGCAAATTGAAGAAAACCCTGTATGGTCTGAAACAGGTGCCCAGGACCCGGTATGGCAGGATAGATAGCTTCCTATCCAGTTTGGGATTTACCAAGAGTAAAGCGGATTCCAACCTTTACTACAAGGTTGAGGAAGGCAATCCAGTGATACTACTATTGTATGTGGATGACCTGTTTGTTACAGGTGAAGATAGATTGATTGCCGATACGAAGAGGAAGCTTGCTGCTGAGTTCAAGATGAAGGACTTGGGTATTATGCACTACTTTCTAGGCATGGAAGTGTGACAGAGTGCGGATGGAATCTTCCTTGGACAAGGGAAGTATGCATTAGAGATCCTTAAGAGGTTGGAGATGATGGACTGCAAGGCCATGGCCACACCTATGGCATCGAACCTGAAGCTTCTATGTGATGCTTCATCTGAGCCGGTTGATGCCACGATGTATCTTCATATGATTGGGTCCATGATGTACCTGACGAATACGAGACCAGACATCTGCTTTGCGGTGAACACCTTGAGCCAGTATCTAATAGATCCAAGACATGTTCACCTGATAGCTGCAAAGCATATTCTAAGGTACCTCAAGGGTACAATTGACTATGGTCTCAAGTATGATGCGAATCAGAAGTTTAACCTGGAGGGTTATGTTGATTCGGATTGGGCAGGCAGTGCCATTGATCGGAAGAGCACTTCGGGGTGCTGCTTCAGTATGGGATCTGGTATGATCTCTTGGTTTAGCATGAAGCAGTCCTATGTGGCACTGAGTACAGCCGAAGCATAGTATGTCACAGCTTGTTCGCCTAGTTGTGAGGCAATATGGATTAGGAAGATATTGTCTGATTTGTTTGATCTCCAGTTGAGTGCTACTTGTATATATTGCGACAACCAGAGTTGTGTGAAGTTGTCTAAGAACCTAGTGTTCCATGACAAGTCGAAGCACATTTAGATCAAGTATCACTATATAAGGGATATGGTGCAGAGAGGAGCAGTGAAGCTCCTGTATGTTGCGAAAGACAAGCAAATAGCCGATGTGTTGACCAAGCCGCTAGCCAGAGTGAAGTTTGAGTACTTCAGAGAGAGGCTTGGTGTACGTCAGATTGAGATTCCTTCCAAGGGGAAGTGATGAGTCCGGAGACATAGATGCACATGATCCATTCCGACATGGTTGAAGTTTTTCTTGCCATGGTCATTGATGTAAGGGCTGGATCCATTCCGACATGGTTGAAGTTTGTCTTTCCATGGTCATTGATGTAAGGCCTGGAGCCATTCTGACATGGTTGAAGTTTGTCTTGCCATGGTCATTGATGTAATGGCTGGAGCCATTCCGACATGGTTGAAGTTTGTCTTTCCATGGTCGTTAATGTAAGGGCTAGAGCCATTCCGACATGGTTGAAGTTTGTCTTGCCATGGTCGTTGATATAAGTGCTGAGCCTTTCACGAATGGTTGAAGTGTGTCTTCCCATGCCGGTGAGTGTAAGTGCTATGTGATGTGCATATGGGTTGGCCTTCGTGGACAAGGAGGTGATCTGAAGATGATGATGTGATAGTAGGGTACACAGGTTTTGCGGAGGCAAATAATCAGTCCTGAGATGCTCTTGCAGGTTTTGCGGTAGAATATGATCAGTCTTGAGAGATCTTGCAAGTTTTGCAGAGGAAGTGTAATCAGTCCTAAGGTGTACCTACTTGATGGGTTGCTCGCAGAGATGATGAAGACCTACATGAAGGCTAGGCCTACATCCAGCATGAAAAAGGGCTGTCTCTATAGAACTTCCTATGACGAGTAGATTAGAGATTGATTTTGATAGCAGCAGCAGATTCGATGACGATAATCTAGTAACGATGATCCAGAGAAGAAGACTTGTGCTAGTAGATATGTGTCGAGAAATACCTTCCTAGTTAAGAGGGAGTGTTGATGTATTTGTAACTTCGGAATGTATTTCACATATGTATATTGTACTCCTATAGAGATGGTATTATTCCTCTATACGGAAGTGTTGTCATTTGTATTGACAAGTGTCGCAAGTGTCGCAACTTGCATGTGATGGGTTATTAGACCACCAAGTGTGGGGTCGCCCTGAGTTAAGTTAACCATGGGTTATTAGACTGTCTTAGACAAGTCAGCCCTACTAGTTTATTAGGTAAGTCAAGTCATGTATAAATAGAGTGCGGGCGACACTCTATTTGATCATTCACTTATACACTCATTGGAAAGTGGCGCACAAGTGAGGAAGGAGGAGAAGCTGCTAGGAGGACAATCTCTTGTACTTGGGTTGTATCATTGCTCTTTCTATTTCTAAGGAAGTTATTGGGGTTTTTCACCTTATTGGTTTTCCCCAAGGAAACTCTGTGTGTCTATTGTCTCTTTTGATTTCTTCTTGTGATTGATATGTTGTACATGTTATTCTCTCAGATAAGATCCTAGATCATATTGAATTGATGCTTAAAATCTAACATGTTCCAAACCTCGTGTTGGTATATCAATAGAAATAATTTACCATAAAATACAACAGGAAAAAGAAAAAGAACAAACGAACAGCCAGGTTTATCTTTTAACCTTGATGCCCCCTATTTTAAAATATTTTACACTCCAGTGTGCCTCATACATTCAATAGACAATCTCACTCAAAAAAAAAGTGTCTTTCTGTACTAATTGCACCAATTCATCGGGAACAAACTTACTAATACACAAACACTATGTATCACTTATTTACACCACTATTAACCATTATCAAACAAATGCAGAGATTCATTTAATCATAGAGGGAGCAGATTTAGATATTGATATGATCTTAACTTATTATAAAACAAAATTGAGGATTCAAAACCCTATGAGCAGAGGATTTCGCCACATACCGAAGACATTGCTCCTTCCAATCGAAACCCTTGCTCTCTTGCTCATGATTGTGAAATGGAAGCCCTGCGGTTCCCTTTCTCTCTTGCTTGTGTAAATGCACTGAATCCTCACGGATCTACTATAGATCTACTACCATTGGGAAGGGAAGGGACGTGGACAGAAACTAGAAGATATCGCGAAAATGACACACAACCCCAAAGCAATTGGGAAACAATAAAATGGCGCAGTGTGGCACACAACCCCGAAGCAATTGATGGATGCACTCAGTGAAACAAATCCAGGGATAACAGGTTTCCCGAAAATGACGCAAAACCCCGAAGCAATTAGGAAACAATAAAATGGCTAAGTGAAACAAATCCAGGGATAACAGGTTTCTCGAAAATGACACAAAACCCCGAAGCTCCGGGAAACTCAAACCCTAATTCAGGGTCCTGCTAAGTGAATCCGGAAGTTTCAAAAGCAATTTTGAGGGGTGAAACTTTGCATTTTTCAAATTATGAGTATACTAGCTTGATCAAATTTTTCCAAGGAGCTTCCAGCTAAGATAATTGACAACAAAACACCAGAAGAAGTGTTCACTGGTAAGAAACCAGAAGTCAGCCATCTCAGAATATTTGGTTGTCCAGTATATACTCATGTCCCAAAAGAAAAGAGGACAAAACTAGATCCTTCACGAAAGAAGGGCATATTTGTGGGTTACAGTGAAAGCTTGAAGGCTTACAGAATCTACTTTCCAGGATTCAAGAAGATTGATATCAGCAGGGATGTAACATTTGATGAAGGCTCAGCATACATCAAATCAAGGAAGACACCTGTTGAAGACAATGAAGAACCCAGAATATCCAGAACACAAGACACCACCATGAATGAAGCAGTTCCTGAAGAAAATCGTGAAATGGAAGATCCACAAGAACCTGTAGATCCACCCCGTGAGAAGAACTCTCACAAGAGGAAACCAGCATGCGCTAGAGAGCTCATCCAAGATGCATAAATATATGGCATTCTAGAAGAGGAACACAAAGAAAGGAAATGGACAAGATCACATACCAGCTATGTTGCTTTGCTCTGTGACATTATGAATAAAGAACCTTCCAGTTATGAAGAAGAAGCGAAAAAGAAAGAATGGAAGGATGCCATGGTCGAAGAGTATTAGTCTATCATGAAGAATGATGTTTGGGATGTGGTCCCAAGACCAGATGGGAAGTCTTTTGTGACTTCCAAATGGATCTATAAGATCAAGCATGCTGCAGATGGCAGCATTTAGAAATACAAAGCTAGGTTTGTCGCTCGTGGCTTCTCCCAGAAAGAAGGGATTGATTATGAAGAGACTTTTGCTCCTATAGCCAGATACAATTCCATTAGATCAGTACTTGCTGTGGCTGCAGTGATGAAATGGAAGGTACACTAGATGGATGTCAAGACAACTTTCTTGAATGGTGTAGTTGAAGAGGAAGTGTATGTGGAGAATCCACTCGGGTTTGAGACACATGACAGAGGGACTCATGTATGCAAACTGAAGAAATCCCTATATGGTCTTAAACAGGCACCCAGGACCTGGTATGGCAGGATAGATAGCTTCCTATCCAGTTTGGGATTTACCAAGAGTAAAGAGGATTCCAACCTTTACTACAAGGTTGAGGAAGGCAATCCAGTGATACTACTATTGTATGTGGATGACCTATTTGTTATAGGTGAAGATAGATTGATTGTCGATACGAAGAGGAAGCTTGCTGCCAATTTCAAGATGAAGGACTTGGGTATTATGCACTACTTTCTAGGCATGGAAGTATGAAAGAGTGCGGATGGAATATTCCTTGGACAAGGGAAGTATGCAGTAGAGATCCTGAAGAGGTTCGGGATGACGGACTGCAAGGCCATGGCCACACCTATGGCATCGAACCTGAAGCTTCTATGTGATGCTTCATCTGAGCCGGTTGATGCCATGATGTATCTTCAGATGATTGGGTCCTTGATGTACCTGAAAAATATGAGACAAGACATCTGCTTTGCGGTGAACACCTTGAGCCAGTATCTGACAGATCCGGGACATGTTCACCTAATAGCTGCAAAGCATATTCTAAGGTACCTCAAGGGTACAATTGACTATGGGCTCAAGTATGATGCGAATCAGAAGTTTAACCTGGAGGGTTGTGTTGATTCGGATTGGGCAGGCAGTGCCATTGATCAGAAGAGCACTTTGAGGTGTTGCTTCAGTATGGGATCTGGTATGATCTCTTGGTTTAGCATGAAGCAGTCCTATGTGGCACTGAGTACAGCCGAAGCAGAGTATGTCGTAGCATGTCTGACTAATTGTAAGGCAGTATGGCTTAGGAAGCTGTTGTCTGATTTGTTTGATCTCCAGTTGAGTGCTACTTGTATATATTGCGAAAACCAGAGTTGTGTGAAGTTGTCTGAGAACCCAGTGTTCCATGACAAGTCGAAGCAAATTGAGATCAAGTATCACTATATCAAGGATATGGTGCAGAAAGTAGCAGTGAAGCTCCTGTATGTTGCGACAGATGAGCAGATAGCCGATGTGTTTACCAAGCCGCTGGCCAGAGTGAAGTTTGAGTACTTCAGAGAGAGGCTTGGTGTACTTCAGATTGAGACTCTTTCCAAGGGAAAGTGATGAGTCCGGAGACACAGATGCACATGAGCCATTCTGACATGGTTGAAGTTTGTCTTGCCATGGTCGTTGATGTAAGGGTTGGAGCCATTCCAACATGGTTGAAGTTTGTCTTTCCATGGTCATTGAAGTAAGGCCTGGAGCCATTCCAACATGGTTGAAGTTTTTCTTTCCATGGTCGTTGATGTAAGGGTTGGAGCCATTCCAACATGGTTGAATTTTGTCTTGCCATGGTCGTTGATGTAAGGGCTAGAGCCATTTCGACATGGTTGAAGTTTGTCTTTCCATGGTTGTTGATATAAGTGTTGAGCCTTTCACGGATGGTTGAAGTGTGTCTTCCCATGCCGGTGAGTGTAAGTGTTGTGTGATGTGCATCTGGGTTGTGCTCCATGGAATAGGAGGTGATTTGAAGATGATGATGTGACAGTAGGGTACACAGGTTTTGCAGAGGCATATAATCAGTCCTGAGATGCTCTTGTAGGTTTTGCGGTGGCATATGATCAGTCCTGAGGGATCTTGCAGGTTTTGTAGAGGAAGTGTAATCAGTCCTAAGGTGTACCTACTTGATGGCTTGCTCGCAGAGATGATGAAGACCTACATGAAGGCTAGGCCTACATCCAGCATGAAAAAGGGTTGGCTCTGTAGAACTTCCTATGACGAGTAGATTAGAGATTGATTGATAGCAGTAGCAGATTCTGTGATGATAATCCAGTAATGATGATCCAGAGAAGAAGACTTGTGCTACCAGATATGTGTCGAGAAATACCTTCCTAGTTAAGAGGGAGTGTTGATGTATTTGTAACTTCGGAATGTATTTCACATATGTATATTGTACTCCTATAGAGATGGTATTATTCCTCTATATGGAAGTGTCGTCATTTGTATTGACAAGTGTTGCAAGTGTCTCAACTTGCATGTGATGGGTTATTAGACCACCAAGTGTGGAGTCGGCCCTGAGTTAAGTTAACCATGGGTTATTAGGCTGTCTTAGACAAGTCAGCCCTACTAGTTTATTAGGTAAGTCAAGTCATGTATAAATAGAGTGCGGGAGGCACTCTATTTGATCATTCACTTATACACTCATTGGAGAGTGGTGCACAAGTGAGGAAGGAGGAGAAGCTGCTAGGAGGACTATCTCTTGTTCTTGGGTTGTATCATTGCTCTTTCTATCTCTAAGGAAGTTATTGTGGTTTTTCACCTTATTGATTTTCCCCAAGGAAACTCTATGTGTCTATTGTCTCTTGTGATTGCTTCTTGTGATTGATATGCTGTACATGTTATTCTCTCAGATAAGATCCTATATCATATTGAATTGATGCTTAAAATCTAACATGTTCCAAACCCCGTGTTGGTATATCAATAGAAATAATCTACCATAAAATACAACAGTAAAAAGAAAAAGAACAAAAGGACAACCGGGTTTATCTTTTAACCTTGATGCCCCCTATTTTAAAATATTTTACACTCCAGCGTGCCTCATACATTCAATAGACAATCTCACTCAAAAACAAAAGTGTCTTTCTGTACTAATTGCACCAGTTCATCAGGAACACACTTACTAATACACAAACACTATGTATCACTTATTTACACCACTATTAACCATTATCAAACAAATGTAGAGATTCATTTAATCACAGAGGGAGCAGCTTTAGATATTGATATGATCTTAACTTATTAGAAAACAAAATTGAGGATTCAAAACCCTATGAGCATAGGATTTCGCCACATACCGAAGACATTGCTCCTTCTAATCAAAACCCTTGCTCTCCTGCTCATGATTGTTAAATGGAATCCCTCAGTGCCCTTTCTCTCCTACTCGTGTAAATGCACTGAATCCCCACGGATCTCCTATAGATCTACTACCATTGGGAAGGGAAGGGACGTGGACGGAAACTATAAGATATCGTGAAAATGGCACACAACCCCAAAGCAATTGGGAAACAATAAAATGGCGCAGTGTGGCGCACAAACCCAAAGCAATTGCTGGATGCACTCAGTGAAACAAATCCGGGGATAACAGGTTTCCCGAAAATGACGCACAACCCCAAAGCAATTGGGAAACAATAAAATGGCGCAGTGTGGCACACAACCCCAAAGCAATTGATGGATGCACTTAGTGAAACGAAGGCATGGATAACAAGTTTCGCGCCAACCCTAAGCAGTGGGTAATGAAGCTGGTATAGCGGAGGGTTTTTATATCGACCACCTTATATTATAAGGTGCTTGCAAACCATAAGGTATAGTGGAGGGTTTTTAATCTAGACAAATGTGTAATACAATGTTTTTTAGAATAAACATGGCCTTTTCCATATGTCTAAACTATAGAGTTGTTCATCCCTACTCCTAATGCCTCTAACTATCCTATAATTATAAATTCCAAAAACTTGACATGTATATTGTAGAACATATTGATTAAGAGAAAAAATAAGGATACACAACATACTAAACCTCATTAGAGTAAGACTAAATACTAGGTCCACTAGGGGTAACTTCTTACATTATTTCTAGTGTCTCTAACCTAGACCCAAGTTCTAACTGCATATTACTGGAATTGGCAGTAGGGATTGAATCTCCTTTGTTTCCCATCAAACCATGACTATGCAACTATCCCACTCCTTACATGCCCACAGAGTGGGCACACCAAAGTGGGTTCTCAAAAGAGTTTGGTTCTTTTAATGGAGGATAAGGAATTGTGATAGGAAAACTAAGGCGAGTTAGAAGTCTTTCTATTTTCTACTAGATAGTACTAACCTTCACCTTTTTTTTTCCAATCCTACCACTATTGAATATTCTTGGAAAAATCTACTGCATAGGCATCTCGATCCTTATTCTTTGTTTTCATATATTAAGTGAACTCATCCTTCTAATGTTTCCAACACAATATCCAATTTAGATCATTGTATTGCACCTCCACAATGTCTTTTTCATTGTTCCTCAAACCCTGATGCACTACATTCAACTCACATAGAATACAACAACCTCTTCTACAATGAAATTGACCCATCATAGAGATGCTCCAATTGATATTCCTACATTCTCTCAAATCTTCTCTAAAACAATCTCCACCACCCAAAAATGATTGTATTCTATCTCACTGATGAATAAAGAAGTGAGAATGTCAACCTCACGCCCAACTCCACCTTTCAATAGATGACTGAAACCATAGTCCAAATCACATCCTTTCTTGAAATCATGAACATTAACACAGATGTTAAACTCCCTAGGAATACACATCAACCTACCTATGGCATCAAGGGTATATTCAATTGACAGCTTTCCCCAAAAAAATGCACTAGTGTCCTACATTTACCCCTGCTCACCACCATAGTACTAACTATTATGATCCCTTGCCAAACCACATGCATATATCATTGATAAGTGTCCTGACACATTAATTTGCAACTCGGACTTGTGTGGATTCATTTCCATGTCATGAACATTGGGACACTCTCCAAAGTTGGTATCATGATTATGGAGGTAGAAATGGGATGAGCTCCCCTTTCACCTTACAATTCCCTTCTACAAGCAAGGACCCTCTATTTTCTAGTGCATCGACTTGTCTATTCTGGCCTCTAAGTATATGGAGAAACTATGTATGCTCCATCCCATGCTTTCCTTCCACACCTTATATTCTAAGGTGCTTGCAATCCATCACAAGGGTTACTATGTCCAAATGTGATAGAAACCCAATCCATCACATAGATTGAAAAGATAAACATTGCAACAAATGAAACCATGAATAAACCAAAGAAAAGTTTATATTTCTCAATAGTGTCATGCCGAAAGATTTCCCTTTTATAGTCTTAAAAGGGAAATCATGTAGCAGGTGGATAATGTAAAATGTGTTTTATTAAGTTGACAAGGGCCATAAATCCAATCTCAATCATTCGATGCCTTATTTGAAACAATTGTCTTGTCTTACCTTTATGTTTTTATCCATCCTTTAATGTGTGTAGGTTCCCATCTAATGTGATGAAGACGACGATGACGACGACGACGACGATGATGATGATGATGGTGACGATGATGATGATGATGATGATGAAGATGGTGATGACAATGATGATGATGATGATGATGATGATGATGATGATGAAGATCATGATGATGATGATGGTGAAGATGAAGATGATGGTGATGAAGATGATGATGATGATGATGAAGATGATGATGATGATGATGATGAAGATGGTGATGGCGACGATGATGACTGTTTACACTACATTTGAAAATGCTCAAATCCTGAAAAATTTGCCAAAAAATATCCAAAAGAAGGGAAATTACTACAAATGAGTTGAAATAAAGGTTCGTAATACAAAAACAACAAGAAAACCCACATATGCAAAGTCCGAAAGTAATTTTTGAAAAGGTTAAGTCTTGGTCAAGTTTCAACGGGGGAGATGACAATAGTCGAGATCAATGGCTGTTATAGTTTCCCGCACCGCCAAAAGGATCGTTTGCAAATGGTAGTGAGTGGTTGCGGACTCAATACTGTCGGATACGTGTCGTAGTTTCATTAGTCCGCATCTATGTGATAGTGGTATCACAAACCACTACAATGCCGTGCGGAACCACCAAAGGATAAGGTGTGGCAGGCCATAGCACGTGGCAGAATAATAAGTGGCGGGTCGTAGCACGTGGCAGATGGAGAAGACGTTAGGGAATACGCCACAAGAGGATATCAATCGAAGGGACAATATACATTGGGACAAAATCAACGGCCAAAATTCATCCGCATCAGGAAAAGTGCGCACTCGATAGAAGAAAGAGCGGTCGCGGAAATTAAACCACTCCAACAGGTGTCATAAAATGGTTGATCCGCACAAGGGAAAAACCAGAGAAGAAAACCGTTATTGGGGTTGCGGATACCACCATGGGAGATAAAGGGATGCAAGATCTAACGGCTCAAATCAAAAGGCCCATGATCAAAGGTTGGATATAAAATACATTCAGCAAGCTGCCATAAAGTTAATAAAAAAGGCTTATATAAAACAAAATGGTTTCAAATAACGACATTTTGTATATGTGTCGCTATCCCTGGGAGCTCTGAAGACTGGTGGAGATCAACAATTGTGAAAGAAGGATAAAGACGTGTCTATACAGGTAGGGTCTGGTGACCTGGCCCACTTTTTTAAACGAAATTTTGTTTGAAGAAACGTTTTAAAATGGAAACTGTACATGATGTAGATGTTTTTAAAGCAAAGGAAGCCCTAGAAGACAGAGACGGAGACATTCATGATACCCTAACCAGGTTTCCAGTCGTTGAAGTTAAACTTAGGTTGTCTGAATTATTAAAAGAAGGTATAGATATACACAGAGCCCACCAGTCGTCCTTGTTGGCCTTTTTCCCTGACCAAATCCCATCTTTTCCAGAATTTGTGTCATGGTCTGCTGAAAATTACTCCAGAGAAGAAAGAACTATTTTAAATAGTCAAAAAACCAGAGTTGTTTGTAAAATAGAGCCTGCCGTAATAATTAAAGCCCTAGAAATAGAATTTTCCCAAACCCTCGAGTCTAAGATTTTTTCTGAAACCTCTGCTATTGAATATTACCAGCGAACCCTTCAAGATGATAGAGAAAAAATTTTGTCTACGTGTCTTAAACCAGAAACCAACATTTTATATATCCCGTACCCTATAGATATCAATTTATTTGATGAAAATACCCAATTGGTTCTGACTTTGTTGACTTTAATCCTAGGGTTTGATATAGACATTTATGTAACTGAGTTTTAGTTGAGCCTTTTGTATAAAATGAGTACAATTCAGTTAGGGATTGATGAAAATCAAATCCCTCGACTTAATTTCGAAGAATTTTTTACAGAGACGATTCACGACCAGATGGTCAATTTCCCCACTCTGAGGCATTTCAGATTTCAGTCTTTTTTGATGAAAATGATCATGGTAGCCAGTCATGAAGAGTTGCAATTCCCTGAGATCATTTTCACAACTTTGTTAGAAAATAACATGTTCAATTACATAAATTATATGCTCTCTGAGATTTACAGAATGATCTTTGGTGAAAAATTGCCTAGAGTATTACCAGAAATGCAAGCATGCATGCAATTGAGTGCAGAGTACACTGTAGGAGATTGGTTTTTGTCAAAGGACAGTACAGTGATTAGATTATACGGTTTCAAACATAAACCCTATGTTTTACCAGCATTTCTTACCTTCATGGTTTTTGCTTTAGAGTTCCTGAGACAGAAGTTAATTGTTGAGGATAATAATTTCTTGGTTTTCAAAGAAGCAACAGATATCAAGTATCCATTAACACTTGGCCCATTCATGGTGAAGAATAAAAACGCTGTTGTTTATATAGAGAAATTATTGAAAGATACGGGTTTTGAGACAAACATGGCTATTGAGTATGATCCATTAAACATAATATCAAAACGGAGAAAGGATCACCGCATCAAAGCATTGAATCATCAGACGATTGAGGGAATGTCTGACAAAGCCAATTGGCTGGAGTATAAGGAAGAGATCATTCCCATTTCACATGATAAAGAAATGATATTGACAGATGTAACAGCAGAGGCAGAAAGCATGACGAATACTACAATGGTGGGGTTTAAAAGACCCATACAGGATGTAATGAACATTGAAGGTGAAGGAGCAGAAAAAGGAAAAAAGTTGAAAATGGATGAAAAACAAGAGTTAATGGCAGTTTCAGAAGAGGAAAGAAGAATTGAAGTCAGAATACCAGAGGTCATGGTAAAAGAATATAGTATTCAAGAATCCCCAGTGGAAGGTGATGTAAATAGAACACACAATATGATGGATGTATTTAATGAACACAATCAGAATAAACAGGAATCGTCTAGGAAAACCAGTCAGTTGTTTCCAAAAGTTAGAAATATATCCAACACTGAAGTAAGTTTATTTACTAGTAGAAATGTCAAAGAAAATTCTTTAAAGTTTTCAGTTGTTACTAAAGATAAGATCTCAGAGATGAAAGTAGATTTGACAAAAATAAATGCCCCGGATAAAATTTTATTGCACAGAAAAACATGAGAGGTTATATATTCAGATTATTTGGGAGCAATATTAAAGGCAGACAAATTGAAAAGTTCAATAGATAAATTGAATAATCATTTGAGACCAGAGAAAGCAGAAAATAAGTCTCGACAACAACAGATAAAAAGATTTCAAGTAGATTTGATAAACAAAGAGGGAGATGCAGCAGCAAAATTGCTCAAAGAAAAGGATGATACAATTCTAATGTTAAGGCGAAAGCTAAAAATTCCAGACACTGTGCTTATCCAAGGATCCGAATTAACAGTACTGGAAAAAGAAAAAGAAGAGTTGTCAAATGAAGTAAAGGATGTTACTGCAAAAATGTTGAAGCTCACTGAGGAAAAAGATCATTGGAAAAAAGAGAAAATTGGTTTAGAAGAGCAATTGGAGGAAATAAAGAAAAAATTAGCAGAAATTGGTCAGCAACAGGTACAGACAGATACAGATGAAGATAAAACTGGATTAGATGGTCTTTTACAAGCCATGTCCCAAGTGAGTTTGAAATAAGGTGAAATTAAAGAATTGAAGATGGGAATACAGAAGCTCAAAGAAGAAAATGAGACTAAAGATAAGGAAATAAAAACCTTGCAAATAAGAAATCAGGAATTAAGTGATAATAATAAAGGTTTGGCAGCTCGTGACAGGGCAAGCTGCTATGCAAGGTGGCAAACATATGGTATGGGATCAAATTATAAAAGAAGTTGAAAAATTAAGACCCTATCTGAATTATATAAGAGTCAAAGAAAAAGTAGCCAAAGACGCCTTTGAGAGTTGTAGAGCAGTCAGAGAGAATTTAAATAAAAAGCCAAAATAAATAGCACAGAAAGTTATAACTTTCTTAAACAATTTAACTAAAGCAGACTTGACAGCAATGAACATAATGAACAGAATTTCAGTCATTACATGGGCCAGAAGAATCTTGGGAAAGTATTTACATGTTGAAAATATTGAAGCTAAAGCTGGAGATATACGGGAGGAAGTAGTAAAGTTTAAGAAGCGATTTGAAAAATTAATAAACAAAGGATTCATTGCTTTTTGGGATGAAAAGAATGAATTGATTCCTCCTAATGATTATAAGAGATTGTTGTTTGACATAAGAATCGATCACAAAAAATTTCAACAATTGGATCATATGCTTACAGGGAAAATTTTAATGGAGAAAATTGCGGAAGACTTTGAAATTTTAAATATGTTGATCTCAACCTGTGAGAATCTTCCTCTTGTTTCTTATGCAGGTCACGTTGAAATGTGAGTCTTGGTGAAAGAAATGACCAGTTATGATTTACCCACGGCCGACCAATGGAACTATGTGGACAAATATGGAAGGACAAGATATTTTGTCCATTCATACATACATTCAGAATTTTTGCCAAGTGGCAAAAAGATGCTATTTCAGAATTTTTGCCAAGTGGCAAAAAGATGCTTTATTTTAAAATTTGTAATATTATTTGAAGACAGTTATCTATTGTTTAAAAGCAGTTATCTTTCAAGTTAAAACAATTTCAGTTATTAGTTAGAAGAAGCAGTTATGTCAAGCTTCTTCCGATTTTGTATAAAAGACAATGAGAGTCATTTTTGAAAAGGTTGGAAACTCTTTGAGAGACAATTATGCTTTGAAGTCCATTTTTGATAAATAAAAGGCAGTACAGTGAAAATACCTATCTATAGAGACCAGAGATTCATGTGTTGATCAGTTTTACAGTCTGTTTTTCCCTTACCTTTATATGTGCATGTCCACTTTCTTTGTTATATCTTCCATTATGTTCTTCTCTCTATTTAAATGAACATTTGAAATAAATCGGGATTCATACTGGTTATGCCTCGTTTTATCGCATTTAAATATCCACTATTTCTCCAAAGTTGACAATGGATTCATCCCAGTTAGATGCCTGTTGTTGATGGACTGTCATTATTTCTTTCTATACCACCTGAAAAATCTAATTGACTGTGATATGATTGCTATCTTGCCTCTGTGGAAATCTATTTGGTATAAATATCTTGCTGGCACGTTAAATATTTGAAAAGTTGACTCCATGCCCATTGTTTCTTGTTTTCCTTTTCAACCAAGAAAATCTTTTTGAGAAATTTTGAACGTACTTCTATATAGTTTAGCCTTTACATATATCTTGTGAGAGAGCCCTCTCTGATGGAAAAAATGGCCAAGTTTTCTGCCTAAAGTTTGGTTTGAAATAGGTTACCTTAGGTGTTATTCTTTTACAACTGGGATAAAATCTAAGTGCTAACATTTTGGCGCCGTTTCCAGGGAGCGAAGGTTTCATTTTCCCTGGGAGAAACGACAAAGAAAAGTCAAATTTCTTGGGCAAGGAAGTTTGAAGTAAGTTGGTTGTAGATATTGCCCTGGCGACTTCACTTGTGAAAAAAATTTTTTGTTTAAGTTTTTGAAGATATTCAGAAAAAGACATTGTGGCTACAAGAAGAAATCCTAGTTTACCGTTCTTCTCAAGCGTGGATAATCCAGAAAAGCTCCTCAATACGGATAGAGGCAAAGGCAAGACAAAAGAAGGTATTTCTTAGTTTTCGAATATATTCCCTTCTTTTCAAGAAAATATGTTTGAGGAAGAAAATATTGGTTCAAGTGAAAAAGTTTTGCTTAGAACTAAATCAGATTCTGATTTGAAAGAAACAAAAGTTGACCCAAGAAGTTTGTGGGACTATTCTTTAAAATCTGTTTGGGAAAACTTACAAAAATCTGAAAGGGCTGGGTCCAGAATATCCAAGGCCCAAAGAATACCTGTGCAAAGTCATAAACAACAGGTAGTGATTGTTCCACCTTATAATCCACCACCCATGGCTGCCAGATTTTCCCCATTGGTTTTTCCTGTTTCTTTACTTGATTTGCCTCAAAATTATGGACAGAGAATCGTTACTTTTGATAATGAGGGTAATTATACAGCACGGAAACATGTTGATAACTTTAGTGATTTCATTGATTTAGAAGAAGTGGATTATGATGATGAAAAAATGAGGTTGTTTGCCCAAATCTTACGAGGTGAAGTCAAAAAATGGTTCAGAGCTTTGGCTGCAAGATCAATTGCTAATTATGATGCTTTCACAACTCTTTTTATCGAAAGATGGGAAGACCAGAAAAATCCTTCACAGATGTTGATGCAGTATAACAATCTGAAAAAAGGAGGTTTTGAGTCGATTCAAAAATTCTCTGCCAGATTTATGAAAGTTTATAACTATATCCCTACAGATATAAAACCTCCAGTAGGACCAGCCAAATTACATTATGCAGATGCTTTTGAAGGTGATTTTTCATGCACATTAAGAGAAAGAATATCTACCACTTTGGCGATAATGATGAAAGATGCAGTGGAGGTTGAAGCTAATATGATGGCTTCTAGAAAGATGAGGCATAGAGATATAGACCGAAAGAAAAGTAGAGAAGATAATCAAAATGCAGCTTCTTCTTCTTCTTCTTCCACAAATGTAAAATTTGAAGCAATGATGAAAACTATGGAAAAGTTGTTAGACAGGTTAGTGGTGGATAACAAAGCTCCGAATAAAGAACAAAATTAGAAACCCTAATTTTAGGAGACCTTTTGTCCCACCCATAAGGCCAAGAGATCAAAGGAACCCAAGGAATGCAGAAGAAGATCCAATTAGACCTCCTTTCCCTGAAAATTATATTGCTGGAGAAGTTAAAGCTGAGATGCCTGAGAGTGACATTCACCATTGTGGCAGCTTTGATTCATAAGTGTACTTGACTAAACAAGAGCATGATATGTTCCTTGCAGAAGGGGAATGTTGTAATTTGAAGACAGAAATTGATCAATACCAGATTGGTTATCAAAGTGCTATAAACAATCTTCAAAGAAAGATAAATCTGAGAAACAGAGACGTTATAATAGACAAAGGAAAAGAGCCAATGGACAAATCAAAAGGATCTACAGATAAACCTTCTACCAGTCAGAATGAACAACAAACGAGAAGAAAAGAAAACGAGGATGTGCCAAAAGTGATTTCAGATAACAAGAAAGATTCAGTGAAAGAAGGTGATAAAAATTTGGTTCCTTTCAATATATAGAGTGAAATGTCGAAAGTCAAGATTTCTGTACCTTTCAATGAGATATTAAAGAATAAGGAATACAAGGAACAAATTTTTAAAATGATACAAGTAGAAAATCGAGTGGAAATAGATACTTTGGAATTAGATGATGATACTCCTAATATCTGCCTAGGTTCAAGAATGGAAGATAATAGTTTTGGGGAAATTTCTCCTTTCTATGTAGATTTGAATGTTCACGATAAAGTTGTGCATAATTGTATGTTAGACTCAGGGGCTTCTCATAATCTGATGCCGAAACGTGTAGTTGAATCTTTGGGATTGGAAATCACAAGACTATATGATGATTTATTTTCTTTTGATTCAAGGAAAGTCAAATGTTTAGGGTTGATCAAAGATTTGACAGTCAACCTCAGTAAAATATCAGCCAAAGGTATTCTCATGGATGTGGTGGTTGCTGATATTCCAGCAAAATTTGGTATGCTATTGTCTAGATCATGGGCTTCAAAGTTAAAAGGAACTTTGCAGATAGATATGTCTTTTTCTACTATTCCAGTGTTGGGGGTACACAGAAGATTATATGCTAAAAAGATGGCTGCTTATTTGGTAAGTGATTTAAAAGAACTCGAAAAGCATGCTATATATGCAGTAGACACAGATTTGGGGTCTTGTATTTTGTACAATGATGTTGAATATAAAGAAAAGATTGATTTAATTGAACCGAAAGAAAATGAAAAAGAAAGACTGTTAAGAGAAAAAATCAGAAAAGAAGGGACCTGGACAATGCACTTTGATGGAGCTAGAAGCAGAGAAGGAGCTAGTGTAGGAGTATGGATAATCACACCTGATCGAGAATTCTTAATGTTTTCTTATCAATTCAATTTTGAGTATACGAACAATGTTGCAAAATATGAAGCTTTGATTCTGGGGTTGAATGTATTGAGAGATTTAAAAGCAAAAAGAATTGAAGTGTTTGGAGATTCCGAATTGGTAATAAATCAGGTAAAAGCTATTTATCAGACCAAACATCCTAAAATGGGGTCATATAGAAATGAAGTGTGGGATTTATTGGAAAACTTTTTCGATGAACATGATGTTGTTTCAATTCCCAGAGTTACTAACACCATAGCAGATTGTTTAGCCACTGCGGGAGATGCATTCAAAACTCCTATCTTTTCTAAAAAGAAATATGATATTGAGGTCATACACAGACCATCTATCCTAGACAATATCAAACATTGGCAGGTTTTTGAAGATGATCAACAGATTAAACGCTTTTTAGAAATGATAGATGAATTCAATTATAGGTCTATTGATGCAGAAGATGCTGGAGCTGTTCCAGATGAAGTAGATTTCCCTGAAGAAATAGAAAAGTTCAAGCAAAGGATTGGAGGTAAGGATATAATTCAGCTAAAAAATAACGTTATCCCAAGAGGCTTGATTCCTTTAGAAAAATTGTTTGATAAAAATGATGTGGTGAAAAATCCAAAAGTAGAACCTAAACCTGAGGATGTAAAAGATTACAATTTAGGTTCTGAAAAAGATCCCAAATTGGTAAAGCTTTCAAAGAAATTACCAAGAAAGGAAGAGAATAAAAGCGTGGAAGTGATGAAAAGATTTTCAGATGTTTTCGCTTGGAGTTATGAAGACCTGAAAGAATATGATGTTTCTGTTATACAGCATACAATTCCTATCAAACCTGATGAAAAGCCTTTTAAACAGAAGTTGAGAAGAATAAACCCTAAGTTGCTTCCAGTGATAGAAAAAGAGGTGAGAAAGCTGTTTGATGCTAAGATAATTGTGTCCTTGATATTTTCTAAGTGGTTGGCTAACCTGGTACCAGTAAGGAAAAAGAATGGTGAAATAAGGTTGTGCGTAGACTTTAGAAATTTGAACAGAGTTTCTTTGAAAGATAATTATCCACTCCCTAAAATGGATCAGATTTTGCAGAAAGTTGTGGGAGCTGAAAGAATTTCTATGTTAGATGGTTTCTCAGGTTACAATCAAATAAAAGTTCATCCAGAAGATCAGGAGAAAACTGCTTTCACTACTCCATGGGGAACGTTTATGTATGCCAAAATGCCAATTGGTTTGATGAACACAGGGGCAACTTTTCAGAGAGCCATGGACATTGCATTTGCAGATGAAAGAGACAAATTTGTGGTAGTATACATGGATGATATCACTGTTTATTCAAAGAATGCTGCTGATCACTGGAAACGTTTGGAAAGAGTTTTTCTGAAATGTAGAAAATTTGGGACTCCTTAAATCCAAAGAAATCTCATTTTTGCATGGAAGAAGGAAAATTATTGGGACACATCATATCAAAAGAAGGCATCAAGATTGACCCGGAGAGAGTATCTGCCATACAGAAAGTCGGAATCCCTAGAAGCAAGAAAGAAATTCAGTCATTTATTGGAAGGGTAAATTGGTTAAGAAGGTTCATTCCCAGTTCTGCTGAGATTTTGAGGAACATAACTGAAATTCTAAGGAAAGACAAGGAAATTAAATGGACTGAAGAAGCAAGACAATCTTTTGATAATATTAAAAGAGCATTGACTGAAGCACCAGTGTTAATTAGTCTAGATTATACAATGGTTTTCATTATGTTTACCTATGCATCATAACACACAGTAGCTGGAGTATTGTTACAAAAGAATCAAGAAGGTGTGGAACAACCAATTGCATTTTTTAGTAAGATTCTGAGGGATGCAGAATTAAAATATAACATTATGGAAAAACAAGCTTATGCTTTAGTGAAAGCATTGAAGGATTTCAGGATATACATATTGCATTCTCATATAATAGCACATGTTCCATCAACAGCAGTGAAAGATATTCTTACCTAGCTAGATCCTGAAGGGAAAAGAGAAAAGTGGATAGCAATATTATTGGAATATGATCTTGACATTAAACCTACAAAACTGATAAAAGGTCAAGGTCTAGCTAAGATGATGACAGAAACAAATTAGGATTCTCTAGGTATGAATTTTCTTTCTGAAATTTCAAAGGAAAAAGTTCCAAATTCACAAGTAATTGAAGATTTCTCTTTATCTCCCTGGTACGCAGACATTGTGTATGTTCTGCAAAATCTCCAAGCGCATGCAAATATGGAAAAAACCAGAGCAAGATTAGTAAAGTTGAAAGCAGCCAAGTTCTGCATATTAGATGGAAATTTATTCTGGAAAGATCTAGGAGGA
Organism: Larix kaempferi; assembly: GCA_027924585.1. Taxonomy (NCBI): domain Eukaryota; kingdom Viridiplantae; phylum Streptophyta; class Pinopsida; order Pinales; family Pinaceae; genus Larix; species Larix kaempferi. Next base: position 16,197,286 of record BSBM01000362.1, read on the forward strand.
ATCCTGTTGAATTGTCTATTAGAGAATGAAGCACAGCATATTATGGTGGAATTTCATAAAGGCATGTGTGGAGGACATCATTCATGGAAGGCTACAATGAACAAAATTCTTAGAGCTGATTTTTATTGGCCCAGCATGTATTCAGATGTATATAAAGAAGTGACCAAATGCCATGAATGTCAAATTTTTTATGGAAAAAGAGAATTATTCCATTTCATTTGAAACCTATTTCAGTTGAAGCACCTTTTCAACAGTGGGGGTTAGATTTTATTGGTGAAATTAACCCAAATTCTTTAGGGCAGCATAAGTGGATTCTGACTACTACAGATTACTTCATAAAATGGATTGATGCCATTCTGACCAGAAATGCCACAGAAACAATGATAATGAAATTTTTGGAAGAAAACATTTTATACAGGTTTGGTTGTCCTAAAAGGATAGTGACAGATAATGCTCCAGCATTCAAATCAAAAAAGATGATAAATTTTTGTCACAAATATCACATACATTTGAATCATTCCACTGCTTATTATCCACAAGGGAATGGGTTGGCCGAATCTTCAAATAAAATTTTAGTGAGGATCATAAAGAAGTTGCTAGAAGATAACAAGATGGCTTGGCACACTAAACTAAAATATGCTCTGTGGGCAGATAGAATTAGTACAAAGAGAGCAATTGGCACTTCCCCTTTCCAGTTGGTGTATGGCACAGTGGTAATTTTTCTTGTTTCTTTGGGTTTACCAGTTATGAAATTGTTACAAGAAGTCGATGAAGAACCAAATCATATGTAGAGGAGAATAAATCAAATGATAGAATTACATGAAGTTAGAGAAAAGGCATATAACAAAACCCAAATGCATTAGGAGAAAATGAAGAAAACTTTTGACAGAAAGGTTAAAGAAAAGAATTTTCAGATAAATGATTTGGTTTTGAAGTGGGACTCCAGAAATGAAGATCACCATGGGAAGTTTGAGCATTTATGGAAAGGTCCATATATTGTTGCAGGATATCAAGGGGAAAATGCATTTACCCTAAAAAATTGTAATGGAGAATTTTGTCCTGGAGGACCAGTAAATGGTAGACACCTCAAACATTATCTCTCTTAAAAAGACAGGGTGAAAGAGAGTTTTGTACAGTGTAAATATCTTTTAAAAAAAAAAATGGTATAAATTTTTATTTGCAGAAAAGTTTGAATGCAGCCCAATAGATCAGGCACTTGGTCTACGATGTTCTTTGCTACCTCACAAGGAGGATAGCATCCCCAGTTGGAGCCAGTTGTTGACACTACATTTGAAAATGCTCAAATCCTGAAAAATTTGCCAAAAAATATCCAAAAGAACGGAAATTACTACAAATGAGTTGAAATAAAGGTTCGTAATACAAAAACAACAAGAAAAACCCACATATGCAAAGTCCGAAAGTAATTTTTGAAAAGGTTAAGTCTTGGTCAAGTTTCAACGACGGAGATGACAATAGTCGAGATCAACGGCTGTTATAGTTTCCCACACCACCAAAAGGATCATTTGCAAATGGTAGTGAGTGGTTGCGGACTCAATACCGCCGGATATGTGTCGCAGTTTCATTAGTCTGCATCTACGTGATAGTGGTATCACAAACCACCACAACGCCATGCGGAACCACCAAAGGATAAGGCGCGGTGGGCCATAGCACGTGGTAGAATAATAAGTGGCGGGTCATAGCACGTGGCAGATGGAGAAGACATCAGGGAATACGCCACAGGCAGATATCAATCGAAGGGACAATATACATTGGGACAAAATCAATGGCCAAAATTCATCCGCATCAGGAAAAGTGCGCACTCGATAGAAGAAAGAGCGGTCGCGGAAATTAAACCACTCCAACAGGTTTCATAAAATGGTTGATCCGTACAAGGGAAAAACCGGAGAAGAAAACCGTTATTGGGGTTGCGGATACCACCATGGGAGATAAAGGGACGCAAGATCTAATGACTCAAATCAAAAGGCCCATGATCAATGATTGGATATAAACTACATTCAACAAGCTGCCAGAAAGTTAATAAAAAAGGCTTATATAAAATAAAATGGTTTCAAATAACAACATTTTGTATATGTGTCGCTATCCCTAGGAGCTCTGAAGACTGGTGGAGATCAGCAATTGCGACAGAAGGATAAAGACGTGTCTATACATGTAGGGTCTGGTGACCTGGCCCACTTTTTTAAACGGAATTTTGTTTGAAGAAATGTTTTAAAATGGAAACTGTACATGATGTAGATGTTTTTAAAGCAAAGGAAGCCCTAGAAGATAGAGACGGAGACATTCATGATACCCTAACCAGGTTTCCAGTCCCTAAAGTTAAACTTAGGTTGTCTGAATTATTAAAAGAAGGTATAGATATACACAGAGTCCACTAGTCGTCCTTGTTGGCCTTTTCCCCTAACTAAATCCCATCTTTTCCAGAATTTGTGTCATGGTGTGCTGAAAATTACTCCAGAGAAGAAAGAACTGTTTTAAATAGTCAAAAAACCAAAGTTGTTTGTAAAATAGAGCCTGCCGTAATAATTAAAGCCCTAGAAATAGAATTTTCCCAAACCCTCGAGTCTAAGATTTTTTCTGAAACCTTTGTTATTGAATATTACCAACGAACCCTTCAAGATGATAGAGAAAAGTTTTTGTCTACGTGTCTTAAACCCGAAACCAACATTTCAAATATCCCGTACCCTATAGATATCAATTTATTTGATGAAAATACCCAATTGGTTCTGACTTTGTTGGATTTAATCCTAGGGTTTGATACAGACATTTATGTAACCGAGTTTCAGTTGAGCCTTTTTTATAAAATGAGTACAATGCAGTCAGGGATTGATGAAAATCAAATCCCTTGACTTAATTTTGAAGAATTTTTTACAGAAAAGATTCATGACCAGATGGTCAATTTCCCCACTCTGAGGCATTTCAAATTTCAGTGTTTTTTTATGAAAATGATCATGGTAGCCAGTCATGAAGAGTTGCAATTCCCTGAGATCATTTTCACAACTTTGTTAGAAAATAACATGTTCAATTACATAAATTATATGCTCTCTGAGATTTACAAAATGATATTTGGTGAAAAATTGCCTAGAGTATTACCAGAAATGCAAGCATGCGTGCAATTGAGTGCAGAGTACGCTGTAGGAGATTGGTTTTTGTCAAAGGACAGTACAGTGATCAGATTATACAGTTTCAAACATAAACCCTATGTTTTACCAGCATTTCTTACCTTAAGGGTTTTTGCTTTAGAGTTCCTGAGACAGAAGTTAATCGTTGAGGATAATAATTTCTTGGTTTTCAAACAAGCAATAGATATCAAGTATCCGTTCACACTTGGTCCATTCATAGTGAAGAATAAAAACGCTACTATTTATATAGAGAAATTATTGAAAGATATGGGTTTCGAGACAGACATGGCTATTGAGTATGATCCGTTAAACATAATATCAAAACGGAGAACGGATCACCGCATCAAAGCGTTGAATCATCAGACGATTGAGGGAATGTCTGACATAGCCAATTGGCTGGAGTATAAGGAAGAGATCATTCCCGTTTCACATGATAAAGAAATGATATTGACGGATGTAATAGCAGACGCAGAAAGCATGATGAATACTGCAATGGTGGGGTTTAAAAGACCCATACAGGATGTAATGAACATTGAAGGTGAAGGAGCAGAAAAAGGAAAAAAGTTGAAAATGGATGAAAAACAAGAGTTAATGGTAGTTTCAGAAGAGGAAAGAAGAATTGAAGTCAGAATACCAGAGGTCATGGTAAAAGAATACAGTATTGAAGAATCCCTAGTGGAAGGTGATGTAAATAGACCACACAATGTGATGGATGTATTTAATGAACACAGTCAGAATAAACAGGAATCCTCTAGGCAAACCAGTCAATTGTTTCCAAAAGTTAGAAATATATCTAACACTAAAGTAAGTTTATTTACTAGTAGAAATGTCAAAGAAAATTCTTTAAAGTTTTCAATTGTTACTAAAGATAAGATCTCAAAGATGAAATTAGATTTGACAAAAATAAATGCCCCAGATAAAATTTTATTGCACAGACAAACAGGAGAGGTTATATATTCAGATTATTTGGGAGCAAATTAAAGGCAGACAAATTGAAAAGTTCACTAGATAAATTGAATAATCAGTTGAGACAAGAGAAAGCAGAAAATAAGTCTCGACAACAATAGATAAAAAGATTGCAAGTAGATTTGATAAACAAAGAGGGAGATGCAGCAACAAAATTGCTCAAAGAAAAGGATGATACAATTCTAATGTTAAGGCAAAAGCTAAAAATTTCAGACACTGTGCTTATCCAAGGAGCCAAATTAACAGTACTGGAAAAAGAAAAAGAAGAGCTATCAAATGAAGTAAAGGATGTTACTACAAAAATGTTGAAGCTCACCGAGGAAAAAGATCATTGGGAAAAAGAGAAAATTGGTTTAGAAGGGCAATTGGAGGAAATAAAGAAAAAATTAACAGAAATTGGTCAGCAACAGGTACAGACAGATACAGATGAAGATAAAACTGGATTAGATGGTCTTTTACAAGCCATGTCCCAAGTGAGTTTGAAAGAAGGTGAAATTAAATAATTGAAGATGGGAATACAGAAGCTCAAAGAAGAAAATGAGACTATAGATAAGGAAATAAAAACCTTGCAAATAAGAAATCAGGAATTAAGTGATAATAATAAAGGTTTGGCAGTTCATGTGACAGGGCAAGTTGCTATGCAAGGTTGCAAACATATGGTATGGGATCAAATTATAAAAGAAGTTGAAAAATTAAGACCCTATCTGGATTATATAAGAGTCAAAGAAAAAGTAGCCAAAGACGCCTTTAAGAGTTGTAGAGCAGTCAGAGAGAATTTAAATAAAAAGCCAAAAGAAATAGCACAGAAAGCTATAACTTTCTTAAACAGTTTAATAAAGCAGACTTGACAGCAATGAACATAATGAATAGAATTTCAGTCATTACATGGGCAAGAAGAATCTTGGGAAAGTATTCACATGTTGAAAATATTGAAGCTAAAGCTGGAGATATACGGGAGGAAGTAGTAAAGTTTAAGAAGCGATTTGAAAAATTAATAAACAAAGGATTCCCTGCTTTTTGGGATGAAAAGAATGAATTGATTCCTCCTAATAATTATAAGAGATTGCTGTTTGAAATAAGAATGGATCACAAAAAATTTCAACAGTTGGATCATATGCTTACAGGGAAATTTTAATGGAGAAAATTGTGGAAGACTTTGAAATTTTAAATATGTTGATCTCAACCTGTGAGAATCTTCCTCTTGTTTCTTATGCAGGTCACGTTGAAATGCGAGTCTTGGTGAAAGAAATGACCAGTTATGATTTACCCACGGCCGACCAATGGAACTATGTGGACAAATATGGAAGGACAAGATATTCTGTCCATTCATAGATACATTCATAATTTTTGCCAAGTGGCAAAAAGATGCTTTATTTTAAAATTTGTAATATTATTTGAAGACAATTATCTATTGTTTAAAAGCAGTTATCTTTCGAGTTAAAACAATTTCAGTTATTAGTTAGAAGAAACAGTTATGTCAAGCTTCTTCCGATTTTGTATAAAAGACAATGAGAGTCATTTTTGAAAAGGTTGGAAACTCTTTGAGAGACGATTATGTTTTGAAGTCCATTTTTGATAAATAAAAGGCAGTACAGTGAAAATACCTATCTATTGAGACCAGAGATTCATGTGTTGATCAGTTTTACAGTCTGTTTTTCCCTTACCTTTATATGTGCATGTCCACTTTCTTTGTTATATCTTCCATTATGTTATTCTTCTATATTTAAATGAACGTTTGAAATAAATCAGGATTCATACTGGTTATACCTCATTTTATCGCATTTAAATATCCACTATTTCTCCAAAGTTGACAATGGATTCATCCCAGTTAGATGCCTGTTGTTGATGGACTGTCATTGTTTCTTTCTATACCACTTGAAAAATCTAATTGACTGTGATATGATTGCTATCTTGCCTCTGTGGAAATCTGTTTGGTATAAATCTCTTGCTAGCACGTTAAATATTTGAAAAGTTGACTCCATGCCCATTGTTTTTTGTTTTCCTTTTCAACCATGAGAATCTTTTTGAGGAATTTTGAACGTACTTCTATATATTTTAGCCTTTACATATATCTTGTGAGAGAGCCCTCTCTAGTGGAAAAAATGGCTAAGTTTTTTGCCTAAAGTTTGGTTTGAAATAGGTTACCTTAGGTGTTATTCTTTTACAACTGGGATAAAATCTAAGTGCTAACAGTGACGATGAATATGACGATGATGATGGCAATGATGTTAATGATGATGATGATGATGACGAAGATGGCGATCATGATGAAGATGGCGATGGTGATGATGATGAAGATGGTGATGACGATGATGATCATGATCATGAAGAAGATGATGATGATGAAGATGTTGATGAGGAAGAGGGTGATGACGATGATGATGATGATGATGGTGGTGGTGGTGGTAGTGGTGGTGGTGGTGGTGGTGATGACGACGACAATGATGATGATGATGATGAATCCGATGACCTCGCCATACCATTGACGGCAAGAGGGGTCGAATATCAAACTTCCTATAATGTAATTTCGGTTGGATATCTGACACCCCTTCAAAAGAATCTGACGAGCTCACAAAACCACTAATGCCAAATGCCGTCGGTCTTTTTAGGTATCTACATCAGATATCCTACAACGATGATGATGATGATGATGATGATGATGATGATGACGATGATGATGATGATGATGAAGATGATGATGATGAAGATAACGATGATGATGATGATGATGACAATGAAAATGATGGTGATGATGAAGATGGTGATGATGATGATGATGATGATGATGATGATGATGATGATGAAGATGAAGATGATGATGAAAATGATGGTGATGAAGATGATGATGATGATGATGATTATGAAGATGATGATGATTAAGATAATGATGATGATGATGACGATGGTGATGACGATGGTGATGACGATGAAGATGACGATGATGATGACGATGATGTTGACGATGTTGATGATGATGATGATGATGATAAGATGACGATGGTGATGGTGATGAAGATGGTGATGACGACGACGATGATGATGATGATGAATATGATGGTGATGAAGATGTTGATGAGGAAGAGGGTGATGACTATGATGATGGTGATGATGATCATGATGATCATGATCATGAATATGATGATGATGATGATGATGATGAATATGATGAAGATGATGATCATGATCATGAAGAAGATGATGATGATTAATATGTTAATGAGGATGAGGGTGATGACGATGATGATGATCATAATCACCATCATCATCATCATCATAATCATCCCCATTAACATCTTCATGATGATGATGATGATGATGTTTGATTCTCGAAAACCTCCCACACCATCAATGCATGTGCCTAGTCTAACCATGCCAAATTTCATTCCAAGCCAGCACATATTTAAAAATTTCAATGTTGGCCCCATGTAGCACATTAATTAATCTATAGGTATGGTTTTTGATGCTCGAATTGTTAGTGTTAGTCATGTTTGAGTCTGGAAACCCTCCCACGCTGTCAATGCATGCGTCTAGTCTAACCATGCCAAATTTAAGTACAAGCTAGCACAAATTTAAAAAATTTCAACGTTGGACCTGTGTAGTACATGATCAAGCACGCCATTTGGGTTAGCATGATAATTGTGCATTTCCTTACTGAGATTCTCTTTTTTTCAAGAATAATTCAATATTATTTACTAAACAAGGCCAACCACGTGAAGGTGGAAGCTCCTATGGCCCCTCCCCCCCTCACATCACTCTCAATTCCCCATAACCCAACAAAATCTATGTAAAAAAAATTTAAATGTGTTTTTTGTCATACTTTTTAAGAACCAATGTTTCTAATTATAACATATGCCAACATAGAGGAAAATGGAAAAAACACTAAGAAACAATTAATTTATACGTACCAATAAAACTCAATATTTCTATCGCAATATTAAATCAAAATATATAGAGTAGATATATTAAGGCATAACTCATACACTTCAATGGAATTGATCATCATCTTCTTCATCCAATTCATCATATGTATCATCTGATCCAGAGTCAACATTGTAAGGATTGGCCATATCATCATCGTCATCGATGTCAGTTATAATCATCATGTCATCGTTGATATCATCTTCATGGACATTGTCTAATACATCATTTGATTCAACTAATCATTCGACATCTTATTCTGGAACATGATAATCTAACTCATGCTGATCATCTTCAACATCGTCTTCTTCTTCAAGACCCTCTTTATTACCTTCCTCTACATTATACTTTATCGGCTTTCCCCTTGGATCGTGTCTCACAAAAAATGACCAACCCGCTCTACCCAGAACCTGAGAGTAAAATACTTGTTCACATTGGCTTGGAAGAACATAAGGCTCTGTTCCTGGCTCAAACAACCTTGTATTTACCATGGTAAGTCCATTATCATGTTCAATAATAGTTTTATCGGGATCACGTTGATTCAATCGTAACCTGTACCATTTGACAATGAACATAAATACCTTGAAGGAGTTAAATTCACACTGAATAATATCTTACAGATACCCATAGTATCGATTTTATGATAGTTCTATATGTTTGTAACTTCTAAAGGAAACATTGGTCACCTCAAAGACTACAGATATCCCACAATATGATGTTTTCTTTGTTTCATCCAACTTTTTTATGTGATATCTATAGCCATTGCAACACATAGCCTTATGGTGTTTTACCTACAACAAGCCATACATGAAAAGATTACATAATGATCCAACATTTATGATTAAGTGCATGTTTATCCCATACAAAAAAAAAAAAAAAAAATCAACATGTACATCAATATGTTTGCAAAAAAAAAAATAATGTGGTTGATTAATATGATTTCCTAATTATCTTTTAAACCATATGCTAAATCGATTTCCCTTTGTGTAAGATTGGTATCTCCATTGCGATGTGCTACTTTAACTAATGAAGCCACACCTTCCCAAGATATTCCATGAGCATATTGTTCACATCGTTCAATCCATACCTTTATCCAGTCAAGATTTTTTGTGATGTATAAATTAAGTACATCCCACTCTCGACCAACTATTTGATGACAATAAAATTAAAATTCAATACAAATGTATTTCACTTAACAAAGTATACACTCTTAATTGATGCAATATATTGAATATAAAAATAGAATATGTATGATATATACACATAAAAATCAACATTCAAATGTGTTATATTACCTTTCACCTTCCTCGATCTACCTTTCCCCTTCAGGTACTCCCCTTCAAAAATGTTATTGGAGTCTGGATCACAAATGCGACGCAAATTGAGCTTTGACGTTAATTTAGGAAGATATTCACTAATATACAACCTGTTTTGGTATACCATATATCTCTCCATCATAGAACCCTCAACATGTGCTCGTTGTCTAACCAAACCCTTCATAAATTTCAAGTGCCTCTCAACCATCCACTTGGACCTTGAGTGCACAGGTCCACACAATTCAATCTCCTCAACTTGGTGTATGAGGTAATGTTCCTATGCATTGAAAAATGCCGAAGGTAGATGCTTCTGCATTTTACACATGAGACGAGGAATTTCTCTCCTCCAATACTTTATATCTTCTTTATGGATTTCTTTAGATGACAACCATCTACAAGTGACGCAACCCAATCATGAGATTTAACAAAAAAAAACATTATATTACATAACATGAATTAGTGCACAAAAATCAAATATAAGTTCTACGATGAGTTAAACAAACAATAAGCGCATGCAAAAAATCGCTTCTTACCTCATGTATTTCCCGAGATCATATATAACTTGTTTGACATTGTTGTCGAAGTTGTGTTGGCCGGGAAAATTGTCTTAGGCCAACTTACGGAAAAACAACCCACACACTCAACTTAATACAATCTCGTATGTGTTTAAAATGATTGTACTTCACAGGATCAAGGCCCTACTGCCTGTGTGATGTGCCCTCAGAATAAAGAGTCTCTCAATTGTGGATATGTGTGAGGTTACTTAACTAACCTGCTAACAAATCAAAGAGTTTTGGATTAATGCCTAACTAATCCTAAAGACTATTTTTTAAACTAAATGCACAATAAAATAATAGCAGCTCCTAATTTCTGCTCTATGATAATCTAGATGCAAATTTCCTATCTCGACCAAGAGCATGAGTTATTAAATTGACATAAGGTTTTAAAACATGATGATAATCAACAATTCTTGATTGGTCGAAAAGTCCCCAATGGAAGAAGTAAATCTCAATTATCCTATAATAAGATGACAATCTGTTATAAAATAATTGAACAATAAATTAAAACCAAATATCAATGATGTTTAAATAGATATACAACCCTGAAACATATGAACATAATCATATACTAACTTATAAGTGAACAAGGTCAACCTGCAAGTTAGAAATTTATCAAAATTGATTTATGAACAATTGAAATTATGAAGAAGTTCATTCATCTCAATATGACAATAAATCATTTATATTTCAGGTAAGCATAATCATTCGAAATCCACTAAACGTATTTCATATACAATAGCAAGATATATATATATATATATGAAAATAAAGATAACAAAAGAAAGTAACCAACAACACAGTATAGATGTTCTAAAGACTGAGCTAAGGTTTTTAAGATCCTGCAACACTAAAGAATCCTCAGAAAAAGTTTGAAGAGCTTCAATGTAAACATAATAAAGTATAATACTGTATAGTATGGAATCTCGAATGTCTCAAAAATCGAATCACAGGAGAAAACAGTAAAGTTTATAAGAAAAAAGTTCCCTATATTCTTTACAGAGCCCTCCTCTTCATGGTAGCACCTCCTCTTCTTCGCAAATATAAAAATTTTACAAATAAGAACAGAGTAGAGAATAACAGCATCCTCTATCCTTTGTTGAGACCCCCCCTCTTCACAGTCTATTATCTTCACTTTATATAGGTCATCAGGCAAGAAACAACCCTCTAAAAAATAGTTGTGATAATGAATTCATCCATGAGATGGGCAGTCGAATTCCTCATTTCACTGACAAATCTCTGTTCTTAACTTCAGGAACACCTACGGCAGTTTCATGGCCCAGAAACTTGGATTAGAAGGTGAATCAGCACTTAGATCTCGCCAACAATTTCCCAATTTTCGTTATGAACAAGCTGGTCACATTTCATGCTTCATCTTTTACCTGCACATCCAAAACGTATATTAAATTGCAGTCCATGAAAATTATGTGAACAAATAAAAGACAATTGCTCTGAAAGGTTAAAAGATGAAGTATCTCCCCTTTCAACTGATCGATTCATCAGCGGTAAAAGATAATAACTTGATTATATGATAATGGAGTGGATGTGTCAATCATCAAGTGAATTGTTCCATATTTTCTGGCGATGTTACTTCTCTATGTAAACTCGTAACATCGAAAGAGAAGGTAAACTCAATATACCCAGGGATTTAAGAGCGTGAATTTCTGTGATGTGAGATTCATTATGACAACTCAACAAACTCCAGCAATGTAGAAGCATATCATGGCACCATCCAACAGCAAACAATACTTCGACGTTCTCTGCTCATATGATAACACGTCCCTGTTATACCTGTCAATGCAATATTGTCTTTATCTGGAATTTGGTTGAAATGAAGATAAGTCGGTATATAATTCCCTCATAATTCGTAGATGTTGCAGCTATTTATTTTAGTGACGGTGATGAGCATCTGGCGAGATCTCAGCAAATTAATGCGTTTTCTTAGCAACGATACGCTGGTGTTGATGACGCAACTCGGTGCTGATAATAGCTTCATCCAACGATCAACAAAATATTCTGGTGTTTAATTTCTCCTTTATTTGTTGGCGGACTGTTCATTCTGGTGAGATTTTCTAGCGCTTCTGCAAAATATTCAAAGCTGGCTCTCTCTTTTGTTTGTAATTTCATTCTCGATGAAATCGAGGTGAATTGAGCGTAAATCTGGTAGTCTTCACTCCACGTAATAAGACCTCGTGGAGAGCTATGATGCTAATTAGTTTGACTTCTCCGTGAACAATTATGAGCCATCCTCTTTCAATAAATACATTTTGGGTTTAAATGCTTTCTTCACATCATGGCAGACCAATCTCCTTATTCTTCTTATACCTGTCAATGTTATAATAGAAAAATAACATGATATAAGATTATCAAAATCTTTCTTAGTTCTTATATATGATTTCGTGAAAACATCTCAAAGTATTAACTTGAAAAGTGAACCAAATTATTAATCATCCCTTTAAAGCAAATATAGGGGAGACATGCCACGTTATGTGGAAATATTGGTTCTTTTATAAAAGAAAACCATAAACTATTTCAAAATATTAATACATCAAGAAGTTTTTTCTTTAATAAAGCTTTATGGATAATAAGATATGTAATAATGGTTCAATTTTCAAATCTCCACGTTACTTTTAAAATATTGCATTTGAATGGGTACCAAATGAAATAGATGTGAATGTACTTTTTCAAGGGATAATTGAGATAGAACTTAGTTTGATAAAGTTATAAATGTATAAATTTGATATCATAAAAAGTAGAGAAGATAAAGTATCAAAATTATAAATAATTAACTTAATTAATTTATAGAAAAAATTAAGGGATTAATTTTTAATATTTTGATAAAATAATTCTTATTTCATAAAAGATATTTATGCAAATGAGAACTCATGAGTGAAGACTTAATAATTAATTACTTCATTAAGATTAAATTTGTATCATAATATAAGTAATGAAAAGTTTGCCTTAATCAAAAAATTTCAAATGTTCCAATTAAGATTTCAATGATAGCCTTGAAATTCTAATATTAATTTTCTAAAGGTGTAAAATAACTTGGGTATGCAATCATCATTAAGTAATCAGGAAACCAAGAGACTCAAATCAAAATCACCAATCCTCATGAAGTGAAAACTAAGCCGAAAAACAAGCAGCATGGAAAATGAAGGATCCAAATGGAGATGATGAAACAACTAAATAAATCAAGCAAGATAAACTAAAAGAGAACCAAAAACTAAGTATTGACAAAATTCTAATGGAGGCCCTTTGATTTTGGAAAAATCAAGGGGAGTTGTTGGGGTGCCAACAAGTTGTCACGGAGAGAGAGAGGTAGAACATACTGTAACAATATACAAATCGTTTCATTTTTTAAACAAAGAGTAGACAAACAAAATACCAACAATATTCACTAGAATAGAAAGAAAAAAAAAAACAATAATTATATGCATACCATAATAATTACCTTCATGAAGACATGTCAATCATGTGTTTTCATCCCCGCAAAATCACTTTTCTTTGTTATGATATTTTTCATGTTCGCACAAAATCCGGTAGGAAATTTTAATTTTTCGTATGATTTCTTTTACAACATCACTTTGTTGCTCCGTTAACATCCATGGAAGTGAATTTATATTAATTTGGTCTCTATTGCTATGAAATTGCATGACATCTTTCATTGCATGGTTTCCTTCTTGAATGTCTTTGCAAATTTTCACAATTTTTTCTTTCTCATTCCTTCCATCCAATATTAGCCATAATGTTTCAGTCACATTCTTTCCGATATGTATTGTATCAAACAGATGAACAATTTGTAGGTGCTCATAGTAAGGAAACTTACTGAATTGTCTAGAATATCTTTTCATTCCTCGTGGAATCCCATTAATGCCTTCATGATCATGATGGCCATCATGAATCATATTTTATAAAGAAATTACAGAAATCAATGTCAATTACAATAAACAACACACAATAAAAAAATACATAACATTTCATATACGATGATTCATACGTACCTTGACAATTTCTATTATATTGCAATTTCCATAGGTGAGGTGTTATTCTCTGTGGTTTTAATTAGACTCTTGCTTGTCATTGAACAGATGTTTTTCGGTAGTTCGATACCTAGGATTCTTAGAGAGGAAGTGCCTATACTAATCAAACACCTCATTTCCTAAGCTTTTTGAATGACGAGATTTGATCTTAGGACCACAAACTGGACATGCAAATTTTCCCTTTGTCTGAAGACCTACATAAAGAGATGGAATATCTATGTCAATTATAATTATATACAAAATGAATGGACTATTTAAAAAAATATGCGTGCGTAGTATATTAACTAGTTCATATAATTAAATGCAAATAAAGTGAAACTTATAATTACAAACCGCAAAAATGGGTTAACCCTGGGGCATCATGTATTGTCCATACAAGCATTGCATGGAATTGAAATTTCCTTTGTCGTCTTGGTCTAGATATGTCATAGATAGTGATGTCATTCCATAACTTTAGTAGCTCATCAATAAGAGGTTTGATATATACATTCATATAAAGATGGTGGAGAGGAGAACTACGTTAGTGGAATTTTTTTCTCGACGTTTCGAGCCACAAAGTAGGGCTCATCATCAGGAGAGAGTGTCTCACGGTTTAAATTAGGTATGGAAGATAGCCTTTAATAAGTATAAGGTTTATTTTAAAATTTTAGGGTATTTTGCCGACATCCTAGTTTTTTTATTTTAATTTTTAATATTTTTTAATTAGTTCTAACAATTCTTTACTAATTAGTTTTCTTATTAATTTAAGAGTAAAGTATAAAAGCCGATGGTTGGTAAATTAGTTTAATTTAAATTTATTTAATTAAATTTAAAATAATTATTATTAAGTTTTATAAACTTTTTTTATTTTAAATTGTTCTCTCATTTCAATTGTCGAAATAATTATTTTAATATAAGGTTTGAAAATTAGTTTAAAGGAGAGTCAATATTAATGATTAATTTTCTATTATTTTTAATGATTATCTTTAAAGAATTCTTGTATTCCCAAGTTTAAACTGAATTTCCTTTTTTAGGATAATTGAATTAATAATTAATATTGAGAGAGTTCTTAAATTTATCTAACCAAAATTGGAGAAACATAAATTTGTAATTTTTAAACCTAGTTTGTTAAATTATTAATAAATTTATAATCTAAAATTTATAAGATTAAAATACTTTATTCATGAGGATTAAAATTTTTTAGGGTTTATAAATTTTTCAATTAAAGTTATATTATTAGATCATTAGTTGATTTTTAGAGTTATTGTTTTTCTGTATGTGGATTATTGTATTTAACTCGGTACTTACCTGATTGATTTGAGCATATAAAATATATAATTATGAGTATCATTTAGATATATAAACCATGCACAAGAGAAAAATAAAAAGTATATATATGACATTATGCAACAAAATACGACAAATGAGATGCCTCTACATTAAAAAAAAAAAAGATGTAGACACAATATACCTGGAGCAATCATCGACAACATTATTTGCTCCCTCTTTATTGACAACCATGGAGGAATATTATTGTTGATAAAAAAAATAGGCCACACCGAGTAAACGGATCTCATCTCTGCAAATGGATTGACACCATCTTCTGCCAAAGAAATCCTAAGATTACGAGGTTCTTCTTTAAAGTGAGGCCATTTTTCCTCCATATCTCTAAATGCAAACCCATCTACAGGCATTCAAATAATGTCATCTTGAATTTTGTTTTGTGCATGGTAATCCATAAATTGAGCTATATTTTTGCACCTGAACAGTCGTTGCAAATGTGGAATAATGGGAATATAATGAAGAACCTTGCGAGGCACCTTTTTTGTTACTTGATTTTTTGATATTTACTGATATGACATTCTGGACATTCTGTTGCAAATTCATGCTAATTATAATATATAACATGGTCATCGGGGAATGCATGAATTGCTTCATACTGCATTCCAATTTATTTCATGATGGCAGATAAATCTGGATATGTGCGAGGTAAAATATTTGACGGTGGTAACAAAATTTCAACTATCAAGGTACAACAAATTAAAATTAAAATCTAGTTAATATAATATATAAATAATATTAATGAAACACATTTCATCCGTATTAATTTGACTTATGAATTAATAATCAAATTATTATACAAACGGTGATAACCTTTAGCGCGATCATATATATTACGTGATGGAATATATTGCATACCTTAACATCCATTTGACTGATATGTTTGAAAGACCATTCATAACCTTCAAGTTCATTATCAACAATATAGCAGAAAGAAGATTTGTGTTGGATCCCTCATAAAGGGGTTCGTATGCCTTCTCAAGAAGAGGTAAATCATGAATATCATCAAAATGATCATCATCATAATCCATTCTAACATTATATGAATCATGGATCAAAGTATTTGTACCATCATCTTCAACTATGTTATCAATATGATCATCTTCTTCAATATGATCATTAACTTGTTCTCCATTATTCATAGCTCCATGTTCCTCCGGTACTTGTTTTGAAAGCACTTCCTCTGGACGGTATGCCGTAGGATGTCTTTACTTTATAATTACATGAAACCATCAATAGATAAAAGTTAATATAAGAAATATTAAAATAATACATACATTTACAAAAACAATCAATATAAAAACATATATAATGCAAAACTTACAAATGGACGATATTCATGTCCCCCCTCAATGTGTCCATGTTCCCTACAATGTTTTTTGGTTGTTGTGATATTTATTATTCTCCTCTTAAATCCCCTTCATTTACTACATGGACAATAACATTTCCGATCACCCTTTCTTTTTAGTCCATCCCACAATCTAGCAAGAAATTGTCGATTTTGTTCGTCTGGATCAGGAATATTGCTATTTGACATTTTGTCATAAAGAGCTTGAATGAAGATTATCAATCTTAGAAAATCAAGCTCCACACTTCGCTATTTTTAATCACAAAAACAATAGAAATAATTATGTATTCTTTTACGGAAAACAATCCGTCGAAGAATAAAATAATTTTCGCAAATCGTCACTTGTATAGCAAACATGTCGAAATGTTTCGAAATTTATAGATTTTAAAATATAAATGTTCACCAGATATTCAATGACTTCAACATAGTTACCAATATGAAATCCATGTCGGATATCCGACCACTTCAGCATAGTTACCATTATAAAATACATGTCGGATATCCGACAAATCGAGCATCGTCGGAGTTGTCAGAGTTCCAACAACTGTTGTCGAATATCTGACAATGGTTGTCGAATATCCGACTGTCGTCGGATATCCAACTGAACCTTCTATCAATAAAAAAAATTAATCAAATTTCATAATTTTGAAGGTGAAATCCGACGACATAGTCCTTTTTGTCGGATGTCGTCGTATTTTCTCGTCGGATTTTGGGTGATAATTCCATAGTGAGGTCTTGTGCTCCACCTGCTTTCACTTGTGACCACTGGTGGAAGCAATATTTTTTTTGTCACCTTCCTGTTGAATATCCTTATCTAACTGAATTCCTTGGTTCTCCCTAGGCTTGGAGACCTAGGAGGAAATCAGAGAGGAGGAAGAATGGAGAGTTGGAGCAAGGGAGGGAGAAGGAGGAGGATTGTTCTCTTGAAAAATTTCTTGAGACTGCATGAGGACCTGAGCTAAAGTGTTCTTCACTAACCAATAATGTCTGCGTCTAATTCATGCCCATTGATCAACCAGTTGTTGCACTACCATTTATTCCTCCTAGTCATCTAGCATGGTTCTTAGATGGCTCAGAATGGAGCTATCATAACCACTTTCTGTAGAGCCTCCACGGCCCTATCTGCCAGAGAGCTTCCCCTTCCTCTACTACCACGATGAGGGGTAGCACAAACCCTTTGGACATTGCTCCAACGTCTACCAATTGCGAATTGATACCAAAGAATGAGAGCCTATAACCTATGCTGACTGCAAATTGAGACCAAGAAATGGCACAGCTGACCGAGAAGGAGAGAAAATCAGG
Source organism: Larix kaempferi (assembly GCA_027924585.1). NCBI lineage: Eukaryota > Viridiplantae > Streptophyta > Pinopsida > Pinales > Pinaceae > Larix > Larix kaempferi. The sequence continues at coordinate 16,215,193 of BSBM01000362.1, forward strand.
AAGGAGCCAGAAACCAGCGATGATGAGACTATACCAAACACGAGGAAGCTAACCACTCAAGAGTAGAAGGGAAACTCTGCCAGTATTACCACTTTGATACACTTGAAAATGGAAACAAACCCTGTAAAATGGCATGAGATCAGCATCTCGGAGGGAGGGCCATAAATTCACTAGGGAGGAGCATGGTTGCCAAGGTACAGAGAACAGCTCTGCTAGGAGCTCTAAAGGCCAGCTTCATTAAGGCCACATGCATCAGATGAAGGGACCAATAAATGTGCATGGCGAGAGAGTCAAGGATTCGTCGTGTGGTGGGATGCGGTGGACTCCGTGTTCATCACCTCACACTCCAGATGATTCCGGAAATCACCCGCATCCGAGGTTGAATGGGACAATAATTAAAATTGTTTAAAATTTTAAAATAAATTTAAAATTGTTTGATATTTAAAATAGTTGAATATTAAGATAGTTTGAATAGTTTAATATTTTATGCATATGTTGTTTAATATTTATTAAAATAGTTTAATTTTTTACTCATGTGTTGATGTTGCATACAAATATATTTTACAAATGATCTAAATTAGATATATTTTACACATCATTTGATCGTGTTTGAACTGATATGATAATCATTGATCGTGTTTGTAATGGTGTTGATGTCGTACTTGTTAATGTTATTTGCTTTGTAGAATGAGTAACAGCTAAGGCCATTTGCTTTGTAGAATGAGTAGCAGCTAAGCGGCGCAAACCTCAAGAACTGGAAAATATACCCTTGTATATATATCACTTTCTTGTATTAAAGACAAGAGTGTACTATTGGATTTTTGTTATTTTCAATTAGTTTGTGGTTGAAAAATATTATATGTCCATAAACAAAACTTCGGAAAAGAACATTATAATAAAAAATTAATAACTGAAAAATTGATTTTTATTTAGGACAAAACAAAATTAATTACTGAAAAAATTGATTGTTATTTAGGACAAAACAGTGGACGACTGCATTTGTTTCTATTATACTTGTTTCGTGCTTGAATCAGTATTAGTTGGGAGTTGATAAATGTTATATGTGCATCAAACAAAATTTGTGAGAAAATGTTAATTATTAGTCCATGTCAGCCTGTCAAGTAGCAGGGACTATATAAATCGCTCTGGGTGATTGTATTAATCCCTGCCCAGTTTTCAAAAAAATTTAGCCTAAGTTTTACGAGGTATATTCCCTTCCACCCAATACGCAATTTGCAAGCATTATTTGGCACATTCTTGAGGAATAGACTATTTTAATATTTTTTGGTTTAACCTAACCCTACACCCTACAGCGCCTAAGTTCGTCGACTCCCCACTAGTCCCCAGCCGGGCAGGGGGTGTATGTCTAAAGGCCACGTGGCCTCTCACCAACATGCAAAAGAAAGTAACCATGGAGGACATGCAGCCTCTCCATGCAACCCACCACCCTACAAGAAGTAAACCCTAAATAGGGTCAACCTCAAGTAGCCCATCTTTGTTTTCACATTTTTGTTTCTAAGAGGTTCAACTCTGCACATTCTGCGAGCTCGGCTGCACCTTTTCTCCACTCCACATTTCTAAGGAGATCATCATCTGCAGAAACCAACGACTCTCTCTTAATTCAGGGATTCATATATTCATCATCTTCAGCTATTGAGAGCTGCTCTCAGTCATATTACAGCTTATTGGAATTCCTTCTAGTCGTGGGAAGGAGCTAAGAAGCGCAAGGAAGGGAAGAATACCTTAATGCTCGATGGGATTTGTTGCAGCATGGTTGTACGCTACTCTAATGTGAAATGGAGGGACTTGTTTGGTTCTTCGACATGAAGGAACACATAAAGAAGGAATTAAACCAATCAATTGAGGTGTATGCTTGGGTCAAGCGCATGGATCTCAAGGTTCTCCTTTCGGGAGAAATGGAAATCATACAATGGTTCCAAATGGGAGGTTACAGGTTTAGACCTTCTCTTTGCATGGAACCCTAGGCCGTTTTTGGAAAAGAGGCCATCGTCGTTTCATTTTGTGTGGCAGGTAATAACACCCATAGTCGCAGCTTTATAAGCGGGCATCTCCGCTACTCAGGGACTGTTTCAATTTTTATTTATTATAATTAGCAATGGCCATGGCTAAGCCTTATATCTTGTGATGGTAAGTGTTTTCATGTGTTAAATGTTTATTAACATCTCTTTCATTCTAATATGGAGTTAATTTCTTTTTCTTCCCTGGAAGTCCCAGTTCTATATATAGTTCATTGTTGGTTCAAGAAACAAACCTATGTAAAAGATGTTGAGGTTGGAGCCTGAAAACACATATTTGGTTTGTTATTATATGTGTTTTTACATTTTCGCCACTCTTTATTATTTAAGGCTTATCACTACAAAGAAGTATTAATTTTGGGTTCTATGGGTGAGATGCAGCCTCTTTGGTTGTACAATATTCCGAAATGGGGTAGTGGGATGGTCAATAATGCTCCAGGATTTGCATTCACACCTTTTTGTTATACACTTTCAGTACTTAGATCCAGGATTTTCATTCACGTTTGTGTTATACACGCTCAAGACTTAGCTCCAGGATTTGCATTCATGTTTGTGTTATACACGCTCAAGACTTAGGTGTTATACAGTAGATTTTCAACATAGGATTAACATAGTCTAAAATTGTGTGACGTGTGATATGTAGAATATAGTTCTCTCACTAATATCCGTAGATTGTTTGTTCTTACAGGGTTCTAAAAAAGAACAATGGATTCTGATTCCTCAAGTCTCTTTGTAATTTTGGCACAGAGAATGGGAAGATTTATGTCTAAGAATCCAAGAGCAAGAGAAACAGGCAATATAAGTGTTTGGAGGCATAAGTCGGGTAGGTTTTATAAACTGGTGGCTTTGACACGCTCTGTTCAGCCTCCTACCCGACTTACGCCTCCAAACACCTTTATATTGCCGTGCTCTTTCTGTGGTTGAATTCTTCTACATAAATATTTCCATTCTCTTTGCAATGAGTACAGAGAGAGAATGAAGGAATCAGAATGTATTTTTCTTTGTTAGAACCTTGTAAGGACAAACAATCCCATATTAGTGAGAGAGAACGGACTTCTGCATATCTCTTGCAATCCAAGGGTCAATGTATAACCACCTGACTAAACAAGTTGCTCACTGAGTCACCCTTTTCATCACTGACAGAGTAAGTTAATGAAGGTAGTTGGAGTGGCATTCATATCGAAAAAACTGGATTTGAGGTGATATGTCATTACGATACTCTTATTGTGCGACCCTTTTGGCCGAACTTTGTAGGATTTCAAGGCCATCTAGTCACCAACACCAGTGGGCATACCTTGTAGGGTTTCAAGGCCATCTGGTCTGCATTATCTATTGTTGTCTTGTTACCGGATTTTTTCGTGAGAACTGAGATTTTTTTTTTCTACTGAAGTTGAACAAACCTGAGGAAAACTCCTGAAAGCCACGCTTGAATATCACAATGGTTAGGCTCCATCCCTAGTTAATCTTACTTGCCATTTCAATTCCGCATCAATACTTATAATGTTTGTATTGTTTACAGGCTGATGGAAAAATAGTAGCCTTCCGCCCCAATAAACAACGATAAACTTTTCATTTTCTTTTTATTACATATTTTGTTTGTTTCACAGGTACACCCATGTTCAATTCCAAAGGTGACCTCTCGTAATGTTAGTGTCAAATATCCCCAAGTATGTATGTATGAATGATATTTTGAAATAAATATAAATGAATCAAGTCTCGTACTTTCGATGTGTATTTACAAATACATTCATACATTATATGCTTGGACTTGTTATTTTCATAATCCCATAAGCGATAACCAAAATCATCAACCCCATATCCAATAAAGGTACATTTCCTGGATTTAGCCTCAAGCTTTGTTCTATTTTCTTTATCAATATGGACAAATGCTTCACAACCAAAATTTCTCATAAATGAGTAGTTTACCTTTTTACCTTTACATGCATCCTATGGAGTTCCACCATCCAAAGCACTTGAAGGCCCTTTGTTTATTAAGTAAACATCTTATGCAACCTCATACACCTTGCACACTCCATAATTGTTATGTTCATCCTTTCTGACACACCATTTTCTTGTGGTGTTCCTGGGATTGTCTTCTCTCTCTGAATCCCATGGTATGAACAGTAACTATCAAACTCTTTGCTGTAGTATTCACCTTCATTATCATATCTGAGACACTTCAACCTTTTTCCTTTCTCATTCTCAACTAAAGATTTCCACTTCTTAAAAGTAGCAAATACATCATATTTCCGTCTAATGCAATAAACCCAAGTTTTTTTAATTACATCATCAATCAAAGTAACATAATAACGAGATCCACCAAGAGATTGTACCTGAACCGGTCCCCATACATCTATATGCACAAAATCTAACTTTTCACTCTTTTTCTATTTCCCAACTCTGATAAATATGACTCTCTTTTGTTTTCCATAAACACATATCTCACTGAATTCCAAACTTACCTGCTTCATATCTGGTAGCAAATTCCTTGAGTAGAGAATCTGCATCCCTTTCTCATTCATGTGGCCAAGCCTATGATGCCACAATGTTGTATCTGTTCTGTGGAAGCTAAAGAGATAGAATAGTCAGTATTATTAGGAAATAAATACAATGTACCTATCGTGTATCATTTTGATATCACCATCTATCCTTTAGTGATATTCCACCACATTTATCCAAACATAGATAAACAACCACCATCTCCCAACTACCCTATTGAAATTAGATTTCTTTTCATAGCAGGAATATGCCTTACATTTTTCAGTAGCCATTCACCATTCTTTAACTTTCTCTGTACCTTACCCATTCCAACAAATTTACATGGTTCATGTCATGTCCCAAATTTTTCATTGGGTCACAATGGCCTAAGTAAATTGGCCCTATTCATTAGATTTTGTCAACTTGATGCTAAAGGTCAAATAATTGCCAAGGAGGAAAATTATTAGTTTCCTAGGTTTGGGGTGGAAGCTTTGGGATTTGGAATAATGGGGATAATAAATGATATTGGAACATTAGGATGGCATGAATATTTAATAAAGGAGATAAATAAATATATACAAGTGAAAATCAAAGTGGCATTTGATCATGAAGACACATGGAGGAAGTGGGACCCACACAAGCTATAATTTATGTGCCACATAGCATCCTCTTCTTGCAATTTCGAATCCATGGGAAGCCTAATGTTATTGGGATGAGTTATAAGGTCAATAATACTTTGAATTAGTCAATGAGGTCAAAATATAGAGGAAGAGTAACTCCCATGGAAGAGGAAAAGGCAATTTGGATCTAGTGAGATACTCAGGCTAGATTCCCTAGCTCTATGACAACAATGATGAAGATGCTATGACACCTATGACACAAATCAGACCTGAAGGCTGACATATGACATATATGACATTTCAAGGCTAAAAATAGACTCCAAGAGGGTGCTCAAGGCTATTAGGGCAGCTAAGATGCTTCCACATGTGATTTGGTGGAAGTGGGAGACTATGAATTGTTGTACAAGTGGCGTTCTTTGGAATCTCTTCCCAACTTGAGTTGGCATGAGTATATTGGAAGGAATTCGACCCATGGAGGACATTAGAAATTTATAAATGTCAATAACAAATAATTAAACCAGCTTTTGATCATTTGTAAAATTTGCAATTGCATTTGTGAAGAAGGAGAGCTAGTAGGTGACTAGTTTCTTGCCTTAGCCAATTTCGAAGGTGAAATATTCCCATCCAAGTTGGTAATTGGAAAGGCCATTCAAACCTTTAATTTGGAGATTTAATGGAGTATTTATTTTCAGGTGTAAACTATAGGGCAACTCATGGTTTCTTCTATTGCAGCTCACTCCTTCAACCATTTCCAGTTTTGATGGCATATTCTTGATCCTTGAGGGAGGTCGTTTTTGGTGAGCTATTGTAATCTTTGGGGGAGCTTCTAATGCCCAATTTATTTTTTAATATGAATTAAATACTCTTTTCTTAATCTCCAAAAATTTTCAGGTCGAAATTCCAAGTAGAAATGTATAAATCTTATTTTTAATGAAAGAACAATGCCATTTCCCCACTACCTTGTTGTGAACCAATGAAATGTTGATGGATTCGAATGGATAAGTAAAATACTGATGGTTTATTGATGAATGTAATTTTATTGATGTATTATAAAAGTTTCATGTTCATTTCTCAAGCATTTGAAGTCATTTTACTCAATTTATTTACATTTGGAGAAGATTTGGTACCATTTCCTCAAGGGTTGAACTAGTGATTTTTGTTGTTGTTTGGGAGAGGTTTGGAACAGACTTAATAACTAATGAATGGTTCATTTGGGACCTTAATAACATCCTTGATACATCCCCTACCTCTATTCATAAATTTGAGTAGGTTTGGAAGCATTTGGGATGCCATTTTCAGTACTTACCCCAGGGGGATTTGAACCCCAAATCACTAGTAAAATTGCATACTTGGTCAAGAATATTAAGAGAGTTTGAAGAGGTCTTTTGGTGGCCATATATCATCCCTGAACATAATATTCAAGTTCTAATATCATTCATACACCTTCCTTGAATATTTGAAGGAATTTGGAGTCAAATTGGGGCCTAGAGACCAATACTAGTCAAAGGGAAATTACTAGTAAAGTTCCTTACATTGACCAGAATTGAAAGAGGATTTGCAGAAGTATTTTAAAGGTCCAAAAGCATCCCTGAAACACATATATATGTTATAAAATAATCCATATACCTTCTCAAAATATTTGGGAGCAATTGGAGCAATTTGGGGACTTAGAGCTCAAAACTAGTCAAAGGTCTAACTAGGAAAAAAAGTGAAAAACTACCATTTTAATAAAATTCCTAACAAGGAAAATTACAGTGGTATCAGAGCATGGTCCTTGCACCTGTGAATAATATCATACATTGAAGAATAAGTTGCATCCATGTCTTACTATTATGAGGAATATGGAGATGCTTATGAGCAATATGAAGCAGAATGTGAATGGTTTGAGGAAGAGGTGCCATCATACAACACTTCTTACAATTTCAGGAGGAATGAAGATTATGATTATGATTATGAACCTATGTATGATAAATATGAGTATGTCACACCACCAAATGATAATTATATGGATGAGTTACAAATATGGAGAGCAACATATAAAACCTTGCCCCAACAATATAAAAAATATCAAGCATAACTTACTTCGAAGGAAGATACACAAAAGGCCATGTCTTTTGAAGACTATGCTTATGCGTTTTTTGCAAATAGGCCCAAACATGAAGATGTGGAGTTATTAAAGAAAGGTTTATGCCCTTCTTGTAAAGAACCTTGGAGTGAGTATCATACATGTGTGAGTGAAATGATGTCCTACTTGAGGAGAGCTTTTCGAATTTCTTCAAAAAGAGATTCCAAATATATTGATCCTAAGGAAAACAAGGGGCAAAATGCATCAGCTTGCTTGAAGGAGAAAAAGGAAGAGACATCACAAGAGCATGAAGAAGATTCTATTGAAAATATGGAAGATCATTTCGATACACCTTCTAGCTTATACATGAACCAAAGAGCATCTATTGATGGATGCTTAAACTATGAAGGAGTACCTACTGATGGATGCTCACACCTCTATGTTGGTGACATAGAGATCACTTTTGAAAGTGTTGCTGCAAGCCCAAGTTCCATTAAGCATGATAATGAAGACCTTGTAGCAATTGAAGAAGAACCAAGATCAACTTCCTCATCACCACTTGAGCTTCATGAAGTTGGTCCAAGAAAAAATGAAGAAGATGAAGAGGTTCATTTGCAAGAGCCTCATTTTCTTGAAGGGTCCTTAAAGATGAATGAAAATAAAATCCAAGAGTCTCTCAGCATTCTCCATGACACTCAAGCATTGGTGTCAAATTCTTGTTGGAAATCTACTTCATTGGAGGAAACATCATTCCTTGAAGACATGGAGAAGATTCAAAGAGTAATGTGCCACATCAAAGGTAATTTCATGTCTTTGCTTTTTGATAGAAACCATTTGTTTGAGCTTAATGAATTGTTACATGATGCATACTTGAATAATAATGAGGATAATCATAAGCTCACAATTCAAAATGAGCAACTTCTTGAAAAGTTGCAAGATACTTGTTTTTCCTCCTATGTTTCAGATTGTCAAATGGTAGATTGTTTGAAGGATTCTCATGACATGGTGGATCATGAGAAATGTGGAAACTTGAATGTTCTTAATGTGTTTGAAGATGAACTTGAAGAGATCCAAACACTTGATGTGGTGGAAGAGGAACTTGAATTGTCTCTTGATGAAGGTTATGCAATTTTTAAAGAAAAGCATGATTCCTCTACATTGGAACCAATATATGACAAAGGTTTCACACTTTTGAAGGAGCTGCATGATACTTCCCATATGGATCCTTCCCATGATGAAATTTCTGCACTTTTTAATCATTTGGGCGAGTTAGTTCATTCTCCTACATCCTACAATTACATGCTTTGCAGCATTAGTCTCAATGAAGTATGGGTGAAAGGGGTCTTTTTTATGGTGCTACATGAGGAGTATGGAACTCCTAGATTTACTTTTTATGATGACATGGTTGGTGCACATTCTTATTCACATTTGCAGAAGCATCCTTTGTTACTTTATGATGATGCACATCTACATGGATGCACCTATGATATGCATTTGAGTCACTTGAAGACTCATGGTTTTTCTTACTCAACACTTGGTTCATTTGATGTTGGAGGAACTTCATCCAACACTTGGGTGACTAAATTTATGATTGGAAAACATTTTTTTGGCAGCCACATACTTTGATATATCTTTATTATTCTCACATTCATGGATGTATGGGTGAGACTTCTTTGAGTCCTTTGAAGTCTCCTTGTTTTTTTTGCTCATTATTTGGTTCAAATTTTAGTGGAGATTCTTCATTCACTTATTGGATGAAAGAATACATGGCTGAATATTTTGATGCGTATCACTATTACACCAAAATATCGTCATTATGACCAAGTGTCGTCATCATGACCGTTGTGATAATGTCGTCATCTTGACCATTGTGTAAACTCTTTGCTATTTTACCTAAACCCATTTTAGAGTAAAAACACATCCCTGAAGTTTCCCATGACTAGAGGGCTTAACTGACCTACTTTTCAAGGTCGTCGCAGTCTTCCCTTGTGCAACATGCGACGTCATAGGTTGTCCTAATGCAACTTGTGACGATGTCAGTTATTTGGATAAAAGAATCTCTTCGAGCCCATTCTTGAAGATGAGTGATGTGGAGGCCTATCCCTAGGCTCTAGGTGAGGTGGCACTTCGGTTCCTAACCTTATGGGAAGATCCCTTAACCATCTCCCCTTAATCCTCAACCTACCCTATATCTTTAGCCCTATATAAATACCCACTCTCTCCATGGGAGGGGGGAAGGTCTATGGTACCCTTATGCTGGTAGAACCCATATTGGTGATTGGGGAGCTTGTACCACCTTGGAGGCTTGGCTTGGACATGTTGGATGGAGGATGCGACGTTGAGGCTTTGGCTGTAACTTCATCCTTTCTATGTAATTCCCACTTTTATATAGTTAATATAATCTCTTTCCATAAACTGTTGTCTCATTGATGATGATGTTTAGAGTTTTCTTCCTTAACTGTTAACCTAGATCAATCATATGAAATGTATGCTTTTACTATTTGTTTGTATCTATATGTTCAACAAGGTCTTGCAGCTTGAGATCTGACGACGCTAGAGCATTGGATCAACAAAGAGCAAAGGGATCTACAAATATGAGGTAAGCCATCTATCTACTAGTTTGCACTTCTATTTGTAACGTCCCCTTCCATCAATCCGTTGCAAGGAAGGAAACGTTAACCAAACTAGCGGACTTATTGGCAAAACTCAGGCCCAGTCAATTTCATGAGAAATGCATGGTTAAATAAAACTTGTGCATACCTATTCATACTCAACAAGCACAATGGAATTAAACACTATGTATGCACACAGTTTCATCATGCAATCAGCATGTAAACATCAGTCATTAATTAAGACATTGCAGAACATGAAATTAATACAACTCGATTAGTAAACACAACAGAATAACCATATTAACACACACACGGACTGGAATGCATCAGCATATTTCTTCCAGGCATAATGATGAAACAATCATACAATAATCAATCTCATTCTCATGCTATGCACAGGCTTCATGCCAACTAGTTTGAGATAATCATTTCCTTCAATTTACATGAATAATTAGACCTGCAGAACATAATACATAAGGATCATAATTTAAACCACAGAGACTGCTTATCTTTGAGATGAAGCTGTCCAACAACTGGCTATGTGAGAGCAACGTTCCACCCAACCATAGATCTTTGTCCAGCCTCTATTCTCTTAGCTGAGAGATCACCCTTGAGCTGAGTTGTGCATCCACTAAGGAGGAACTAGACAGGCTCACTTATAGCCATGGGTTCACTCAAATGGTCATGCTAAGCCAGCACACAGTTGGGTTTATCAAGCATGCAAATAGCAGAGGAGGAGGGTGCTAAGCCAATGAACTCAACCATAGAGCTACAGACATCTCAGGCTAAATTCAAGCAATCCAATCCTCTGTTCCAACATCCACACTTGGATTTCTCACCATTCTGTCAACGAATAACTCAAATCCGTCACTGGTTTTCTGGGCTACAAAAACTGAGTTTTCCTATGGATTTCAGGGTAGCTAATGCTCCCAAATTTGCCCCAAGGTTCATACCTATGGATCCCCCATTGAATTTCACTGTCAAATACCAAATCTGGGCTTTTTTGGCTCTTCAAAACGTGGGTTCTTGCAAAGTTGTGATTTCTGGTTTTTCTCACTGGTGGGAATTCGTTTTTGGATGGAAAATGATGTTGTTAACTTCCACAATGGAATGGGGATGAGGAATAAGCAATCCCCATGAGGTAGAGTGACTTTTGATACAAAAAAATAGAGCCCATACTCTGCCATACAAATTTCTAGGCTGCCCATGCTCCATTAAAGCCATGGACTGTTTTCTTCAACCACTTCCTTACAACAGAATTAAATGTCAGCAAGGAAAGTCAAATGGGTTTTCAAGGTGACATATCGTAGCTTATGGTTCAATCCCACAGCCCCCTCACCACTCCCTAGTGGATACACATGGCCCCTTCTCATTCGTTGCCTCCATAGCCAGTTTTGGTATTTTATTGCTTGATATTTATTTACATCATTTTTACAATGTTCCATGGCTAAATAGCACATGGGTAACATAATGTCCAATGCTTTTCCATTTTAAATAAAATACGAACATACACTAGCGGGGCCTTAGCCTTGAGCTCCTCACTAGGTAAACATACATCACGTATACAATATTTACATTAAAAACTAATATATCCTATGGGTCAAAATGGGGTATTACAATCCCCTCCCCCTTAGAATAACACCATCCTCGGTGTTCCAAGACTTAGGAGTAAATATACAATTTACACATCCAAAAATTTTAAAGTTTTTGCAAATCTGCCCTGCAGTCTAGCCTTTACTTTGAACTTTCAGGACCAAGTCCCTTAGCTTCCACGAGCTTCTCCTGTTGGTTCTGATCTTTTAGCCCATCCACAAGTCTGAAAACTTTATGGCTACTACCCTCTTGGTGTTTCCTTATTCGGCAGTTGAAGAGGCAATGATGTCCTCCACATTTCCAACATTTCACTGGTTGCTTCATCTTTACCTGCTCAATTTTCCTTGAGTCTTCATGCCTGGAACGTTTCTTAATGGACTGATTGGATGAATGCCTCATCATTGATCCATTTTCCTTTCCCTTACTGATTGCTCTCATAATGCTTTTTACCTCTCTTTGCATGCAAATAGAGTTCTGCAAAACCTTGTGGTTCATCTCATTCTGCCTCTTTTGTATCTTGAGCATCTCTCCAAGATTTTCTTGGGTCTTGTAAATTGTCTGAAGAAGACTTTCAGCCAATTCCAACAGCCTATGGTCTGCTGCCATGGTCACTGTGCACAGCTAGTTCTCAATTTGTCCACAAGCAACACTTGCTCGTAACAGTTGCAACCAATGGATTTAATTTTCACCTGTGAAATTCATCATTACAAATCTTGTTAGGTCAAGCATAACCTAACATTAAAAATAAGTCAATTGTTTTTCTCCAATTGACATGAAGAGCCCATGCTCTATTCATGAGACTTTCACACTTTTCATGCTTGCCCAGCATACACATGAATTCTTTCATGCTCATCCATTCACAAGAAATTAACTACTTCAGCATTCACAATTTATTTCAAGCAAATAAACACACTCTACTTTCAGCCATACATGCATTCAACAACTTTATGTGTTTATAAATGCATCAATAAAAAGGAAAAAGAGAGCAGTAAGAGTTTTCTTTTCTTAGTCTTGTGCCATTCTGGAACCCACACCACCATTGTGGTTTTCATGCTCCTAGCCTCTTTCACTTCAACGTGAATGCTTGACCTGCCCTTCTTGGCTATGACACTTAATGTCTATGGTCTATTTCAGACCTCTCAACCATCGAGTCCCTCCACATGGTTTATCTACAACTCTTGGCTGCTAGGACTCACACAGTCCCACTAGCCCCTTCTTCCATTACTGCTCATGTTGAACTCTTTAGGACGATTACATGTCCACACTCATCCTTAAGATGCTTTCATAGTCATTGCTTCCAGCAATACCTACACTCAAACATTGAATTAATTCACATGTTTAGTTTATTTTCATAGGAAATCATAACCAAATCATATACACATGTATATTCATAAGCAAAAAATTATAAGATAACCAAATACTTATCTGCATTGGATGTCTTCACTTTATTCCATAGGGTCCTTCTTTGCTTTACAAGCCTTGGAATCACTTATGGATTTGGATGTTTGGCCAGTGCGTAGGCTGCCCCTCAACATCAAATAGTCTTGTATGTTTGTCCAGCATGCAAGCTTCTCCACAACATCAAATAATCTTGTATGTTTGGCCAGCATGCAGGCTGCTCCACAACACCAATAATATTGTATGTTTGGCCAACACGCAGGCTGCTCCACAACATCAATAATCAATGACCAACCAGTCACTCTCTGGATTTACCAAGCAATTTATAGTTCTTTCAAGGTCCTTGCTTCCTGTATGACCAAGGTTTCCAACAAAGAAACAATAGTGCATTAGCTTAACTGTTACAAGTCTTATTCTTGAAATATTCATTATTCCAAACAAGAAATAAATGAAATTGAATACTTATCTGTATTATGCATTTCCTCTCTGGTCCACAGGGTCTCGCTTTTACTTTATAAGCCTTGGGATCCTCCTGCGGACTGGGATGTTTGGCCAGCACGCAGGCTGCTCCAAAACATCAATAATTAATGTCCAACCAGTACATCTTCATGCCGACTTGGAAGGAAACTTCACTATGACCATTTATAGGTCAAGGCTCTACTATGGAGCCATAGGCATATAACAGCCTTTTCATCAACACCTTTACTAACCTTCATCAAAATCCCCACAACCTCCACAACATCCTTTCATACGCATTAACCCTTCCACCAAAACCCCTCACAACAACCTTTTACTTTGTTCTTTTAGTGTATAGCACCAAATTGTATATGTTTAAGGTGACAACACAAGTAGTATAGGCAAACTTGTTAGCGTTGTTATTCATGAATTATAACCATAATTCATAGCATTCACTATCAAGTATTGAAACACCAGGAATGCGTCCATTCCTTTAGGGCATAATCAATATTGGCATCCCTAACATAACTCATCATTAGAAAGGCATGCACTCCTTACTGATGGGAGCTATGCAAGTCCTAATCATACTTCAAGTAGTCTGAATAATGTACATAGATAAAGTATGTTCTGCATAGTAATTCTAACAATTAGAGTTGCACACATATATGTATATATCAGCCAAGGTTTACAGGACACTTATCCATTTGTAGGTGTAGTTCTTTCTTGATTAATGAGGAATGGGGGCTCCTTCTCTAAGTTGACAATCCCTCGGTTTGCCATCCCAATTCCTTTTGATGTTACATAACCCTCATATGTCTCACTGACATAATATTTATCATATCACTCATATTGTTTACCAATCATGCAGTGCAGATGAGACATTAATAATGTCTAATGGCGTTTCACCTGAAACCCATTTCCAAGTCATGGAATCTCTTCCCATGAAGTTTGGCTTCTGCAGGCCCTCTCTCTTGGTCTTACTGCAATGTGTCTTCCTGGCACACTTATTAAATAGCCAAATAGTCAACAACATTTAACAATAAAATTCAAGTCTGATTGTTCTATAACCAATCAATGGCATCAATAATTAAATTCAATATGAATTTGCAACTCTGTCTACTACAGAAATTGATTTTCTTAGCCATGAGGCTATCCTCATATTGCTTGGCTCTTGTAAGTGGTACCATTCTATCCATTATGGATTTATGTTTGCTACCATACATGGGCATCCACCTACAACATGTCCTCTTGACATAATTTTACATAAGCCAAACAATCATTAGCAATTATTAGCAAATTTCCAAATAAGAGATTTACAAATCTGAGATTTTCAATCCTTCTTTCTAACAGAGCTTAGATTTCTCGACCATGAGATTCCTTCTCATAAGCTCTAAATCGAATTTTCAAATCTACTCCCTACAGAAATTAGATTTGCAACCATGATATTATTCTCATAAACTTAAGTGAAAATATTTTCAGATTTGTTTCATGCATAAGTTAAATTTCACACCCATGAGAATCTTTTCATAACCTTTGGCTTTTGCACATGGTAGATTCCATCCTTCATCATGGACTTACCCACATTGCCATGCCCAGAACAATCTACCAGAAATCTGAAACTTCAATAAGACAAACACTTGTAAATCTCATTGCATATAATATTTTATTGCTGCAACAGTCACTGAATCATTTTTTCAGAATTATAACACTCCATAATTCAAACGTTCTCCACTACTAATATTTCAAATGCAATGAAATGTATAGGCCTATGTTACATGCACTCAGAGCACAATAAAATTACAGGACACCATCCACGCAATCAACTTAAAGCTTTTAAATACTCATTAATCCATAGCCATATCATTTATACAACTTTGTCCTTCCAACAGAGCATTCTGGAAGCCTATCAATCATGACTACCTTCATGCAATTATTCCCCTGCATTCATAACAGCTCATGAAATGATCCTAGAATTATCATTAATTCATCATTTCATCTATTGTTCAATTGTAATGAAACATATACATATATCACAATCATGCATGCACACAATACAGCTCCTCAGGTGTAACTACCCACATGCAAGCATACTCACTACATTTACTCAAGTTTTTCATATGCATTCACTCAATGCCACCTTGCATTGGTTCATGAATGTTCTACATTCAAACATATTATGACTTAATTATGACTATCTTGTATAACATGCATTACCATAATCAGGACCACCTGTCCTCACTTGCTCTGGTTGTTAAACTCACAATTAACATACTCAAATGGCATGATATAATTTCATATGAATGCATTGAGATTTCTAAGCAATTATAGGGTGTAAGGATCATTTCCTTCACTTGCCCACACCTCACCATACTTGGTAGGTTAACATTCCCATTTGAGCACTCAATACCACATGAAAATCAAATCAACATAGTTCAAACATAGTCGGAGGGATCTTACCAAATTCTCTTTCAACATTCATGCAATTATGCATCAATAACCATTACCTACATGGTTGTCGTTAACATCACTTGATGTTACCTGATCGGTTGGCCTCTTACCAAGGGTACACAGCCCTTTTTCCAACCTCATGATCACAGATTTGCTGCACCATCCTTTCTTCATAAGGTTGTTCGCTTTATGCAACAACATCATCATCTTTAGCCATGCTTCCGTTGTCTTTGGTCCTACAACCAAAACCAATCACCAACAGTGATTATCAACCACAATATTTATCAATAGTGGTTCATTGCATATGTGAAATCTCACTACTTTTACCAATATGTAATGTCATATGCATGCAAAACATATACTCATGCACTATGCAATGTTTATTAATATGTCAATCAATGCATCTTCATGCCATTCATCTAATCTTTTGCATTTTCAACATTCTAATGCCATAATTTTATGCACATAAACCTTATAAAATATAAATGCAGTTATCAAGATAGGGGTTAAGGAATTCTCCCTTTCCAATCCCTCTTCTTTGCATGAACTTCATCTTCCACATCATAGCTGGTTCGATTTCATGGCATGCAACTTCCAAGCATACAATTCTAGAATCTACCCATATTAACAATTTGCCAAACAGCCACTGGCACTTTTCTGCTCCAGTTATCTATGATGCATGATAGCTCCATTTGAATTCTGATTATGTTCCATTATTCCCTATTGGACAAGCTTTCCAATGCCTATTCCCTTACTCCATTCCGACATCGGGTGTGGAAACTACATTACTTCAAAAATGACAACTTTTACCCCAATTTTGCACATTTTGCACCGTTGTATTTTGGTCCGGAAAGCCAACTTCAGCCACCTGTGGAAGACAATCTATGAAGAAGCACGAAAAATTTTCTATTGGGTGAGGTTAGCCCATATAACAAGGAATGCTCAGCATCTCGCAGATATCTGTTCCAATGCACCATTCATCTTTTATGAATTTCTGGGTTTTACTAGTTCTCACTTTTCACTTTTCCCCCAAAATCTCAAAATTTGGCCAAAAATGACTCTCCCAAACTATGCATTTATGGAAAATATTCGTCTAACGGAAACTGTCCGTCTTGATGAGAATATGAAATGTCTAGTTCAGTAGAATTTTTGATTCCAGCATCTAGGGTCACTTCTACTATCTACAAGCTTTTCAAAATCTCGAAAAAGTGGCTCGGAACAGTGCTTTTTAGCCTTCTTGCTCACCCCGACTCCACATCCTTTGGAATTTGGCTCCAAGATTCCAAAATTAACACTGTGCCTGCTCCATGGCTGCACCATATCGATTTAAGCCCAAACCGACCTTCCATCGAGCCTCGGGACACCCTTTTGCAAAAGTCATTATTCCCCATTTTCTGTCAAATTGGAGCATACTGGGTTCGGAGCTCTCTCTAGTTCTTTCATGGCCTTCGTTGATGGCCTCCGAACCCCACAGGAATCATCCCAATATGAGCTCGATTACTCCATTGCTGGTCGTGTCTCAACTTCTGCGACCATCGCCGGATTTGACCTTAACTTCCCCATCGCAGCACAGGTTTTATCATTAGAATTTCCGCCAGCGCTGTGCAAAACTTAGCGCTAACTCTGCCTCCAGTGCCACGCAAAAATTAGCGCTAACTCTGCCGCCATCACCACGCCAAAACTTAGCGTTAACTCTGCTGCCAGCACAGCGCAGAAACTTAGCACTAACTCTGCCGCCAGCACCACGCGAAACTTAGCGCTAACTCTGCTGCTAGCGCTGCGTAAAACTTAGCGCTAACTCTGCTACCAACGCCGTGCGAAACTTAGTGCTAACTCTGCCGCCAGCATAGCACAGAAACTTAGCGCTAACTCTGCCGCGAGCACAACGCAGAAATTAATGCTAACTCTGCCGCCAGCGCAGCACAGAAACTTAGCGCTAACTCTGTCGCCAGCGCCGTGCAGAAATTAATGCTAAAATCGCCGATAGAGCCTTTAGCAGAACTCATAAATACTTAGAAAAATTGTAATTTTTCACAGACATACAAAAATTTTCACAAATAGTTAGAAAATTTTCTGGAATGTGCCCTTCATTCTTTGCAGAGGTGAGTTACTATAGATCAAACTTGCATAAAAACTTGCATAAAAACAGTAAGAGAATGCCAAGGACTTGTATCTCTAAAAAGGGATTTTCTTTTCATTTCAAATTCAACAATCCAACCAATGGATTCACAATTAATCTGCAAGCATCCAACAAGCATGGGAAAGGAAAACTCATGAGCATAAGGGCATAATTCTCAAGCTTTCCTCACTTCCAAAAACCATCAATCGACAACCTAAATGTTGGTTCATTTGTAATTGACAAACATCATTAAGATATGGGGCTGTAACAACCAACTGTTTAGGTTCTCAATCATGAAATTAACACAGAGAAACTCATTTCCAGCCATGCTCAACATTCAATTTCATGCATTCAAAACATCATGGACATCCAAGGGACAAGGAGTCATAATTAATCAAGGCCTCAAGCACATGATGTGTTATCTCATATGCACAACAATTAACTATAAACAATAACCAATACACAACAATATGCTCTCTGCACAACACACAAAATCATATTTTCCTAATATGTTGTGTGGATGTCGGCCCAACAGCCGTATTGTTGAACCTTAAGCTCTAATACCACTCTGTAACATCCCCTTCTATCAATCCATTGCAAGGAAGGAAACATTAACCAAACTACCGGGCTTATTGGCAAAACTCGGACCCAGTCAATTTCATTAGAAATGCATGGTTAAATAAAACTTGTGCATACCTATTCATACTCAACATGAACAACAGAATTAAACACTATGTATGCACACGGTTTCATCATGCAATCAGCATGTAAACAACAGTCATTAATTAAGACATTGTAGAACATAGAATTAATACAACTCAATTAGTAAACATAGTAGAATAACCATATTGACACACACACGGACTGGAATGCATCAGTATATTTCTTCCAAGCATAATGATGAAACAGTCATACAATAATCAATCTCATTCTCATGCTATGCACAGGCTTCATGCCAACTAGTTTGAGATAATCATTTCATTCAATTTACATGAATAATTAGACTTGCAGAACATAACACATAAGGATCATAATTTAAACCACAGAGACTACTTATCTTTGAGATGAAGCTATCCAAGAACTGGCTATGTGAGAGCAACGTTCCACCCAACCATAGATCTCTGTCCAGCCTCTATTCTTTCAGCTGAGAGATTACCCCCGAGCTGGGCTGTTCATCCACTAAGGAGGAATTAGACAGGCTCACTCACAGCCATGGGTTCACTCAAATGGTCATGCTAATCCAACACATAGCTGGGTTTATCAAGCATGCAAATAGCAAAGGAGGAGGGTGCTAAGCCAATGAACTCAACCATAGAGCTACAGACATCTCAGGCTAAATTCAAGCAATCCAATCCTCTGTTCCAACATCCACACTTGGATTTCTCATCATTCTATCAACGAATAACTCAAATCCGTCACTGGTTTTTTGGGCTGCAAAAACTGGTTTTTCCTATGGATTTCGAGGTAGCTAATGCTCTCAAATTTGCCCCAAGGTTCATACCTATGGATCCCCCATTGGATTTCACTGTCAAATACCAAATCTGGGCACTTTTGGCTTTTCAAAACGTGGGTTCTTGCACAGTTGCGATTTTGGTTTTTCTCACTGGTGGGAATTTGTTTTTGGATGGAAAATGATGCTGTTAACTTCCACAATGGAATGGGGATGAGGAAGAAGCAATCTCCATGAGGTAGAGTGACTTGTGGTACAAAAAAACAGAGCCCATACTCTGCCATACAAATTTTTGGGCTGCCCATGCTCCATTAAATCCATGGACTATTTTCTTCAACCACTTCCTTACAACAGAATTAAACGTCAGCAAGGAAATTCAAATGGGTTCTCAAGGTGACATATGGCAGCTTATGGTTCAATCCCACAGGCCCCTCACCACTCCCTGGTGGATACAGATGGCCCCTTCTCATTCGTTGCCTCCATAGTTAGTTTTGGTATTTTATTGCTTGATATTTATTTACATCATTTTTACAATGTTCCATGGCTAAATAGCACATGGATAACATAATGTCCAATGCTTTGCCATTTTAAATAAAATACGAACATACACTAGCGGGGCCTTGACCTTGAGCTCCTCGCTAGGTAAACATACATCATGTATACAATATTTACATTAAAAACTAATATATCCTGTCACTATTGATCTAGGAAAGTAGATTTATATTGGGTTCAAAATGGGGTATTACACTATTGATTTAGGAAAGTAGATTTATATTCTGTTTTTTGTTCTAGACTTGCATTAAGCTAGGGAGATCACGCCTTAGATCCGTCTCTGGTAGATTGTACATTAACAAATTTGGTGACCATACTGGGGAATGAACATAGTTTTTGTTTTCAATCTGAATGTCAGTTTCAGTTGATTGCTTTTCCAAGCCATCTCTTTGGCCATTTGCTTTTTAAGCCCTTTCCCCATTAGATCTTCACTTTGAAGAGTCCGATTGCCTTCCTTTGAGTTTGTACTTCTCATTGGCAGACCTTTTTATGCTCATTATCTGGAGAATTGGTTCATTTTTGGACTTAGATCTTGCCTATCGCACCTAGTCAGTGTACCCAGAGCGACACTGTGTTGTTTTTTATCTATGTTCTTTTCCTATTAGTCTATCGTCATAGCCCTTCCATTGGTATACTGCGACGTCGTCGCACTTCCCGCACTAGTTAACTGCGACATTGCACTGTGCATAAGCCCAGAGTGTGCCGATCTGCCATTTTTTGCTGTACAGGCACCTTTTCTCCATTTCTGATTTGAGTTTTGGTTTGTGTACAGACTCCTCTGCATTGTACCTTCCAGGCAGAGCCCCTTTTGTCCAGCAGTGTTTTGTTTGGCTTGTTTGTATTGGTTTTTGGGTCTTTTGAGTTTTGGATTCATGTTTGGCCCCTTGAGTAAAAACTAGTATTTTGCTTGCATTTTTAAGCGAAATGGGTTCTATTTTTGAAAAAAAATTGCCCCTCATGGCCAGGGGGGGCCATGAATCATACATTCTTCAGTCGTTTTGACCCATCTCAAGGTTTTGAGATCATTTTTTGGTTTGGCGTGATTGGCTTGTTTTAAATATTTGAAAAGTGTGGGACATCCATGTCTTTTTAGCCTCTCTTTCTTGGGTTATGCACCTTGTTTCCTTTACATGCTAAGCTATTCAATCATGTTTGGGGAAGATTGATTCTTTGTCTCCACTTTAGTTCAAAGAAAAGCTTGATTTTGTCACTCTTTTGCTCTATTCATGAATTTGGAAAACATAAATATTCTTCTTACTTTATTTTGATCATTTGATATTCTTGGTCTTATCATCATAAGAAGAAGAAAAGCTTGTTTCAGATTTGTGTGCATTTGAGTTAGATAAGATTGTTAAGTGCTTATTTTTGTCTTGCATTTGATTGGAAATGTTTGTGGAATCCTTCTTTCCATAGCTTAGATGTGTCTTTTTCAAGTGTAAAAAGATAGGAAATTGAGTTATAATTATTGCATTTGGTAGATTTTGAGCCTCTCTTGAGTGTCTTTGAGTTGTTTGGGTGCTTGCCATTTTTCTTTGGGAATTTTTGAAAGATTAGAGTGTTATAGATATCCTCTCACTTCCTATATATAAATATGAAAAGCGTTTAGTTATCAAATTCCATTTTTGGTACATGCATTTGAAAATTGAAAGTGCTTCATTATCTTGTCTTATACATTGTTAAGATTAGCTTCATCTTTCATTTTCTTTACGCTTTTTGGCTGATTATTGCATAAAGTTAGAATTATTGCACTCTAGGAAGGAATTCTTCTTTTCGCTACTACTTAAGTACTTTTGGATTGAAAGAAAGAAAAAATCTCTCCCTACCTTAAGTAGTTTTCATTGAAAAGGAAAGGAAAATGTGCATTATCATGTAGTTGAGGATTGCATTATGTTTACATTTATGTACTCACCTCATTAATCCACCTAACCATACAAGATAAAATTAATGCTTGCTTAGGTTAAAATCATTTAGCAACTTGTGTGTAAGTTAGAGATGTGTTCCAGCATCGTTAAGCGTGGTAGCTGTCGTTATTTGCCAGCACTGTAGTCTGGGGGTATTGTAGTCTTCCACGTACATCAGTATATCGAGCTCCTTCACGTACCCAACAAGTACCATAATCCGTACTTGGTGTATATCAAAGGGTGTATCACGTACTCGACACGTATATAGGAAGGTCTTGTGCCAACGACTGTGTATTAGACAGCACCACTACGGATTTGAGCTCCCACGTACCTTGCGTATATCGAGAGACACCATTAGGATTCCTGAAACCAACCGAATGACCATCTTGGCAAAGAAATACACTGAGAACAACACTCAGGGAGATTATCATGCACGTATTGTCCATGTAATCGGGTATGTAGGCAAGGGTACGGTCCCAATCCTCTTTGTCGCATCATATTGTTGGACCCTGCAGTATATCGCGGTTTGTGATGCCTTGATAATCCCGTGAGGTTCCAAACTTTGAATCCATTCCTATTCACACGGTTTGCTTGTTGCTTTTAGACTTGAGTAGTGCTTGACTTGTGTGGTACTTTAGATACTCTTAGGAAGTTTAAATATTGAAGATTCTTCTCGGACTACCAACCAAGGGGCCCCTTTCCAGGGTATGCCATTTGTTATTCCCCCTTGTGGAACTATTGGTCCTCCCTTTATGGCTACTTTGAGTCTTCCTGGATTGATAATAGGATTACCAGTATGGTTATTCTCCAATCCGGTTACACCAAGTGCACCCATCATGTTGGACCTAGGTCCTTCACCACATGGGCATCAATATCATGATGACCCTTCTCCTTCTCCGTCGAAAGTTGAATCGGCTTCCATCTCTTCCTATTATCCTACTGAAAACTCGAATGTTAGTAAGAAGGCCGATGTGAAGAAGAAGGGAAGATTAAAAAGAAGAAAGATAAGAAAGAGACCAAGCGTCAACCATCTGCCTCTAATGGCACTCATTCTATGAGAACACCTCGTAAGCAAAAGTTCCCTTGCAAACTTTGCAAGGGTGATCACCTTCTCAAGAATTGTCCCGGTCTTTCCCGTGTGTAAGAAGTGTGGTCTAAAAAACCAAAACCGCTTGTATCGTCAGCCTCTGACCATCATATTGATGATACTCCCTTGACCAGTGACCCATTGGTGAAGGGTCGGAAGGGTAGAGCCGTAGACCCTTGCTGGCTATGCAAGGGCTTGCATCGTACTTACCTTTGTCCAAGCATGGATGAAGCTTCACATTGGTTGGAAGATATTACTAATTCTCAATAGTTGCTTCCAACAATCGATAGTAAGTTGTCCCTTAATCCCCCGCTGGATGACCAAGTGATCAATTCAGTTTCATCTGTAATTGATCCCACTCTTCCTTCCGAGAGTGAAGTGATCGAGTTGCTGTCATCTCCACTCGATCCCGCTCTTTCATTGGAGAAAGTTCAGACTGAAGCAGTCACCATGACACAATCTTCGTCTCATTCTTATCTTCCAAGTGAGAGTGAATTGGAAACCACTAATGTTTTCCTAGTCAGTTCAAAATTTCCTAGGCAAGGGGAAACCCTATCCATTTCTACAGGACCCCCTCCAAGTATTGAGGTTATTTCCTTTGATTGGAATGGTCTAACAGAATCTCGTCTTCCTTTGAGTATTCCTTTTCAAATATCTGTAGGAGTTTCCGATAAAGAAATCTTTCGTATGATAGTTGATGAAGGAGCTTCTGTTAGTATTTTATCCTCAACTGCTTGGCAAGCTATAGGTTCCCCTCGGCTTGTGCCAGTAACTGACCAGATTTTGGATTTTAATAGAAGGCCTACTAGACCTTTAGGGATTCTCCCGCAATTTCCTGTCACGTTGAGAGGTAAAACTGTTTATGTTGATATCATGTTTGTCCAAGGTCCTTTAAATTTCAATCTACTCCTTGGACGTGATTATGTCTATGCTATGAAAGCTGTCGTGTCCACACTCTTTCGAGTGATGTATTTTCCCTATGATGGGAGGATTGTGACCATTGATCAGCTTTCCTTTGTGACACCCACTCATCATATGACTCCTAGCCATCAGAATTCCCTGAATGTTCCACATGTTTTAGTGGTTTCTTCCCCCTGAGCCTAGGGGGTACGAGCATAGTTTATGTTTTGTTTCAAGCTCATTAAAAACTGAAACCAACCTTCAAGCAAAGTTTCTCTTTGATTTCAAGCTTGCATAAAAATGAAACCATTTCCTATGAGCATAGTTTGTTAAGATTCAATATGCTAAGACAAAAAATATCAGCGTTACATTCCATTTCACAATAATAGCATATACAGGATCACTGAAGAAACAACAAGCACAACATAAAGACAAGAGACATAGATTTATCCTAAGAAACCCTCATGGGGTAGAAAACCCAACAAAGCTTCTTCAATATAGATGACCAACAATATACAAAGATGAAAACCAAAAACATGATCTCCTCCTCCACCATAGTAGACCTCTCCTCCACAAGTGCGCTACATTCTGAGTGAGGGAAGTGTGTCAAATGAGGAACACACCTCCTCTATATATACACATCTCCGACTTGTACTTTATATTAACTAGGTTGGCCCCAACTTTACCACTGGGTTAAACACCCCACTACAACTGACTGGGCCGACCCCACTAGGGTGGTCTAATAACCCTTTGACCCACATAACACATACAGGGCCGACCCCCACTAGGGAAGTCTAATAACCCAAGTTAACACATTCTGACAGAGGAATAAACATCTCCGGATATACAATAAGATCTTCACGGAGGAATGAAACATCTCTGGAATAATAAAGTAAAAATATAATATTCTTAGAAGTTACAATATCTCAACACTCCCCTTTAACGAGAAGGATATTATAACAACATCTGTAGGAGCAAGGAGTCATCAACATGATACATCTATAAATCATTGGAAGTTTTCTCAACATCATCAGTAACTCAACCAGTTACTGGAATATCTTCAAGATCTTCAATACTAGAACATCAACATCTTCAGTACCAAATCTTCTGCAACACTCTAACAGCTGTAACAATATCATCATCTAGATCCTCACAATCAATAGCATCGTCATCATATGATTATCAGCATCGTCATCATATGATCATCAACATCGCCATCACATCATCTCGATCTACAGCATCTGGATCATCATCTCGATCTACAGCATCAGCAACATCGTCATCTAGATAAACATGATCAGCAACATCATCATCTAGATCATCAGTATCAGTATCCACACCAATACAAGTATACACATCATCAATACAAGTGTCCTCATCTATACAAGTATATCAATACAAGTATACACATCATCAATACAAGTATACACAATAGCAGCATACCTTGCAACACACACGATCATATTACAGGATGATCAATCCCACTCTCTTTAGGACATAGGTCCATGGATGATACAATCCAGATCAAGTTCCAGGATGATCAATCCTTATCACTTTAAGACAAGTCTCATGTCTAGGGATGATGCAATCCCATCACGTACATTTTGAACCCATTTCACGGATGATGCAGTCCTCTCACGTACATTTTGAACCCAGTTCATGGATGATGCAGTCCTCATGTACATTTTGAACCCAGTTCACAGACGATGCAGCCCTCTCACGTACATTTTGAACCCAGTTCATGGACGATGCAGTCGTCACATACATTTTGAACCCAGTTCATGGACGATGCAGTCCTCACGTACATTTTGAACCCAGTTCATGGATGATGCAGTCCTCACGTACATTTTGAACTAAGAGTCTAGGGACGATACAGTCCTATCATCAATTCTCGGAGACAAATGTCTATGGATCAATTCTAGGACCAAAGTTTGGGGAAGATACAATCCCCTACCTGTTCATTCAGGACTACATTCTCAGAGACCCAGTCTACGGCTCAATTCTGGGACCGAATTCCGGGGACGATACAATCCCCCACCTGTTCATTCAGGAATTCATTCTCGAAGACCCAGTCTATGGCTCAATTCTAGGACCGAAGTCCAGGGATGATACAATCCCCCACCTATTCATTCAGGACTTTATTCTCGAAGACCCAATCTACATCTCAATTCTAGGACCAAAGTCCGGGGACGATACAATCCCCCACCTGTTCATTCAGGACTTTATTCTCGAAGACCCAGTCTATAGCTCAATTCTGGGACAGAAGTTCGGGGACGATACAATCCCCCACCTGTTCATTCAGGAATTTATTTTCGAAGACATATGTCTACAGCTCACTTTAGGAATGAAGTCCAAGGATGATCCAATCCTCACATGTCCACAAAGGACTTCATTCTCGAATACATCTGTCTACGGCTCCTTTTAGAACATGTGTTCAAGGATGATGCAATCCCTCTTCTTTCTTGGAGACAGCTGTCTACGGCTCCCTTTAGAACATGTGTTCAAAGATGATGCAATCCCTCTTCTTTCTCGGAGACACCTGTCTACGGCTCCTTTTAGAACACGTGTTCAAGGATGATGCAATCCCTCTTCTTTCTTGGAGACACCTATCTACGGATCCTTTTAGAACATATGTTCAAGGATGATGCAATCCCCTTGTCACCTTAGACCTTGTCTAAGGACCATCCACCAACCTCTCTGTCGGCATCACCAATATAGGTATCCACATCATCGACCTCACTGTTGATGCAGGAAATCTCATCACAAGTGATCACATCACTCCCCCTTTCGAGGAGGGTCCTTCTGAACTATATTAAGTTTGTCTTGGAAAACTTTACTTGACGTAGAGGTTTGGTTAGTACATCGGATCAGTAGAGGTTTGGTTAGTACATTGGTAACTTGTTAAAAAATCAAACTTTAATTCCTTTCTGCACCATATCTCGTATATAAAAATGTCAAATATCTATGTGCTTTGACTTATCATGGAACACTGGATTCTCTGCCATTTTGGTACAACTCTGTTTGTCACATAGGATCAGAGTTGGGTCCATCTCTAAGTCAAACAATTCTGAAGCCATACCGCTTCACAACTAGCAGAGCAAGCAGCCATATATTCTACTTGTGCTGAGAGCCACACTAGATTGTTTCCTGCTAAACCACAAGATCATGGCTGATCCCAGATAATAACATCCTCTCGATGTGCTCTTCCTGTCTGATACACTTCCTGCTCAATCAACCTCTTTGTAGACATATAATCTGAAGTCATGATCTTCAAGAACCAAAGTCTAACGTACCCTCATCACATGCTTTGCAGCTATCAGGTGAATACATCTAGTTTCCACTAGATACTGACTCAAGGTGTTCACAGTAAGGCATATATTTGGCCTGGTATTCGTCAGATACATCAATGAACCAATACTCTGTCTACATAGAGTCACATCCACTAACTCTGATGAGTCATCAGCTAACAACTTCAAGTCGGAACCCATGAGAGTGGCCATGGCACATTCCAACATATCAATTCTTCTCAAGATTTCCACAGCATACTTTCCCGGGATGAGAAATATTCCTTCTGAGCCTTGCCATACTTCCAGACCTAGGAAGTAAGAGATCTTTCATTTTCATTTCTGCAGCATATTCTTCTTTCTTTTCTTGATCTGTTTGTAAAAATAGATCATCCACATATAGTAATAGTATGATAGGTTCATCATTCGTAACGGATCAGCTTTACTTTTGGTAAAGCCCAAGCTTATCAAGAAACTGTCAATTCTCCCTTTGTGACTGAACATCATTCACACTCTGCATTGAGTGATCTTCTGTATATCTATCTGTACCATCTCTCGTCAGATGGGTCTACTGATATGAGCCTCAATATTATTCAAACTCTGTGGTGAGTTCCTTCTTGCATCCATGTCATCTGTGTATAGAAACCATATTCAACCTTGTAGCAAAGGTTGATATCCACATCACCCATGGTGATCATTAAGCTCATCAATTTACTATCAATCCTGGGTACCCATACAGAGCTTTCTTCAATTGAATCCTTGATCTGCACTTCTTCTTCAATTTAAGATAATGGTCTTAACTAGCCACTTGGAGCAAACATCTCGTCATTATTCTCTTCCTCTTTCTAAGAGAATCTTCTAGCCACGAGCCTTCTATATTATGTTTGATTTGTAAATCTTCTTGTTGAACATCCATCACTTGTTCGGTGCTGATCATTCTTCATGATCTTTCCTACAAATCAAAATTAAGTACATGATTAGTAATACTTCATAATCATCAAATCATGTTGACATGATAACCTATTATGCATACAGATATGATTTACATAGTTATGCTACTATCTTTGACCAATACTTTGGCACAACACTTTTCCATATCCTATATGCATACAGTGGCTATCTAGATGCCTTCCATCTCTACCAAAAAATACTATTGAGAGTGTGCACAGCTCTCAGAATGCCAGCAAAGAGGTTTCATTCTAGACAAGCAATAATGGAATGTTTGTCCAATTTACCAATCATATGCATATTAGTAGTATACTGTTCAATGTTATATGAATGTTTACACTCAGCATGATATATTCTAGGAATACAAATATGCATACAACCTATTACAAGCAATATCATTTACTATTTCAAATAACAACTCAAATACTTATCTTTTATGTTTGTGTGGTTGCCTCCCGCTTGATCTTCTATATGTATTTTGAACTTCTATTCATTCTGTACCACTATGCATGCTCAAGTGTGCACTAGTGTCATCCTCATGATCTCATACACAAACATACATTCATTAGTATATTATAATCTTGAATATGTATAGCCATGATCATAGATAATAAACATTAGTATTTAAGGTTTCAGGGAAGTCTTCTTTTACTCATGCATATTCTTGTTTGATCTAGTTAGTTAAATCATCAATCAGGATAAGAGACATAATATTTGTAAACCCTTGATTACCAATTTTATGAATAAGCATAACCAATCATACCAAGTATACTTATATAAGGAATCCTAACACAAGGTAAGATTCTAACTTGATATAGGAAAACATACCTGGATTAGTATACCTGCTTAGTTATGTCTAACATACCTAATCAATATCTTCTTTGTTCTCTTCATTGATTTAGAGATCCTGTGCTGGAACCTACATATCTCATAGGTTAAGCATAATAGAACAAAGTCATACATACCTTGTAAGTATAACTTCTATGTGATCAAGGATTATGGATGAGTCTTTGTCTTCATGTTGTCATGGTCATGGAACTTGATTTGTCTTTCGTGATGTTCATGTATCTTGTTAGCAGACAACATCAACCTCATACAACACCATAGTGCATTAGTACAATCATATAGCCCTAATCAATGAATGTCTTCTATCATTCACATGCATTCATACTGTTACTAGGGTGATAAGACAATTCTAACATTACTCAATATTGTACTAATAAATAATATGAAGACAAACATATTATGAACTTAATCAAGAATCAGATTTCAAGACATACCTGAACCTCCTTAAGTCATACCTGTCGAGACTTCTTGTAGTCTTCTTATGTAAGGCCTTAGCCTCAATTCCCCCTAAAACTTGATCTGGAGCTTGATTAGGGTTTGTTAGAGAAACCCTAAAAATTCAATCTTTGACATTCACACTTCTGAATGGATGGAAGGATGTGTCTTGCTGAGTTGATCAAACTTGCATACTTCAATTTTGAAATCTCCAAAATTTGACCCCTCAAAATTTGCCTTTGAAACTTCTGGATCTTCTGGACAAGATCCCGAACTAGGGTTTGATGAAGCCCACCCTTTTTCCCAATCAAAAGGTTCGATCCAAGGCTCTAAACTCTTATTTTTCTAAGGATCTTCCAGCCGTGGTCACAGACTTCAAAAATTCCAACTTTTGCTAAAGCCCTAATTTTTCCATCTTTCCGATCAAAATCCCGAACTAGGGTTTGATCAAGCCCGGTCTTCTACCCAACCAAAAAATTCAATCTTGGTCTCTAAATTTCAATTTTCCTGAGTAGCATTCAGCCGTGGACTCTGATTCCAAAAATTTCAACTTTCTCCGAAACCCTAAATTCTGGAAGCCATGAATGAAGGTGCTCCAAAAATAATTTTGTTTTAATAGAAATATGTACCTAATTGTTTTTGTTGTAACTCCGAACATTTTGATCCATAGGGTCTGAAAACTATTTCTGTGGTATCCTGACCTGTCATCTTTCCATCCTGATAGGTCTGACCTCAATTGGATTTTCTAAGAGAGAGTTATGCCACGTGTCACAACGTGACCTGTTTATGGGATAAAACAAGAGGGCGGACTTGTACGGCGTGCCACGTGTCACTGGTTCAGCTTCAGCCTCTGAAAAAGTTTCTTGAGATAGTTCAGTCTATGTACTACCTGTCAATTTTTACTAAATTTCATTTGGAGCTTCCTATCCCAAGTTATGACCTTTTTTCCTAGGTCACCTGATTTTGACTAAGATCTGGAAGAGGCAGAAACCCTAACTTGTACTGATCATAACTCACAAAGTACAACTAATATGAGGGTTTCCTTTGGACATAAGGTACCTGGGGATGTTATATACGACCTGTAAACTTTTCAAATCCTGAGCCTTTGCAGAAATGGATTTATAGAGAAAGTTCCACGATGACTGGTTTTTGCTATGTAAAACCCAAACCTTCAAATTGTCGCAAGTGAAGCAAGTGTCGTAAGTGCCATACATTGCCTTCCTTTAGGTTAGCTCTGATACCATGTTAAGATTCAATATGATAAGACAGAAAATATCAGCATTACATTCCATTTCACAATAATAGGATATACAGGATCACTGAAGAAACAACAAGCACAGCATAAAGACAAGAGACATAGATTTATCCTGGGAAACCCTCATGGGGTAGAAAACCCAACAAAGCTTCCTCAATATAGATGACCAGAAATATACAAAGATGCAAACCAAAGACATGATCTCCTCCTCCACCATAGCAGACCTCTCCTCCACAAGTGCGCTACATTCTGAGTGAGGGAAGTGTGTCAAATGAGGAACACACCTCCTCTATATATACACATCTCTGAATTGTACTTTATATTAACTAGGTCAGCCCCAACTTTACCACTAGGTTAAACACCCCACTACAACTGACTGGGCTGACCCCACTAGGGTGGTCTAATAACCCT
The DNA here is from genome assembly GCA_027924585.1 of Larix kaempferi. Lineage (NCBI taxonomy): Eukaryota > Viridiplantae > Streptophyta > Pinopsida > Pinales > Pinaceae > Larix > Larix kaempferi. The sequence continues at coordinate 16,246,087 of BSBM01000362.1, forward strand.
TTGACCCACATAACACATACAGGGCTGACCCCCACTAGGGAAGTCTAATAACCCAAGTTAACACATTCCGACGGAGGAATAAACATCTCTGGATATACAATAAGATCTTCATGGAGGAATGAAACATCTCCGGAATAATAAAGTACAAATATAATATTCTTAGAAGTTGCAATATCTCAACATAGTTCCCGTTCTATGTCAAGCTCGTTAAAAAATGAAATAGGTTCCTATGAGCACGGTTTATGTTATGTTTCAAGCTCGTTAAAAAATGAAACTGAACACCCTAGCATAGTTTCCCTTTGGTTTCAAGCTAGCATAAAAATGAAACCAATCCACTTTACGAGCATAGTTTATGTTCTATTTCAAGCTCGTTAAAAAATGAAACCAACCTTCAAGCAAAGTTTCTCTTTGATTTCAAGCTTGCATAAAAATGAAACCATTTCACATGAGCATAGTTCCTGTTCTATGTCAAGTTCGTTAAAAAATGAAATAGGTTCCTATGAGCATGGTTTATGTTATGTTTCAAGCTCATTAAAAAATGAAACCAACCACTCTAGAATAGTTTCCCTTTGGCTTCAAGCTTCCATAAAAATGAAACCAATCCATTGGAGCATGGTTTTATTCTATTTCAAGCTCGTTAAAAAATGAGATAGACCCCTCAAGCATAGTTTACCTTCGGTTCCAAGCTTGCATAAAAATAAAACCATCCACTCGAGCATAGTTTTATTCCATTTCAAGCTCGTTAAAAAATAAGATGGGCCCCCTTGAGCATAGTTTTATTCCATTTCAAGCTCGTTAAAAAATAAGATGGGCCCATCGAGCATAGTTTTATTCCATTTCAAGCTCATTAAAAAATAAGATGGGCCTCCTTGAGCATATTTATTGTCTATTTCAAACTTGTGTAAAAATGAAATATATCTCCCTCCCATCGGTTTGAGTCTCTCGCTAGAGTTAGAATTTGAACCTTCATTTCATTTTATTCTCGTTTTCCCCCCCTTGGTGAACATTTTCATATTAGTATCCAGGTTGGTAGTTGGGTTAGCAAGCATCATTTTTAGACGAAATGAAGCTTGGGGGGCATGCCACATGTCGTACCATCAGCAATCATGTTGAGGGATCACCACCATGTTGGGCCGCTAGCAATCACGCTGGGGGCATTTACCAACCTCTGGGCATCATGTTGGGAAGGAACTCGTCAGTGGACCTAAACCATGAGCACAGTTCCCGTTCTATGTCAAGCTCGTTAAAAAATGAAATAGGTTCCCGCGAGCAGAGTTCTAACCTTGTGTCAAGCTCGTTAAAAAATGAAATAGGTTCCAGCGAGCAGAGTTATAATCTTGTGTCAAGATCATTAAAAAATGAAACATATCCTTTCCCTTTGAGTCGAGCCTCCTCATAGACTTAGTACCTGAACCTTCTTTTCACCCGCCTATGCCTTAGGCGAATGAAATGAAGCTTGGGGGCATGTCTTCAACCTCTGAAAGTTACGTTGAAGTCAACTCGATCGCCTCTCCACACCTCATTGGAGCTAAGTCACTTACTTCCAGCAATCACGCTAGGGGCATGTACCAACCTTTGGATTTCATGATGGGAAGAAGTTCACCATTGGGAACATTTTCGAGCATACTTTCCTTTTTTAGGTTTCAAGCTCATTAAACCATGAAAATTATCCCAAGCATAGTTCATTTTATGCTACAATCTTGTTAAAAAATGAAGCAGACATCACGAGCATTCTTCCAACCTATCTTCGAGCTCATTAAAAACAGTAAGATAGCATTTGAGCTTATTTTTTCACTTTTTTCGTGCTCTGGTTGAAACATGAAAAGTGGTTTGAGCTTAGTTTTTACTTTTTCGTGCTCTGGTTCAAACATGAAAAAGATTCCGAGTGCTTTTGATACCATTCTCGTGCTCGTTAAAAATTTGATTTAAAAAGGTGTGTTTAATGAGTATAGGTTTATCACTTTATCCAACCTCGCTAGACTATTTACGGAAAAAGAATTGTGCTGAATTTACTTTTTCCTTTGTCGTACTCGGTCATCAACCATGACATAGTTTTTCATGGAGTCCTTTTTAAGCTCTTTTCAGACTCCCTAAATAGGAAAATATTGCCAAGCAAACTTGATGCTTTCACGCTTGTAAAAGCATTTGAATGATCGTCTCTCTGGTGATAGTTTACCCCTTTCCCAGACCAGGAAGCACTATTTACGAAAAAGGAATACTCCAACCAACCATGGCTAGAAGAGTCCTCTCCCGCGTTGTTTTACCCTTTTTCGGGCGATGAGGCTAACTTTACGAAAAAGGACCGTTGGAGTCTCCTTTAGTTCTTTTCATACTCTCTAAACATGAAAGGACGCCGAGTTTTCCTTCTCTAGACTCGTTAAATTTTAAACATTGAAGGGCCCATTATGGGACAAACCCCTCATTTCCTAGGTTCGTAAAGCATTTGGGATTGGACTCGTCTATGAGATGAGCTATACTGAGCATGTGGTTACCCTCATCAAGCTCATAAAAAACACATGAGGCACTCATCATTCATGATGGGAAAAAAGGAAAGTGTTTGTGTTACATACCTTAGTGGCAGTATATAGTCGTTATTGAACATGGCACTCATCTGCATTTGCATATAGTACTTGGGTCATCTGTTTGTCTACAAGTCCCCACTTACTTTCTGAGTCTTGTTACTCCTCTGAGTCATTCGGAGAAATATTCCACCATCAATTGCATTAGAAGTTTGCGTCATTCTCATGTCAATACTACCAATTCATGCCATGCCCATGTTCAAGAACACATTCACCATCTACCATTTGCAGTCAGTACACACGTCGTCATGCTGTTGTTACTTTGAGTCAGTCTCACATGTTATTGTACCATCCGATCCACTCTACACATTTTTTGTCATGTTTCGTGTCGATTGATGGGGGATTCATTATGGCCCTCCTTCGACGGATTCATCCTTGTCGACTTCAACTCATCATCCAAGGATTGAATCTAGAAACCAATTGAGTACCTTGGTCCTACATGCCTCAATGGTAGGTCACCTCGCTTTCATCATGAATTTACATCATTGACTCTTGATTGAAATATTTCATCTTGCGTTCGACATCAACTCATTTATTCACGCTTGATGATATGTACTGTGATACCTTAGGAATCATTGACATTAATGGTGATCTCCCTCGCACATGTTAACGGTTTACATCAATGACCGGTAATCAAGTGGTTTCTACCATGTTTGACATCAAGACATTTGTAATCACATGGATAGATTCGTATCATTGCGGGTTCAGCTTGAAGACCCTGGGGAGTCATGTTTTACCCAAGTTGCGATGGAGTTTGTATTGATTCATATTACACGGATCCACTTTTGTATTAGTCGTGCCTGTGTTATCATCTCATCATGGATCTACGCTTGTGTCTAGTAGCCATGATTGTGTTCAGTCGGTCATTACTTCCATGGATCTGTAATGTATTGGTCGGAAGCTATGTTGTACTACATATGAGATTGTTAGCTCAAAGTCAGTTGTACTGCAGCAGCGTCCTTCATCCGACAAGTCTTTTGCCATTTTTTCTATCAAAGCACTTCACCTGTACATCCTTAACAACTTCATGCTTTGGGGGCCATTCTGTTACACCAAAATGTCATCACCCTTGTGCAAGTGTCACAAGTGTCACAAATGTTGCAAGTGTTGTCGTCATGACCTAGTGTCATCATCATGACCATTGCAAGTACCATTATTATGACCAAGTGTTGTCATCATGACCGTTGTGATAATGTCGTCATCTTGACCATTATGTATACATCCCTGAAGTCATCTGGACCAAGTATTCATTTGAGAGGATTTGTACTTAGTTTGTACAACCTTTTGAGAGGACGTTGCAGGTTGCACACTAGCAACATTCGACATCGGAGGTTGCTCCATAGCAAGGTACGACGAGGTTTGTTAATGGGAAAAAATATCCATTTCGAGATCTTTCTCGAAGCTTGCCCATTTGGGGGCTTATCCCTGATCTCTTGGAGAGTTTGTACTCGACCCCTAACTCATTGGGAAGATCCCCTATCTCTCTCCTACCATATCTCAACCTATCCTATCCATAATCTCATCCACTTAGTCCTATATATACGAGGCTCACTCCCATACCAAAGGGAGGAAGACTATGTTATCTACATGCTGATGAAATCTCTCTTGGGACACCTTCACTCACCTCTTGGAGAATTCATGCTTCCTTGGAAGGGCTTGGAAATTGGCTTGTGGGGAGAAGGGCTGCTATGTTAAGTCATTGGTTGTAGTTCTATATCTCTATCATGTACTCCTCTATTTGCAGTAATACAAATGCTTTCCACCAATATCATTCTTACATGTAATGATGTTGTGTTGTTTACCTGCTTAACTGTTTACATAGATCTCTTATTGTATAGATGCTCTTTACTCGTTTCTCTTTTCTATGTCTTAACAGGTCTTGCAGCTTGGATCTGACGACCTCGAGACGTGGAGCAACATTCAGGAGAAAGGATAGCAAATCAAAGAGGTAAGACATCTAGCACTTGATCCTTAAGTAGATCTAGGAAATGTGTTTGTAGTCTGTTCTATTTGTTCTAGACTCGCATTGAGCTAGGGAGATCCGGCTCACCTCCGGTCGAGTGGATTGTCCGGTAACAATCACATCCTTTTGGAGCAGCATTATAGGACATGGGATCCTCACCTATTGTTGAATATTGTAACTTCTAAGAATATTATATTTGTATATTATTTATTCCAGAGATGTTCCATACCTTCGATGTGATTATACTATGAATCCGGAGATGTTTATTCCTCCAAGAAGTTGTGGTAACTAGGGTTATTAGACCCACCATGTGGGGGTCAGCCCAGTCAGTTATAATAGGGTATTTAACCTAATGGTTAAGTATGAGCCTACATGTACTTGTGTAAAACATATGTCAGTGTAGTGTATAAATAGAGGAGGTGTGTTCCTCATTTGACACACTCACTCACTTGAGAGAGGCGCACTTGTGGAGGAGAGGTCTGCTATGATGGAGGAGGAGATCATGTCTTTGGTTTGCATCTTTGTATATTGCTGGTCATCTATATTGAGGAAGCTTTACTGGGTTTTCTACCCCATGAGGGTTTCCCAGGATAAATTTGTATCTCTTGTGTTTAAGCTATGCTTGTTGTTTCTTCAGTGATCCTGTATATGCTATTATTGTGAAATGGAATGTAATGCTGCTATTTTCTGTCTTATCATATTAAATTTTAACATGGTATCAAAGCTAAACTGAAGGAAGGCAAGGTATGGCACTTACGACACTTGCTTTACTTACAACAATTTGAAGGTTAGGGTTTTATATAGAAAAAACCAGTCATCGTGGAACTTTCGCTATAAATCCATTTTGGAAAAGTTTTAGGATTTGAAACCTTTACAAGTCGTAGATAACATCTCCAGGTATCTTGTATCCAAAGGGCACCCTCAGATTCGTTGTACTTTGTAAGTTATGATCAGTACAAGTTAGGAATTCGGCCTCTTCCAGATCTCAGCCAAAATCAGGTGACCTAGGAAAAAAGGTCATAACTTGGGCTAGGAAGCTCCAAATAAAATTTCATAAAAAGTGACAGGTATTAAACATACTGTACTATCTCAGGAAACTTTTTTAGAGGCCGAAGCTGAACCAGTGACACGTGGCATGCCGTACAATTTCGCTCTCCTATTTTATCCCATAAACAGGTCACGTTGCGACACTTGGCATAACTCTCTCTCAGAGAGTCCAATTGAGGTCAGACCTATCAGGATGGAAATACAATAGGGCAAGATATCTCAGAAAATGTTTTCATAGGCCGAAGTTCAAACAGTGACACGTGGCACGCCATACAAGTTCGCTCTCCTGTATCATCCCAAAACAGGTCACGTTGTGACATTTGGCATAACTCTCTCTCAGAAAATCCAATTGAGGTCAGACCTATCAGGATGGAAAGATGACAGGTCAGGATATTGCATAAAAAAATTTCAGACCCTATGGAGCAAAAATTTTGGAGTTATAGCAGAAACAATCAGGTACATATTTCTGTCAAAACAGAATTATTTTTGGAGCACCTTTATTCATGGCTTCCGGAATTTAGGATTTCGGAGAAAGTTAGAATTTTTGGAATCGGAATCCACGGCTGATTTCTACTCAGTAAAATCGAAATTTATAGACCAAAATCGAATTTTTTGGTTGGGTAGAAGACCAGGCTTGATCAAACCCTAGCTCGGGATTTTAATCGGAAAGATGGAAAATTAGGGCTTCAGCAAAAATTGGAATTTTTTAAGTCAGTAACCACGGCTGGAAGCTCCTTAGAAAAATAAGAGTTTAGAGCCTTGGATCAAACCTTTTGATTGAGCAGAAGGGTGGGCTTCATCAAACCCTAGTTTGGGATCCTGTCCAGAAGATCCAGAAGTTTCAAAGGTAATTTTGAGGGGTCAAATGTTGGAATTGAAGTATGCTAGTTTGATCAGCTCAGCAAGACACATCCTTCCATTCATTCGGAAGTGTGAATTTCAAAGATTGAATTTTTAGGGTTTCTTTAGCAAACCCTAATCAAGCTCCAGATCAAGTTTCAGGGGGATTTGAGGCTAAGGCCTTACATAAGAAGACTACAAGAAGTATCGACAGGTATGACTTAAGGAGGTTCAGGTATGTCTTGAAATCTGATTCTTGATTAAGTTCATGATGTGTTCATCTTCATATTATTTATTAGTACAATCTTGATTAATGTTAGAATTGTCTTATCACCCTCGTAAAAGTATGAATGCATGTGAATGATCGAAGACATTCATTGATTAGGGCTATATGATTGTACTAATGCATTATGGTGCTGTGTGAGGTTGATGTTGTCTGCTAACAAGATACAGGTACATCACAAAAGACAAATCAAGTTCCATGACCATGAAAACATGAAGACAAAGACTCATGAGGTATGTATGACTTTGTTATATTATGTTTAACCTATGAGACATGCAGGTTCTAGCTCAGGATCTCTAAATCATTGAAGAGATTGTTTAGGTATGTTGTACATAACTAAGCAGGTATACTAATCCAGGTATGTTTTCCTATGTCATGTTAGAATCTTACCTTGTGTTAGGATCCCTTATGTAAGTATACTTGGTATGATTGGTTAGTAATCAAGGGTTTATGCATATTATGTCTCTTATCTTGGTTGATGATTTAACTAACTAGATCAAACAAGAATATGCATGAGTAAAAGAAGACTTCCTTGAAACCCTGAATACTAATGATCATGACTGTACATATTCAAGATTATTTAGAATTAGAATGTTTTGATAATATTGAGGATATACTAATGAATGTATGTTTGTGTATGAGATCATGAGGATGACACTAGTGTACACTTGAGCATGCACAGTGGTACAGAATGAATAGAATTTTAGGAGACATACAGAAGATCAAGCGGGAGGCAACCACACAAACATAAAAGATAAGTATTTGAGTTGTTATTAGAAATAGTAAATGATATTGCTTGTATGCATATTTGTATTCCTAGAATATATCATGCTGAGTGTAAACATTCATAAAGCATTGAACAGTATACTACTAATATGCATATGATTGGTAAGTTGGACAAACATTCCATTGTTGCTTGTCTAGAATGAAACCTCTTTGCTAACATGCTGAGAGCTATGCACACTCTCGATAGTATGTTCTGGTAGAGATGGAAGGCATCTAGATAGCTACTGTATGCATACAGGATATGGGAAAGTGTTGTGCAAAAGTATTGGTCAAAATAGTTGCATAACTATGTAAATGATATCTGTATGCATAATAGGTTATCATGTCAATATGATTTGATGATTATGAAGTATTACTAATCATGTACTTAATTTTGATTTGTAGGAAAGATCATGATGAATGATGAACTCTGAACAAGCGATGGATGTTCAACAAAAGATTTACAAATCAAACACACTATAGAAAGCTTGTGGTTAAGAGATTCTCTTAGAAAGATGAAGAGAATAATGATGAGTTGTTTTGCTCCAAGGGAATAGATAAGACCATTCTCTTAATGATGTAATTAAAGAAAAAGTGTGAATAAGGTTCTGTATGGGTACCCAGGATCGGTAGTCAATTGATGAGCTTAATGATCATCATGGGTGATGTGGATCTCAACCTTTGCTACAAGTTTGAATATGGCTTCTATACACATATGACATGGAAGCAAGAAGAAACTCACCACAGAGTTCGAATGATTTTGAGGCTCATATTAGTAGACCCATCTGACGAGAGATGGCACAGATATGCAGAAGATCACTCAATGCAGAGTGTGAATAATGGACAATTGACAGCTTCATGGCAAAGCTCGAGCTTTACCAGAAGTAAAGTTGTTCCTAACCTTTACCTTAAGGTTGTGGATGATGAACCTATCATACCATTATTGTATGACGATGATCTCTTTCTGACAAGGAATGAGAAACAGGTCATGAAAATGGCTGCAGAAATGAAAATGAAAGATCTCAGATTAATGCACTACTTCTTAGGTCTAGAAGTATGGCAAGATCCAAAAGGAATCTTTTAAATCAAGGTAAGTATGCTGTGAAGTTTCTAAAAAGATTTGATATGTTGGAGTATAAAGCCATAGCCACTCCCATGGACTCCAACTTGAAGTTATTAGTTAATGACTCATCGTATTTAGTAGACCTGACCCTATATAGACAAATCATTGGGTCATTGATGTATTTAACAAATACTAGGCCAGATATATGCTTTGTTGTAAATACCCTAAGTCAGTATCTAGTAAAACCTAGAAAGGTTCACTTAATAGCTACAAAGCATGTAGTGAGGTACCTAAAAGGTACTTTAGATTTTTGGTCTATATTATCTTGGAGGTCATGAACTCCGTTTACATGGTTACTCTGATTCTGATTGGGCAGGAAGTGTCTCAGACAGAAAGAGTACATCAGGTGGATGTTATAGTCTTGAATCTGCCATGATCTCATGGTTCAGCAAGAAACAATCTAGTGTGGCTCTCAGTACTGCTGAAGCAGAATATATGGCTGTCTGCTCTGCCAGTTGTGAAGCAGTATGGGTTCAGAAGCTTTTATATGGAGTGTTTGACTTAGAAATGGATCCCACTGTGATTATGTGTGACAATCAAAGCTGCATTAAGATGACTGAAAATCCTGTGTTCCACAATAAGTCAAAACACATAGAGATCCGATACTTCTATATATGAGATATGGTGCAAAGAGGAGTTATCAAGCTCGAATATATAAGCACTGAGGATCAGATTGCTGATATCTTAACTAAACCTCTGTCTCGAGTGAAGTTTGAATACTTTCGAGACAAGCTTGGTCTAGTTCAAAAGAACTCTCCTCGAAAGGGGGAGTAGCATAGTATCTGATAACAAGTCTGTCTCATCAATGATGAGGTTACCTATTTACTGCACTTAGTTACTTAGAATTATTTTTTTAGGACCCTTATATTTTTGCTTTTGGTGATAGATGTATTAGTGAGAAAACATGTTTTGATGATGAGGATACATGTTTTGATATACATGTTTTGATATACATGTTTTGATGATGAGGATACATGATGCCTTGATGTACTTGTATGGATGAAGATACTTGTACCCATGATTGACATATGAGGGGATTGGATCATCCCTGGACTTCAGTCCTAAAGAGAGCCGTAGACGTATGTCTTCGAGAATGAAGTCCTTGGTGGACTTGAGGGGATTGGATCATACCTGGACTTCAGTCCTAAAGAGAGCCGTAGACGTATGTCTTCGAGAATGAAGTCCTTGGTGGACTTGAGGGGATTAGATCATCCCTGGACTTCAGTCCTAAAGAAAGCCGACGTATGTCTTCGAGAATGAAGTCCTTGGTGGACTTGAGGGGATTGGATCATCCCTGGACTTCAGTCCTAAAGAGAGTTGTAGACATATGTCTTCGAGAATGAAGTCCTTGGTGGACTTGAGGGGATTAGATCATCCCTGGACTTTAGTCCTAAAGAGAGCCGTAGACGTATGTCTTCGAGAATGAATTCCTTGGTGGACTTGAGGGGATTGGATCATCCCTGGACTTCAGTCCTAAAGAGATCCGTAGACGTATGTCTTCAAGAATGAAGTCCTTGGTGGACTTGAGGGGATTGGATCATCCCTGGACTTCAGTCCTAAAGAGAGCCGTAGACGTATGTCTTCGAGAATGAAGTCCTTGGTGGACTTAAGGGGATTGGATCATCCCTGGACTTCAGTCCTAAAGAGAGCCATAGACGTATGTCTCTGAGAACAAAATCCTAAATGAACAGGTAAGGGGATTGGATCGTCCTTGGACTTTAGTCCTTTGAATTGAGCCGTAGACGTATGTTTCCGAGAACAAAATCCTGAATGAACAGGTAAGGGGATTGGATCATCCTCGGACTGTAGTCCTTTAAATTGAGCTGTAGATGTATGTCTCCGAGAACAAAATCCTGAATGAACAGATAAGGGGATTGGATCGTCCTCGGACTTTAGTCCTTTGAATTGAGCCGTAGACATGATGTCTCCAAGAACAAAATCCTGAATGAACAGGTAAGGGGATTGGATCATCCTCGGACTTTAGTCCTTTGAATTGAGCCGTAGACATGATGTCTCTGAGAACAAAATCCTGAATGAACAGGTAAGGGGATTGGATCGTCCTTGGACCTTGGTCCTATGAATTGAGCCGTAGACATGAGGTCTCTGAGAATTGAATGATAGGACTGGATCATCCCTGAGCTTCGGTTCAAAAGGTACATGATAGGACTGGATCGTCCCTGAGCTTCGGTTCAAAAGGTACATGATAGGACTGGATCGTCCCTGAGCTTCGGTTCAAAAGGTACATGATAGGACTGGATCATCCCTGAGCTTCAGTTCAAAAGGTACATGATAGGACTGGATCATCCCTGAGCTTCGGTTCAAAAGGTACATGATAGGACTGGATCGTCCCTCAGCTTCGGTTCAAAAGGTACATGATAGGACTGGATCGTCCCTAAGCTTCGATTCAAAAGGTACATGATAGGACTGGATCGTCCCTGAGCTTCAGTTCAAAAGGTACATGATAGGACTGGATCGTCCCTGAGCTTTAGTTCAAAAGGTACATGATAGGAGTGGATCGTCCCTGAGCTTCGGTTCAAAAGGTACATGATAGGACTGGATCGTCCCTGGACTTCAGTTCAAAAGGTACATGACTGTATTGCATCATCCATGGACGTATGTCCTAAAGAGAGCAGGATTGATCACCCTGGAAAATGTTGATCGTATGATGACGATGCTGATGATGATGCTGTTGATCGTATGATGACGATACTGATGTTTGTATGATGATGATGCTGATGATCGTATGATGACGATGTTGATGATCATGTGATGATGATGCTGATGATCGTGTGATGGTGATGCTGATGATCGTGTGATGACAATGCTGATGATCATGTGATGACGATGCTGACGATCGTGAGGATTCAGATATTGATGTTGCTGTAGCTGTTTGAGTACTGTAGAAGATAAAGACTCAGTACTGAAGATGTTGATGTTCCAGTAACTGGTTGAGTTATTGATGATGTTGAGAAAGCTTCCAATGATTTATAGATGTATCATGTATGATGTATGACTCGTTGCTCCTGCAGATGTTGTTATAATATCCTTCTCGTTAAGGGGGAGTGTTGAATATTGTAACTTCTGAGAATATTATATTTGTATATTATTTATTCCGTAGATGTTCCATACCTCCGATGTGATTATACTATGAATCCGGATATGTTTATTCCTCCGAGAAGTTGTTGTAACTAGGGTTATTAGACCCACCATGTGGGGGTCGGCCCAGTCAGTTATAATAGGGTATTTAACCTAATGGTTAAATACGAGCCTACATGTACTTGTGTAAAACATATGTCAGTGTAGTGTATAAATAGAGGAGGTGTGTTCCTCATTTGACACACTCACTCACTTGAGAGAGGTGCACTTGTGGAGGAGAGGTCTGCTATGATGGAGGAGGAGATCATGTCTTTGGTTTGCATCTTTGTATATTTCTGGTCATCTATATTGAGGAAGCTTTACTGGGTTTTCTACCCCATGAGGGTTTCCCAGGATAAATTTGTGTCTCTTGTGTTTATGTTGTGCTTGTTGTTTATTCAGTGATCCTGTATATGCTATTATTGTGAAATGGAATGTAATGCTGCTATTTTCTGTCTTAGCATATTAAATTTTAACACCTATTTCATTGGAGCAGATTTGATGGGTCACTTGTCTACTTGCTTTGAGGTATAAGCACTTTCATGACTTTTTGATAAAGCATCTCCTTGATGTACATTTTCATTATGGTGTTATGTACTTTGATGATATATATTTTGTACTCATGATGTTTGGAAGAATGCATACACGAAAATGAGATCCAGGAATCCTCTTATCTGATGGTATGGGTTGGAGAGCACTCTTAATTGTTGGGGTGCAATACAAGCAATGGGACCCTGGAATAATTATTATCTCATTGGTTTCAAATTTTTTGGGGAAACAAGCAGTATGGGAGATGGATTTCCCACTTAATAAAGTGATTTTTATCAGAGTAGTGCAGCAGCAAGCATGGTGGTTCCTCTCTAAAATCTTCATGGAAACTCAAAGACTCAAGGTTGGGCAATTCAATGGCAACTTCAAAGAATTATACAGAAAGCAAGTTCCTCAACACCCATGTTTGAAATTGCTTGAGGACAAGAAATATTGGGAAGGGAGGATCTATCATGTCCCAAATTTGGCATTGGGTCACAATGGCCTAAGCAAATTGGCCCTATTCATTAGATTTTGTCAAATTGATGCTAAAGGTCAAATAATTGCCAAGGAAGAAAATTACTAGTTTCCTAGGTTTGGGGTGGAAGCTTTGGGATTTGGAATAATGGGGATAATAAATGATATTGGAACATTAGGATGGCATAAATATTTAATAAACGAGATAAATAAATATATACAAGTGAAAATCAAAGTGGCATTTGATCATGAAGACACATGGAGGAAGTGGGACCCACACAAGCTATAATTTATGTGCCACATGGCATCCTCTTCTTGCAATTGTGAATCCATGGGAAGCCTAATGTTCTTGAGATGAATTATAAGGTCAATAATACTTCGCATGAGTCAATGAGGTTGAAATATAGAGGAAGAGTAACTCCCATGGAATAGGAAGAGGCAATTTGGAGCTAGTGAGACACTTGAGCTAGATTCCCTAGCTCTATGACAACAATGATAAAGATGCTATGACACCTATGAAACAAATCAGACATGAAGGCTGACATATAACATATATGACATGTCAGGGATAAAAATAGACTCCAATAGGGCTCCCAAGGGTGTTAGGGTACCTAATATTCTTCCACATGTGATTTGGTGGAAGTGGGAGACTAGGAATTGTTGTACAAGTGGCGTTCTTTGGAACCTCTTCCCAACTTGAGTTGGCATGAGTCTCTTGGAAGGAATTTGACCCATGGAGGACATTAGAAATTTATAAATTTTAAGAACAAATAATGAAACCATATTTTGATCATTTGTATAATTTGCAATTGCATTTGTGAAGAGGAAGAGCTAGTGGATGACTAGTTTCTTGCCTTAGCCAATTTCGAGGGTGAAAGATTCCCATCCAAGTTGGTAATTGGAAAGGCCATTTAGAAATTTCATTTGGAGCTTTAATGGAGTCTTTATTTGCAGGTGTAAGATACAGGGAAGCTCATGGTTTCTTCTATTGAAGCTCACTCCTTCAACCATTTCCAGTTTTGATGGCATATTCTTGATCCTTGAGGGAGGGCGTTTTTGGTGAGCTATTGTACTCTTTTGGGGAGATTCTAATGCCACATTTATTTTTTAATATGAATTAAATACTCTTTTATTCATCTCCAAAAATTTTTAGGTCGAAATTCCAAGTATAAATGTATAAATCTCATTTTTAATGAAAGAACAATACCATTTCCCCACTACCTTGTTGTGAACCAATGTAATGTTGATGGATTCGAATGGATAAGTAAAATACTGATGGTTTATTGATGAATGGAATTTTATTGATGTATTATACAAGTTTCATGTTCAGTTCTCAAGCATTTGAAGACATTTTACTCAGTTTATTTACATTTGGAGAAGATTTGGTGCCATTTCCCCAAGGGTTGAACTAGTGATTTTTGTTGTTGTTTGGGAGAGGTTTGGAACAGAATTAATAACTAATTAATGGTTCATTTGGGACCTTAATAACATCCTTGATACATACCCTACCTCTATTCATAAATTTGAGTGGGTTTGGAGGCATGTGGGAAGCCATTTTCAGTACTTACCCCAGGGGGATTTGAACCCCAAATTACTAATAAAATTGTATACTTGGTCCAGAATATTAAGAGAGTTTGAAGAGGCATTTTGGTGGCCATATATCATCCCTGAAAATCATATTCAAGTCCTAATATCATTCATACATCTTCCTTGAATATTTGAAGGCATTTGGAGTCAAATTGAAACCTAGAGACCAATACTAGTCAAAGGGAAATTACTAGTAAAGTTCCCTACATTGGTTAGAATTGAAAGAGGATTTGAAGAAGTATTTTAAAGGTCCAAAAGCATCCTTGAAACACATATTTATGTTCTAACATCATCCATATACCTTCTCAGAATATTTGGGAGCAATTGGAACAATTTGGGTTCCTAGAGCTGAAAACTAGTCAAAGGTCTAACTAGGGAAAAAAGTGAAAAATTGTCATTTTAATAAAATTCCTAACAAGGGACATTACAGTTCATAATAACTCGATAAAACATGTCCAAAATCGCCTGGAACATAATCATGAAAGAATTTCCTATGGGGTGTAGCATGACATGAAGCCCCTTAATTTACTACCCAATAATCACTAGTATTATCTAATGTAAGAATCAAAGCATCTTGTAACACATCACCTGATACATTTTCTTCATGAGGAATCTCGTGCTATCCATGTCCTTTCCTCTTTAGATATTTGCAGTCTTTCTTCACATGTCCTTTCTTTCCATAGTTCTAGCACTCTATATTTCCCAATCTAGGCTTGGATCTGCCCTTCCTAGACTTGTTGCGATTACCTGGGCTCTTTCCTCTCCCTTTGACTTCCCTTGCTCTCCATGGTCAATGCATTACCTGATGTCTCACCTATTCTTTTCCTTCGCATTTCATTGCTAAGAATAACACCAACAACATCATCAAATTTCAAAGTGTTTGAACCAAAGACAGAGTTACTTACATTCATGACCAATCCATTCCAACTTTTTGGCAATGAGCACAATATTAGAAGATCCCTAACCTCATCATCAAAGTTCACTTTTACAGAACTTAGCTTATTTGTAATCGTATTAAATTCATTTAAATGATCAACAACATATCCACCTTCTAACATCTTCATATTAAATAAACGCTTCATTAGAAATACCTTGTTGGAGGCCGAGGGTTTTTCATACAACTTACCTAATGCGCTCATCAGACCCTCTATTGTATTTTATTTTTAGATATTGAAATCCATTGACTAAGCTAGGCACAACCGTATTGTTCCCAGTTCCTTTCTATCAAGAACATCCCATTCTTCATCCTTCATAGTCGCTGACTATTTTGCTTTTCCTCCCAATGGTTGGAATAGATCCTTCTGATACAGATAGTCCTCCATTTGCATCTTCCATAATTGTTAGTTTTGGCCGTTAAATTTCTTGACCTTAAAATTTCATTCTTCCACCATTTCTCCTACTTGAACCAGGAATCATTCTTTCCTGCGAGTTTATCTGCCAAATAGACCTTCGGCTCTGATACCAATTGTTAGAAAAAAATGATCGCAAATCCAATAACAATCAACAAGATGCAATCACATAAACACAATACAAGAGAGACACCAATATAATTTGGTTCACCCAAGATGGGCTATGTCCACACAGAAATTGCTAGTCCTTATTATTATACCATCCCGCAAAATGAAGGGATACAACCCACAACACATCCTCTACAATTTCCTCTTCACTCTCTCACAGTCTCTCTTACACAATCATAGAGATATTTACAATGATACAAGCACAACCGTATTACAATGCCTTCCTTTTAAAGAGGGATTACCATGGGAGAATACTATGGAACACCCAATACCACGCCCCCATAAATCACCCATTATTGACCAAGTCATGACTATGAAATTACAACATTTTACAAGGCATTTTTTTCAAAATGGCAACATTTTTTTGCTGCCTCCCCTGGGCCCCCCATGGAGAATATTTTGGGGGGTAAAGCCCCCCCAACCCCCCCTGTCATGGGATGGGATCCAGACACGGCTGAAACACGATCTGTGAATAAGGAATATCAGGCTCCACAACCAACAAGGAACGTATAAATGAAAAATAAATGACTACACAATAAATCATAAATACAGACGGAATATAAGAGATGACGGGTTTGGGGAAAGAAGAAAAAGATAGAACTATTACCATTAATATGTCCTACGAATATTTTATGGTATTCTCTGACTGGTTGTCCATTGCGGTGGTTGCCTCGCCCGACAGCAATATGGTGTGATTCTTTATGATCGCCCTTGTTATCTCTTAGTCAAACCACCCAATTTCGGAAGCAATGATCTTGGAAAACATACATTCTCAAATGGTGGAGATGGGGTCCGACATTGTACCTTCCAATTTTATGGAAACTACAGCGCCTCAAGAATATAAAACACGACTATGGTGAATATACAATGGGTTTAATGGATGGCCATGGTGACTACCTGTCTCACAATAGATTCATAAGTGAAATGGAGCATCACATTAAAAATGTAGACATCATCCGAAATAATGGCGCTTCCCATTCACCTTAGGTGGAATTTGGTTTAAACACCTGGTTGATACTTGGCATTGAAATGATAGTTCATGCCTAAAACACCCTCCTCATGGACTAATGACCACCAAGTGGAGATGCATGGAAAACTTAATCGATACAGTGCAACTCTGCAAGGGTAAAATTTAATCAATAAAATTTAACTAAGGGGTAATTTAACCACATCCACCACTTTCATGCTCTTGTTCCATGTATGTTGGATTAATTACTAACCTTAATTAATTCATAGTAACACACAAATTGCAGCTAATAGCTGCATGGTATTTATGATATTTAATTTGTGCCATCTATTTCATGGTAGATGACTATGAATATTCTTTTTGATGAAATCATGGCCACAAATTGAATAATTACAATTAAAAGACCGCAATGCCCATCCAATACGTATTAAAATAGAGATTCCTATCGCCGTAAATATAACAATAATAAATGTATTGAAAATCGTGATTTAAAATATAATAATAAATGCATTGAAAACCAGATATAGAAAAACTCAAATATTTCACATATTTACAAGTATTCTTTCTCGTGGTCAAATTTGTAGAATCATGATTGAAAGCATGAATATGGTAGAAAATAATAAACTTATTGGACACTTGATAAAAAAACCCGTAAATCGGTGATGCACAAATACATATAATTTAAACACAAATACAGAACATCCTTAAATTAGCATTGCACAAATACATAAAATTTAAACACAAATACAAAAACCAAACCAATAAAATATCAATGCACATGCATGCACAGGAGGATCTTTATCACTCTCATCTCGTGCATGGAAAAAGGATCTTAATCCCTAAATTAGGGAATCTCTGTAGAGAGGGGCAGTGGGGAGGAGTAGAACATCCTCCATATTGCCATATATTCCCTAAATGCATTTCTGTAGCCAGAAAATGAAATACGATACACATTACAAATTATACATTACACCAGTATGAACCTGATGTGAGATTTCAAAAGCTGTGCAAATTTTTCAATTAAATCAACCAAATCATATTTTTTTTTTAAGCAAAAGAAGGACTTTCATTCTATTAATAAAGTAGCAGAATTACAACTTTCAACATTACAACCATCCTGGTGCTGACAGAGCCACCACAGAGTATCAAACAGACCCATTACATCCCTTCCGGTGCTAACAGAGCCATCACAAAATAACATTACAACCAACCTAGTGCTGACAGAGCCACCATAGATTATCAAGGAAACCCAATACATCCATCCCGGTGCTAACAGAGCCACCACAAAATAGCAGACAAACCCAGAACCCCAGGCCCAAATCCAAAGCTGCATAGACCATAGTAGAGTCTTTAAGGCCATAACATGAACAAAAAGGGGATGTAGGCCGAGCCCAAGAGTTAAAACAAAAGAAACCACAAGACCCAAAACCAAAGAACCATAACAGAGGCCACAATAACACAAAAAACATACGGTAATCCAACCTTCACCCTGTCGATAATCATAAAGTCAATAGTCGTCGCATCGAAAGAAACCAAACACAGCATTAGCCGGATGGACTAGCCTCATCTTCAATGATAACCACCAGTGATGCCTCCACAGCCTCCTTATCTTCAATAATAATCTCATGTGGATTTTCCACTTTATTAGACCAATCCAGAAAAGCGATACCCACATCTCCAGCCAAAGCATCTAATTTCATGTGAATCCATTTACAGTTCTTAGCAGTATCCTGACACAGGTCTTCCAATTTTTTAAGGTGCAGAGAACCAGACAGAGCATCCGCCCCATCGTGTTTCCCGAGTCATGAATCCAATTGGCCATAGCAACCAACTCCTCAAGAAGTTCCGCCTCCCCCATAAGGCGCCAAAGGTCTGTTTCAATTTCTTCTATCTCCTGCTGCACACCTGGCGGAAAGAAACGTCAAAAAAATACCACCGTCGCAGCAGCGTTCCACTATTCATGGCTAGGGCCAGCCTACAAAGGAGCACCCCCTCCCACATTACTATGCTCCCCATGCACACGATAGCCTCTCCTCAGATTTCTACCTCTCAGCGGCATAGTTCTCAGCCCCTTGCACTCACTCGACACCCCTAAAGAGGAATTATAATAGCTCGGCCCAACACAGACTTGATCCAGGCGATAAACTCTGTGACTGTAACCATTCGTCACTTCTGAATTTAAAGGAGAGCCACCCCCTGCCTTCATGACCTTCCTCATCATGTCCCAGCCTCTGTAATGATGAAGCCTGTCCTAATCCTTCGTCACCACCATCCTTCGCTGATCTTGATAGCCCCTTCAGATCGTGGAGAACCGATCTCCCATGTCTATCTCACACTTCAAATCCCTTAACTTAAAATCCCCAACCGAAATGAATACCCCGGAACACCATACACATGTCCTTATAGGCGTCTTACCATAACACCATCTATCTGGACAATCAACAATGCATACCATCAGTTCCATTAAGATCGATAGGAGGACAAGTTCTATCGTCAGCATTTGACAGCGTTTTATCACGCTCACACTCGACAATCTTAATACAATTAAGACGACATGTATTAACTAGTAATTCTAAATCATCCCCATCCCATCGCTCATTACATTTACTGGCACCCTGGTTTGCAATCACATCAGCCAAACGGTTGGCACTCCTCCTGACATGCTGGAAAATGATGGCGTTAAATGAGGTGATGAGGTTGCCCAGACAGCTAAGACGCCCTGCCAGATGCCATGAATTTACCAGTTTGGTAGCGATCTATACCAGCATGTTAGAGTCACCTTCCACTATAATACTGCCAATGCCACGACGAGCCACAATGCTCAATCCTTGCAACAATGCTTCACACTCCACAATATTATTAGTTTCATGCCCAAGATGACCATAGTAGCTGAACAAAACCATTCCCTGATCATTTCGCACAACTCCACCATACCCTACCATTCTGGGGTTTCCTTTAGAAGCTCCATCAAAGTTCAGCTTTAGCCACCCCTGTTGAGGCGGCAACCACACAATCGGACTTTCTGTTTCCTGTTGTCGATACTGTTGCTCCCGATGAACTGTGGAAGCACCATGATACCCCATGTATGGAGAATTTGTAATTCATTGTTCGGGATGCTCAAATCTTGCTCAATCCACAAGGATAATTTCAACGTTTCCATAATCCCATGCTGGATATGCCCCCAGACGATCTTCCATGGGATTTTTTTTCCTTGGAACATACATTTATTGCGTTCCTTCCACACCTCCCAAAGGAGAAAACCAAGAAAGAGTTGCCAAATACGGTTCAGGATTCTCCCATGGAAAGGATCCCCTCTCCAATGTCTCATTGTTTGCTGCGGTATGGTCCTAACCAGCTCAGATCTTCGAAAAATCTTGGCTCCTTCATCCCACAGAGCAGCAGTAAAATGACACTCATCTAAAAGGTGCACTATAGTTTCACAGTGTTGGCTACAGAGGACACAGATGGATGGACCCTCAAATTCACGCTTCACAATGTTATCCCAGGTTAAGATCCTACCTCTTAGCATCATCCAAAGGAAGAGGGTAATCTTAGGCCATAATTTGGCATCCCATAAGTCTTTCCACGTATGATCTCCCACATTAATTCCAAATCTGGTCTGAAGGTTATAAGCTTCTTTCATTGAGAACATACCTGTAGGACTGTAACCCCAATGAAGAATATCCCTCCCCCCCTAAGTTTTTATCTGTCTATTGCTAAATATTCCATGAACCTAACTGCCTATATCTTCCCCATAGGAGAAATGGCAACTACTTAGAAAGGAACAACCAAATCATATTAGAGCAAAGCTTCGTAGACTTAATGTCTTCGCATTGTCATATATTCCCTAAATGCATTTATATAACCAGAAAATGAAATATGATTCACACAATAAAAATTATATATTACACCAGTCTGAACCTGATCTTCTATTCCAAAATTTGTGCAAATTAAAATCAACCGGGTCATATCACAGCCCAAATTCATAGACCTCTTTCACATTAGAGCCATGTTGTTGTTCATGAAAACCGCTACACCTTGAAAAGAAAGAACGTTGTGCAAATTTGAATCTAAGCCAATTAAAAAACCCCTACAACTCCAAAAAAGAGAAAGTTGTACAAATTAGAATCAATTAAAATAAACGAGGATTAGATCATAGCCAAGCTTCCTAGACCACTCGGCGTCTTCATGTTTCTATTTATGAAAACTCCTACACCTCTAAAAGAGAGAAAGAAAGAATAGAGTGAAACCAAATTTTATTTAATTTTGTGTGAATCTACTCGTTTGGGTTGATTTCCGATCAATTTCTCTTGGAGGGGGATGTAGTGGTTCTTAATATAGCAAACAATTTCATTGATTAACCGTTTCATTTCTCCACCTATGCACACCCGTTACTTGAATTTCCCATATGTGGAAAATGTACACGATGTTGGATATTAATATGGTAATCAAAGTGTTAATTAGATTGTTAATCTATCATTATAAAACACTCGACATTTATTTGGGTAAAGCTCCACCATAGATAGTTGTTAGACAAAGAGGGATAAGAAAGGATATCCATTGATCCCCAATTTTGTGATTAATCCTGCTAGGAGTTGGCATAGGGACGCCTATCGACATAACTGCATTGATAGGTGTTTATATCTTAGAATTTGAGGTGGACTAGTACCTATGCTTTTTGTAAATTGCACGAGAATGTATTGTCCAAATTGATTTTATGGAAGTTGTTACAAAATCGAAATAAACAATTATAAAGAAAAAATAATATAAAAAATAATTGGTAGCTAATGCATGGAAGGAATTTGGAATGATTACTATAAAATCAATCAGCATAGTACACTTGTCTCATCCCAACTTGTTTAACTACACATGGAGATCAAGTAACAAATAACTTATTTGTGGCACTCTACTTGTGGTATAACAGTGTTCAGTGCTTTTGATTTTTACTTGGTTTGAAGGTTTATTCCCTTAGGTGTTTTATTTTGTGATGATTTTGTGATTCATATGGTTTCATTCAATTTGGTCTCTTGGTTTTTTGGTTGATCAATAAGTCTTAGATTATGTTTGTGTGTGCATATTAACTTTGTCCAAGTGTATTCATTGGTTTTCATTTTGTGCCTTAAAAGAGAATATGTCAAAAAAATTGATAAGCTATTAATTTTTTTTACCTTGAGCAAAACATCTTTTGAGACTCTTATTTTCAAAACTTGCACTTTCTTAGTTATCAATGAATTATGATTCATATTTTATTGCAATTGAAAAAAATATATAATAATTAATTTTTATTCATGATATATAAAGGGTAAGTCAAAATCATTATGTACTTTTATTTGTCATGGAAATTATTTAAAGTTATTTTATTAAATAAATGAAAAAAGGAGTGTCATAAAATATATTTTTTTGGTCAACATTCTTTTAGAATAGAGACCAAAAGTTAGTAGTTTAAGCTCTTGCTCTACTCCTTTGCTTATGAAAATAAGCTACTCTCTCTGCTCCTTGCGCCATGGCAAGGCCATGGGGGAAAGGCAAAACCCTTCCTTCGAAAATGTCGTCCTACAATATAAGTTGCTAAGTGGGAAAACCTTGGCAGCTAGGAACGCCTCTCCTACTAAAGGAAAAGGGCTTGTGGCCCTCAAGAAACCACCAGTATCGAACACTATGCAGGAATAAGGCCATCACTCTTTGCTTGACCTAGAATAGACCACGGGTGAATCTTCTGGGAAGTCACTAGAAGAAGAGGAAAACAAGAAGGAAATCTCAATGACAACTCAACTGCAGGACCCAACAGGAACTACAGCGGCACTAGGGTTTCTCGATATGGATGCTTACCTAAGATGGCTACCATTCTGAGCCTGGAAATAGCCTCAACCAAGATCGGAGAATACAGGCAGTACATGTGGGATCATGCTCTCATCTACAAATTTATGGGCTTTTGGCCTACTGAAAAATCCCTACAAGGATGGATAGCGCACAAACGGAAGCCAAAAGGAGATGTGGATTTGAAGTTAGGCTCAAAGGGATTCTTCACGGCCATTTTCTTCAACGCCGAGGATAGAGAAATGATCATTGAGAAAGGGCCCTATTTCTTCAACAACTCGGGCATGTTCATGTGGTACTGGAAGAAAAATATTGCCCGGAGAAGGAGGACTTCATAGAATTCCTAGTATGGGTTGTTCTATACTCCCTACCACAGGAATATTGGGATGAGGAAACCCTAATGAACATAGGAAACACCCTGGGAAAGTTCATCAAAAGCTCAAAAATAACAAAAAGAGGAAGATACACCTCCTACACCATAATCCATAAGCCTCAAATTTCAAGATGACAAGTGGATCCAAACCCTGGACTATGAACACATCCCATTCAGGTGCAGGAATTGTCATGAGTATGGCCACATATATTGGGATTTCCCCAATATCCCACTGCTGCCACCCTAGCCAGTCAACCAGCAACCTCCTACTAATGGATTTACCCTAATCAACTGTCGAGCAAAGGGGGAACCAAACCCCAAGTGCACCAAAATTCCCCAAAAGCTTTAGATCCAAACCCCTTTGTCTCCCTTGAGGACATGGAGACAGGTCAAAGCCCAGATAATCATATCGTTTTGTCCAAAAACACCCCAACCGAGGAAGAGAAACATCCATACCAAATCAAGCAAATAAAATTGGATCCAATAGAGGATCGAATCATGGGGGAGAAAAAGACACCCATCCCTAGTGAAGGAGAGGAGGAACTGCCCATCACAGATCATGAACTCCAGAAAATTGTTGAGACCTGCAAGAAGGGAAATATCTTGGAGATTCCCTCTCCTCATATCCCAATCATCAGACGGATGCGCTCTATAAGAATCTTGCAACCTCAATTCCCAATCATCAGGAGCTCCTGGAAACTCAATCTCTAAATTGGGCATACAGGAGATATCCCTACCTATGTCGGAAACCAAGAAGGACAAGAAGAGATTACGCAAAACAAATCAACAACGGCTAGCAAAATTGGGGGAAACCTTCATTGCCTCAGGTAACCACAGATCCCTAATGGATTGGCTACATTCCCTTCCTTCATCCCAATAGTTTTTCAATTAATATATTATCTTGGAATATTTGAGAGTTAGGGGAAAATCCAAAAAATGAACCCTCAGATCCAAGATCAATCAGGATAAACCCACCATGTTTTCATCCAGGAAACCAAATTCTTTGTTGAGCTTATTTCAACACTTTTCTCTTTATGTTGGGAGAACTTCCAATCAATTTCCATTGATACTATTGGGGTGGCGAGAGGCCTAGAAATTCTCTGGGATCCCTCCTTAGTGCACCTCTCTAACTTATTCTCTACATATCACTCCATCTCTACCTCCTTTCAACATATCTCCTTGAATATCAAGGGCATCCTCAACAATGTCTATGGACCTCCCATACCCTCCATCAAACCCTCCTTCATGACCTCCCGATCATTCATTAAGGACAACCTGGTTTAGGACTCCCTCTAGCTGGTCGAAGGAGACTTCAACCTAATATCCAACCCCCTTGAGAGAAAAGGTGGAACTGGGTGTCTCAATACTACTAGTTGGGATTTTGGTCCCCTCATTGCCTCTTTATACCTCGTTGAAATCCAAACAAAAAATGGCTCCTTCACTTGGAAAAACAAAAGGGGAGGATCACACCAAATCGCCTTCAGATTGGATCGCTTCCTCCTATCAACCCCCTTTGTCATATTCGACTCTATCATTGACTCTTTAATCCTCCCTATGGCTGGTTCAGATCACTGGCCAATCAGTCTAGAAATAGACGAGTTCATCACAGCAAAAAACCGACCTTTCCTATTTGAAATTTTTTTGTTGGGGCATCCTGAATTCATGGACACCTTCTCCAGCTGGTGGGAGGAGACACCGCACAGGGAAGGATCAAATTGTTGATGTATTTGTAACTTCGGAAGATATTCACTTGTATATTGTATTTGTACTTTATTGTATCCCCAACGGAGATGTATTATTCCTCTGATTGGAAGTGTCATCAGTTGTACTTGCAAGCTCTACAAGTTATATTGTAAGTGTCATAACTTATACTTGATCGGTTATTAGACCACCTTAATGGGGTCAGCCCTGTATGAGTCGTGCGGGTTAAAGGGTTATTAGACCACCCTAGTGGGTTTGGCCCAGTCAACATTATGTTAAGTGGTTAAGTTGGGGCCAACCTAGTTGAGTAAAGGTCAAATGAAAGTAAAACTATAAATAGAGAATGTGACTCTCTCATTTGACACATTCACTCACTCACTCACTTCGCATTAGTGAGAGAGAGGAGGAGTGTGCACTAGTGGAGGAGGAGTAGTTTCTACAGTCATATATATCTTGGGTTTGATCTTTGTGATCTTTGTATTGGTGCTTATTCTATCTCTGAGGAAGTTGAGGGGTTTTTCACCTTCTTGGTTTTCCCCAGTGAAATGTTTTGTGAGTCTTGTCTCTTGTCTCTTGTCTCGTATGCTTGATATGTTGTACATGTTGTTCTTTCAATTAATATCCTAGATATATTGAATTAAATGATGAAAAACTAACATGGTATCAGAGCTATCCTGAAGGAAGGCATGGTATGGCATTTATGACACTTGTTGCACTTGCAACAAATTGGAAGCTAGGGCTTGGTATAGTAAAAACCAGTCATCATGGCACTTTTTCTATAACTCAGTTTTGGAGAAGTTTCAAGATCTGAAAATTCTACAAGTAAAATATGAAATGTATATGTACCTTTTGTCTAAAGGACAACCTCATATTCGTTGTACTTTGTGAGATATGATTCGTACAAGTTAGGGTTTCTGCCTCTTCCAGAATGCAGTCCTAAAAAGGTGACCTAGGAAAAAAGGTCATATCTAGGGCTAAGAAGCTCCAAATTGAATTCCATAAAAAGCGACAGTTAGGGCACAAACTGCATTTTCACAGGTCCAGGTTTCAGAGGCCTAAGTTGAAACAGTGACACGTGGCACTCCATACAAGTTCGTTATACTGTTTAATCCCATAAGCAAGTCACGTTGCGACATTTGGCATATCTCTCTCTCAGAGAATCCATTTGAGGTCATACATGTGGGGTTGGAAATATTACAGTTCAGGCTACCACATGTCGAATTTTCTGACCCTGTGGATCTGAAATTTCATAGATGCACTAGAAACAATAAGGCACATATTTCTGTGAAATAGAATTGGATTCTGAGCATTCTCATTTTTGGCTTGTCACTGCTGCGGAAAATTAGGGCTTTTGAAAGAAGTGGAATTTTGGAGTGATCTTAGCATAGGATTACTCTCCTCAGCAAAATCGAAATTTAGAGACCAAGTTCAAAGTTTTTGGTTGGGTAGAACCCCGAGAATTATCAAACCATAGTTCGGGATCTTGATCGGAAAGGTGGAAAATTAGGGTTTTTGCAAAAGTTGAAATATTTGGAATCTGTGACCATGGCTAGTTGCTCCTCAGAAAAATTGAATTTTAGAGCACAAGATCGAACCTTTTGGCTGGGCAAAACCCCAGGCATTATCAAACCCTAGTTCAGGATTTTGACCAAAAGATCCGAAAATTTCAAAGGCAATTTTGAGGGGTCAAATTTTGGAGATTTCAAAATTGAAGTATACCAGCTTGATCAGCTCAGCAAGGCGCATCTTTTCATCCAATCAGAAGTTTGAAATTCAAAGTTTGAATTTTTAGGGTTTCTCTAACAAACCCTAATCCAACTCCAGTTTCAGCAAATCAAAGTGGATCGGGTTAATCCTAGAAGAGAATGAATTGGACACCTGCATAAGTGAAGAAGTTCCAATTCCAGAGGGAGATGAGGCTAAGGCCTTACATAAGAAGGCTACGAGCAATCCCGATAGGTATGACTTGAAGAGATACAAGTATGTTTTGAAATCTATTCATGATTAAGTTTATGATATGTTTGTCTTCATATTATTGAGGTTAGTACAATCTTGATTAATTTTAGACTTGTCTTATCACCCTAGTAAAAGTATGAATGCATGTGAATACATTCATTGATTAGGGGTATGACACTTATGATTGTACTAATACACTGTGTTCTTGTATGAGGATGATGTTGTCCACTAACATGAAGAGTACATCAAGAAAGACAAATCAAGTTCTAGATCAAGAACATATGACCATGGTGACATGAAGACAAAGACTCATTAATAGTCATGGATCACATAGAAGCTCCACTTACGAGGTATGTATAACTTGGTTCTACAATTATTAACTTATGAGATATGCAGGTTGCTAGCACAAGGTCTCTAAGAGAACAAAGAAGACATTGTTTGGGTATGTTAGACAAGCATGATAATCCAGTGGTCCAAGATGGATATAAGTTCAAAGACAGATAATCCAAGAAGCAAAGATCAAGAGGGAGCACACTCCAGTAATTCCTGTAAGGAAGAAAAGATTGAGATGGAGTCCACCCAACAAGCAAACAAAGATAAGTATTTGAATTGTCATTTCTTATTACTTAAATGATGTTGTACTTATGTTCCTAGATTTAGGATGTATATTATGCATTTTAGAAAAGTTGCATTAATGAACAAGATACTACTAATATGCAAGTAATGGGTAAGTGGCCTATGGTACTGTACAACATTCCATTGATACTTTTCTAGAATGAAACCTCTTTGATAACATGTTGGGAGTTGTGCACAGTCTTAGAAAATGTTCTGGTAGAGATGGAAGGCATCTAGAAAGTTACCGTGTGAATACGGGACATGGATAAATGTTGTATTGAAGCATTGGCTAAAATAATTGCATGACCGTATGACATATGTCTTTATGCATGAGAATTTGTTTTTAAAAACCATGAGAAGTTTCTAATCATGCAATTGAATTTGACTTGTAGGAAAGATCGTGTACAATCACCTACAAAAGAAGGACAACAACATTTGTTCCAGCAAAGAAGTTCACTATCTATTGAAGATATTGAAGAATCTGAAGTTCCCAGGATCCGGGATGCAGTAATGGAAGAATGCCATGATCGAGGAGTACCAATCGATCATGAAGAATGATGTCTGGGATGTGGTCCCGAGACCAGAAGGGAAGTCTGTTGTGACTTCCAAGTGGATCTACAAAGATCAAGCATGCTGCAGATGTGATGAAATGGAAGATACACCAAATGGATGTCAAGACAGCTTTCTTGAATTTTGTAGTCGAAGAGGAAGTGTATGTGGAGCGGCCACTTGGTTTTGAGACACATGATAGGGAGTCATATGTGTGCAGATTTTAGAAAGCCTTGTATGGCTTGAAGCAAGCACCTAGGACATGGTACGGCAGGATAGACAACTTCCTGTCTAGTTTGGGATTTAACAAGAGTAAAGTGGATTCCAACCTTTACCACAAGGTTGAGGAAGGCAATCCAGTGATACTCCTATTGTATGTGGATGACCTATTTTTTACAAGTGAGGATATATTGATTGCCGACACAAAGAGGAAGCTTGCTGCCGAGTTTGAGATGAAGGACTTGGGTATGATGCATTACTTTCTAGGTATGGAGGTGTGGTAGAGTGCAGATGGAATCTTCCTTAGACAAGGGAAGTATGCAATAGAGATCCTGAAGCGGTTTGAGATGATGGACTGCAAGGCCATGGACACACCTATGGCATCGAACCTGAAACTATTGAGTGATGCTTCATCAAAGTCGGTTGATGCCATGATGTATCATTATATGATTGGGTCCTTGATGTACCTGACGAACACGAGACTAGATATTTGCTTTGCGGTGAACACCTTGAGCCAGTTCCTGACGGATCCTAGGCATGTTCACCTGATTGTTGTAAAGCATATTCTGAGGTACCTGAAGGGTACGGTTGATTATGGGCTCAAGTATGATGCGAATCAAAAGGTAACTTGGAGGGTTATGTTGATTCAAATTGGGCAGGCAGTGCTTCATATAGGAATAGCACTTTGGGGTGTTGCTTCAGTATGGGATCAGGTGTGATCTCTTGGTTTAGCAGGAAGCAGTCCTACGTAGCACTGAGTACAGTCGAAGCAGAGTATGTCGCAGCTTGTTCAGCTAGTTGTGAAGTAGTATGGCTAAGGAAGATACTGTCTGATTTATTTGATCTCCAGTTGGATGCTACTTGTATCTGTTGTGACAACCAGAGTAGTGTGAATTTGTTAGAGAACCCAGTGTTCCATGACAAGTCGAAGTATATCGAGATCATATATCACTATATCAGGGATATGGTGCAGAGAGGAGCAGTGAAGCTCCTATATGTTGCGATGGATGAGCAGATTGCATATATGTTGACCAAACCACTAGCCAGAGTGAAGTTCGAGTACTTTAGAAAGAGGCTTGGTGTACTTCATATCAAGGTTCCTTCCAAGGGGAAGTGATGAGTCCAGAAGATGCAGATTCACATGGGCTTTTCCGACATGGTTGTAGATGTGTTCTCCCATGGTCGTGATGTAATTGTTGAGCCATTCTCACATGGTTGTAGATGTGTTCTCCCATGGTATAGATGTAAGGGCTAGAGCCATTCTCACATGGTGGCATATGTGTTCTCCCATGGTGTAGATGTAAGGGCTGAAGCCATTTTTCACATGGTGGTAGATGTATTCTCCCATGGTGAAAAGTAAGGGATGGAGCCTTCCCTAAATGGTGGTAGATGTTTTCTCCCATGTCGGTGGTGTAAGTGTTGTATTATGTGCATCTGGGTTGTGCTCCATGGACAATGAGATGATCTAAAGAGGACGATCATGTGTGATGAGCATCAGGATGATGCTCTAGATGATATGCATCAGGACGATGCTGTGATGATGATTAGGATGATCATGCGATGATGATATGCATTAGGACGATGCTATGACGATGATCAGGATGATAATGCGATGATGATATGCATCAAAACGATGCTATGATGATGATTAGGATGATCATGCGATGATGATATGCATCCGAACGATGCTATGACGATGATCAGGATGATGATGTGCATCAAGATGATGTACTGTATGATGATGATCAATATGATCATGAGCATCAAGATGATTCTTTGTGCGAGGATGATCAGGTTGATCTTGAGTATCAGGATGGTACTTTGTGGCCATGGACAGGTTATTCAAGGGTAGCATGTAATACGTCCTGGAGATCCGGATAGGTTGTGCGAGGCACGTAAAAGTCCTCGGATGCTCTTTAGAGTTCTTGCTGGGCAAGACACTCTTTTAAGGTTTTGCTATACCACATGTAATACGTCCTGGAGATCCGGACAGGTTGTGCTAGGCACGTAATGGTCCTCAGATGCTCACTAGAGTTCTTGCTGGGAAAGACACTCTTTTAAGGTTTTGTGGGGATCACATGTAATAAGTCCTGGAGATCCAGACAGGTTGTGCTAGGCACGTAAAAGTCCTCGGATGCTCTTTAGAGTTCTTGTCGGTCGTGCTATGCACATAAACGTTCCTAGGACACTCTTTTAAGGTTTTGTGGTGGTGGTCACATATAATCAGTCCTGGAGATCTTGTCGGTCGTGCTTAGGCACATAAATGATCCTAGGATGCTCTTTAGAGTTCTTGTTGGTCGTGCTATGCACATAAATGTTCCTGGGACACTCTTTTAAGGTTTTGTGATGGTCACATGTAATAAATCCCTGGGAGATCTTTTCGGTCGTGCTTAGGCACATAAAGGATCCTGGGATATTATTTCGAGGTTTTGTTGACGCACATAATTAGTCCTAAGGATTCCACAGGATGGCCCGCTCGCAGAGATGATGAAGACCTACAGGAGGATAGGCCTACAACTAGCATGAAAAAGGATTGGCTCTATAGAACTTCCTATGATGAGAAGAATTGAGAGATAGCCCAGTGATCGAGATGACGAGTACAACAGCAGTGACAATGATGCTCTGTGATCCAATGATGATGATCCAGCTTCAGAATTGAAGACTTGTGCCTATATGTATTGATGACCTGTGTCAAGAGAATACCTTCCTAGTTAAGAGGGAGGGTTGATGTATTTGTAACTTCGGAAGATATTCACTTGTATATTGTATTTGTACTTTATTGTATCCCCAACGGAGATGTATTATTCATCCAATTGGAAGTGTCGTCAGTTTTACTTGCAAGTGTCGCAAGTTATATTGTAAGTGTCGTAACTTATACTTGATGGGTTATTAGACCAGCTTGATGGGGTCAGCCCTATATGATTCATGTGGGTTAAAGGGTTATTAGACCACCCTAGTGGGGTTGGCCCAGTCAACATTATGTTAAGTGGTTAAGTTGGGGCCGACCTAGTTGAGTAAAGGTCAAGTGAAAGTAAAAGTATAAATAGAGAATGTGACTCTCTCATTTGACACATTCACTCACTCACTTACTTCACATTAGTGAGAGAGAGGAGGAGTGTGCACTAGTGGAGGAGGAGTAGCTGTTGCAGTCATCTATATCTTGGGTTTGATCTTTGTGATCTTTGTATTGGTGCTTATTCTATCTCTGAGGAAGTTGAGGGGTTTTTCACCTTCTTGGTTTTCCCCGGTGAAATGTTTTGTCTCGTCTCTTGTCTCTTATGCTTGATATGTTGTACATGTTGTTCTTTCAGTTAATATCCTAGATCTATTGAATTAAATGATGAAAAACTAACACAAATATGTACAACTTATAGTAGAAACTAAAAACAATCAAAGCCAAGTTAAAAAATGGAACAAAGAAGTTTTCAACAACATCTTTCAGGCTAGGAAACAACATGAGATCGAGTTGTCGAACCTACAACAAGAAGCCATTTGTTTTGGCTACACCAAAGAATTACTCCAAAGAGAGAGAGACCTGTAGAAGGCTATTGCTTAGTGTCTGGATCAAGAAGAAATTCTCTGGAGACAGAAATCAAGAATTAGGTGGTTGAAGGAAGGGGAAAGGAATTTTAAATTCTTCCATGACTACATGATCCAAAGACGAGCCCCCAATCGCATAACCAAACTCCAAGGAGAAGGATGACAGATAATAACCAAGCAAGATGACATTGTTACAGAACTAGTCTCCTACCACAGTAAGATTCTCCAGGATGACAACCTGGACTATAGGGATGCTATTACCTCCATCATCCAGCATATCTCAAAGCTAGTTACAGATGAGCGGAATGAATATCTAATGCAGCCCATCACCTCGGATGAGGTTAGTGAAGCCATCCGAGAAATTCCCACCAACAAAGATCCTAGTCCGGATGGCTTCACTACTGATTTCTTTCACATCCGCTGGAGCATCATTCGAAATGACATCTGGGAAGCAGTTAAGGAATCCAGATAACGTGTCACGGTTCTGCCAGCCCTCAATGCAACCTTTCTCACTTTGATCCCAAAAGAAGAGAAGAACACACATCCCTGTAAATTTCGGCCTATTTCCCTATGCAATGTGGTCTACAAAATCATCACAAAAGTGATTTCAAACATGCTCAAATCAATTCTACCACAACTTATTTCAGAAGAACAATCAGGCTACGTGGAAGGGAGGAAAATTTTCGATGGTATCCTAGTGGCACATGAAACGATACATACCCTCAAGAGAATGAAACAATTTGGTATGCTTAAACTTGACTTATCTAAAGAATTTGATCAAATATCATGGGCCTATATGAGACAATATCTCTTGGCTTTTGGGTTTTTACAGAACAATGGGTCAATTGGATCCTAGCCCTCAACTCATCCACCTTCTTCTCTATTCTTGTGAATGGCGCACCATCCCCCATCTTTCCTTCTCATAGAGGAATCATGCAGGGATATCCCCTCTCTCCGTTCCTCTTCATCCTTATGGTTGAAGGTTTAGGGATATCCTTGAAAGCTTCCACTCAATCCAATGACCTCATAGGTATCTACCCAACCAAAAACTCCAACAAAGCCTCACACACGAAATTCGTTGATGACACTATGCTCCTTGCTAAGGCCTCCATGAGAGAAGCTCGTTGTTTAAAGCATATTCTTTCCACTTTCCTCCTTACTTCTAGCCTCTCCCTAAATAATGACAAATATGAAATATTCTTTATAAACACCCCAATCCATCTCCAACTAGCCATAACCCGCCTATTAAATTTTTTATGAAGCACTCTTCTCTCCAAATATTTGGGAGCTCCACTCACGGCCACTTTCTCCAAGCATGGATCCTGGTCCCATATCATCTACAAAATGGAGAAACGTCTTGCTAACTGGTCTTTACATTCTCTTAAAATTGCAGGTCAACTCATCCTCATGAATTTTTCCCTTTGCAACATGAGCGCGGAGCCTATTCTCCATCCTTGTTGCCCCCAAAAATTCCTTAATTAGATTCGTTCATTGCAAAGAATCTTTCTCTAGGGAGGATCCAAATCTGCGGGACGCAAATGGGCCCTAGTTTCCTTGGACAAACTTTGCAAACCCAAACTTTTGGGGGGCCTGGGACTCCGAGATCCTGAATAGAAAATAAGGTGATGATGGAAAAGCTCCAGTGGCAATGGATTACCAATCAAGCACTACTACATTTTTGGCCTTTAGGGGGGGTTTTCTTCCGCCCCCAAAAGTGACCTACGAGGGGGGTTTTGGAAAAACTGTCCCTTAAAAGCACCAATGTTAAAAAAATTTCCCTTTAAGGGCGGTTTTTGACGAGATTGGAATCGCCCCCAAAAGTGACTTTTGGGGGTGGTTTGTGACCCCCCTCGTAGAGTTCTACGGATGCGGTTTTAAACCCCCCTCGTAGACCCCTTCATAGAGACCTACGGGGGCGGTTTTGAACACCCTTCATAGAGACCTACGAGGGCGGTTATGAACCCCCCTCATAAGCCCCCTCATACAAACCTACAGGGGATATTTGGAACTCCCCTCGTAGAGGACTATAGGGGCAGCTTCAAACCCCCCTCATAGAGGCCTATAGGGACGGTTGCGAACCCCCCTCATATAGTCCTACAGGGGCAGTTTGGAACCCCCCTTGTAGAGGCCTATAGGGGCAGTTTAGAACCCCCCTTGTAGAGGCTTATAGGGGCGGTTTTGAACCCCCCTCGTAGAGGCCTATAGAGACAGTTTGAAACCCCCCTCATAGAGGCCCCTAGGGGCGGTTACAAACCCTCCTCGTAGGTACCTACAAGGGTAGTTCTAAACCCCCATCGTTGTAACATACAAGGGCAATTTCGAACCCCCCTCGTAGTGACATATGAAGGTGGCTTAGAAACCCCCTCATAGTGACATATGAAGGCGGTTTAGAACCCCCCTCGTAGCAACATACAAAGACGGTTTGAAACCACCTCTATAGCCATAATAAATCATAATAAAATAAATTTGATTAAAAATACCAATATTGCAATATCAATAGGGCATAGAGGAATCGAACCACCAACCTCCTGCTTGTAAGGAAAGCGCTCTTCCATTGAGCTAGAACCCTTTCAGAATTGGGGAATTCCAAATTAGTCAAGAATGTAATATAAGTGCTAAAAGCTACCATGTTGCAACAAAAAACAAAGAGAACTCACCCATAATAACTACTTTGGTTTGCATAAAGTAAAGATAAATTGTACCATTAAGGATGACGATGGAAACCCCATACACCAGCAATAGTAGGCACATTGACAGTTTGGGAAGGTAGATTCTCATTAATCACAGATCTTGGCTACTAAGAATATGTTAAAGAAAGCACATGTCATCAAGGTGTTGGTTGAGGTTGCTGAGAATAGGATGCAGAAGGAAACTATGATGAAGGTGTTGATGGAGGCTGCTAAGGATAAGGTGTAAAAAACACTTTTGATAAAGAAGCTAGTGGAGGTCGTTGAGGTAAGGGCACATAAATCACTTGTGAAGAAGGAGTTTGTGGTTATTGCACTTCAAGAAGAGGAAACTGATGAACCTGTGGAGTATACTGTGCAAGTTGTGGCTGAACTAATGGAGACATGCCCACGGTTGTTTGTAGTGTACCTTGCCTATTGAAAAAATTTCGAGGTGAATATGTTGGGTTGCTGGTGGCATAAATTTCTGCCCTGACTGTGGTGAAATTCCAGGCTGAGGCTGCAAAATGTCAAAGTTAGACAACGGGAAAGTATTAATAATTTTTGTGTATGCAAGGAAGACAACAAGGAAATGGACATATAGTAAATAAATACATTTAGATCATACTTGCAATGGTTGTGGAGCCCCAAATCTCTTATGCGATTCAAAAAAATCCAAATTAGACAACAAGGGCAGGTCTGATTAGCCTAGGAGGATTAGTTGCTTTGTTAACAACCAAAGAGTATTGATCTCTACTCCCTTTGCCACCTCTAGTACTGGCAAGATGCAAGCCTAGCCATGGCCCCGCTAAGGAAGGGAGGGGAGTTGGGTAAGAGTTCTTGGTCTTCATTCCTATATTCCCTTGCAAATGATGATTGGACAGTAGTAAATACTCTTAGATGCTAGAATTCTGCTACAGCGATTGGAAGTGTTGCTCTTTGGAAGAGGAATTTCTACTTCAACTAGCTGAACTTGGAATGGTTTTGTGATAAGCTAGTCATGGTCACAGACTTGTTGGAACATCAAGACTTGCACCTCCTCCCATTGCAATCCCATGAACTATTGAGACTTGGGATATAAAAAAAATATTATGCATGCAATGAATTGTTTATAAGCATGTATGTAGGGTATTCCTTGTCACTGTCCTCGATAATTGCAGGTTTGTGTCAAGATGGTTTCAGATCCTTGTTTACAATTCACAACATATTCATTAGTCCTAGATTTGTTATATTGTCACAAAAACATCTAAAACCTGCATTAAAACAAAGAATAAAAATTCATCTCGTCAAAATAACCTCAAAAATAAGACAAATTAAAAGTTCTAGTTCCATACTAAACATTCATTATGTTAGCTACCTACTCAATGGACGCACATACAGGTGATGGGGAGTGAGGTAGAAAAGAAAGCAATGCATCTACTAGTACGTCCATTAATGCAGGCACTTCACTCTCATCATCATCATCGCTTGCAACAAGATCAATAATATTCCCAAAGGCCTTATTGCAGCGTATCATAAGTTCAACAATTGTTTCACAAATTTCCCCATGCCTAAGGGGAATCTCAAGTAACAACTATATAAGTAAAAAATGCATTACTTGCATTTTGCTAAAGTTAGATTCACCCTTAGAATCCTATGATGGAAAGACACGTATTAGAGATAATGATCATACTTTAAACAAACAAAATTATTAACACAAAGGATAACAAATTTCATTGAACACAACATGAAAAATATGAATCCTTCTTCTGATGAGAATTATCAATTTTACTCTCAAACTATAAGAACAAACTATTTATATGGAAAAAAGAAAAAAAAGGACATTATTTTAATTACTGATATGATAAGTTATATCTTTTCAAGTTCATAAAATAAAGAAAAAATAGCTAATTCATGAGTCTACTTATAGCTTGGAAAAGTTGTGCTTCTGCATTATGTACACTACAACAAATTTGACTTTTGGGGGGGTTGGAAAAGAACACACATAAGAGATATTTGTATGTGAAGTGTCTATCTTTTTTTCTACAATGACTATGGAAAATACTTGTTGCATAGTAACCCTGAGCATTGCATTGATGGACTGGGTGTTTTAGGAAAAAGGCCCCACAAAATGGTAGAAAAAATCACCTTCCTAGGTCTGGAAATACACCTTCCTTACTGTTGTAAGTGATTACAGTGTTATAAATATTCTAAGAGGATTTCCAAACAAATGTTGGAGCAACTAATTGTGCACCCTCAGCCTTCTGTCATGATGCTACATGACTCTGATTTCTTTTCTCCTGGTTTTTTGTTTGAATCATAACATCCAAATTCTATTATTGTTATGAGGTTGAGCATTCACTCTTCTTGTCATTTATTGTTTAAAATTCCTTGCTACAAGAGAAATTATTTCATTCCAAAATGAATTTAAATTTTTCTAAGTATGACAGCTTCTTAGGTTGACCCATAAATGCCTCCATCACTATTGGATTTTTTTTCCTCAAAATGCAATGGCTATAGCCTAGAATGGTTATATAATAGCCCAATAGTGACCATAATTTCACAATTTTTATACAACAAAGACACAACAAACATTTAAGGAATTGTAATCCTGTCAATGTGTGTTTTTGTCCATTGAGGGAAAATTGCATCCAAAGTTTAGCAAAATCCCATAAGATAAGGCCAAGTGTGCGTAGCCATTGAGAGCCCAAAACCACACCACATCCGCCTAAGGTCAAGGCAAACATGTCAGAGTGCAAGGTATAATCTCCCATAGAGATACACACATTTCGAAACTTCCCTTTGCAAGGTAAGGTGCCCCCATTGGAAACCATGACTTCAAAGTTGGAGTAAGGATGGATAAAACAATCAACTTGTTTGGCGATCCGAGGGTCAATGAAATTATGAGTGCTACCAGAATCAATGAGTATTGTAAGAGGAAGCTTATTGAAGTAACCCCTGACCCGCATTGTTTGGGGGGTGGTGATTCCAGCTAATGCATGGAGAGATATCTCTAGCTGGTCATCCTAAGACGGAGGGTCCATAGGTGGTTCCTGAATGTTGACCTGAGCATCCATTGTATTTGGATCTTTGTCACTAAGTTCAGAGGTAGGTGGAGAATCCACATCCAAGAGATAGAGATTTTGCTGAACACATCTATGTCCCCGAGTGAATTTCTCATCACAATTATAGAAAAGCCCCTTTTCTCTGCGTGCTTGCATCTCTGTTTCAGACAAATGCTTGATAGGAGTTGGTTGAGGAGCCTGCGGTATGGGTGGTCATTGAGAACTGATATTTCAGAAGGGAATAAAAGTGGGCTTGGAGCATTGTTGGGCTGCAATCTTGTCTTCTGCCAACTTAGCCAACCCCAAGGCTTCCATCATTGTGTTGGGACAGAACATTTTGACCTCAGAGCGGATAGCATCCTTTAGACCACTGATAAAACAACTCTGGTAAAATTCATCAAACAATCCTTCAGTGTGGTTGGCTAGTTTCTCAAATTCGGTTTGATACTCTCTCACAGTGCCAATTTGGCGAATTTTAGTGAGGGCCCCTGTGAAGTCATCAAAAGCACTAGGACCAAATCGTTGCAAAAGGAGATGGCAAAAGTCTATCCATTTTGGCTCTTCATGAGCCTTGATGTACCAATGGTACCATTGAAGATCTTCCTGTTCCAAATGAAAAGATGCAAGCATAACTTTGTTGACATCAAAATTATTATGCAGAATAAAATATTGTTCTGCACGATAGATCCATCCAGTTGGATCAGTACCATTGAAGTGAGGAAAATCAAGCTTCGGACCACGGAAATTGCTGGAAGAAGAGAACCCATTGTCTGATGAAGACTTGGACTGTCGTTTGTTGTTCATGGCTGAATGTTCAAGATGGAGGCCGAGAAATTTTTCATCCAAATCCTAGAGTTTGGCTTAGATGGCTGCAAGTGCTTCTTCCATGGTTTTTGCTCCTGCATGGGTGACAACCATAACCAGGAATTTTTTTTTTTGTTGACTAGGTAGAAAAACAAAAAGAGAAACTACTTCAGTAAAGGAAAATCTAGATTTGGGAAAAAATATGAAGGGTAATTAGGGTTTGACTAGGTTTTGGACACTGTTGAATGGATAGGGAAGCAGAAAATGAAGATTTCAGAAGTGGGGTGAAAGAATGGGAAAATTTGGCAAAGAGAGATAAAGAAGCAAAATTAGGAAAGGAACTCTGTGGTAAAATTTGAAGGTGATTGGGTGAAATCCGAGAAGTTATGGAAAATGCTAAAAATAGAAAAATGTGGGATTTTGAGCTTTGGGAAGTGGAATTGGGGATAGGGTCCTCAGGAATGAAATATGCAGAATGGGATGACAGGGGTTCCCAGGAAGTTTCAAGGGAAACAGAGTGAAAACAAGGGAGATATGGAGAAAAATTGATTTTTTTTTTTTTTCAAAATGGAGCGGCTACGGCTCGAAGGGGATCTGAAATAGATAGATTTGCAACGGCCCTGAAGTGAGTGGAAATAGAGGGATCTGAAACAGCGCCAAATGGATTGAAAAAGGCTGGATCTGAAATAGATCTAAAACGTCTGGATCTGGAACGGCTTTCAAAATGAATCTGAATGGCTGGATCTGAAACGGCACAGCAGTGATCAACAACAGTTCAGCTGAAAATAGATATGGACCCCAGGTATGTGCGGCTTCCTAATAGTTCAGTGGTTTCACTCAGCCACCAATGTTGTTTGATGGCTTGCGTATTGAGGAAGTACCCCTCACTCCACGGCTCAGGTAAAACTGATAACCACTTTGCCACAAACGACAGCTCTTGGTTTACCTCACGGGTGGGAACTAGTCAATCAGGTAGGGGTCATTGCCCTTTTTGCTAGCAGGTCCTCTCAATGGGCCAGCTACTTGGGGGTTCTTGTGGTACTCCTCACAATGAGTTTTAGGGCTTATGCCCAAGTACTTCCCACAGTTAAGTGGATAGGGATTATTCCCAAATCCGAACCTACAACAGATACGAAAAAAAATTTGACAGAAATTTCACCCAGCGAGCCCAAGAAAGTGCTATGATACTAGATGTGAAGAACCTGCAACAATTAATTAATGATAATATGCGAAATAGAAGGAATAACAAAACTCATAATCACTTTTATTGATCGCAGGCCACTTTGAGGGGGCAACCTCCTTTGAACAAGCTCAATACAAATAACTTCACGGTACCTTCATAAGCCTCAACACGCACTTATATACTAAGTCTAGGTGCCAATACTATGGGTCAAAACCATGTACCACTACAAACTATGGATCAACAATACTATGGGTGGCTTACAAAGAATATGCGCCAACAACAATAACATAAACTATGGATCAACAAATACTACAAGATGACTTACAAAGCATATGCGTCCAACAACAATATACTAACAAAGTAAAGACATGGGTTCCTAACATAGAGAAAAGATCAAATTTGAAAAACAAAAGAAATTATTTTACAAGATTTGTCATTTTATTTTTCGAAGTAGGGTAGTTGCATTGCTATTAACTTTGAAAACAAAACAAACAAAAAGAAACTTTTTATGCTTAGATTTTCTTAGATTTTGCGTTTTGAAAGAACAAACGAAAAGAAAAAATTGTGAAGTTACATTTTTTATATGCACTTTGCTTACTGTTGTAACCAAGCCACACACTACACTACACCTTGAGTAAGTAACAACCCATAAAAAGAACTTAATTTAAAATTTATTAGTAACATTTATTTTTTAGGGTTACATGAAACTAACTAGATTAGGCTAGGATTTCAGCATAGATCACACTTAAACTTTCTGAAATCGTTTAAATCCTCAAATCGTAGTGCGGACTATATTCTAGTAAATCCATTCTTTTGGTTGTGTTTTGGGAATCTCCACTTAAACCGGAGTTAAGCACGAGATCGTGTGAGACTGGAATTTTTGGGGATACCCCCCCCCCCACTTTCCTTTCGATCATACACCAGGGTTGATTCACGTACGGGGGTCCATTAGTGCCTTGTGCATTCTTGTATTTCGAGCTTAGCTACCCTGTCCATGTGTTTTGGCTGGACTTGCAACTGTCCCCCCAGGCATTTTCTGCATTTGTGGTATCCTTAGTATCAAGACTCTAGGGCTCTACACAAGTGACGGAGGAAGGCTATTTTTGTCGTACCTAGGACAGACGTGAGAGGAAACCCTCTACAGAAATTTGGGAAGGCGGTTTGGTGATTCAAATGCTTGCACCCAGAGGACCTGTATGTGGACCCTAGGTAACTGTTCTTCATCCTTCGTTGATTTGTTATGGGCCCTAATCTGCCCAGAATTCCCTACAGAAGGCATCTGTTTTCCTGGTTTGGATTACCTAGGACCTTTCTAGTGGTGTGCTCTTTGTGCTGCTTGTTCTTAGTTGTCCTTAGAGACTTCTTGCTCATTGAGTTGGAAACTATGGCTAGCATTTCGGTGAGCACAAATCAAGGGACCTTTGTTCAGGGGGCTCCTTGTGATTTTTCATTCATTGGGAACATAAGTACTCCCTTAATGGATACCTTGAAACTTTTGGGATTCACTTTAGGGCTACCAGTTTGGTTTTTTTCCACTCTAAACGCCTTTCATTCTCTTGACGCTTCTCAAGTAAGCAACTCAAATCAGGAGCATTAGAACCCTATGCCTTCTTTGCCAGTAACATCTTCTCCTCCTCCTTCTACCTCATGTGGTGAAAGTAGTAATACTAGTAACCAGCAGTTTAAAAGGAATAGACAGAGGAAGAATAGGGAGAAGATGCCAAACAAAGGGGGCAGCCACCAAGCCTCTGGAAGTCATGTTGGGGGCACCTACCCAACCTTTGGAGTTCATGT
This sequence comes from Larix kaempferi, assembly GCA_027924585.1. NCBI lineage: Eukaryota > Viridiplantae > Streptophyta > Pinopsida > Pinales > Pinaceae > Larix > Larix kaempferi. The sequence goes on from BSBM01000362.1 coordinate 16,287,159, forward strand.
TGGGGGAACTCATTCAGTAACTGTAAATCATATTGAACCTATGCAACTAGCTTTTGGAGGTCATGCTAGGAGAAAACTTTCAGTCACTGCAAATCATACTGAAAGTATGTATTCAACCATTGTTAGTCTTGTTGAGGACACGTCATTGATCACTACTAGTCATATTAATGACAAGTCACCAGTTATTGTGAGTCATACTGGAGACACTAAATCAGCCACTGCAAGTCATGCTGATAAAGTTGACATTGTCAAAAAACCTAATAAACAGAAGCTTAAGTTCCCTTGTAAGTTTTGTGAGGGAGACCACCTGACCTATTTGTGCCCTGTACTTCTATAAGTGCAAAAAGTGTGGTCTGTAGTTCAAATTTATTCTGCTTCTGAGCAACCAACCACTGCAATTCATGCTGGGGGCAAGTTGTCAGCCAATGCTATTCATGTTGAGAGTACTGATGTTGTAAAGGAGTCTAATCTTATAGGACGCAAGCCAAATTTCCCTTGTAAACTTTGTAAGGGAGATCACCTTACTCACCTATTCCCTGTTATTCCAGAGGTGCGGAGAGTGTGGTCCATGTCTGAAGGATCCTCTGCTCCTGAATTGTCTATAGATTCCCAACATCCTGGTCAACCTTTGGTTTATAAAGTGGTTGAACCAAAACAGTCTTTGGCCAACCCAACTCTTCCTTCAGAGAGTGAAGTGATCGAATCGATGCAATCTTCGACCGATCTCATCAGTCCTTTAGATACTGATGCACCTACCCCTGAAGTCTTGTGCATTACCAGTTTGGATGTTTCTGAAAAGTGGGCACTACATCTGTGTTGAGTGAACCCCTACCATGCTCTAGGATCATTTCCTTTGATTGTAATAGTATAGTTGGGCCTCGTCTCCCTTCATCTACACCTTTCCAAATAAAGGTTGATATAGGAAACCATGCAGTTCATCGATGTATTGTAGATAAAGGAGCCTCTGTTAGTATATTATCCCCTTATGCTTGGAGAGATTCAGGTTTCCCTAACCTTGTTCCAGCTGTTAATTGGTCGTTTACCTTCGATAGAAGACTTAGTGAATCGGTGGGATTCCTCCCTCAAGTACCTGTTACTTTGGGTGAAAAAACAGTCTTAGTTTATTTTATGGTTTTAAAGGACCCTATGGAATTTGATATGATCCTCGATCGTGATTACGTATATGCTATGCATGTTGTGGTGTCTACACTCTTTCGTGTGATGCATTTTCCTCACAACAAAAGCATTGTCACTATTGATCAACTTACATTTGTTGATCCCTCTTATTACCCAACTGTAGACCAAGTATATCCCTCGTCAATAGGCACTACCATGTCACAAGAGACTTATGTGGCATATTTTTCCTTGAGCCCAATTGCTACTGAGAAGAAGCCTTTGAATTCATGCTTACCTTCTTAGGAATGGGTCCCAGCAGTTGACCAAGTGATACCTCCATCTGAATGTTTGGATATGTGTTCTATCTGGGACGATATACTTCCTTCTGATGAAGTTTTCCTAGAGTCTATAATACAGTTTGCCATCCATTTGGATTTTTATGCAGTTGCAGTTATGTCCAGCCCCGATTTGACCTTGGATTTTGATGTTCCTACTTTTGAGTCTTTGAATTCTCCCATAGACTCGCAAATCGGTGTTCCTGCTGAGTTTGATTCCGTTTATAGAATTTTCAACTCCCGTAATGATGAATTCATTCCTGCAGATTCCATCACATCCTTCAACTTTGATCTTCATCTTGAAGTCGATCTTGTTGATTGTAAGTCCTTGAGCTTGGGTACTATAGAGTCTTCATTGGTTAAATCTTCTTTATTTAAGCATGTTGTTGATGATAGTGAAGTTGAAAGTATTTCTACCGTAGTGACTTGTGTTGGATCTTTCTTTACATATGTTTTAGATATGATTTTGGTGCTAATGTTTCTTGGAGACGTGATTCTTAGCTAGACTTATACTTGCTTACTGGTCCTTTTCGACACATTGTTCGATCATGTCAGGTATATTCGGAACCTTGCATATAGGTTTATGCCTCCCCACTATTATGATGCATTTGAACCTTTTTCCATCTGAATTCTCCATAGGGTTGAACCTGTCGAATATTGGTGTGTTAACCATCTTTATATGCATTGTGCACCTGTCTAACAGCAACGCCTACCGAACATGGGTCACCCTAGTCAGCACCCTGATGCCATTTTGGTGCCCGTGCTGAGCTCTTGTCATAGGCTCGAGAGCCTTTTTAGATTTACCATGACTTTGAGAATAAGGCTCATATCTTTATTCCTCATATATTTCTGGCCATCCCTGATAAGGCTCCCATTTTTGTGTTTAAGTGCATTTATTTTGATCCCGCTTGCACTAATGAGCATGATGTCGGCTTCCACACTTTTAGCTCGTTATATAAGCCTCCATCTCTGATCTCATTTCCGTTAAGCTATGTATCACTTTGCCTTTGTGATTTTGCATCCTTTACCCGGAGGAGACACACCCTGAGCGTCCTTATCTTGCTCATGTTCCTTGCATTATGCATAGCTTTGTTCCATTTGCTTGGAACTAGTCTCGCATGTCCCTGACACTCGTCTCCTCCCATTACGAGCATTCTTCCATCTCTCCTTTGAACTCGTTAAAAACAGTAAGGAGGTCACGAGTTTACTTTTTAAGGCTCGTTAAACCTTTACAGAAAATATTTTTATGGAGTTCTCTCTAAGCTCTTATTAGACTCCTTAAAATTGACAAAATTGCCGAGTCTACTTGTTCACTTCAAACTCGCTAAAGGAATTGAAGGGACATCCACTTAGATATAAGTTTACCCCTTTTCTAAACCTTTGTGGATTATTTATGAAAAAGGTATACTCTAGTCATACGTGGCTAGAAGAGTTCTTCTCTCATTGGTTTACACTTTTTCGGGTGAGGAGACTAACTGTACGAAAAAGGACCTCTTGGAGTCTTCTTTAGGGTTTTCAGACTCTCGAAACATGAAAACACCAAGCGAGCATGCACTAACTCGGGCTCGATGTGAAATCCACGAGTGAGTATATGGAGTTCTTGTTTAAGTTTTTCAAACTCCTTAAATATGAAAACACCAACGACCACAAACCAACTCAGATTCGATATTAAAATCCACGAGTAGGTGTATGGATTTATTGTTTAATTTTTTCAGACTCCTTAAAATTGAAAACACCAGCGAGTAGGAACAGATCTCGGCTCAATATTAAAATTCATAGATCAATGTATTGAGTACTAGTCTATCTCTTCTTCAAACTCGTTAAAACATGAAGAAGGTCTTGATTTTCCCTCCCATGGACTCGTTAAATTACACATGGTTGGACTTCTATCAAGCACTCTTCTCCCTCTTTCTTCGAGCTTGCTTAAAAAATGAAGGACTATTGAGTTTTATTTCTTGGACTCATTAAAACAAACAAGAAGGATATTATTTAATAAAAAAGAGAAAAGGGAAGGGAAGGGTGTCCAATATATTTTCAGTTCAAAGGCAGCAAGTCAGTCATATCCTTGAACAAAGCACCTTTTGAGTCTATCAAACAGTTGGGTTTTAGTTTTTGACTTTAGGATGAACCTGATCTCATATTGTTTACTCCTCCGATCGGTTACTCTTCCAATCATATGTAGAATCTGTTAATGTCTCCTACATTGCAGATTTATATCATGTTCTCATTGTGTCAAATTTGCCTTAGTCACTCTTGTGTCATGCTCACTGTTCAAGGATACTACCTGTGTCGACCATTATACAATTACCTTGACCTCATGTGTCGGCCATCTCCTGGTGTCAATTTGTTTCATCTTATATTCAGTCCTAATCCATATCAACTCAATCTCTTGATTGTTCCTCGTGTTGGATGATGGAGGATGCCTTAATGCCTCCCTGCCAATGGACTTTTCCCATCGACTTCAACTCATTTTTCTCTGGGAATGAATTTTAGAGTTTCGGATAGTATCTTGGGGATTGTAGTCATCAGTGGCAATTTCCCTCGCTATTGAATAGTGGGAATACATCAATCTCTCTTATTCGATGGATTCCTCAAGTGTTCGACTTCAAGACCTATTATTCACACTTGTTAGAATGTACTAGGTACCTTGGGTCCCATTTTCATTATCGATGGGAACCCTCGCATTTGCTAACTGTATACATCAATGACTGGTAATCAAACGATATCCCCCATGTTCGACTTCAGCTCATTTATTCACATGGTTAGGATTAGTACCTTGAGGTGTTTTGGATGAAGACCTTGGGCCTATGATAGCATTACTGCATTTTGTTATTTCCCAAGTTGCATAATACTGAGCCACACTCATTTTTTACTCTTGATGAGACATAGATCCAACTTGTTTTTATGGCTATGATCTCTTGTATTTCAGTGGCCATGCTATATACATCTTTCAGTTATGTATTGTAGATTATGTTCTATCATCATGAACATCTCCTAATGTCAAGATTGTAATTGCTAGTTGACCTGGTCATTTGTTTTCAGGTACTTTTGTGACTTTGTCATGTGGTTTCCTCATTCCTCCTCTGACTTTGGATTGTAATGTATTTCGGCCATCATTTCCCTATGACCTCACACATTAGGGGAAATATGTTATCGGTCAAATTAGTACTTCTCCATCCGTGATCACATCGCCTTGTCGATCACACAAAAAGACACTATGGATGGAAGACCTTACTTGATCTTGGATGATTTGGAGTTGAATCCTTACTCCTTCAGCTTAAAAACTTATTTTTTTGACACCTTCACCATAAAGCCGCAACTCCTATACTTGACACATCACGAGTCACTCACGGGTATCTATACTGACAACCCGCGGGTGTCAATTAAAAGATGCACTTGAGAGTTGTTGAGCTCAAATGCTGTGAGTCACTCACAATTTTATAGATGTCATAGTCGCGGGTGTCTTAAGGAAAGTTTGAAAAATATATTAAAAACATGAATTGGGATCAGTTGAGTTAGGTATTCCAACTTCCCCAACTTCCCAATTCAACTTCCTTTCAAAACTAATCCTCCTTTCCTTGCCATAAATGCAAGAGGAGGCCATGAGAAAGGGGACCAATTAGAGAGCTATTTTTATGCTGAAGAAATTCCAAGTCAAGAGAGAGGAGTAGGATCCTAGGGCCTTGTTATGAAGATGCTTGATGCAGATTCAAGTATAACATTTGTACTTACTGCATTCTTTTGACAATAAAAGATTAAGATACTCTTCCTTTCCCAATAAAGTGTTAATCTCTACAGTGTTTTGATTATAATTTGATGTTATTGCATTCATTAATATCAATATTTATTTATAGTCAAACTAGTTTGAGGAACGTCTGTGTGTTTTGTAGGTTTGTTTCTATGAAGATCGAGAGAAAAGCTTGAACCGATCGTCATAAACAAGGTACATTTTCTCTAAACCTTGATCTTATTTATTTACAGTAATGTATGCAGAACCCTATGTATCTATTTTTCAACCCCTTGTATGTTGGTAGTATCTATCCCCTACTATAAGGTAAATTCCCTAACAACACCAATAATAGGACCAAAAGGGAAGACAATCAAGAACAACATTAAAGTGGAAGTGTGCACATGAAGATATGGGAAAGGAAAACTCCTCAAGCATGTGCAAAAGAAGCTAAAAACCCAAGTACGTCTCAAGTAGAAAGTAATTATTTCCCATATTGCTAATCTCTAAGAGATTACGTAAAATCCTTGAATTCAATGCTATATTCATTAGGAATTCAAGGAGTGTGTTAGTGAAGTATTACAGTTAGAGAATATTTGAAATTGGTCGTCGCATTAATGTAATGTTGCAAAGGAAATGTGTACTTATTCAATTATGTGCAAGAATGTGTTGAATTTTTGCATACATGAAACAATAAAAAAGAGAGAACAAATCGCGCATATACAGAAACGAAGTTTGTATTATGTTCAAAATTCTGCCATTACAAAATTCCATGAGTCCTTTGTCGCAGAAAATAGAGTGAAGTACAAAGAGGCATCATGCCAATGAGTATCGACAATTGAAGTACAAAGAAAACATTGGGAGTTGTATCAAAAAAAATTGAGAGTTACAAAGTTGATTCAAAGCCGCAACTCAAGGTCCAATTCCGCATCATGATCATGAGGATGTTGTGCAAGACAAAATTCCAAATCCATCGGAGCTTGCTCGATGTATTATGTGGATGGATGCAATGGACAAAGCTGCAAAGTTGAGGATGACGCATTGGCAGTGGATTTTTTTGTATGAATCGGGTTCAGGAAGTATAGAATCTATTTCTATCACTACTCCAAGGATTCGACTCTCCTGCTCATAATGGATAACTCCTCAGTAGTGTTGTGATTAACCTATAACTATGCATACCAGTGGTTGAACTCAAATTATTTCAATTGGGCTTGCCAAACTCCCATATCCACTCTCAGTCTCGCAAATTCCACTTGCTACGACTGAACTGCTAAGCGAAGATTGTCAAATGAGTCATTGAATCTCTGGAAGAAGGAATACATGATGGAAGATGCAGCGAGACACAGAAGAGGCTAGACAATAAATGAACAAGGGTGATGAATCAGGAAATTCGTAGCTGATTTATAGAATTGAAAGGTGGTTTCCCGTGCCCGCGAAAATAAATTGAAGAGACTTGATATTAATGGCATTCATGTCCATGCAATTTGAAGCTTGTTATGGAGACGTCAAAATTTATTGCATGAGTTAATGAATTCGGGCAAGAGGAAAAAAGCAGAAATCCAATTCATTGTTTTGTGAGACCGAAATGATGTTGCCAAAAAGGATCGAGTACGAAAGTGACACGTTGTTGGCTTAGATAATTGTTCTAGAAGTTTCCAATGTAGACCCAGGTTCTAGTGGTTCAAGGAACCAACAAAACCCCTTTTCATCGGCCCTTTTGGAAACAATCTGTGAATAGACTGAGGTCTCAATCAAGGTGAAGTTATGGGGTGGCTGCGGAATCAGGTTTCCACATCCTGGTGATGCATGTGTCGAACAGACTGACTAGCACCGCACCGCAAGGATGCACTACACAATCGGTGACTGCACGAGGTTCGCCTTCTATGTGACCAATACCTCTACAAGCTGAGACACTTGCAAACCCGGTGCATCCTAAAGGACTGCGCGGTTTGGAGGGTGTTTCAATGGCAAGACAACGCAACTGACAACTGCTCTTCCTCTTTTATACCCAACCGATATAATGTCTTTCCTTAGGAATTTCTAGCCATTCATCTATCACCTTAAGTGTTAATCCAACTGACTCATGCATTCAGAGACTTAGAAATACTTGTGCATCTAACATTCAATCACATGTACGATACTTAACATATTACTCCCATCTTTAATCCTTATAGAGAATACATATAAAAGTAAAACACATAAACTGATAGGCAAGATCTTAAGCATTCATTGTAAGCAAATACACAGATTCAAACACATAAACAGTCACACAACATAGTACTTAACGTGGTTCACCCCTAGGATGGGAGATACGTCCACAGGAACTATTGTTATATTATCTTAGGAAGGGTACAACAACTCCAGTCTGCGCACTCAGCTGTAGACTCTCTTCTCTCTCAATAGGCCTCTACGCACACAGCTTGCAGAGCCTTTACAATGGCTTTCAACAATACAACATAGTATCACTCAGATTCAACAATTACATTTCAACATCAACCCTTTCCCTTACAAAATGTTCCTTTTTATAGATCATGCCCGTAGGTCATGTCTTTACAAATGCATAGGCAAAAGCCCTAAGGTTTCCCAAAACTGGTGTGGATACCCACCACCCTGCCTGTCGCCATCGACAGCTTGCTCCACTCACTTTGGTCGCCTTACTGGACCACTCGTGTCTCTAACTCCCTTCTGGCAGCCGCAGTCATCAACAAAACGGTTACAACTGCATCGTGGCCTGTCACTTTCCGTTCCTTTAGCCTATCTGTCGCCATCGACTTAGTGGCCTAGCTCCTTAACTACTTGCCGCCACTCTCTCTGACAGGTCTCTTTCCTCTTTCCCCACTCTGCTCCTTACCAAAATTAGGTCTCTTTCCCAGCTTGACCTTCCCTTATACTCTTTACCCAAAATGGTTGTTGCGCTAGCACTGCGCACCAGCTAAACTGCGCAAAACTGATTTTGCAATCCAAACTCCGCACTCCCCAAAACTGTGCCATCTGACCCCTAGCTCGAACTGCGTAGTTTCCAAAACTATACTTTATCAAAATCATGCCCACTTGGGCATGCCCAATAGGCCCCTAACACTTACCTGTGGATCGTCCCCTATCCACTCCCACTAGCCGACTTCTCCTGCATATCTTCGGTGGTGATTAGCTTTGCAATGAAGTTGCTGAAAGTAACAGCAATCTCCTCAATCGTTTCCTTTGCCTTTTTCTCAAAATCTCTAATGGTCTCCAGCTGCACCTACGAGACCTTCTCCTGAGCTTTCTCTTTAACTGTGCCCTCCGTTGTTTGAATTTCCATGAACTTCTCATCGAATTGTTGTATTAACTGTATTCCTTCCTCCTCTATGTCCTGCAACTATGCAGAAGTGGCAGCTTCCTTTTCCCTTAGTGTCGTTAACTACTTCTGGAGCACCTTTACTTCGTTAAATTTGGGCAGATTCTGCTCTGCGGGCAAGGTCTTTAACTCTGTATTCATAGCATCGATCTCTTGTTGTGTCTGCTGCAGATTAGCTTTGATCTTCTGGAGCCATGGATCTTCGTTTAACCCTGTCAAAACTATGTTCACTTTTTCGAGTAAACCTTAACACCTCCCCACTTCAGATGAGATGATGCCTAATGTTGCTTTCACCTCCTCGCTTGGGGCTACGCGCTCATCTAGCGGTGTAGTGGGTTGCCTAGCCTCCAAGTTTGCAATCTTCCCTTTATAGGAATTTTCCATCTCCATCATCTCTGTCGTGAGGGAGTCTACCTTGGCTCCAAGATTTACTATTGTGTCTTCGACATTTTCCTCTTTTGTGCATTCTGTAATCTTTTCGCATACCACTGATATCATCTCTTTGAGCTTACAGTCCCTTTCTCGAGCCTCGGATAATTCTTTTGTATTTCATTTTGATTCTTGCTTTAGCTCATCAATGCTTTCTCTTAGTTGGGCGCTCTGGTCATAGGAGGCAATGCCTCGTTCATGGATCTCTTCCACAATATGTATATGCAGATCATTCAAGTCCTCAAGTGATAATGACCCAATGTTGAGGTCAAAGTGTGCCGAGTTCTTTGCTGCTTCATGCACCCTATCATTTGGGAAAATGAAGTGCATCGGCTCTATATGCGCCACCTGAGGGTACTTACTCACAGTAGGGGGCGGTCTCTTCTGCATGCTCATTGTCCCCAACTTCCTATCAGAATCTAATGATTGTTGGCCTAGGATCATCTGCGTGACCATGGTCTTCACCTTCTCCATTGCCTGAATGAGGCTTAGTTGCATATGTTCTTTTTTGGCCTCTTTCTCTGCGCGGTTTTCCTCCCATAACTCCTGAAGCTTGATGGCAATTGTATCGCAATCATCTGCATGCAACATCGGCACCAACTTGGGCTTATTAGCCTTTTTTTTCTTTTGTGGGCCTTTCACTGATGAAGGGCTTCTAGTCGCATTTCTCTTATTTCCCTGCTAGTCTTCCGGATTGTTTTGCGTAGGATCTTTTTATTCAACAATAGGTGTGGGTGTTACTCCTTCCTTATCTTCACTTTTGTATTCATCCTTGTCTTCATTTGTCTCTTCATATGTGTCATCATCTTTCTCTTCGTTCTTCTGTTTCTCTTTGTTCTGTTCATAGTTGGACTCAATGTCCATTGGATGGGCCACTTTCCAATCTGGTTCCCATTCCTCCAGCATTTGCTCAATTTTCTCGGCATCTAGTCGATAAAATCCTGGATACCATAACTTTGTATCCGAGTCAGCCCTGGGTTGAATGTACGATCTATGCTTATCTGCCATGAATCTCATTATCCCCTTGTAAGTATCTGTGAGCGGCTGCAACACACACGGTGTGCGCCGAATTGCTTCACATAGCTGCTCATAGTATGTGTAAAATACCTCATTGATTTGGAGCTGGATGGAGGCCTTCGGGTTTGTCCACAAGTTGGCGAAACGTGTCCCCCGACATTGCCCCTCAAAAACTGGGACACCCTGGTAGCCAACCGGTTCTTTCCAACCGATGAAGGTAATCAATACTAATAACCAACTATAGTGGAAAGGGGTTCCCTTTTCCTGATTTTCTTCAACATCTGCTAAAAACTCATTCAGTAGGTATTGCGCCTAGTTGTAGGATGTGCCTCTCAATGTCTTAGATGCGAGCCAGATTGCTACGTCTGGTACCTCAGGCGGTCTACTCTTACGGAGTATCTTCCTTGCGAGCAGTTGAACTACAAATTTGGTAGCTCCATCATTGATATCCTTGGTGGGGAAGCCACGTTTGCTCCGGATGATGCCAAATTATTTTGCGACTGAGGCGGCGAGCTCTTTTTCTTTTTCCTTCCCTCCCATTAGTTGTGAAGGGTCATTGCCCCTCTTATTTAGCAGCGTAATGTAGTGTATATTATCCATATTGATATCGATGCGCTTGTCCAACCATACAAATCCTTCATGTACACAAGACAGGAAAATTCACACTATCGCATTGAGCTCTGGGCTCCCGTCAAAGTGCGGGATGCGCAGCAGGTGTAGCAATCCCGACGGTTCAATCCCTTTGATCCAATCCTATACAAACAAAGTTTTAGCTCCGGATTGGGCGTCAACTTCCCGACGCATGTACCAGTTCGACTGAAATTGTGGGAACTTCTTCGGCTTCAACTGTGCTCCTTCTAGCAATTCGTGGTCTTCGAACTTGCATTCGTGTACCTTCCCCAGAAGGTCTTCTACAACCCTCACCTTACTAGACATGGGTGGGATTGGAATCTCATAAGCAAGGTTTTTCTTCAGTTGGACAGGTGGTGCATCATCTTTCCATGACGGAATGTACTCGTGTAGGAGATGAATGGGTCATTCGTGGACTGAGACTGGTTTCTGTGGCTTTGTTGTCGTCAGCCCTTCTTGGTCTGCAGCTATATGCTTATCATTCTTCATTCCTGCAACCTGTCTTGCAAAACTTCGAGAAGAAGCACCTTCCTCTCCTGCAGGTTTCGTAGCTGGAGCCGACATGACTCCCTAAAAACCTGACTATATGAATATTTTCAGAACTTCGGCACTGGTAAGTGGCTTGGACATGCTCCTATAGACTGTTCAGCTCTTTGGTTATGGAAGCTCTGAAATCACACGCAAACGAAATAGAGTTCCTGGTAAAACGTATAAGTGTTGGGATGAGGGCTATTTATAGACTCTTATGATCTAAAATGTGGTGATCGACCGTTAATGGAGTAGTTACTACTTTGTCCTTGCACCAGATATCCTGTGAGATCTTGGTCTTGTTGACTAATCATCATGCCTGAACCAATGATGTTTCCTTAATTGCTAAAAGGTGTGATTTCATCAAGCTGTTAAATCAGTTAAGTCAATGTTTAATTGTCAGCTTGTCAGCCGTATCTTGGCCATATTTCGGTCACTTCACCCTTTATTATGCTCAGATAGTCATATTCTCCGTTTTGATTTCATCGGTGCTGCCATAATGGATAACGGCCCACTAACTAGCCGAAAGTTCCATGGTTAACATTTTCTGTCATGATGCGCTGGCGGTTTCGATAGGCGGTTCTGATGTACACGTGTGTTTCTTTACGTTCAATTGTGCAACTACGGCTCCATCATGTATCTGTTGTTCACAGCTTCTCACTCTTCGTCGTTGGTCTGTTCAACTAGATCTGCGCAGCTACATTTTCAGCTTCAGACTGTGCATTTTTTGGTTCTAAGCTTTTCACTCTCTGCTTCATTAGATCTACGCAGCTACCTTTGAACTTCATGCTGCGTGGTTTTTCTTTTTCTTTTCTTTTTTTTTTCTTTTTTTTTAAAACTTCGCAGCTCATTCTACAGAGGGTTCTATGAAGTAGGGCTATCCCGATAGGGTTTTATCCTACTTCCATTGACAAATCCAAGTAATGTATCTCCTGCCAACATGGCTAACTGAACTGCGCCACCATTAGTAACATGCAAAATAGTATATTGGCCAAGCCAATGCATTTTAAACTTCCCAGGAAGCTTCATAAATTTTCTATCATACACGAGGACTAGATCACCTACCTGAAAGGTCTTTCTCTTGATATGGCGATCATGCCATGCTTTTTCTCTATCTTTATGCACTTGCTGGTGAAATCCTGCAATGAAGCAATCTGCCTCCAGACCAACCAAGTGTAGAATCCTTTCTTCTAGTGCCTCTCGATCTACCATGCCTGTAAAAGCAGCTATTCTCAAGCTGGTAACATTGTACTCCATCGGCATTACTGCTTCCTATCCATAGGTCAACCTAAAAGGTGTATGGCCCGTCAATTTATTGCAAGTAGTCCTATACGCCCATAGGATAGCTGGAATGCGCAGGTCCCAGTCATCCCGATTGACATTGCATACCTTTTTCAGCGCATTCTCTAGTACCTTATTAAAATCTTCCACAGTTCCATTTTCTTGCGGATGATATGGCGTACTTCTTTGGTGGTGAATGTGGAACTCTTCTGTCAGTGCCGTAATAGTTCTGTTCAGAAAATGAGTGCCTTGATCACTCATCAGAACCTTCAAACATCCAAACCTGGTAAGGATGCTCTAAAAAATGAACTGTGTGGCAGTAACTACGCTATAGTCCTTCACAGGCTTTGCTTCTTCCCATCTGGTGAGGTAATCAGTTGCAGTAATAATGTACCTCGCACTAGTTATTTTTCCCAGTGGGTGATCAGTCCCACGAAATCAATGTCCCATTTCTCAAAGGCATGTAGGGTCAACTACAGATTTAGTGGCATTTCATCCCTGCGCGGTGGTGTTCCTATCCTTTGACAGACATCGTAGCTCTGGCAGTGTTCTTTCAATTCTTTGTGAATAGTAGGCCACCATAGCCCTACCCTCAATATCTTCTACACAGTGGCTCTTCCTGCATAGTGGCCTCCTGATGCTCCTAAATGTGCCTCAGCCAATATGAATGGTTTCTCGTGCTCTAGCACACATCTGCGCAACACTTCATCTGGTCCCAATTTGTAAATTTCTCCCGCGATTATGGTGAAGTCTATTGCTCTTACTACTAGTTTCTTCTTCTACTACGTAGTAAACTCTATGGGTGCCAACCCAGTAGTCAAAAAGTCAATGATATCTTTATAGTAGTCATCAGCAATCTGAATGGAAAACAACTGTGCATCAGGCAGATTGTCTTCAAGGTTCATAGGTTCTTTGCCTGACTCAATCCTCGATAGATGGTCGAGTCCTAAGTTCAATCTGCCCAACTTAACTACTATTTCAAAATCGTACTCCTGAAAGAGTAACAACCATCTACATATTCTTCCCCCTAACATTGGCTTATTGACCAAGTACTTTAAAGTTGAATGGTCAGTATACATGGAGAAGTGCACACCGAGCAAATAGTGCCTGAATTTCTGCAATGCATAGACCATAGCTGGACCCTCTCTCTCAATGATCGTATAATTATTTTCAACAGATGAGAGATTCCTGCTCGAAAATGCAATGGGATGGTCAATACCTCTCTCTCTTGGTTGTGCTAGTACAACACCCAATGCTATACATGAATCATCAACATGAACATGAAATGGCTTCTCCCAGTCTGGAAAAACTAGGATCGGTGCGGTTACCATTTTCTCTTTTAATGTATCGAAGCCTTGCTCACATTCCGCATTCCATATGAAGTGCACGTCTTTCTTCAACAGCTTCTCCATTGGCGCGGTTATCTGTGCATAACCCTTTATAAACTTTTTTTAGTGACCCGTATGCCCCAATGTGGTGCACAGCTACTTTACTGAATTCGGTGCTGGCAGGTTAACTATAACTGTGATCTTCGCAGGATCAGCCATCAAGCCTTGTCTACATACTATGTGTGCTAACAGAATACCATAAGGCACACAGAAAACACATTTCTTCAAATTCAATGATATCTAGTGTTGTCTACACTTTTCTAGCATCATTATGAGGTTTTCACAGTGGTTCTTCAGTAACCCAAACACAGTCCAATCATCAAAGTATGCTTCTAAAAATTTATGCATGAAATCTTTAAATGCTACGACCACAACTCTGGAAAAAATGGCAGGCGCATTCTTCAGACCAAAAGGCATTACTGTATACTAGAACGACCCCCATTCAGTGGAAAAAGTGGTCTTATGCCTATCCGCTGGATCAATTCTTATCTGATAGTATCCAGAAAATCCATCAGTGAAAGAATATGCCTCATTTCCTCCCACATTGTCTAAAACTTCATCTGTGAAAGGGGTAGGAAATTGGTCATGCATGGAAGCATCGTTTAATTTTCTGAGATCGACACAAATCCTGATTTCACCCTTAGTTTTCTTGTCTTGGATAAACATAGGGCTTATCCACTCAGATTCTTCAACCAGCTCGATGATCCCCGCATCGAGCATCTTAACAAGTTCTGCCTTGACGCTTTCTTTGTATCGAGGATTTAGTCTATATGGCCTTTGATTAATAGGATTCACGCCTGGCTTAAGAGGTATCTTCATAACCCCTAAGTCACCCAGAATACCTTTCATTTCTGTAAACTTTGTCGGGAATAAATCTTGATATTCATGTAGCATGGCCACGATCTCTGCGACCGTTTCTTCATCCCAGCAATCTCTGATAGATGTGAACTTCAGTTCTTCACTTGTGCCAATGTTTAATTTCCTCGTTTTAGTAGGTCCACTCATGTCTGGAATTTCTAGTGGAGGTCCCTCTACATCGCGCACACCCTCTGACTCAGGAATATTAATATTGCATGGGTCCTCCTCATCGCTTTCTTCTCTATTTTCAAACTCTTCAACTAGATTATAACATCCAAGGGCATGTTCTATCTGTTTCATCCATTCTGGCTGTAGGTTCAATGGTACGTTTACATCCTCAAAGAATTTCTCTTTGAGTTCCTCCAATGCCTCGTTTATGCTTGGGCATTCCTCTCTAAATATTCTTTCCTTGATGACCTACAAAGCATCATTTATACTTGGACTGTCATCTTCGAAACTGAAGCTCTTTTGGAAGTTCGCAACCAACATCGCCCAATCTTTGGTTCCTTTGCGCAACTCCGCATCCAGGTACCAGTTCTTTGGAGTGTGCTCCTCCAATGTATGCACAAATAGATGAACCCATTCTGTCTGCGGTCTCTTTATCCATTCTTCTGAACAAATCTCTATGTGATCCCTTGGACTTGTCTATCCATTGTACTTTCCCATGGTCAGCGCAGTGGTTTCCATGAATCTAATTTGCATCATATGCCTGCACTGGTCCCATGTGGTTAATGTCTACTTATGCAGAGCCCACCATCTAACAGGTGTCTCGCGCAGGGCCGCATCTAGTGCTGGTAAGCGATGCTCAATTGTAACTGAGATAGTATATTCTTGGATAAAGGAATAAACATTAGATGAACCATCGTAGGTGGTAATTGGACTTACCTCTCTTCCAATCCAGCGCAGTGACTTCGTAATCTGTGTGCATCTTCTGGGAGATACTTCATGCATTCTTTTCTGCAAGTTCTCCAGTCCTGCATCGGAATATGAGATGCAAGAACTATCACATCACCAGCTGAGTGTTCCATCCGCAGTGGGATTAATGTAATCAGCATCATTCATAGTCATTTTTTATATGCGGTCCAGGTCTTGAGCTCTGGATTCTTCTTGAATTGGCTCAATGTATCTTTCACCTTAGGAAGGGTCCAACGGTGCGATGACCCTTATGTCCTATCCTTCAAATATCATCTTCTTTATTTTTAGATTTATGATGGCGACGTTATCCATAGCCCAGTCAATTCCCAACAGTGTTGGATAAGGCTGACTATCATCCACTATCTCAATAACCTCGAAGTCTGCATGACTTCGCACTCCATCGATGTCAACAATGATATTGGCTAACCTTCCAAAAGGTATGACTTTCTCCTGGTTGGCCATTCTCAACTGTATGGGTGACTGATAAGCCTGAATAATAGGTATCCTAATAGCCTTTTTGCCACAGTAAAACACAGGATATGTTGAAGGAAATACACTTGTTTTGTGGGTTAATGATTTACTTTGATTATTTAATGAAGATGTTTTTAGATTATCCTTTTTATGCTTAAAAAGCATTTTTATAAACTAATGCATGAAAACGAGTATGTTGGAGCAGGCGCAGGTACACTAAGGGATAACACACAAATCTAGTTGAGAGATTGAAGGACCATGCAAAGCTCAGCACCCTATTTCCCTGACTTATAGAGAAGAACTCCTGTTCAACAGGATTGGCAATTAAAGCAAGTAGTTAGGCTAGAATTTGAGGCATATACATATGGACCTCTCGGGTAGCGAGGGGGTCTTGCTGCCATTTTGTAGAACGATCGTTTTACATTTTATACTACCGAGACAATTTGTGTTACAATCTATTTCAAAACCATGAAGTTACCATTTTGAATAAAGAATATTGATGTTGCTTTTACACCTTCGTTTATAAGTTTTTCTTACTCCTGATTGCGGGTTGGGGAGGGCCCCTCCAACACGTAAGTCAAGAGCTTTATTCTGTTTCAGGTATTTTTCCATTTATGCTATGACTTGATTTACTTCTTATCGTAGGTGAAGATACATTGATGGCATTGAATAGTATGGTTTTATTTCAGTTAAAAGATTACTTTCGTTCAGCATATTTCCTGTAGTTGATCAATGCTCATTATGTAGTTCGGTAGACTGCATTCTGTAGTCCTGTAGCTGCGTTCTACGCACGCATATTTGGATATTTGTTTTCATATATTTTCATATTGGTTCTAAAAACAATGATTCAAATCTAGGAACTCATGCATGTTTCCATCATTAGAGTTAGACCATAGATGTTAATTACTTTCAGTTCTTTGGTTTAATGATCATCACTTCAAATGCTTAATTCGAATAGATAAGATTGGTTACTCTTTCAGCATTAGGTATTTACATTGTGGATTCGGTTTTCAGTTTAGACTAAGATTTTAATATTCAGTACTAATTTCTTAGATTAAGATTCCAGATTTCAACATTCCATTCTTAGTATAGATTTACAGTTTTCATAGATTAAGTTTATTAAGCTTTCAGCAATTTAATTCATAGTATAGATTTACTGTTTTCGGCATGATTAAACTTCTTAACATAGGGACTTGTCATTCATAGATTTACAACCTTTTTAGCTCACCTTCTTATTGATTAGATGAACATATGAGATCTATACCAACACGCCAAACACAACAAAGACTATCCTCTAGAGCACATATAGTGTTAGCACCTCTTAAGTTTGTACGTCCCCCGGGTTGATAATTCAAGTAGGATCCTGGTCTAGATGCCCTCATTAGGCATCCATTCTAAGAGCTCACCAGTAATCATAGCAACTTTGGTCATCCCATCTTCTGCCATGTCTGTTTAGTCAAGACATTTACTTCAGATCCCAAATCAAGGATGATCTCATCCATCTCATAGTCTCATATCTGTGCACTAAGTCTCATTTCTCAGCTTGTTCTCTTATGGACCTTTATGTGATGAATTGCACTCTCGAAAGTCTCCTTCTCGCTGCTTGGTTCATATTGGTTCAATAACTTTTCTAATTCCACCACAGCATCTGCACTCTTCAATAGTTTCATGCAACTCCGTAGGAACTACGCAACAAAGGTGCCTGACTCTGTTGTGGCGCACTTCTTATCATATGCTGCTAGCATATCTTGTGTCTGTAGTACTTCACTGTGCAACGGGATTCTTGGTGAAGTAGGTGGCGGTTCTTTGAATATGTCCCACGCTTCTTCAAATACTTCTTTATTTTTCTCTAGATTGAAGGCAAGTGCCTTCCCAGTAGCTTTTCTGATCCAGATTGTTTCAACAGGAGTCTGCTAAGTATCAAACATCCCAGAAGTCGAAGCTTCTGCTCCTCTATCTCTTCTTGTTGCAGCGCCACTTTGTGTGACCACATTGATACTTGGATCCACAACCCTTTTCTCCGCTACGATCAACTGAATGTTCAGGTTCAGTGCATCTTCCTTTCATTTCTGCATTTATGTCGCTAACACTGGGCAGTCTTCAATAACATGATCAAAATATTTACAGTAATTACAAGTAGTGCATGGGTTGGTACAATCTCTAGATACATGACCTGGCTGGCCACAGTTATAACATATTAATTGACCTCGGCCTCTTCCTTGTGTTGGCCCGGCATGTCTTCCTCTCCTGCGGTATCCTCCACGGCCTCTATATGCGCCTTGGTCATACTGCGCATTCTCTTGTTTCGACTAATTTTCTTCCTAGACTTTGTATACTCCTCCACCACGCAAATGCTCCATGTCTCGCTTTCTTTCCTGCATGAGCTCATATGATCTACAGTTGGATTCATCATGTCCAACTAACTTACAGAAGTTGCAATATAGGTTCTTAGGAGTGCGCACATACTTCTGTATTAGATAACAGTCGATGTCCTCGCATTTTACAGATTTCACACCACGGCACTCCACTATTAAGGTATTCTTAAAATAAAGGGCAGTGCTCTCTAGTGTGCCCTTCTCCCTTACATCATGTACACAAAACTTCTTGTCTCTCTTGTTTTCCCTTCTTCATATCCTGTAGTTGTAGTGTCAAGGTCGCTAGCTGTGCCTGGATCTGAGACATTCCAGTGCTAGTCTCACCAATTGGTGAAGCCTCCAACTTCATCGCGATCTCCAAAGCTTATGCCTGCATAGAAACCTTCTGTTGCATTAACGGTAATCTGATATGGGGCAACAGCGCAGCTATAAACCATTCTTGGTGCTGTTGTGGTCCTATGAAAAAGTTGACTTGGTCTAGTAGTGTCTTAAATTTTTGGTCAAATTCCCAAACTGTTTCATTAGGCTTTTGCTTAATTTCCTTTAACTCTGTTATGCATTGGGATTCTGATTTTGGTTTCTTAAACTCGCTTAATAGCACAGCCTTAATTTCTGCTAAGGTTCTATTATGTCCCTGAGAGTATTTCATGAACCAATTCAAATCTCTGTCTCTGAAGGTGGTGATGAGTTGCGCTTGCTTCATAGCATCATCCTGAACCTGATTAACACTCCACACGGCTTCACATAGAAACCAGTGCTGCTCAAGGTATTCTAGACCCATTCCCTTAAACATCGGCAGTTTGATGTCGTCAGTCATCCTCCTTCTTGGTGGCACAGTGTTCTGGGTAGGATTAATTATAGTACTGCGTGGATTGTTCTGGGAAGGAATATTCTGAGACGAGATTTTCAGATTCGGAATGGTCTGAGACAGAATGGTCTGAGCACTTGCTCCTGCGATATTACTGGTAGTAACGCTCGGAAGATTAGGAATATGAGCAACGAGAGGGTTCTGAACTGACGGATTCTGAGAAAGTGGAGGTGCGGTATTCACAATCAACGGATTCTGAGGGGTAATAGGCTGATAAGTGGCTAGCAAGGGTGCGGTCTGATTGTTAAGCTCAGATGATATTTCGGTCTCTACGCGGATTCCATGCGGTCTAGGATTTTTCACAGTAGTATACTTGTATCTCTTTCCACTTCTCAAATTATGGGTTTCTTCATCAAAGTCACTATATATGCTATTTACCATGATAGACTAAAAAATTTCACTGCATTCTTAAAACGCCCTTCTTAGCTAAAAGAATTTTAATGTATAAACTGAGATTGTTTAGGTACTTACCTCTGAAACCTTTGAAAAACTCTGCTTCAGCTGCACTGTAGGAATTCAACGTGTCCACGACGAACTCTGTCACGAATCCTTCTAGTATACTGTTGACCCAAAAGTCCACTGCTCACAAAAATGGAATATCTATTGCTTTGAGCCTTGCAATGAGCTCCGGGGTCCACTTGGTAGGTACTTCTGGCAAGAAACAATTCTTGCGCTCTACAAGCCTCGATGACCACTCGTGTAACTCGTTTCCAAAAGATGCCCAGAAAATATCTTGAATATATTTCCACAGGTATTTGTTCAACCAATCTATGTTAGACAAATGCGGATGTCTATTTTCTTTCCTTGCAAAGTCTCTTTCTGTCTTGTCACACAAATCCCAGATTTCTTTCTTGTCTGAATGTCAAATTTCTGCAATCAATGGAACCTTTTCTTCGTCACACATCACTCTTTCAAGCACTCTATCGCATCACCGATTCTTAGCGTGACAACGGAACCATTTGTTGGCTTGGATAATTGATCTAGAAGTTTCCAATGTAGACCCAGGTTCTAGCGGTTCAAGGAACCAACAAAACCCCTTTTCAACGGCCCTTTCGGCAACAATCTGCAAACAGACTGAGGTCTCAGCCGAGGCAAAGTTATGGGGTGGCTGCGGAATCAGGTTTCCACAACCTGGTGATGCGTGTGTTGAACAGACTGAATAGCATCACACCATGGGGCTACGTTGCGCGACTGGTGACTGTGCGAGGTTCACCTTCTGCGCGTCCAATACCTCTACAAGCTGAGACGCTTGCACACCCAGTGTATCCTCAAAGACTGCACAGTTCGAAGGGTGTTTCAACGACAAGACAACGCAACTGACAACTACGCTTCCTATTTTATACTCAACTGATATAATGTCTTTCCTTAGGGATTTCTAGCCATTCATCTATCACCTTAAGTGTTTATCCAACTGACTCATGCATTCACAGAATTAGAAATACATGTGCATCTAACATTCAATCGCATGTGCGATACTTAACATATTACTCCCATCTTTACTCCTTATAGCGAATACATATAAAAGTAAAACACATAAATCGATAGGCAAGATCTTAGGCATTCATTGTAAGCAAATACGCATACTCAAACACATAAACAGTCACACAACATAGTATTTAACGTGGTTCACCCCTTGGATGGGAGCTACATCCACAAGAACTATTGTTATATTATCTTGGGAAGGGTACAACAATTCCAGTCTGCGCACTTAGTTGCAGACTCTCTTCTCTCTCAATACGCCTCAGTGCACGCAACTTACAGAGCCTTTACAATGTCTTTCAACAATACAACATAGTATCACTCAGATTCAGTAATTGCATTTCAACATTAACCCTTTCCCTTACAAAATGTGCCTTTTTATAGATCATGCCCGTAGGTCATGTCTTTACAAATGCATAGGCAAAAACCCTAAGGTTTCCCAAAACTAGTGTGGATACCCACCACCCTGCCTGTTGTCGTCGACAGCTTGCTCCACTCGCTTTGGCCGCCTTACTGGACCACTCGTGGCTCTAACTCCCTTCTGACAGCCGCAGTCATCAACAAAATGGTTACAACTGCATCGTGGCCTGTCACTTTTCGCTCCTTTAGCCTGTCATTGCCATCGACTTAGTGGCCTACCTCCTCAACTGCTTGCCGCCACTCTCTCTCACAAGTCTCTTTCCTCTTCCTCCGCTCTGCTCCTTACCAAAATTAGGTCGCTTTCCCGGCTCGACCTTCTCTTGTACTCTTTACCCAAAATGGCTGTTGCGCTGGCACTGCGCACCAACTAAACTGTGCAAAACTGATTCTGCAATCCAAACTACGCACTCCCCAAAACTGTGCCATCTGACCCGCAGCCCGAACTGTGCAGTTTCCAAAACTGTACTATATCAAAATCATGCCCAACACACGTTGAAGTTTCCAAATGAATTATTTGTCACATCGCCTTGTTTCCATGCTAGCCGACAGATGGAAAGGTGTGCAAATAATATTTGGTTGTCATGGAAAGATTTGCAAAGTCAGAAAATGTATTGAAGATTGGTCATAGTGCAATAATGCAACAAAAATGAACAATTGGATGCTGGAAGAAATAAACATGGAAGACAATTCAAACTAGAAGCAGATGGAACTCTGCAACGCACAGTAAATATGATAGGAAAATGGCATGAAAGATTGTGCAAGAAATGAAAAGTGTGGTTGATTGGTATGACAGGAATAGAAGATAAAGATAGAAAGAAGTGAGCAACTGTACATGGGGGGCATATCCTAAATAGCTACAGAAATAGCATTGAATGTATATATTCCAATATGACTGAGTTCTATGTAGCATTAACCCCAGTGAAAGAAAAGAGAAGAAAGCATAAAGACATGGGGAGTAATCGAAGCAACCAGAAGTATGAAGGCCAATGCATAACCAAATAAAGGAGAACCTGTAATTGCGTATTGAAGGAACATCTTTTCCATTAATGTCAAAGGGGGAGAAAGATCATGAAGCATGTGATCAACATAGAAAGATCATGCAGAGGCACAGAAATATCATGAAGCATGCGATCAATGCAGAGATGAAAAGTAACAGAAAAGTATTGATATGTGGAGTGCAAAGAAACAAAGGAGGAAAAATAGTGGAAGCATGCATCAGTAGAAGAGCTCTGCCTTGAAATGAACGGTAGCAGAAAAGCACTGACAACAGGATGCACAAATGAGAAAAGGCTCAAACTGGCAAGAACACAGGGGGATTACTGCAACAAGAACATATGAAGCACACAACTTCATGAGATGATTGACATGCATAGTTTCATAAGGTGTTGACATCAATGTCAAAGGGGGAGATTGTTGAACTTAATTGTCATTGATTCCAACTGATGTCATAGAGGAATCAGTATCCTTGTGCCAACTTGAAGAAATATATGAAATCCAGTTTGAAGAAGTATATCATCCAGCTTGAAGAAGTACATAAGAAGATCATCCAACTTGAAGAAGTACATAAGGTACATGTGCAAGTCCTAAGTACACCTAGTCATGCTATCTCAAGGCTAAGTCAAAGGAGTTGATTGGACAAGGTTCAAGAGTGCACAAGACTCACCAATCGGAAAGAAGTCTTGAAAGTGTGCAAGACCCGAAGTATGCAAGTCCCAGAAGTACGCAAGACTCACCAATCAGAAAGGAGTATGCAATTTGTTGAAGTGCGCAAGTGTACTGGAAGAAAGTGGCTGTCAAAGAAGTCAAGTACGCAAGTCCCACAAGCGATTGTACATCAAGGGCTCAAGACCACACACGAAGGGCCAAGTCCCACTAGGAAAATGACCAAGTATGCACAAGACCCACAAGATATGACACCTAAGTGGCGCAGATCTTGACAAGTGGAGGAAGCATGAAGTAAGCGGAACCGTGAAGCAAGGAAGAAGGGACACTACGACCAACTTTTGGACATACCATCCGCGCAGGACAAGTATAAATAAGAAGCCGAGTTGGAGAGTGAAAGTAATCTTGTAAGCTCGAGACTAGAAGATACAGATTTGACAAGCTTCTAATTCTTGGGGCATCAAGGGCTTGTGGAACCTGAACAATATGATCTAGCAAAGATCCAAGTGCACACGAACAAAAGAATAGAATTGTTGATGGTGCACAGGATGATGTGGTGTATCTATGATAGTTGTGCGAAGATAAAAATGCAGGATTATAGATGATGTGCAAGTACGTGAGAATAGAATGACAGTATCTCCAATAGCACGCAGAAAGTCACAAATGATCTAAGACAGACATAAATCACAACTAGCGATGCACGAAGCAAAGTAGTTTATTTGAGTTAGATACACGATAACATAATTGAAGCACAACAAGTGATTCGCTAAGTGAAGTACTCTATATAAGATAGATGCGCGAAGACAGACTCCAGAGTTGCAGTACAGTAGAAGACACGCAGTATGATGAGGGTAATCTGAGACAAGTGTGAAGAACTGAAAGGCAATATCGCAGATGATGCACAGAAGGTCACAGATTATTTAAACATAGATTCACAAAGACAGAAAATTTATGTAGTAGAAGGTGCGCATATTGATCTAATACAAACACACAAAGTCAAGATATTAGCACATCAAAGGATGTGCAGTATCAATTAAGTTCACATATGCACAAAATTAGAATGGTAGCACAACACATGATGTTCCTTATCTATTAAGTGTACAGAAACCGAGTGGTATGATGAAGAAACGCATAGTTTGTATGAAGTCAAGTGTGTAATGTTGATGTATTCAAGTGAAGTAAGTGAGACAACAACAACAAGATATCAGTTTACAGAAGGTGCACACAACATTGTGAACAACAGATTATCTGAAGAGTGCACGGATCAGAAGAACAACAAAGTAATATCTTCAACATTCATACAAGGGCAGCAGGACGGGGCAAGGAGCAGGGGGTTGTTGTATCCTTCCAGTTGAAGCCGGTAAATCAGGGAGTCGGTGCTTCCTTCAAGTTATATCCTGCAAAACCAGGGGGTCAGTGCCTCCTTCTACTTGGTGTTGGAGAACATCAGAATTTGGTGCTTCCTTGAATGTAATATTTTAATATAAGAGAGCATTATGTGGTTTCCCCCATCTGGGTTTCCACGTAAAACTCTATGTGCTCTGTATATTGTGCATATGTGGATGAATGCCACTGTTTATGGTGAATGCATAATTTAAGTTCAATTGATGAGAAGTAAAAATTGTTCATAACTGCGCTAATATTGATTCACCCCCCCTCTCAGTATTAATAATATTCAAACAAAGTGTTGGAGAAGGTAGGAGATAAAGCCTACAGACTCATTCTACCCCCATATATGTGCATTTACTCAATAGTGAATGTGGAAAATTTGAAACTCTTTGAACCATCCATGTTGGACCAAGAACCTGAGTAGGTCTTACCTTTTGTAGAGGACTTATTACCAGAAGTTCATGTAGAGTTAGTAGAAGATATAGTTTTGTATAAGAAACCCAAAACAACCAAACAAGGACAATATGAACTCTAGCAGGTTAGATTGAAAGGACAACTTCCTGGCAAGGCTAAATGGCACTCTAGGGACATGGTAGAAGAAACATTTCCTCACCTCATTTAGTAAAATATTTTAGAGACCAAAAGCCTCCAAAAATGGGGAGGTGTGATCCAAAATGAATCAATATATGATTTGTCACCTATTTGGTGCTTTTGGGTGGAACGATTAGATGAATTAGCTTGTAGGACCCATTTTAGGGGTAGGTCTTACTTTGCATATTTGGGGTCCATAAACGTATGAGGTTGTTTGAGTGATTACATGATGTTTTTTGGGGTCAAAAGATTACTAACAAATCTCATACCTCCTCAATGTTATTCTATACTTCGAGGGATTCCCAATGGTTCAAAGATAACCTCAATCGAAGTTCATATGAGGAAGCTATACCTCTTGTAACTTGACCTATCCTATTGACCACCATGGGACCAAGTGGGTTACACGTAAGCTCCCATTATCCACACATGTGGATCTGGTCACATTTGGACTTTCAAGAACATTCTATAGGGTCCAAAACCTTAACCCTAATAAGGAGTTAAGGCATGCAAAACCCTAAAAACTAACCCTAGATAGCTATCAGGACATTGATAAATATTGGGCCACTAGAAGAAGAAGGGGTTCCATTCTTAAGGTATTATTGTATTGTTCCATAGTTGATAAAGAGCTAGGGAGTGGATATTAGAGCATAACGTAGGAATCATGAGATCTTGTAGGATCCATATAGACCACATTATCATAGGTAACTCCATGGAGAGTACCAGTTTCTTTGTATTTGCATTGCAATTGGAGAAGAAGAGAGCAAGGCATAGTCCTCATTTCTAGTTGAGTTATTCCCCATTGTGGGATTCCCAGGGTATATATTGTATTATTTGTGTGAATGTGTTATTTTTCACTAGTTATTTTCCTTTTAGTTTCAATTTATTTTAGCATTTTATGATATTAAGTTAACAATAATGAATCTTAAATCTTAAATAAACACGACATAACTAAGAGTTTGCAAAGTTGTAAGATATGTTATGACGAACTATTCCATTGGAATATCCATGGCAGTTTATAGATCATAGATGGTGGTGGTTGATGGTAAAATCAATTTTTTTGTTGATATGGTATGGTGTTGATCCTATTTTTTTCTAAAAAACAAAGTTTATTATATGGTGGCATCGCATTCAAAAAAAAAAAATTGTGTGTTTCCATTGAGGCTGAGTATGGTTTCATATGGTATGGATGGGGAATAATTTTATGTTTTGTATATAGTTAAAATTGTTATATAGTGTATTTTTTTGTGTGAGTGTTTTATATATTTTGTTCTATATTTTAAAATATGTATAATTTATATACATATGTGTTTATATGTGTGTCCTTTTATATATTTCAAATATTTTTTTTTGACGAAATGCACATCCTAGGAAACCCTCTTAGCACTTCCCTTCATTTCGAGGAGGCAACTTGGGGTAAATTGTTCGATTGGAGTTTTGGCAACCTAACCCTGTAGGGACAACGAGTGAGGCCCATAATATTCATAGAGGAATCCAGCTTGGTGACCTAACCCATTTTTAGGGGTGGCCATCCTATGATACCAATTAGCTCCACACCATAATAGTGGAGTTCTATTACGTCGAGGGCATAGAGATTAGTATTTCATTATGTAGAACAGGTCATTGAATTGAGAAAATATTTATTTGAAACATATAGGGTATGCAAAGCCAAAAATAACTCGACAAACAAAAAATGAATAGATCAAGGTAAGTTTACCTTTAGAAAATAGACTGAAACCACATGCCAAATTGTGAAATGGACTGTGAACTATAAAATCATCAAAAGGGGTTTGAGGTTGTATTCCAATAGCAACAATTAAATTTTTGTAATTGAATTATAAAACAACTATTTTATTGGGATTTTGATAATAAAAAAATGGAAATATTAAATTTAGATGGACAATATTACTCTCTTCATCCTAGGACTATGCCACACATGTGGTGAAGAAAATTATTAGTGTTGTTGATGAGATCAAAAAGTCAAGGTTCAACAAACCTAAATTTATGTAACATGAGGCCGAAAGGGCGGGGAGAAAGGTATATTAAATTGACAAATTTGTAAAAACAGTTTTATTATTATTATTGTGGATATACATCTTGATGTTTTACAATATTATGTACTCTAATATGATATTATATATTGGTTAGATATATAAAATAAAATTGTCATCATCCAATTTTCCTGGAAATGCACGAAGTAATAAATTAGATTCAAACATGCTGCTCGATAAAATGCATATTTTTTTATTATTAAGAATTATGATCTATCATCTCATTGTGTTATTACTAGAGATGCATATAGAGGGATAAATGAAATTAGTATACCTATAGAGATAGCCAAGAGAGTAACATTTGGGGAGTGTGTAAATGTCCACAATATGGGGAAATTACAAAAAATCATATACAAAGGAAAATGTAGAACCATTGTTAAGAAGGAAAATAATTATTGTTCAAATGCGTTTTCCAAAGCAATGAACAAACTTGAAATTGGTGAAGTGATTAACCATGGATTTCATGATGGGGATTTTTTTTGTTATTAAAAGCATAAGTACATCTAGGTACTAGGGTGAATATTAATCCTCTCATATATATATCACTTGGTGTGGATTTTGATGGTGATTGGATTCATGTTTTTTATACCTAATCTTTAGAATCTCAAGATGATATTTCTCAGCTGCTATGTGTGGATCATGAGATGTTCATTTCTCATTGTGGAGAAGCATACATTTACTGGATGCTATCTGTGGATCATGAGATGCTCAGTTCTCATTGTGGAGAAGCATGCATTGTGTTGAGTGTAGATAGTGCAATCACAACCAAGCTTCTATTTGGTAAATCCCTACTAGATAAAATCATATTAAATTGGTTATTAATGTGGAATTTTTGAACCTTGAAAAGATCAAGTTAAGTTTACCTTTCGTAAATCACCCAAAACCATGCCAAATTGTCAAATGGAATGTGAAATGTAAAATTATGAAGGGGATTAAGGTCATATTCCAATAGCAACAATTGCATTATAAAACTATTTTTATTGGGATTTTGATAATAATAAAAAATGGTAATATTAAATTTAGATGGACAATATTACTTTCTTCATCTAGCACTGTGCCACACACGTGCTGATAGTGATGTTGATGAGCTCAAAGAGTCAAAGTCCACCAAACCTAAATTCAT
Organism: Larix kaempferi; assembly: GCA_027924585.1. NCBI lineage: Eukaryota > Viridiplantae > Streptophyta > Pinopsida > Pinales > Pinaceae > Larix > Larix kaempferi. Next base: position 16,315,143 of record BSBM01000362.1, read on the forward strand.
GTCACATGAGGCTAAAGCAAAGGACCTACAATCCTTGTTCGCATAGTATATGTGTGTAAGGGCTAGGAGAAAGGTATATTTAATGGATAACTTTGTAACAAAAATGTATTTTGGATGGATATAAATCTTGATCCTTTTCCTTTTTTATTATTAGTGTTCTATTTTATTATGATTTCCTTTTGTAAGTTAGCGAGGTTGAATTTGAAGCAAATGAATCATTAATGAATAGATAAAATTTGGCCTTAGAACCAAACAATTGACTGGTTCTTCACATGATTAGAAGTTGTTGTTTTGATGAAACACATTTTGAGGAGAAAGCTGCAAGAATTGAAGAATCTTTGAAGATAATTCCTTTCAATGATTTTTCTCTCTAAATTATTGTTGAGCAAGTGGATTGATGTCCTTTAGTTTTTGTTTTAGTTGTGTTAGAAAAAAAAAAATTTGAGATAACATGTCATAATATATCAAAAACTCTTAAGAGATTTCACCTTTACTAACAAGTTAGAGTCCTTTGCCACTAGAAATGAATAATATATTAGTGGCATATGAGAAATGGTTCAAACTACCTCCATTGGTTTGGGATTGAAGTTCAAAGCTAAACAAAATCCTTGTTTACACCAGATACATTTGACAAAATACATTGGTTTTGTTGAATGCCCTAAAATTAGAAATTAAATTTCAAAAGGTATGAGATATTTGTACAAAACTCATTTTTTTAACAAAATTTACCTCGACATCAATAGATTTGAATAGCTAGAAGGAAATCGAGTACTCATCAGGGGATCTTTGGAGGGTCGATGGGTAGACAAAGTTGTGGACTTGTTGTACGCTTTGTCATCATCATTGAAGGCCTCAAAGGCTTATTTTTCTTGGAGGATTAGTAGTGTGAAAAGTAGCCCATATATCTACTGAACCCTACAGAATTATACCTATTGGGTGTGGTTTAGGGGCTTAAATACCTTCCATACTTGTAAATATAGTTTAAATCACAAAATCGAGCGGCTCTTTGTAGAGTGGTTATGGTCCTACAAATGAAACCACAATTGTGAGAATTTCCTAATTTAAAGCATATGAATTAAAGGTAGCCTGGTTACCACAACAACGAGGGAGAGAAAGGTAGAACCAAGAAACTTTGAGGAAGAGGAGATTGATGACAACTGCAAGACGTGCGGATGGATAATGGTGGATGGTGAGGGATGCATCCATGATTTTCATGTGTGAAATGAAAACTCAAGCATGAAAACTATTAGGAAGTTGTCAAATCCATGCACAATAACTCCACACTAAAAAATTTCCTTACAACATAATAATAAATAAATGAGCTAATGGATAGTTGAAAGATGAGTTCTATGCATCTCTTGATAGATTAATAAATGAACTGACCTAGTGTATAAATGCATTTAGATTTAGAATACTCAGAGATTTAATCGTTTATATATACTTTGGCATAACATGTAAGATTATTTAGCCAAAGGACCCTAGTTTCACAAACTCTTGTTAAGCTAAATAGCTAACTAATCAAATCATATAGTGATTGACACCTTCTCCAAATCCATTCATCTTAGTATTTATCTATTTTTTAAGCAATTTTCACTATTCCAATATAGTCAAATGCAATACTAAGTGAAACATCTTTGTGGTAGAGTAGTTGATGTAACTATCATAACTCTCACTTGTCTTGGGTCGTTAACTTGTTTCCTTATGTCTAGGAAATGTAAGCTCTTCACCATTTAAAAGTAGTTTTAAGTTTTACATGTGGTATCAAGTAGTATCCACTAATTTTTAACTCTATATATAAACCCAAGATACTATATACTAGATTGCAATTTTATTCCTTCTTAAGAAAAGATTTTGATAATAAATTTATAGATAATTTGTTATATAGATAGATAGATAGATAGATATAAGTTTACAATATACCTATATATATATATATAGATATAGATAGATAGATAGATAGATAGATAGATAGATATAGATAGATAGATAGATAGATAGATAGATAAGTTTATAATATACCTAACATTTTTAAATGTTAATTGAAAAAGAAAATACATTATAAAAATATTTAACCAAAACCCGAAATTTATATATATTTAAGTTTTCCATTTATAAAAAAATATACCATTATGTTTATGTTAATATTAATATTAATTATAAAGTTACACATGTTAAAATGAAAAATTATAGTAAAATTACATTGATTAGTTTGAAAGTCAAGAAGAATTTGATTTTAAAAATTCTAACATACCTTTTTAAAGTGCATTGAACAACTTTGAAATTTTAAAGGGAAATTGTGATTGAAGTATGTAGTTAGCATACTAGCCCTAACAGCTATCTCAGTTGGTTGGGCACCAGTTGACAAGTCGTTTCCAAATCAAAGGTTAGGGGTTCAATTTTTGAACATGTTGGGGTCAGGTTCCTCCACTAAGGTAACTGATTCCTTGGGATAATTAGTGTCGCAGGGTAAGGCCCTTCGGATGGCCCCCCTAGTCGTCTTCCGTGAAAAAACAATTGTGGTTAGCATACCACTTGGCTCGTGGGATTTGATGTCGATACTAAGTTTATTTCGATGAGATCCTTAATTATTTTGAATAATGAAATGAATTGGATTTAAATCATGTGTTAAAAATTAAAATACTTTTCCAAAATTTATTAAACAATTTTAAATTTCAAAGGGTAATAGTGATTGAATTTTTTAGAATGTTATTGGAAGGTATGTTCTAGGTAGTCCAAATGGTTTATATGGAATTTGATCTCCATTAAGATAATGGGTCTATTTTTATGGGATATTTAGAGCTTTGATCTATATGGAATTTATAAAAATGACACCAATCTCTAAAGTGTAAACATTGTTTTTAGAAGAAGAAAAAATACTTGGAAATTTAAATCTATTTATTTTAGAAAGATTAAGTTAGAGTGTAAACATTGTTTTTGAAGAAAATAAAATTACCTGGAAATTTGAAGTTATTGATTGTAGAAAAATTAATTTTAAAGGATGCAAGCATAAAAAATATTAAGCTTAAACAACTCATGACACATATTGTTGTAAATGATTAATTGTAAAAATAAAATGGAGGATCCTCTAACACATATTCAGCAACAGAAAATCAAACAACCTCTAGTATCATCTAATCTCTTTGTTAAAAAGCATAGAACATGGTCTATGCTTTGATGTAAATTATTTATCCAATGTTTACTAAATTTATAATCTAATTTTTATGTTTAATCGAGAATTTTTTATTTTTGAGTTTTATTTTTTAAATTATTATATATCTATTCATATTATTTTATGGAGTAATCTAATCATCATGAAAATTGATAACAAATGTAAAATTTTTAAAACATAATCTACATGAAAATTGCTAACAACTTAATACTCATAACATTTTCAACATTTTCCTACTTGCAACTGCAATTCATAACACTTGAAACCACTCGAATTAACCCACCGTGATTATATATTTTCAAATATATATAACTATATATGATTTATATATATCTAATATATTAAAAAGAATGTAACTTTCAATCTTTATATTAAAAGTTTAATAATTCCCCTCTAAGTAATATTTGACAAATTAATACCATGCATTCCTCATTTGGAGGTAGGCATTTTCCTAGAAATAACCGAGGTGTCCATAATAGAGTGTAGAATGTAGCTATAACAACCACACTCAAAATTTATGCCAAGATTATCAATGGAATTTTTAGGAGTAACAATAACTCATTTTTAACCTAGAAACAAGTGTCAGAAGGAGGCCTAATTGGAGGCCTCTAGGGACAAATGTTAAGGCCCTAACCCTCATTCATTGTTAGTCTATTAGTCATGGTTAGGTCATCTTAGTGGTAGGTTACATCATGATCATTCTATCTCTTATTTATAATAAAGCAGATTCATTTGTATAAGCATCTAATCTTGTCTTATGCATTGGATGGATTGCAAAAGGAGGTCACCCCCTCGAAAAGGATTATTATTGATTGACTATTTATCATTCTCAAGTTGTGGAGATACTTTTATTTCTATTTTATGTAAATTTGGGGAATTCAGTCCATAACATTTGATAGCAGAGCATATGGTTATTGGCTTGGATCCTTGAAAATGAGTTATATTTTAAATTTCACTATAGCTGTCAGGGATGTTTCATACAACTAAATTTTCATGGTATTGAGATGGCATAGCTAAGTACCTATGGTAAAAAATTCTGGTTTACAATAATTTAGGAGATACAATAAGTGGAATTTAGGGTTTTTTACTAGTCCAAAAACTAGTCCCAAATAAGTTTTGTAGGTAGAATTGTCATATCAAAAGCTTGCAATATCCAAATTGAATGCCACCAGTTTCATTGGATATTAGACAAACCATAGTATTTCAATAAAAAAAAATCAAAAGCATATATGAAAATTTGGAGACATTGCATGATGTACAAGTTCACTATATTGAAAGGGAAAAAATAACAAATTGTGTGAAAGTTACCATAACATTACCTTGGCCTATTAGGATTCGCTCAAACCTCTGGCCTTCCAAAGAAGACATATCAAGCTTCTACATGCCCAAATTTCAAACTCATAGGATCTCAAATTGCAGATTTACCTCATATGAATGGTCGACCAACAACATAGTTTCCAAATTACGGTTTTAAAATGTATGCAACTTATAATTGACATAATTTTTTATTGGAATATATGTTTGAGGTGATTCAAAATTTGTGGTGAAGTCAAAATATAAAAGAAATAGAGATAAATATTATTTTTGGACCACGTAACAAAGGGTCGAGCAAAAAAATGATACGCCAATTAAACCTTCAGATATCTCAACCATGACTCATGAAGAAATATATAACTAGCTATCCAATTTGGAGAAAAAATTTAACAAAATGATAGGCCAACAACAAAGGTGAATTTGGCACACATGCAAAATGAAATATAATGGAAAATGGAAAATATTGATTAGAATATGGAAATGATGGATCAAAAGGTGGAAAAGTTGGAACATAATAGATCCAATCTCTTATAAACTCTAGAAGAGAGGCTCCCTAAAAGTGATAATGTGATGCAAAGAACTCAAGAATTAAATATAGATAGTATTTAGGTGGAACAACCTTATATCAATAAGCATATTCAAAGCGTATTTAACTCTAATATTGGAGCCAATCAGGGATGGGATCCTAAGGGTATAAACTTCCCCAAGGTGGAGTGAAGAAAGTTTGTTGGAACAAATGTCTTTATATAGGCGAACCAAATAGAGAAATACTTTGAACTGCATAATATTATGGATGATAAGGAAATGATTTACGCAGCAACTTTGTATTTGAGACAAAGTCATATCAATGGGTATTTAAAAGGAAGCCTCCTTCTTATCATTATACTTGCGGCTTATTTACAAGATACCTAGAAGCATAATATGGTATAGTTTGGGAACAATACTACTTTAGTCGATTGACAAGACTCGTGCACATAGGATATGTGATGTGAAATATTATAACTCAAAATTTCATCTATTCACCACCAGGGTGGATAACATAAATGAACGACATCTATTGGAAACTTACATAGGTGAATTAAACGAAGACATTAAACATGATATTGGCTTAAAACATATTGAAAATGTTACGAAATATATGGTACTTGTTATGGAAAAAATTGCACAAGTGCACTCTTCCACTTGGTGAGGGGCTAAGACTTGTAGGTTGTTGCAAGGCCTCAGTCCTTGGAGCCCCTTTTGATGGTTGGTGGTATTCCTCCAAGTGATTATGCAAGATATTGTTAGTGTAGTTCACATCCAAACATGAAAATATTGATAAAAATAAAATGAGATAGATGGGGGGAGAATGAAAACTTCAACAACAACCAAAGATATGCTAAAACACTCTTGTATTGCCCAATGGAATAGCTGTACAACACCTAGGAGGTGAAGACTTCACAGGAATCCAACAACATCCCTTAGGGAGGCCTTTCTTGTCCAAACTAAATGCTAAGTAGGAGGAAGAACAATGGAGAGAAACACTTTCCTCTTGATGGTAGGTGGAAAGCAAGCTTGGGAATGCTCACAATGGTAGGAAATGGTGGGCTATGAGGAGGCTCAAACTCAAATACAATAGCATAACCTTGCTCTAATTTATCTCTACCAAATGCATGCCAATGGCTTCCTTTTAAAGGCCAAGTGGTATCCATAAAACAACTAGATACAAATGTGAACTCTCCTCCTTCATGAACTAGTTCCAAGGTACACAAGGGGGGATGATTAATGCCGCCAAGTGTGTGAGGAGTCGAATTCTAATCGTTGGGGAGGATTGAGTCTTTAATGCATCGCTGGGCATGAGTGGTCCCGTTGTTTTGATAGTAGAGTGGCTTTCGAAGGAAAATCTGTGCGGGTGTAGCGTGGGCATTGTTCAAGTAACCTGTGCTATAGTGCGAATCAACTGTTTAATACATGTGCTACCCTTTGTTTTGACTGTTTCTTGGCACTTGTAGACTCATGTTGTGTTTTCGATCTATTGAGGATTCCTGTGGTGATATGCATTCTTTATTTTGATGACTCTTTACTGGATGAATCGCTGAAATGTCACATGTGTGTGACTTTTAGGCGTTAACGGATTCCCCCTTATGTATGAGGTTTAGAGGGTACTATAGAGTCGATAATGCGTCATGTTTTCTGTTGTTTCTCTCATGTTCTATAGGACGAAGCATATGTGGACAAAATAAGGTTCTCCCATGGGGGAAGAGTGTTGGTGACGACCGTTGGAGCTATAATAAAGAATAGTTTTTTATACAAGCGAGGTGGACATACCCATGCTTGTGAAATGTTGTCAACGTGATTATAATGAGAGAGGAAAAAGGTGTCAACTCTACTAGACTGTTGGGACATGGATGAAGGTGGATTCAATACATGTTAGAGTGAATGCCCCCAGAGCTGCTGCGAAATATTGAAGAAGTGGAACTGTTGGTAACCATGATGAACACACTATGGTGGGGGACTAAACTTGGTATGTAAATCTACCTGAGGGATTCACCGTACCGAATAGACTGCTATCATAATTTCCAAATGTGAACACTGCTACCTTCAAAAGTACGTTACCCCCTGATGTGATGATGTGTTGACGTCGAGCATAGGGGAAACCACCTAGTTAGGGAGCACTAATGACTCTCCCTACTAAGTTTGAGGTGATCCCTTATAGAGATTGAAAGGGATCCCAAGGTACAACTGCAACTATTGCAACTCTAGGAATATAATGTTTTGACATTGACGAGATTTGAAATATATGATAAGATGAGGGTCCTATCCTGAGAACCGAGATCATATTGTAATCAATTTGTAGATGGACATACCTGACACAAGACTGGTTGATAAGCATGGGGATCGTAACTTCCTTTGATCGATGTAAACATGGGGAGCGGGGACGACAACTTTTCTTTCAAGACAACACAAATTGAAATTGGTGGAAACAAACTGCGAGTGAAAGGGATTTGATGGAGACGCAAAATAAATGGTAATGGTAACCGGAAAAACAGATACTGCTGAACATATGGAGACTCAATATTCATCAATCAAAGGTGACCATGGGTTGCTTCCAAAATAATATGGTGTTCCCTCAATGTGAGGTGGTGAGGGAACTTGTTTGTACATAAAGAATATCAGTTGGGTCCCCACATTTGTGGGTGTATCGAGGGACCAATTTGATGATGGGAGGAATCCCCACGGTTTTGAGTGGATCGGGGGACACTTTCCAATAGTGAAGTGAGGGTTAATTTGCAAATGCAAAGACGGGTTCCCCATGAAACAATGCATGCAGTGTATGTCTGCGGGGCAACTGAATGGAACTGGTTATTTCAATGGGGAGGGGGCCCATGAGTGTCTTTGCAAGGGTGATGATACAAGGAATATAGTGGAAGGTAAAGTGCTCATGGAGGTATGAGGGGGCTCTGTGAATCATTCTCGTAACATGTGCTGAGGAATCTGACGTGTGTCTACTTTGTGGGGTAAATGCACAATTATGAAATGATACTCTAAGGGAGGGTAGTTTCTAGTTTGGTCAGATTCCTCGGACTTGTGGTGAGTCGACATCATGGGTGTCAATTAATGATGGGGATGGCAGTGGTGCACAGACACACGGGGGAACATGCAATTCATGAAAATGATGTTGATGGCACATCAAGGCCATGAAGGGGGACCCTATGGTTACCATCAGGAATACTAGGATATGCATTATAAACTGAGGGTAAATAGAGTCTATATGCCAGTTTCAGAATGATACATGCAGTAGGGTGCATGCCCCTTGTTGTTAGAGATTTGGAGTCTTGTCTGTATAGTGTACAAACAAGGAGATTTATATTGGCCTTATCATGGTCCTGCACATGCAGCGCACATGCCCAAGTGTACTAAAAGGCATAACCAAGATAGTGACAATGCAGAAATCGTATAACCAAAAAATCCTGTACATATGGGGTACTTGGATAGAAAAATAGTGTCCAACATTGTGGGTGGTCTGCATCTTCGTCAGAAGACGAGGAATCACTGCAAGTGAGGATACAGCTAACGAAGATTCAACATCGATGGTATCTGGTAAGGTGGTATTACATCCTTGATTGGTGACCTTTGAGGGGTTATACAGAGTGTATTGGAGAAAACTCACTATGGCTTGGGAATACCACAATAGACAGATGACTACCAGAAATATACTCAATTCTCAAAACAATGGTATTATAAATGACAATGTTAAAATAATGGAGAAATGTAACCAACCTCGATCCAATGTTTGATGTAGATCCCCGTTGGAGCTTTCAATCCGCGCACATCCAAGCACTTGTAATCTGCAAATTAGTCTTGACAACCAATATCTAACAAGTAAATGTGATATATAAATGACATTAACATTATCAATAACAATGGTCCATAATATCATAAGCAAATGTAACCTAATGTATAATAAATGACATTCACACCATGAATGGACGAGAATATGAGTATTTCTATTAATGAACAAGAAGAAGTACAAAGTGATACAACCTCTTGCCGGCAACCAATCTGAACCAAGATCTAGATCAATCCACTTGTGCCTCCACCACTTCAATCCTCTATGAAAGGAAAACTCAAACTAGCAAGGAGTTTGGAAGGTGAACATAACTGGTTCACAACTACAAGGATCAATGAGTGCAGACTCAAGATAGGGAAAAAATCCACTAGAGTGCCTTTACTCTTCTCTTCTTCCCCCCGTCCATAAGCCATATGTGTTCAATATATAGTCCTCTCAAAGGTAGGTGAAAGGACTCATCGAGACGTTACTTGGGCAGATGGAGAGCCAAAGGTCACCCAATGACCGCTTTTTGGGAGTAAAAAGTAATAAAATAGTGGTTTTTACCATTTTACTTGATACCCACGGGCTATAGGGATGCAACTCACAGGTACGCATGCTATAGTGATGCAAAATGTAGGTAGGAACAAAAATAGGGTAGACTGGTATCACTGAAGGATGAAAATGGATATGAGTCACTGAAATGGATCCTACAGGCCAAAGAATGTTGATTCTCACAAGGTGGAAGATTTCTGTGTAACAGATGCCCCCTAATGTGTGAGGTCAAAGACTGAAATGTGTTGCGATGGCCGAAATACATTATAAAACTCAGAAGTGGAGTGATGGAGACACAAGTGGAAAGAATGGCTCACTCGTCATAGTACAATAGTATCTCTGAATACATGTCGATATCGTACAACAATCTGATACAATGGCCATGAATAGGCAATACATAAGTAAATATATGTCACAAGTGATCATAGCCATGATCCCTCTACAGTAAGTTATGGTCTTCTGCTGAAAAGAAGACAACTGGTGCAAAACTGGAGGTACAAACTGCTGAAATCCGAGAGGTGATATCTCAGATGTAAAGTCAAATTCATATGTAGCATACTGAATGCCACAATCTCCTGGGGTCTTCTACACAAGTCTTCGACGGTGCAAGTCCCATCAAGTGAATAAAGGAGTTGGGGTCGAACCTGATGAGACATCATCTGATTACCGGTCATTGATGTATACCGTTAACAGACGTGAGATGACCCAGCAATAATGAAAATGGGCATCAAGGCACAGAGCACAATCATCAGAGTGTAAATAAATGGGTTGAAGTCGAACACTAGGATGAATCCATCGATCAGGGGACATTGATGTATTCCCAAAACTGTCAATGGCGAGAGAACCTGCCACTAATGACTGCAAGCCTCAAGGTACTCAACCAAACTCTAAGCCTCAAGTCCCAGAATAAATGAGTTGAAGTCAACAGAACGAGACTCACTGGAAGGAGAGCATTAAGGCATCCCCCATCAACCAGCACAAGGTACCAACAATGCTGAAAGATTTGGAAGATCTCGGGTGAAACGGACTGACTCAATAAGGATGGCCGACATGCAATAGTCAAGATATCTGAGGAGTGGCCGACACTGGTTTCAGGACTTCCTTTGAACAAGAGCATGAGCAGATGGATAGACTCAGGCAGCATAGACTTGACATAAACTGTGCAATGCAGGAGGCTTTATAGAGGGATCCATAATGACTGGAAGCTTAACCAATCAGTGGAGAAAACTAAGAAACAAGTACAGCTCCTAAGGCCCATCTATAGTCCTGAATCATAATGTACGGAGTGGAATGAATGCTCTGTTCAAAGGTGACACAACAGCTGCCAACAAGAAATAGTGACCATAATCCCGTCCGGCTTTTTGGAATATTTGAATTTTTTTTGTCTTTTTCATATTTGGGAAAAGCTTGAAAAAGAATAAAATTGCTTATAGTACAACAAGTGAGGGAACGAGTGTCAAATAGCTAGCAGACTAGTCCCAAGCAGTGGAACATACCTATGCTCAATGCAAGGAAGTGCGTGTAGGATGTGGACACTCGGGGGGGTGTTCCCTCAGGGTCAAAGGGTCATCAAATTGTGAAGGGAAAATATATAAGCTCTGCAGGGCTCGACAGGGAAAGTTCACAGGCACCAGGCTAACAATTGAGTAAGCGGGAGCCGACACAAGGCTCAAGCGGCATGCAAGATGATGCAATGCAATCACAACATGATATAACTGAGGGGAGTCCTTAAGGGAGATGGCCAGCATAAGACAAAGTAGAATATGAGTCTTCATCACAACGTCATGGCGTGACTACAAAGGACTCCCAATCCTGAGGACAAACAACGGCGTGGGCACCAAAAGCATAATGGGGCTCTAACTAGGGTACCCATGTTCGGGAAATCCCTACCACCACATGATGACACTTCTATAACAGTGTGAAGGTTCCGTGTCAGTCACGAAGCGAGGTCGCACCTAGGGTTTATGAAAAATGGTCAAAGGTCAAATGCATAATGCATGTGAAAATGGCATCTAACCTATATGCCAAGTGTGAAACGTACCTGTCGTAGGTGTGAAATGGGTCAGAACAAATCTCACCGAGGAAATCTGTTGAAAAAACACTACTCCATGACACAATATTAGTTCATAACGGCTCAAAATGGAAAAAACTATAGAAAAGTGGGTCCATAAAATTATAAATAGTAATAAAATTTAATAATTTTCAATTTATTTGCATTATTCACCATTTTGGAGTTAAGTGGTAAGTTTGCACCTGAAACTTCAAGTGTCGATCGTGGGAGCTACGAGCAACCATTCAGCGAACCGTCTGGAGTAGGTTAGTGGTCATTGCCATACCTTTCATTTAAGTGCTTTTATTTCAATTTTGGTTAGTGGGATTTTTTGTTTGGCCAAGCCCTAAATGGCTTTGGCGCTACTTGCGAGCTGTAAGTGTGCGGGTCGCGGGTAGGGCATCAAACGCGCAGTCAAAAAACTGACTGCCCGCGTCTACCCACAACTGTCTACAATCTAGCCCATGGGTACGGCTGTGAAGAAGTTTTTAAACATGATATTGACTAAAAATTTCTTGCTTTGCACTCCAGGATGGTTCTAGAGTGGAGGGAGAGTGAGAATGATGAGGTAGATGAGGCCGTGCGCAACGATTTGCAAGCACAACAAGCATTGCAAGCATGTGGCTTATATAAATACTGGAGTCTCGAGGACTTAAGGGCCCAAAACCTAATACTCCATCATTTGATCAACTACTGGGATGTGGATGATCAACACTTCATCCTCAATGGGAAAACACTGACACTGGAAGTGGAGGATATCTACTTCATTACCGGTTTGTACCGTAGAGGGGAAGTGGCTAGTCTTCGGTCACGGACCGTGGGTGGTGGGATCACTATGAAAGACTACATAGTACGGTATTGTCCCACCAACACACGACTAGCGGGAAGTCAAGTGCCAGTCAACCTCATAATGGATCTGAGTACAAATATCATTGTGGCAACTTTGGTGCGGATCATGGGATCTAAAGCACTACATCAGGCATCCAGACCGGTGATGTTTTATGCATCACAATGCTTGCAGCCTACTATATTCGACTGGTGTACTACTCTACTGGTGTCTATGAAGATACAACTGACGGAATGCAAAGAGGGGAAGGCCAAAAAATTTGGGTATGGTAGCATCCTCTGTAGTTTCTTCTTTGAGAGAGTTTCGGGACTTAGCCCGAGGGTGGATGTCTCTCCTCACAGTCTCCGAGATCCAGCCCTGACCCGGTGGGATGAGATACTGACCCGACAGGGTGGTGGCCGTCTAGCGTCACCATATACTGAGGAGTTCTTCCGCTGGTGGAACCAGTAGGTGATTGCTATCAAGGACTACCCCTATGCAGGGATATACTTCAAACAGGACCATGACATGCCGCTCCCACCAGGAACATCTTTCGGAGACATCAGTGAGTACTCTTTTGGTTTTGTGTTTTTTTAAATTTCAATGGATTTTTTTATTATAGTTGAAATGCAAAACATATTTTTGGTGGTAATATCATGTGCTAATGGGTGACTATTTGCTCGCAAACAAAGGCCCAATGAGACCCGAGGGCTTCTCGAGACATGGTCATCATGGTAGAGATGAGGTGGCAGCAGATGCTACAGCAGGGAGCACACTCCAGACGTCGCGGTGCAACATATCATGGATGGTTTCCCGAGTACCACTGATAGAGGTATCCCGACTACCTGAGGCTATGCAGCGCTAGGTAGTGAGTGTTCCTAGTGAGTGGGTGCGGCTACTGCAGCGGATGGCCAACGTAGTACAGTACTACTATGAGACACATCTCATCGAGGTGGCAGCTAGACCTCCTCAGAGGGAATAGATATCCCAGGGTCTCATCATTTTTTGTATCGATATGTATATTTTTGGGGGCTATGGGCTCCAGTCTTGTATGAAACTACCATTTTGGACATATTTATATATATATACAACTTTGGTTCTTGGTTCCACTATATGTGTGTATGGTACAAATGTATGAATGTCTTTGTATTTATGTGCTTCATGATGAATGTGACAAATGCCAATCTAATACATAGTTAGCGTATGCATCAGATATATAATTATGACTTCTCGGAATGTGAATATATGTAATGGAAACAAAATGTCTCTCCAAGAGTCGTACCTTAAGGAATATCCGTAATAATGTAGGGTCTCATACATGGTACTGCCCATTCAACTAAGACACAACTAGTTGTGAATCCAGGCGGACTTCTAAAGATTGGATGTCATGTGAAATGGCATCCCGAAGTAGCTCAACAATTGCACTATACTCAGCCACATTGTTAGATGTAGGACCGAGACAAGCACCTCCTGAGGAAACAACTAGATGGTCAGGTGAAAAGATAACCCAGGCAGCAGAAGCAAGCTACTGCGTATGTCGGCTAGCACCATCCACGAAACCTAAGAATGTAGGACATCCCGCTGACATCTGTCAATCAAACAGAGGCTAATCAGCAGACCCGACAACCAAAAAGGAAACCTAGACTATGCACAGAAAAACTATACAATAGTGTACCAAAGTATCAGCCTGAACCAAAGATTCAATCGTAATACCGCTTGAGGTAGAGCCTATTTCTAGGCTCCTTCAAGACAACTCCCTCATAATCTTCTAACTCATAAGCTCCTTTTTCAAGGACACACCTCACAATGTAAGGACCGTGCCACATGGGATTGAACTTGCCTGCTCCCAAGGGTTCTTTAGCTTGGTCATACAAGAATACCAAGTCACCTTCAGCATATTTCCAGGGACAGACAGACCTATCATATTGAACCTTGACATGACACTTGTTAACATCAATGGCCACAACGGCATCTCAACGATGTTCGTCAAGTTGCTCGAGGTGTACTAAACGTTGCTCAATCTCCGTCATATCAGGGAGGAGCTCTATGGATAGCTTGAGCGAAGGGATCTCGCGTTCAATCGGTAAAAGTGACTCCACACCATGAACTAATTGGAATGGTGAGAACCCGATGGCAGTATTAACTGTAGTTCGATAAGACCACAAAGCAGGATATAACATGATATTCCAATTGGTCTTGCTTTGTTGGATGGTACATTGGAGAATGGTCTTCAAAGATTTATTTACTGCTTCAACCTAACCATTCGCTTGAGGATAGTAGGAAGACGAGTGTTCCTGACGAAACCCAAGCTTGAGAGACAAATCCTCCATCATCTTATTTTGAAAATGACTACCATGGTCAATGACAATCTCTTTCGGGATACCAAATCGAGTGATAATCTGGTTGAACACAAAATGGGTTGCAGTAGCACCATCGGCTTTAACAGTAGGCATGGCCTCAGTCCATTTGGAAAAATAATCCACGGCCACAGTAATATGATGATGCCCCCCAGCCGAAGCTAGTTTGCAATCCATGAAATCTACCCACCACTTAGTGAAGGGACCAACAGTGACGACCGGATGGAGGGGCGCTGGATGCGAGTGTATGTTCCGAGAAAACACCTGGCAAGGGTGACATCTCTTCACAACGTTAATACAATCTTTAAATATAGTAGGCCAAAAATACCCTGCTCGCATAATACGCTGGGCTGTAGCAAGCCCGGATAAATGACCGCCACATGCCCCCGCATGGCAATCATTAAGTACCCGTTTCGCTTCTTCATGAGTCAAGCAACGATGGAGAATGGAATCCTTTCCTTGGCGATACAAAGTGTCACCGATGATAGTATAATCTTTAGCGTGATGTCTCACACGTCGTTGCTCGTCTCATGAATAATGCGGAGGAAACTTCAAAGTTTGGAGATATCTAATGACATCCCCATACCAAGGGTCCTCGGTCAAGATAAGAAATAAGTGTTCATCCACAAAGGAATCTTCATGAATGACATCCTCATCAAGCCGTGGAAGGTCCGACATAAGCTCAGCAAACACCAATGATTTCACTGATTTTGCAGAAGCAAACTCGAGATCAAATTCCTGAAGGATCACAATCCATTTATTATACTTACCCCCAATAAGGCGTCGTGATAGCACAAACTGAAACGGATTGATATGAGCTACAACAGTGGTTGTTCGAAGAAAAATGTAATGTCGTAACCGCTGGACTGCGTGAACAGTCGCAAGTGCCAACTTTTCTATGTGGGTGTACCTTAGTTCAGCATCTGCTAAATTTCAACTAAGATAACAGATAACATGCTCAACAAGCGCATCATCTATCTGAACCAAGACCATGCCAATAGTCTCTTGAGACACGGCCACATAAAGAATGAAATCTTGTGTAAAGTCCAATGGACTAAGCACAGGGGCCGATACCAAAGCTTTCTTAAGGGTGTCGAAAGACTGCTAGGCTCGCTCATCCCAGATAAAAGGTGTGTCTTTCTTCAATAGGCGTGCGAAACCTTTAGTAATACTAGCATAGTTAGCTATAAACCGACGCAAAAAAGTAGCTCTCCCTTGGAGGCTCTGAAGTTGAAATAGATTATGCGAAGGAGGCAACTGAAGTATTGCCTCAACTTTGAGAGGATCGACTCTAATACCCTCCTTCGAAACTATGAATCCTATAAGGCAACCAGTCCTAACAGCGAAGATGCATTTGTTCGGATTCAATCGAATTTTGTAGTGGATACATCATTCGAGAATCAAACGGAGGTGCTTGGGGTGGTCCACTCTCTTGCGAGAATGGCCAGCAAGATCATCCAAGAAAACTTCCATAATCTTCTTAAGATCGTGAAAGGCATAGGTCATGGCTCGCTGAAAAGTGGCTCCGGCGTTCTTGAGGCCAAAGGGCATTTTCCGGTATGCAAAAGTTCCCCATGGACAAATAAATGTCGTTTTATGTTGGTCCGCGGGTTTGATTTGAATCTGATTATAACCTGAGAATCCATCCATGAATGAAAAAATCTCACTTCCCGCACAAGCATCCAATATTTGATCAATGAATGGCGTGGGGAAGTTGTCTTTCGGACATGCACGGTTCAAATCTCTTAAATCAGTGCATACACAGATCGTTCCTTGCTTCTTATCCACGGGAACGTGGTTTGACACCCATTCAGTAAGGGGAATGGGGTAGATGAAACCAACTTTGAGCAGTTTCTCCACCTCTGCCTTAATAGCAGCTACCTTCCTAGGGTTCACAACACGTAAGCATTGTTGAACCGATTTAGCATCAGGATACGTTTTAATCTCGTGTTCAACAATGCGGGGGTCTATTCTTGGCATCTCCTCATATGACCAAGCAAAATCTTCCCGGAGTTCAGTAAACAAATCAGTGTAAATAGCAATCTCTTCAGGAGTGCAATCGGCACCGATGTAAAAATTCTTAATCTTTCCAGGAGTGTGGGAGATGTTGATCGAAGTGGTTGGTGAAATATTGGCCATATTCCCCTCCAAGAAAACATCATGCGACTGCAAAAGAGCCATAGGGTGACCAACCATCTCAGCTAGAGTCATCCTAAACTCCTCCTGCTCAATGAGCTCAAGGTTGGGAAAGAAATAATATCAATGGTGCATATCTTCCCAAGGCCTCTCACTACCACACATGGCTTCGAGGATTGCTTCATCTGATGGCAAAGTATCATCGAGGCAATCGTGAGAGCAAGATGAGTTGGCTGCCCAAACTGGCAGAGTAGCGGGATCTTCTTCAATTGTCTGGGAAGAAGAGAGATCAGGATCTGCAGTGGTTTGTTGGATGTGATCATAAGTGAGCTCTGCTACAAATAAAGGCATAGACATCCTGATGTGTGCAATGTCTCCAGACATAGAATCTGCGGATGGAAAAATCCATGGATCACCACAATAGGAAGTCCGGAATGGCATACTATTCAAAGGAGGAGGCGCACTGCCGGAAATGGTTCCAATAAAATTCACAGGCACAGAATGGTTAAAAGTTCCCATCAACAAGGGGTACATTCCAACACCTATGTTCCCAGCTTCCAACTGAGAATCAGAAACTTGCGGGACTACTGATCCCATGGATGCTGTGGAAGGAGTGCCAACATAATCCAGCTGATCGATCGTCACAATCTTTCCTTCATGGGGAAAGTAAATAACTCGAAATATAGTAGATGCGACAGCCTTCATAGCGTACATCCAGTTCCGACCCAATAAAAGGTTGTAGTCGATGGGTGCATCAACCACTTCGACTTCAATAGGAATGGACTTACCTCCCAAGGAGACAACAAGGGAAGGGATAATTCCATGCGACGTAAAAGATCTACCGTCAAATGCAGTGAGTGTAGTTCTAGACGCGAGTAGGGGAGGAGAGCCAAGAGCTTTCCAACAAGTTAACGACATTACTGACGTGGAAGCACCTTCATCAACCATAGTACATTTGACGAAGCTCTTAAGGCAAACCACCTGGATTTGAAAAGCCACATGGTAAGGCAAGCGAGGTTGGACATCAGTAGTATTGAACTTGATAACACTAGGACTTCCCCCATCCTGAACTCCTAACACACTCAAAAGGGCATGCTTCTGAGAAGGACAAGCTTGCAAAACTTCAAGAGCTGACATGGCACACGGATTTTGGCCCAAATATTCTACGATGGAGTAGTTATGGGCGGCTCGAGCATTAGGATTATGCGTGGAGCGCTTGAGAACACCTTTCAGTATCCACGGCATAATAGAATGCTTCTCGATATGCAAGGAATTATCAGGAGGAGGGGGACGCTCATTCCCCAAATTCGGTTGTGGTGCACCATAATCACCTTGACGAGTAGCAACACAAACCTCCGACTGAACCATATTCACACATCCATAACCACTAGTATTGGAAGAAGACATTGTCATTTCATTAGTACCATAACCAGTGGTGGGAGCATGCGAAGCCATGTTCTGGTGATGAGGTAGGGGATCCTTTAGCACAGCTGGGCTCTGTGCCAAATGCTTCGATGCTTCTTCAATATGAGGACATAAGTGAGTAAGATGATCCTCCCCACAAAGCTTGCAAGGGAATTTCACCTTATGCCTAGGTTTACGATCCTCACTAGCATTACCACCTTCCCGAGGAGGGTTGGCATTCTCTTTACGAGGATTATTATGATTGCTATTGTTATCACTTCCATTGTTTCCACCCCTATGATTATTTCTCCCCTTTTTCTTACCACCAGGCTGCTGGTTACCCGACGGTTTCGTTGATTGCACATTGTGTACATCAGATGACGGAGTGGAAGTGGACAAGGTGTGAACCTGTTCGAGAGTAGACTGGTTTAGCGACAAATTTTGCATTTGATTAGCTACCAAGCCTATAGGGCGAGTGCATGCAGACCCCATGATGCCATCGGCATGTGGTCCAAGAACTGATGTGGGCTCATGTCTTGTTCTCGGTGCGTCAGGAATAATGTCATACAAAATGCCAAACTGAGAATAAAGTGGATCTAACTACTGGACTTTCAAGATAGCTTGTTCCTCAGTCACAATGCTGGACATCGAAACATCCTTAGCAATGTATGGGAGTAAATACTTAAGGAACCATTCCAACAGGAACTCTGGAGGAATGTTGGCTTTCACTAATCTCTTCCGCTGACGCCACTCTTGAACGTGGTCATAAATATGTGTGCCCTTATTCTAACGGAAGGTGGACAACAACTCAGTACCAGTATCATAACGAACTGGAAACTGGAAATGGTCTAAGAAAACCAAATCAATCTTGTTGAATCCCCTATAGGTGTTTCCGGGCAACTCCACATACCACTTCGCGACTGCCCCTGTGAGGGTGCGTTGAAATAGTCGTAATCGAATGGAATCATGATTCAAAGAGTTGGAGGAGCACCAAAGGTGAAATGCCATGACATGATCTCCCAGGTCCTCACCACCTTTCCCCTCAAACTTTGGAATGTCCGAAGGGAGCTTGGTAGGGACCGGGGGCCAAGTAGGGTTGTGACACATTGGATCATTCGTGAGCTTCGAAAGATCTAGGATATTCAAGTGTGCAAGGAACGGGAGCTAAGGCTGGAAAGCTTGATTATAAGCCCCCATAAAAAGGTTGGTTGAAAGGAACTATGTTATACGATGGACCAAAAGCTTGACCATGAGGATTAAACTACTGATACTGAGGACCTGACGGCCCATAAGCTTGCCCATGGCCATAAGATGGATAACCTCCCCCTGCCTGACCCATTTGAGAGTAAGTAGGTATATGTGCGTTTTGAGCACCATATTGGGGTGGTGGGTGATACTGGTGGCCAGCACCGACTGTGTTGTAGTAAGGGTTGCCACCATGGGTATGGGGCATGTATGTACTATTCATAGTGGGAACCGTGTTGTATTGACCGTAATGGTATGGTATGTTCCCACCCCCAATATTAGGATTAGCTTGAGTAGTCGTGTGATGACCATAAGCATGAGAAGTATTCCCAGGTCCAATATGGGTGTGACCAGTAGCAGAGTTGGTGGTGTGATGTCCATGTGTATAGGAAATATTCCCACCCCCTACATTACCATTACTAGTGGCGGCGGTGGACGCAAAAGTATGCGGTATGTGTCCACCCCCGTGGTTGGGAGGAACGGTATCATGTGCAAAAGTAGTCCTGGGTTGACGAGTAGCAACATGTGTATTAGGTGGTGGATGGCGAGTCGTGTTTCAAGCAACATTCTGACTAGGTTGGGTATTCCTAGGAGGTGGTCGCGTTCCAACATTAGCATGGTTAGGAATATGACCAGTCCCCATACTATGTGAGTGGGTGGACAACATAGTGCCCCCAGTGGGTATAGTACACTTTGACTAGTGCCAGCATGAGTACCAACCATAGCGGAAGGTTCGACAATATTGTGACTAGGCATACCAAAAGAGAGTGCGGTGGGGTTGACCATAGGGCCGGAATCATCATGAGTCTCAGGCCTCCTATATCTAGTATCGCGTGGAAACGAAGGAACGAAAGGCTCGTCCTGTTCTTCCTCCTCGGGTAAGTCGGGCATCCCGTAAAGATAATTATCCGGATTCGAAGGATCAAATGGATCCCGGTCAAGTGGATTAGGCCAAATAGAACCAGGTTGAGTCTCAAGTGGATCACCTCCCCAATCCTCACGAGGAGTCTGGGGATCAAAAGTATGTTCAACTCTACCCGAAGGAGTAGAAAGGTCTTGCCCGATATCGAGATGTGCAGCCATGTAGTCCTCAACGTAAGTCACGTAAGAATTTGAAGACTCAGAGGGATCCCTCCGGTGTCCTCTAGCAATATGTTGTGTAACCAAAGCTGGCTTTAAACTAGCCAACCGATGGAACCGGCAGAGAGTAGGGCTCCACGCCACGTTCTCTCCGGAGAGAGACATAGCATCTCCTAAAGGCCAACTATCAATCAAAAAACAGTAAATCAAAAGCACACACCTAGGGAAACTACAACCAAGAGCAAACAAACAGAGTGGCTAAATGAGCTCCCGACACTAGAGCCAGTATGTCTCACATAGGAGAGGCTTGAGACTCCCAAACTATAGCCGGAGGTAACAGAATCAGTTATAGAGACACCTAGGCTTCACTGTGTCGACAAGGTCAAGTCCACTGCAAGAACAGAACTGTGTTGTCCAATCCCTATCTGACTCAGGACACAAACAGCATAACCACTGCAAGTACCCTGTGTGATACCTAGGTAAGGCAACTATGTTCACCGCAATATAACCAATGCTCAGGGGGAAAGTCGTAGGTGGGACCTGTCGTATGGGCAGGGTAGCTAAGCACAAAGCACAAGAGGACAAACCTTCGGTACCCCCAGATAAGAACAAATCCTGGATATATCTCCCACGTTCAGCCAGTATCAGAGGGATATCTCCTCAACCAACCTTCTGTGACCTCGTTCTTAACTCTGGATTGAGTAGAGCTTTCCTGAGAACACTGATCTATACCATGGATTCCTCCACTCCCTGGTCAGACACCTAATGTTTCGTTCAGTAGTCTTGGATTATTAACTCACAATGATCTATTCCAAGACTCTAAACCTATGCTAGTTGGTGTACCCTATAAATAAAATAAGTCTAATCAATTTTATGATTAAGCATTAATTTTAGTGGATGTGATTACTCAAGGGATATGGTCGTGAAACTAGTGATGTGTAGACTCAATAGTATGCAACATCGTCCAATCCTAGACTCATCTATCCAATAAAACAATGTCACTAATATGCAAAATCAACCAACAATTCCGAAATAAATATGCAAACTTTTATCTTTTCAATGCACAAGCAGAACCTAAAATGAAGGAAACAAGCACTCAATGCAAAATGCAGTACATGGAAATAAAATATTTTTGTATTTTCTCTTATAAAGAGAAAAGAAAATGCAAAAAACTAAATCAATATTTTTGTATTTTTTCAATATATATGGAATGAAAAAATGCAAGCAAAATCCTACTATTCAGTCACTGAAGTGCCAAGAAGATCACTAAGACAACCCAGCAGATCCTAAACAGCAAGACTCAGCCAAAAGAAAGAGCTCAAAAGGAAGAAACCAAGAGGCTAAAACCAAAGATTGGTAAAAAACCAAGAAGGCTCAACTAAGAGAAACGAAGAGATCTGGTCACAACCAAGGCATGAAACAGTCAAGAAAGAGGCCAACAAAGACTCAGGAATCAACCAAACTCACCCAGTAACAACCAATAGCCATAAACCAACAAAAGCTGGAGTTACATGCTACTGTCGAAGGAATACTTGCGGGTACCCGCGAGCAGTAGTGTAAACAGAGGCGGGTATACGTGGGCAAAACTAAGCCAGCCCGTGGGTGAGGAAAAGCAAATGGTCAAATAAAGAGTCCAGAGGCTCAGAAAAAAAGAAAAAAGAAAAAAAAAGTTTTCTACAGTGTATCTTAACGGCCAATCAGTGACACAGAGCTTCGATAAACAGCAACTCTAATTATGGACTAATGCTCAAATTTTTTTTCCCAAACATGGATGTTTTCCCCAGCGGAGTCGCCATTTCTGTATTGGAGAAAACTCACTATGGCTTGGGAATACCACAACAGATAGATGACTACCAGAAATCTAATCAATTCTCAAAACAATGCTATTATAAATGACAATGTTAAAATAATGGAGAAATGTAACCAACCTCGATCCAACGTTTGATGTAGAGCCCCGTTGGAGCTTTCAATCCACGCACATCCAAGCACTTGTAATCTACAAATTAGTCTTGACAACCAATATCTAACAAGTACATGTGATATATAAATGACATTAACATTATCAATAAAAATGGTCCATGATATCATAAGCAAATGTAACCCACTGTATAATAAATGACATTCACACCATGAATGAACGAGAATATGAGTATTTCTATTAATGAACAAGAAGAAGTACAAAGTGATACGACCTCTTGCCGGCAACCAATCTGAACCAAGATCTAGATCAATCCACTTGTGCCTCCACCACTTCAATCCTCCATGAAAGGCAAAATCAAACTAGCAAGGAGTTTGGAAGGTGAACATAACTGGTTCACAACTACAAGGATCAATGAGTGCAGACTCAAGATAGGGCAAAAATCCACTAGAGTGCCTTTACTCTTCTCTTCTTCCCCCCGTCCATAAGCCATATGTGCTCAATATATATTCCTCTCAAAGGTAGGTGAAAGGAATCATCGAGACGTTACTTGGGCAGATGGAGAGCCAAAGGTCACCCAATGATCGCTTTTTGGGAGTAAAAAGTAATAAAATAGTGGTTTTTACCATTTTACTTGATACCCATGGGCTATAGGGATGCAAATCGCGGGTACGCATGTTATAGTGATGCAACATGCGGGTAGGAACAAAAATAGGGTAGACTGGTATCACTGAAGGATGAAAATGGATCCTACAGGCCAAAGAATGCTGATGCTCACAGGGTCGAAGATTTCTATGTAACACGAAGGGGTTGTAATTGACCTTGTACTCTCATTAGTTCGAGACGATTTTGACATTCGGCATGCAAAATGGGGCACTGAAAAGATTAATGGGTGTTTTTACCACAAGATCGACAAGGTCTTGGTATGCGTGGATGGAAGAGTTCTTGGTGTTCTTGAGTGTTGATTTTCTCCATGATGCATGCGATGGCGTTGGGAGGGAACATATGGGTGGAGTGCCCACATGACGAGCATTCATTGTGTGATGGTTTCGTCGTAAGTTGAGACTGGTCTTGCGACATTACATGCTCTACCACATTGTCTGCATTTGGCACAACTTCTATGGGAGGGGTGACTGATGGTTCCACCGATGTGGTGATCACAATAATGGATGCCACTTCTTAGTGTAACAAGGGGGGTTCCTCAATGGTTACTTGAGTGAGATGAACTATAACTAACACCTCTCGATATCGAGGGAGTTCGGGGAAATGGTGTGTATAGTTCCCATGCTAAGCACATATGGAACATGTGTGATTCGTACGCAATGTTTTGGACTTAGTTTTCGGCGAGGGAGGTGTCCCCCTTTAACCACTGGTGGAGCGTGGGTGATGCTAACGGGGGTTTTAAGCACATTCCTTAGCTCTAGGATAGAAGGACATAAGTTGGTTGTGTGGCCTTGCTTCCCGCAAAGAGAACACGATGGTGTGACCCTTTGGGTGGGAGTGTTGAACATTACTTGGGATTTTAACTCCTGATGGTTGATGCCCCCTGCTTTAGGCTCCGCGCTTTCTAATGAATTAGATGGTGGGTTAGGTAATAGGGGACCTTTGAATTTTGGTTGTTTGGTGCCCCCATTGGTGATCTTAGCGATGACCGATTGTGGTGTATTTGTGGATGTCATAGGTTGGGCTGTCGTAATGAGACATGTTATGGCTCTTACGGCTGTACTAGCTGAAACATGGACAAACTCATAATGGAGATTGGTTTGGAATCCATTTTTGGGAAGGGTGGTGTAAGGTACCAAACTAGGATCCCCAAAGTTATCCCCGGTAGAGTTAAATGAGCCATAACTGGCGTCCCTTGTACACCCATGGGAGGATACAGGAATGAGATTTGAAATATCGGTGGGACCGATGGACTCAAATTTTGTTCGATGCCATGGATAAGCGGTGGTGTCGATGACGGTGTTGAGGTGGAAGCGGCTCCATTTTCAGCGGTGAAAATTGTGCACATTAGGCCATCACTTGATGTAGGGATTTTTGGTGATGGTCCCAAATATACTCCAAACAAATTGGAATCCTTATACATATCGGGGCATATGTCAACGTATGGTGGATCATCTCCTAATACAATTGGAAGGACATTGTCGGGGTTGCTTGT
Organism: Larix kaempferi; assembly: GCA_027924585.1. NCBI lineage: Eukaryota > Viridiplantae > Streptophyta > Pinopsida > Pinales > Pinaceae > Larix > Larix kaempferi. Next base: position 16,339,664 of record BSBM01000362.1, read on the forward strand.
GGTATTAGGGTCATAGTAGTTAAGATAGTCGAGAGTAACTACCTTTCCAACTAAGGGAAACATCATGATGCAGAAGACTGAGGATGCTACCGCCTTCATGGCATACATGTAACTACGCCGCAAGAGGATGTTCTAGTCAAGTTCAGCATCGACTACTTCGATATCGATTATGACCATCTTTTCCCCCAGCTCTATGGGGACATTTTGGTACAATCCTCTTAGTTGGGATGGTCCCCCATCATATGCACAAAGAGCGATAGACGAAGGGACTAGCTCAGGAGATCCTAAACGTTTCCAGACTTTTACGGACATAACGCAAGTGGATGTGCCTTCGTCAATGATGCAGCGATGGATCATAACGTTTTTTATCATGATTGGGACTTGGAATGTGACTGAAAATGGTATTCGTGGATCACCTTTGTCAAGATCAAAGGCCATGATGTGTGATTCAGATGGATCAGCCGCACCGAGTGCATTGAGTAATTCCTTTCGTTGTGTTGGGAAATACTGTAGCACTTCTAACGTGGACATGGTTGTCAGGGATTGAGCCAAGTCATCCAAAATACTGTAATTGTGGGCGGCTTTCATGTGAGGGTTATTAGTGGTACGCCGAAGTGGAAATTTTGGAATCCGTGTGATTTGTTTGGTTTTCGGTCCAAGGATCTGTAAAGCCCCCCCTCGCCAGAGGCAATAGAAATGTCTTCCACTTGGGGGTGGAAGGCCCATCATAACCTTTGGATCGCGTTTGGAGGTTGGCGTCCAACGTATACATATTTTGGAAAGATCCATTGTAGGGTGGGAGAGGGTCTTGTTCTTGGGTAACTACCCCTTGATTGGAGAAGGGTTGTTGTAACATTGTTGTTTGTGGTTGGGGAGGATTCACTTCCTTAGGAGGGTTTGTCACCATCTTCTTTTTAGCCTCAACTAATTGTTGGCAGTCGGGGATAAGAGGACAATGATGTGTGTAATGAACATAATTGTTGCAAAAGGAGCAACAATAATTGGTTCTCAGGGGAGGATTCTTCCCTTGTTTGGTGGGATTGTTAGTCACTGCATTTGGATCACCTATATTCGGGTTTTGTTGAGGAGGGGGATTTCCCTGGCTGCTCATTTTGTTTGTTCTTACCTTTCTTATTCCCCTGATTCTATGGATTATGGGGGTTTACGGCATTCAATTTCTCAAATTGTTGAGTTTGTTGAGTGTAAGAAGGTTGGACTAAGTTAACCCCCATGTGGGGGCAGGTTGGTGACTAGTTGGGAATGGGAAAGGATAATATGGGTTATACCCTAGTGGTGGGATAAATGTTGTTTTCGCTCCATACGAGGTGAATGTAGGAGCGACTTGTGCCATTGGCAGTTGATGAACCATCATTGTTTGGCTAATGTTGGGGTGAGTCGGACTATACTTTCCATAATAGAATTGATCAACTGACGGTGTTGGTACCGGTGTAGGGGGCACCGACGCAGGTGGCATGGATGGGTAATACAGAGCCATGTTAAATGGCACCGAAGTGGTAGGAGGAACTTTTCCTAGATGGGAAATGCACCCAATAATCCCATTCACCGAATGTGACGAACCCGAAGGTGTAGGATCCAAATACCGATCCCGGGGGACATCGGGGAAGATTGTGTAAAGGTAGTCAGATTGTGCGTATATAAGATCAAAATTTTGTGCTTTCAAAATGGCCTCTTCCTCACTTTGTGGCATGGAGGTGGCGACATATTTAGCTATGACAGGTTGGAGACATTTGATAAACCAATCCATCAAAAAGGGAGGTTGTATTTTGATCTTGCATAATATACGGCGTCTCCGCCACTCATGGATATGGTCCGCGATGTGAGTGGAAATATTTTTCTGAAACTCAGTGAGAATTTCGAGGCCTAGATCACGTCGGATTGGTAATTGAAAGTATATTAGAAATGCAGTGGCCAATGTCGCAAATGGGAATGGGTGCCACTTTCTAGGTTTATGTACCATTTTGTTGTTGTTCTGATTAGGTTACGTTGGAATAGGTGAAGCCTCACGGGGTCATCCACTATGTTGTTAGATGAACACCATAAGTGGAAATACATAACATGGTTGGCAGGATCATCTCCCAGTTTTCCTTCGAATTTGGGAATATCGAAAGGAATCTTGTCTGGCATAGCCGGCCATGTCACATCATGAGCAATGGGGTCATTTGTTAGTTTGGCCAAATTAGGTAGATTTAAACTAGCCATAAATAGTAAGGTAGGAACAATGACTCTTTCCATTGTATGTGGGATATGATTTCCATGAGGGGGAGACCCGGGTGGTGTTGTAAACAATGGTTGAACTCCTATGAGAGAGGATGGGTCAAATGGAACCAAGGGATCTCCATGGGGAGAATCCAGCGGGGTACTGCTTCCGATGGGGGAAGAAGTGTTGCAATTAACAGTTTCTCCAAGGGGAGAAAATGTACCTAGAGAGGCTTGGCCTCGACCAGATGATCCTATCAATACGGCCTAGGAACAACCTCGACTTGAATTCCCTCTGTGTATGATACGGGGGAGGTGTAAAAACACCCCTTGAGAGAGGGGATAGGCCTTGCAGTCTACGAGGCTGTCTTAGGATGTTGTTTGTTCCTCAATGGTGAAGGATTTATGTCAATATAAGAGTGATAGTGGAATAAAGACAATTGAACAAATGCAAAAATATGGCAACCACAACAGATGCAAAATGGGGCGATAAGTGAGTGATATGTGCAATATTGGTTTTAGTGTATGAGTTCCCACATGTAGGTTATTTTTATTACGAGTTAGTGAACTTGTAGTTTAAAAAGAAAATAAATGTAAATTCCATAGAAGACCTGACGTCCTTCCTCTCAAATGTAACTGTGTCTCCCAAAAGCACAATTGATGGTGATAATGGTATCCACGCACCAATCGACTAGTGGAGGTAACAAAGATCTAGTTCTATCGGCGATGGGGCCAATGATCCAATAAAGAATAGTTGGAAACACCTCCCAAAGGCAATAGCTAACTTCAGGAGTCAATTGCACTCACAATTGCTCCTTGGTGATATCCTAAGTTGGGCCACTAAGATACCTTGCGTCAAGTGTGGATCAATGGTTCGACATGCAAGGTATAGTGTGCTCTCCCTACAACAAGCTGAGTGGCTTGTAGGGGAGATCAAGGAATCTATACCTCTACATTCACCTCCTTGGTCACAGCGCATTTCTGATCCGGGTTTTCTTTTAACACTTGCTTATAGCAGGATTTTGTAAGTACCCAAAAAGACAACAATGCTATGTTTCAAAATATGCCTAATGAAACTAGATTGGCATTAATGGATTCCTATCCCAATCAATCCTACCTGACTAAAACGTTGTTTTGTGACCTCCTATGGAGGATTTTAGTTGGTTAAGACAATTACAATGTTGATTTTAAGGGGTTTGTATGTTGCACTTATGGAGTGTAAGAGGGGTATTTCACAATCCCTACCTTTTTTATTCACCAAGCTCACATGAAGTGCGAGGTGAAGAGCATACTTGGTTTGGAAGAGTCTTTAGGCCTCTTATTGTGTGCCAGTGGAGCAAACACATGTGATGAAAGAAAAAAATGACTTTATTGGCAAATTAACTAAAAGATTATATCAAGCAATATGTAGTTTTTAACTCTAAGAGATGCTCGTGGTGCTTTGCAAAATCAAATATTCTAAGTAATAGACAAGTCTGCAATGGAGGTATTTCACACTTCTCACCCTTTTTCTGATTCACCAAGCTCACATGAAGTGCGATGTGAACAGGATACTTCGGGCGACAAGTGACTTTAGGTCCTTGCTTGTGTGCAAAAAGTGTTTTCTACACTAGCAATACTACTAAAAACAACATGTCAATTGATGCATAAACAAGAAATGGTCTTCAATACTAGTGAAAACAACGGGGCTTGTTGAAAGCCTCTAAGTTGGTTACCTAGTTAAGTTTCAAGAGAGATGTACTCTTTACTTCCTAATATTGGTCTAGGTGCACTAATTACTAAAAAATTAAGTAATTGGGTGAATTAGCCTTAATTTAAGTTCACTAGTAAGCAACCATTGGGCTGCCAAACTAAACTATGAAATAAAAGGAAAATAATCAACAGTAGAGCAGCTAAACTACACTCTATTGCATGGACGACCCAGGTAAATACAAAACAGATGCACGGGTAGCGTGGGTAATGCACTAACCTACCACGCAGATGCAATGAGCGGTGTAGTACAGGTTGTGAACTGATAACCTATGCGTATGCACGACTGTCAAATTCTATTCCGCGATGTTAACACGGCAGAGACATCGGGAACCACGTGGCTGTGGGAAAAAATAACCTATGGCCATGATGGGGCCAAATTCTGGAAGCAAGAGGTGGAATACATGCTCTCCTGCAAGTGAGAAACACCCAGAATAAGCTACTTAGCATAAAACAACCTAGTTTAAAAATAAATGAACAAAAATAAGTATGGTCACCATTAGAACTGTTATGGAAAAATTGCATAAGTGCACTCTTCCACTTGGTGAGGGGCTAAGCCTTGTAGGTTGTTGCAAGGCCTCAGTCCTTGGAGCCCCTTTTAATGGTTGGTGGTATTTATCCAAGTGATTATGCAAGGGATTTTTAGTGTAGTTCACATCCAAACATGAAAACATTGATAAAAATAAAATGAGAGAGATGGGGGGAGAATGCAAACTTCAACAAAAACCAAAGAAATGCTAAACCACTCTTGTATTTCCCATTGGAATTGTTGTACAACACCTAGGAGGTGAAGGCTTCAATGGAATCCAACAAACTCCCTTAGGGAGGCCTTTCTTGTCCAAACTAAATTCTAAGTAGGATGAATAACAATGGAGAGAAACACTTTCCCCTTCATTGTAGGTGGCAAGCAAGCTTGGGAATGCTCACAATGGTAGGAAATGGTGGGCTATGAGGAGGCTCCAACTCAAATCCAACAATATAACCTTGCTCTAATTTATCTTTATCAAATGCATGCCAATGGCTTCCTTTTATAGGCCAAGAGGTGGCCATCAAACAACTATATCCAAATGTGAACTCTCCTCCTTCATGAACTAGTTCCAAGGTACACAAGGGGGGTTGATTAATGCCCCCAAGTGTGCGAGGAGAAAAATTCTAATCCTTGGGGAGGATTGAGTCTTTAATGCACCACTGTAGGTGAGTGGTCCCGTTGTTTTGATAGTAGTGTGGCTATCGAAGGAAAATTCACACGGGTGTAGCGTGGGTCAACTGTGTAATACTCATGCTACCCTTTGTTTTAATTGTTTCTTGGCACTTGTGGACTCATGTTGTGTTTTGGATCTATTGAGGATGCCTATGGTGAGATGCATTCTTTATGTTGATGACGCTTTACTAGATGAATCGCCAAAATGTCGCATATGTGTGACTTTTAGGTGTTAACAATACTCACTTGTCATATTCAGGCCAAGAATAGGACTACTCACAACTTTACTAGTAGAACATATGGAGGTGGTAGAGATAGAATTGCTCCTCATAAGGAAACCATGCCTCAACCCACTCAACTATCATTAAAGGAAATGGATGAAAGAGGAGAAAAATGATTATTCCTTGGTTGTTATAGAAAATGGTCCAAAGTACATAAATGTCAAGAAACAAAAATTTTTACATTGGAAAATAACGAGGAGGAAATAGAGGCATCCACACAAATGGGTGAGGCCTATAACCTGTGAACCAAAAAGAAAAGAGCAAGGAGAAGATGTAGAAATTTTACACAACATAGATCTCTACATGTGTGAAATATTAGTTCATACAGTGGTAGGTGTGTCTGTGCCTAAAACTCTCAAGATTGCATGATGCATTGAGAATCAAAGGATCATAGTACTCATTTATTCAATTAGTACACATAACTTCATTGATAAAAGATTAGTAGAGTGCCTCAATTGTTTTCTGTGTCTAGTGAAAAATTTTGGGGGAAGTATTGATTTTGGTGGGGAATGACATAACATTAAACTTAGTATAGGATACTATAATTTATCAAGCCTCGTGTATGTCATTCCTATTAGAGGAGTAGATGTTATTCTAGGGATTTAATAGCTTAGTATCTTGGGTACGGTTTCTACAAACTATAATGAATTATTCATGATATTTCAATTGGATGGAAAACAATAAGAACACAAAGGATTAAAATATCCACCCTCTCAATTCATCAACTCTAATAGAATGGAAAAACTCCTAAAAATTTTGTACTGGAGTTATTGCTAGAATTTAGTCTATGGAAGTGAAGCATGAAGATGGAAATATTCCAATTGACTTAAAATGTACCTTGGAAAAGTACCATAAAGTCACCTTGAATTTGGGTTGATATATGTTTGCATGCAATTCTATCATAACCATATACCAAACTTTGTTAGTTAAAGGCCCAAGTTATCAGGGATTATAAATGTTGTTAGTTTATAAGTAATTTGCTCAAGCTATTTTAAGAGTTATATTATTTCAAATTCTAAATATCTAGGTGTACATTTCGTTTTTAATACATTACAATTCTCCAATGATATATCAAATATTCTATCATATGGAATTTATGTGGAACTTCCCATTAACAAGATAACATCCTATATAATGATAAAATGCCAACTATATTTCAAAACAACCATACAATGATGAACGATGTTTTCATTGAGAGGTGATTCTATAGCGCAGGTGGGTGATATGTGTATATTAAATTGGGCAAATATAAATATGATTACCAAATAGATCCATATTAAATTTTACAACTCAATATTAAAGATATTGTAACATCACTCCCCATATCTTGGCCCAATATAATATTGTACAAAACTAAAAATAAATTATTAATAATAATAATACTAAAAAATAATAATTATTGAATCTCATTTGTACTTTTCTTTGTTGTTCCTCTTTATATTTGTAGTCAATGAATTTGTATGTTACAAGCATTGTACATAGAGTCATTAGGTTCATTTACAACCATATGTCCAAGATCATGATTAGGTGAATCTAAATTCATATGTTACAAATATAACATCAATTAATTAAAAAAAACTAGTGACCTCATTAAAAATGAAAAAATAAAAACTAAAAAAATAATCATTATAATAAAACTAGTATCCTAAATTTATCTCAACTCTCATCCATCAAGTTCCCAAAAGGATGAATCTCTAGATTTACAAACCTATCCTCAAATTTTACATTAAAAAATTACACCTCAATGGATTTGATCCATTTCGATACTTATGTTACAAATATAACATCAATTAATTAAAAAAAAACTAGTGACCTCATTAAAAATAAAAATAAAAATAAAAGAATCATTATAATAAAACTAGTATCCTAAATTTATCTCAACTCTGATCCATCAAGTTCCTAAAAGGATGAAATATCTAGATTTACAAACCTATACTCAAATTTTATACTAAAAAAATTAAACGTCAATGGATTTGATCTCTTTTGATACTTAGTAGATCCGTAATTAAAATATATATATACACTAACTTGTCAATTAAAAATGAAATATTTTTCTCTCATCAATAACTCTTATGAAATATAAATTATTTTAAATATATATTTTACTTAAATACATTTCTCATAACTCTTCTTTATTGCATGTCCTATTCCCTCACAACTTTTGTGATTTCCCTTAACATTAGCAAGCATATATTTAAATAAATAAATAAAATTATCGGTTGTATCTTTGTATAACCATTTCATCCCTTTACAAGGCCACTCCACTAAAAATGTCCTTATTATTAATTATAATGAAATTCTTACTATCAATGCAAGCATCTTCAACTTCTTAATAATTATTAATATTATAGTAATGAGCTTCTTCCTATCAATCCAAAATCAATGAACTCCCTAAGAAAAGGAATAAATAGCATGCACTTTTCTTAGTGAATGATAAGTTATCCACTATATAACTTTGCATAACTTTCACATGATTTGTTATATAATAGATAACTAAGAGTGATTGTTATTGCTATATTTATGACTTTCACATGATTTGTTATATAATAGATAACTAAGAGTGATTGTTATTGCTATATTTATGACTAGACACTCATATTAACTATAATTATTAATGAGCTTGTATTTTCTGTGTGATCTTTCTTCATCACTGTGAAGGACCACCGATACAGATTTTTTTTGTTTTGTTGAAGAGGTTTATGGGTGGAGTTAGGTCAATTATTTACGATATTAACTTCTAAGAAGATAGTTTACAATGATAACTTCGTTGATGCCGAGAGCTTGAACACTGGTGTCGCTGTCACTGTTAGGTTTTGCCCTTCGTGGGCTTTCAGAGGTTGAGGGTCATGGAGGATTCGGGAGAGACTCCCAACCCTCTGCCTCTACCTCCTGATGTTGAAGCTTTCAGAAATTTGGTTGCCTCTCAACTGAAAAAGAAGCCGTCAGATCTATCTAATTTTTTCAAACTCTTGGAAGAAATCCCTGAGGTGTCCCTCCCTCCAGAATATACGATGAAGGTTGCACTCTCATTAGCAGACAGAGCTTTGGTTGGACAGTTTACTGGTTTGTGGCCCTCCCCTAAAACTACTGAATCTGGTTTAGGGGTCCATAAAAACTGGAGACCCTTAATCTCAAACAGTGTCACATCTTACTTCCTGGGTCATGGTTTTTTTCTCTTTGAGTTTATCTCTAGAGAGGATAGAGATCTGATTTTTTGAAATGACCCCTATTTTATGGGACCCCAAGGGATTTATCTGAACTGTTGGAATCCGAATTTTGATCCCTCGGAGGATGTCCCAAATGTTTTTCTTGTTTAGGTTCGACTACCGAATCTCCCAGTCCATTGTTGGAACTAGGAATCCTTGAAATTCATCGGGAATACATTGGGTAAGTTTATAGACAAAGCAAACTCCAAAGACCAGTATGAGTGTGCACGAATATGTGTTGAGGTAGATCTTGAAGTGGGGTTACTAGAGGCCATCAAACATAAATTTGGAAGCTGGACACATCTACAGAAACTAGACTATGAGCAGTTACCATTTAAGTGCCGAGGGTGCCACGAATATGGGCATTTTTCCAAGAGTTTCCCAAAGAAACAACATCAGAGAAAGAAAAAGAGGAGGGATGCTATCAAACCAAGAAATCGAGAACCGACCTAAAAGCATGTGTCAACAGCCAGGATATGGGAAAAGGAAAACATAACCAAGCAAATCCTAGAACTTTTGTTAAGGCAAAAGTAAATCAGAGGGACTCAAGAAATAGATTTGCTTTTCCGGAATCAGGGTCAAAGGAATTTGAGGAAGAGGACTCGAATCCAATACAACAACTTGTCTCGAATCATGTTCAGCAGTCAGATCCTGAGCAGGCTACCCCTTCTCCAAATGGAAAGCTCTCATCCCTAAGGAACAGAGACTCTTATGGGGAAAACTCGAATGAATTGACCCCAAGCTTGAGGGAGGAATAACAAGACACATAAGACTCGGGGGAGGAAAGGGAAATAGAAGAATCGCATCTCACAATCAGAAGATCCACTAGAGGAAGGAAAAAGGTTAAGGAGAAGAGGGAAATGGAAACTTATAAGGATAAACTGCAAGGAAAATAGCCAACACTAGAAAAGATGTTGGTCAGAACTTCAAATTCCGTTAAAATACTAGGACAGGGCTCTAAAGGAGCCACCATAAAAAGTAAGTAATGAATATAATATCTTGGAATTGTAGAGGGATGGGAAGCAAATTAAAAGAAGATTCAATGAAAGGGTTAATACGATCTGAAAATCCTGACATCCTTCTCATCCAGGAGACAAAAATCGAGAAAGTGGATTTCCTCCAAAGAAGTAAGCAAATTTGGAAAAAAGGGGGATTCTCTGCAATCTCCTCAAGAGGAGCTTCTAGCGGTCTGGGTATTCTTTGGAATGACTCCTCAGTCAAAAAAATATCAGAAAAGAAAAACACTCATTGGATTTTTATGCAATTTCTCCATCAAGAATCAAAAGAAATAGTAATCATTTTTAACATCTATGCCCCGGTTAACTATGGAGAAAAAAAATTGTGTTGGGAGTCAGTACGGGAGGTTTCTGAAGAAATCCCACTGGAAAATGTCATTCTGGCAGGAGACTTAAATCTAACTCTCTCCACTTCAGAAAAAAGAGGTGGTTTTGTTGTGAGGGATCTGGCTAGAGAATGGGTGGAGGAGTTAATCCAGGACTGGGATTTAATTGACATCAATCCTACCAAAGGGAATTACACCTGGACAAACAAAAGAAATGGACCAGGCCACATCACTACAAGGCTAGATCGTTTCCTTTTTCAGAGTTACTTTTTGTTGCTAGGGCTAGATGCAATCTCTTCCATTCTTCCATTATGGGATTCTGATCATACACCTATAAGGCTGGAGCTAAATATACAAAGAAATATGGGGCCTATCCCTTTTCATTTTATCCCTATTTGGATTCATCATAAGGATTTTTTAAGCAAAGTGGAAGGTGTGTGGAAGTTGCCAGTCCAAGGCTCTCCCTTCTACGTTTGGTAGGAAAAGCTGGGAAGAGTGAAAAGGGAACTCAAACTATGGGAAAAGGGGACCTCATCTCCACGGAAGAAATAAAGACAGCTCTAAACCTTTTGAACTCTCACTGGATGCAAATGGAAAGCATTAATATAACAAATGAAACCCTAAAAATAGAAGAGAATTTGCAAGCAAGGGTTCATAAAGCTTATTTACAAGAAGAAGAGTACTGGAGACAGAAATATAGAAGCCTTTGGCTTCAAGCGGGAGATAGAAACACTGAATACTTCCACAAACAAGCTAAAGCAAGACAAAGGTTCAATGCAATCACCGAGGTCTCAGTGGGAACCCAAACTATCTCGGAATTCTCTAACATAAAAGAAGCAGCCCACCAGCACTTCAAGGCTCTTTATACTGAAGAGGAAGTCGTAAGGCCGCCCTCTACTCTGTTGGATATGGTGCTTAGTAAGGTCATAGATCGGATGAATCAAAAGCTAGTATCCCCAGTCAGCAAAAAGAAAATAAAGGAGGCACTTCTAGCAATGAATCCGGACAAGGCTCCTGGTCCAGATGGCTATACTATTCATTTTATCAAAATTTGTTGGCATACAATCAATAAGTATATCCATTAAATGGTGCTCAAATCCCAGGCCTCTCTTAAACTGGGGGGAAGTACGAACTCCTCCTTTCTATCCCTAATCCCTAAAGAAAAGGGAGCTAGTTTCTTCAGCAGATTTAGACCAATCTCTCTCTGCAACATAGGTTATAAGTTGATCACCAAGGTTATTGCTAGTAGGTTGAAGCTTATTCTCCCGGATCTGATCCCGAAAAATCAAGGAGGATTTGGAAAAGGGAGACAAATTGTAGATAATCTCATTCTGGTTCAAGAGGCAATCCACTTCAGTCTACAAAGGAAAGAAAAAGGAATGGTGGTAAAATTGGATCTGGAAAATGCATTTGATAGGGTGAGGCACAGCTTTCTATTTGATGTCCTTAAGAAGTTCGGGTTTGATGATCGGTTAATAATATGGATCAAGGCCTGCATATCAAAACCATGGATCACCCCACTGGTCAATGGAAGAGCAAATGAATTCTTCAAAGCCTCTCGTGGGATTCGACAGGGATGCCCTCTCTCTCCCATTCTTTTTGTTATCCAAACTTTTGTTTTAAGTTTTCTTTTAGAAAACAGAAGACAAGATCAAATACTCATGGGCCTCAAATTTGCAAGAAGAGTTCGAGATTTAAATCATTCTTTGTTTGCATATGATTCTATTCTCCTAGGAGGCGCCTCTGTGCTTAATGCTAGAACTTTCAAAGCTGATCTAGATAACTATTGCTCTGCTTTGGGAAGTAGTGTGAATGCAGGTAAATGTCAAATCTTTGGCTAGAATTTGGCAGGGCTAGAATTGAGCTCTATAACAAGAATCTTTGGGTTTCAAGGCACCACTAACTGGAACTCGTTCAAGTATCTTGGACTCCCAGTCTGTAAGAATGCGCCCAGGAGAAAAGATTGGCTTCTCTTGGTGGACAAATTCAAGCAAAAGCTGCAAGCTTAGGGAACTAATTGGCTTAACTTAGCAGGAAAATTGGTGTTGATTAAATCGGTTCTTCTAAGTCTTCCCACTTTTCAAGGCTCTTTGTTGATGGCCCCAACTGGAATTATTAGTGAAATGGAGAAGATATCAAGATTATTCTTCTGGAAAGGAGGGAGAAACAATGAGCGTAGGATTCCGCTGGTAAGATGGGAAAAAGTCACAAAACCATTTTTGGAAGGAGGGATTTAGAGAAATGACTTAAAATCCCATAATATTGCACTTGGAGAAAAAATTATTTGGAGGAAAATTGGAAATAATCCGGGTTGGGCTCAAAAAGTTATGTGGAAAAAATATTTTCAGAACTCTAGTTTACGCAGTCTTGATTCTCCTCCTACAACCCGCTCTGGTTCTCCTATCTTCACTCTCTACAAACACGCTTTACCCTTGGTTCAAGAGAATCTCTTTTGGGTCCCTGGAAAAGGGGAAAAATCAACATTTGGACAGATAGAATTATGGATGGGGAACCTTTGTCAGACAACCCAAAATTGAGAGAGTTGAGACATTGGATGACTCGAGAAAGTTTGAATACTCTATGGGACATTTCAGATTAGGTATCTGGTGTGTGGAAGGGCTGGAAAAACTTGGAAATTCCACCTGAGATGTCTCATCCCTGGTTGTGGCTCAAAGAGAGACTGGCAGGGAAAGCACCCCTATCAAAAAGGAAGCAAGATATAAGAGGTTGGGGAACCAAGTCTGGTCTGTACATTGTTGCACAAGGTTACAAAATTCTTAAGAGCATTCCTTCTATCCCTACTAATCTAGCGGTATGGATTGGAATATAGAAAGAAAAAATCATTCCTAAGGTATACCTATTCATTAGGACCTTCGCGCATAACAGTATTCTAACAGGAGAAAAACTGCTAAAAAGGGGATTTCAAGGTCCATCTAGATGCCCCCTCTATCAAAGCCATGAAGAATCCACAGAGCACTTGTTTTTAGCTTGTTAGTTTACAAAGGAAATATGGGTTGAGGCTTTAGACCCTTGGAGCACAAGAATTTTAATCCCTAACTTGATCACTTCTCTATTTGAAAATTGGAGCTCATTGTATCCCGGGTCACTCAATTCTAAAGGATGGTTTAAGTCAGGGTGGATGCCATTACCAAAATTTATCTGCTGGAAAGTTTGGATGGAAAGAAATTCTAGAATCCTTCAAGACAAAGCTCTTAAATCTTTGTAGGTTTGGGAAAAAGAAAAAGGCTTGTTAAAAGAATTTATGCAAAGCAAAGTTGGTCTGAAAACAATTGGCACCTTGAATCGAGAGGAAACAGATTGGGGAAGTAAGATGGGTCTGATACTTCCCATTGATGAAGGAAACTCGAAGAAGCTGGAGAATTGGAAAATCAGATTGGAATGTGAATAGTTCATAAGTTGGAGGAAAAATTATGGGATTCATAATCTCTTCTTCAACAGAGCAGCCAAAGGGAATCCAAGGGATGCAGGAGGGAGAGGGATAATTCAAAATCCAGAGGAAACTATTGAAATTAAATATGCCTGGGGATTGGGTAACACCACCAGCAATCAGTCGGAAGCACTCGCACTTCTACAAGGGCTTTGACAGCTCAAAAAGCAAGGCATAGAGAGAGCCAAAATCGTAGGTGACTCGCAGAACCTTATCAAACTCATGGTGGAAAATTCAACTTCTAAATATCTAAGATTGAATCGACTTGTCTACAGGATAAATAGGTTGATCCTGTCCTTTACAAAATTGGAATTTTTTCATGTGCTCCGACTTAGTAATGTAGAAGCAGATCGGGAGGCCAATAGGGTAGTGCAACTCCACCAGGGTGCTCTCAGCATTGAAGAGGTGGAAGGATGGAACTCAATCCCTTATCAAGTCACTCGAAGGGATGGCACATGTCATCCTGGTGGAACAAGGACACAAGGCTAGATACCAATGATAAGGACGTGGTTGAGGAGCAAAGAAACAAATAAAATGTACAAACTATTAGAGAAGACACGAATTGACTGGCGAATCTATAGAATCAAGTGGGACAATTAGAAGTCCAAGTCCAAGTCAAAAAGGAGGATGAAACTCCTCATATCGCTGCAGCTCCATTAGGAATTTTGACGGGTTTCTCATGTTTTACTGCATTTTACTAGAAGAGTTTGTGTGTATTAGGTGAATAGTTAGCAGGTTGGAAATAACCAAAATTACGGAAACAAAGAATCTTTGTATTGGTAGATATAGATTTGGAATTTTGGTAGTAGAGGATAATCTAGAGCCCCTAAGGCATTTTGTAATTTTCCCAGTGCTGCAGCAACTGGTTTTTCCTTAATATTAAAAACTACCCGTTTCTGTAAAAACAAAACTATAACTATTAATGAGTTGGAATAAGTTTCTAATTTATAACCATAAAGGGTTGTTTCTTTGTGATTAATGTTGTTAGTGATCTCATGGTTGTAGTTTATTTTATTAATAAAAATAAAATAACTTTAACAGATAACTTCTTAAACTAGCATAGCTACTTAACTTGTGGTCAATGAACACCGATAGGTTATAAGCATTATCTGTTACTTATTCTCCATGCTTAGTTGTAATCACCTATTGTCTATGCCTAAGCTACATGTTACCTTCTTTAGTTAAATGGGTTGTCTAAAACTACATGTTATCCATGCATGAGTTACAAGTTATGCATGCATCAACTACCAGTTATTTTTTATATTTTTTTATAATTGTTTATTTCGAATTTTGAATGATGCCCATAAAATCAATCTGGACAGTACACTTGTCCCATCCTCCTTCAATCTAGGAAAATCATAGATGGTATTCCACCCAAAATTCTAAGATATAAACACCTATTGGTGTAACTAGCACGACCACTTAACTTGTGGCCTATGAACATTGATAGGTCACAAGTTAAGTGTCATGAACAAGTTATATATTACTTGTTCTCCATGCTTAGTTGTAATCATCTATTGTTTATGCCTCAACTACCTTTTACCTTCTTTAGTTAAATGGGTTGTCTGTCACTACTTGTTATCCATACATGAGCTACAAGTTAGCCATACATCAACTAGCAGTTATTATATATATATATATATATATATATATATAATTGTTTATTTCAAATTTTGAATGACACCCATAAAATCAATTTGGACAGTAAACTTGTCCCATCCTCCTTCAATCTAGGAAAAGCATAGATGTTAGTCCACCCCAAATTCTAAGATATAAACACTTGTCGGTGTAACTATGTGGTTGTTCATAATTTTATTATTTTTAACTATTATTTTTGGATTTTTCTACAAATAAGATGCT
Organism: Larix kaempferi; assembly: GCA_027924585.1. Classification (NCBI taxonomy): domain Eukaryota; kingdom Viridiplantae; phylum Streptophyta; class Pinopsida; order Pinales; family Pinaceae; genus Larix; species Larix kaempferi. The sequence goes on from BSBM01000362.1 coordinate 16,354,968, forward strand.
TATTCAAAAAGTTGTGAAGCTAGAAAATTACATATAGTTGTAAGTACCCTAAATTGGTTTTGTGATCTAGCAAAAAGTAAAATCCTTCCATGACATATTAATATAATACCAAGTACAGGAAAATGCAAAATTAACCAAAGTAATGGCCATTGTGGCCTTCTTCCATAAACAAATCTTCAGAAGCAAATCCCTAAGCAAGTTGGGAAGAGGGTTGTTATTTAATTTCCATTATAGTTTGCTGCACAATTTTTTCCTCCACAAGCTTCAACCCTAAAGAGATAACTGGGTGGTACTACATCTCAAGTTATGTTGTATTGCATCTCAAAGTTACTAGAAAGCTAATTGATTCCTCCCCACCTCCCCCACGCCCATGATCCTACATATTTTTCTCCATTTCTTCATGTTTAACTTCCATTCTTTCCACATGACTACTCAAGTAATCTATGGATTGTTTCATGCCATCAAACCAATTATACATTCTCTGAACAATTTTCTTAATCTCCTTAAGTTCATTGCCTCCAACAAGGTCCATTTGAGATGGAGAGACTAGGGAAGAATAGTAGCAATGAGGACCAAGATTTATACTCAACTAACAGTCAAAAGGAGATTGCTCAACAACACCTAGGCCCAAACCAAAAACCACCAAGAATATAAATAAAATACCACAACATACCCATCCCTCAATTCTACTCACCCAACATAATAGGAAATTTCCAAGTAATCACCATTCCAACCTCAAACCAAATAGAGAGGGGACTAGAGGCGTTCTAAAATTTAAATTTGTTGAAGAGAAATTACTTGATGTCAAGCACTTGAAGGGTAGACTGAGCACTCCTCACTACCAAATCCATTCACATCCCAAAGCAACTGCATAAAACTTATCCCACCTCGTTCATTAAAACACATACTAAACCATAACAAAGACATGCTTGGAGCCAAGCAGGAAGAGGAGAGGGAGCCAAAAGAACGAGGGAGTTTTATGGATCCCTTGTGTGATTTAATGTTGAAGAGACTAACCATCCTTCACCCTTCTCGATGAAGCCAAGTGTTATAAATTCCATTGATGCCAAGATTGGGTGTGGTTATAAGTCTTAAATTCTACTTAACACTAATCATTCCATCACTATGGGAGCCACAGGATCGACTTACTTTAGTATTGTTAAATCATTGCATATGGATGAAGTGAACTTTATTAATATTGTTTGAATTCCACTTTATTCTTTCAAAAATCCTACTCTACACCATCTTCCTTATTTGTCCTCCTACTAGCTCGTTTGATGACTAAGAAAGAGTTGCCAAAGATGATGACCTATTGAAGACAAATTTCCTTGATAAATTATGATCCCAAATACAAATTGTAAGCTTCTTCCTATTGTTGGAAGTCACACCTATGACTCACTCCATCCTTAATATTATTTTTGGATTTTATTTTTTTACAGAAACGAATATAATTTAAATTTAAAAAAACACATCTGCCAAAGCACTAGGGTGTTTACAAAATATGCCTCAAGGGCCCAATGTTTGTAATCTAGAATCATCTTGGAACCCATTATACTAGAAATGCATAACTTCTTGAGTTCAAGAAGTTTGGCAATTTCTAAAATACTAATTATACGCCTAATGCATACAAACTGTTGTAACAATAGACAAAAAAACATGTAGATGATTTTATTAGTTCCCCTAGACCTACTGCTGCATTTTCTTATCCTTCAACTACGAATTGAATGTCTTCTTATTTACAATGCGCTGACGCTGCCAGCTTCAGCATGTCAAGGTAGAGGGTCCCATTCATCTCCTAAATCGCTACTGAGTAGATCTCCCTCTTGAAGTAAAAATGCTATATTTGCTTCAAGATCTGCCTCTTCATTATTGGCATGAAGTACATGGAGATATTCAAGTCTTGAGAAGGAAGAAGTTGACTTCCTTATTCTAGCGACCAATCTTTCCAATTGTAAGTCTTTTGGGATTGAATTCTTCACCAAAAGTCGAATGAGATTTTGCAAATCTCCAATTATTCTAGCTTGATATATTCCTTGCTTTCTAAGTTGTCGTAAACCTTGTAATAGGTCCAAAGATTCAGCTTGATTATAAGTAGTGTGGCCCAGTCTCCAAGCATATCTATATTCAAAATTTTCATCCAGATTGCGAATAATCCCTCCCCCTCCTGCCTTCCCTAGGTTTCCTTTGGCCGCACCATTGAAGAAGAGACTATGTATTTCACTGATTTTCCTCCAGTTCATGGAGTTCTTTCCTTTTAATATGATTTTCCAGTCTTACACATGCTTAGTTGATCCTTCATCGGATGGGAGATTTAAACCCATCCGGAGACCCCAATCTTTCTCTTCTTGGGTTAGAGAACTAATAACAGTCCGACCAACCTTTCCTTGGAAGAATTCTTTTAACATACTTTTTGCTTTCGACAATACCTGCAGTGGTTTCAAAGATTTCTCTTGAAATATATGGGAGTTCCTTTCGAGCCATATTTTCCAACATATAAACTTTGGAAGTGCCATCCATCCCAACTTGAACCAACCTTTGGAGGATAGTGTACTAGGGTATAAAGAGCTTCAGTTTTCTAGCAGGGAAGTGACAAAGTAGGGTATTATAATTTCAGTTTTCCATACAGCTAACGCCTCAGACCATATTTCTTTTGCAAACTAGAACTCCGAAAACAGATGCGTTGAAGTTTCTTCTTGATTTTGGCAGAGTGGACATCGGGAGGGTCCATAAAATCCTCTTTTTTTAAGATTTTTTCTAGTAAGAATGTTATTATGCCCCAAAGTCCATATGAATAGATCGATTTTGGATATGCTTTTTGCTTTCCAAATTCCATCCCACACCGCTAGATTGGGAGCAACGTTTGGGATTTCCTTGAGAATCTTGTATCCCTAAGCAACGGTGTATGATCCAGAGTTTGTACCCCAACCTCTTGTGTCCTTCTTCCTTGCAACAATGGGAGATTTTCCTATTAGCAGTTCCTTAATTTTGTTCCAATATTGTTGAAGGTAAGGGGGAATATCCATCTTTTTCCAACTAATCAAATTGTTATTAGACCAATCTCAAAAATCCCATAATGTAATTAATCCTTCTCTAGTCATCCAAAGCCTTAATATTCTCAACTCTAGAACAAAGACTAGAGGATCACCCTCCATAATTTTGTCTTCCCACAGTTTTTTTTTTCCCGTTTCTAGGGACCCAAAACAGGTTATCTTGGATTAGGGGGAGAGCTTGCTTACAAAGAGTGAAGATCGGATTTCCAGAGCGAACTTCCAGGGATAAGTCGAAGCTACGAAGCCTTGTATTTTGGAAGTATTTCTTCTAAAGAACTTTTTGAGCCCATCCTGGGTTCTTCGAGACTTGTCTCCAAAGAATTTTAGCTCCCAATGCGAGATTTTGAGCTTTTAAATCCTTTATCTGAAGTCCACCTTCCATCATCGGTTTTTTAACCTTTTCCCAAATAACAAGCGAATGTCTCCTTTTATTCTTTTTTCCTCCATTCCAGAAAAATAAACAAATTAATTTCTCCATCTTTCGAAGGACTCCCACTGGAGCAAGCAAGAGAGAGCACTATAAAATGGACAGGCTATTTAAGACTGACTTAATCAAAACCAATTTTACTTCCAAGTTTAGCCAAGTTGTACCCCAAGACTGCAATTTCCGAGCAAAGGAAGTCAATCTTTGCCATGAGGGGATTTCAGGAAGATTGGCAGCCTGAGATATTTGAAAGAGGTCCATTGCGTAGTTCCATTGAACCAAAAAAATATGGTAATGGAGTTAATCTCCAGACTTGTTAGATTCCATCCATATATCTAACATTTTCCAGTATTGACTCTACTTCTTGAATCTTTACAGAAATCATCTAGATTAGCTTTCAAGTTTTTAGCAATTATCGTAGAATCTCCTCCTAGAAGGAGGGAATAATATGCAAACAGAGCATGATTTATATCCCTAACTCCTCTTGCAATCTTTAGACCCATTAAATCTTGATTGAGGCGTCTTTTTTCTAGAAGGAAGCTTAAAACAGAGGATTGAATAACAAAGAGAAGAGGTGAGAGAGGGCATCCCTGTCTAAGCCCTCGGGATGCTTTGAAAAATTCTACTGCTCGGCCAGTCACCAGCGGGGCAATCCAAGGCTCTGCAATAAAGGCCTTGATCCAACATATAAATCGGGAGTCAAATAAATAAATAAAATCATGACTTCAAAAAGGAAGTTGTGCCTCACTCTGTCAAAGGAGTTTTCCATGTCCAACTTCACCACCATTCCTTTTTCTTTTCTCTAGAGACTAGAATGTATCACTTCTTGTACTAAAATTAAATTATCCATAATTTTTTGTCCTTTAACAAACCCTCCTTGATTTCCAGGAATCAAATCTTGAAGAAGTAGGTTTAGCCTATTCGATATGACTTTAGTGATTAGTTTGTAACCTATGTTACAGAGAGAGATTGGTATAAACCTATCAAACAATCTCGCTCCCTTTTCTTTTGGAATCAATGCTAAGAAAGTTGAGTTTGTGCTTCCTCCTAACTTAAGACAGGATTGGGATTTCAACACCATTTTATGTAGATCTTTTTTAACTGTTTTCCAACAACTTTTAATGAAGCGAGCAGTGAAGCCATCCGGCCCAGGTGTTTTGTCAAGTTCCATAGCCTGGAGAGCCTCCTTTATTTATTTTCGGCTGACCAGTGCAACAAGCTTCTGATTCATTTGAGTTGTGACCTTGGATTGGAATAGATCAATCAAACATGTCCTTTGTCTTATATCTTCATCCTCTCTGTACAAAACTTTAAAGTGTTGATGAGCTTCCTTTTTTATGCTAGGAAAATCAGAAAAGGTTTGAGTTCCACCTAAAATCTCTGTAATTGAGTTGAAGATCCTTCTTGCTTGCGCCTGTTTATAAAAAAATGAGGTGTTTCTGTCCCCAGCGTTTAACCAAAGGCTACACGATTTTTGTCTCCAGAAATCCTCTTCTTGAGCATAGGCCGTGCAGAGCTTTGACTGGAGATCCTCATCAATACTCAAATTTTCCTTTGTTATTTCTATATCTTCCATCTTTAGTTGTTGGGATTCCAGATTATTCTGGGTAATCCTTCTTTCTTCTGCTGGAGAGGGTAAGCCTTTCTCCCAGTTATTTAGCTCTCTTTTGACTCTTCTCAGTTTCTCCTCCCAAACAAAAAAAGGAGAGCCATTTACAGGAAAATTCCACACCATTTCCACTTGGTCAAAGAAGTTTTTATGATTCACCCAAAGTGGGATAAATTGAAAAGGTATGGGACCTAAGTTTTTCTGCACTTTTAATTCCAGTTTTATAGGATTATGATCGAAGTCACTAGATGGAAGGATATCAGAACTTGCATCTAAACCTAATAGCAGGAAAGAACTTTGGATTAGAAAACGATCTAATCTTGCAACTATGTGGCTAGGTCTCGTTCTCCGATTAGTCCAGGTGTATTTTCCTTTACTTGGCTTGATGTCTAAGAGATCCCAATCTTGGATCAACTCCTCCACCCATTCCCTCGCCGGATCCCTCACAATCTTTCCTCCACGCTTTTGAGATTGGATTAGTGTAAGATTTAGATCCCCAGCTAGTATTATGTTTTCCAGAGGAATTTCTTCATAAATATCTTGAATTGTTTCCCAGCAACTCTTTTTTTCCCCAAAATTTACTGGGGCATAAATATTAAACAGACTTATGATTTCTTTTGATTCTTGGTGAAGAAATTGCATAAAGATCCAACGAGTATTTTTCCTTTCTTGTATCTTCACAAAGATTGAATCATTCCACAGAATTCCCAGACCTCCTGAATCTCCCCTGGAGGAGACTACTTGTCCTCCCCCTTTATTCCAAAATTGCTTACTACTTTGGAGAAAATAAGTTTCCTCCATTTTTGTCTCCTGAATGAGAAAAATGTCGGGATTTTCCATTCTTGTTAATCTCTTCATTGCTTCTTCTTTCCACTTGCTCCCCATCCCTTTATAGTTCTAGGAGACTATCTTCATCACTTACTTTTTTGGGTCGAGAGGGCTCCTTTAGGGCCCTGGCCTTGATTTCTTGTTACCTTTGGATTTATTGCCAACATTTTCTCCAATGTCGGTTGGCTTCCTTGTAGTTTGTCCTTGTATGTTTCTTGTTCCCTCCTTTCTCGAGTAGTTTTCCTTCCTCTTGTAGATCTTTGCGGTGTGTGTTGAGTGTCTCCTATTTCCCCTTCCTCCCCTAATTCATTCGAATATTGTTCTTCCTCCTCGAGAATTGGTTCAGATTTTTTTTTGGATTCTCCCGATGAATCCCCGCTCTTTAGGGAGAGGGGTTTGCTTTGCTATGGTTTTGACAAGTTCTTCGGATCTCCTTCCTGAACATCCTCTTGTGCTGATCCCAAAATTGCAAAATTGTTCTCTTGTTCCTTCGAGTTTGCCTTAGTCATGCTTGAGCTCCCTAGATTTGTTTGTTATGCTTTCCCTTTCCCTCCTCCCTGATTATTTTATCTTGCTTTAGGGTTGGTTCTAGGCTTCTTGATTTGTTTCCATCCTTCCTCTTTCTCTTTTTTCGAGGCAACGTTTTTTGGACAACTCTTGGCAAAATGTCCATACTCATGACACCCTCTGCACTTAAACGAGAGTTTCTCATAATCAAGTTTATGCACATGACACCAACTTCCTACCGTGAGTTTAATGGCCTCTGGTAACCCTACTTACAAGTCCACTTCCACACAGATCTGTGCACAAGCATATTGATCCTTGGTATTTTCCCGATCTATGAATTTCCCTAAGGTATTCCCGATATACTGCAAGAATTCCCAGTTCCAGCAGTGAACTATAGATTCAAGAGTCATACCCAAACCAGTACTGTTGTTGGGACGTCCTCCAAAGGGTCAAAATCCGACGTCCATCTATTGAGATACAGTCCTTGTGGCCTCATAAAGTAGGGCCCATTTCTGAAGATCAAATCCTTGTCTTCCTTTGAGATAAACTCAAACAGGAAGAATCTGTGGCCCATAAAGTAAGAGGTAACACTATTCAAAATCAAAGGCCTCCAATTTTTATGAACCCATGCTTCAATAGATTTAGGGGAGGGCCACAAACCTGTAAATTTCCCTACCAAAGCTCTTTCCGCGAGAGACACCACTACTTTCATAGGGCCTTCCGGGGGAAGGGCCACCGCCGGTATTTCATCTATCTTCTTGACAAATTTAGAGGAATCCTGCATCTTTTTTTTTTCAATTGGGAAGCTACTAATTTCTTGAACGCTTTGACTTCAAGCGGAAGCAGTGGTGGTGGGGGAGCCTGAGATGAAAATCTCACATCCTCCATTTTTCCTCTGAGATACCTAGATCAACCAATCCCAAGCTTGATGGCTCCCGATGACCAGATCATTGATCTTATCGATGTTGTCCCTAACTCGATGGCGACGCCGAAGACCGATCTCGATGATCCCAGAGCCCGTTCAGGATCTCTTGTTTGAAGGAGATATTTTATTTTTGGATTTTAATCTTTTAAAATATATTGATTTTAAATTTTTGTTATATTTTATTTTCATTTTTTTCTAAAATTTTTGCATATTATCTTATAAATGATTAAAATATTGTATTTATCTTATAATTTCTTTAAATGATTAAAATGTTGTAATTATCTTATTATTATTTTAAATGATTAAAATGTTGTATTTATCATTACATAATTAAAATGTTGTATTTATTATTACATACTGACTAACATAATTAAAACAAAAAATAAATATAAAAATAATTTAAAACACAAACTAAATATAAAAATAATTTTAATTTAAAAGTAAAAACATAAAGTTGGTCATGTGTATAAAGTTGGTCAGATGTATGAAGGTTTTAATAATATTTCTTGGTAGTTTGTGTTTCCAAAGCAATGTAATATTTTATATAATAAAAAGACTGGATCTTTAATATTAAATTTCTACACTATGTGGGAATATTATTTTATATAAGGTGAAGACTATATCTTTAATATTAAATTTCTAGACTATGTTGGAATATTGTGGCATTGTAGGTTTTCATTTATTGTATACAAGGTGGTGAATTCTATGCCAAGTTTTTTTTAATATATAATGCAACACTTGGAAAAGAAAACATTTTATAGATTAGAAAAAAACATTTCATAGATTAGAAAATTGAGGAATTGTGTTTTCTAGAATGTATAATTTGTGAAAGTAAATGTAAAAAACATGTAATTGTATAAATATAACGTAGTATATTAATTTTAAATTTTTATATAAAATTAAGAATGAAGATAAAAAAATAAGTTAGAATAGGGATTTTACACCCAGTGGAGTGTGAAGTGATTTATAGAAATATTATTGAAGCTAGTTATAAAGAGAGTTGAACTAAATATTTTATTATGATATTTTTTTTTAAGATCACGTAAAGCAATGATATACAAGATAAAATTAAATAAATTGGGAGACTAGGCATTTTGTTTTAAATTCTGGTCAAAACCATCTAAGGCTCAAGCAAGGTTGGCATAAAGATGCCATGTCTTGGTTAAAGATGTGGGGGATTGACAAGAATGTCATTTTGCAAAATATAAATGATATTAAAAAATATTATTACTTCGAAGTTCAAAGAGAAGCTATGGTGTGATGAAAATTTAGAGGATAAAAGAAAATTAAGATACTACAAGGAGGTCATCAACCCTAATCTTGAAGATCAAAATTATCTCTTTGTTTCAACTAGCACAAAGAAAAATATCCACATAGCTAAAATAAGAACGAAACTCAGTGGGTTGGAAGGGTCTATCAAGTTTGTGAGACTATGAGTGTTGAGGATGAAAAGCACTTCCTCTTAGATTCTCGTGCATACACCCACATAAGATTTCAGTTTCAAATTTTTTGTTAAGATACAAACCTGCCCAACCTTCTATCTCATCAAAATTATTGTAATTTAGCAACACTAGTCTCCAAACATTTTTAGCACAAAAATAAAACTCTAAAACAAACGAAGTAGTTCCTTACTTTTCTTTCTTAAGGCCTCATCATCATCATCACATATGGAACAATATAAATACTTTATAATATAATCTCGTATCTTCCCTAACTTGGCATGTTTGAGTGCCTTGTTGATAAAGTAATATAACGATACAAATACATATTGAACAATATAAACACTATATAGTGTTATCTCCTATTTTACCTAACTTTGATATGTTTGAGTGTATTTGGTGTTAAATATATCAAGCAAGGTTGGTTTTTGGGCATCCATAAGGTGAAGTGAAGGCAAGATTGTGCTAAAAATGTTTCCAAGTGGAACGAGATCTGGAGTGAGTCCATTTCCACCGATGCAAGTTGATTAGAGTGTTGCTAATATAGCCTGGTGGATCTGCTACTTGTGAACGAGGTGCATACATCTTAATTGCTGGAGAGTATTCTCATTATATTTATATATGTTATCATAACTACAACGTGAAAGCCCCACACACCACAAATTTGTGTTCATTGAATCAGAGTAACAGACTGAAGCATGCGAACCGATAAGCGTCTATTGTTGGAGCCATTGTTGTTTTTAACTTTTTACAAGTGCTGCAACTCCTTGAATTGCACAATGATAAATTTGTTGTATGATAAATTTGTTGTATGACTTTGTCTAACTGGTGATATCAGTCTTTATAGCATAAATAATACTTGATTTCTATTCCCAAATATATGTGTTCAGCACTCTCTTATTGGCCAGATATTAAATGTATGGTTCTAGATTGAGGCGAGGCGAGGTGAGTTCTTTGTGGAGTAATTATTTATCCAACCCCTGTATTAGTGAAATTAAGGCAAGTCCACACAATTAAAGTTTGTTGTACCTAGGGGAGGGTTGTCTATTCTTGAGCGGGAAGACCAGTAGTTGAGATAGGGTGATCAGTAGTGGACATAGTAATGGTGTTGGTTGACCTCAGTTTTGAAAAAACTATCTACTATAAGTGGTTAATAAAAGCACTTTATGTATAAGTAATTCTTAATATTTTCATGTTTTTAAAATTATTTATAAAAAAAATTGAACTACATTTTGAAATAAAATGAATATTTGAAATTGGAAAATCATTTTAAGTCACATCTACTTTAAATCACATCAATGTTCAAGCATTGGTCCCAATCAAAAATACACTAAGGCACACTAAGACTAGACAACTTGGAACTTTGTGGCTGACATGGCATCATTTTGGATTCGTCACACCTCAAGACCAATATGGTTAGATAGAAAACACGACAAAGTATATGTCATAAAATTTTGGAGGAAAAACAAACTCGGAAACATGGAGAATTAAGTTGCACTACTACCGGTAAAAAAAACGCTCACTTACTGACATCCCTCCCCTAAGTTTGAGGTATGTTCAATCTTTCAGATCAAGATTAGTTCAATCGGTGAGGCGGTTCATACTTACATTAAAGATGTTATGCAGGTTGAAATAATGGGGTGTCATGATCAATATTTAAGTTTGCATGTACCAAATTAAATGCCAGTATTTGCAGTCGCATCAGAAGTTTATAAACGAAAGGTTTGAGTGATGAAAATTTTAGTTAAGTATCAAGTTTGTGGCATGTTCAGAAGTCCCGCCATGATGATAAGTGGCAGAATCTGAGAGGGTGTCAGAGAGGTCAGTTGGAGGTGTGAACGAAAATGCTAAGGAGGAGTCCCGATGATGATATCTCGATAGCATATTGGTGGTGATCTATCGGAGGTGAAGTCCGATGGACAGTGTACCAGACCCTGCATATCTATGTAGTATGAAGGTGTCTTCAGAGGGAGGTCCGCAGGCATGTTGGGATAGAGACACACGTCACCATTTTGGATTTTTGATTCGGAGCATCCAAGGGAAGGTTGTGGAGAAAACGCCGAAAGGAAAGTGTCGATACGTCATGGAAATGTACTGAAGGAGGATGCCAGTGAGTGATTTCCAATGGTTGAATCTGGATTGTCAATGATAGGATGTTTGTATGATCCGATAAATGTCTCAAAGGTTAGTTTAGAGGGTGATTTAGTCGATGTTTTCAGGTCCGAAGGAAATTTCGTTCACCCTGGAAAAGTTTGATTCTATATATATGTATATATATTATTTGTTAATAAAGGTGAGGGAAGAAGTTTCCTCCTGGTGGGTCTCTGTATGTAATTTTTTTTTGTGTTTTCGAATTTGTAAATTATCTCGGTGTCCTCCAATCTCTATAAGATACTTCGTTGGATAATGACGTCTATTTGTGAAGTCAAGATAATTGGGATCGACTAGAATTGGAAACAGTTCCATCACTTGTGTTGCACAAAAAGGAGTACAACGTGACATAATGGAGTTGCATAGATATGATGAATATTTTGTACATTCTGGTCTATGAAAATGTGGGCTACAAACATTAAAGTTGCATTTTTTTGGAGCGTGATTGTAGATGGTGAACATTGTTGTTAAATTGTTTCTAAACGGAAAGGCGACTGATCGAGTTGACCCTCGTCACTGCAGTGATTTGGTGCGGAATCCTAGCTACCAAAATGAAAGAATCAACCAGGGTCTATTGGTACTTGACCAATGTTTGTTTAATTCTAAGTAAATTCCATTCAGGCTCACCCACAAAATATTGTAACATCAACATTGAACAAGGTGAGTTTGGCGTAGACGCATAGGTAGGATTATGCCAAGCCAAAGCAATGGATAGCTTCACTACTTTGGAGAAGAAATGAGATAAGTCAAAGTTTACATTAAATTCAAGATGAAGAATGGTTTTTCTATAAGTTATTGATGTCAAATTCAAGTTTATTTAGGTCATGACAATATTGTGTCAATTAAGTTTTCCAACTCATTATTATAGTTTTTTTTTTCCAACTCATTGTCATAGTTTGGATTGTTGGAAATTTTACAAGCCAATAAAGAAACATACTTTTATGCATGTAATTTTATGTATGTAATTTTAGTTTCATAAAGAAGATTGCAAGTGTCGTAAAAGAAGATGAAAAAAGAGGAATGAAGATGAAGATGAAAGAAGAAGACAATTCTATGGACATGAACAAAACAAGAAAGAGGTAAGGAATATTGGAATGAAAGAAGCAAAATCAAAATGAAGGAAAGAAGTAGCAGCAAAAGCCAGAACAATGAAGAAGCAAAGTAGAATTAAGTAGTGAATAATAATACGGTGTGTTAAAAAATTGAGATGCAAAAGAAACTGAAATGACTCCATAGAAAATGAAACACTAAGAAGCCTTAATGATCCTCCTTGATAATGTTTTTTGAATGATGAAAAAGAATATGGTCATAGTCCACTATTTTTAAAAGGGCTAGATTAACATTAAATGAAAATGTATTGGAGATTGTATGTACTTGAGACAAATGGTAATGTAATGGATGTAAGTTGCACATGATAAGGCAAGTATACCCCTATAATTTGATTGTTGATGGTTCATGATCAACTAAAATTCACTTTGTGTACTAGACAAGGATAATTTTAGGGGCGAAATTTAGCCCATGGGCTATTTTTCCAAAAAACGATTCGCCAATTTGCATTTTTTAAAGCCCCATTTCGCCCAATTTTGACAGGGTAAACTTTTTTCACTCTAAAAATCGCCAAATTATTATATAAACTATATCAAATCCTTAAAAATCGAAATAATTTTAGAAAAATATCGTCAAATATTTTATAGTTGACATTTTAAGAATTGGTAAGATTCGCCAAGGTTTATACACTTTTAAATAAGTATAGGTCCTTAAAATTATCTCTGGTACTAAATGGTGTATGGTAAGCCAAAAACCACTTTAAAGTTGTAATGGGTAAGGGTAATCCACAAAAACCCAAGATGTAGCTACATGTAAAACAAAGAAAAATCAAGATGGTGATTCAAAGAGAGTAAAATGTACAAATATGAAGGTCTATGATCTGAGAAATTATTGATGAACCCTGTATGAGAAAAATCTTCCCAAAAAATCAATAGATACAATGGTTGACAACCCATGTATTTCGCCAGATAGTGGTTTTTTTTATGTAGACATCGACAAACATGATATTTATATTTAGCAAGTAAAAGATCTAGTTTAAAAAAAGATAAAGAAAACCAAAGATGAAGACTACAGATTGCAAAAGAATAAAGAAGATCGAAGATGAAGAGCATAGAAGATGATGAATAAGATTAGACTAGTGCGAAAAAGACTAATTGAAGAGACAAAAGATGACAATTGAATATTCAAATCACAAATATTTATTAATGGGGAGAATGAAGAAATAACTTATCTTTGTGAATGTAAATTTCTAAATATGTAAGTGCATAAATGTAATGTAGTAGACTAAACTTAAATGTCTAGGTACAAAATCAAAAGTAAAGACAATGAGAGAAGTTAGGATGAGGATTTCATAGTGGAGTGATTCATGGAAATATTGTTGGAAATAGTTGAACGGAATATCTTATTATCACATATTCATCATGGCTACCTAAAGCTATATAAATGGAGCTATTTAAACACATATGAGAGATTTAGCAATAAACGAACATTTAATAGCATTTTCCCTTCAAATATTTCTTAAGTATAAATTCCAAGTATCCCTTACTTTATACATGTTAAACTGTAATTATTGCTAAATCTTAAACCCAACATAAGTTGCATAAAATGAAATATTTAAAAGGTGAACTAGCTTTGAAATAATTGCAATCTACAAATCCATTCATTTTATTTTATTTGTTATGATTTCAACCTTTCCTAATATAACCATTATCAATCCTGGAATCTTATACACAATTTTAAGCTTTCCTATTATAACTATATACCTTTTTTATTATTAATTTTCAACCGTGGTGAATAATAAAATATTTGGTAATAATTTTATAAAAAAATTTAAATTTTTAAGGATTTTATAGAATTTCTATAATTTTTAATATAAAATACTTTTGCTCTAATTTAATAAAATATTTAAAAATAATAATAATCATAATCATAATAATAATAAATAAATAAATAAACATGAAAAATTAAATTATGAAAAAAAATTAATATCTAAAATTGTATGAGATGTATATTTTTGCACAAATGGAGACCCTCATTAGAATGGGTGGTGGAAAGAATCAAAGCATACATGTAGCATATGGACATCCCTATTAGAGTGGGTGGTGGAAAGATTCGAATCCTATATGTAAACATTCAAATATTTAATTAATATTATATTTTGATATAGAAAAAAATATATATATAATTTTATATATATTCCAAATGTAAACTAAGATATATTCTTTTTTTTATTTATTTTTAATAAATAATTAAGTTCTTTAAGAAAAAAACTACTTGAGTATAATTTGATGTATTTATTTTATAAGAAATTATAATAAATTTGTTTTGGTAATCTAAATTATTTTGAATCTTTTAATTTAAAGTTGGATTCTTACTCATAAGGATGTTTATGTATTGTAACATTATTTTAGTTAAGCTTATAAATTGACAGTTTATCTATTATATTTATTTGATTCATAATATTATTATAGATTTAAGTCTTAGACATATATCTATCTAGTATTGAGAGAGAGAATATTTGTAAGAAAAATGTTTTTTTTAAATACAAAAGTTTACAATCTCATAAATTTGCTTCCTTACTGCACATGATAGGCATGTGCTTAAGATGAATCTATAGCAAGTTAATGAGATTGTATTCTCTCTCTCTCTCTCTCTCTCTCTCTCTCTCTCTCTCTCTCTCACACACACACACACACAGACACATTTCGAGGAAATAATCTCATTGGGAAACCAAAAGTATGCTTCCCCAAATTTTTGTATGACATCCATAGTAAACCTATCCATATAGACTATTGCACCTAACCGATAAAGCTATCCACCACATAGGCAATGCACCCAATCGATCCAAAAGTTAGATATCAAGCTTTAAGTGCCTCAATGGGGGAAGAGAATGTTGTATGGTGGTGGAAGGTCATTTGGAAATTCAAATGCTCCTTAAAGTCACATATCTTCATGTGGTTACCTTTAATGAACAAAGTCCTTACTTCACATATCATGCAAAAAAAAAGGTTTTAATATGCACAAATTCCATATGCTTGAGAGTTGTATGGATCCATTTGAAATCGATACAAGTGTGTGCTCTAAAAATTGTAATTGGGAGGATTTGTTGAAGAATAGAAAGCCTTGATTATGTAGATGATTCCTTACCTTGGGGATTTACCACGTAAATTCTCGTCTTCTCTCTCTTATTGTTTAGATTTACTTTTATTTTGTTTAATGCTCTTGATAAGAATCTAGATAGGTTAGATCTTGGTTATACATATGTTCCCCGGATTTCATGGCATCATAGCCATAAATCTAACTCTTTCAATGACTTTCTTTGTTTGTTAAATATGTGATAGATCTACCTACTTCCTTCCACATTCAACAATAGTAATTTAAGTTTATTTTTGCATCAATTTACAAGTACATCTAGTTTTTTTTCAGATATGCTAGCTTAAATCTTCAAAAAAAAATTAAACCCAATTTCGTCATATATCTATGAATCTAGATATAAATCATATGCTTTGTTTTTGCAAATTCTAAGTTACTTTTGCCAAATCTGAGATTACCATCACATCTTTAAAGCATGTTAATTATTCTAGATCGACAATCAATTCACTAAATGGGGTCTTTGTTTATGCTAGATCTAAGATTGAAGATTCATGGATGCACTTCATATCTATACAAATTGGTACAACTTTTGCGTTGATATGACCATACATATGTGTTTGAAGCAATCTAATTAGCCAAGATTGACCATTTGTTTACCACAATCAACCTTCATTTGCATTAGAATTAATAAATTGTTCTAGCAAACATGGGTTGTTCATTCATTGCAATATGTTCTTCAACAATATACCAGATGAATTTCATATCAAATAACATGCATTTAATCATTTGGTTATAATAATATGTTATGTATTTAATTTTCATGAGATCTTGGGTTCAAAACCCAATAACTCTTAACCTTAACTAAGATTTTGTTGAATAGCTTAATCCTTTGGAGGATTCATCGCATCACTACCATGTGGACTCATCCACCCAAATAGTGTGTGCCATGTTAGTGGGTGCATCCAAATAGAACTTGTTAACTCGATGCCCACATGTTATTTTGTACTTTGCTATGCGTCATTTCATACATTGCCACATGTCATTTTCAACATCTACTACATCAACATTCCATACATGCCAAATCAACATTTTGTACATGCCACATTAGCCTCTATACCTTGCCATGTTAGCATATGGTTAGTTCCATTTACACCAACCAAAGGCTACCACATGGCACTTCTAGCTCAGCTTGTGGGGATTAGCACCAAGATTTTCAATATGCCTTTTAAATTTCCATAAATTTATCATGCAACATTGATTTTCTATGTGTATTTGTAAGTTCAATGGTGAGAAAGGGCTCTATATATATTTGACCCAAGAAGATCGTGCACACCTTGAGTTTCAAAAGACATTTTCTCATTCCTTGGGCCACTACAAAACAAGTTCCATACACCAATGGAAAGATCTCTCCAATATCCCAAATAGTTCTTCAATGGAATTTGACGTCATTGCCCGTAGTGAATGTTATGAACAAATTTGTAGAGACGTCAAATACACCAAAACTTGCAATTTTCATGAATTTTTAATTTTTGGATTTATTCAATCCCATTGTCATGTTATTTTTATTGATGTATTTCATTGAGCATGTATAATTCCCCAACTTTATAATTCAATACCAAAGGAAATCTTTCCATTGCCAAATCGGTTATGGGTCATCCACAAACCCAAGGTTACAATTAAACCACACAAAACCTTTATTTTCTCTGGAAATTGACAAATGTAAACATGTTGGTACGGTACATAATGCATCTTTGTTTTTTTACTTCGTGAATTGATGGGGACCGTCATTTTGTAAGGGGAGAGAATCAATCTGAATCCTAGGGGGCATAGTCTAAATTCGGATGTAAAAGTAATAAAGCCATATTTTTTAAGTGTACAAGGAAACATGATGGACATGTAATTTATGGAGTCAAGTAATCAAAGTTGACACGGTCAAAAAGACACCTTATAAAAAGATAGTAGGGAGATGGTTAAAATTGGGAGAAATAGGTCCTAAAATTGGCCTCATTGCATGTAATGGTTCATATGAATAGAATCATTCTTCTCCAACTCTCTCTTGTGTTTTCATGATATCTTTCATTTTCCAGTTTTCATAAATGTTCTTTCTATGAATTTCTTGGTAGATTTGCATATTTTCTCTCCTCTTCTCTTGGCATTCAAGCATTCTAGATATCAACCCTCAAGATCCAAATCACCATATGCGGCGACATTTGGATTCAATGAAGTGTTCTATTTAATGATGGTTATTTCTATTTGTTCTAGAAAACCTAGGACCAAACCTCATTTTTAGAAATTTCAATGGTTATAACTCTTTGATACGAACAACACTTTTTTATTTATTATTGCATAAAATAGTGTACTCTATGTAATGGTGATATCGTCTTAGGTTGATGTGACCATATGATTATTAAGGATGAAAATGGCCAAGTTCTCCATTGTTTCACTATGACAACAATCTATTCAAGACAATTCCTTGATGGTAGACATTTAGTCTTATGCTTGTCACAATGCATATTTGAGCACTTGTTGTACTTGAGGATCACTATGAGATTGTGTTTAAGTTCTTGAATGAAACACTCAAGTTGATCACTGCCACATTCCACCTGTTGGATCACATCCAACTTCATATTCTACTATATTTCTTATCTTGTTGGGGATATTTTTCTTTTAACACCTTGTGGACATCCTTCGATGAGTCATGCCTTTAACCTTGGAGGATCTTTCTCACAGTCAGATCTATGTTTTCTTTGCATGTTCCTAAGCAATGTGTGAAGTGCTTGGAGATAAATTGATTCTACAAATTATTACTTATGTTAAGTTGCTTAGCACTTCATCATGAGCATATTAATGTCATCATTACCAGTAATTATGCATTGATTCTTGATAGTAGTAGGTGTCTTCCCCTTGCACCTTACAGAGGATCTAGTTGCAACTTATTGATGGTTTCCAACATTGTTCCAAACAACATCATATCCTTGACAACACCAAATTGTTTAAAGTTATCATAAAGAGGGGATGTAATGTAATGTCATCTTCCAAATGTGTTCATTACAACCCATGATGTAATGATTGTGTAGTGGCCATATTTACCATTGTATAGCCCATAATTGTAATGGTTCTGAGAACATCATTATTAGGCAATTGTACACACTATGATGCATCATTAGACTTGTGTGATCTCAAATATCTCACATTATTGACTTATTCTTATGTAACTCAACTTCCTTCTCTGTTCAAGTGCTCATTCCTTTAGTCGACACCAAGGGGGAAAGTTATATTGTGTTTTAATATTGCATAGTGGCTTGTTATAATCTTGTAATTAGTATCATATTGATGATCATTATAACATCATTAGTGGGATACATATACATGTAATTAGGCCTTACTATATTTTTGTAACATTGCACATGTGCACATGGAGATATTTTTGGGAGTTATTTAATAGTGACTTATTTATCAAGTAATGACAACCTACACTCCTAGGTTATTATTATCTAGAACTTCTCCCTTATATCTTGATGAGCTTATTTCTTACCTTTATGGATTAGTTTTTATCCACCCTTGATAGTTCCTTATGATCAATGGTCCAAGTTTCTCCTAGTTACTATTAATTCAGTGCATTAGGCTTGAATCAAAGAGAGTGGATGGTACCTTATGCAGTGACTGTTAACCAAGACCCTATGGGTCCTTCAGCTAAACCATCCATATGATTGGAAGTCGTATGGATCACATTTGAGCTCCATGTGTGTGCTAAAGCAATTGTAATTGGGAGGATTTGTTAAAGAATAAAAGGCCTTGCTTATGTGGATGTTTCTCCAACCCAAGGTTTTACCATGCAAATTTTTGTCTCCTTTCTCTTTTTTGTTTAGATTGACTTTAATTTTATTGATGTTTCACAGAGTAGTTTAGATATATCATATCTTGGTAATGTGTTTATACATATGCTCACAATATTTCATTTTAGGAATTAAAAAGAATATGGTATAGTTCCATTTATGATGTGAGATTGCAAAAATGGCATCATAGAGTTTTGGTTATAAATAAGTATAAGTATATTCCTTTGTTAACTGCCTAGGGAATCTAATTGACTTGTAATGCTCAATTTTTTGAAGAAAGGTATATACCCCCTATTTCATGTGTTTTCTAAAAAAAAATTATTCGAAAATATTCTAATTAGTTAAAAAATGAGAAATCCCCTAGAGTCACTTGAGAGGTGCATATTGATAAAAAGTGGTGCATGGTCCTTCTTTGATGGTCCTAAGTTGATGAAGGCCCAGTGCATGTCGAAGGAAGAAAGACAAGTTAATTTCTTTATATACTTATCACCCCTTCCCACGAAGGGTTCACCTCCCACTTTAGATTTTGAATTTGATCAAACAAAGAAGATTCTGATGTGGTTACTACATATGGGGGTGGGAGATACGCGCAAATGAAAATGAAGGGGGCATTCTCCCCCTTGTTCAATCCTCCTTGATAAGAAAGGATTCTTTGAAGCTTTACCATGAACGGCAAAGAGCATGTATGGTGCCATAAATTTCGCGTCGGGTCATCAAAGTGGCAATGGTAAACTAACAGATCATATTCATGATCTGCAGCTGAAAATCCTCTAGGTCAGTGGGGAGAAACAAGACCCAGAGGTATTGAGAAAGTAAAAGAAAGAAGGCTTCCGAATTTTCCCTATCGGAACCCAAAACTCCGCAAATACTAAGATACTTATGGGTAACCCCATGGGGGGGAGCAGGGCACTCTAATATAGCCCCCAGCCACTGAAGGATATACTTCTGGCATGACCTGAGTCTCCTTAAGTCAAGGGTATCCTCTAACCACTAGAGTTGGAAGTGTGATATATTTATCTGATGATCATGTTTTGAAGTTCAAAGCAGTTTGGGAAGTCGCTCAAATAACTTAACATATCTCATGGCTTTAAAGTTGTAAAAGGTGCTCAAAATATTCCTATCTTTAAATATTGTGTGGTCGTAGTCAATTATATGAAGGGGGGCTATAATTTGGATAATTATACTTTGGGACCTATATTTGATGATGTCAAAATGGTTAATTCTACTTTTAATAATATATCATTTGTCCATGCTTTCAGAGAAAAGAACAAGGATGCAAATGCCCTCTCAAATGCTAGTTTGTTATTGGATCCAAGAGTATGGAAAATTAAAGAGTTCATGGTTAGTTATTTTTATTTTCATAATCCCTTTTATTAGTGTTTTTTTTGGGTAGTCAACCCTACAAGTCATTTAAGGAAGGTCTATGTGGTTTTATAGTTTTATAGCATATCTTATGGATGTAATAGATTTTAAAATTTTATTAAGTTTGGATTAGTTTAAAGGATATGTTTAAAATAGATTATGTATGAACTTATTTATGGTATTCTTATCAGGGAATTAACTTTGGAAACCCAACATGTATCTACATAATGTAACTTTGTTATATATAATTATATTATGGGGGGGAAATGATATTTTTTTCAGCATCAATTTTATTAGATGTAATTATATTTTACCCATTTAATCTATATACTTAATTATTTTAATTTAATTTAAAATTTAAAATATTTATATTATAATAATAAAATTCATACATATACATTTCCTTCAAATTTAAGTCCAAAAACCATCCCTATATTTTTCATCTAAATATACTCAAGTTTGAAAGAAAAAAGCCGTAACATAAAATGATAAATTTACTTGGGAGAATCTCTTCACATGGTTAATGAATTGATATTACAGATGCCTAACAAAAGCATATGTTAAAAATTTTGTGATTTACTATTTCCTACAATATTTTTTTCTTTGGAAAAACACATTCATACTTTATCATTAAAGTTTAAGAAAAGTACATCATGATCATATAGTAAACACACGTAAGAGTAAATGCACCACTAAAATATGTCTACTTCAAAGAGGTTTATTCACAACATAATTATTCTCTTATCTTCTAACTATAGTGTTCTTTACAAATTCATTGATAGTCCAAAGAAAAAAAATGGCAAATTCATGAAAACCCTTCAATCATCTAAGAATATTAGTCTAGAATCAAGTGGAATCGATAGGACCATCCAAGTCGCTACTCTCCATTGTCTTTAAACACCCTACCTTCAAATCACAACCCATCTTAGCCTCTTGATTTGCTATTGATTTACTCTCCCTTTCAACATGGATGAAGGTCATGTTGCTAAAATGATATTCCTATATTTAAATGGCTTCTCATCCGAGCACAAATAAGGCGTGCGACTCCACACACAATGAGATCATGTATGTTCTCTTTTTCCCATAAGAGAATAATAAATCTTTGACAATTTCGATCTAATTATTCACCTTGACACTAATGCCAATTTGAAAGGTGATTGTACAAGTTACCAATATAAACAATGCCCCCTACAACATGTGAAGAACCTGCAATAATTAATTAATGCAAATACACGAGATATCAGAAATAATAGAACTCAGAATCACTTTTATATTGATCATGGGCCACTTTGAGGGGGCAACCTTCTTTGAGCAAGCTCAATACAATTAACTTCACAGTGCCTTCAATGACCTCAACACACACTTATATACTAAGTCTATGCCCAATACTATGAGTCAAAACCATGGGACATATAATACTACGGGAGGACTTACAAAGCATATGCGTCCAATACTATGCTTATGTGAAGAACCTGCAATTATTAATTAATGCAAATACACGAGAAATCAAAAATAATAGAACTCATAATCACTTTTATATTGATCACAGGCCACTTCGAGGGGGCAACCTCCTTTGAGCAAGCTCAATACAATTAACTTCACGGTGCCTTCATAGGTCTCAACACACACTTATATACTAAGTCTAGGCGCCAATACTGTGAGTCAAAACCATGGGCCAATGCAAACTATGGATCAACAAAACTATGGACGACTTACAAAGCATATGTGCCAACAACAATAACACAAACTATGGATCAACAAATACTATGGGACGACTTACAAAGCATATGCGTCCAACAACAATATACTAACAAAGTAAAGACATGGGTTCCTAACATCCCCTCTCCCTTAGAAATGGTTCCCCGGTAGCATCCTAGGGTTGCATTTCGGGCCACTGACGCCTTTGGAGTGTCAGGGAGGATTGCTTGGAAGGATGTAGACAAAGAAGAACCCTATCAGTTGCGTGGAAAATGCGCTCAAAACGGTGTTGATCGGCTTGTTGTTTCAGGCGAATTCTGGCCATGTGAAGATTGTCCTGCAGAATGATAAGAATCTGATCGTGGTTTCGAAGAACCGAGTCAATTTCCTGAACTGGGGAGCTACTAAAGGTGTATGGAAGAAGAATTGGCGGTGTCTGTCCATAGACTGCTTCATATGGTGTCCTTTGAGATGTGGTATTGTACCACCAAAGCGCTGCTAGGAAATCCATAGAAATAGTTGGCCAAAGCTGTGTAGGGATGGGCAAGGGTTTGAGCAATCCCGAAAGGAGTTTCGTTTCACCCTTGTTGACCTGGAAAGTATCACAATCAACCACCATCTATTGAATTGTCATTTTCAGTCCCTGCCAAAAGAAGTTACATTGTTCCCAGTCATATATTTTGAAGAACCCAGAGTGCCCTGCTGATGAAGAAGCATGGAGTAAATAGAAGAGATAGCCCTGTTGAACATATTGCAACCAATTTGTAACAAGCAGAGAAAGAGCTATAAGAGAAACTGGGTCATCAATTGTGCGAGAAGGAGCATCTTCCACTATATCGTCCTTACCCTTCTTGTAAGTGATCACATAGGGATAACCCATGAGTTGGATAACCCATTTCAAGTGTGTTGGGGAGGAGACCCATTGTTCCAGAAAATTTTCCAGACTCTGGAGATCAGTCTTGATGCAGAAATAATTCCCTAATAGGTATGGCTGCCACTTCTGTACTGCATACAAAATAGCCATCATTTCCTGCTGAGAGGTAGATGCGACTAAATTCTTACCAAAAAGGTCTCTTGAAGGCAGCAAGCTCATTGGTTCAGCAAAGACACCTGCATATCTATCCAAGGAAGTAGTGGAGACCATTGATGGGTGCGTCTGAATGGAATGGAGCTGAGCGATGACACCATGTGAATTCTTCTTAAGGATTTTTTCCAGGCGATGTGAACTGATGATGCAGAGAGACCCTGGTTGCAAGCCCATTAATTTGTGTTGTGCCCCATTGACTGAAAACTACATCCAAAGTTCAGCAAAATGCCATAAGATGGGGCCAAGTGTGCGTAACCATTGAACGCCCAAAACCACATCACATCCACCTGAGGACAAGGAAAACATGTCAGAGCGTAGGTTATAATATTCCATAGAGATACACACATTGTGACACTTCCCTTTGCAAGGTAAGGTGCCCCCATTAGCAACCATGACTTCAAAGTTGGAGCAAGGATGGACAAAACAATCAGCCTGTTTGGCAATCCAAGGGTCAATGAAGTTATGAGTGCTACTAGAATCAATGAGTATGGTAAGAGGGAACTTTTTGAAGTATCCCCTGACCTGCATTGTTTGTGGGGTTCTGACACCGGTTATAGCATGGAGAGAGATCGCGGGTGGGTCGTCCCGAAATGGGGTGTCAACAGGCAGGTGCTGAATGTCAACCTGATCATCTACTGTATCTAGAGCTTCTTCACCAAGTTCAGAGGCAAGTAGAGAATCCACATCCAAGAGATAGAGCTTTTGTTGAACACATCTATGTCCCCGAGTGAATTTCTCATCACAATTATAACAAAGCCCTTTTTCTCAGCGTGCCTGCATCTCGGTTTTAGACAAATGATTGATAGGAGTTGGTCGAGGAGCTGGCGGAATGGAAGGTCGTTGAGAACCCATATTTTGGAAGGGAAAAAGTGGGTTTGGAGCGTTGTTGGGCTGCAAGCTTGTCTTCTACCAACTTAGCCAACCCTAGGACTTCCATCATTGTGTTGGGACAGAACATTTTAACCTCTGACCAGATTTCATCCTTAAGACCACTAATAAAACAACTCCTGTAAAATTCATCAGACAATCCTTCTGTGTGATTGGCGAGTTTCTCAAATTTTATCTAATACTCTCTCACTGTCCCAGCTTGGTGAAGTTTAGTAAGTGCTCCTGTGAAGTCGTCAAAATCACTAGGACCAAATCGTGGCAAAAGGAGTTGGCAAAAATCTGTCCAGTTTGGCTCGGGATGAGCTTTGATGTACCAATGGTACCATTGAAGGGTTTCCTGTTCCAAATGAAAGGATGCAAGTGGAACTTTCTGAACATCAAAAGTATTATGCAGACTGAAATATTGTTCTGCGCGGTATATCCATCCAGTCGGATCAATACCATTGAAGCGAGTAAAATCAAGCTCCGGCCCACGAAAATTGTTGGAAGAAGAGAACCCGGTGGCTACAAAAGATTCTGGCTGTCAGTTATTGTTCATGGCCGAATGCTGAAGATGGAGGCTGAGAAATTTTTCATCCAGATCTTGGAGTTTGGTTTGGATGGCTGCAAGTGCTTCCTCCATGGTTTTTGCTCATATGCAGGTGACAACCACAACCAAGAGTTTTTTTTTTTTTGGGGGGGGGGAATGGATAGAAAAACACAAACAAAAGCTTATTTAGTAAAGGAAGATTTGGATTTGGGAAAAACTCGGATGGGTAATTGGGGTTTGACAAGGTTTTGGACACTTTCTGATGGACAAGGAAGCTAAAAATGGGGATTTCAAAAGCGGGGTGAAAGAATGAGAAAATTTGGTATAGATGGACAAAGAAGCAGAATTAGGAAAGGAACACGGTGGCAAAAGTTGAAGGCGTTTGGGTGAAAATTGAAGGAGTTATGGCAAACCCTAAAAATAGACAAATGTGGGATTTCTGGTCTTGGGAAGTGGAATTTGGGATAGGGTCTTCAGGAATGAAATATGCAGAATGGGATTGCAAGGATGTCATTGAAGTTTCAGGGAAAACAGATTTGAAACAAGGGAGATATAGCCGAGAAACAGAATTTTATACTCTTTTTTTCAGAAATGGATCGGCAACAGCGACGCGGAATGGATCCACAACAAATGGATCTGCAATGGCGCGGAAGAGATCGAAAACGGCTTGATCTGAAACAACGACTTGATCTGGAACGACTTTCAAAATAGATCTTAAACGACTGGATCTGGAGCGAAAGTGATCGGCAACATTTCAGCTGAAAATAAATATGGACCCCAGGTATGTGCGGCTTCCTATCAGTTCAGGGGATTCACTCGGCCACCAATGTTGTCTGACGGATTGCATATTGGGGCAGTACCCCTCACTCCACGACTCAAGTAAAACTGAAAACCACTTTGCCACAAATGACAGCTCTTGGTTTACCTCACAGGTGGGAACTAGTCAATCAGGTAGGGGTCATTGCCCTTTTCGCTGGCAGGTCCTCTCAATGGGCCAGCTACTTTGGGGTTCTTGCGGTACTCCTCACAATGATTTTTAGGGCTTATGCCCAAGTACTTCCCACAGTTAAGCGGATAGGGGTTATCCCCAGATCCAAATTTACAACAGCGCGAAAAAAAATAAAAAAAATTAAAATAAAATTAAAATAAATAAATTAAATAAATAAATAAAATAAATAAAAATAAAAATAAAAATAAAAATAAATAAATAAATTAAAATAAATTAAAAAATAAAAAAAAATAAAAATAAAAATAAATAAATAAATAAAAAATAAAAAATAAAATAAAATAAAAAATTGGCAGAAATTCCACCCAACGAGCCCAAGAAAGTGCTATGATACCAGATGTGAAGAACCTGCAATAATTAATTAATGCAAATACACGAGATATCATAAATAATAGAATTCAAAATCACTTTTATATTGATCACGGGCCACTTCGAAGGGGCAACCTCCTTTGAGCAAGCTCAATACAATTAACTTCACGGTGCCTTCAATGACCTCAACACACACTTATATACTAAGTCTATGCCCAATACTATGAGACAAAACCATGGGACATATAATACTATGGGACGACTTACAAAGCATATGCATCCAATACCATGGGTCAATACTATGGGCTAATATAAACTATGGATCAACAAATACTACGAGACGACTTACAAAGCATATGCATCCAACAACAATATACTAACATAGTAAAGAGAAGGGTTGACACGGTTTCCTAACACACCACCCTTCTTTGACTTCCACACAAGGGACCACAACAAAATCCACATGTACAATTTGGATCCAATCTTAGTTGCTCAACCTACTTCTATGACATCTTCTTGATGGTGCTTTCCTCAAAATTCATTGTCAAACTTTGTCCTATTAAAATCTATCAAGAGGATTAGACTATACCTTTAAAATAGATTCATTCCTAGCTATCCATATTTAAAAACATAATAGAAAGGAATGCTAGGAATTTATTTAATAAAACATTGCCTACCATCCATCCATACTTGTAAGGCATCCTCCACATTGCTCCCTAACTATCTTACTATCTTTGCATCCAATGTTTTAACTAGCTTCCAAAATAACAAAATGAATATATAGAAATAAATGATCTGTCATATTCTTTCTCTACAAAGGGCAAACCAATCTAGGCTTATCCATCCCTATTTTGTAAATTCTTCCAAGTTAGCATTTAGTCATTCAAAAGGCACCATATAAACAATTTTAATTTTTGAAGGACTTCCAATTTCTAAATAAGACTCCAACACCATATTTTTGCCTCTAAATGCATGTGTTCAAGATATGTTTTTATAGAAAAAACCAATTAGAATCACCTTATTCAATGTTAACTAAATATTCCAATGAACCAACCAGTGATTTGACAAACTTAGCATTATAATTGGTTCAATCTTCTAATTAGCTTTATGTCAACCCAAGTTCTTCCTTTGTCATCCACCCTAGCTTCCAATGATTATTGACAACTCCCTTATGAACAACTAGAGTATAACATATGATGGTTTTGAAAAATCCCATGACTCTTGGGACAACTTGAAGTCAACGTCTACACTTATCCATGAACTTACAGTCTTATCAATTTATCACTTATCATCCAACTTAACCATTCCCTACCACATTAAAATCTCGAACCATCACCTCCTATTTAACCTCAATCCTCATATGAAACTTTATCTCTAGTTTATTATCTAGTTTATATGATCCATTGGAAATATATATTTGTTGGATATCAATTCCTCCCATAAAATTCACTTGTTAATTAGCCTTGATATGCTCTTTCCAATGATCATTTAGGCAAAGTTGGATGAATATTATATGCTCCAACCCCCTTGAATTTTAGGAATATATAGCACTCCTTGTTCAAAAGGGGTGTCCCTACTAAATATATGTTCAAGGTCCACAAGAACTTGAAGATTCTTCTCTTGACCTTGGACATCATTAACTTAGATATGAAAGCAATGGAAATCCAACAAAATGAAATGGCTTCCAAACACTCTTAATCAACACCATTATGCCCCCATAATGCTAACCATCTATATAACACCAAAAAGATCATTTTTTCCTAAACTTTCAATTACCATCAATCCCAACACCTTAGTTGATAATTTGGCTTCAATTCAAACCCCAAGTATTTGTGATTTGAGACCAAGACACCAACATTATAACGAAAAACTTACCATTAATGGCCAAATATCTCTTATTCACCATATTATAGTTAATTGTATACTTCATCAAGTTAATTTCCATGGCAATTGCATAGAATAATAATTTTATATTTGTTAAGTTGCTTGGTCTCTTACACTAAACCATTCCCCCAAAACAAGATATCATCCACTAATAACAGGTGAGGGATTTCCTTGATGCTTTTGGTGTAAAATGAAACCATTTTAACCTTCTACTACCAAAATAGGATTATTACCCCCCATTTTGCATGGGTGTTCACTTGTGAATTTTATCACAATTTTAGCCAAGGGTTACACCTTGACGGAGATTTAGATGACTTAGGGTCTTTATACTAGATTGTAGCATATGGTTCTTCATGATGTTGATGCCTTGTTTAATGATTGATGATTGATGTGCTCATGGTCAATTGTTTATTCTTAGTTCTACACATATATGGATGGTATCAACACCTTTCACTTGGTGACCTTCATGGTGATCTAGAGCGCTTGGCATTAGCTCAACTTTTGCACCTATCTTTTGTGCCAATTTTCGGATGATTTATGCATAACAAGGCCTTCAATTCAAACCCCCATATATCTAATGCACTATCTCAGATGATAGTTTGCGATATCAGGTTGAAAAGTTCATTTTGAGACCTTTTCACTAATGTGGAATGCTCCTCTTCATTCCTAAAGGTGTTGGATCAATTGGGTATTCCTTTTTAGCAATGAATTTTGGTTTGTGAGCACTTTTCAACAATTTAGTAGCCTTTCTTCAAAAGGGTCATTGTATATCAGCTTAGCTCAAATGGAGGACTGCCATATATGACTTGCAAGCTTATCTCAAGGGCTTTCAAGTGTTGTTGAATGCCCACCCTAGTTCTCAAGGGCATTGGAGCTATGAATTTTTTTTTCTGAGCATCCAATTCTTATCTTTGGGCCATTTCTAACACATTCTTTTGGCTTAATCTTAATGTTGGAGCATCATTCATGAGAGTGACCTCTCATATAAGACTTGGTATGGCATCTTGATGCCAAACATTACCCTTTCTCTTGGTGTGCTCTCCTTGATGGCCCCTTGGCACATGCACATGCATGGCTATACTATTGTGTTGATTGGCAGTTGAGAATTAGGATTCATGTTGATGAGTTCGCATTGTAGCACACATGTTGAGACACTTTGATCATCTTTTACTACATGTTAACATCATTGCACACATGTTGAATTTTGAGCCTTGGGATATTGAACCACTTGGAGGTGACTAGATGTAGAGTCCGACAGCTATGAACATTTTTTTTTTACACTCAATAAATGTATCTTTAATAAGTAGGTATTCCAAACACTAGAAGGTTAATAAATAATAGCCCAACTTATGATGTGAACATACCTTTTATATTTTCTTATCTTTAGTTCTCCACAACATAGGCTACCACTACATGACCTCAACTTTGTAATTCGTCTACATTTAGAATGTTCATAATTATCTTAACTAGATACTTTCCATTTCTTGACACTTAGTTTACTCCATGTGTAATATGTAATTAACTAAACTCCATGATTTATTCTTGAGTATAACTATATCAACATATAACTACATCAACAATAGAACACTACAATCCCATATATTCCCTATACATCAAGTGCATACACACTTTTAGTTAGACACTTTATTTTATTCACAAATATAACCACATTCTCATGTGAACTTCACAACTCCAATTATCCTATAGAATGAAGTGTACACAAGTGTTTGACAAACATTTTATTTTATTTCAATTACAATATCTGTATTTATTCTCATTCTTTCAAAAGGAGTATTATATAAACTCATTAAATGGATAAGCATCTTGACATAACTTTTATACAACCATAATATATGCTCAGTACCTTTCCAGCATGATTATATTAACTACGCAGTAATACATTTGTAAGATGTAAGCATATAAATACCTATATGGTAATTCTACATTCAAAAGATATAAATAAAGGTATTTGCTTACAAGGATCTCCACCTTAAACTCGACAACCACTAATCAGAAGGGAGGAAGGATACACCTCATCCAAATTATAACAAGATCTTAAATAACATCTCACATATATATATACATCTCAATTATTTAAATCTAAAGATAGGGTACGTTGCACCACAAGATACTTTCATACACTTCCTATAGATATAGTTTCCCTCCTTCATAGTTAATCATAATTATATAGTTAATAGAATAAGATAATAAAAAAAGACGTCTCCTATAGTTGTCTTACATATTTGTTCATACTTATTCCATAATACTTATTACCATATGGAATGTATAGAATATATTTCATTTCAGGATTCTATCATATCCTATCAGTATATCATTTCTCTTCTTAAAAGTGTTCCTATATATATATCAAAACTTTAACATCTCCATAATTATCTTTTATGTTCCATATACTCATCGCAATATATAATTTGTAAAGGATATCCATATTATATTAACATTATGCAGTTTATTAAAAATATGTATGACATATGTGTAGAATTTCTGAATTCTCATTAATTTGTAACTTACCAACAGAATAATTGGTTCTACCAGTATGTAATTAACTAAAGTGATTCCACTCGGATTACCAACGGTATTTCCCCTACCGTTTGCTAGAGTTACCATTCTCCTTGAAGAACTATCACTGAAGTTTATCATGACTACAGATATGTATGAATTTCGACGTGGCATACATGCTTCTAAATTTAACATTAAGGTATTCACCAAAACTTCCTGTAGTTACTTAATTACAGAATTGGATTTCGACATACACATAACGTTAAATGGCCAGTAAAAGTGGCCACATGTCAAGTTAGGTACGGACATCTCAGTACTTGCGATTTCAAATAATTAGATTCAATCTAATTATTTTCCTCCCATTAAATGAATACTATTTTAATGCATATAAACTCTGTTTCCACATTTTTTTACTGCAGCTACCAAGTATTCAAAATTATAGATGCATACAAGATTTATACAGTATCTATCCGCTTCATGAAAGCACTAGTCATTACGAAAATCAAATGAAATGAAATCCTTACATGTTAGAGGTCATAAGGGAATAAAATTTAATTGTTTCCAGTCACTACATCAATAGAAGTTAATAGCTAAAATCAAAACATACTTTGGGGAGGTGAGATAAGTTGAGCGAATTCCCAAGACTTGTTCGAGTGGATCGGCCAAGTCAACATATAATATGAACATTCAACAGTTGCCAAATAAGCATTCATATAAACGACCTTCCAAGACTGAATTTTTAGATTTTCTGGGAATGAACTTCAAACGCCCATCGATACTGGAGTTAAATGCAGAGGTTTCTTTTCAAGATCGAATTTTTCTAAGTAAGAGCTAAGACGCCATCGATACAGAAATTACGTGCAGAGACAATGAAATTTGTTTTCTGAAAAACGCCAAGGATAAATGAACTCAAGGATCGGATCCCGCATTACTGGTAGACGTCACACAGGATACTTTTATTAACCCAGGATGGTTCTGGTAATAGAAGCAGAAAAATAATTAAAAGAAAAATCCCCCAAAAGATTTATAACACAGAGTTTTAAATAAACCACACTGAAATGAGTTGGGGCAGAGTTCCGATTCGAAAATGTAGGTTTAAAGATCTGTTTAAAATCAAATTGTGAAATCTGGAAACACCACACCGGAAAGGGTAGATCAGAGTTTATAACCAAATGAAATCATTGTATCTCACCGAATGGATAGACACAGGGTTTTAAAAAGAAAAAGTAATGCAGATCCAATTTACGCCAGAACCAGAGGACTACTTAATTCCAAGACGCGACCATGTAATATAACCTCCTTTGCTCAAGATAAACAGAGTTCCAGGTCATTAAAAGGAGCAATTTTAGTGAACACCAAATAAATAATATCACCGAAATATGTATGCCATCAAAGGTGTATTGAGGTTGATAAAACTAACTAATTTATCCTTCAAAAGTCATGGAGTAAACAAAGTCCTGAATTGTCTAATAATTTATCCATACAGAAAATACCAAATAAAAATTTACTCTAGGAAAAGAACATGCGAATAGTAGCTGTCTTGGTCGTAGATGTCCCTTTCGAAGTCGCAGCTCCAATCCATCGTTCGACCTCCACGAATTACCAACCAACACCTCGGTTGACCTCCCTACCGTATCGGGGTTACTCTCCTTCACCCCGAACCCCTGAGCTAATGGGGTCGTAACATCACACTAGCAAGCTTCCCAACGGGATCTCCCAATCCCCGGTCTAGCTAATTCCAACTCCCAAAAATCATAACATAATCCGAGATTATCATGCCCATCCAGCATTAGAGAGCAAGAGATGTCATTCTCTCCTTCTCCTCCCTCATTATATAACAAAAATCTGTCTGCCATATGTCTATCCATGCACATATTTAATTTAATTTTATAATTTAATTTCAATTATTCTCAAATACATGTGTCTCAAATATCTTTAGTGTGCACCTAATTCCCTAAATCAGTAGGAGTTAGGTGTGGGAAAGTCCTACTTCTCTTTTGGTTCTCATTTAATTTACTTAATATCTTTTCTTTGTAAACTAGTTGTTTTTGATTTCTTTATTTTAAATATTTAAAAATAATATTTATAAAAGAGAAAGTATCTTTTAATTAATAACATCTGATCTATTTTGATTCAAAAAGTTTTAAAAGATTATAAATGATTTATTTATATATATATATATATATACTCATTTAATTCTATTATTCTTTAATAAAATACTTTCATCTAAAGTTTAACTTCTATTAGCATTCATTTCTAATAGAACTTCTTTAGCATACTTCTAGTTTAGTTTTAGTTTTCCTTCTTTTCATAAAGTAGACAAATAAAATAATTTAGATTAAACAAATTGTTTTTGTTTTGTTTCTTTCTCTATTTCTAATATTTTTTTTTCTCTTAAAAATAAAATAAGGAATATTATTTTATTTTAATTTGTCTTTTAATTTAAAATCACCTGAATTTATCTTTGATGAGTTTTCAATTTCTTTATTTAAACAACATAATCTTTTTCTTGTCCAGGTGCCTCTTCGGTGGGCCCTTCCGATAGTTTCATTTCTTCCTTCTTATGGGGAGTACTACGTAGCGACCGGGAATCGTTACCGCGATCTCTCAACTACGCTTCTTGGAGACTAAGGAATGTTGAGGGATAAGGCTCTCCTTATTGCGTGCCCCTCAACTCATCGTACGCGACCAAATCATTATGGCCTTACCCGTACGACATACGCTTCCCCGGGTGAGCTGAAACGGCTTCACCCGTGCTTGGATTGCTAATTTAGGGTCGACAGTCAGTCGTTGTACCCCTAAGTGTTCTTTCCATTCTTATGACCCCTATAATTCCATTGTGGGTCAGTCGGTAAATCGTCTTACCTGCCACTGCACACACTCAAGTGCACATTAGTAGCACTGCACTATAAAACATTTTTATCAATCTTTTCAGTATCTCAGTCAGTCGAGTCTACTAAACATTCATCATTCCTTATTTTATCTTAGTCAATCGAATATAAAATAAATCATCATTTTTATTTCAAATAATTTCAACATTTATCATTTTAACATTATGCTTCGGTCAGTCGAGCATGTTCATCATTCGTTATTTTATCTCAGTCAGTTGAGTATAAAACAAATCAGCATTTTCATTTCAAGTAATTTCAACATTCATCATTTTCTATTCTAAAGCATCTTCATCATTTTTCATTTTCTCAGTGAGTCGTGTATATTCATCAATCATCACTTATCTAACCATTTTCATTTCACATATAAAATTTAAAGCAATCATTCATAGTCCAAGTTTTTATAAATCCGAGTCACTTCAAACTAGTGCCCTCAATAGTCAAATCAGTCATAGGTCTCAAAACAGTCTGATCAATCATAAGTCTCAAATACTCTAGTCAATCACAAGTCTAAAATAATCAAATTAATCATAAGTGCTGAGGCGGGCATTACACTAGCTTGAAGGACTATTGTTTGCATATGGATATCATTTTGAGCCTTTTAGAGAGTTTCCCTAGCTTTGAGAGCAAACGGAATGCCCCAAAATGCATCATTTCAACACCATTAGATCTCTTCCTCATTTGTACCAATGATTGGATTTTTTGATCTCTCCCACATGAGCTTAATTAAGACACCTCTTTTTGGAGCAAAGCTTGTTGTAAGGATTCCCTTCTTGCTCATATTTAGCGTTTTGATCTTACTTAGAGCTTCATGGTTGTAAGTTGCATTGGGTATTTACATTGTTATTTCTATGATTTTGCTTGAGCCATTGAATGGGTATTACTACCCTGTTGGAGAGAGGTTTCCTAAGTTTGTCTCTATTTCAATATTTTTTTGCATGTTTATTTAAACAAGAGTTATTGCTATATCTTTACCTTGATCCCAATTGTGCAACCTTGAAGCACTTATTTGTAGAATGCAGCCCCAAAATTTTGAAAGGAAAGGGATTCTTCATTTGTTTTCTTCCGTTGTAAACCCTAGATCACCTTCAACTTCACCGATTTAGGTTTGGGTAGCTTATGTAATTCTACTCTCAATGATATACTAAGCAAGGCCCTCTTAGTTAGTGATTCTTTGATTCCATTTAACCTTGATTGGATTAACTCTTTCGTCCTCCCATCACATATTTTATTTCTTATACTACATATAGACAATCGTTTTGCTAAAGCTACTCTTCACATCACCTTGTACCTCATTGTTTATAGCCCTAGTAATCGTATCTTAGGGAAAACCCATTGAGTTGGAGAAGAGAACCAAAAATGGGAAGAGGGTTGGTGTGGTGACATTGGTCCCCCATCTTGAGTTCCCCTTTGGCTGTCATTGCTTCTTTTCGATTTAAACCACATGTTGGTTTGGCAGGTAACAAAGATGAAAATGAGAAAGTGCAACTTTGACACAAATATATAAGGCTTGAAAACATCTGATGCAAACCCATTAACCAAAACCAACAAATTAATATGGAAGAAACACTCTTCTTTTATTTTTATTACTTTATTTCTAAAACTTGCATGAGTTGAAATCCATATTAAATATATCCATATACACAATCATAAGGTTTTGATAAGTCTAGTTTAACCACGATAGGAAGAATCCTTCGTCTTCAAAACATGTAGTGTCTCCTATGCCATTCCAATTACACCTATGAAGCCATATATATATATAATTCTCCTACATGATGCATTTTAAAAATTTGACTTTTAGAATCATAACAAAATGAATTCAAATTTCAATTATATAACAATGATGCACTTCACATAAGTGTTGATGACACATTATATTGAAACAAAACTTGACAATGATTATTTCATCACTAAGAATATGAATGCTCCAAGTAAACAACTTTTGCATCAATCATCGATAAATATGAAACTTATATTTAGGTGAAATCAAATTTTCCAACGCAAATTTTATGTTTTCTGACATTGTAAACATGTTTGATCAATCGATGTTGAAATATTTCTACATCAACTATAACTCACATAGATTGAAATATTTCTACATCAACTATAACTCACATAGATTGAAATATTTCTACATCAACTATAACTCACATAGATCTTTCTCCCATAGATATCATAGTTCAATTTGCTCTACCTTGCCCTCTTCATACATGCACTTCTTGCAGCATTACATCCTCCTTATTTGTTTCATGAATAGAATTAGAGAGCATCAATAAGCCTAGGTATCGCACAACTTCCATTGCAACAAGGTAGTGGGTTTGAAAATCTAGGGACTCATTTATTATTTTAATGGGTCGAGCTTGCCACACTTCAAATTCCACATTATCCCATAGATCCAACAGCTTCCCCCTATTAAAAAAGATACCCAAGTTAACATTGTTAATGTTGGCCCATGTTTGTTGTTAAACCAAAAGGCTGACCTATTAGTTTTCAATACAACTATCAAAGTTAATGGATCCATTGGAGATTGTTAAACCACATCACGAGTACCAATGGAGGTGTTGACCACTAGGTCAACATTCTCCCCCTCAACACCAACTGAGGTGTACTCGACACCAATCAAGTGAACTTTAAACCATGAGTTTTTGGCTCTGATACCAATTGTTGGCCAATGTTTGCTATTAATCCAAAAGGTTGACCGATTAGTTTTTAATACATCCGCTAGAGTTAACAGATCCATGAGAGTTTGTTAAACCATGTCAAGAGAGTCTCGAGGGAGTTGCTGACCACCAAGTCAACAATCAATTCTATTGATTTTATTTTATCCACAATATTGTTTTTGTTCCAGTACACTTACAAGGTGAGTGAGGATTATTTCTTCATAACATGGGATAATCTATAAATTTAATTGTTTATAACCAAAGACGAAATACCTACAATAATGGATTTTCCAATCATAAGGTTCTTTGTGGTGATGTACCCTACCCTTGTGCCAAAGGAATTTTTTTAATCTTGGAATGTGATAAAAACATTACTTGTTAAGAAAGATCCATGGTATATGGGTGCTAGTGGCCTCTTTAAGAAGATATTGCGTCCAAAATTTAACCTACATAGAAAACCATCATCATATATCATAATTTGGGTAACATTGTCAAACCTACCTCTTAAATATTGGATCTAAAAATATTTCTTTGCCTAGGTAGCACTGCAATTTATTACCCTGAGATGATATATTCATCAATGTCTACTAGTGTTAAGAGCCTTCATTTATTTTCTATAGGTAATTATATTCTAAGTATTCGCACATGGTTTTTTCTTTTATGGAAGCTAATGCTTCTCAAATCAAAAAAGGAAGGAATCACAACTAACTTGGTAGAATGGAACAGGTGACTAATCACTACAAGATGGAAATAATTAAAGATTTAGGAGGATTATGAACTTGAAATGTCTACCATTTATTTAAATTTACCTCTTAAGGAGATTAACGATGATATTGATATTCACCTTGTCATTAGTAAAGAAATGTCATTCTCAATCTCCCCACTTGCTTGCCCCTTAGGGTGAAGTTATCAAGGAAGAAGACGAATCATTCAAAGGATGGCAATTTGATCGATTCGCTCAAGCATCCTAATGGAATGGAATCAAGATGATCAAATACTCCAATTGTTTCAAAACAACTTTGATCGATTCGTTCAAGCCTCCTAATGGAATGGAATCAAGATTACAAAAGACTCCAATTTTTTCAAAGCAACTTACTTCAAATCCTAAGTAGAAAAATTGGATAGACATCAAATAAAAAAGGTGCAAGGCAAGTCATCAAACCATATGGTTCTTAAAATGAGGAACTACAAGGCCAAGCTTCCCCTTATGAACAATGTAATCATCCAATTTAGATAATAATAAAAAAAAGGTAATTATCTCTGGCTTATAACTTGTTCCTTTGGATAACATTTATTTAACAGATAGCTTCCAGGTGACATCCCATTGAATTTGAAACATTAGCTATCATTTTTGTATTCACTAATGTAAGTAATGTTGAATATTTCACCAAAAACCAAGAAGCTTACTATAATGTATGATATGGAAAGTATAGGTGTTTCAAATTTTTTAATATTTATATGCTTAAGGTTGTTGTGGTCGAGCCAACTTAATGTTTCCTCTCCCATAATGGTTGAGCCTACCCCAACAATATGTCTATGAAATCACGAGGCATACCATCAATTAGTATATGGAAAAAGGAACTAATTTTTTTGATGTATTGCAAGTCCAAATTTTTTTAGGCCAAAACTATTTCCTCAGAAAAATTAGGCTCCCCAAATAATGGTTCTTACCTTTTACATTTATCAAATTAGTGTATAAAAGGTAATACTTTCCCATCAATGTTATTCATTAAAACCTTATGACTACAATAGAATCTTCAATGATATTTATTCCATATCTTCTAAGTATAATTATCAATAAAAGAAAACATTTGATGCTTTAGAATTTTATGTTAATTATGAACTATATTTTGAAAATATTTGATAATTTATAAGTTCTTTTATCACTTGTTTAGCTGTACTTTGATCACATTTATTATGCATTGATGAACATAACACAAAATGCACATTATAATGAATTGGATTTTGACACAGATGTAGATTACTATACAGTTCAAGGCACCATCAAGTGCAAGTATCGAGACAACATAGTGCATAATAAAGATACTCATCACAAAAGCCAAAAGGTATCTAGATTGGAAATTGACTGTTCCCTCAAACATGTAATCCAAATTATGAGAATTACCCTTGTTATTGAACCATAAGAGTAGAAAATGATAGGTCCCAAGACATTTTAATTATTTGAGCACTTTGTTGTTAAGCTAAGGACTCATGTCCATGCTTGGTTGTATCAACCTCAATTGTGGGAGTCAACCCATGTACTAACAGCCTTCACTCAAAATATTATAAAAGAAAGTTAATTAACCCTCTTAAACAAAACAAAAAACATAATCATGGTTATTTTATGCTAAGAAAAATCAAAGCAACATAAATTAATTGAACTAAAATACCACTATAGAAATTATAAACCTTGATAACCATCAAGTATTGTAATCAAAATTTCATCTTTATCCCTACAACCTTCGTTGTTCTCATTTATTTAATAAGAATAATCAAAAATAAAATATCAATATAGAAATTTTAAACCTTAATAACCAAAGTATTGTAATCAAAATTTCATCAATTATCCCTACAACCTTCATTGTTCTCATTTGTTTAATAAGATAATCAAAACAATAAACATTAATAAAACCTTTCATCAATGTTATTCTCATAAGAATAATCAAAATTATAGAAAATAATTATCTTTAAGCATTATAATCAAAATCCAAACCATCATGGCTACAATTTTCATTGTTTTCATTTGTTTAAGAACAATGAAAACTATAAACATTAAGAAAATATTAATCATGATGCAATAATAGACATTAATAATCCTTAATAAAAATTCCACCCCCCCACCTTTATAGATTTTATTAGTTTGATAAGAATCACTAAGAGTATACATTGATAAAATAATAATCGTTTATTCCCTTTAATAATAATCAAAACTATAAACATGATTAAAACTTTAATATTCCCTATAAGAGTATCAAAATTTCATCAATCATCTCTACAATTTTCTGAAAATATCAAAATCATAAACATTTATAACCATAATCCATTATTACTATATAAGAATAATCACACTCAAGAAAATATTAATCATGATGCAATAATAGACATTAATAATCCTTAATAAAAATTCCACCCCAAGCTTTATAGCTTTTATTAGTTTGATAAGAATCACTAAAACTATACATTGAAAAAATAATAATCGTTTATTCCCTTTAATAATAATCAAAATTATAAACATGATTAAAACTTTATTATTCTCGATAAGAGTATCAAAATTTCATCAATCATCTCTACAATTTTTTGAAAATATCAAAATCATAAACATTAATAACCATAATCCATTATTACTATATAAGAATAATCACAGTCAAGAAATTATTAATCATGATGCAATAATAGACATTAATAATCCTTAATAAAAAAAATCCATCCCCTCAAGCTTTATAGCTTTTATTAGTTTGATCAGAATCACTAAAACTATACATTGATAAAATAATAATCATTTATTCCCTTTAATAATAATCAAAATTATAAACATGAGTAAAACTATAACAATCATTCGTGTTATTATTCTCTATAAGAGAATATCAAAATTTCATCAATCATTCTTGGGCGGCTCAGCTAGCATTCTTGTTTTCATCCAAAAATAGGAGGAAAAATATGATGTTTAGAGGTTCACATGGAAAGATGGCAGCATATATACAATGCAATTGGATGAGAAACCAGGGAGGGAAACCAGTTTTTGAACTTTGCTCGATATCAAAGACTCATCTGCTACAACAATACGACAGTTGATCAAGAAAGAAGAGCTCCTCGGCCAAGATTGAACCCCGATCCGTGGAGGTTGTGTAGTTGAGACTGCATGAGAATTAAGGCCTCTTCAACATGAATGTGGCTGAGATCTGGCAGCTTAGGGCATGGGCTCTCCCTTTGATCGTCTGAGCACTTGAATCCCGGGCATTCTTCTGGGCTTGCCCCAGTTCCAATGGCGTCGGGAGCTGGCAGCCCCGATTCTGATCTTTCTAACTTTCTAAATTTGTTATCCAAACAGGGCAAGAAGAACCCATCCTCTGCTCAACAGAAATTTGTGAAGAAACTTAAGGAGATCCCGACGGTAGCATTACCGGTTGATCTTCTGTGCAAGACAACCCTCAATCTGGCAGATCGTGGATTGATCGACCAGTTCACAGGACTATGGCCTTCTCCGAAGGCCACCGAATATTGGGTGCAAAAGAACTGGAGACCTTTAATCACTAAAGATGTGAAATCCTATTTTCTGGGCAAAGGATACTTTGCATTTGTCTTTGAAAGTAAGCAAGACCTCGAGCTCATATTCAGAAATGGACAGTACTTCATGGGTCCGCAGGGACTCTACATAAACAAATGGACCCTTAATTTTGATCCAACTAATGACATTCCTTCTGCAATCCCCATCTGGGTAAGACTCCCTCATCTACCCCTGCACTGTTGGAATTATAAACCCTAGAAGCAATTGGAAATGCCCTAGGCAAATATATCGACAAAGCGGAACAGAAAGATCAATACACATGCGCGAGAATCTACGTTGAAGTGGACCTGGAACAAGGACTTCCTGAAGCAATAAATCTTACTGTGGCAGACTGGTCCCATATTCAAGAACTGGATTATGAACAAATACCATTTAAATGTGGATTATGACACGAGTACGGACACTTCGCCAGGTCTTGCAAAAAGAAACCTGCAGATCCCGAAACAGAAGGAAGGAAAGAGCAATGGACAACCATTCAGAAAAATAATAAAATGGGAGCGAAATCCCAACCAAAAAGTCTAAATAGCAAGAAATCAGACCAGCAGCAGCAAGAGCCAACAACATCAAATAGCAAGAATAGCTTCAAAGTTCCAGAAATACCGGAGAACCAAGAGACCTCAGAGATTGAAGAAGGAGAAATACACGAGAATCAAGATCCTCAAGCTACTCCTCTAGGCCTAGAAGATCTGAATATCCCCATCCCTCAAAATATTCCAAGCCCTACTAGATCTACCCCGAACAAAGATGGCCCCTCCTATGCTAAAATTACTAAAGCAAAAATTCCCATCTCACCCTCGTCCTCAGAAGAGTTCATAGATAAATCTGTCAAAAAACCTGGATGGAAATCGATCAAAGAATTGGGAGAAGAAGCTAAGCGCGAGAAAGTTCAAGGTTCCCAAGCCACTATTGACATGGTCTTCAACAGAAATACCAGAACTAGACAAGCAGGAAAGAAAAGCGGAGACCTAGCAGGAGGAACTCCCTCCTCCATCTATAATTCTAAATGATGAAGATGGTCTCTTGGAATTGCAGAGGCCTTGGCAGCCCAGCCCTAGCAAGCTCGAAGCAATAAAAGATCTCCAAAGGTTAGATATGCCAGACCTTTTATTACTCCAAGAGACCAAGCTCAAAGACAAGGTGGTCTTAAATATAGGAAAAGATCTTTGGAAGAAAAATACCGAAAATGTTGTTAGTGCCAGGGGAGCTTCCGGCGGACTGGCAACATTATGGGCTCCTGAAAAATTCCATCTGCATAATTCATTTGCTATGCAGCACTGGATTTATACGGATCTCACTCATATTCAAAGCAACATGCAATTTGCCTTACTCGATATGTATGTGCCTAATCTTTATTCAAATAAAAAAGAGTGTTAGAACCAACTTGAAGTTTTTTTGCAGGCATATGATCCTCAGAGTATCATTCTGGCCAGAGATATGAACATCACTCTTTCAAATTCAGAAAAAAAAGGGGGCAGCAACGAGCAGGATTCCTTCAAATCCCAGGTTGAATCGCTCCTCCAAAATTGGGATTTAATTGATATAAAGCCCAACAAAGGCAAATACACTTGGTCCAACAAGCATTTGGGTAAAGGAAATATAATGGTTAGACTGGACAGATTCATTGTTCATAGCAATTTAATGTCTGAAAATCATATCATCTCTTCCAACGTAATGGCCAATCTAGCCTCAGGCCACAAGCCCATCCAGCTTATCTTTAAAGAAAAAGAGGAGCTGGGGTCAATTCCCTTCAGATTTAGCCCACAATGGCTTACGCATGATAGCTTTTGCAGCACTCTGGATAAGGCATGGAAAATCCCAATCACTGGATCCCCATGCTATGTATGGGAAAAGAAGCTCAACAACAGCTAAAAAGCTCTTAAGAATTGGTCCAAAACTAACTGCCCAGCACCTGCAAAGCCTAGGAAAGACGCAGTAAGCGCTCTTGAGGACATACAATTTGAAATGGATGAACAACCAATAGATGTTGTCATGCTACAAGAAGTAAATCGACAAACTAAGGCTTTCCAAACATTTCGAATGGAAGAGGAATACTGGAGGCTCAAGTCGAGAAGCACGTGGCTCAAGTCAGGGGATAAAAATACAACATTTTTTCATAAGCAATTTAAAATCAGATAGTCTATAAATTACATTGCTGAGATTAAAATTGATAATGGAACGACTGTCAAAGGGAATTCGAATGTTAAAAACGTAGCATATACCCATTTCTCCAAATTGTTTATGGATGACAACGTTGGTTGTGATGACAGTGGAGAGGATGAGAATAAATTTCTGGAACACATTCCCAGGAGGATCACGACCGAGGAGAATCTCGCCATGCATAATACGTTCACTAAGCAAGAGGTGTTCAAAGCTATCAATTCCCTTGAATCAGACAAAGCGCCAAGCCCTAATGTTTATTCGATCCATTTTTACAAAGCTTGCTGGAAATACATAAAAAAGGACTTTATAAGAATGACAAGGAATTTCTGTTCAAAGGCTAAAATTGGTGGATGCACCAATTCAACGTTCCTGTCTCTCATCCCTAAAGATACAAACCCCAGCACCTTCAGTATATTCAGGCCAATATCGTTATGTAACTCCTCTTACAAAATTATTTCCAAAATGATAGCAACTAGATTGAAGCCCCTACTTAAAATAATATCGGATAACCAAGGTGGATTTCTGAAAGGAAGGCAAATTTTAGATAATGTGATTCTTGTGCAAGAAGCAATCCACTCCAGCAAGGCTCGAAAGGAAAAAGGTATGTTAATAAAGTTAGATATGGCGAACGCCTTTGATCGTGTTGAGCACTCTTCTCTTTAAAATTCTGAAAAGTTATGGATTTGAAGACACCCTCATCAGTTAGATCTCAACCTGTATAAACAAACCTTGGATTGCTCCACTTATCAATGGCCGCCCTACTGAATTTTTCCAAGCCACGCGTGGTATCAGACAAGGATGCCCTTTATCTCCATTCTTGTATATCATCCTTGTTGACTCTCAATCAAAATCTTAACCATGA
Organism: Larix kaempferi; assembly: GCA_027924585.1. Lineage (NCBI taxonomy): Eukaryota > Viridiplantae > Streptophyta > Pinopsida > Pinales > Pinaceae > Larix > Larix kaempferi. Next base: position 16,398,012 of record BSBM01000362.1, read on the forward strand.
GATGCATATAGGAGCCCTTCCTGACTTACATTTAACCGCTGATTCCCATCCTCTAAACCATACCCTTTTCGCTGATGATTCTCTTCTAATGGGTGGTGCTTCTTCAATCATAGCTCGGAAATTCAATCGAATTCTGAAATGGTACTGCAAAGCAACAGGAGGCAAGATCAATCTGCATAAAAGTGTTGTTTATTGTTGGAACCTTAGAAAAAATGTGGCAGCCAAAATCAGCAGAATTTTAGGCATCAAAGTCCACATTCAGTGGGACAACTTTACATACCTCAACCTTCCAATCACACAAGGACTCTCAAATTCTGGTAACTGGGATGGAACGTTAAACAAAATAAAAAGCAGAGTCAGAAGATTGGGAGGATATTGGCTCAACAAGGCCAGAAAAATTACCCTTATAAAATCTGTTCTCTCCGCACTTCCTATTTACCAATTCTCCATTCTCCTCGCTCCAAAACGAGTGTCAGAGAAGATAAGTAAATTTTTGAGAGATTTCCTTTGGTCCGGTGGGAAAAAAAATGGGAACAAAATACATTTAGTGAAGTGGGAGGTCTTAAAGCAACCCAAGCTCACTGGAGGTCTCCAAATTCGAGACCCATTACATGCTAATTTAGCTTTAGGTGACAAAATATTATGGCAAATCATCCATAACAAAAGCCATCTAGTCAGCATTGTGCTCAGAAAGAAATACTTACAGGGCAATAGATTAAGTTGTCTAGATCTCAAACCAACAACGAAAGGCACCAACATATGGCTGTTATGCAAGGCTGCTTGAAACTTCTTTTCAAAGGATCCATACTAGGTTCCCGCTAATGGTAGTAAAATCGACATTTTCTTGGACATGATCATGAATAAGGATGCACTTCATAGCATGCATGAATTAAATAATATTGCAACATGGCTCAAGCACAATGGGATCACTACTTTTAAAGAATTCAGTATCTGGGACAAGAATGGCAATTGGCAAAGATGGAGCGTTAGAGAAATCCCCACTCAATTTGAGTCTACCAAAAATATCCTTATTGACAACTTGAAAGACTGCTCCCCCATGCACCTGCTGTCAAAAGATGACCGATGATGGGGCCCCACTGGTACCTACTCCTCTATTCTCAGTTATAAAGCCTTGAATTCCGAAGAAACTGAAAGAAATGATGTTTGGAAGATTGTGTGGGACCCTCTGGGACTCCCCAAAATCAACTTTTTCACATGGACGTTAGTACATTGCAAAGTTCTCACCGGAGATAATCTAATTAAGAGAGGATTCAATGGGCCATTCTGGTGCCCTCTATACATAAATAGTGAAGAATCTATCCAACATCTCTTTATTGACTGAGTATATCAAGAGAGGGCAGAGATAATCTAATTAAGAGAGGATTCAATGGGTTGTTCTGGTGCCCTCTATGCAGAAATAGTGAAGAATCTATCCAGCATCTCTTATTGACTGTGAGTATATCAAGAAGGTTTGGAAACTTATGCTTCACGGCCTTAATTTCCCCATGCCGCACTTCTCATCCATCAATCAACTTTTTAAAGAATGGAAATCCATTTACCCTACTGCCCTCTCCACTAAGAAAACTTGGAAACACATCTAGATTTCCATACCCAAATACATTTGCTGGGAAACTTGGATTGCTCGAAATAATACCATCTTTCAGGATAGACAATACACCCCTCTTCAAATCGCCGGAAAAGCCAAAAGCCTGCTGATGGAAGCTCTTATGAACATCAGCTACAAGGAAGAAGATGGACTCGACAGAGAAGAAAAGAATTGGATTGGATTTACTACCCCTAGCCCAAGCAAGACTATCCATCATCAACATCACCCTGATTGGCAAATTAGATTATCTAGCAATGATTTTTTGGGTTGGAGAAACAACCAAGTAACAGAAATCCTGCACTTCGATGGAGCATCCAAAGGAAATCCAGGTGAAACAGGAGCTGGAGGGGTTATGTGGTTAAGTGGCGGAACAGTAAGATTGAAGTATAGATGGGGCTTAGGCAGATGCACGAATAACACAGCAGAAGCATTAGCCTTTTGGAAAGGATGCCAGATAGCTAAAGAGCAAAAGATTGACAAATTGTAAGTATTTGGGGATTCGATGATCATTATCAAAGCCATCAATTCTAGCAACAATCTCAATAATCTCAAGTTAAATAGAATTATCCAGAGAATTCAAGTCATAGCAAGAACATTCATTGAGTTCAGGGCATACCACGTATTAAGAATTTTAAACAAGGATGCAAATATGGAAGCTGATGCAGGTTCTCAGCTCGGCCAAGGTATTCCAAAAATAAATAATATGAGTAGAACCCATCAAATCCCAGGATAGTAAGCCAGGGCACTCTGAAAAATAAGATGAGTAATGCAGAATTCAATGAAGTTTAGAATTCCTCTATGGGCACTCTGATTTTCTGGAAATCCAATGATTAAGCAGAATTATGGAACCCTCTATGGAGTAGCTCTACGCCTGACAAAACCAGTTTCACATCTATCACAAATGAAATATTTGTAAATGGATATGAAAATTAAATTTGCTAGAGGCATGATCATCATTGCAAAATTCTTCGAGAAACTGGCCACTACATGAAATATCATTCATTTCCTGAGCCAAAAAGAAACTTAGATCCTCATTTTTTATGAATATGAGACCTCAACGCAACGTATGAAGACCTCAACGCAGAAATATAAAAAGCTATTTAAAAATCGTGACTTATTGATGAAGTATGGATTCTCTCTATGGGCACTCTGATCTTTTGTAAAGTTTTAGCAGAATCACAGAACCTCTATATGGAGTAGCTATACGCTGGACAATTTCAACTATTATGAATTTCAACGAGATCTATGTGAAGGATTATGATAAATTAATTCGAGGGAGGCAAGATTATCATTGCAAGAATCCACAGAGATGTTGGACTCTATTTTAAATGCAGCTGGGAAGAAAGAGAGTAATATAATACATAATTCATAAGGTTCGAAGGACTTCAAACTATAAAGTGAAATGAAGTTAACAGTTTTTAAAAAAAACAGGTAATGACTCTCTTAGCTGAAGCCAAACAGCCTCAAAGGAGTTAGTTGAATTTAGCAAACAAGATTCCAGAAGCCAAATCAGTAGCCTTAATTATTGTAATAGCCATTGTAACAGACAGTAGAGTCATTTTACTGATCTTTGTAACCAACTGAATATGGCAAAGCCATAACTCTATTCTTTTTTCTTTTTTTTATATAAAATATCCATTTCTGTTAAAATAAAAAAATCAGAATTATAAACATGAGTAAAACTATAACAATCATTCTTGTAATTATTCTCTATAAGAGAATATCAAAATTTCATCAATCATCTCTACAATTTTCTGAAAAATATCAAAATCATAAACATTAATAACCATAATCCATTATTACTTGATAATAATAATCACAAGTCATGAAAATATATTAATCACGATTCAATAATAAACATTAATAATCCTAAACAAAAAATTCCACCCCCTTCAACTTTATAGCTTTTATTAGTTTGATAAGAATCACTAAAACTATACATTGATAAAATAATAATCATTTATTCCCTTTAATAATAATCAAAATTATAAACATGAGTAAACCTATAACAATCATTCTTTGTTATTATCTCTTTAAAAGAATATCAAAATTTCATCAATCATCTCTACAATTTTCCGAAAATATCAAAATCATAAACATTAATAACCATAATCCATTATTATTTGATAATAATAATCACAATCGTGAAAAAATATTAATCGTGATGCAATAATAAACATTAATGATCCTTAAATAGATTTTATTAGTTTGATAAGAATCACTAAAACTATTCATTGAAAAAATAATAATTATTTATTCCCTTCAATAATAATCAAAATTATAAACATGGATAAAATTATAACAATCATCCTTGCTATTATTCTCTATAAGAGAATATCAAAATTTCATCAATGATTTATACAATTTTCCCAAAATATAAAAATCATAAACATTAGTAGCCATAATCCATTATTACTTGATAAGAATAATCAGATTCATAAACATTAATGCAATTATGATAATAAATAATTTGAAAATAATAATCAAACCCATGAATATATACACATTCATAACCATAATCAAATTCATAAACATTAACAAAATTATAATCATATTCTAATCAAAATCAAAATTCTATATCATCAAAATCATATTCTAAAAAAATTTCGAACTGAAACCCTCACGTACATTGAAGACAAGGCGAGTTCAAACTATATGTTCACTAAAACACATATAAGTAGAGATGTCATTCTACATGGCAAAATCCATAACAAGAAGTTCAAACTATATGTTCACTAAAACGCATATAAGTAGAGATGTCATTCTACATGGGAAATCTATAACAAGGAGAGCATGTGTAAGATATGAGATGGAGAAAATATGGAAATGAAATTATAAATTAACTTGTGTAAGTATGGTATAGATTAGAAGTGAACTGGACATGAAAGATTTATTTTTCCTTGGAATTCTACATGGGAAACCTATAACGAGTTCAAACTATATGTTCACTAAAACGCATATAAGTAGAGATGTCATTCTACATGGGAAATGTATAACAAGGAGGGCATATGTAAGATATGAGATAGAGAAAATATATAAATTAACTTGCAAGTATGGTATAGATTAGAACGCCCTGATTAGGGGCCCTAACCTGGTGGGGGCATCAAGTGAGGCTCTTAAATATCTATGCATAGCCACCCGGAGATTTGACCCCAAGATGTGCTTACAACTCACAACTCTTGACCACTTGAGCTAACCCACCGAGCTTAACTGACATGAAAAATATAAATAGATTGTCTAAATTTTGTATTAAAAGATAATGTTAAAAATCTTATTTGTGAGAAGATTGGAAATGAAATGAATATGAGAGATGCAAATAAACCAAAATATCAAAATCATAAACATTAATAACCATAATCCATTATTACTTGATAAGAATAATCATAATCAAGAAATTATTAATCATGATGCAATAATAGCCATTAATAATCCTTAATAAAAAATTCCACCCCCTCAAGCTTTATAGCTTTTGTTAGTTTGATAAGAGTCGCTAAAGCTATACATTGATAAAACAATAATCATTTATTCCCTTGAATAATAATCAAAATTATAAACATGAGTAAAACTATAACAATCATTCTTGTGACTATTCTCTATAAGAGAGTATCAAAATTTCATAATCATTTTTACAATTTTCCGAAAATATCCAAATCATAAACATTAATAACTATAATCCATTATTACTTTATAAAAATAATCACATACAAGAAAATATTAATCATAATGCAATAATAGACATTAATAATCATTAATAAAAAATTCCACCCCATAAAAAGCTTTTATTAGTTTGATAAGAATCACTAAAACTATACATTGATAAAATAATAATCATTTATTCCCTTAATAATTATCAAAATTATAAACATCAATAAAACGATAACAATCATTCTTGTTATCATTCTCTTTAAGAGAATATCAAAATTTCATCAATCTCTACAATTTTCCGAAAATATCAAAATCATAAACATTAATAACCATAATCCATTATTACTTGATAATAATAATCATAGTCATGAAAAAATATTAATCATGATGCAATAATAGACATTAATAATTCTTAATAAAAAATTCCACCCCCCTCGAGCTTTATAACTTTTATTAGTTGGATAAGAATCACTAAAACTATACATTGATAAAATAATAATCATTTATTCTCTTCAATAATAATCGAAATTATAAACATGAGTAAAACTATAACAATCATTCTTGTTATTATTCTCTATAAGAGAATATCAAAATTTCATCAATCATCTCTACAATTTTCCGAAAATATCAAAATCATAAACATTACTAGCTATAATCCATTATTACTTGAGAAGAATAATCACAATCATAAACATTAATAAAATTATGATAATATATAATTTAAGAATAATAATCAAACCCATGAATATATACACATTCATAACCATAAAACAATATAATCAAATTCATTCATGGCCCTCACAAACTTTAATAACTTCGATAAACTCAAAACATAAATTATATACATTAACAAAATCATAATAATTACCTATGTAAGAGAAATAAAAAATATACATCATTAACCACGAAACATTATAATCAAAATTTGATCAATGATCCCCACAAATACTCAAAACTTTAAACATTAATAAAATTATAATCATACTTATTATTTGGTATTTGGTAAGAACAATCAAAACTACAAAAATTAACAACCATTACACATTAAAATCAAAATTCTATATCATCTCATAATCTTTCTTGATTTCATTCATTTCGTAAAAATATTTAAAACCAATACCATACTTATTTTGTAATAAAAGTAATCAAAAAATGAAAATCAATCATTATCATATGTTATAATACAATTTCAATTGATTATTCAATAATTTTCATTGATTTAATGAAAATAATCAGAACTATAGCTAATCATTCTCTAATAAAATTAGCTAAAACTTGAAACATTTATAACCATAAAATAAAACCAAATCTTCAACACATTTTAATTAAATTAATGAAAATAATCAGAACCATAGCTAATCATTCTTTAGTAAAATTAGCTAAAACTTGAAACATTTATAACCATAAAATAAAACCAAATCTTCAACAGATTTTAATTAAATTTTCATTCCTTCATTTTTTCATCCATTTCATAATATCAAAATCTTCAATATTTCCATTCCTATGATAAAATATTAAAAAATTATAGTTATGATCATATTTTATGATAAAAATAATCAAAAGAATGATGGAAAGGCATAACATTATGACAAAATTCAAGTAATCATTTAATAGTTTTCATTAATTTAAAAAAAAATAATCAAAAATACAAATTCATAAAATTAAAATATCTTTTATAACATCAAAACTATAAACATTTTTGAAATATTATAATCAAAAGTTCATTAAACAATTCCAGATAATCAAAACTATAAACATTAATAACCAAATATTACAATAAATCATCCACGTAATCTTTATTGTTTTTTTTTAAATGTGTTTTTTCTTTATATTTAGAGTATGTGATAATTTATCTTATCACTGATACTAAATATTTAGTCCAAATATAAAATATTAATTATTATGTACTTATAATATATTATAAATTCTGAATTCCTTGGTCTTAAAATTAAAACCCCAAACTTACTTTATCGAATAAAAGAAAGAAGTCCAATATCCTTCAAAAAGAACTTGATCAAAAGAAAGAAGTCCAATATCCTTGAAAAAGAACTTGATCAAAAGAACCCTATATGAAACATGAAACATGGTCTTAAAAATGTTAGAATCATATTCTAAAAAAATTTGGAACTGAAACCCTCGCGTACATTGAAGACAATACGAGTTCAAACTATATGTTCACTAAAACGCATATAAGTAGAGATGTCATTCTACATGGGAAATCTATAACAAGGAGAGCATATGTAAGATATGAGATGGAGAAAATATGGAAATGAAATATATAAATTAACTTGTAAGTATGATATAGATTAGAAGTGAACTGGACATGAAAGATTTTTTTTTTCCTTGGAATTCTACATGGGAAATCTATAACAAAGAGTTCAAACTATATGTTCACTAAAACGCATATAAGTAGAGATGTCATTCTACATGGGAAATGTATAAGAAGGAGAGCATGTGTAAGATATGAGATGGAGAAAATATAGAAATGAAATATATAAATTAACTTGTAAGTATGGTATAGATTAGAAGGCCTTGATTAGGGGGCCTAACCCGGTGGGTACATCAAGTGAGGCCCTTAAATATCTATGCATAGCCATCCGGGGATTTGATCCCGAGATCTGCTTACAACTCAGAGCTCTCCACCACTTGAGCTAACCCACCAAGCTTAACTGGACATGAAAGATATAAATAAATTGTCTAAATTTTGTATTGAAAAATACTGTTAAAAATCTTATTTGTGAGGAAGATTGAAAATGAAATGAATATGAGAGATACAAATAAACTTATGTTTAATTTTAACATTAATCTTTTAATCACAATTATAAGGTATTCTTCCTTGTGAAATCATCCCTTAATTTGTAATTTGATGTGTTAAACTACCATGGAGGCATCTTCTTCCTCTCCATTATAATATTTCCTCTTTATGAGATCACTCAAATTTCTCTTTTAATTAATTCTCAGCCTCAATCTCCAATGTGTTAGATGACCATCAAGAGCATCCTGGAAATGGCGAACTGGCCACGTCCCTCTTGACATTTTCAATCAATTCAGGGTTTCATTGCCCGATTTATTAGGGTTTTGCTTAAAGGGATTTTAAGCACACACAATTAAGCGCGATGGAAGGCCTGCACAGGCATTTCAGAGCCAAACAAAACAATATTGTAGTGGGATTAAACGTGGGTTTACGCTTGTTGGGTATTCCAAAATTTTATAGGGTTTTAGCGCCTGATTTATTAGGGTTTAGCTTAATCGATTTTTACGCACACAATTACTCGAGAATGTAGTCCTGCACAAGGGTTTCAGAGCCAAACTAAACATTTTTGAAGCGGGATTAAATGTGGGTTTCGCTTACTGAGTATTGAAAAGGACATTTAGGGTTTTTGCGCCTGAGCACACATAATCACGCGAGAAAGAAGACCGGCACAAGCATTTCAAAGCAGAACCGAACTAATTCGGAGCGGGATTAAATGTGGGTTTACGCTTACTGGGTATTCGAAAATTTTAGTATTTGAGGATTTTATCTCAATGGGTGTTCATAAAGACTCAAAATCATGCAATTCTGCGAGAATGAAGAAGATCCAAGAATTGTTTGATTCTGCCTGCAACTGAGGGGAAATTATGGGCTGGCTGAGGGACCGCGAGTAACAAGAAATTCTACGGCGAGTAACACTTAGGCTGCCTTAGAAGTTGCTATCTGCGTTGATTCCCATGATATCAAAAGAGATTAAAGAAGTAAAGATCGTTCCACTGGGTAGCCACAATAACAACAATCACATGGATGGTTCTCAGTTTGCTAGGGATGATTCTAGTAATACGGATATGGAAAAGTCTGTGCTGTAGAACTGGGTATGGAAATCTTTCGAAACCCAGTTCTGATACAGAGAGAGCAAGCTCTGAGGTGGATTCGGTTCGAGCATCAATGTGAATCCCACTAAAAGGCAGTCTCTGTTGCGCCCACATAATAGTCAGAAGCCACATAAAAAGGTTGAAGAAGGGTGTCATGAAATAGGTGTTGTGGTGGAGAGGGATCGGATTAATGCAGCGGAAGGGCGTGGTTTTGTATCGTCTCATAGGGAATCTACAGCAAGTGGAGAGACCGCTAGCTCAAGTAATCGCTCGGTACATCTATGCCTGAAGTATCACACCTTGGATGGGGTCATTGATACATTCTCAGAGATTTGGAGATTGCTACTAGCTGTGAAAATTCTGCTTAAAAACAAGCAAGCATCATGCTCTTGCAGTGTTGTGAATCTCATAATTTGTTTTGAGTTGGTCTTTGTTTGTTAAATGCCATTGTTTGATTTTTTTGTAGGGGGCAAGTTGAAAATAAGTTTAGAGTAGAAATTGAGGCAATCGGGCGAGTCAGGAACAAAAATTTTGTTTGTTTTCTAGGGTATTGTGCTACCAATGCAGGCAGGTATTGTGATATTTGGATGGATCTCTCTATCCGTTGGCTGTGCTATTACTCGTAGGAATCCATTGCATGTAAAATTATCTGCTAATGTAGTATGTGGGTTTTTACGACTGATAACCAAGAGACTGGTGGACAAGTTCATTAACAATGTCAAACTAGAACAGTGGCTTCATGGAGATGTAGGGTATGTCAGTTCCCTCACATGAGAAACCCGAATGAAAATTATTCCTGGAACTGCCAAAGGATAAATTAGCTAAACATACAATTTTATCAGTAGTTATCGATGCATAAGCCCTCATAATAAAAACATCCTTTTGCTTTCACAGATGAATGTTGTTCTTAATGATTTTAGACTCACGGATTTATGCAGATTAGCATATTTACACTAAGAGTTGGATACCAAGGTTGTTCATAGAGATATAAATCGCGCAACTTTCACCTGGATAAGCAATGGAATGCCAAGGTTTCAGACTTTGGATTGGCCAAGCTCCTTGGATCCGAAGAAAGCTATGTCACAAGACTCACAACCCAGGTCTTGGGGACTTTTGGGTAAATACTGATATCTGTCATGCTAGTTGGTTATGCTATTAATCGTGGGAATCCATTACATGTAAAATTATCTGCTAATATAGTATGTGTGAGTTTTTATGACTGATAACCAAGAGACTGATGGACGAGTTCGTTAACAATGTCAAACTAGAACAGTGGCTTTATGGAGATGTAGGGTATGTCAGTTCCCTCACATGAGAAACCCGAATGAAAATTATTCCTGGAACCGCCAAAGGATAATTTAGCTGAACATACAATTTCATCGGTAGTTATCGATGCATAAGCCCACATAATAAAAACATCCTTTCGCTTTCACAGATGCATGCTATTGTTACTGATTTTAGACTCATGGATTTGTGCAGATTAGCATATTTACACGAAGGGTTGGAGCCCAAGGTTGTTCATAGAGATATAAATCGAGCAACTTTCGCCTGGATAAGCAATGGAATGCCACCAAGGTTTCAGACTTTGGCCTGGCCAAGCTCCTTGGATCCGAAGAAAGCTGTCACAACCCCGGTCTTGGGGACTTTTCGGTAAATACTGATTTCTGTCATGCTATTTGGTTTTAAGGCATAATATTTGGTATCAAGCTTCAACAATGCAACTCATGCTATTTGGTTTTAAGGCATAATATTTGGTATCAAGCTTCAACAATGCAACACTTTTGTATGATTTTTTTTTTATTATTCTGGATTACTAGCCTACAAACCAAAGAAAAGCTAGTCTTTGTTATCGAGCTTCAAGAATGCAAACACTTTTGCATGATTGTTTTTTCATTTTTCTGGATTACTAGCCTACAAAACCAAAGAAAAGCATTAGCTTTGGTGAAGGAAAGAATAACTTTTACACAATTGTTTTTCCTTTCATTATGCGGTTAGACCATACCAATCTATGGGACTGGGAAAATCTTAAACTTGATGAGATAATGGGTATTCCCGATCTCTGCTATTAGTCATATTGTTTGCAGTGGTTGGTGGTGTTTTAACGATTCACATTTGCGTGAAGGTTTTTTCATTTGCATGATTGTTTTTTCTTCTTCTGGATTATTGGCCTACAAACCAAACAAAAACATTAGTTTTGGTGCAGAAAAGAATTTCTTTCACCCAATTTTTTTCCCTTTTATTATATGCGGTTAGACTATATGGGATTGGGAAAATCTTAAACTTGATGAGATATTACATGATTTTTTTTTCATTTTGCTGGATTACTGGTCTAGACCAAAGAAAACCATTAGCTTTGGTGCAGGAAATAGGTGTTGTGGTGGAGAGGGATCGGATTAAGCAGGGGAAGGGCATGGTTTTGTATCGTCTCATAGGGGATCTACTGCAAGTGGATTGACTGCTAGGTCAAGTAATCACCTGGTACATCTATGCCTGAAGTATCACACCTTGGTTGGGGTCATTGATACATTCTCAGAGATTTGGAGATTGCTACTAGCTGTGAAAATTCTGCTTAAAAATAGGCAAGCATCATGCTGTTGCAGTATTGTGAATCTCATAATTTGTTTTGAGTTGGTCTTTGTTTGTTAAATGCCATTGTTTGATTTTTTTTGTAGGGGCCAAGCTGAAAATAAGTTTAGAGTAGAAGTTGAGGCAATCGGGCTAGTCAGGAACAAAAATCTCATTTGTTTTCTAGGGTATTGTGCTACCGGTGCAGGCAGGTATTGTGATATTTGGATGGATCTCTCTATCAGTTGGGTATGCTATTAATCGTCGGAATCCAACGCATGTAAAATTATCTGCTAATGTAGTATGTGGGTTTTTATGACTGATAACCAGGAGACTGGTGGACGAGTTCGTTAACGATGTCAAACTAGAACAGTGGCTTCATGGAGATGTAGGGTATGTCGGTTCCCTCACATGAGAAACCCGAATGAAAATTATTCCTGGAACTGCCAAAGGATAATTTAGCTGAACATACAATTTTATCAGTAGTTATCGATGCATAAGCCCACATAATAAAAACATCCTTTTGCTTTCACAGATGCATGCTGTTGTTACTGATTTTAGACTCATGGATTTGTGCAGATTAGCATATTTACCCAAAGGGCTGGAGCCCAAGGTTGTTCATAGAGATATAAATTGAGCAACTTTCGCCTGGATAAGCAATGGAATGCCAAGGTTTCAGACTTTGGACTGGCCAAGCTCCTTGGATCCGAAGAAAGCGATGTCACAACCCGGGTCTTGGGGACTTTTGGGTAAATACTGATTTCTGTCATGCTATTTGGCTTTAAGGCATAATATTTGGTATCAAGCTTCAACAATGAAACACTTTTGTATGATTTGTTTTTTTATTTTTCTGGATTACTAGCCTACAAACCAAAGAAAAGCTAGTCTTTGGTATCGAACTTCAAGAATGCAAACACTTTTTGCATGATTGTTTTTTCATTTTTCTGGATGCCTACAAACCAAAGAAAAGCATTAGCTTTGTGAAGGAAAGAATAACTTTTACGCAATTGTTTTTCCTTTCATTATGCGGTTAGAGCATACCAATCTATGGGACTGGGAAAATCTTAAACTTGATGAGATATCGAGTATTCTTGATCTCTGCTACTAGTCATATTGTTTGCAGTAGTTGATGGTGTTTTAACAATTCACATTTGCGTGAAGGTTTTTTCATTTGCATGATTGTTTTTTCTTCTACAAGATTATTGGCCTACAAACCAAACAAAAACATTAGCTTTGGCGCAGAAAAGAATTTCTTTCACCCAATTTTTTTCTCTTTTATTATATGCGGTTAGACTATATGAGACTGGGAAAATCTTAAACTTGATGAGATATTGTGTGATTTTTTTTCATTTTGCTGGATTACTGGTCTAGAGCAAAGAAAGCCATTAGCTTTGGTGCAGGAAAGAGTCACATTTATGTAGGTTTTCCCTTTTACTATATGGTTTGACCATATCAATCTGTGGGACCGGGAAAAACAAACTTGATTGAATATTGGGTATTAGGAATCTCTGCTGTTAGTGTTTTACGGAGCCTTGGATTTTCAGCTACGTTGCACCCAAGATGCCAACACAAAGATGTTGAATGAGAGAAGCGATGTCTACAGCTTTGGAGTACTTATCATGGAGATTATTTAAGAAGAAGCCCCGTTGATTATGGCAGACCTGCTAGGGAGGTTAGTATATAAAGTTCCTTTATATCGATGCTTGAATCTCTTCAAACATTTTCATTTAAATTATCAGAATCTTTAAGGTCTCAAAGTGGAATGAATCTTTTTGAATTTAAATAGTTTGCAGGTAAACTTGGTAGAGTGGCTGAAAATGATGGTGAGGAGCCAAAGCTCTGAGGAAGTGGTAGATCCATTGCTCGAAGTTAAACCCTCATCCAGGGCATTATATATATACACTGCTGTTAATACTCTACAACTAGATGCTTATTGCTTGCCATAATTTTCTTTTATCTTGCAGGTATTTCATAGTTATACAATCTGAAACATCACTGAAACATGGATTTTGTTTGTTTGGACAGGTTCAGGGCAGGTCGTGAGAATTCTAACTCAACCCAAACGGCAATACAGATGCCAACATTAGTGAAGGCGAAGCCAGCAGCCCCAGACACAGGACGAGGCGGAGATTGTGGGATTTTTTCTTAATATCATATATTTTCTTTAATAAATAATATCCTGAAAACGATCAGACAATCTCAGAGAAAAGATCGAAATGCTGAGAACCCCATCAAAACAATAACGCAGTTCCAGAATTCACAAATAAATAATCTAACAATCTAGACTGCAACAAATAATCTAATGTATATCCGACACTCATTAATTCCAATTAGTAGAATCCAACGCTCATTGAATTCCAATTAGTCTTTTTGCAAGTTGTAATTTTCCCAATTACAATAAAGTGGGGATTATTTCAGTTATATTGTAATTGAATTCTAATTAGTCTTTCTGTTTACAATTATGTTGCACAGTTTTTATGCAAGTTGGGCCTTTTACAATTATATTGTATTCGCTTTTTTACTATCTCAGGTACAAGTAGTCATATAAGCATGTGCTTTCTGGGTAGAAAGAATAATTGAGGGGTTATAATCCATGACTACAAGTAGTCATGTGCTTTCTACCCAGAAAGCACATGCTTATGTGCTTTCTGGGTAGAAAGTATAATTGAGGGGTTATATCCATGGATATATGAGGGTTATAATCCATGGATATATGAGTGACAGGATAACAGTTCATACCGCCAAAAATATAATTAATGTGTGGCAATCCAAACTCCTGATTACCATCCTTTGAGTTCTGTGGAACACCATCCGAACCAAATATAATAACATTTCTAAAATTATTAAATTTGTGTTATTCGAAAATTATCAAATTTGTGTGAATTTTTCGTTCAATGAATTTAGTAGTGACTTTGAACAAAAATTGAATCATCAAACTCTCAATTAAAAAATAATTCTTTGACAAAAACATTTTGAAAACAATCAAAATTAAGGAGAAATGAGAAGACATTCTACACCCTGAGGGCAAGAGCATGGAACGCAAATATCTAATCCTGCTGGTACCTTTTTTCACTACAACATGCAGCTAGATTATATATAAAAAGCAAGCTATAGTCATCTTATACGCCGTCCATTAGATTCCTACAATGTGTTGATATTCTGGTTTTATTATATAGAGCAGAAGCTCCATTACCATATGCGCATAAAAAGTAAATCAGTGGTCTGGGATGGACCCGCCTGCAAAAGGCCAAAACATAGTTTACTGTCAACAATAACTTGGGGCGTGCGGAATCGATGGTGACCGGCTTCTCCACGAACGTTGCAGTGGTATGGTTTAGGATTTAAGAAACCCACATGATGGTCTGATGAAGATACTAATTCCACTACTTGCACTGGTATGGTTTAGGGTTTAAGAAACCCACATGATGGTGGGACGGAGGTACTAATTCCACTACTTCTATACATTATTACATAGGGACATGATGGTTTGATAAAGGTACCAATTATACTACTTTTGTACATTATTACATAGGGAGAAGGGACATGATGGTTTGACAAAGTACCAATTCTACTACTTTTATATATTATTATATATGGAGTTTTAAAGTTACAGAATCACGAGTCATTCTCCAAGTCAATCTTGTGTGCCAAGATTGAGCCTCGTGTGTCGAAGTAGTGCCTTATATGAGCCTGAGTTGGACTCAAGAATGAATAAGCCTCATGTGTTGAGGTAAGTGCTTTGTATGTCAAAACGATGGTGTTTGTCAAGACTAAGGTCTTGTGTGTCAATACGGATCATCATGTGTTGAGGTAATGCTTTGCATGTCGAAGCATGAATGGTGTGTGATGTACTACTAACCAGAGTTGAAAAAATCGCACTTCTTTCAAAAAATTGCGCGGTTTTACCTCTGCCGAAAGATCGGCGCTTAAAAATCGCGATTTTTTAAAAAATCGGCGATTTCCGACTTTTTCAAAAAATCGGTGATTTTTTCGAAAAAATCGCGAGTCAAAGGGAAAAATCGCTCAGGCTTTTTCACAATGTTAAAAACTCGGGTTTTTTTTTTTATAAATTTGATGAGTTTTGTACATGTAACATTGATGTCAACAATACTAAATGGTAATGTTAAAGTGACATTCTCTTTATCTTTCATTTTCCATCCTTTTACTTAAATTTGTAACATTACCATTAATTGTTTCAGGATGTTTGAGAGTGGTTCCAACCTCATCAGTTTAGATCCCATTTAGAATTCAACAGACTTAATGGTTTTCAGGATTCCAACGTTTCTAGTGGATTCTATCATGTATGTGGGTAAGGGTTTGGAATTTAATGAAGTACATCAAACTCTCTATGTACCTTGATGTTGGTGGTGTCGATGCCTGATTGTTAAAGTTGTTTGAATTCCACTGTCATGACCTTAATAAAAAAATGTACCCTTCAGTCGAGCAAAATCACTTATTAAGCATGGGAAGCTCTTTCTACCTTATTTTAACACTTGGATTAAGAAGTTTGAACAAAATTGTAGGGTGTTAATTGATGTCCTTGGAGGATCAACTTCGAGATTGGAAGCAGAGGCAAAGTCTAGAGCCTAGAGGAGGGGGAACATGGTGCTATTGATGAATATGATCTCGACATAGACAATGATTTTGATGATTATGTTTTTTCAATTTTGATTTAGATATGCATTGCGCTTGGTGCCATTTTGATAATATTTTGTCTCTAATGGTTTGGAATCATAGCTTGGAATCTTTAATATATATTTTTTTCATTAAAATTGTAAAATTTTATGTATTTTTTAATAGTCTGAGTCATTGAAATCAAACCACTCCAAGTTATTTGCATCCACTACATCTATATATTAGTGCTTTCTACATATTTATGTTCCAATGTGTTTATCTGATGTTATTGTTGCTTTATATGTTTAAAATTCTGAAAAAAAATGAATGTATTTTGTATTTTTTAATGTTTGCCGACTTTTTCCGATTTTTTCCGATTTTTTCACCAATGTTGCCGAGAAATTGTTTTCGGGACCCCTGCCGACTTTTTGTCGAGTCCGACTTTTTCAACATTGCTACTAACCATGGTTGAGCTATTGAGTCTCCTCTAGAGATATGATAGATAAATTAAAGTTGGCACATGTGGACCATGCAGATAAGACAAGAGATAAAGATAAGATGTGATAAGATAAGAAAGAACTCGAATTGTTAAATTTCAGTGATGTTAACAAGAAAGACTTAAGTTGATTAAAGGAGAATTCGAATTGTTCACTTCCAGTGATGTTATCAAGGACTTCGGTTAAAAGAGTTAACTAAGTGTTCATAAAAAAGATTTAGTTAACTAAAGTGTTTTGCATGTCAACACTTAAGTTGAACTTAAATACATCACTTGAGTTACGACACTTGAGTTAGCCACCTAACTAAGTAACCTAGCATCCAGATGAAGGACGAGTTCATCATGAGCTTTGTATGTCAAAGTGATGGTGTTTGTCAAGACTAAGGTCTTGTGTGTCGATACGGATCCTCATGTGTTGAGGTAATGCTTTGCATGTCGAAACATGAATGGTGTGTGATGTACTACTAACCATGGTTGAGCTATTAAGTCTCCTCTAGAGATATGATAGAGAAATTAAAGTTGGCACATGTGGACCATGCAGATAAAACAAGAGATAAAGATAAGATGTGATAAGATAAGAGAGAACTCGAATTGTTATATTTCAGTGATGTTAACAAGAAAGACTTAACTTAATTAAAGGAGAATTCGAATTGTTCACTTCCAGTGATGTTATCAAGGATTTCAGTTAAAAGAGTTAACTAAGTGTTAATAAAAAAGATTTAGTTAACTAAAGTGTTTTGCATGTCAACACTTAAGTTGAACTTAAATACATCACTTGAGTTACGACACTTGAGTTGCGACACTTGAGTTAGCCACCTAACTAAGTAACCTAGCATCCAGATGAAGGACGAGTTCATCATGAAGTCAGAAGATGAAAATAGAGGCCAAAGCATGAGAAGTATGGTAGAAGTGATGTTATCAAGAAGGACTTCAGTTAAAAGAGTTTACTAATTGTTAATAAAGAAGATCTAGTTAACTAAAGTGTTTTACATGTCAACACACTTAAGTTGAACTAAAATACATCACTTGAGTTATGACACTTGAGTTAAAATACATCACTTGAGTTGCGACACTTGCACGACAACACTTGAGTTAGCCACCTAACTAAGTAACCTAGCATCCAGATGAAGGGCAAGTTCATCATGAAGTTAGAAGATAAAAATAGAATCCAAAGCATGAGAAGTATGGTATATATATGTTATGCAGGATTGATGAATTTAATGTGAGAGCGAATTCTTTTCTTATGAAGGCAATTCGCATTCATTGTGCATGTGATCAAAATCAGCGAATTGGTTTTGTCGTAGGATATTATTCTGAAGTCTATTCTTCCATCTTCTCTCTTACTCTGTGATTGCACCAAGGATGCTTGATGTAAATCTGCTCATTGTAAAGAAATTCTCTGCTATCTATCAACATTCTAAGGAAGATTTTGTTGGGTTTTCTCCCTCAAGTACTAGAGGGTTTCTCTAGGGTAAATACTCTCTCATGTGAATGCTTATGCTTTTTTATTATTCATTGCGCCAAAGAGGCACATTCTATAACCCAGTAAGGAATGTGTAACTCCTTCCGTGCTCATCCTGGAGATGACACGTGTCATTTTATAAAAATAATAAAATATTACAAAAAATAATATGTCGACTCAAATTAGATTTTAAAAATTTACAACTTAATATTAAATAAAACAAACAAAATAGATAAATTAAAACGCTTCCACATTTACACTTTAAAAAGGAAGGGTTTGCACCTTGAGAGATTTGTCACTCTCGACGCTTTGTAGATACCCTTTTAAAATGGATCTATGTTGGTTGATTTCAAGTACTACTATAATTCCATATTAAGAAGAAAAAAAAAATTAACATGGAGAAGATTAGGAAATTTTTTTGGAATTTGGGTGATAATTTGGTAATTTGGAGTCATAAAATTTAAAAAAATCAATTTCAATTATTTAATTTAAGTAGGTAATAAAAAAATAAAGATTTATGTCAAAGTGCTATAGCTCAAGACTTTAATACCCCTTCAATGAATAAAAGATTCATTCAAAATTTGGGTATAGAGCTGCGAGTTATGTTAATGTTGTAATATTATATATTGTGATAATTAAGTAATAATTGTGTGCAAGCCTTAAATGACTTATAAGACCATTTTATTACAACGATAATTTTGCAACTATTATTGAGATGAGGTCTTCTCCTGCAACGTTAATATTGTAATAAGAATTCAACCTTTTATATATCCCTTTTCCAGACGTATGGACTCACTGAATGTATATTTTCTAAGTAGTTGTTACATGTGAACTTCAAAAACTTAAGCGATGAGGTATATTTTGAATGGTGAAGGCACAAGTTTTACATCCTGTGAGTTCAAATCCTTAATGAGACATTGACCCATTGTGATAAGACTAAAAGGGTAGACGACAACCTCAAATGGGACCCCATCTTCGGGGACTCACTCAGTGTATATTTTCTAAGTAGTTGTTACATGTGAATACTTCAAAAACTTAAGTAGGTGAATACTTCAAAAACTTAAGTGATGAGGTATATTTTGAATGGTGAAGGCACAAGTTTTACATCCTGTGAGTTCAAATCCTTAATGAGACATTGGCACATTGTAATAAGGCTAAAGGGGTAGACAACAGCCTCGAGTGGGACCCCATCTTGGGGGTATCTCGAGACGTCTTGACCCTTGCTAAGTCATAATTTTCCTGCTAGGCACTAGCTTCTGAGTTGTCAGTACCCCTATCTTGGGTATGTCTTTGAATGTCTCAACCCTTGCCGAGTCCTAACTTCCCTGCTAGGCACTGGCATGCAAGCTGATGGTACCCCTATCTAGGTCGTGCCTTCGAATGTCTTGGTTGGCTTGCGGTTGTTGGTACCCCTATCTTGGACGTGTCTCTGAACATCTCAACTCTCGCTAAGTCATAATTTTCCTATTAGGCACTAACTTATGCACTATTTACCCCTATCTTGAGTGTCTCCAATCTTTGAATGCGTCTCCAAATGTCTCAACTCCTTGTTAAGTTATAATTTTTTTGAAGTTGGTAATCTTATCCAATTACCAATTCCCCCAGTTCTTAAAAAAAATACTAATATAAACCTAAAGAAACTTATTTGCACGGCGAAACATATTAATCTATTTTTAATCTAAATATATGTTTTAATTCACTACCTCATATGTCTACTTGCCAGAAATAACAGGTTTTATATTAAAAATGATAAGAAAATTTAACAACAAACAAAAATTGATCCATTGGTTGAGAGCCTATATCATGGTAGGCATAGAACCGTGAATTAATTAAATTTTAAAAATATATATATATAAAACAATAATTCGATTACTAATAATACCAGCATAGATCCAAAGCACCAAGATCCAATTTCTTGAGGTGTATTTTTTCTCTAATTTTAAACTTATGAAATTTGATCCCTCTCTTGCATGATAGATCTGGGTTTAAGTTTAATTTTTTTTATAGGCCGACATGGATTTTTTAAATTACTTTTCATAATTTTTTTATTTTTTATTATTATTCGAAGTGCCAATTTTTTTTTTGGGTATAGCAAACATGTAAAGATTTACATGGAGAGATGGCACTCACAAAATATTCATACGGTGTAATTGAACAATAATACATTAAATTTTCAGTTGCTTTCTTTTCTTGAATCACAATACAGTGTACTAAGTTGTATATATCTTATATGTAGTAGCCATCAAATATTAATATCTCAAATTGCATTATAAGTGCTTTCAGAGGTTGGTATATAAAGGAGACGACTACTGAGGGCCCTTGGTAGAATCGATAGCTAGGAGAGATAAGCAGGAGATGCTGAGTTTAGTGAAGCGGATGAGAAAAATAAAGCTTCAGCTGACTTATCTCTGGCCTTGACCTCTCAATAGGGAGGGACTCACAAAGCTCTCTCCCTGCTGCACACGTTGGAGGAGGAATCAGTGGACAACATAACAAAAAAGCCTCAACCCATTACAATAAAATATTGGCTCCACTTGAAGAAACTAGTTATCAATTTGAACTCTTTTGAAGCTCTCCTTGACCTCGAAGATAATGAGGAGATGCACGACACTAGAAGTTCGTAATGAAAGATGTCTCTTGTAATGTTTGAGGTTTGAGTGACCCTGGTAGAAAACATGTCTTCTACCAAGTTTTGTCTTCAATTGGTGGGTTAGTTTTACTATTAATAGGCTTGGAAGAAGTTAAAAATCATTGGGTTTTCACCGAGAATAACCTTGTCTATTATAGGGCCAGGGTGAAGCATGATTGTATATGATCACGGTGAGGGCAAGGGATGGATTTCCATCCTCATCTCCCCCCAGCTTGCTAGGGAAATAGTGGATTGGGGATCTTTGGGTTTTGTTGAATTTTGATAGCCACATGCTTGGATTGGCCAATATTTTTGCTTCAAACAACTTCAGGGTGTGTGCTTAGGACTAGCGGTGACTGGTGATGAGTTGCCAAACACCCCATGGTCGATCTATGTAAACTTCAACACGGCGGAGAATCAAGAAGATTAGGAGTTTGCCCTACTAGCCATAGTCCCATGTGAGAGAGGCCTGTTTTAGACCCTGACATGAACTTTCTGACCCGAACCAATATAAACACAACTATTTGGAGCTATGTTTCACCTTAAATCATAGGCGTAGGAATCACATTCTAACTTAGGCAACAGCAAGTTGGAATCAAATCGCCTACTATAAGGCTTTTTCTTTTAATCGAACAAGTCAAACTCAAGGTTGACCGACTTTTACTCAGTCAATGCAAGTTTGAGTCGTAAAGCACAAGTTCAAACTCTTCACGCTTCTAGCACACCGAGTTCTTTCCAATTTCAAGTATGGCAAAACTACCTAGAATGACATTTTGAAGGGCAAGAACACATCTTACAGTTATGCTCTCAAAACATATCTTTCTTTGATGCCTCGGATGGCAGGCCAATGCATGTGAATGGAATGACCATGCTCTGGAACCACCAGCCAATATGGTTTATCCTGGGGTGCATAGAAATGTGAATTCAAAGAACTACGTATATTATGACCATTGCCAACTAGCAAAGCTCATGGTGTCTGGACTATATTACGACAATGTGGAAACTTCTACCCTTGACTTGTTGGGAAGGTCGCTACACTACCAGGTAGACTGATGTTATTTCCCGTATGGTAGCCATTCTCCAAGGATTTGGGAAGAACCTTACAACCATCCGACATAACTAGAATTGGGCAATTAAAGAAAAATTTGAAGAGGTTTCCAGAGCATTTAATTCTAGTCATCTTGACCTAGAAAAGCAACAAGTAGCAACGAAGTTTTGCATTCTGCTCAAGTGGATGAACTTCATCAAGCCCAATGGAAAAAATTTATAGCTCGACTCAACTGGATCAAGACCAATGATAAGCTTATGAAGGCAATTTTTAAGGCTCAAGCCATCAAGGAGGTTGGTGATCAGTTCATGAGATTGAACACTGAGGGGTCATGACACATACCATGGACCAAGAAGAAATTGAGCGAATTGTCGATCACAACTCAATGGTTTTCCAAGAACAATCATACTCAAAGGAAAGAGGAAGGGCCATGCAAAAAGGTCTGGAAACAATTCCTATCAAAGTGTCCAAGGACCAAATGAGGGGTTGTGAGTAGACCATTTGCTTGGATGAGATGATAATCACCCTCAAGGAGATGTCAATGAGAAAGCCCCTAGACCCAATGGTTTCCCATGTAAGTTTAAAAGTTCACATGGAACTTCATTGACCCAAACCTTCTACAACCCAATGGTTTCCCATGTAAGTTTAAAAGTTCACATGGAACTACATTGACCCAAACCTTCTACAACACTACAAAGAAGATCTACAAACTCAAGGTGTTGATCTCAACTAAGGGTTCATCAAGTTTATACCCAAGGGAGGAGACCATGAGTTTATCACTAACTAGAGGTCAATCACCTGACTCAACACCTCCTACAAGGTTTTGGCCAAGCTGTTAGAAATGTGATTGCAGCGTATGTTGCCCAAGATTGTGAGAACAAAGTAGATGGGCTTCATTCGAGAGCATTATATTATAGACAATGGCATTCCCATTTGAGAAGGCATGGAGTGGCCTTGGTCCTTTGGACTAGTTGATGCTCTCTTTCATCAAGATCGCCTTCGAAAAATCTTATTAGAGACTCAAATTTCCATTCATCCTAGCAAATGCAGAAAACCCTCGGCTTCGGTCTTTTCTTCATCCATGCAATGTACATTCAATTTGTGCTACAAGCCTTGACTTGACTCTCCATCAACCAATGTAAATCTTAGGAGGTGGATTATTAAATTACATTGGGCAAGAACACTTTCTCGCTCTAGTGTTACATGTCTTGTTTGCATAAGTGTTTGGTTACCTCCTAAACAATAAAGTGGGAGTGGATTTGATTAAGGGGATCCCCCTTCCTAAAGTTGATCAGGGCAATTGGTTTATGACCATTTCATAGACAATTCATTCTTGACCATTCTTGAGAGTTGTCCCTCCTAAGATAATATGATGGAGTGCCTTTATACCTTTTGTCATGCTTCAGGATACAACATTCAATGACACAAAACCTCTTGCTATAAGCATACCTAGTGTGTAGTTCTATACTCATTGGCTTCTCAAAACTAGCCCTATATCCAACCTAACTATGTTTTCAAGTCCCTAAGCATATTGTTCACATTCCAAGCCTCCCTTAAGGCACTTTAAGAGGTCGTAGTGCAAAGGGTAGACAACAATATTGATAAATGGGTGACCATGGCTTTGATGTTAGCAACCAAGTCTCAAATATGCACCAAGGTATTCGCTACTACTCACGTTTATTATCGACCTATTGGGTCCCCCCAATGTCCCAATACAAATATGCCACACACTTTAACACAAAATTCATTGTACCTTTGTTGCATCCCTTCAAGAACTTGGTGACCTTGGTATAATCAAACCAAGAATACAAGCCAAGGGCTTGTGTGCTAAATAGATAGTGAAAACAATCACAAGAAAGGAGACTTGGAAAGACCTACTAAGACATTGCATTGCCCAAGCACCACCTCTAGGCAAGAAAGGCTATTATTGTAGCTCCAAGCTACACCCCTTCCTTTACTTTTCCCCTAAAGTCTAAAATTTAACATTTTCAAGGTCTTTTGCTAAAATCCTTCTACTAAAAATCCTAAGCCCCAAGCCCTTTATTTTCTTAACTGAAGTCCTCATAATCTGAGGGATCAAGCCCCATACTCTTCGCCATCACTTGGTTCTGTTTCCAAACCTAAACCATGTTTCCTTGAATGAGGAGAAGGAACCTTGACCATCTTACTCCTTACATCCACATCCCATTTTCAATGTGGTGTGTGGAGCCAAAACGTCCCATCCATTCCTTCCACTCCTTTGCATTGCCTAGCCTCAACATTTCTCATTTGCATCTGTCAAACCTGCACATCCCCACTTACCTTTCACATTCATACCTCCACATCCCCACTCACCTTTCACATTTTATCCATCCTCTACATCTCTACCTTATCTAACCCTTCGATGCAAAATGCAAAGCCCCTAGCACCCTTCCATTCCTTCACATCCTTCATACCTTCACATCCCAACTTTCCTTCCACATTGTGAACTAAGACTTAGCCAAAGTCAAATGGACTCATAACCGACAAGGATCGACAAAAGATGATAGAGGGTTCGTTGACTAGATAGGTTTACATGTGACCAAAATTAACACAAGCACATATTATGGAAGGAGTGAATAAAGTCTTTGACCCTTGCATGATAAAATCAACGTGTGGGTTGGTATATAAACAATAAAAATATTTAACATTTGATGCATATAGTATGAGTGACTATCCCTAAATAGAATGGACAATATTAGTTGGTAAGAGAAATCAACAACGTTTAAGCTATGATCTTTTCCCACAAATAGCCATATCAAGCTTGTGATGGTGTGTTGGAAATTTCTTTGAGATCAAAATTGTTTGTGGGGATACAACCGGTTGTAAAGTGTAGCTTGGCGCGTTTTTCGGCCTAAATGACCCTTGTATCCATAGAGATTATTACACAGTCCATGTTACGGCCCGTCTCTAACATCCTTACTTACAGGTACTTAAGACTTCGCTAATTAATGTACAAGACCATCTACTCTGAATAAGACTCGCTTAGTTGGTACTCATGAATGTGGGACCACTGGGGCTATAGTTTGGGTAGTGAGAAACTATTTATAATTGTAGGTAGTTATATAATGTTTTGTCAAGTGATTATTATTGCATTGGAGCCTTGCTTATTCAAAGGTTTCCCATTCTAAGAGGCCCATGAACATTACTGCATTCTAAGAGGCCCATGAACATTACTGTCGTTTTAAATTATCGATGCAAGGTTTAATATTTTACAAGTTTAATACTCTTGTTCTTCCTCTTTTACATTTTACATCTTATTTTGTTTTGACAATTGCGCTTAATTCTTTGCTTCTACCATACAAGTACATTACAAGTGGTATAAGAGTTGCTTTCTTGTGCTAACACACACCCAAATTTCAGACAACGTGTTTTAGGCTAGAGACCTGTTTCAATATCTTTAAACACAAAGATATGTTGGTTCAGCGTGCAACTATGGCTAGAACACAAATGCACAAGACATACAAGTGGGGTCACTTGGTTGGATACACCTATATTAGTACCTGGCAAGTAGAACCGTGTTAAACAAAATCCACTCACAGATCAAATCTTTTGTGTCCCTCAAAGCATATTGGAAGCCCGATAGGCATACCCTAAGCCAACCCTACAAAAACCTTTCAAACGATTTGTCACTATAGTACACTAAGCACAACACTAAGGGAGATCACTCTTGTGTCTACAGGAATCTAGTATGACTAAGGGTATAGTTTATCCTCCTTAGTTAGAGTCATGAAAGACTGATAGAGTACTACTATTGGAAACCCCTGGTATATTAGAGACCTATAGTCCCTAACACTCCTTCACTCCTATAACCTTGTCAAACCATAAACTATTTAACACATAGGCAGGGAAATTCATACATTATTTGGAATATCATCAATTTGGCAATTTTGTCGTACATTGTTCCTCCAACAGTAAAATAATTAAAAATAATTATAAAGAAAAGGACCTATCCCAAACAAATCCTTGTGGTGGACCTATCCCAAATAAATCCTTGAGTGGCATTGATCGCATTGGTGTAGCTCTTTGACAGCCCTCCAGGTGGACCCAAGTCGTCCCATGACTTCCACGAGAATAAAGAACAAACTCAACAACATAGAGGACAAACTCAATAACCCCACTAGCTTGGTAGACAAAATGCAAACACCTCTTGCAAAACCTTTGGTCTTCACTCCAAGCCACCCTCAACAACCAAATAGCTTCCTTCAAATACTCCATCAATTGTCAATTGAATATTTGGAATGATTGGAATCGGCCAATTCATAACGGGGAATTTTCCTCAATTTGCGATTGTCACAATGGGCCATCTTTTCATGGCACTCACCCCATATAAATGTTATCAAAACCAGACCGGTCATCAAACTGGTCAACCCCAAAAACTAGAAACCAATCACAACTAGACCAGAACCTATTAAAAAAAAGGTCAACCAAAAATTACATAAAATATTCAAATTTTGATTTTATATATATATATATATATATATATCCATGTGAATCAAATCCAATAAGCACAATTATGCAAAGCTTTCACATGTACATAGCAAGCAAGGGTGCATATAACTAAAATAACACTGAGCCACGAGTGCAATCCACATCTAACCCAAAATAAATAAACAAAGAGGCTCTAAATGGCCTCTAGAGTCTGGAAAATATCATGCTACAACAAATAACTACATATCATCAAAATAATTGCATATATTGGGATCCTATTCTTCAATAGCACGCTTTGCCCCCCTCCTCTAGGCTCTAGCCCTTGCATCTACCTTGAATCTCGAAGTTGATCCTCCAAGGACATTAGTCAACACCCTCCAATTTCGAGGAAACTTCTTAATCCAAGCATTAAAATAAGGTTGAAAGAACTTCCTATGCCTAATAAGTGATTTTGCCTAAGTGAAGGGTACATTTTTACTACGATCATGACAAAGGAGTTCAACAAGTAGCACAACCAACATCAAGTTACATAGAGAGGTTGATGTGCTTGATTAAATGCCAATCCCATACCCTCACACATGATAGAATCCAGTGGAAACATTACAATCCTAGAATCCTGAAAATTGTTAAGTTTGTTGAATTATGAATGGGATCTTAAATTCCACGTTTTGCATAGGAAGTTTGATGAGGTTGGAACAACTTTCAAACATCTTAAAATAATTAATGGTAATGTTAAAAATTTAAGGATAGAAAAGGAAAGATAAGGAGGATACCACTTTAATAATTTAATATTACCACTGATTACTAGGGTCTAAGGTTGGATTTAGGGGTTTTGTTTTGCCTTTTTTATTTTACATTTTAAAATTTAAATTTTCATGGTCAACATCTTCATCCCACGCATGGCATATGGACTTGTACAAAACCGACCAGTTCATGCATCCAATGTTGGTTCCGTACGAAACCGACCGAATCAGGTACAAAATTGACCGATTCGATACAAAACCAACCATTTCCGGTTCAGGGTCTTGATTTGGCTTAGTTACGCCTGTAAACCAGTCAAACCGACTGGTTCTGGAAAAATCAGTTTGATTCTGATAACACTGCCCCGTATGATGCAAAAATTGCTTAAGATCGACCTAAATAAGATCATTGGCTTAGATCCAGTAGGCTGGATGGGCTAGAAAGAACAATATTTTTCTCTCCAAGGCATTGAGAATGAACAACAGAAACTCCAAGTGAGGATGCTATATTCGGAGAGTGTGATAGTGATGGGAATGGCATAAGAAGGCTTATGTGGGGTACACTGAGTAGGAACAGTTTGTAAAAGCCATTTATGCTAGATTTCACACTAATACACAGTTTTTGAGGAAGCTAACCAAGTCACAATAAACTATCATACTGGAAAACTCAATTACTTCCTTTCAAAGATTGGCAATCAAAACATAAGGTATGACTAATGAGTTCTTCAAGGAGTATTTTATTAATGGACTAAGGGAGCAGATCAAAGTGCAAGTCTTGATGTCCCACCTTGTTACTTGTTGGAAGCCACTCAAATAGCAAAAAAAAACCCCAAGTGGTGGTCACAACCCATAATAAACACCCCAATTTCGTTTCCATGACCACATCCCTCTTTTGTGCCTGCTCCACCTTTTCCGCAACCATCCTAGTTCCAATAGTTGATCCTTGCAAAAGTGTCAAAACGTCAACATCATGGCCTCTTTTATCATTGTGATGAAAAATTTGTCAAAGGGGATAAATGTAAGGGAAAAAAATGATTTGCCATAGATATTGCTACACTAGGTATGTCTAAGGAAATTTTAGAGGAAGATATGGCTTAGCTAGATATGGTAGAGACTACACCTCATGAAGTACCCACTTAGGAGCCTCCTTGTGAGGATTCCCAAATTTCCGTCCATACTTTGAAGGGAATTACAACTCCCTAAACCTTGAAGTTGGTTTGATATATCAAGCATAGAAAGGTGACTACCTTAATCAACAATGGCAACACCCACCCATAATTTCATCCATTGTCTAGTTGTGAAAAAAACACATTGTTATGTCCATGTGGTGCACAATTTCAAATCGTCATACACAATGGAGGTGTTCTAAAATGTGGTGGTAAGTGTGAGAACGTGAAACTCCAAATGAGTGTATGTTTCCTCAAAACATACATCTCTGCCATTGAAGTGGGTGGGTGTGATGGAGTTTTAAGCATAGAATGGTTGCGAACATTGGGCCTAGTTACAATGGATTTCAAGGATTTATACCTAAGCTTCACCAAGGATGGGACATCAACTTACTCTCACTATATGGAAAAGCTCCTAAAGAAAAGTCACTCCAGTATTATTGCCTAAGTCAATGCCATTCATCATGTTGAATATTCACTCTACATAGAATATTCATCATAATTTGGGATTGGTTTTGGACACCCCACGACTTACCCTCCTTGCATGGAAAGCATGATCATGGCATTCCACGGATTCTAGGCACGCAGTCGCCCAATGTGCACCTTATCACGATTAGTTTTCATAAAAAATGAAATTTGAAGATAGTTCAAGATTTGTTGGAGGTCAAAGTCATACATCCTAGTACTAACCCCTACTCCTCAATGGTCTTGGTTTTGAAGAAAGAAGGTAATTGGTGCTTTCCTATGCAAATTTTGCACCCTCAACAAGTTGATAATCAAAGATAAATTTCCAATTCTCGTCATCAATGAGCGATTGGATGGGATTCACAGAGCACGTTTCTTCCCTAAACTTGATCTTTGTTCTAGTTATCACCAAATTTGAATGAAGTAGACATTCCTAACATTGCCTATCGTACACACAAAAGGCATTATGAATTTTTGGTGATGCCATTTGGGCTTTGCAAGCTTCACAAAGCATAGTTCTTCACTAAACTTGATATTTGTTCTAGTTATCACCAAATTTGGATGAAGTAGACATTCCTATCATTGCCAACCATACACACAAAGGGCATTATGAATTTGTGGTGATGCCTTTTGGGGTTTCCAATGACCCGTCCACTTTCCAAAGCCTCGTAAACAAGCCTTTTTAACATAGTAGCATAATTCAGCTGTATTGGTAGTTCCTGTACGTAAATTCAGAACAAATTCGAATTTGTCGAATATTCGGTGTAATTGTAATACGAATACGAATTTTTATTAGTGAACAATTAATTTTTTTAAACCAATTTAAGAAAACATAACTTTAATGATTTAAACACTATAAAACAAAAATATGATTCAATTTAATACTATCTTATTAAAATAATTATTTATAACTTTGCAGACTCTCACACTCCCATACGTTGTTGAGATTTTATATTTTTTTTAAATAAATGTTTAATTTTAGTATATAAATGTATATGTAAATTTATGATATGTTTGTCAGTATTTGATTAAAATTATGATATGTAAGCAATCTACTTCCGTATTTTATTCATACTAGATTTTTTTAATATGTATTTTTTCCGTATCGAATCGTATTCGTACTCGAATTATGCTACTATGCTTTTTAGACATTTTTGCACAACTTTGTGCTCATCTTCTTTGATGATATTCAGATTTACAACAAAACTTGGAAGGTGAATGTGGCACATGTGGATCAAGCATTACAATTTTCCAAATATAACCACTTGTACATCTAACTTTCCAAATGCTCTTTTGTTGCTTTTAAAGTAGAATACTAGGGTCACATTGTAGGTCAAGATGGGGTGAGGGTTGACCCTGAGAAAATTGCAGTATTGAAACACTGGTCACAGCCAAAGACATTGAAAAGATTTCGTTGTTTACTTGGCCTCACTGTGCAACACTATGGTAGAAATGCTGGTCCATTATCTTCCTTGCTCAAAATGAATGCTTTTGTCTAGAATGATGCAATCGAGTAGACCTTTTAAGGCTTAAAGGATGATATTTGTACTACGCCAGTTTTAGTAGTTTCAAAGTTCACCAAGACTTCATCCTAGAATGTGTGAATCAAGAACAGGTATTGGGTCAATGTTATTGCAAGAAGGGTACCTATTAGCATTCACTAGTAAATAATTATGTGATAGAAACTTGAGAAAGTCTATATATGAGAAATAAATGATGGGCATATTTCACAGTGGATACATGGTGCCCTTACCTCGTTGGGAGGCATTTTCAAATCAAGACAAACCATAGGAGTGGGAAGTATTTTTTGGAACAAGATTTACATGAGCAACACAAGTGGATCGTCAAGACATTAGAGTATGATTATGAGATCATCTACAAGAAGGGTAAGGAGAATGGGGTGCCCAACACCTTGTCCTGAAAATATGAGGATGATGGGTCCTTACTTGCCTTATCCTTACTAGTCCCAGATTGGATTGTTGTAGTCCACTGGGAACAGTTGGCTATTGTCAAAGTTTTTTTACTCATCCAACGACCACACAATCCCTAACCCCCCCCCGCAATTTATACTTGGCAACATGACACCTTAAGGTATAAAGGGCATATTTTTGTGGGGAAGCATTTTGCTTTAAAATCGTGGGCATTAGTGGAGTTGCATTCCTTTCAGACTACATCTTCCCTCTGCATTTCATAAAACATATGAATAGGTAAAGCACTCATTCTTGTGGGGTGGCATGAACAAGGACATACTACATTCATTGTTGAATGTAGCACATGCCAAAGGAAGAAGGGTGAAATAGTGACGATTATTGGGACATTGTAGCGTCTATCATCCCTATCACCATCTGAACTAACATTTCCATGGACTTTATCATGGAGCTCCCTAAAGTAGGCAGTATATTTGTAATCATGGTAGTTGTTGATTGCTTTCTCAAATATTCCCACCTTCGTGCCTTACAACACTTGCATAAGTTGTCCACCATTACACAAGTCTGTATGGATCAATATTGTTAAATTGCATATCATGCCTAATTCCATCATGATGGACCGTGATCCTAGCTTCACCAGCAAAGTTTGGTAGGAATTGCTTAAATTACAAGACATCCTTCTAAAAATGGGCATGGCATATCACCACCAAATAGATGGACAAACATAGTTGATCAACCAATGCCTAGAGATATATCTTAGATGTTTTTCCTCAAACCAATGACGCTTGTGGGTATAGAGGCTCCACACCACTTGTTTAAGTTGTCCACCATTGCACAAGTCTCTATGGATCATATTGTTAAATTGCATATCATGCCTAATTCCATCATGATGGACCGTGATCCTAGCTTCACCAGCAAAGTTTGGTAGGAATTGCTTAAATTACAAGACATCCTTCTAAAAACGGGCATGGCAAATCACCACCAAATAGATGGACAAACAGAGTTGATCAACCAATGCCTAGAGATATATTTGAGATGTTTTTCCTCAAACCAATGACGCTTGTGGGTACAAAGGCTCCCAATGGAAGAATGGTGGTACAATTCCAACTATTATGGTGCTACAAAAATCTCACCTTATGAGACTATTTATAAACAAAAAAACCTCATTTGTAGTCTCATACTACCAGGGACATCCAAGGTTCAAAAAGTGGATGTCAATCTTAGAGCCAGAGCTGAGATTCTTTGAACACTTAAGGACAATTCGGTCTTTGGCTCAAACTAGAATGAACCTGTTACAACTTAACTTCACACCCTTAGTGAATAAAGTCTCGAAGCAAAAGTGTGAACCTAGGTTGAACTAAGGGGGAACCATTGTCACCTCCCACCCTCTTCTACTTTTTAGTGCTAGTTCTCCTCTAGCACAAGGGGAGGCTTCCCTAAGACCAACATTGCTAAAGGTTTAGAATGAAAGCTCAAGGAGAAAAGTTCTTTAGCAAAACATATTTACAATTTGATATGAAATTATATGTGAGTGATGTTAGAGAAAAGAACTAGTGCCTAGAAGCTATTCGGCACATGGGGTCATAAATATAAGACCATTATAGATGCACTTGCAATGGAAGAGGGGCATATATTACATAGTCCAATCTTACAACAAGGATTACATTACATAAGAAATGACTTCCTTACATACTCTTAATGCTTTCTATTTTTCAAGATAACATCAAAGAAATATGACATTAACATGAAAGAAGAAAGAGATTCCCTACTTAAGAAATTCAATGAGTGAAAATAACTTTAACCAAACAAAGGTAACTCCATGGCATGCATCATCACAATCAGAACCATCAAGAATTACTCCAGCATCAAGGTGCCTAACAAAGTCTTCATTATTATCCACAAGCACCAAAATATTTACAAGGAAAAAAGTATCTCTCCAATAAACCATCAAGGTACCCGGCAAAGTCTTCATTATTACCCACAAGCACCAAAATATTTACAAGGCAACACGTATCGCTCACCTAAACCATCCTCCCCTTAAGTTAAGTGAGCAAACCCTATATGTTTTACCTCATCTTCCTAGTACAATAAAAGAATAATAATTTCCCTTTCTAGATCCACTATTTGCTCAACAAATCTTTCTAAGAAGATAGCCAAATACCATTTTGGACATTCTCCTCTCCAAGAAGAATGATGGGTCTTTAGCACACCAAGTCTATGGAAAGAAAACCCACACAAATAGATACTTACACACTGACTCACAACACTATCCTGCACAAAAGCTTGGGGTTATAAATACTCTTGTGACACGAGCCACTAGGGTCTTTAATGAAGACCACTTGGAGAGCGAAAACAAGCACTTGACCACTGTTTTTCGAAATAATGGCTATAATGAAAATCGGATCAATAAGGTCATACAGAAAGCTAGAAGAGGACCTTGAAGAAGATGTGAAGAACATAATGGAACTAAGGTCACACTACCATATAATAAACGAATAACTTACAGATTAGCTAGAATTATAAAACGAAGGAACATTGCGGTGACTTTCTCTCCTCCAAACTCCATTGGAAGGATGCTAGATTCCTCAAAAGACCCCATGGATCCTATGAAACAAATGGGTGTATGTGATTCCTTGCACATGTGGTAAACCATATATCAGGGTAATAGGGTGCTCGAATCAAGTAAGGGTTAAATAACACAACACAGTCATAGTGTACGATCGTCATAAAAAATCTGCCTTAGCCGAACATGCCCATAACTCAAGCCACCATATTTGAATTGAAGATGCCAAATTTATCGCTAAAGAGGATCAATACGTGAGAAGGAAGATTAGAGAATCCATTGAAATAGAGAAGATCCTTGATAATTTGAAAAGAGACAATGGGGTAAAGATTAATGGTTGTTGGCGTCCAGTGATTAATCTTCTTAAGAATAATGATGTGTCGTCTATTTCCTAGGACAAAAACTAAAATCAATTATATTTATTATGACAGAGACTCCTTGTCATTGCCCAATATACCTTCTTTGATAAGCCCAACGTTGTGGCTTGAAACGTCAAGATAAAAATAATTGAAACGCAATATCCTGCTTATTTGTAATACAAACAAGTTCTCATGTATAACCAACTCTTTGAGAAGAGTTCAAAAATAATAAACAATCGAGTTGATTAGATCCACACAAGCCAAGAAGATGGGGCGGATGCCCAAGTAGATGAGAGTTTGACCAAGGCTTCATTTTCTTGCTCCAATATCTCATGCTCTAGAAACTCCAACATGTGAATAGTTTCTTTCTTCAAGTGATGAGCCCTCCAAGAGTGTAACACAATTTCCAATATGTGCATAGAACAAGGGGTTTAACAAACCTCGAAGCATGTGCAATTAGTAACAAACTTTGACCAAGGAATAAAGTAATCTTTATAATAGATGAGGCTCCTCGAAAAAAGTGCTTTCCTTAACCTCCATAACCAACAAGTGAGGTGTGCCTCCCTTGAGAAAGACCTCCACATGTGTGCATGCAACTAACCTTTTTGAGGCATGTTTATGCTTCCTTCCAAGCTCAACTACTTCACACATGTGGCATGAAATAGGGAGTTTAAACAACATTCCAACAACCATTGACTCATCTTTGACCAATAAAATGATTTTTATCCTTGAAGGAGTTCACCCCATCAAGAAATGAATTTGGAACAAAAAAATCTCCATTGGTGGTGTTACCAACTAAGTTGTACTTAGTTGGACTTGTAGTTGAGCCGCCAACGTGTGAACAAGTGTTATGGAACAAATTTCAAAAGAAAGTATGAAAAGAGCAGAAATAGATCAGAAAGAGTACTCCACGACTTGATTGAATAAAATAGTTGAATAACAAGTCTCTTCAAGGGGGGAACCTCCTTATACAATGTACTAAGTACACAAGACAAGACAAGACAAGATACTCCAAATGAAAGGTCTCCTTCCTATATATAAGAGACAAAGGGGTACAATCCCAACTAACTGACCCAAGCCGACATAACTAATATAACCATACTAATGACAATTACCAGTAATGGACCTGTTATCAGACCATAGTAGTTGGGCTACCATGATTGCAGATCAGTTATCTGCAATCTTTTTTTTTGAGCTTTGACTTTACACAATTTCAGTGAGATCATCTATGATGAGCCTTGTTATTTATGATCACTCACACATCAGAGCAGCTTTATATCAGACATGCAGTAGACCTTATGCCATGGTTGAGCCTCTTGGCCTCATATTTGATGACTGAGATGACCTTTTGTCCCATACAAATGCAGTGTAGTATTTGTAGCTTCAGCAGCAGTGTTCTTAGTGGTCACAGTTGGTCCAAGTATCAGATACAGGTATATGGCCCAACAGGTATATGATGTGCATTGGTTTTATTATCTTGTTGTTTTAGTCAATTTGATAGCTTGACTTGGTATATAGTAGTCATGATCTGGCAGTCTATCTTTACAATGGTTTCTATTCATTATATAAATGGTTGCATTACTTGCACTAAGAAGCTCTTGATTTATACTCGTTGGTCTGACCCTCTTATGAGTGTGGACATGATCATTCCCACCGTTACGGCTTGCTAGCTTAGGCATCACCTTCACTTTCGCCATCCATCTGTTACCTTCCCTATATTTTTGGTTGTTACCCTGACTTACACCTCAGCCTGTGATATGGAGGACCTCCCCATTTTTGCCTCTGTGTTGGATAGCATCCATGTTAAATTTGTGTCTCAGCTCTGAGTTGGCAACTTGTTGCTTGAATTGTGTTGGCTAAAACCTAAAGCAAATTGTACTACATTTGGAAACTATTGATATATATCTTCTGTAAAGCCCAGTGAACAAGGCTGTGAAATGAAATGAAATGCACCCCGGATGAAAGCTGCAATTAGTTGTGCTTCTAAGCACATGCAAAATCCCAAAGAGGTCCTAAATGGCCTAAAAAGCAATGAATAAATGTATACTAAATCTAAAGACTGCTAGCCTTATGTGAAATTTTCCTCATTGAGCCTACGGGTTATGATATGAGATGGAGCAAGGGGCAACTAATTCTAAGTGTCCCCTAGAACCTTACGTTACGGTTGGCTTGACACCTAGTCCATGGCGGTTCTAGTAGTAGACATTCTTGCCAAGGTTGAATAAACACTCTTCTAAACAACTTATCCATTTGTGAGACACTACCATTCCTTGTGTTCTTTATCCGACATATGCTTAAATGTGTAATACCCTTTCCCTTATCCAAAGTATCACAGTGTTGAGTCAGTCAAGTCATCCCCTTAGCCTAAGCTTTGCATTCTTAGCCTTCACCCTATGCTAGTAAATTGATCATCTCTACTGAATGAGTATATTCTTGAGGTTCTTTGTAAGTAAACTATTATTTAAACTTGATAATTTATTATAATTAAATGTTAACTGCCAGTGAAATGATGCTTTATGCTTTAAGTCTTGCTATGAGTATCATTAAAAGAGCACGTCTTAACCAATTGCACTTGCAGCAGCAGGCCCTCCTAGCCCGGGTCATATTTTGATTAGTTTTGACCTGGTCAAACCTAGTTTGACCTGGTCAAACCTAGTTTGACCAAGTCATGCATTGGGATCCGTGATGAGTTGGGCTAATTATGTTATATGATGATGATCTATTGTGCTTGATGCACCTTGTTGTGGCTCCATACAGTGGATACAGTTTTCAGATGATGGTTGATATACTTTTATTGATTATTATTGTCTCTAGACCATTATATTATTATTATCCGGGTATGCTGGATGTTACAGATGATTTTACAGGATACCACAGGGTGTATGAGTACTCATCCTTAGTAGATGATTGGAGGCAAGTCGTTTCCTAGGGAGCTACAAAGGAAGGGGGCGGTCAACCCACTTTTTATTACTATATTACCCCCCTTCTGGACATGATGGTACAATCAGTTTTTGTGCCTGGGCACCAGACAGTTGTTTTCAGGCAGTTTATGGATTTTCAGGTGGGATAAAAATGGGATAAAAAGGTCATCAAAGAAATTGATTTGGGCAATTGAGGCAAGGTTTTGGCATGAGGTATGTTCAGAGGTCATCTATGGTGTATCCCACTCCTTCTAGATCAGCTTGCAACAATCAGTGGGTCCACACAATCTACAGGTTGTCTTTTGATGTATTTTTCTCCCAGATGAGGAGGCCAGGATTTGATCATTTGTTCACTTGGACATGTCATTGAGTCTTATGTTATATTATTGTGCCATGGGGTGATGCTAGTGAAGGAAAGTAATGCCTCCTAGCCCCACCATGTGCTCCTAGTCTTGTCCTGCTCATCTTTATGAGGCACACTCGAGTTTTAGTCTCTCTTATGTGGTGCGCAACCCCCTTAGGGCTTCCTTATGTAGTGCGCACCCCCCTCATGTGACTGATCCATGTCATATTTGTATCGGCTCATCTTGGCCATTGATTGGTATTATTTGATCTTTCGATCTCCACCACTTATTTTGAAAGGTGGTTAGGGTTTTGGTCTCTCTCCTCCTATTTAAGGAAGAGACCCCCCTCTTGTAAAGGCATCTAGAGATTTTTGGCTCTTGGCTACCGGAATAGAAGATATACTTTTTAAGCACATCTTGGATCTTGATATGGGTGGTTTACAGCATTATTTGATCATTTACAGATTATTATTATTTGACCTGTTCCGATATATTGGATATATTATATGATGATGCAGAGATTCATATGGTGTACGAGTACACATCTTGGATAGATTTGGACCTTCTGAGTCCAATGAGACAGTTTGTTTTTAGTTCCGGGCAGTTACAGTGATGATTGAGCCTCAGTAGGCTACCCCAGTGCAGTTTTGGTCTGTCTGAGACCCTGTCAGAGCAGAGAGGATTTTTATTTGGTTGACCTAGGGCGTTGTGCTTGGAGGGGGTGGTCCAGCCACTTGTTTTTACCATATTACTCCCTTCCCGGACACACTGGTGCCCTCACCTTGACAGCGCAGGCACTCCAGGAGGCAGTTTGGGGCAGTTTCACGCTTCCCGAGGCATTTCAGGATTGGTAGAAATGGCTATTGAGGAATTCGATTTGGGCTACTGAGGCAATGTCTTGGCATTGGATGATCAGTGATGATGCATTGATGTCTTCCACACCTCCAGCAATTTCAGCTTCATCGGGACCCGCATCCATCACTTATGGCACTTTCTGATGATTTTCGAGGCCTCCTAAGGTCCACGATTTGTCCATAGAGGCACGATTTGGTATATTGATGACTATTTTATTATTATTGTGCTATGGGGATTGACCAACGGTGGCTAAAACTACCCCTTGGACCCACCATAAGCTTCTTATTATATTTTGTCATCATGATATGGTGGGATTCCCCTCTCCTAGGGCGATTTTGTCCACTTATGTTATAATTTATTAGTCATCCATGTATTTTATTGTTGAGCTCATCTCAACCACTAATTAGACATTTGTATCTTTTAATGTTAGCCACTCATTCAAAAAGTGGTTAGGATTTTGATGCCTCTCCTTCCTATTTAAAGGAGAGAGCTTCTCATTGTAAGGGGTCTTTGGCTCTTGGATTATTGGTATAGAAATACTTTCTTGTGGAAATTCTTGTGGTCTCCTTTGCATCTGGTGTTCTTAGATGGTGATTGGAAAATCTACTGCAACCTAGCATTTGGAATTTGTGGTAAGATCTATCTTTTTTGGAAATCATTGTCTTGTCTTCAGGAGGGTGACTTCAACAAGGGCAATTTTGCAAGGCTTCTTCAAATCGATCTTCTTGGCATTTGCTTGTATCAGGGGGTTATCATTAGTATCATTGTGATCTATGTTATCTTTCTGTTACTTCTCTTGTGGCATTAGTCTTATCTCTTGATTGCATCAAATTTGATATTGTTGACGTTTGTTGTGCAGGAGAGAGGGCGCATTGGCTTCTTGGATTAAAAATCGACTTCATAGAAAACTACCTCAAAGCTTCTCAAATTGATCGGGTTTGCATAGATCATCATCATCAAGGCTTCTACAAGGTTACCCAGGTAAGATCCACAGGTTCGTTTCTCTTATCTTGATCCAATCCATTGACATAACACATAAATTGATAAAACCCTAATTAATTCAAACCCCCATTGTTACATTTTCTCAGATCTACTAAGATCTAGTGGGTTGTTGGGTGTAATATTGAAAACCCACTTCTATAGTATCCACGGCATCCCAGATCTATAGTTTGGTGAGGATTGGCCTCCATTTGACCCCCTTCACAAGCCAACTTAGCTTCCCCAAGTGAGCTCGCACTTCTTGGTGAGGGTGAGTTGACCTAGATCTAGTTGATGGGTAGTTGAGATTTCAATTGATTCATGATCTTCATGCCCTAAAACCTACCCCTAGACTCTTACTTTGGCAATTTCTACCTTGTGGGCCCTATTCCACATTTTAAGGGATTTATTCCCCATTTTGGACCACTTGGTATCTTCAAACTCAGATCTAGCAAGATCTAGCCATTGGATTGCCTTGAAATTGTAGATCCACACTCTCACTTGATCAACCTACTTGGATCTAAAGTTTGGATGCCATTGGACTTGTCTTGATTCATTTATTTCACATTTTACCCTCCTTGGGCAAAGTTGCACTTCCTTGGGAGAGTGAGTTGGTCCACTTCTACGACACAGGTACATGAGATTTTCGTGGATTTGGAACGGGCACACCTTAAAACCTAGGTCTAGTTGGTCACTTCATCAAATCGCATTCCTTGTTTTAAGGGATTGTGGTCCACTTAGGTCAAACCTTGAATCTCTAGATCTAGACCTATTCATCCATCAAGACTTTAATTGCCTGCTTGTCTCATGCAATAGGAGTCATCAACCACAAGTTAACTTCACTTTGACTCCATTATCCCAATTCCCAAGGCACTGACCTCTCTCCAAGTCAATTCGACTTTCCTAGATTGTTGGATTAACTTGTGGATTGATCCTTGTTTGGTGGACTAAACCCTTTGATGTCATCATACTTCATGATCAAGCTTGTCACTTGTACTAGTTAGCCCCAATTCAACCCCTAAACTACCCTGCATTGGACACGGTTCCCAAGGCAGTGAATTTTCTCACATTGACTAGTACTATAATCCTGGATCTTATTTTCAAATACTATAAGTCACTCACACATCAACAATGAACCAAAACTAAACTCATTGAACCCCTCACTTATCTTGTGACTTCATCCTTAGGTCTAGGATAAACCATACACCTTCTTTCACTTAGTCTTAACTTGATTTGGTGTCTTGGTTTGATCTCTCCTGTCGGGAGTAGATCGGGTCTCCCCCTTTGTTGTCTGGGCTAGATAACATAAAGCGAAGGTTGCCTCGACTGGCGTGACAACCATCTATTGGAGGTCGAGGTGATCATGGTTGCACCTTTTGAGTTGCCCTTCCCTATTGCCATCCATCAATGGATGCATCCATAGGAGTAACTACAGTTTAGGTGATAACAGTACGTATTCTACTTCCTTAGCTTATCCATTGTTTCTAGATCTCAAAACCCTTAAAAGTCAAAACCCTTGTATTTTTTTTATTTTTCGGATCTACTTGGATCTAGCTATCATTTGGGCTTGTTGCCGCCTAATACACACCTGGGGGGGAGGCGACAGGAAACCTTCAAGCCGCTTGGTGTGTCCTTGGGGGCAAGTGAGAGTCAAGTGCTGTCACCTGATTACTCGACTCCTCTGTCTAGGCTTACTCCTAGCGAAGCCAAGGGGGGTGGTCCCTATAAAAAATAAAACTAAGGCTTCTAATCTATTAACATAAATAAAAGTCTAATCTAGGAGTTGTTTGAAATCACTTAACAATAAACAATAGGTCACTGCAACACTGAAATGAAAATCCACAGCTTTTGAGATACAACATCATTCACGACATT
Organism: Larix kaempferi; assembly: GCA_027924585.1. Lineage (NCBI taxonomy): Eukaryota > Viridiplantae > Streptophyta > Pinopsida > Pinales > Pinaceae > Larix > Larix kaempferi. The sequence goes on from BSBM01000362.1 coordinate 16,438,566, forward strand.
TGTAAAGATAAAGATCAGTGTCGATGAAAATGGAGTGCTTGAGAGGGTTGCTTTTGTGGTCTCAATGAAAGTATTGCAGTGTCTCAGTTGGTAAATTTTAAGATTATTAAATGAGTGGATTAAGGAGTGGGTTAATTCTTGGTTTGGCCCAAAAGAGACCTAACCCTTCGAACTGAGTACTTTAGCAGCTTTACCAAGTGTCCAACCAGGCAAGGATAAACCTGCTTAAAGTAGCCTGCTGACTCTATAGTTTCTGCCCATGCAACCTCCCGAGTTCTTAGAATTAGGTTCTAAAGGATTTTGCTATTAAAACTAAGTACCTTGCACATGTTTCTGATTAACCCTACTGTTCAGAATGAGCTGTGGAGGTTAAGAGCACGCTTTGGGTTTGGGGTGTTGGTAAGTTTTATTAAAAAATGTGAATGGATGATTAATCTAAGCTAAACCCCAAGGGTATTGTTATCACATATATAGTAGCTGGGCTACCATACATTATTTTTCTGATTCCAGTACACTTTTCAGCCAGTTCCCTTACATTGAGATGCTGAGATGAGCGTCTATTATGGATCATTATCAGATTTGGACAGCAGTTGTATTCCCCATTGCCATGAATGAGTCTCAGGACACTCAAAGAGATGACCGATGTAGCCATTATACCATTTGTACAGAGCAGTTAGTAGTGCCCAGAGTTACAGTAGCAGTTTCAGAGGACAAATGATGGTTCAGAGGATGAGCATTCAGGTATATGACTCAGCAGGTATATCATAGTGTTGTGGTTATATTGCTTTTATATTTATTCTTATAGCATGTCTTAGCACTTAGTGTCATGATCTAGCGATCATTTAGATATGTGGGCCTGGTTGATCATATTATATATATTCTACTATCCCTACTCAAACTTAGAAGTTCACTATTCATACTCATTGGTTTTACCCTCCTTAGGGAGAATAGAGGTGATCATTCCACCATACCTTGGCTTGCTAGTGTTGGCTCCATTATTCGTTGTCTCCATCCATCCATTACCTACCTTTTAGTTTATCACCCTGACTACTACTTGACTAGTGGCATGGAGGACTTTTCCCCACTGTAGCCTCTGTATTGGATGAGCTTCCCTGTTTATTGTGTCTCGGCTCTGAGTTGGTGACAAAACTTACCTATGGTGAGTTGGATTTCCTTGTGAATTCCCCCTAGTCACTAAAGTTGTGTTGGCTAAACCTGAAACTTTTAGTGTTGCCATGAATACAAAATCTGGAAAATGAAATGTTATATCTTGTATGAAAAGCCCGTTCATGCAATGTGTTTCTAAACACACATGAATGAAAGGCAAGCCAAATGAAAATGGCTATGAAATAAAATGTTATATCTTTTATGAAATATAAAATACCTAGGTAAACAAGCTGTCTGTGACACACCTAGAAGTGCTCAGGTAAACAAGTGCCTTAAAAGCACAACTGCAGCAAAAAGCCTAAAATAAATGTAAATCTATGCAATGTGTTTATAAACACACATAGATCAAAGGCTATGGAAACTTCAGGCCCAAAAGTAATGGAACTTAAATGCTATATCAAAATAATTGCTGGCCTCATTTGTATTATGGATTGTGCGCATCTGTTAAAGGTGAATAAACCCTCTTTGAACAACTTATCCATTTGTGAGACACTACCATTCCCTGTGTTGTTGCTCATTCCGTATATATTATGGTGTGTATTCCCTTTCCCATATCCAAAGTGTCACAGTGTTGAGTCAGTCAGTCATCCTTTAGCCTAGCCAATTTATTTTAAGCCTTCACCCTTCACTAGCAAACTGATCACAACTATGAAGTGAGTATGGTCTTGAAAGTCTAGTCTGAGTCATAATAATAATTAATGACACTATATATTTGGATTTAGATTGCCAGTAATGATTACTTTTTGTTATAATTGTTATTTGAATGAGTTGTAGACATTAACCTTTGACACTTTGCAGCAGCTTCTGATGATAGTATGAGTTATATTTGGTCATGTTGACTTGGTCAGACCTAGTTTGACCAAGGTTAACCATAGGACATGAGATGGTTGGACCTTGTGATGATACAGATAGATGATATATGGTCCATGTACATGTACATGATGGTTCTATGCATCAGATACAGGTTTATGATGATGATTTATGGTTTTCAGCATTATTTGATCATTTACAAATTATTATTATTTTACCTATTCCAGTATATTAGATGTATTATATGATCATGCAGAGATCCATATGGTGTATGAGTACACATCTTGGATAGATTTGGACCTTCTGAGTCCAATGAGACAGCCTGTTTTCAGTTTCGGGCACTTACAGTGATGATTGAGCCTCAGTAGGCTATCCTAGTGCAGCTTTGGTCTGTCGGAGACCCTGTCAGAGCAGAGATGGTTTTTATCTGGTTGACCTAGGGCGCTATGCATGGAGGGGGTGGTCCAGCCACTTGTTTACCATATTACCCCCCTCTCGGACACACTAGTGACCTCACCTTGATAGCGCAGGCGCTCCAGGTGGCAGTTTGGGGCAGTTTCATGCTTCCCAAGGCAGTTTGGGATTCGTAGAAATGGCTATAGAGGAATTCAATTTGGGCTACTGAGGCAAAGTTTTGGCATGGGATGATCAGTGATGATGAGTGGGATGTCTTCCACCCCTTCTCCAGCAGTTTCAACTTCATCGGGACCGACATCCATCACTTACGGCATTTTTTGATGATTTCTAAGGCCTCCTAAGGCCCACGATTTCTCCATAGAGGCACAATTTGGTACTTTGATGACTATTTTATTATTATTGTGCTATGGGGATTGACCAAGGGTGTCTAAAATTACCCCTTGGACCCACCATAAGCTTATTGTTATATTTTGTCATCATGATTTGGTGGGATCCCCTCTCCTAGGGTGATTTTGTCCACTTATGGTTATATTTTATTAGTGATCCATGTATTTTATTGTTGAGCTCATCTCAACCATTGATTAGACATTTTGATCTTTTAATCTTAGCCACTCATTCAAAAAGTGGTTAGGGTTTTGGTGCCTCTCCTTCCTATTTAAAGGAGAGAGCTTCTCATTGTAAAGTGGGTCTTTGGCTCTTGGAATCTTGATATAGAAAAATTCTCTTTTGGAAATTCTTGTGGTCTCCTTTGCATCTGGTGTTCTTAGATAGTGATTGGAAAGTCTATTGCATCCTAGCATTTGGGTATTTGTGGTAAGATCTATATATTTTTGGAAATCTTTGTCTTGTCTAAAGAGGGCGACTTCAACTAGGGCGATTTTGCAAGACTCTTCAAATCGATCTACTTGGCATTTGCTTGTATCAGGGGGTTATCATTAGTATCATTGTGATCTATGCTATCTTTCTGTTATTTCTCTTGTGACATTAGTCTTATCTCTTGATTGCATCAAATCTGATATTGTTGACATTTGTTGTGCAAGAGAGAGGGCGCATTGGCTTCCTTGGAGCAAATCGATTTCATAGATCTACTTCAAGTTGCTTCAAATTGATCGGGTTTGCATAGATCATCATCATCAAGGCATCTACAAGGTTATCCAGGTAAGATCCACAGGTTTGTTCTTCTTCTCTTGATTCCAATCCATTGGCACAAACACATAATTGATAAAACCCTTATATTTCAAACCCCCAATTTTACATTTTTTCAGATCTACTAAGATCTAGTGGATTCTTGGGTAAGATATTTAAAACCCACCTCTATAGTATCCACGGCATCCCGGATCTATAGTTTGGTGAGGATTGGCCTCCATTTGACCCCCTTCCCAAGGCAACTTAGCCTCTCCAAGTGAGGTTGCACTCCTTGGTTTGGGTGAGTTAACCTAAATCTAGTACATGGGTAGTTGAGATCCCACTTGATTTGCAATCTACATACCCAATAACCTACCCCTAGACTATCACTTTTGTGATTTCTACCTTGTGGGCCCCATTCCACATTTTAAGGGATTAAAACCCCATTTTGGACCACTTTGTATCTTAAAACTCAGATCTAGTAAGATCTAACCCTTGGATTGCCTTGATTTTCTAGATCCACATTGTCACTTGCTTAAACTACTTGGATCTAAATTTTGGATGCCATTGGACTTGTCTTGATCCCATTTACCACACTTTTAACCCTCCTTGGGCAAGGTCGCACTTCTTGAAGGGATTGAGTTGGTCCACTTGTAGGACATGGGTAGTTGAGATTTTGGTGGATCTGGAACAAACATATTTTAAAACCTATGATTAGTAGGTCACTTTGTGAAATCTTGCCTTGGGGATAGCATTCCTTGCATTCCTTGTTTTAAGGGGATTGTGGTCCACTTAGATCACATCATAAACTATTAGATCTAGATAGATCCATCCATCAAACCTTTAGTATCCCACTTGTCTTATGTTATTGGGGTCATGATCTACAAGTTAACCTCATTTTGACTCACTCCATTTGCACCATTTCCCAAGGCACTGATCTTTCTCCAAGCTCATTCGACGTTCCTAGATTGTTGAGTTAACTTGTGGTTAGATCCCTATCTTAGTTGCCTGAATCCCTAGATGTTGTTTTATCTCATGATCAAGCTTATCTCATGTACTGGTTAGCCCCAATTCAATCCCTAAACTACCCTGCACTGGACACGGTTCCCAAGGTAGTGGATTTTCTCATAATTGACTAGTACTTTAATCCTGGATCTCATTTCAAATACTATAAGTCACTCTCACATCAACAATGAACCAAAGCTATACTCATTGAACCCCTCACTTATCTTGTGACTTCATCCTTAGGTCTAGGATACACCATACACCTTACAATACTTCACTCATACTTAACTTTGATTCGGTGTTTTGGTTTGATCTCTCCTATCGGGAGTAGATCTGGGTCTCCCCCTTTGTTGTCCGAGCTAGATAACATAAAGTGAAGGTTGCCTCGATTGGCGTGACAACCATCTATTGGAAGTTGAGGTGATCGTGGTTGCACCTTTGAGTTGCCCTTTCCTACTGCCATCCATTAATGGATACATCCATAGGGGTAACTACAGTTTAGGCGATAACAGGTATCTTTTATTCACACCAAAATATGATGGAGTATTTCGATAGATCAAGGGGGTTAATTTTATCTTGAAAGTTTTAGAACAATTGCAGTTGATGATTAACCTAAGCTAAACCCCAAGAGTATCTTTTCTTCCACTAAAGGTAGAGTACTTCGGTAGAGCAAGGGGGGTTAATTTTACTTGGGTAGAGCAAGGGGGGTTATTTTGTAGCACTTAGGTGAGAGATTGAAAAAAGATTGTAGGTCCCCCCGGGACGCTTTGTGTGCTTTGTCAATGTTTTCTAATTACTAGTAACAAAAGTAAACTAATTTAAGACAAAAAAAAATAGAAAAAATGTGAATCCCCCCTAGGGGGATTGGGGGGAATGGGATCAGGCACTGGAATTGCCTACTTGCTCTTTTTATTCTTGGATTACAATATGAAACCTTTGAAGAGAGACTGCTTGCCCTTTATTGAATAGAGAACAAGTCAGTTTACAATTTTTATATGAGAAAGAGAAAGTGCTTGAAAGGGGGTCTTTGGATCGTCCTGGAAGCTCTTAAACCAAAGAGTTTCGCAATTTTCAACTTTGGACCTGCTAAACAAATAAGAGCGACCAGCAAGCTTTATTGTTAGTAAAAAGGACCAAAAGCACTTTAAGAGCACTTCAGTTACACTACAAAATGCATACAAAAATGCAGATTGAACTAGTGTGTAATGAAGACTTTTTGGATGACTTCTAAAGACTTGAAAGCAAATTTTAAATTAATTTAAAATGCAAAACTGATCTGTATGCAAAACAGACCAGCAAGCTAAAAAAAAAATCTAAAAATGGCTAAAACACTCTAAACTAGCTAAAAATAAAAATAAACAAAAGGAACCAAAAAAACGAACTAGAAAGTTCGTTTCTTGGGATCTTGGATTGCTCTTTTAGGACAGCCAATGCAAGATTCTTCAATCAGTCAAAATGAAAACAATAAGCACAAAAGCATCTCCTAACAAGACTTAAGATTTTTACTTGAAAAAAGAACCTTGTAAAGGAAGAGCGATTTCACTAGATCTATGAGAAAATTTCAATACTTAAGATTTAAGATCTAATGAACAAGTAATCAAATCTATTCTAGATATTGCAATATTTATAGATCTGAATATAACATGCCAAGTAACCAAGATAGAACGACGAGTTTTGAGGTAGAAAGATAGAACACAGAAAATGGAAAAGAAGTTGGGCGAATGGAGTCTTCTTTGTAGTGGGATTGAGAGGGACTAGGGTCTTTTTCGAAAGTGCTTGAGAGGTAGCAATGCTAACATGCTTGCTACAATTCTCCCACTTAGATATCCTGTAAACATTCACAACCACTCGCACAAGAGAATCAAACTATCGAGGCTTCACCACATAAAAGACTTATAATGAAATGTTCAAACAAGAGTTTACAAATTTTTAAGCATTTATATATGGCTATCCAATAAGAAACAAATTGTAAAATATTGTTTCTTACCCTACTGGAATGTATATTCCCTTCCAAGGTCGATAAATTCCAACAATGAACAAAGTTACGAAAAAGATACAATTTACCTCAATGGTTCAGAGCTTCAAACATCCACACAATGGACAACAACACAATGTACAAGCCTCCAAAGCCTTTCTTCTTTATTCCAATTCAAAAAAAATATTATAAGCAATAGATCAGAGATTCGACTTTCACAACTTTACAATGGAAACGAGCTCTGTTTATATAGCAAAATACCGAGGTGGGGGGCGTTAATCCAAGAGGGATGCACACTAGCTTGATTGAAGGAACAAGCATAGTGAATGGCGTTGACATGGCTTTGATTGGAATCCAAACAAAGAGGATTGCGCCACCTCAAGAGAGGTAGGCACATCCTCCCTTGAAACTATCACGCCCAACCCACAAACGTCCAAGTGGAGAAACCGCCAACGTGAAGGATGGCCGCACATGCTTGATGAAGGGGTTGACGTCAGTTTCTAAAAATTGATTGGTAAACTATTGGAAGCCAAGCACAAGACTTAGCGCCACCTCTCCATGAGGTAGGTCCACTCCAACACATCCAATCGCGAGATGCCCTCGTGGACGATGCTCACATGAAGCAAAGGGGCGCACTCTAACTTTGGATAAATTCGCTCAACCACTAATTTCTTCACCATGTGACATATAACATAATGTTTTATCTTTATGCCATAGTCGCTCATCATATGTGCATTCATGCCATATCATTTGGCATGTGTTTTCTTTCATTTTTTAATATATATTTTTTTTGTTCTTGGTGCATTTTGTTGCACTTTTAGCATTAAAATGCCACTTTGTAGCTCTGATAGGCAAAACTGCTCCACGGAGCATTTTGGTCGCCCGAAACATAGGAAGACCAGGTGCCAGGGGAAAGAGGATGCTCTGAGCTTGAAAACGAGCATCCCTGCGCCAAATTCCGACCCCAAATCACACTTTTATCACCATTTGAATTTTTTCACTTAAACCATTAAAAAAATGGCTTAAAAATGCGAAAACATTATTTTTCTCGGAACTGACCGAAACTTCTAGGGGACCTAGTACATGACCAAAAGACATTATTTTAGTGTCTAGCATGTTTATATATGTTACAAAATGGACTCTAATAACCCCCAAGGCCCTAACCACCACTTTGCGCATTTCAGCTTTGGAGGTGCATGAGAAAAACTCATCGATTATACTCTGCGAAAGGCAAAGCATAATCAGCAAGGGAAAAAACTCCTTGGAATACCTTCTTTCATTGTCAAGTCCTAGGCAACCGAGTCACTCGAGGACCACCATGCTAGCACATTTTATTACAAACCCCGTGAGGCATGGTCATTTATTACATAAATAAAAAAGATGGCCAAAATAGGCCAAGGCCGGAACATCTGAACTTTGATAAGCACAAATAATTGTGCAATATTGGCGGCTCACGGAAGTCCAGCTGATGTGCAATTCAACTGGTAACAGGGCTTAATAATCATCTTAACATTCCCGATCTAAAGTTTGGTGGAGATCCAACTCCATTTACCCCCCGATCTAAGGCATTGGGCCTCTCCAAGAGAGGTCGCACTTGTTGGGTAGGTGGCCATTTGCTAGATCCAATCCGTGGGTATTGCTTATTCCTTGCTTAATTGTCAGATCTACATCATAGCAAACCCCCTAGTGCCATTTTACCTTGATCTTCACCTTGTGGGCCCCTTTTTGGTCATTTCCCTCATTTTAAGGGTGGGCCCCACTTGGATATCCATACTTGGCATTAGATCTATCTAGATCTACTACTTTAAACCTATAAGTGACCTTATCTTTTACTTGGTTGAACATTTGTCATTTCATAAGCCTCTTCAACCAAGCCCTAACTCCTTGGGTCCACTTATCCATTCTAGATCTAGATCTATCCCCCTTGATCTCTTCACATTTCACTCACATTTCCCTAGGAGGTCTTGAGTGGGTTCGCTACCCTTCATTGGTTAGCTAGGGTCTCCCCCTTGGTCTTGCTTAGGCTTGATCTAAAGTGAAGAGTGTCTCAGTTAGCGTGACACCTAGCTTGCATTGGGAACCATGGCATCTCTTGGGTCACATCTTTAGTTGTCCATTGCCTCTACCATCCTGGACAGGGTAACCTTTAGGGACAACAAAAAGTTGTGTGATAACAGGACCAAAGCCAACATCAAAACTAATGTAATGAACCACAATATAAGGGAAATGTGCCCATATTTAGGGCTTAACATGCCCCTCCCCTTCAGACAAGTGTTGTCCTCAACGCTTGATTAGTTGTGGATGCCTCTATATGAAGGACTCATCTTCCCATGTCGAATCTTCAACTAGTAAGTTCTTCCACCTTATGACGTACTCAGTAATAGCTCGATTTTGTAGCTGTTTAGTCCTTGTTTCAGTGATTTGTTCAGGTTCCAATCAATGTTTTAATAACCGGTCCGGTCCGAACCGGAACCGGCCGGTTTGACCGGTCAGCATAACAAGAGCATCAAACCGGCCTTTAAACCGGACCTAACCGGACCGGTTCAATACCAAACCGGTCTAGCCGGAACTAACCGGTCCGATCCCGTATTAAACCGGCCGGTACATAAGATAAGGAAAAGTTTTCTAAGAAGGCGTGGGAACCAACTCAGATCTAAGCAACTCCAAGAGTAGTGTGGGGCCCGGGTACTGCACTTGGTCCAATAATCAACATCTTTCAGACCACAGCACAAAAATATTTACCAAAAGTCTGCCCCTCTTATATGGCTGAAAACTTAGAAGTGTATCCACATCTTTTATTTCACTTGTGCCTGCAGGTTTTTTGGATGCGGCATAAATGATTTTCCATGATAAACTTCTGTCTTAAACATTGTGACAGAGTATGCCTTTAAATAACATCTTTGCTCTGCATTTTCCTACTAGCCCCTTAAATGTAGCTCACACAACAAAAGCCTACTAAATATTAGTTGGTTATTTTTTTTCACAATTATGGTTAGATTTTATATGAAGTAAAACTGCAGCTGAACTGTACAACATTGTAATACAAAATTTTAGATATGTATGGCCTTGGCCAGAGTTTCAGAACTAAAGACTTACCAGCCCCAAAAACACTAGGCCTGCCTTTATAGCATCATCTAAATAAAGATTGGCAGGTATGCTGCTTTACAAACTATAATAATAATAAACTATATAACAAAACATAGTAAATTCAGAAAAATAAAACTAATCAGATTCATGCCCAAGGCGAGATTCAGTTTCTATTCCCTTAGGCCGGTGCCATTTTGTTACCCATACATGGTTTATGGATTTCCGATTTATATATATGAGTAGACTTTACAAAGTTTACATATTATGTGAATGTCAATGTGTCTACTAGTCTAATGGTTTCACTTTCAAATATGCATATTATGTGTCTAATGCTTCGAAATATAGCTTGGAATGTTAAATATAATTTTTATGATTAAAATTGTAATTTTTTTTGTATTTTTTAATAGTCCGGTTCATTGAAATCAAACCGGTCCGGTTCATTACCGGTTCCGGTTCCGGTCCGAGTTGACCCCAGACCGGTTTGATTCCCGGTTCCGGTTATTAAAACATTGGTTCCAATATGACTTTTCCTTCTTCATCAAGCTCTGGCAAGATTGTTTGAATTGGGATCTTGTCTCCTATTACCTTCTTTAAGCAAGAAACATGGAAAACTGGATGTACTCTTGAAGATGAAGGGAGCTCCACTTTGTAAGCCATACGACCAATCTTCTGCAACACTTTATAAGGACCATAATACTTGGGTGCTAATTTATTGTCCTTCTTTAATAGCTTGAGAGACATCTACTTGTAAGGTTGTAGCATGAGAAATACCCAATCCCCTTCTTCAAAACTCCTTTCACTGCGATGTTGATCAGATTGTTGTTTCATCCTTTTTTTTGACATAGTCAGGTTGTTTTAAAGTATCTGGAGAACTTCTTGCTGGTACTCTATGTGATCTTCCACGGTTTGAACTTTAGATTTTCCTTTTAAGGGAGACGTGATAGATGGAGGCTAGTACCCATAAAGTGCCATAAATTGAGACATTTTTTATAATGTAAGGAAGTATTGTACCACCATTCTGCCAAAGACAACCATTTCACCCACTATGTTTATTTATCAAATGCAAAGCAACGAAGATAGCCTTCCAAACACTTGTTCACTATCTCAGTTTGCCCATCAGATTGAGGGTGATAAGATGAACTGTGAGCCAATTGAGTACCCAAACAGGAAAATAATTCAATCTCTATCACTTACAATAATCTTCGAATTTCCATGTAACTTCTGAACAGTTTCCATAAAGGCTGCAACTACTGTACTTGCATTAAAAGGGTGAGAGAGTGCACAAAACTATGCATACTTCGCGAGTCTATCAACAACCACCATAATAACATTCTTTCCTTCCGACTTGGGTAGACTTGTGATCAAATCCATGGAGACTTCCTCCCAGCGCTGGCAAGGTATGTCTAATGGTTGTAGAAGTCCTGGGGTCTTAACTATTTCGCCCTTATTCTGTTGACAAACCAAGCATTCAGCTACGAACCTTTGAACATTAGATTTAAGACCTTCCAAAAAAAATTCCTTCTTGACCCTATGGTAACTTTTCAAGAATCCTGAGTGCCCACCTATAGGAGAGGCGTGTATTTCTGAAAGGACCTTCTGCTTGAGTTGGGAGTTTTTGCATAAATATAAGCGATCCTTATACCATAGTAAATCCATTTTCCACACAAAAGTATCTAATACACTGGGATCATTCTGTAGCTTTTGAATGAGCGTCCACACAGATAGGTCTTTTTACCATTCTTCCCTTGCTGCTACTATCCATTCTTCCCTTGCTACTGCTAATGAAATCTAACCAGTGATATATCATCGATAAGTATAATAATGGTCTTGATACAGTGGAAGGACATGCAGCCTAAAGATGCCACCTAGGAACCAACTAAGATTTTACATGTCTATCTAAAGTAACAACAACATCAACCAACACTTGCTACATAATTATTAAAATAAAACTGATATATAAGATGTGTAAGTTGTCATGTGGCACATCAAACATCAATACTAAAATATGATATCTGTCCTAAGTCCTAAGTCTTGATAGGTGGATCAGAGTAAATCCCCACTCCACAATTGCTTGGTTGATAGCAATGAAAACAATTCATTTCCCTTTGTTTGCTTTATGTAAAATGGTCTTAAATCCTTAGAACTCAATCCCCCAACTCACTTTTGCAAAATGAAGGTTAAAAGACTAAGAATTTGGTTAGAAGGCAAGATTGACATGGGCATGGCGATAATTTCCAAATTATCACAATAATTAGAGCCAATATTTGTAAACTTTCTCAGTTTTTCAGCTTGCTGGTTTTATGTCAAGTTTTCATAGTTTAATGCCCAACTCCGTTTCTCATGAAGGCAGGAAATTACTTATAAAATTTCAGACAATTAAAACACGCTAAAAATCACAATTACAGGCAGAAACTTAAATACACATGCCCGCCATAAAATATTTCAGACACGGAACATTTAGCCAATGGCCCTGGAAAAACCCCCACGGGGGAAAACCAGTCAGAGAGAGGGATATTTTTATTTCTGCAGCAATATTTCAGTACAAAAAATTTCAGTCAAAAATTTACTTATCTCAACCAGAAAATCCACCCACAGACTGCCTCAAAATCAGTGCTGAACATGCCTCAATTTCTGTGCAAATATGGACCTCGAAATTCATGCTGAAAGGACAGAAATCCGTACACCTCGATTTCTGTGCTCTCTTTTTTCTCAAAATCCGTACTGTACCTTTCTCGGTTTCTGTGCAGGGCTGTTTCGGGCAATGTGCCCTGTCAAGTGCCTCAAAATCTGTGCAAATCTGTCCTCGGGAAATGTGCCCAGTTTGCTGCCTCGAAAACCGAGCCTCACGTTCTCCGGATTTGTGCCCAGAACTTGCCTAGAAAACCATGCTGCCTTCTCGGGATGTGTGCCCAGAATTATTTCCTCGAAATGTGTGCCCAGAATCCCTACTGTACGGTCACCTTGGGAAATGTGCTGATAATAAATGCTGCTCCTCGAAAATCGTGCTGGTCATTAATGCCCTGAACCCTCCTCGAAATTTGTGCCCTTGCTCTCTTCTCTCTTCTCCTTCACTCTCATCTCAAGAATGAATTTCATCTTGCCTCCCTTGCCCTTTTTTTTTTGACAAAACCCTAGGTGAGTGAAGGGACACTCAATCCAATGGCTGAGATTGGATGAGATCTATGGATGAGATTAATTGCTCATTAAATTCGCATAAAAGCAATTTCACTCACTTAAATTTATCAAAAGTGACTTTAGTGTATAAAGTCACATTAAATGCTTTTCTCAAGTCATTTAGTGCAAGGGTCACTTTATTTCCCCCTTTAAGTGACTTAGGCAAAAAGTCACTAGGGGAACACTTTCCTAGGTACAAAAATCAACAATATTATCAGCTCGGCGAATCACTCACGATATATCGCAATATAAGTGTAACACTTGTCTTGATATAGTGGAAGGACATTCAGCCTGAAGATGCCACCTGGGAACCAACAAAGATTTTACAGTGATTTCCACATGTACATCCCTAAGTACAACTATGCTTTCGAAGGGGGAAGGCATGTTAGTGTCCTATCCCTACTTACGAATACTTGATAGTTAGCAAATTAATGTACAAGGCCATCTTCTTTGAATAAGGCACACTAAGTAGTTCGTGTAGTTCATGTTATTAATTAATATAAAAGAATCAATATTATGGAATAAAGCCCCCTAGGTATATCGTAGTAGGTACTCATTAATGTGGAACCACTAGGGCTAGGGTTTCGGTGGTAAAGAACTATTTGTAGTGGAAGGAAGCCATGTAAAGCTCAAGGAATTATCAATATAAGGGTTAATATTCCTTTCCTTCTAGATTATCAATATAAGGGTTAAGGGTAGAGGCCTATGAACATTGCTCTCCTTTTATCAATTATTCTACAGTTTCAATACTCTTGTTCCTCCTCGTTTTTCAGCAGATTATTTTTCTTTTGATAATTACTCTTAATTTGTTGTTTCTGCATATGAGTACACTTCAGTCCGGATGCAAATTCAAAGAAATGGGTAGCCATCAACCAGTTCTAAAGAGCACCTCGTCACCAAGAACACTGTTACAGCAATGATACCACTGATACAATTGAAACGAACACTACACTAAATAAACAGGAGGCTATTGCAAGGATAGAGCAGCTATCTCCAACAACTCAAACAAAACTTCAATACATTAATATGATCCGTAAAAGAGGGACTTACAGTCCTCTCATTTCACCAACAAAGATCCTCTGTGGAAATTATATTTTGTTCTCTGTTCATTGACTTTGAGGCTTGACTCATTGACATGGTTCTGAGAACTGTCTTTAAAATGTTCACTGCTTGATTTACTTTGATTGTGGTGACCAGACCAATGCCAACTAAGTTCCCAAACTCTGTTTATGGGAAGGTTCAGGCGCACCACTCTAATACCGCCAACCAGTCGATGTATCTGTCTCCTGTTTAAATGTGCTTACCCAGCGCTCACTACACAGTCATCTCTGCGTCTAATACAAGAGACCAGCAATTCATTCATTAATATGCCCAACCATATGGCTGTAGGGAGCACCGTACATAGCTGTTTCATTTGTGGCTTTTACACAGCATTCTAACTCTGTTATGAGAGCACAAAATCTCTGCCTCTTCCCACAATTAAGGACAGATGCAAGTGTTAATCATATACACAAATCCCTCAAGCAGTTTGTTAAGAGTTCAAGCTCATTCTACGAATATTCAAATGCTAGTTACTTCATTCACATTTTCAACACCATAGCCAAGGGGCATTCCCAATGTTTAATTCATGATTTATAATTGAAACCACTTCAACATTGGTTGTACGTGGCAATGACAATACTCATGGCTTTAGCAATCAGCCAAATACTGCATTCCATGAAATCAACCAAAGGTAGTTGGCCAGTAGCTTGCCAAACATGGCCCAAGGGCGCATGGCTGTAGGAGAACCCCAAACGTTTAACAGCATTCTCACACGCAATCTTAATCAACAGAGTGTGGGAGTGGTGCTGAATCAACAGGCTCTATCCAGCACCCAATAAGGTGAATCAATGATCAAACAATTACACAGTAACTGAAACCCAGTTTTCATAACAACAATGTAGTCAATGGGAAATCGATCCATACACAGCAACTCAACCAAATAGTCATGGTGTTGTAGCATTGGCATTCCACATCAATTAATTATTCCAGCGATCAAGTGACAAAAGTTAACTCTGTATAGGTGGTCTGGTGAACAAAACAGAGTATGAATTGCTGGGGTTGATACACAACAGCCTATTATATAGTACAAGAATCATAGTCACCTCTAGATCTAGATCTCAGTGACAACTCATCACTAGATAAGTATGACAACTCATAAAGGTATAAGAATAGCAACTTACATGACAGGTGATCTAGGCCTTGGTGATTGTCTAGGGACTTATCGTCTAACATTCCCACCCTTAATCACAGGTTTGAATAGTTATACCAATAAAGTAGCAAGAACTGCTATCATCTTCAATCTAAAACTTCTGAACCGAGCTTTGATAAAGATATGCCTGAAAAAAAACCAATCTCGATGTTGAAATTTGAATAAGAGATGAAATTCTGAACAGCTGCTATGTCTGACCATTCCCTGATTTTGCTAGAAGAAACTAGTGTCTTCTGCTAATTTTGTGAACAAATAGGATCACAAGTGCTCTCACAACATCCCAATGAATAGTTGAATTTGATGTAGACAGTTTGTTGATTTTATTTTATTTGTTTTGTTTTGAATGATTGGACTTTGAATCTTGAAGCCTAACTATCATCATTGATTGATAACCCCCCTTTAGGTGCAAGGTGAGAAGAATGCTGAAGGGATCCAAGCTCAAGCTTTGGATCCTTTTTCAATCATTGAATTTTGATCCCATGTATCTGGTAGTTTTGCTTGACCAATTTCATCAATGAATGTGGTGGTTTTGGTTGACCACCAACATTTTCACTTGATCTTGTTTCTCCGTTGTACTCCCCCCTTGAGGTGCAACAGAGTACCTTTCTTCTTTGATTTTTGTGCATGCCCCCCCGTATGTTACAAGAGAGTACCAATTCAGAATGGGCCATAATCATGCCCAAAATTATCATCTACAACAACTTATTGAAGTTTGTTTACTTTTGTAATTTCACAATTCAAATGTGTCTTTACTCGTGTTTGAACTTGACCATAAGACTTATGAAACTTCATGACTTCTTGATTCCATCACCAAGAACTTATCCATCTATAGTGAAGTGTTTGTTTCTGAACCTTCTTCTTGTTTCGACATTTATGTAGTGATGATTTGTCTTCCAACAATGAAGACAAGGATGGATATCAAAACATTATATCCCTAAATGGCCAATTTTATGACAATGTTCGCATTCATCAGTGTGTTTATCATCAACTGTTTGAATAACTTCTTCAATAACATTATTAACTTCTGGAGCCCTCAAATTTTCCCAAAAAAATCCTACACTCACAAATTGAACAGGTCTAGAGTAATCTAGAATACGAAAGATGTTTCCTTTTGAATATCCTAAGCCATATTTCTTTTGTTGAATTGTAATTCTTCCCAAGGTCTCTGACAACAATCTTGGAGAGATCAATTAATGCTTCTTGATGTTCTTCAAAAATGTTTTCTTGAAATTCAAATTCACTACCGCTGCCATCACTTGTGCTTTTTCCTGTGATTCATCTTCAAAAGTTGTGTTCATCAATTCACTGTTTATGATTGATTCCTTCTCATGACTAGTTAAGGAATCATCAATCATAGTATCTATATCACCCAATTGTACTAGGTCCTTTGTATCACAAGTAGCATCTATGTCAGAAGTAGTATCAACCATTTCAATTAGGTCACTTGTGTCATAAGTTGCATCAATCATTTCCTTTTCAATTAACTGTAGTTGAAGAAATTCAATCACTTGCTCCTTCATTTCAATTCGGTTGTGAAGATTAGCAACCCTATTCTTGTTAAAAGGTTAACTAGACAAGTTGTCCTCTGGAGGGCATGCAAAGTTTTGCATGCACAACTGTTAATAAAAGAGGCATGCAAAAGTGAGTTTTTGCATGCACTCACTTTAGGTTTTTGGTCAACCTAATTAGCCAGTGAGATAGTATAAGAAGGAAGGAGGTCACCGGCAGAACTCACTGAGCAAATTGATCAGAATTAAATCTGTTTGAGAGATGGACGACTTCCCTGAGAAAGGAGGGCGCATTCGCTGAGGAGAGAGAAGTTCATTCTGCATCCGATTGACCGATTGAGCAGCTGAGACTTTCAGAGTATACCTCAGTGTTTGAGGAAGGACTGTGACGATCAGAGCTCAGATCTATTGAGATTTGATTCTGTACGAGCTTCTGACAGTTGGAGGAAGGGCGCACTTTTCCATGCAGAGAGGGGTGCATTCTTCAAATCTAGACATTGGCCTTCTTCTTTGGCTAAGCAGATCAAAGCAGCGATGTGAGAAAGACAGTACCAACAGAGAGTTACCTACAGACAGATCCAAATCCAGATCCAGTTGAGAGTTAGGGCACACTTCCTCTGTGCATGCATCAGTTTGTTGCATGCAGATCTAGGGTTTTGACCCTGTCAAGTTCAGTTGTTCCTTCTGAGGTATCTTGTATTCTGCTTACTTTGCTTTGGGCTCGAGATAGCAGAACGCCCCACATATAGTTGGTTTTCCCTGTTTGGGCTTTCCAGGATACATCCTGAGTTGTGTGATTGTTGTGGTTTGTTGGAAAAGTGTTAAGACAACTGTTGTGTTTGTATCTCAAGTCATTATTGCATTTTGATTTATAAAGACTCAAACCGCTTGAGTTCTCAAGGCATCAAGAGGGAGTAGTGATCTCTGGATAAATTAACATGGTATCAGAGCCCTGGTAAGGATCAGGGAAAACAATCACACTCAGATCTATGAGCTGTACACCAGATCTGTGTGGTGATCTCAGTTGGATATCAGATTTGTGAAGAGGGTAACCAGAGCTATCAGATCTGAAGTGCAGAGCTCAGATCTGCAGTTGCAGAAGTTAGATCTATGCTTTCAGGTACGTTTTGAGATCAGAAGACCATGACTATAAGCATGATGGATGATCAAGTTGTTTGCACCTCATGCTCTTCAACAGATGTAGGTAAGCATTCTACTGAAGAGATTGACAGAGAGTCGGCTCTTAACACATGCCAATCATTAAGTGCTTCTACTTCTTGTGTATGGTATATAGACAATGGAACCTCCAGCCACATGACAGGTGTTCATGGGTACTTTACAGATCTCGCCGAGGATGGGCTAGATCTTGAGATTGTACTTGGAGACAATTCTATTGTCAAAGCAATAGGACGTGGAACAATCTCTTTCCAGAAAGAATCAGGAGAGTCTATGAAAGTTCATGATGTTCTATATGTCCTGGGTCTAAAGAAGAACCTGATCTTTGTTTCTACTATTGAAGATCGGGGATTGTGGGTGATGTTCAGAGATGGGAATGTTCTAGTTCATCCCAAGGGATCCAGCAATACCTCTACTGTGAGGATTGGAGTCCGCAGCAGAAAACTTTACAGGCTCAACTTTCAACTTCATCATGCCTTGACTCATAGCAGCCGAGATGATGATTGTGATCCCTATGAGCTTTGGCACAAGAGGATGGCTCATCTACATCATCCAGCTTTGAAGATCTTGAGGGAGATTGTGACCGGGGTGCGTGATTTTAGCACAGAGCACAATGATGTGTGCAAAGGATGTGCTCTCGGTAAGTACGTCAAGACAATTTTTCCCAAGAGTGAAAGCAGATCTAGAGGAGCACTTGATTTGATTCATTCCGACCTTTGTGGTCCGATGTCCACCATATCTTTGGAGGGATACAAGTACTATGTATCCTTCATTGATGACTACTCTAGGAAGACCTGGATTTATTTTTTAAAGAGTAAAGAATCAAAAGAAGTATTAAAGAAGTTTCAAGAATTCAAAGCACTTGTGGAAAATCAGATAGAAAAGAAGATCAAGATCTTCAGATCAGATAATGGAGGTGTGTATACCTCCAAAGAGTTCAATGAGTTTTGTATTTAGAGAGGCATCAAGAGGCAGTTAACAATTCCCTATACACCTCAACAAAATGGGGTTGCTGAGAGCAAAAACAGGGCTATTGTTGGTGTTGCCAAATCTATGTTGCATGACCAGGGTTTGCCATTTTTCCTTTGGGCTGAGGCATGTAACACTGCTGCTTATATTCAGAACAGGAGTCCTCATAAGGTCTTGGGGAACAAAACTCCAGCAAAATCTTTTTCTGGAAAGAAACCTGAGGTTGGGCATTTCAGGATTTTTGGATGCCTGGCCTACTCGCATGTTCCTTCAGAGAAAAGGTCAAAGCTGGAACCTACAACCAAGAGGCGGATTCTTTATTGGATATGATGAGAATTCAAAAGCCTATCGCATTTACATTCCTGCTCTCAAGAAAACTATTGTGAGGCGGGATGTGAAATTTGAGGAGGATCGAGATTTCCGAAAGTCATGTGAGTCAGAGAAGGGAAAACATCATGGTTGCTACATCTCAAGATGACATAGGTCAGAGTGTTATTCCACAGCTAACAGTGGTCCCAAGTATCTGGGATGATAGATTCTCAGATGACAGGTCCCACAGGCACAGAAACAGGAAATGGTACAAGATCTCAGGGTTGGTGATCAACCAAGATCAGGGTCTCAGGTTACAGGATCTCGAGCTACAAGGTCGACGACTACAGGTACCTCTACTACAAGCATTCATTCTCATACAATTGATTGGGACGAGGATGAGGAGTTCTCCTCACAAGAGGTTAATTCAGGGAATAGGAAGCCCAAGTGGCTTCAAGATACCTTGAAGGAGGCCTAGGCAGTGGGAACTCCCAAGAAGAGTGTAAGAGAGAGGAAGGCACCCCAGAGGTTCTGTAGTTACTCGGCTATGGTGAGCAATATCAGTGATTCAGAGCCATCCTCCTATGAGGAGTTGAGCTTCAGTACATACCTACAGATGAGCAGGTTGCAAACATTCTCACAAAATCCTTGATGAGAAACAAGTTTGTGTACTTCAGAGAGAAGATGGGAGTGGTTCATAATACTTTCCTGGTTAAGAGGGAGTGTTAAAAGTTTAACCATGGAAGTTGTTCTCTGGAGGGCATGCAAAGTTTTGCATGCACAGCCGTTAATAAAAGATGCATGCAAAAGTGAGTTTTTGCATGCACTCACTTTAGGTTTTTGGTCAACCTAATTAGCTAGTGAGATATTATAAGAAGGCAGGAGGGCACTGACAGAACTCACTGAGCAAACTGATCAGAGTTAAATCTGTTTGAGAGGTGGGCGACTTTCCTGAGAAAGGAGGGCGCATTCTCTGAGGAGAGAGAAGTTCGTTCTGCATCCCATTGATCGATTGAGCAGCTGAGACTTTCAGAGTATCCTTTCCTCAGTGTTTGAGGAAGGACTGTGATGATCAAAGCTCAAATCTGATTCCGTACGAGCTTCTGACAGAGGGAGGGAGGGCGCACTTCTCCATGCAGAGAGGGGCGCATTCTTCAGATCTAGACGTTGGCCTTCATCTTTGGCTGAGCAAATTAGAGCAATGGTGTGAGAGAGACAGTACCAACAAAGAGTTACCTACACACAAATCCGGATCTAGTTGACAGTTAAGGCACATTTCCTATGTGCATGCATCAATTTGTTGCATGCAGATCTAGGGTTTTGACCCTGTCAAGTTCGGTTGTTCCTTTCGAGGTATCTTGTCTGTACTTCTATTATGCTTACTTTGCTCTGGGCTCGAGATAATAGAAAGCCCCACAGATAGTTGGTTTTCCCCGTTTGGGGTTTCCAGAGTACATCCTGAATTGTGTGATTGTTGTGGTTTGT
Organism: Larix kaempferi; assembly: GCA_027924585.1. Taxonomy (NCBI): domain Eukaryota; kingdom Viridiplantae; phylum Streptophyta; class Pinopsida; order Pinales; family Pinaceae; genus Larix; species Larix kaempferi. The sequence goes on from BSBM01000362.1 coordinate 16,459,024, forward strand.
TGTAGAAGTGTTAAGAGAATTGATGTGTTTGTATCTTAAGTCATTATTGCATTTTGATTTATAGAGACTCAAACCGCTTGAGGTCTCAAGGTATCCAGAGGGAGTAGTGATCTCTGGATAAATTAACAATTCTCCAATCCTTCTAAGGCATCATGTAGTTCTTTAATTTCTTGATTTGCATTTTGCACACTTTGTATCACACTCGCTCTTATGTCAACCTTAGGGTGTCAAGGACTACCAATCATTCACCCTAAAGTAATCTTTTACAATGATTTTGATTTTGATTGATGACTCACTTGACCTCCTTACTCAAATTTCAAGCAAGTCTCTTTTTCACAATACAATTCAATGACATAGCCTTGATTCTAAGAGAAACTTAAGCAAATTTTATATGGACCATTAAGGATTATGACTATTGAATTTTTTACAATGCCTGATCAAGTGTAGAGGAACAAGCAACAGTTAGCCCTCTTGCTACATGAGATTACATAAATGATCAAGAATTTTTACCCTTGTTACTCGGCGTATGTGGTCTTTGTTTGCCAAATTAAATGTGTCAAATACTAGACACAAAGTAGACACCAAAAAATCATTCACCGCCACATATGAACATGGAAAATTCAACCCGGTTTTCAAGTTTGGAAGAGGTCGAACACATGACCACCACCAAAAATAATTCTTATTATTGAAAGAAGCAATACATGAGTCACAATTAGACTTATTTTCTTCTCCTTTTACGAACTTGGGTAACATATACTTTTACGAACTATAAAATTTTACGATGTGGATTTTTTTCGATAAAACAATTATGACAACTTATTTTGACAACTCCTTCCACTTCATATACCAAGTTCAAATATATTAATTCTCAAGTTCACCAATCAAATTAACAACCCAATATATATATATATATATATATATATATGTTTTGTCATCTCATGGACTAATTGATCTTTTTTTTTGAATGAGATGTAGTATATGTTTTGAGATCTCATGGACTAATTGATCTTTTTTTGAATGAGATGTAGTACCATGCAATGATCATTTTTGAAATTTTAACTTTTTGAATTTCAGGATCAAAAAAATCTCCTAGAGATGTGGAAGAGTTGTAAAATCCCTTACAACTGCAAAAATAATTACCTAAATGTTTTTTGACTGAAAAGGCATGCAGATCGTTGAGGATGTTGGTTGCAAGGGGAAAATCTTCTTCCCAGTGTGTGTACGCATGGAAACCGTGTGGGATCTCTCTCTAACAACAAGACAGTGTTCAAGCATGTCGAAGATTCCTTTCAAAAGTGGGCACGTTCTCCTTCCCAGATCTAGACTTCTCTCATGGTCTTCGAAATGCAACCGCATTCCACCATAGCCAATTTTTTAAGTTTCTAATTAAGTATCTCCATGCTTAAGCATAGATCTATAATAAGTTCATCATACAAATTTCATTATATAATCTCTCAAGAGACGACATCAATAGATCCGAGATTTTGTATGTCAGATTGTAGATACAATCTGAGATGCTGTTACTCTTTATAAAAAGCCATAAATGAATGTTCTAGACCAAGTGATTTCAAATTACAGCACAAGTGGATTAACAAGCCATATAGATTCAGCACGCTCCATAGCATGCATATAGTTTGATCTACAACTCACATCCAAGCTGCATCAGCTCTATGAGAATCTTTTCTAGAACCGCCATGGACTAGGTGCCCGACTAACCGTAACTTGAGGTTCTAGGGGACACTTAGAATTAACTGTCCCTTACTCCATCTCACATCACAACCCGTGGGCTCTGTGAGGAATTAATCATTACATTTCAATTTCCCTGGCCAATAGTCTTTGGATTTGGCATTCATTTAACCATTGCTTTTGGGGATTTTGCATGTGCTTAGAAGCACAACTACTAAAGCTTTCATCCAGGGTGCTTTTAGTTTCCATTTCATTTCATTTCATAATCCTTTTGGGAATTTTAAACAACCCTCTTTCATTGTGCTAAGAAGCACAGTTTCAAAGTGTTTCCATGGGCTTTCACAAGAGATATAACAATAGTTTCCATATGTAATGATGGTAGTACAATTTGCTTCAGGTTTTAGCCAACACAACTCAAGCAACTATGGGGACTTTCCACAATCAAGACCAAAAATCGGGGCAACCGACTAGAGTGCTCAAGGAATCAAATCCAACTCACCAGAGGTAAGTTTTATTGCCAACTCAGAGCCAAAACACAAACTAACAGGGATGATATCCAACATAGAGGCAAAAGCGGGGGGGTCCTCCATATCACAGGACGAGGTGGAAGTAAGGGTAAAAACCAAAAGTGGGAAAGATAACGGATGGATGGGGAAAGTGAAGGTGATGCCTAAGCTAGCAAGCCATACAGGTGGGAATGATCATGTCCGCACTCCTAGGAGGGTAAAACCAACAAGTATAAAACAAGAGATTCTAAATGTAAGTAATCCAACCATTTAGATAATCAATAACAACCAAATTCATTTCATACAAATATACTGCCAGATCATGATCACTAGCTACTAAGTCAAGCTATCAAAATGGCCAAAAGAGTAAGATAATAAAACCAATGCACATCAAATACATGCTTGGCCATATACCTGTACCTGCTATCCGGATCATCAATAACCACTGAAACATTGCTGCTGAAACTCTGGGTACTGCACTGCTTTGTATGGGATAAAATGTCATCTCAGTCATCAAATATGAGGTCAAGAGGCTCAACCTTGGCATAACATCTACTGCATGTCTGATCTGAGGCTGCTCTGATGTGTGAGTGATCATAAATAATACTGCTCATCATAGCTGATCTCACTAGAACTGTGTAAAGGACAAGCTCAAAAATATGCAATGAACTGCTCTGCAATCATGGTAGCCCAACTACTAGGATGTGATAACAATATACTTTGGAGCAATTCTTGTATAGTAATGTCTTACTTATTTAAATTTTGTAAGTAGGAAGTGTATTTCCCCTTACCTTTCATAATTATGATTCACATATTTCCTTTTTATTGTAATAAATAAAGGAACCATATAATAGATCGCTCCATTGTAAATTCATCCTTGTTGTAAAAGTAATTAATATAACCACTTGATATTTCCCTTTGATGTTTTAGTAGGAGGATTGGACTATGCAATCGTACGTCCCTCTTTCAATTCAAATGCCCCACTCATAGTTCTATACTTATGACTCCATGTGCCCAATTGATGCTAGCCACTAGTCCTTTCCTATATACCATCACTCACTCCTAATTCCATATCTCAACCCCATTTGTTTTGCTAAAGTATCTTTCTCCCTTGATCATTCACTCCTACATTTTAGAAATCCTAGTAGTAGGGAAGCCTCCCTTGTGCTAGAGGAGAACTAGCACTAAATAGCAGAAAAAAGGCGATGAGGTGTCAATGCACCCCCTTAGTTCAACCTATGTTCACAATTTTGGTTTAGGACCTCATCACAAGGGGTGTGAATTTTTGTTGTAACATACTTTTAAAGGCTATAACTCCCCTATCCGCATCCAACGAGTGCTCCCGCTCGAAATATGAATAAAAACACAGGGAGATATGTTGAAAATACGAACAAAAAAAGTAGTTTTTTTTTGACAAATATCTCAAGTCATCCATTATGGTGACTCATTTTATTGAAATTCTATTGGTTCTTGAATTCCAACTTATCAGGAAATTATGGTTGGCTCGTTTTCTTATAAGGCCCATTTTAGACCTCAAATTTCCTCTAATGAAATCTAGGGTTTATGCATGCTTACTAGACCTTTTCCCTTGGAGCACTACACTTGGAGAGCCTTTGGAGGATACACATTGGTGTTTTGACTTTGTATTCTCCCTCATTTGATGCAGGCACCCCTCTATTTCTCTCTTGGAGACTTTTATATGTGGCTTTGACCACCTCATTTTTGCATTTGGTTGAATAGTTGGAGGATTTTGGTTTGTTTACTCCTCCCTAGGATAGTTCTAGGAGTTTATCATTATTTTATTGTAAACAGAAGATAATCTAAAAGCTCTATAAGGATTTACTCTCTCCTTCATTTTTCATGGTTGGATTTGGTTGGAAACCCCATTGAGCCTAATTGAATATCTATTGGTTTCTTTGGAGGGTGAATTGAAAGTATTAATTGAATGGTAATGTCCTCATCAAGTTTTAGTTAATGGATGGTGGTTTTGGGTTAAAGAAGTAAGCTTTTTCTTCTTCTATGTGATAGTTGTTAATTGGAAGTTATTGGTGCAGCATCTCTCTCAGCTCTTGGTAATATACTCTCTTGCTCTTCCTAATAATTATCCTATCAAAATTGCTTGAAAGTATCTGCTCTTGTATTTTCCCTTTAAAGATTTCCGAAATAAGTAAAGCTATTGGAAGCAATTAGGGTATGTGCTCTACTATCCTAATCCTCCTACTCATTCCTTTTTCTTTCACATTGACCTTTGTTTACCACATTTCCCATTGGATAAGATACTGGTTTCCAATCCATTCATCCTTTTTTTTTAATTCACTATCATTAACCTTTTTGCTAAAGCTATCTCTTCATTTCACCTTGAACCTAATTGTAAGCTTTAGTAATCTTATCCTAAGGAAGCCTCCCTTGAGTTGGAGAAGAGCCAACCTAAAGAGCAGAAGAGGCTAGTGTGGTGACATTGGCCTCCCTCTTAGTTTCACTCTAAGTTACAAGGAAACGGATTCGGATACGGATCCAGATCCGGATACGAATTCAGATACAGATCTGGATCCGGATACAGATACAGATTCAAATACGGATCCGGATACGGATTCACCAGATTTTTTAAAACCCAGGATCCGGATACAACGGGGAAACGACAAGTAGAAAAAAAATAAAAAATTATTTATATCATAAGTAAAAATATAGAGAGAAGAATCAAAACTATTCATGAAACACAAGAGTAGAACTATAAGTTATTTCCAAAAAAGAGAGTTATGTACCATAACTGATAATTTGATGAGTTGTAACCATGATTGATATTGATAATTTTAGTGTTTTTGTGAGCCACATCCACATGTCCCTATCAGCAGGGAATAAAGTGGTTTTCTTGAAGGCTATGGTGAGACTACATAACAGTGTAGGTGAAGTGAGCAACAACATAGCACATAAAGATAGATCAGCCCTTGACAGCAGACCTTGACCATAAAGATAAATCAAATAAAAACATTGAGAACAGAACTTGATATTGATATATCAGAGTTCAGGAGCAGATCCTGACATAAGGATAGATTAGACCTTGAGCAGAAATGGGTTTTACACTTTTAGCCATTAGTTGTTTCAGGGTTTTTTAAGTTTTTCATTAAAAAACAATTTTTTTGGGGGGGGGAATCAATGGGTCATAGAAGCACTGGAAGTTTCAGGATCCGTTTGAACATTTCAGGAATTGTTTGATTTTTCACAGGATCCATTTCATAGGACCAGGATACGTTTCCTTCTGCAGGGGATCCCTTTCCATGATGGATCCAATCCGGATACGTATCGGATCCACGGATTCTACACACTGGGGTGGCAGATCCGATAACATAGGTTTCACTTAACCCATACCTAGAGCTTTTGGACTTTATCTTGAAGGGTGTAAGTTTTTATGATAACAGATTACAAATAGACTAATAGTGTTTCAGTGTAACACCCAAGTAAATGTAAGTAGCTCTGCTGAGTTCATCTATTCCCTACTGAGTTCATATATTCCCTCCAGAAAAACATGTGCAAACAAACTCACTAAAACAATTATAAGCACAGAAAACTTACAATTCATAAGCAACAATAATCAACAAAAGAGGAGCATACAGCAATCATTTTTTCTACAAATGTATGGACTTCACATTGAGTATCCAGATTCCACTTTATCTACAATCTACACGAAAGGATTTCCAAACAAAAAAGTAAGCCTTGCCATATTAAAAGTCAAATAAACTTTGACTGAAAATTATAGCCACTTCTATAGTTCCAAATTTTAACAAAGAATCATCGAAAGATAATTAAATACATAATAGCCTCTACCTTACAATTTTTTATTGTAAGAAAATTAACTAGACATATAATAGCCTCTAACTTAAATTTTTTACCCCGAGAGGATATGAGAACTGATTTTAGCCAGCATCTAGGATGACTGTCAATGGGTCATCTATAGATACACTGCATATCTTGTAATGAGGGGAAGCTTCGCTAAAATACAACAGCAGGAAAGTTCTAGTAAATCTCGAAAAGCCCCATGACAGCAAGAAAAAGAAGATAAAAAATGTTGTGCCAAAAAGACAGGCTACTAGAAAAACAGCAAGAGAGCCTGTCCATGACCACCTCCTTCTAAGGGGAGAGAATAAACTGAAGAACTCTCTTGGCTGCTCAAAACTAAGATCGATACCATTAATATGCTGTTTAGCACAACAACCATAAGATTCATACATAACTACCCCACTCTTCTCTTCATCAACAAACCGAATGTTTTGGGGTTCTAGCTTCATTCTGAATCTCAAGCTAGATGATACTGTATTTGATGCAGGGAATCCAACACCTTCAATGGAGAATGTACTGATCAATGATATAGCAGTATCATGATCATTGTTAATTGCAACACCTGCTAATCCAGAATTAGTCGCAACATCCAAATCTAGGATGGCCTTGGCAGGGTTCAAATTAGCATTGCACTCCACTGCAGAAGCTGGACTTGCAGGAATGCAGCTCAAAAACTTTGAGAGGTTTTTAGAGGGTTTGGCATCTTCATTATGGAATGCAACAACCATTGTTTCTGATGAGGTTAGTTCCAATCCATCCATCTGTGGCCCAAGCTCCAAAGAAGAAGTTCCTGAATTTTCTAGAACCTTTACAGGTAGTGAGTCCTTACCTAAACATGCTGCTTTTGTTAGTATTCCTATAGCATTTTTAGATGCTGAGTTTTCACTTTCCTGAACATGTTCTGTAATTGATGGCTTACTGGAATCTAATACGTATTGTTCAGACGAAGTCTGATTATTCATTTTAGGATTGGACATTTTATTTCTCATGAGCATAGCTAGGCTAGAATTACCAGGGCTTGATGATGGTGTCAAGTCCTGAGACAGTGACTGGAAGTCATTCACACAATTGGTTTCATCTTTCATGCTTGTCTGAAAGATGTTAATGGGCACCTCCATTATCTCTGAAGTTTCCTTGTTTATGAATAGCCCATATGAAGATGAATACGGAAGCATTGATGTTAAGTTATGACCAACAGCAATGCTTTTAACATCTTCAACAGAAATAGAAACAAAGGCAGAGTTTGCAGCATCTACAATTTGATCGTGTTTTTGAAAAGACAACCCTGCACCCAACAGACGTGACTTAAGTTGTTAAAAATTGGCTTTTAAATTCTTGGCGGGGAATGTAATAGCAGATTGAGATAGTGCATTTATTCATGTTGTGGAAGTCATTGGACCAAATCGCTACACACTTGGACATATTTGGGAGAGGACCCCACCATACCCTACCCCCTCTTCACTTCAAAACTTTAAAAAAAATTGGATTTTGAAGTCCACAGTCTAAGATTTATGGGCCAGAAGTACTACCCCCGAAGTACCCAAAATCAGGGTTCTTTGCCTTTTTTGGAGTACCAGTACCCGACTGGACAGTGGAAAGTACTGGGTACTTGGGCAAGGTACCAGGCACTTCTTGGGTACTCCCAGGAGTACCCGTTCCTGTACTGGGTACGGCAGTACAGGTACCCGGTACTGGCACACATACCCGACCCCCCGGTACGTGTACCATGGCTACTTAGAGTAGTATCATACAGCAATATTCAAAGAACACAATATGCTTTGTCATTTTAATCTGGTTTTTATAGTGTCAAGAAAATATTCAACATGTACATACCATCAATTCGACCAGCCATATGTGTTGGCAAAGCTTCAGGTGCAGAACCTTTATTTTCCCTCGCATTCTGCATCCAAATTTACTTGGTGAGTAGGGAAAACACATATCCATTTTGCTCATCTTGTGCAACCAATGAACATCAAAACCTAATAAATAAATCTACAGACATGCAAACAAACAAATTAGTGAGAAAACAATGGCAACAATTACTGTTGACTCAAATTTGACAACAAAGCTGCTGATCTTTCCCAGCCACAAGAATGTGGCTGTCGTAGGTGCAATAGGTATGTCAGATAGAAGATTGTCATGTCTTTAAGAATCAGAAGCATCTATTTTGGAATGTCTAAAACATTGAACAAACAAATGACTGTTCATTTTCATCATACTTATAAAGTTTTTTCTCACCTCTGAATCGCATTTCTGCCCATCAAATCGATCAAAGTGCAGTTGCTGCATTTCTGGGCCACATGTAGAACCACTATTACTGTCATACCAATCATCTGATGTATTCTCTGAGTGCCTTACAGTTAAATCTTTTTCAGTTCTTCCTGCGGAATCTTCCATTTTATGGACCTGCATGCGATCTCTTCTTGCAGCTGTACCCTCAAATAAAAATCTTTGATTATGACTCTGCAACATTGGACTACAAGAGGGTACTTGGATTCTAGTTCCCTCATGATCAAGTGAACAATTAGGTACCTCCCATAAACAAGAATCATGATTCTCCAGCTCCTCCATCGAAGGTATTAGATTCTTGACTTCTATATAACCTCCATTCAGAATATCAGCAAAGGTATCTCCAAGGAAAGAATGATATGCTTTAGGATTATTATAATCCTGAGAACCAGCAGACAACATTTCCTCTAGCATCCTTTCTTCTTCAAAATATGCATCCAAACATCCATTTGGACCTCCATACCTATTAAAGCTTATATTAACTGGAATTTGTGGGGACTCAATTTCATCAAATGGAAGACATGCAGATTCACGTTGCATTTTTGGAGTATTTGGCATAGCATCAACCTGGAAAATATACAGATAATTCTCACAAAGCTGTCACATAAAAAGAGTTCAGAGTTTATTCAACATGGTATAACTAGTAGACAGAATAAGGCAAGAAAGTAACATCTAAGCAATGTAAAACCCAGTAGTGAATTGAATGAAGAAATTGGAATGTAAATTAATTCATGCTGCTCAAAGGTAAAATCCTATAATTCGAATGGGTAAAATTATACACCCTGGTTCAAACAGTAATGAAGAAAGGTGATGATGTGCATTTGACTCGCCTGCCTAAAAATTAAAAGATCTCAAAAAGAAACTAGAATTCATTTCACGAGATATAACGATTCAAAAGAATAAAGCAGGAAAGTAACATGTAAGCAATGTGAATGCCACTAAGCATTTGCACGGACAAAAAATTGGAATATAGATAAATTTTTGCTACTCAAAGGTAAAATCCAATAAGTCAAATGGATATAAGAATACACCCTGGTTCAAACAGGGACAAACAAAGATGATGATGTGGGTGTTATAAACCTGATAAAAGTTAAACACCTCATCCAGATTTGATATGCACACTGAAAAATATTTAGTATAAGTATGAAGAAGAGTCCAGTAAAACTACACTGGATTTCAGGAGATTTGAGCAAAAATGAAAGTACTGCAGCTTTAAATTTGCTTTAAAATCAGACACAAGTAATACAGCAAATGGACTCATCAATACTTTGAATGAAACCAATAAATTTTCATCCTCCACAAAAAACTAATGAAAATAATCTAAACAAGATCTAAACATAAACCAAAGAATCAACCTTCCGAGAAGCATGGGAGATGTACAGAACCAACAACAAACCTGTGTGTTAACTGTGTCCTCATCAGGTGCTACAAATGAAGAGTTTAAATTAGTGTCACCCAGCAATACGTCTAACCAAGTATTAAGTGTCGCACTATCTCCAGCTGTATCATTTGAAATATTCGATGACATTTTTGATGGTAATTTTGAAATAGCATCAGTCCCTTCTACTGGCTTTGACCGATCTTCTGAGTGCACTTCAATATCACCAAAGTAACCAGAGGATGAATTTTTCTCTGTAAGAGATAAATCACTCTTCTCAACTGGTGCTGTGTACTGTTCTCCACATTTTGCCGCAAGTCCACTCTTATTGAAAACACGACATAAGACAAAAGCGTTCTGCAAAAGAACAGCAAATTAGAATCAATAGATACTTCATAGACTCTACTGATCGCTACAGTTCCACTCTTATTAATCAATATTTTACTGACTTAAAAGACTTACATAGCTTTTAGACTATTAGAAAAAGAAGAGAAAATTATAAGCACTAAATCAGTGAAATCAACACACTGGAAGTCCAACGAACTACCACCCCGATTTCATAATTTGTGTTATTGTTTTTGTTTCAACAGTGCCTGCAAGGTAGCTGAGTCACAGCATTCAAACCACTCAATAATTCATCTTGCACATTAAAGTTTATTTAGCCCCTTTTGGACATTTAAAAAAAGGCTTAGGTGGAAGAGGCCTAAACCCACATCAGATGGATTAGAATGCCATAGTTGAGGGCAGAGATTCTCTTCTAACTAAGCAAGGAGATGCAGTTATACTCAGCACTGAGATCATGACGAAATGGCAGAATTTGTCATTGATCTTGGGCAAAAAAAGGCTATATTTTTGTGACACTACATGCCATGGAATTAGCCAGAGGTGTCCTCTTGAATGCACATTGATGATTCCAGAAGTGACAGCTTATGTACAGTGCAGGAGGGAGAGTTTTTCCCTAGCCTATCACACTAAATATGGATACATACTATGGTTAAGCTTCCCAAGCTTGCCGGGATATTGCACAGCTTGAATAGACAAAATAGTCAAGTCCTTCAGTCATCTTCTGGTTGGAGATGCTTGTGAGGCCAGGTCCATGAAACATAATGCTCAGGTATGCACTGAGGCAGCTCTGACAAAAATGGTTCCTGCCAAAATCTGCATTCATGTTCCTCGAAGGGGCTCATATTCAAAAGGTAATATATTTGAACTTAATGCTTGTTATGCTTGTTTTCCACATGGTCATCACACATCAAGAACTGCCCCTTTAAGAAGGATGAGAGAACATATTTGACAAGCACCATCACCCATGCTGCTAACACTGAGACAGTAATCCAGGACCAAGAGTAACAACTGGGAGGATAAAGAAGGAAGCACTACCAAAACAGGTGACAGAAAGACCAAGCATAACCATGCTGAAGGAAATACCAAAAACAATAGTGCACGTCAGCTAATGAATTTGGGAGGTCACCAAATGGCAAAGAGAAAACATATCGCATCCAATTCAGAATCATCACAGAGGAAATAACAAAACTGCTGATGGCTGCACGCATAGCAGAGACAGACAGATGTTAAAGCAAGATGGACAAGCAAAGCATAGCAGTGAGAGAGACAGGTTTCCTTGATGAAAACCTAGATGACCCACCCTCAATGTGGAGAGCATGCACTTGCCCCTACTAAGAATGCAACAGCCCTGGATAAAGATGGGCAGGATATCCGATATAAGACTCAGTAATGCATTTTCATTCCTTGACCAAAGGATTGATGACAAGCACTCATGAAAATCAACTTGGTGTCATGGAAATGATGTCAGCCTTAGGGGGCAAGATGACCCCAAATAATAAATGTCATTCAATTTTAGACCTGATGTCCTTTGCTTGAAGGAGATGGAGTCCCTTGTTTCCATCTCGGTTCACTTATGGATGGGCCATAAGTAGGGTAGAAAAAGGTGCAGTCTGGGGAGTTGCTTCTTGGCTAGCACCACTGATTCTTGATAGGGGCAAATCCACTCACAAGATCTTGATGCACCATCAGACTTGTTACCATAGCAAGGGGACTCTGTTCTGTTTTTGCATCCAATTACAAGGTTGGAAGAGTTCACCCTTAAGAGTCGATGGCTCAACCCCTTCCATTACCAAAATGGACTAATGGGGAAATGTCAATATGGTAGACCGGAACAGAAAACAAGTTAGCAGACACTTGGACATTCAAGAAAAAACCTGAATTCATTGCAAATCTACTCTCCGAAGTACAACGGTTGATTGAAGACAGGAACAGTTAGCAAAGGATGGGTGTTATACATGGTCCAATACATAAACAGGACACAACGACCTAGGCAAGGCTGGACAGATTTTACAGAGATTTACAGATAGCCACCTTCACGAGCAATTCCGGCCCGGTCAATAAAAATTGAGAACTGTTAGTTTTGTACCTAGGGAAGTGTTCCCCTAGTGACTTTTGCCTAAGTCACTTAGAAGGGGGAAAAAGTGACCCTCACATTAAAAACTACTTAATGAGACTTTATAAAGTTAAAGTCACTTTTTGATAAATCTTAAGTGGGTGAGTGAATTTTATTTATGAGATTTAAATAAAAAGGTATTTTCACTCTCATTCAATCTCAACCATCAAATTAGATTTAATCTTGACCGTTGGATTAGAACTCACCAAGGGTTTGATCAAAAAGGCTTGAGGGAGGCAAAGAGACTTACTTTTTACTTTTTGGAAAGTGAGAAGAGAAAGCAGAGAAGAAGGGCACAGAAATCGAGGCAAGGGTTTGGAGTTATTTCCATTGGCACGATTCCCAAGGCAAGTTCAACCATTAATTGCAGGCACAGAAATCGAGGAGTGTACGGACTACATTTATTGCAGGCACAAAAATCAAGGTGTACAGATTTCGTGCCGTACGGATTCCGTACAGTACGGATTTTTTGGGCACAGATTTCATGGCACTGTTTGTGCACAGAAATCGAGATACTGTTTGCACAGATTTCGAGGCACTGTTTTGTGCACAGAAATCGAGGGCAGATTTGCACAGAAACCGAGGCAAACATGTTGGCACAGAAATCGAGATAACAGCTGCATAGTTTTCGAGAATATTTTTGGCACAGAAAACGAGGGTCGTACTGCTATGCAGACAGCATTAAATTTCTGCACAGAAATCGAGGATAAGCTGGGCACGGTTATCAAGAAATTTCGAGATGAAATTTATGGTGGAGATAAGTTGAATTTTTCACTGTATTTCTGTTCTAAATATTTTGCTAAAGATAATAAAAATCTCTCTCTCTCTCTAACTAGTTTTCCCCGTGGGGGTTTTTCCAGGGCTTGATTTTGGCCAAAAATTTCTGAGTCTTTCATTTTCATGGTGTGAATGTTTAAATGTGTTTTTCAGCCTGTTAGAAGCATTTTACTGTGTGTTTAATTGTTACAGTAAATTTTCATAAATAACCTACAGCCAATGCATAACCGGCTGTAAGTGAAAACCACAAAATGTTGACATAAACCAGCAAACAGTAAAGTGCAGAAAATTCTACATGGTATCAGAGCAAGGGGGCAGAAAACAGTGATAGTTTGCAGACACACAGAAATTTTCAGATCTCAGAAACTTCAGTTTTTTTTATCTTTTGTTAGTGGGCAGCGTTCTGTTGGGTTGGTGTTCAGATGGCTATAGGTCTGAGGATTGAGGATAGGCTGAATGGAACAGAAAATTTTGTGCCTTGGAAGGCCAAAATCTTGTTGATTTTGGAGGAGAATGAGCTATGGGTGGAGGTGGTGAAGAACACTGCTACCAACCCCATTGCCATTCCAGATGGCACAGATGCTACAGCACTTTCAGCCTTCAACAAGAAAGACTGTAAGGCTAGGAGGATCATCCTTGATGCAGTAAAAGACCACATAATCCCTCACATTTCCAGGAAGACCAAGGCACATGAGATGTGGAGTGCCTTGACCAGCTTGTATGAGAGTTCCAATGAAAACAAAAAGATGGTTCTCAAGGAGAAACTCAAGAGTATCAAGATGAATGGAGGAGAGCGAGTCACAGCTTACCTCACTAGGATTTCTGCAGTTCGGGATGAACTGGCAGCAGTTGGTGAAGTGGTATCTCCTACTAAGCTAGTACGCACAGCAGTGAATGGGGCTTCAATGTCCTGGAGTGCATTTGTGCAGGCCATAGTGGGTAGAGAGAACCTACCGTCTTAAGAGAGACTGTGGGATGACTTTGTGCAGGAGGAGACCGGGAGGGGTCTCGTACAGGGCAGTTCATCAAGTGGTGGGGCAGATGAGGAGAACGTGGCACTGACAGCCAAGGGTAAGAAGAAGAAGGGTCCCAAGAAGAATGGGGCCAAGGGGCAGCAGCAGCAGCAGCAGCAACCGCAGGGTGGACAAAAGAAGGACTTGAGTAAAATCAAGTGCTATTGTTGTCAAGCGTTTGGGTACTATGCATCACAGTGTCCAAGCAAGAAGAAGAATAAGGGACAGGGACAGCAGACAGCAGCCTCAGCAGAGGTTGATGATTTTGGTGACAGGTTTCAAAGAGAGTTTTCCCTATATGCTAGACAGATTGAGAGAGAGAGAGTCTCCTTAGCCACCAGCACAGACATGGATGCGGAGAGTGAGCATTCATTGTTGACAGGGCATCGGACAGGTCCATCCACCACTGGTACATGGTACATTGACAGCGGAGCCTCGAGACACATGACAGGTACTCGAGAGTTGTTCTCCGAGCTATCACGGACAGCTAGAGAGGTGGAGGTGGTACTTGGTGACAACACCATTGTTAGAGCAGTGGGTCAGCGGACCATTACATTTGAGAGGGAGTCCATGAGTCCCATGACCTTGAGGGATGCATTGTACGTCCCTGGGCTGAAAAAGAACCTTGTTTCAGTTTCCACTATTGAGGACAGGGGTCTTGGGGTGTGTTTCTCAGATGGGAGAGTGCAGGTGTTTCCCAGGACCACAGGTGTATCTACCCCCATGGATATTGAAGTTAGATGTGGACGACTGTACAAGTTATTATTTCAGCCACAGCATGCTCTAACACACAGCAGCAGCAGCAGTGAGCTATGTGAGTTATGGCACAGGAGGATGGCCCATTTACATCACCCCGCTCTGAGATTGTTGAGGAGCATGGTCACAGGTTTACCTGAGTTCGACACTGAGCAGAGTGATGTGTGCAGGGGGTGTGCTTTGGGAAAGTACACCAAGACTGCTTTTCCTAGCAGTGACACGAGAGCAGCAGGAGTGCTTAACTTGATTCATTCTGACATTTGCGGTCCTATGTCCTCAGTATCTTTGACTGGTCACGAGTACTATATTAGCTTCATTGATGACTACTCCAGGAAGACCTGGATCTACTTCTTGAGGAACAAGAAGTCCCCACTTGTATTGAGTGTCTTCCATGGGTTCAAAGCCCTTGTGGAGAAGCAAACGAGGAGGAAGATCAGGATGTTGAAATCGGATAATGGGGGTGAGTATACCTCCAAGGAGTTCAATGCTTTCTGCAGGCAGGAGGGTATACAGCAACAGTTGACAGTTCGCTACACTCCTGAGCAGAATGGAGTAGCAGAGAGAAAGAACAAGTCTATCATTGGAGCAGCGAGAGCCATGCTTCATGATCAGGGGTTACCATTCTGTCTATGGGTAGAGGCTTGCAACACTGCAATGTATCTGCAGAACAGGAGTCCTCACCGTGCTTTGGGGAGGATGACTCCAGAGGAGATGTATTCAGGCAAGAGCCTGAGGTGAGCCATTTTCGGATATTTGGCTCTCTGACTTACTCTCACGTCCCTTCTGAGAAAAGGACGAAGTTCGAGCCCACTGCAGAGAGAGGTATCTTTGTGGGTTACGATGAGACTTCGAAGGCATATCAGCTTTACATTCCTGGCCAAAGGAGAGTTGTAGTTAGGCGGGAAGTGAAGTTTGATGAGGAGAGGGCCTTCAAGAAGTTGAGAGAGATGGAGCAGGGGGAGCCACCAGCTCCCACACCTCAGTTGAGACAGGCTTCTTCGATACAGGTGTCAGGTCCGCAAGTTTCTGGGGTGACTGGATCACAGGGTACAGGCACAACTTCTACGGGATCAGTGGTTCAGATTACAGGTACTTCAGGGACAGGTTCAGGGACTGGCACAGGTTCAGGATCATAGGTTTCAGGCTCACAGGTTACAGGGTCCTCAGGGACTAGTTCATCAGCTATAGGTCCTCGGGGTGTTAGACCTTCTGCTTCTGGCACTTCCTCAGATGGGGATACACCAGTTTGGGAGGAGCCTTCAAGGAAGAAGAAGCATAAGTGGCTTCAGGACACCTTGAAGGAAGCAGAAGCATTTGGTAGACCTCAGGAGGTGATCAGGACAGTTGTTGAGGCAAATAGATATGGGATGGCCCTTGTTGCGAGTCTTCGTGACTCTGCACCTTCTACATTTGAGGAGGCTTCTCAGCATCAGGTATGGAGAGATGCCATGATGGAAGAGTACCATTCCATCATGAAGAATGATGCTTGGGAGATTGTGCCAAGACCTGAGGGGAAGTCAGTTGTGACTTCCAAGTGGCTTTACAAGGTCAAGCATGCTGCAGATGGTAGTGTGGAGAAATTCAAGGCTCGATTTGTGGCTAGGGGGTTCTCACATGTTGAGGGAGTTGACTATGATGAAACATTTGCTCCAGTTGCTCGGTATTCCTCTATCAGGGTAGGGATATCTATAGCAGCAGAGATGGGTTGGAAGATCCACCAGATGGATGTGAAAATCGCGTTTCTCAATGGTCTTCTGCAGGAGGAGGTGTATTTGGAGCAGCCACAGGGATTCGAGATACATGGGAGAGATTCTCATGTGTGCAGGCTTAGGAAAGCCTTGTACGGTCTGAAGCAAGCTCCTAGAGCTTGGTACTCCAGGATCGATGCATATTTGACTTCGATGGGATTTCAGAAAAGTGAGGCTGATCCCAACCTATACTACATTGTGGTTGGTGGAGATCCACTCATTCTTCTGTTATATGTTGATGACTTATTTATCACTAGAGATGAGCGTCTTATTGCACAGTGCAAGAGAGATCTTGCTGCTGAGTATGAGATGACTGATATTGGGCTGATGCATTACTATTTGGGCATGGAGGTTTGGCAAGAGCCTGGACATATTTTCCTAGGACAAGGGAAGTATGTAGCAGAGATTCTGAAGAGTTATCGGATGGAGGACTGCAGGCCTATGTCTACACCTATGATCACCAACTTGAAGCAACTTCATGCTTCAGAGGGTAAGTTGGTGGATCCCACACTATATCGTCAGCTCATCGGATCGTTGATGTATCTGGTCAACACCAGGCCAGACCTGTGCTTTGCGGTCAACACTCTTAGCCAGTTCATGGTGCAACCTAGGAGTGTGCATTGAACTCCTGCAAAGTACATCTTGAGATACCTAGCAGGGACAGTGGATTATGGTCTGGACTACAGAGGTTCAGATGGAGTCATCCTGGTTGGGTTCACAGATTCAGACTGGGCAGGTTGTGTGAGGGACCGGAAGAGCACTTCAGGTTGCTGTTTCAGCTTGGACTCGACAGCAGTGTCGTGGTTCAGCAGGAAACAGAAGTCCATTGCATTGAGTTCTGCTGAGGCTGAGTATATGGCAGCCAGTCAAGCGACTTGCGAAGCACTGTGGCTTCGTAAGCTATTGGTAGATTTATTTGATCAGCAGCTGAGACCTACGGTGATTTATTGCGACAATCAAAGTTGCATTCAGCTCTCTGAGAATCCGGTATTCCATGACAGGTCGAAGCACATTGAGATCAAGTACCACTTCATTTGAGACTACGTTCAGAGAGGGGCACTTGAGCCACAGTATATATCCACTGATGAGCAGGTTGCAGATGTCCTGACGAAGTCTTTGGGGAGGGGGAAGTTTGTCTTCTTCAGAGATAAGTTGGGAGTGGTGCGGAACACCTTCCTCGGTAAGAGGGAGTGTTAGTTTTGTACCTAAGGAAGTGTTCCCCTAGTGACTTTTGCCTAAGCCACTTAGAGGGGGGAAAAAGTGACCCTCACATTAAAAGCTACTTAATGAGACTTTATAAAGTTAAAGTCACTTTTTGATAAATCTTAAGTGGGTGAGTGAATTTTATTTATGAGATTTAAATAAAAAGGTATTTTCACTCTCATTCAATCTCAACCATCAAATTAGATTTAATCTTGACCATTGGATTAGAACTCACCTAGGGTTTGATCAAAAAGGCTTGAGGGAGGCAAAGAGACTTACTTTTTACTTTTTGGAAAGTGAGAAGAGAGAGCAGAGAAGAAGGGCACAGAAATCAAGGCAAGGGTTTGGAGTTATTTCCATTGGCACAATTCCCAAGGCAAGTTCAGCCATTAATTGCAGACACATAAATCGAGGAGTGTACGGACTGCATTTATTGAAGGCACAAAAATAGAGGTGTACGGATTCCGTACAGTACGGATTTTTTGGGCACATATTTCAAGGCACTATTTGTGCACAGAAATCGAGATACTGTTTGCACAGATTTCGAGGCACTGTTTTGTGCATAGAAATCGAGAGCAGATTTGCATAGAAACCGAGGCAAACATTTTGGCACAGAAATCGAGATAGCAGCTGCACAGTTTTCGAGAATATTTTTGGCACAGAAAACGAGGGTCGTACTGCTGTGCAGACAGCATTAAATTTCTGCACAGAAATCGAGGATAAGCTGGGCACGGTTATCAAGAAATTTCGAGATGAAATTTATGGTGGAGATAAGTTGAATTTTTCACTGTATTTCTGTTCTGAATATTTTGCTGAAGATAATAAAAATCTCTCTCTCTCTCTAACTGGTTTTCTCCGTGGGAGTTTTTCCAAGGCTTGATTTTGGCCAAAAATTTCTGAGTCTTTCATTTTCATGGTGTGAATGTTTAAATATGTTTTTCAGCCTGTTAGAAGCATTTTACTGTGTGTTTAATTGTTACAGTAAATTTTCATAAGTAACCTACAGCCAATGCATAACCGGCTGTAAGTGAAAACCACAAAATGTTGACATAAACCAGCAAACAGTAAAGTGCAGAAAATTCTACAAGAACTCAATGACCAGATCAGATCATCGTTCCATACCTACATGCATGATCCTTCAGTAAAATTCAGGATTTTTGAATCATCTTCCCTGGAAGTTCAATGTCTCCCTCCTGATGTCCAAACAACAGCTTCATGCTATCATCTCGGTATGGATTCTTGACCATCTGACTGATAATAAAACGTGGATTATTTAATAAGAAGCTGTGGTTCCGAAAACATTCAAATCCTTCGGAGGAAGCTCTGGTTCAGAAAACATTCAAATCCCTTGGAGGATGGGGCAACATGTTAGCTTGAGAACGGAGAATAAAAGAAAGCTGCCTCAGAAAACAATGCAGTATTGCCGGAAATGACCTAGAGGTGGACTTGTTTAATACAGACGAGCAAAGAAGAGATGGCAATCTGGAACATCAACCCAAAATCCTTGAGAAGTATAGAGCCACAGGGGGCCTCAAAGTTTTCACTTACAATACCTGGAAAGAAAACACAACTAGAGGAGATTCTAGTGCTTAATAATCAGCAAAGAGAACTAGCAGAGGATGGAAACCAAATAAGGGAAATTTTCCAAGATTATCTCAAAGGATCTTAACCTACAGAAACTTCCAGAATGCAGGTATAGAGGCAAATTGTAGCCCCATTAGTTTTTCAATTTAAATCAAGACTCTTGTCAGTCTCTAGACTTCAACAAGCTGCTCAAACTCAAATCTTTATAAGACATAGCAGATAGGAAAACTCCAAGGATGGATAAACGCTTTGTGAACTCTATGAAAACTTTTTGCCAATACTTCGAAATTATGTGCCTCAAAAGTCTCAACAGTCCCAAGAAGCCTTAATTATGGGAAAACAAGTCAAAGGCTTATTAATCAATCCCTCAAAGAATCAAATAGAGAATTCATAGGAAGATGGACGCATATTGTTCTTTTAAGCATCTCTCAGTGCCAGCAAAGGTACTCACTAAAATATTGAAGTAGATTGTATCCAGCATTGTCAGACAATAATGGACTATGTTTATCAAGGGAAGATCTATCTTGGATAATCTCATCACAGCCCGGGAAAAAATCAAGTGGGCTAAGTGGGTGGGACAAAATTCCTCTTTCTCAGGATTGACTTCATCAAGACCTACGATTGATTAATGCAATTGCACATTGAACATGTTAACCTGGCGAAGATAAGGGTGTTTAGTCAATAGACAAGTGAGCACCTCTTCACTAATGCCTCACCAAGAGTCTATATAAATGGTAAGCTCTCTGAGATAATTCCTCTTCAGCTATCTATTAGACAAGGATGTGCCATAGAACTGCTGTAAATTAAAGTACA
The DNA here is from genome assembly GCA_027924585.1 of Larix kaempferi. Taxonomy (NCBI): domain Eukaryota; kingdom Viridiplantae; phylum Streptophyta; class Pinopsida; order Pinales; family Pinaceae; genus Larix; species Larix kaempferi. The sequence continues at coordinate 16,479,069 of BSBM01000362.1, forward strand.
AAACAGCAGCAGAAGAAGTACAATAATTCACCTTCAAACAGCCCTAAACTTCCCCGCAATTAAGGAGAAAAGACAACAAATGAGATAACTTTTCAACCCTTCTAGGGCAACTTCTCAGTCAATATTCAGATCTGAAGATGTGTTTTTACAGTAGAAATAACTGCATTACTACAGCAGTAAAATCAGCCCCTTTATCTTCTTCTTTAGATGTCAAATCACTTACCAATTTGCTCTTTTACTTATTCCAATCAGCAAGATCATAATATATGTAAATAGCAAAATAGGAACACATGTAGCTGAAAATAAAATCTGAAATTGAAACAAGATATGTATGGTTGGAAACATCATACATAAGCTCCATGATGAAGTACAAAGTTACAAACCATAGCCTTCTCTAAAGGCTACAAAATCTAACCATGCGAAATGCCCTAGCTATGGTAAATCATCAAAACGACCAAGAAGAACAATTGCAAGAATCATTTCAACACCATCTCCAAGGCAAGACATCCTCCTCTTCTCTTCTTCTTCACAAGTCCACCCTAGGGTTTTCCCCCAAAACCCTAGTCTCCAAGGATAAAACCCTAACCCCAGAACTCTAGGATGCTCCAAGCAACTCCAAAGAAACCAAGTAACCCTAGCGCCCAAGAGAGAGAGAGAGAGAAATAAGTACAAGTGAAGACCTAGAGAGAGAAAAATGACATGTGTGCACCTCTTCTAGGTCACATCTCTATACAAAAGTTAGAAAGAATGAACACACAAGTCATATTAATGAAAGAAACTCTCCTTCCTCTATTTATATGAAAGGTATTACCCCATATCTTGCAGGGGTGACAAGGAGATTTTTCACTTGTGATTTCCAATCATGAGTGCTTGATGAAAGATTGCTAGACTTGTGCTTCAGGCATGATGATACCCTAGATGTTTTGCTTGATGGACCTTATTGTGCTAATCACTATGACATGAGATCTCTCCATGAAGTTTGGATGCTTTTGTGCCCTTATATTGGATATTGGCCTGCTTGGAATAGTCTTGTTCATCATCAATCTAGAACTTAAACATTCATGGAAAGGGAACCTATCAATTTTGGGTATCACAAAGTTGTGAGAAGTGTTAGTGAATACCATTTTGAAGCATTGCCTATGGTTGTATGAGGCCTCCTAGTTTGAGCATAACATGACTTTCATGCTCAAAAATGCCTTGATATGGTTTCCTTCTAAAGCACTCTTGATCTTTATCTTGGTATCATTCCCTATCATTGTTGAGTGAATGCTCTTGTTCTCTCTTTCTCTTGGCACACTTGAAGGCGTGTCATTGGCTAGTGCCCTCTTGTCGACTGTAGCATGCTGTTGAGATGTCAAAGAATTTGGTTCTGGTGCAGCTTTGAAGGTTGTTTTCATTTTTTCACAGAGTTACTAACAACAGAATGTAATACATCTTCAAACCCATCTGGAATGCAGGATATGCTCGAGATTTGTTTGGTTTATGTACAGAATTGATGGAAGTGGCCACATTGATAGTAGAAACCAACAATCAAGACTCAAGATGTCTCCTCAAAGAACAGATCTATTTTCATTAATGGTGGCAGCCTACAGACCTGTAGCAGCAGCCCTAAAAGATGATATTGGGCATCATACAGTCAAGGTTAATTACACCAGCAGTTATCTGATCTACTGGAGCATGATTTAGAGAAGCAGTGCTGTACCTTGCTTTCGCAAAAGCTAGTCCATGCATTTGTCACAGTTTTGTAAGGAGACATCCTTGTTTCTTGGATGAAGTTAGCAGTGTTCATGAAGCCTACGATCCAGCCATCAGGGTGTCAAGAACAGGTGGCTGTTAAACTGCCCATTTCCAGTAGAGGAATGCAATCCTTGCAGCCTCTGCTTTCAGCCTTAAATCAGAGCACTTTCCAAGCTAAAAGATGGCATTTTGGTGGTCTTTTCCTCAGCAAAATAGGGTAATCGCCTCAGAGGCATCTAAAAATATGTCTACAGAAATATAGTCTGCACGTGTGTCCCAGTATCTTCCCAGTGTTTTGGTTCAGATCTCCCTTTTTCTGTGTAAAAGTCCCATGACCATTCATCATGGCCAGATTCAGGGCAGCCTTCTTTGGTGCCAGTCCAGAATTAAAAGGGAATGTTCTCAGCTTTCTTTAAACGAGCATCAAACCTAGGAAGCACTAGATAAGGAACACCCTGAGCAGAATGAGGGTAGGTGGCAGTTGTGTATGAGTAGTGCTCAGCTCTTTGAGGCATCTTTTGGAGCATGTATGGAGGAGGCATCTTTTGGAGTATGTATGGAGGAGCGTTTCATCTTTTTGGAGGGTTTTGTGCCTGATTATTCACCTTGGAAGCGGCCCCTTCATCATTTTATGCCTGATATTGAGGTAGCGCCCTCTTGAGGAGGTACTCTAAGCACATAGACTGATGAGCTAGCATGAAGGTTAGAGGTTGGTTGGGTATTCCTTGCATGTGTTGTGGTTTGATGCTTGATAAGGTCAAGAGAATGATAGCACTCCACCCTTTGGGCTTCCTTGCATAATATTCCATGGCATTTTCTTCAGAGTGTTCACTTGAGGAAGTCTCTTTGACTCATTCCCTACCTACTTGTATGGAGCGCTCTCTTTGTTTAGGCCACGTTTGATGGGATGTCCAGCTTTGGAGGGGCTGTTGCACATGTTTTATGGAGGTTTTATGGAGGTCGTTGGCATTTTGAAGGCCTAGGAGGGTCAAACCCTAAACATTTGGGTTTCATGCATGATTTTGGACCATTTCCTTTGGAGGAGCCTTTGGAGAAGGGAATTGGACGTTACTTTGCTTTATTCCCTCTCTCATGGAGATGCACCCCTTTACCTATAGTTTGCTTTCTGGAGATATGTACATGTCGCCTTGACTACCACTTCTTTATTATTGTTGACTTAGTAGTTGGAGGATTTTTTATTTGTTTACTCCTCCCTAGGATAGACATAGGGTTTTAGTAGTTTTTACCAATGTTACAAATATCGGCGATATATCGCGATATGTACTCCCTAGCGATATTATTGCCAAACATCGCCGATATTTTAAATGATTTTTAACGCCGATAAAATCGCGATTTTAGTGCGATGTTTATAAAAAAATCGTGAGTCGATGAAGGTAACATCGCTGGCATCCACAGGTTTACAAAAAAGGTTAAAACTTAAAACAATGATTTTTTTATTTTTTTTTTGTTTCACGGGTTGCTCTTCGCTGCCAAACAGAGCTATGGAGAAGTTGAGGAGGCGGGAGGCGAGACTCGGGAGCGCTAGGGCGCTGCCGGCTGTGAGGTAGGGTGCTGAGACAGTGAGAAGTGCAGCCCACGGGTGCTAAGATAGTGAAGGATAGAGGTAACCGTAGGGTTTAACGCCGGCCTTTGTAGGTGAGACCCATGGGGGAGAAGTGAGAACGTTGTCCATGACTCTGTGGAGGAAAACACAGACCTCAACAAACTTACAAAGTCAAGGTATGTGGCCTATCACCTATGGGTTAAAAGTTAAAACTAACACTTGAAAATTAAAATCAAAAACTTAAAACAGTTTTAAAAATTTAAATTGGTTAAGTTTTTTAGAATTTTCCACTATGGTTAAAGTTTTCAAGTCTAAACTTTGAAGTTGAACCCAGTGCCAATCCTTGAGGCTTGAACGGCTTAAAGATTTTATTATAGTGCCCAAAGGGCCAAATGGCAAAGGCCCAAAACCTTCATTTTAAAATTTTATATCCATAAAAAATTAAAAATTAGAATGCCATTGGTGTGCCCTAGGGCCTAGAGGCTACGAATCTAGGATCACCTTCAAGTTCCAGTTTGTATAATATTTATTATTTTGCAATCCTTGTTGTCTGATTAGCAATTTTTTGCAATAAAAATATGCTAAAAATTATTTTTTTAATGATGCAGGTTTCAAACTAGTTTCCAAAATCCATTTTACAAAGTTGCAAACATGTCGAAGACTTTGGATCCATTATGGGAGTATGCAAAGCCTGTTGATCCACATAATCGCCAAAAGCTAAAATGCAATTTGTGTGGGAAGGAGATGACGGGGGGGGATGAGTAGGCTCAAATACCACCTCGCACAACTTTCAGGGCATGAGGTGGATATTTGCAAAAACTCCACGCCTGAAATTATTCATAGGGCCAAACTCGCAATTGAAAGTATTGCCAAGAAGAAAGATGAAAGGGAAGCTCTCAGGAAGGAACTTGGAATGAGAGTGTCATTAGGATCCGGGACAGCCGAACACACTTTATGGGGAGTGGGGAGTGAGACCTTTTCCTCATCTTCTGCCATGCCTTCAACAACATCTAATTTCTTTGTTCTGAGATCCGAGCCTGGTGGACAACCAGGTATAAAGTCAATGTACAAGATAAATGAGAAAAAGGAAGCAGACAAACTTGTGTGTTGATGCCTTTTATGGAGTGATATACCATTCCACTTTGCAAGGAACCCATTCTACGTTCCTATGTTTGATGTCGTTGCTATTGTTGGGCCAAGGTATAAGCCCCCCACTTATGAGAAGCTGAGAGGGCCCCTCGTTGATAATGAAAAGGTTGATTGCACTTCTAGGTTGGAGGAGCTTCGAGGTTCATGGGAGGTCACAGGATGCACAGTGATGTCAGATGGTTGGACTGATACGAAGGGTAGGACCCTTCTCAATTTCTTGGTTCATTGTCCCAGGGGCATAATGTTTATAAAATCCGTGGATGCATCTGCACATATCAAAGATGCAGCATTACTGTGTGAGTTGTTGGACCGCAGCATGTTGTCCAAGTTATATCGGACAATGCTGCGAATTATGTGGCAGCTGGCAGGGATGCTTATGGACAGGTATCCTACTTTGTTTTGGACCCCTTGTGCTGCACAATGTATTGACTTGATCTTAGAGGATATGGGAAAGCTTGAGTTTATCAGGGATGTCATTGATCCAGCAAGAAGCATCACCAAATTTATATACAATCATGCTTCTGTGTTTAGCTTGATGAGGCAGTTTACTCATGACAGGGAGTTGGCTCGTCCCGCCATCACTCGCTTTGCCACTTGTTTCATCTCTCTTCAGTCTCTCCATACTTCTAAGTGGGACTTGCAGACTATGTTCCTTTCAGGTAAGTGGCGTGCTTTATCGATTAGCACTAAACCGAAGGGACTTGCCATATCCAGACTAGTGTCATACCAGGAGAGCTTCTGGGATCGGGTGAAGGAGGTGTGTGCCATCTGTGAACCTTTGGTAAGGGTTCTTCGCTTGGTTGACGGAGACAAGCCCGCCCGCAATGGGCTACCTATACGAGGCCATGGATAGGGCCAAAGAGGCCATTCGTGCCTACTGTGAGGACAAGGGGGAGGAGGGGCAAGCGAAGCAACAATTGATATGGGCGGTGATTGATCAGCGATGGAACAACACACTTCATCGCCCCATTCATGCTGCAGGGCTATTCCTCAACCCCGCATTCTCTTACTCCTGTGGCTTCGGGTTTGATGCAGAGGTAATGGATGGGTTCTTGGAGTGTGTCGAGAGGATGGTGCCAAGTGAAGATGATCGTTCAAATATTTCCAAAGAGTTGGAAATCTATAGGAGGGTCGTGGGAACATTTGGGTTTGCTATGGCTATCAAGGACAGGAAGAACATAATGCCAAGTAAGCTTTACCTTGTTTCAAGTTCAACTTTCAAGAATGAAAATTCAATTTATTTATTTCTTTGTTTTAAATTTTAATTTTCGATGTCTTCTCTTATGTTTCTAACTTTCTCCAATTCATTGTAGATACTTGGTGGGAAACCTATAGCAGACGAGTACCCCATCTCCAAAGGCTTGTTATTCGGATCCTTAGCCAGACATGCAGCTCTTCTGGTTGTGAGCGCAACTAGGGTGTATTTGAAAAAATACACACCAAGAAGCGCAACAGGTTAGAGAGTTTGAAATTCATTATCTATTGTAATTTATGTCCCATGGGTAATTATAATTTATGTATTCTAAATTCTAATTTAATAAATTTACTGTCCTCATACAGGTTGGATACCCAACGACTGAATGATCTAGTGTACGTCTCCTACAATCTCAGGTTGTGGGTGAAGCAGCTTGAGAAAAAACCTGAGGTGGAGGCCATTTCATTGGATGACATTGACACCACTGCTGCTTGGAGAGTGGAGATTGAGGAACCTGTTATGGAGGCAGCCCCTGATTGGTTAGAGGATGATCATGATACACAGGATCCCCAGAGTGAGATATGGGAGGATGAGGGGTTTGGCTTTGAGAGTGTGCCACCACCGGAGCCACCAGTAGGCTGTCCAGTTGCACAGCCACTGATTGCACGGCCACCAGTTGCACGGCCACCAATTTCACGGCCACAGTCTCAACCAAAGGGACCCAGATATAGGGGCAGTGGTAGCAGTAGCAGTAGCAGTGGTAGAGGACTTGATGAGGGTGACCTAGTACCTTATCATTCTTCTAGTTCTTCTAGAGTACATCAGTTACCAAGCACTTCTAGAGGCAGAGGATGCCAGAGTCCACGACGACCCTCACGAGCACCTGGGCTTTCTAGCTCTAGAGGCAGAGCCATTACTAGAGCGATTACCATTACCCGTAGAAGGGGTAGAGGGAAACCATAGTTTACTTTATTTAGTTGATTTCATTGCATATGACAGTTGACTCTATGAGATACATTGATTGTATTGTTTTGGCGATTCATGAGTCGGGGACTCAAGATCCAGGACACGATTCATTTTTTATGTGTGATGTCTAGACTCTAGCGATACGTCTTATTATTTATACATCTTATATATCAGTTGTCTTTCCATATGCATGTGACAATGTGTTTAAACTTTATTTGATGTTCTTGTTGCTTTAGATGTTTAGAAAATTGAAAAAAAATGAAGGACACGATTCATTTTTTATGTGTGATATCTAGCAATACGTCTTATACATCTTATATATCAGTTTTCTTTCCATATGCATGTGGCAATGTGTTTATTTGATGTTTCTTGTTGCTTTAGATGTTTAGAAAATTGAAAAAAAATGAATATTTTTGTATTTTTTTAAGTTTGCCGATATATTGCCGATGTTTGCCGACATTTTTCTTTTTGGACCCTCGGTGATATATTCGCCGACACGATATTTGTAACATTGGTTTTTACTAATAGTCTATTGTAAACATCGTTTCGGGATATCTCGACAACACATTGACAAACATAGGCAATAAATCGGCAAACTTAAAAAAATACAAAAATATTCATTTTTTTCAATATTTTAAATATCTAAAGCAACAATAACATCAAATAAACACATTGCCACATGAATATGGAAAGAAAACCGATATATAAGATATATAAGATGTCTAGAGATACATCGCACATCAAAAATGGATCGTGTCCTGAATCCTAACTCCCAAGTCATCAAAAAATATAACAAATGTATCTCATGATCATCACGAATCAATAATAATAATAAATGAAATTAATTAGTTCGAATAGGATACTGAATGCTTTGCAAGGGCGGATTAATTAATGTTGTAAGAATGCTCTGAAATTAATTAATTAATTAGTGCCATAAGAAAGCGCTGAAATTAATTAATTAATGCTGTAAGAATGCTCTGAAATTAATTAATTAGTGCTATAAGAATGCTCTACAAGGCTCCTCACACTCCACCCTCCACAAAGTCAAAATCACCCTTAGAAAAAATCGAGAAAAAATCGGCAATATCTCAGGATAAAATCGGCCCAATCACATTTAGAAAAAATCGGCAATATCTCGGGAAAAAATCGGCCCGATTTTTTAGGTGAATTTTTACGAAAAATCGGCGAGCAGCAAAAATCGCAATTTCTCGGACATCAGCAATTTCTCGACTGATGTTAGTAACTTTGTAAAGGAAGTTGAGCTCATCTCTATATAAGAGAGCCTCATCCTCATTTGTAATCATGTGTGATAGGGGTAGAAATCCCAATGGACTTAATTAAATATCTTATGGCTCTCATGGATGGTTGATGCTAGTGCTCTATTGAAGGTTTTTCATATTTTTCATGCTTGGTTGGTTGATGGATCTTCAAATTGTCAATGGCCTTGGTTGATGGATGCTTGGTTGGATGATGGATCTAACACCCTCACCCCAAAATTAACTTTGATTTATAGATGGAAACATTGTACTTCCTTTAGCTAAGTTGATAGAGCCTGCAAACAATTATGAAAAGGAGCAATAGAACTCTACCTAGATTCACTGATGAGATGGTGGAAGCTTATACATTTGGGATATATCATAGCATGATTGGGCATATTCTTTGGCACCAATGTCTCGGTTGAATAATGAAATTGGGTGTTAGCGAATTACAAAAATCAATGCACAAGATCTTGCCACTAGCTGATAAGTCTACTATTCTCAATACAATTCATCCAATTGGAAATGTCCTCTATTTTTGCATTTGCCTTTTAGTAGCAGCTTCCAAAATATTGGAGACTATCATTCAAAGATTCTTATTGGGGAAATAAGGAGGGAGAAAAGTACACTCACTACTAGCATTGGAAAATTGCACTCTAGTAAGGAGGGCTCAGTCTAATTGGTATGTGGACACTACAAATGGTTTTTGCAACAAAGCAGATATCAAGAATAACTAGCAGAGATGCTCCTCCATAGATCTTCATCAAAATAGGATGGAACAAATTTTCATGTTTGTGGCATCAAAGACTCCTTTGGCCACTAGTAGATCTTCAAAAATAAGTATTGGAAATGACTTAGCATGTTTGTGGCATGAAAGAACTGTCTGGCCTTTGTGATATGATTGGAGGAGCTATCTCATTTAAGATGTCAAATTTGGTGTTACTTCAAATAATCTGCAATGCTTGGCAAGTTTCAAGAGAGATTATTTCCGAATTTGAGGGCCTAAGAAATGGATAGCATCCCATAGCTAGATATCACCATGTATATTCCTATTGTTAGGTAAGATAAGATGAGATAAGATAATTTTATTAATGTCCAACAAATGACCACAAAAGTAAGATAATAGGGTTCGGATTTCCACTCTTAATCACCATGAAGGAACCCCAGCAGCATGTCAAACCAAGGAAGTAAACTTTCAACATGACATTCAGATCACAACTTTCAATAAGAACTGTAAGTGTTATGATTTCGATATTTTTTGTATATATATAATATAGTTGCAAGAAATGCAAAATTGCCTATTTACATCAAGCGAAATTGTTGCTACAATTAAATTAACTATTCGCACATTTGTCATCTACCATTTATTTGCTGTAATAAATAAATCAGAATTGCATACTTCTATAACTATTCAAGCAAATTTTCAAATAAAAGGAAATAAACCCAAAACAACACAACACGAGAAAGCAAGCAGTTTGTCCCATGTCAAAATGGGAGCCTTCGAAATGACAATCACACCTGTGTTAGGATGCGTAGGATGTGTAATATTGCTTAGCGGCTGATTATGAGATATAATTTTGGATGTAAGCCTTAGCAGCACCACTGGGGAATCAGATGAGGAAGTATTACTCTGTTAACATACAAAATGGATTTTTCTAAGAAAAGCAAATTGGGGCACTTATCAGAGTTGGTTTGTGGGTATATTAAGGGATGGATAGTTGGTCAGTCTTTCATCTTGACAGCAATGGTTCAGGAGTGCCTTTTAGACTTGGCACAGCGTGACAGGTTTTTCTTATCCAGGGCTTGATTGTAAAGCAGGTTTCTCAGCAGGCAACTTATATACAGGTATATCTCAAGGACAGATCAAAGGTAGCAACTGGACAGGTGTTTAGCAGTAACAAGTGCTCCATATCATTCAGAGAAAGTATGGGAGGTCAAAGATTTCTATTTTGTAGGTTCTTGATTTCAAGATTCACATTCTTGATTTTCGTGTTTCCTGCAAGTCATCTTTTTCTGAATCTGATTACAGTTTTGGATACACCCTTTATCAAGATGTGCATGTGTTTCAACTTTCAAATTTGAAGCCAACTGGAGAAACTGCTATTTTGGGCATTTTCTAACTTTAGAAACTGTTATTTTTAGAAGGTGGTCTGATTTACTGGATGAAGACATTTTTACATCCCAGTATTGAGATTTTCTCATTTTCGAGTATCAGTTAATTCTGAGACCATGAAAAACTGGGTCTATTTTTAGCAGGTCTACTTTTGGCAAGGTGATCATATTTTTCTGTACCTGGTATGGCATACAGGATTGATGTCAAGTTTCTATCTTGAGAACACTTGTTTTTTTTTTAAAACCTACTTATATTCACATAAAAGTATTTACATCAAAATGAAGGGAAAACTTATACGTATAGCGGAAGTGTATATACAATGGTATTTACATCCTCTTCCTCAAAGCAACAAGAACATCCCATAGGCAGAAAGATCTAACTTGAGTTGGCATCCTTAATCAACAGAAATCCTTCTGCCAACAGCTGCACACGTACTCCTCTCCCCACATATGACAGAAGGCAAAAAAAGAGCTAACCTCATTCTCAAAAACATATTTGCACCGACATTTCCAAAGAACAAACATCGCTGAAATTCTAAGGCAGTGCCAAATGCCACTAACAGACAAGCGAACTAAGGATCTACAGTCACCCAACACAATTGCATGCCAATGCAAACTCCCCTGAAGAATAATTGCCTGCTCTGTTTGAACATGATCCCAAAGAGACCTGACAAAAGGCCAATCCCATAGTAAATGCTTCACTGTTTCTAACCTAATGCAGGAAGGTCAAAGACCATCAAAGACGTCACTCTTAGCTAGCTAAGGCTTGGAGGGAAGGCCCTTGTAAATCACTAGCCAAGCAAACACCCGGAGCTTCTGCACCGAACACACACTATGAAGAATCAAATCCTCAGACCCTCAGCATCAGATAACTCACCTCATGTCAAAAAGTGGACCAAGCTCATGTGGCTGATGTAAAATGGAGTACAACTTCCATGAGTTGTACTGAGCCAAGGGGTGCCCATAACTCCACTCCCAATCATGTCAAATGGGTCCCATCAATATTCATTATGAACAGGTCCTCCTAGTAAATGAGGCCAACTATTTCCATAATTGTGGGTCGATCAGCAAAAGAAAGGGCATACTCACGAACTAACTAGCATCCACAAATCTCTCCTGTTGCAACAAAATATAGTAGCCCCTAAATGATGTGAAGTCCCTAGCATCAAGGAGCTAATCTTGTGCAACCTCAGGAAGGAAACCGACTGTCAACTCAATGGCTCTTCCTCTCTCTTCCAGTTGGATCTCCTCCAACACAACGACGGTATCCCTAATTAAGATTGCTAATGCTATGGAGTGTAGGCTCTAGGCGAAATGGAAAGAGTAAGCCTTAACAAAATGGCTCACTTGTGGCATAGAAAATGAAAATTGGAATGGCGAAAAGGATGTGGAAGAAAACAAGAAAATGAAGGGAGAAGGCAATAAGGGGATAAGGTAATGTGACCAATGCCTATCAACCTAAGGGCTAATGGATTCGATGAATCATTACAACATGAATGGACTAGTGTGTCACAATCAACACTAGATGCAGGATTCTGAGGTGGAAAGGACTAGTGTGTCACATTCAACCTACTTAGATGAAGGACTAGTTTGAAACCTCCATCATTTACTTGAGTACCTAAGGCTAAAAGAACTAATTTGATTCTTGAAAGTTTGAAACCTTACGATGTTTCTTAGAAATTAAATGCAGAATTTTACTTTTAGATGGCTAGATTTACCACTCGTAAAGTTATATTTAAAGGTCTTGTTATATTATGCTAAATTATTAATGCATTTCTGCAACTAAGTGTGTTGGAAGAAGATCAGATCAGATCAGATCAGATATTTTTATTAATGTCCAACGAATGACCACAAAAGTAGGTCAATGGGACTGTTTGGTACCATGATGTCAACACAAAGTGGGAGCGCTAAAGCGACTCCTATAAAAAATGAACTAGAGGAAGAAAAATATGAGAGTCTAACCTAAATAACATTAAGCTAACTCCAAAGATGGAGATCCAATCCAGGAGAGACATAAACAAAAAACAATTGATCTAGGATCTGTGATACAAAAGGTGCAAGTTTGTCATGGTTCCCAAGAACCATCTATCCTAACATTTGAAGCCAAATGGAGGAATCTCAGAATAGATACATATAGACCCCTCAAACAAAATGGAGGAATCTGCAAACAAAATGATCCTTCCCTCAAACTTGAAACCCCTGTGGTTGATACATATAGACCCCTTCCTCCAAATCCCCATTGAGGAAGACGCTCTTCACATCCATCTAATGGATCTTCCACCCACACTATGCTTCCATGGCTAGAACTAGTCGAATGGTTCTCATATTTGTTGTAGGAGAAATATTTTCCTCATAATCAATGCCTTGTAGTTGAGAGAACCCTTTTGCTACCAACCACACCTTGTACTTGTCAAATCTACCATATGCCTTGTACAACCATTTGCAACCAATGGGTTTCTTCAATAGTGGAAGTTTTACGAGATCCTAAGTCTGTTTTTTCATCAAACTTTCATGTTCAGCTATCATGGCCTACTCCCATTCAAGTCTCCCTTTTGCTTCTTTGAACACCTATGGCTCGCATACTTCCTAAACATTGGTCATAAGAGAAAAGTTAACCATATTGAGTTTTTATTTGCTCTTTCCTCTTGATGATTGTCCCTTGATCATTTCTGCTGCTCAAAGATCTCCAATGGTGTTGTGCCACCACTTGGGTCTCTTCTTGGGAACCTCCTCGTCCAAGCCAATATCATCATTGTAACTTGGGTTACTTGTACCTGTGTCATCCAAATGTATTTGGGCTATTTTGCATTAGAAATTATAGGACTAGGTCTGGGAGTCTCCTTAGAATGTTAAGCATCTTCCCCGCTTTCAGATGGAGCTATATGAAGCTGAACATTTCAATCTTAAGCCATGATGGGCAGCTCCATGGTAATTTTGAACTCTGAAGAAGATTGGAAAGGACCAACTTCCTCATCAACTACGACATCAGTTGTAAGCTTTATTATTGCCGTTGTACCCTGTAGGCATCAGTTTCTTACTATTAGGTTTTGTTGTCACAGAAACTAGCACCCAAAATGCAAGGACTCAAAAAGGTTATAGCCAAGTGCAACTATGGAAGTAATGCTATTGTCACGTATTATTACTTCCCTTCTCTTTAGTGACTTAAAGAAATCACAAGGGGGGATTCCCTGGAGGAACTAAGTGTCAAGAGATAAGGCAAGTCACTTAGATTAAGGATGAATTATGGCTTAGGAGTCAAAGAAAGCTAATGAGTTAGAAAATCAAAGAGATATCAAATATTCCAGAATTTAAACCAACTCAGATGATGATTAAAGCATCCATAAACCATAAAGCATTGTTTGCATATGAAATATAACCATTGAATGTAAGCAACAAAACCTTAAGGGAATTACCAAGGGAGAAATATTAACTTGTTGTAACAAAAACTAGACCAATAGCTGTAAAAGGAGTGTTGAAATAAAACAAGTAAAATGTATCGCATTAACAAGTATTGATCATGTTAACATTGCTGCTGTATGTATGATAAATGACGAGTTAAGAGTACATGATCAGCAATGAAAGTGAAGCTTTAATGCATAAAGAAGATGGACCAGCACCTTAAAGCTTTAAGGAAAATTGTGAACTAATTCTGAAAATTGAATCCCATAAAATATAAATCAAACAGCTTGCACTCTTGTTCTATCGCTGGTTTTGCCAACAGAATAAGGTCATTCATTCCAAAAATAAATCAACAATTTCAGAATTGTTTATTAACCAAAAAGAGATATTTGCAAAAGAGGTTATGGTTAAAACAACATGAAATTTTCGGCTCCTTGAAGAATAAAAAAAAATTGTGCAATGAAGCTAGAAAAAGTACTAAAGAATGAAGTTGTGCTAGTAACCTACTACAACACAACTTTGTGCTAGAACAACTTTTGGTAGACATACTAGCACAACTTTTGCTAGCATATGGTAGAGAAAAAGTTGTGCTAGCAAACGTTGTGCTAAAGAATGAAGTGTTTAGTTACTTGAATATTCCATTAACACAAAAGGAGAAGTGTTTACATGCTAACAGCAATGATTAAATTTCAGATTTATCTGGTATAAGTGATGTCTATCAATAAACCAGGTAAAGATAACCCAAAACCTGAAAAATATTTAAGCAATATTGTTCAAGAGTGCTCAAGATGATTATCAAGTGAAAATAACTCTAAAACAGTAAAGGTTTAGCCCATCAAAAGATATGTGGAGTGAACTAATTTAAGGCTAAAACTTAAGTAAATCTGGAAGCTAACATTTAACCCAAGTTAATTCAGTTTATAACCAACAAGCAAAAGATTATTATGAAGTGAGATATAACCATGAGAATATGATAACTTGAAAGAAATGGAGTGCAGCCCTCGAAGAGGGTTTTATTTAGCTATCTTTTGTTGAAACTTATGTGTGAGATAAAAGATAAATTCCAGATTTAAAACCAAAGACTTCTAAAGAAGACCAAAAATTTAACTGTTTGCGTGGCTAGACTAAGGACTTTGAATCTCTTGACTAGTGCCTAGTTGCTTAAAAGAAAAGGACAATGGGATCATACAAAGATTTGGTGATCAAAGAGTAGGAGAGGATAGAAAAGTTCAAACCCCTACCCTAATCTTTGATAGCCAAATATGAGTTTCTTCTAACCCATGAGAGGTCTCAACAGCTGAAATCCTCAATATATTTCCTCTCACATTGATTGAAGAAGTAAATCAAATTTTGGATGGTTTTGATTCATTTTCCTGTCGTCATGTCTACAGGGAACGAAATACCACTGCTGACAAGCTCTCAAAGAAAGGATTGAACATTCCCCATGGTCAATAGAAAGTCTCAGAATTTCAGAATGGGACGTGTTGCCCCCTAAAACACACTTGACCACAGATAAGTCTCCCAACCGCTATGTATGTTCTTGAGGGCAACTATGAGTGTAGAACCCACTGTCACCTCGATTCTAAACTCCTCCGTTGAGACCCTAACTCCAAAATTTCAATGGGGGTTGTCCCTACTTACTAAGATTCTTTGATGAGTTTCTTTAAGAGTTGTAAATCATTAATGTTCCAATGACAAGCATTCGTGCAGAGATGCAATAATTTGGATGACAAGCAAACCTTCTTTAACAATAAACCATATACAAATGCAAGAGAGAAATAACCATTCACTAACCAGACCAGTGCCTAGTTTACTTGGGTTATGGAGTCACAGGTATAATAAAAGTAAGATTACCAAAAACACTCAAATTGCATTAAACCATTCACTAATCACAATGATCAAAATATTACATTTAAGTTTTTAACATATGAGAACTATTTGTAGTAAATGATCAAATGAATAAAAGGTGCTTGTAGTGAGTTTGAACCAAACTTAAGTGCTTCGAAAGTAAAGTACTGAAAATGAAATAACAAGTGTAGTCTTTTGCCAATGGTCCTGTAAATTTTAATGAGTTTTAGGTCTCTCTTTAGCCATACATAACTTAAGGAAGTACATGCTATCCTAGCCATACAACTCTCTTCCTAATGAAAGGGAGGGGCAATCAAATTAACAAAACGAAAATAACATAAAAAACTAACGCTAGCCTCTCTACACTTGCAATGCAAAAGTGGGCCAGCCCAACTTCTAATGCATGCAAGGGATGGTTGAAAATTGAAAGAGCATTTACAAGTAATAATGAAGTAAAGAATCAAGCCCAAGAGACTCTCTTGGGCTTGTTACAACAAGAAAGATTTCAGCCTTATTATATACAAGAAAATGGAGGTCAAGAACAAGAAATTTGACCCTTTTTGGTCAGGTACTTGAAGTGGCCACTCTTGGGTAATCTTTGAGCTTGCTAGTGACCAAATTTGGGCATTCCCTCCCAAAAAAATTACCTCAGCCTTATCATGCCAGGCTCACCACTTGTAGGTGGTGTTAAAGCTTGAACTAGCATGTCTGATTAAAGCCCCAAAGAACAAGGATAGCCCAACTATAACCTTAAGGTGTTACCCATTGTCACCTCGATAACCACCTCTCTACACTTTAGGTTGTCCCTTGTCCAACTCAAGGGGGGCTTCCCTAGGGATAGGAATCCTAGGCTATAGCAATAAAGTCCCAAGCTGATTTGAAGAGTTAGCCTTAGCAAAACATAAGATCTTTTTGTAGTATATGATGCAGGAGTGATGAGAGGACCATGAAGACTAGTGCCAATCCCCAAGGTAAATGGAGTCAATGAAAGTTATTCCAACAAAAGGATTAGTTCATGCACATGCAAAATTATCAGAACCGGACCGATGATCGAACCAGTCAACCCTAGGAAGTTAGGAACTAGAACCGAACAAAAACTGGGAAAAAAAACAGATCACAAAACTAGTAGACCAAAATTATACATAAAATATTCAAATTTCTGAAAATATATATATATATATATATTCATGTGCATCCACAAGAATTCAAACCATTATACACATATATGCAAAGTTTCTCATGTATATAGCAAGTAAGAGTGCATACAACCAAAATAGCACCGAGTGCAATCCATATCTGAACAAGAGTACTGTTATCACATATATAGTAGCCGAGCTACCATACATTATTTTTCTGATTCCAGTACACTATTCAGCCAGTTCCCTTACATTGAGATGCTGAGATGAGCATCTATATTGGATCACTATCAGATTTTGGGCAGCTGTTGTATTTCCCATGCCATGACTGAGTCTCAGGACACTCAAAGAGATGACCGATATAGCCATTATACCATTTGTACAGAGCATTCAGTAGTGCCCAGAGTTACAGCAGCAGTTTCAGAGGACAGATGATGGTTCAGATGATGAGCATTCAGGTATATGACTCAGCGGGTATAGCATAGTGTTGTGGTTATATTGCTTTTATACTTATCCTTATAGCATGTCTTAGCACTTAGTGTCATGATCTAGCGATCATATAGATATGTGGACCTGGTTGATCTTATTATATATATTATATTGTCCCTACTCAGACTTAGAAGTTCACTATTCATACTCATTGGTTTTACCCTCCTTAGGGAGAATAGAGGTGATCATTCCACCATACCTTGGCTTGCTAGTGTTGGCTCCATTATTCATTGTCTTCATCCATCCATTGCCTACCTTTTAGTCTATCACCTTGACTTACTACTTGACTAGTGACATGGAGGATCTTTTCCCCACTGTAGCCTCTGTATTGGATGAGCTTCCATGTTTATTGTGTCTCGGCTCTGAGTTGGTGACAAAACTTACCTATGGTGAGTTGGAGTTCCTTGTGAATTCCCCCTAGTCACTAAAGTTGTGTTGGCTAAACCTGAAACTTTTAGTGCTGCCATGAATACAAAATCTGGAAAAAATGAAATGCTATATCTTGTATGAAAAGCCCATTCATGCAATGTGTTTCTAAACACACATGAATGAAAGGCATGCCAAATGAAAATGGCCATGAAAATAAATGTTATATCTTTTGTGAAATAAATACCTAGGTAAACAAGTTGTCTGTGACACACCTAGAAGTGATCAAGTAAACAAGTGCCTTAAAAACACACCTGTAGCAAAAAGCCTCAAATAAATGTAAATCTATGCAATGTGTTTATAAACACACATATAGATCAAGGCTATGGAAACTTCAGGCACAAAAGCAATGGAACTTAAATGCTATATCTAAATTATTGCTGGCCTCATTTGTATTATGGATTGTGCGCATTTGTTAAAGGTGAATAAACCCTCTTTGAACAACTTATCCATTTGTGAGACACTTCCATTCCTTGTGTTATTGCTCATTCAGTATATACTATGGTGTGTATTCCCTTTCCCTTTGCCAAAGTGTCACAATGTTAAGTCAGTCAAGTCATCCCTTAGCCTAGCCAGTTATTTTAGCCTTCACCCTTCACTAGCAAATTGATCACAGCTATGAAGTGAGTATGGTCTTGAAAGTCTAGTCTGAGTAATAATAATAATTAATGACATTATATATTTGGATTTAGATCGCCAGTAATGATTACTTTGTGTTATAATTGCTATTTGAATAAGTTGTAAAGCATGCATTAACCTTTGATACTTTGCAGCAGCTTCTGATGATAGTCTGAGTTATATTTGGTCAATGTTGACTTGGTCAAACTCAGTTTGACCAAGGGCAACCACAGGACATGAGATGGTTGGACCTTGTGATGATATGGATAGATGATATATGGTCTATGTACATGTACATGATGGTTCTATGCATCAGATACAGGTTTATGATGATGATTCATGGTTGACAGCATTATTTGATCATTTACAGATTATTATTATTCACCTGTTCCGGTATATTGGATACATTATATGATCATGCAGAGACTCCTATGGTGTATGAGTACACATCTCATCTTGGATGGATTTGGACCTTCTGAGTCCAATGAGACAGTCTGTTTTCAGTTCCGGGCACTTACAGTGATGATTGAGCCTCAGTAGGCTAACCCAGTGCAGTTTTGGTCTGTCGGAGACCCTATCAGAGTAGAGAGGATTTTTATTTGGTTGACCTAGGGCGCTGTGCTTGGAGGGGGTGGTCCAGCCACTTGTTTTTACCATATTACCCCCCTCCCAGACACACTGGTGCCCTCACCTTGACAACGCAAGCACTCCAGGAGGCAGTTTGGGGCAGTTTCACGCTTCCCGAGGCATTTCAGGATTGGTAGAAATCGCTATTGAGGAATTCGATTTGGACTACTAAGGCAATGTCTTGGCATGGGATGATCAGTGATGACGGGTGGATGTCTTCCGCACCTTCTCCAGCAGTTTCAGCTTCATCGGGACCCACATCCATCACTTATGGCACTTTCTGATGATTTCTAAAGCCCACGATTTGTCCATAGAGGCACGATTTGGTATATTGATAATTATTTTATTATTATTGTGCTATGGGGATTGACCAAGGGTGGCTAAAATTACCCCTTGGACCCACCATAAGCTTCTTATTATATTTTGTCATCATGATTTGGTGCGATTCCCCTCTCCTAGGGCAATTTTGTCCACTTATGTTATATTTTATTAGTCATCCATGTATTTTATTGTTGAACTCATCTCAACCACTGTTTAGACATTTGTATCTTTTAATCTTAGCAACTCATTCAAAAAGTGGTTAGGGTTTTGGTGCCTCTCCTTCCTATTTAAAGGAGAGAGCCTCTCATTGTAAAGGGGTCTTTGGCTCTTGGATTATTGGTATAGAAAAACTTTCTTGTGGAAATTCTTGTGGTCTCCTTTGCATCTGGTGTTCTTAGATGGTGATTGGAAAATCTATTGCAACCTAGCATTTGGAATTTGTGGTAAGATCTATCTTTTTTGGAAATCATTGTCTTGTCTACAGGAGGGCGACTTCAACAAGGGCGATTTTGCAAGGCTTCTTCAAATCGATCTTCTTGGCATTTGCTTGTATCACGGGGTTATCATTAGTATCATTGTGATCTATGCTATCTTTCTCTTACTTCTCTTGTGGCATTAGTCTTATCTCTTGATTGCATCAAATCTGATATTGTTGACATTTGTTGTGCAAGAGAGAGGGCGCATTGGCTTCTTGGACTAAATCGACTTCATAGAAAACTACCTCAAAGCTTCTCAAATTGATCGGGTTTGCATAGATCATCATCATCAAGGCATCTACAAGGTTACCCAAGTAAGAGCCACAGAGTTGTTTCTCTTATCTTGATCCAATCCATTGACATAACACATAAATTGATAAAACCCTAATTAATCAAAACCCCCATTGTTACATTTTCTTAGATCTACTAAGATCTAGTGGGTTGTTGGTTGTAATATTGAAAACCCACCTCTATAGTATCCACGGCATCCGGGATCTATAGTTTGGTGAGGATTGGCCTCCATTTGACCCTCTTCCCAAGCCAACCTAGCTTCTCCAAGCAAGGGCGCACTTCTTGGTGAGGGTGAGTTGACCTAGATCTAGTTGATGGGTAGTTGAGATTTCAATTGATTCATGATCTTCATGCCCTAAAACCTACCCCTAGACTCTTACTTTGGCAATTTCTACCTTGTGGGCCCTATTCCACATTTCAAGGGATTTAATCCCCAATTTGGACCACTTGGTATCTTCAAACTCGGATCTCGGAAGATCTAGCCATTGGATTGCCTTGAAATTGCAGATCCACTCTCACTTGATCAACCTACTTGGATCTAAAGTTTGGATACCATTGGACTTGTCTTGATTCATTTATGCCACATTTTACCCTCCTTGGGCAAAGTCGCACTTCCTTGGGAGAGTGAGTTGGTCCACTTCTAGGACATGGGTATATGAGATTTTGGTGGATTTGGAACGAGCATAATTCAAAACCTAGGTCTAGTATGTCACTTTGTCAAATCTTGCCTTGGGGATAGCATTCCTTGTTTTAAGGGATTGTGGTCCACTTAGATCAAACCTTGAATCTTTAGATCTAGACTTACTCCTCCATCAAACCTTTAATTGCCCACTTGTCTCATGCAGTAGGAGTCATCAACCACAAGTTAACTTCATTTTGACTCCATTATCCCAATTCCCAAGACACTGATCTCTCTCCAAGTCAATTCGACTTTTCTAGATTGTTGGATTAACTTGTGGTTTGATCCTTGTTTGGTGGACTAAACCCTTTGATGCCATCATATATCATGATCAAGCTTGTCACTTGTACTAGTTAGCCCCAATTCAACCCCTAAACTACCTTGCATTGGACACGGTTCCCAAGGCAATGGATTTTCTCACATTGAACTAGTACTTTAATCCTGTATCTTATTTTCAAATACTATAAGTCATTCTCACACTCAACATTGAAACAAAGCCATACTCATTGAACCCCTCACTTGTCTTGTGACTTCATCTTTAGGTCTAGGATAAACCATACACCTTACTTCACTCAGTATTAACTTGATTTGGTGTCTTGGTTTTTGATCTCTCCTGTCGGGAGTAGATCGGGTCTCCCCCTTTGTTGTCTGGGCTAGATAACATAAAGCGAAGGTTGCCTCGACTGGCGTGACAACCATCTATTGGAGGTCGAGGTGATCGTGGTTGCACCTTTTGAGTTGCCCTTCCCTATTGCCATCCATTAATGGATACATCCATAGGGGTAACTACAGTTTAGGTGATAACAAGTACATCAATACATAGGCCATAAATGGCCTCTATAGCCAAAATATAAGCATATAACTATAGTCTAAACTCTAGACCCTACAATCTAATCATATAACAGAATCATCTGAGTCCTCATGATTAGAGTCAGAGTCATCATTTGCGTCCTAAACAAAAGTAGACCGAAAATCGAGATCCCAAACCTGGCTTGATTCCCCTAGGCTTGAAGGCATATGTCCAACACCAATGTTCGAAACTTTGGTTGTGGAAGTGGGTCCAACTCCATCCAAGTGGGTCCAACTCCATCCTCTGGGTTAGTTCCCCCCCGACTTTATGTTCTAATTATTTTTTAGAAAAAAATATAAAAAATAAATAGCACCATAGTTGCACGGGTACCACTCCCGGGATTTTGTAACCCGTACCCAACGTTTCCCCACTCCTAGGAGCTTGTACGAAACGTCCCCTTTTCGTTGGGAGCTTCTCTAGGAGCTTGGGAGCTTTTCGGGAACTTTTTGGGAACTTGCTTTAACCACTCCCTTTTTATTGGGAGCTTGTAGAAGCTCCCTGCCAATTTAGGAGCTTCCAGAAGCTCCTAAACAGACAGGGAGATTCTAGAATCTCTCGACCATGTGTAGCCCAAAATCATAAGAAAAGTGTCGAAAATCAATTGAAAGATTGTTGTTTATTGTGCCAAGAAATCACCAATAATAAAAATTTCAATTGAATCTATCAATAATGTCAATTTTAAAAATTTTAAGGTTATATAAATTAAGAGGGCTCACACCTCTTAAATGTTTAGATCCATTCACACTCAAAAAATACGTTGCCAGTGTACTTAAGTGTATAAACATGGATCTTCCTACAATACTAAGATATTGAACAACTTTAATTCATGTCCCAAACGCTTATAGCTAGCTTACATTATTCATATTGATTGATATAGCAATTTAGGATCATAAACCACATCAAACTCTAAATACCGAAGGCTTTGAAAGTTTGTTAGTTGAACTATAAACAATCAAGTTCATTCACATCAGAATTAAGTAGTAGTTACCATCAAAAAAAATGCAGAGGCACCCAAATAAAAAGCACTCTTAGGAGCAATAATAGAGATTGAGTTGGAACAAGGAATTAGAAAAATATTGAATCTTATGATTTATGAAGCTATTTGTGCTTCGTACACACGCACGCACACACATATATATGCAATTTTCCTTTACAAACTCGTACAATGGGATAAAATTGCAGGCCAAATTTACAAAACATACCATGGCACTAGAGTCATGCGTGGTTAGGGTTTACTTCAGGTCACACACCAATCTTTGTATAATGCGGACCTAGAGGAGTGAGCAAATTTAAAAGGATTGAATTTCACGACACTAGTAGAGGCTTAAGAGGCTAAAATAGTTTAAGCTATGAAATTAATCAATTATGTTTTGTTAACTCTTTAATTTTTTTTAAATATATTTTAAATAATTAATATATATTATTGTCGCTCCCAACCCGACGTTTCTTGCAAATTTGGGCGAAGCTTCTAGCGGTACCGAATACTCGTACCCACATTCTATAAACTTGTGCAACATAGAATAGCAGCCTCCATAAATGGCTATACAAAACCGGTTGGCTTTTGAGCAAGATGGTCGATTCCATACAGAGTCGGCCTTTTTCGATTTGAGACACCAACTCCGACTGGAAACCTGTGGGAACGAATCAAACCAACCAATTTTGTCGAAACCGGTATGATTCTAATAACACTATGCACATGTTACAAATAAACCCTAGCAAGCTTAAAAATGAATGTAGAAATTAGCTAGGATGTCCCAAGAGTGGTGCCACATCAAAACAATGTCAACTAGGGTGTGCCTCATACAATTAAGTATTATAAGCTCTTAGTCTAGAAAGATGATCGAAACAATGTAATATAATCATGAATAAAGCATCAAAGTGAGATAGAGGAATACAAGTCTCACATAAAACCCTTCTAATGAGGCAGATTTCCCTTTTAATGGCCCTGATTAACAAATAGGTTATCCTACAATCCATTAGTTGCACCATGAAAGATATGTCTATTAGGCTCCAAAAGAGGGAGAGCTCTCAAAATCCAACCATGAGTACAAATGAGGTAGAGGCTCTCTTTTATAGGAGAGGAGCTCAGCTTTCCTTACAATAAAATAACGATAAAATCCATATCGCTCTAGGGTGGAGTAACCTCCACCAAAACCCTAACAAGCTCTAACAATATCCAAAATATGAGGTGGTCAATGCCACATGTACAATGTCAAAGATACATAAGGACCAAGAGAGAGAGCACATCTCCAATAAATGAGGGAAGACAACAAGTAGAAGCAAAGTTCTAACGGTTAACTTCCAAAAGATCTCCAAGGCAAGCGCTCAATAAGAAATGGTCCAAAACGTGGAGCACTTCCTTTGAAAGGTGAATGCTCTCCATCAAAAGGCTCCAAAAAGGCACGCACAACAAAAATACGGTGCGGCATATCATATGCAGGGAAAGCTTTAGCGGCTACATTTCAACATTTGGCAAACTTTTCTTTTTTTGAAAAAATATTCTCAAATTTCCAGTCTTTTTCAAAAATGACTTGCCTAGATTCTACAATATAAAATTAATTTACTTTAAAATTCACCATTTTTTCTAGGAATTATATAAAATCCTTAGAAATTTGAATATTTTTACAAAAATATTGCCAAAGATTCTATACTTGGAATTTTAAGAATTAGTAATATTCACCAAGGTTTCTACACTTTAAGATAAGTGTGGATCCTTAAAAAACTCCCTAGGCATATGATTTTGGACAAGGGTTAAATATGTTGTTGAATTTGTAGAATAAACAAGTGAGATGATCCACTATGCTGATGCAGATAGCCCAAGTTCAAGTGAGATTTATGAGAACATTAACTCTTTGTGCAAGCATACATAACCCATCACAAATAAAATAAGTCCCACTGTATTCCCACAGCAGCAAAATTTTATACATGGGCAATGGAAAATAATTGAATACGACTCCTTAGATAGGAGCTTATGTTATTAATCCAAATTGATAAGTTCATGAGAGAACAAATAAGAGGAGTTCTTCCCAAGATAGAGAAGTGGCAAAAGGACTATTGATTGTCGTTGAGAAGATTTAAGGTTCTATAGAGAACGTATCTAACATACATAATCAACTTGCCCATTTTTCATGTGGGCGAGGTGTGTTTGGATCATATGACACTTTGAAAGATGAGCACAATAAATTGTTGGTGGCCCAATGGTACATAGTGTCCAGAATTTTAAGATTTTGCCATATACTGACTCTTGCGAGTAGTCAATTCCTAGTCTCGTGAGAGGAATTGGAACACTTTTACTTTCATTTATTCAGTGAAAAAAAAAACAATTTGGATCAAAGAAGGTACAAAAATTAGGCTATAACCACAATACAACTCATCTCATTGCTTGAAAAGATTGAAGATACAAAGATGGTCCTTCCAAGAAATAGGACCAACAGAGATATGATGTTGCATGTGTATGAGGAGCTACTTCTAGATGCCCTTCTTGTGCCACCTCCAATTACAATGCAAGACTCACAAATATATTTGATTTCTCTTGAGTTTTCAGTGTACCAATGTTTTGGTGTTTTTTGGAACGAGTTCACATTTGCCAATAGTTTCCAATATTTACCAATATTTCTAATAAGTTTCTTTCTAGACCCTCAATGATACATCCCTTGAAACGATAGTTGCAACAATGGTCCTACATAGGAACCTATGGTTAAAATCAAATCATTACTTGGACAACGTGTTGACAAAGGATCTAAACAATGATGTTAATGATGATATTGCGAAAGACTTAGAGTCCATAGTGCTTGGCTAAGTTGTATTTTCATTTCTTATTAGTAACTTGATTCAATGACTATTTGTTATAGCATCTAACCTAGGGAATGCCATTGGGCAATTTTTGAATACATTTGGCTTAACTTTAAAGTTTAATCATTAAAATTTCGAGACTTGAATCTTGGTTGTTGGAATGATTTTCAAATTCAAGTCTCTCTATGATTATAGTTTATAACATATATGACATATCATACTCATTCTTGAATGTCAAATCTAAACATGAAACTTAATCATAATTTAAATTAAATGTTCATTATTGATTTACATAAATTTCAGGTATGTTTTTAATTATTATTTTTCATATATATAATTTTGTGTACCCACACGTACCCATGTCCCTTATATTCAAACATTGTCATCCTCGTCCTCATCCCCATCCCCATACCCTAGCAACTTAGTCTAGAACCTCAACCATTAAAGTCTAACACATGCATTATGAAAAACCGCTCCCCATTTGAAGATGAAATCCATATCATCATTACCCAATAGATATTCTATCAAAATTCAACCTTTGGACCAAGCGTCAAAGAGTTGAAATTAAAGGATCCTCCCAATGAATCTCAATCCCATTTCAATATTGAGCATGAAGTTATAGGCTTTCATCTAGATACTAATGTTAATCTTGAATTAATTGACCATAAGATATTTATACCTTCCCCGTCATCGATCTATCAGGGTTTTCCATACGTTCAAGCACTGGGATTGATATTTTTAGGTTCATGTTTAGATTTAAAATGCCCTTTTGAACTTAATTGGGCTTATCTATTTGTTAAAGTGTTTGTGTTTTTCATTTTACCCCTTGGAAGGTTTGTTGACAATGCACTTGTTGGGTGTTAATTCCATCTGTAAACAGGTCAAACGACAAACTTCTTTGTGAGTTCCTCCAACTATTTCATGATTGGGGACAAGATTAGGGATTTGCATGATCGCACCTACCTAATCCATTTACCCAAACTTGAAGGTCTATATGAAACCGTCCCCTTTACCACTAACCATACCCCTTGTCCCTTCTATCTTACACAAGTTTTATTCGTAGAAAGTTTTCGATTATCAGTAAGCAACGCCTAAGGCCTTGATCTTACCCTATCGCTTTTTGGTTTCTCTTCTAGTTTTTTCTTTCTTTGCAAATTTTATTTTCTTGGTGTGCATATTGTTTTGGATTTCTTGCTTTCTTTATGATTTTGGTTTTCCTTTGCTTATACTTGCTTTTGCATTTGCAATTTGCACAATTTATTGGCTTATCAATATTGTCAATGTAACTTAGTATTTTATGGTTTCCTCCACTTATTTATTTAGTCTACACCCATCTACGAGAATTCGATGTCAATGTGACCTAGTATCTTATGAATTCTTCACTTATTTAAAGGGTTGCGAGATTCTAATACACTCCCGTCAACACTAATTAGGTCGTGAGAGTCTTTTGAACATTGCACACAAAAAAAAAATTAGAGTCATACATTTTCAAACCGTGGTTAGTCCTGCACAAGCTTGTTGTGAGTGTGAACTCCTTTGGTGCTCTCAATAGCCTTATAGATAATGAAGAAGAGATGCACAACATAATGGGTTCCAAGGAATCTTGCCTCGTGGAACGTCCAATATTTGAATGGCCCAAGAGAAAATCATATCATCCAACAATTTTTTTCTTTGACTAGCTGAGAGGCCATTATGTCTTTGCGAGAAGTCAAAATTGTCGGATTTTTCCTCTGTACGACCTTTTATTTTATTTTGTCTAGTGGTAATTGTGTGTACTTGCATCATTATAATGGGAAAGATGGGGTTGGTAACCTAATATTTCCCCATCATACTAGTGATATTTATGATTTCAGAATTTGTTAATTATGCATCCAATGATATTGGTGAGAAAGCTCAATTTTGGCACTGGCTAGCCGATGAGTTCTAGTTGTTGCTCATTCGGTAACTTATGGATTTCAATATGGTTGAAAGTCAAAAAGAGAAAAGATTCTAGCATATCTAAGTAGCGTATGGTGCAAAGGAAATCTTGATAGCCTTGAAGACTCTAATAGATATTTATGGCCCTAATTGTCTCGAACACTATGAATCCTCTAAGATATCGTTTGCCTAAAATAACTTCTCTAGGATCAATCACAAATTCTAAAGAAATTATCAAAACAGTGTTCATTTTATTTTGACTATTTGATGAGATGATTGGTATAAATCAATGCCATGGCCAATCTATATGATCAAAAACCCATCTAGTTTGTAATTTCATGGGATGCCCAAAAAGTATGCATGCAAGGAACACATTGTATCATGAATGCTACTCATCTTCTCATCCCAAGTTGTGTTGCATGAAACAAAATTGTCTGGAACCTTCGACCTAAACCCTACAAGGACAATGGGTGGAATCTGGATTACGTGGTAGGAAGACATTATTGCAACTATTCTTCCCTTTCTATAAGGCTATGGGCAATAGATTATGCCCATTAAATGTAATAAAAACCAAGTCACCCACAAAGAACTTGGGGAAGTTTCGAGAACCCTTGAGCTTAGCCACATTGATGAGAAAAAACGAGCAAGAGCAACTAAGCTTCATAATGCCCTAAGATTAGACAAAATTTATCGAGCTAGAGGTGCTCAACATCATGCTCAGTTATAATGGCATCAAACATGAGACACGCCTACTAAGGCTTTCTTTAAAGTGTTCTCAATCAAAAAGGTCAACAAGAAAATGGATGTTCCTTTTTCCAAGAATAAACTCATAAGAAAACCCAAGGGATGTTTCCCCACATTTGTGGATAACATCCCTTGCTAACTCATTGATGTAGACTGGTGTGCCTCACCTGGGGGGGATTTTCAAACCAAACACATTAGCATGTAACTAGACAAATGCCAAACAACATTGGCAATAACCTGTTGAGCTAACCCCCTGGGATTAAAAAATGGATGTTCGTACGATAATGAATGGTCACGTAACTCACGAGGAGCTAAAAAAAGGGGAATTTGTATCTTCTTGTATGATGGTATTTCCATAATAAGGTATTACAAAGGAATGAGAGGTGGCCAACCGTAAGTCGGCTTCATATTTTCTTTGTGAAAGCTACATATGAAAAAAAATAGGATTGCAATCAAATATTTTTCATGGATGACTTGATCACTTCATTGCACAAGATCTCTAATGACAAAACCTTGGCCTTGATTATGCAAGCTTAAGTGGGAGTTTGTTAAGAATATTATGCTAAGTTTAAAGACAAATGCTCTCTTGATGTGTCCATTAACTAGGGCTTCATTAGGTTTATCCCCAAATGGTAAGCCCTTAAGTTGATCAATAATTAAGGCCAATCACACTTTTGAATACTTCTTATAAGAAATTGGCCAAATCCCTAGGCCTTTGTCTCCCATCACATTCTCCCTAATATTGTTAATAGGTTGCATCATTGGTCAATGTTTTTTAGATGGAATCATCAATATGTGTGACGGTATAGAGTATATCATGCCTCAAGCTTAGATTCTTGTTTCATTAAGATTGATATTGAGAAGGCTTGTGATTGGGTTGAGTGGGCCTTCATCATTGCTATGTTAAGAGCCTTAGGATTTGGCTTGGCCTACACTAGTTCTATGTAGGCTTTTTTGTAGTAGTCTCTACTTGCATATTCATCAACAGATGCAAGTACGAGGAAGTCGATTTGTTTCATTCCATTAGGCAAGGTTGTCCATTAACCCTGACTTTACATGCGTTTACCCATTGTAGCTTTGAGTTACTTGATATGTTGTAAGGTCAACACGGGCATATCAAAGGCATCTTGTTCCCTAAACTTGATTTTAACCAATGAGTTAACGATCACTTTGTTGATCATTATTTTTTAACAATTTCTTAGGACCAAATCTCACAAGACAGCATAATGGAAAGCATAGATACATTTTGTCTCATCTTATGGTCTATCATTCAAAGGAATAAAAATTGTGTTATTCACAAAACCAAAGTCCAATTACATTTGAGGTTGTTATTCATAATTGGACCCAAGTCCAATGAGGCAAGGCTTTAAAATTTTTGGGTATTCCTTTTGCATGTATAGGCTCTGCAAAAGGTTTGAGCGAAGCAATGGTGCAAATGGTGGAAAATAAATTATAAATCGCTCACAAAACCTTTGGTCGTCATTGTTATGTTTTAGTTCTGCACAAAAATTCTAGGAATGACACTCTAATGGTAAAGGTTTCACATAGTAAAGTGGGATATTTGTTGCACTCCTCATGAATATAATGACTTCGATATATTATCAAAACAAGGATTCAAGGACAAGCTCTATGTGCTAAATAGTTGGTGCGCCCTATGAGTAGGAATGAAAAATGGAGAGTTTTGTGCAAGCACTGTATCAAATAAGGAGCTTCATTAAGCAAAAAGAATTAAGCAAGGTATTTCTTTACAAAACCTAGTGGTCACATTTGCTCATGTTTAAATGATTGGAAGCACATCTATGATCCAAAGTATCTACAAGGCATGGGAGTTTGTTAAGTCATCCCTTTCATGGAGGGATCTTTCATTGTGACTTGGCTTGTCTTTTTATGATCATTGCTTTTGGTGGTCTCCCCTGGTTAAGGTAAGTTGTTGGTCAAATCAACTTGGTTATAAACCCTAGAATTATTCAAAAACGATATACAAATGAGTAAAGACCTTATTGATAGTCAAATGAGGGAATGGGCCCCTTGTCTAGAGCTTAAACACAACTTCAAAATGGCCAATATCAATTCGTTCATCTTGGAACATATGTAGGGCCTCCAAGTAAGCTAGGCTTGGTAGCAAAATTGAAAATGGAGACGAGTAACAACATTTACCATATATATGCTTGTCACGAACTACAAATGGCTCTAATTCAAATCTAAGTTGGAAGGTCGTCTAAACAAAGCTGGGAATATAAAGTCCATGCAAACAGAGAGATTGTTAACTAACACTCATGGAAGTCAATCTTGGAGCCGAAGAAGGCCCTCTCTGTTAAAGAAATGTAACTGCGGAAGATATTCTAAATGTATTTGTCTATTGTATTGTTGTATTCCTCCTTCGGGAGATGCCATTGATGTATTTCATATTGTAAGAGTCGTTGAAAGAGTCAATGTAAACCCTAACTGTTAGGTCGGCCTGGAAATAACTAGAAAATAATATTTTATTGTAAAGTGTACAGGTCGGCCCCGTTAGGTGAGTCAAGCCGACCTAATTAGTAAAAAGGTCAAGTCACTTGTTAAGTATAAATAAGAGATTGAGTTGCTCATTTGTATCACTCATCTCACTCACTCAAGTTCGCATAGGAGAGAGAGAAGTTCGCATAGGTGAAGGAGAGGAGCTGATTTTGTCTTGGGGTTTTATCTTGTACTTGTGATTTCTATATTAAGGAAGTTTTATCGGGGTTTTCTCCCTTGTGGTTTCCCCGAGAGAAATATTGTGTTCTATGTGTTTGTTGTGCTTGTCTTTCTTTCAGTGATTAGATTGTTTAATGTTATTATGCTAAACAAGTGAAAAACTAACATGGTATCAGAGCAGGCCTGAAAGAAAACATTGTGCAGCCTCCGCAACTGCAGAAACTAGGGCTTCTTATTTCGGGAGCTCTCTCCATAGATCAGCTGAAAAAGAGGGCGCATCAAACTCGCCTCACTAGGGCGCATCTTTCTATCGAAGCAGAATTCAATTCCGAGAATTTTCATTTTTGGGTCCCCCACTACAGCCCAGAGAACTAGGGCATCAAGTTTTTGGAACATCTGCTCATAGAATCGAGACAAGGAGTACTTTGCTCAACTCGCCTTGAGGAGGCGCATCTTTTCATCAAATTAGTTTTCCAAAATCCCGAAGTTGGAAAATTAGGGTTTCTCTGTCAAACCTAAGTCAAGGTAGAAGCAATTTTTAGAAGGACAACTTTATTGGTAAGCACTACAACTATTCTATTTCCATTTGAGGTTCTCATATTATCAAAATGACAAACAATACCAAGCGTGATGAGAAGCTTGAAGGAGCTGCGAACTTCAGGGCATGTAAATATAGAGTCATGCTCATTCTTGAAGAACATGACCTTGAAGGTTTTATAAAAGGACTTGCATAACCAGAAGGAGATGAGGCCAAAGCAAGACACAAGAAGAATATGATCAAGGCTAAGAGGAGCATAGCTGATTCTATCAAAGATCACTTGATTCCTCAAGTGCCCTCAAAAGGAAAAAACATCAATGGGAAGATGACCTTGAGAAATCAACTAAAGGGTGTGAAGATCCTGAAGTCTGAGACTATGCATTCATACTTCTCCAGAGTATCTCAAATCTAAGAACAATTAGAAGCTATTGAAGACATTGTAGAAGATGCTAAAGTTGTGATGACCACTCTGAATGGTCTTCCTAGAGATTGGAAACTTTTCGTTCATGGCATATGCGCTAGGAAGAAATTAATCCAGTTCAAACAACTATGAGAAGAGTGTGTGCAAGAGAAAGAAAGAATAGTGGTAAGAGAGGAGAAACTAGATGACAATGAGGATCAAGCTTTGGCAACTCATGCCAAAGGAGGAAGGAAAAGAAAGAGTGATGTACGTACTCATGACCACTCTCCCAAAAGGCCTCAAATATCTCAAAGGAACAAGAGGTTCAAGAAAGCCTTTTCCTCAATTGAATGTTACTTTTGTCACAAGACAGGACACATTGCAAGAAATTGTCCATTCAAATCTGGACAATCCAAGAAGCAAAAGAAAAGATTTCATGCTCATGCAGTTGAAGGCAGTGAATATGATGATGAAGTCAAAACCAGAGAAGACAAAGATTCCAGTGAAGAATATGTACTAATCTCAGCGCTCACTGGTTCAGTATCTCATGGAAGTGATACTTGGCTAATGGACAGTGGAGATTGAAAACATATGACGGGACACAAGGACTCTCTCTCGCATCTCATGCAGAAAGATTCTCCACACAAAGTAAAGCTTGGAGATGATTACCAATATCCTATCAAAGGAATGGGAGAGGCTACTTACAAATTGGACTCTGGAAAGTCCATGAACATGAAGGAAGTACTATATGTTCCAAGTTTGAAAAAGAACCTTCTTTCTATTTCAGCATTAGATAAGAAAGATCTTAGAATTGCATTTGTAGATGGTGAAGTACTTATGTGGCCAAAGGGGAAGGCTATCAATGATGCAATTGTCATTGGGGTAGAAGAAGGAGGACTCTATAAACTTAAGGGTCATCTAGATTCAGCATTGATGACTAGTACCATGAGCCCCTGTGAACTGTGGCATAGAAGACTAGCTCATGTACACTACAAAGCTTTACCAATAGTAAGTAAGGTGGTGATTGGATTACCAGAAATCCAGGTTGATCATGAAGGAGTGTGCAAAGGATGTGCACAAGGTAAAAGTACAAAGAATCCATTTCCAAGCAGTGATAGCAAAGCTAAAGGCATATTGGACATTGTTCATTCCGACATTTGTGGACCTATGTCTACCACTTCATTAAGCGGAGGATCAAGATACTAAGGACAGATAATGGAGGGAAATACACTTCTGGCAAAGGTTTCTGTAAACAAGCAAGGATTAAGAGGGAGCTTACCATTCCCTATAATCCACAGCAAAATGGTTTAGCTGAAAGGAAGAACAGAACTATCATGGAAGCAGTGAAGGCCATGATCCATGACCAAGACCTACCCATGCATCTATGGGCTGAAGCAACTAGAACCGCAGTCTACGTACAAAATAGAATCTCTCACAGTGCTCTTGGCAACAAGACCCTAGAAGATATGTTTACCGATGTGAAGCCTGAAGTCGATCATTTAAAGATATTTGGGTGTCCAGTATTTATTCACATTCCAAAAGAAAAGAGATCAAAGTTGGAACCTTCAGGAAAGAAGGGAATAGTTTTGGCTTACAGTGAGCAATCAAAGGCTTACCATATCTACATCCTAGGATACCGCCAAATAGAACTTAGCAGGGATGTTACATTTGATGAAGACACAGCTTTCAACAAGTCTAAGAAGACTCATGAGGATGAAGAGGAGCATGAAGCTCCTAGAGTTACAGAACTAATAATATACCATGTTGAGATATTGTAACTTCAGAGAATATTATATTTGTACTTTATTATTATGGAGATGTTTCATTCCTCCTTGAAGATCTTATTGTATATCCGGAGATGTTTATTCCTCCGTCAGATTGTGGTAACTTGGGTTATTAGACTTACCTAGTGGGGGTCGGCCCTGTATGTGTTATGTGGGTCAAAGGGTTATTAGACCACCCTAGAGGGGTCGGCCCAGTCAGTTGTAGTGGGGTATTTAACCCAATGGTTAAATACGAGCCTACATGATTTGTGTAAAAGACAAGTCGGAGTAGTGTGTAAATAGAGGAGGTGTATTCCTCATTTGACACACACTCACTCACTTGAGAGTGGCGCACTTATGAGAGAGAGGTCTACTATGGTGGAGGAGGAGATCATGTCTTTGGTTTGCATCTTTGTATATTGCTGGTCATCTATATTGAGGAAGCTTTGCTGGGTTTTCTACCCCATGAGGGTTTCCCAAGATAAATCTGTGTCTCTTGTGTTTATGCATCTTTGTATATTGCTGGTCATCTATATTGAGGAAGCTTTGCTGGGTTTTCTACCCCATGAGGGTTTCCCAGGATAAATCTGTGTCTCTTGTGTTTATGCTGTGCTTGTTGTTTCTTCAGTGATCTTGTATATGCTATTATTGTGAAATGGAATGCAATGCTGCTATTTTCTATCTTAGCATATTAAATCTTAACATGGTATCAGAGCTAACCTGAAGGAAGGCAATGTATGGCACTTACGACACTTGCTTCACTTGCGACATTTTGAAAGTTTGGGTTTTACATAGCAAAAACCAGTCATCGTGGAACTTTCGCTATAAATCCATTTCTGCGAAGGTTCAGGATCTGAAAAGTTTACAGGTCGAACATAACATACCCAGGTACCTTGTGTCCAAATGACACCCTCAGATTCGTTGTACTTTGTGAATTATGATCAGTACAAGTTAGGGTTTCTGCCTCTTCCAGATCTCAGTCAAAATCAGGTGACCTTGGCAAAAAGGTCATAACTTGGTCTAGGAAGCTCCAAATGAAATTTCGTAAAAAGTGACAGGTAGTACACAGACTGCACTATCTCAGGAAACTTTTTCAGAGGCGAAAGTTGAACCAGTGCCACGTGGCACGTCGTACAAGTTCGCTCTCCTGTTTTATCCCATAAACAGGTCACGTTGCAACACTTGGCATAAATCTCTCTCAAAAAACCCAATTGAGGTCAGACCTGTCGGGATGGAAAGATGACAGGTCAGGCTACAACAGAAAAAGTTTTCAGACCCTGTGGAGCGAAAAGTTCGGAGTTACAGCAGAAACAATCAAGTACATATTTCTGTCAAAACAGAATTATTTTTGGAGCACCTTCATTCATGGCTTCCGGAATTTAGGGTTTCAGAGAAAGTTAGAATTTTTGGAATCGGAATCCACGACTGAATGCTACTCAGGAAAATCAAAATTTAGAGTCCAAGATCGAATTTTTTGGTTGGGTAGAAGACCGGGCTTGATCAAACCCCAGTTCGGGATTTTGATCGGAAAGATGGAAAATTAGGGCTTCAGCAAAAGTAGGAATTTTTGAAGTCTGTAACCACGACTGGAAGCTCCTCAGAAAATAAGAGTTTAGAGCCTTGGACCAAACCTTTTGATTGGGTATAAGGGTGGGCTTCATCAAACCCTAGTTCGGGATCCTGTCCAGAAGATCCAGAAGTTTCGAAGGCAATTTTGAGGGGTCAAATTTTGGAGATTTCAAAATTGAAGTATGCTAGTTTGATCGGCTCAGCAAGACACATCCTTCCATCCATTCAGAAGTGTGAAAGTCAAAGGTTGAATTTTTAGGGTTTCTCTAACGAACCCTAATCAAGCTCCAGATCAAGTTTCAGGGGGAGTTGAGGCTAAGGCCTTACATAAGAAGACTACAAGAAGTCTCGACAGGTATGACTTAAGGAGATACAGGTATGTCTTGAAATCTGATTCTTGATTAAGTTCATAATATGTTCAAGTCAGTACAATCTCGATTAATGTTAGAATTGTCTTATCACCCTAGTAACAATATGAATGCATGTGAATGATAGAAGACATTCATTGTTTAGGGCTATATGATTGTACTAATGCACTGTGGTATTGTATGAGGTTGATGTTGTCTACTAACAAGATACAGGTACATCACGAAAGACAAATCAAGTTCCATGACCATGATAACATGAAGACAAAGACTCATCCACAATCTTTGATCACATAGAAGTTCTACTTACAAGGTATGTATGACTTTGTTCTATTCTGCTTAACCTATGAGATATGCAGGTTCCAGCATATGATATCTAAATCATTGAAGAGAACAAAGAAGATATTGATTAGTGGTACAGAATGAATAGAAGTTCAAAAGACATATAGAAGATCAAGCGGGAGGCAACCACACAAACATAAAGATAAGTATTTAAGTTGTTATTTGAAATAGTAAATGATATTGTCTGTAATAGGTTGTATGCATATTTGTATTCCTATAATATATCATGCTGAGTGTAAACATTCATAGAGCATTGAAACAGTATACTACTAATATGCATATGATTGGTAAGTTGGACAAACATTCCATTGTTGCTTGTCTAGAATGAAAACTCTTTGCTGACATGCTGAGCGCTGTGCACACTCTCGATAGCATGTTCTGGTAGAGATGGAAGGCATCTAGATAGCCACTGTATGCATACAGGATATGGAAAAGTGTTGTGCCAAAGTATTGGTCAAGATAGTTGCATAACTATGTAAATGATATCTGTATGCATAATAGGTTATCATGATTTCATGATTATGAAATATTACTAATCACGTACTTAATTTTGATTTGTATGAAAGATCATGAAGAATGATGAACACCGAACAAGTGATGGATGTTCAACAAGAAGATTTACAAATCAAACAAAATATAGAAGGCTCATGGCTAGAAGATTCTCTTAGAAAGAGGAAGAGAATCATAACAAGATGTTTGCTCCAAGTGGATAGATAAGACCATTCTCTTAATGGTGTAATTAAAGAAGAAGTGTGAATCAGGTTCTGTATGGGTACCCAGGATCGATAATCAATTAATGAGCTTAATGATCATCATGGGTGATGTGGATCTCAACCTTTGCTACAAGGTTGAATATGGCTTCTATACACAGATGACATGGATGCAAGAAGGAACTCACCACAGAGTTTAAATGATATTGAGGCTCATATCAGTAGACCCATCTGACGAGAGATGGCACAAATAGATATGCAGAAGATCACTCAATGCAGAGTGTGAATGAATGAGAATTGACAGCTTCTTGACAAATCTTGGGCTTTACCAAAAGTAAAGCTGATCCTAACCTTTACCTTAAGGTTGTGGATGATGAATCTATCATACCATTATTGTATGAGGATGATCTCTTTCTAACAAGGAATGAGAAACAGATCAAAAAGAAGAAGATGGTTGCAGAAATGAAAATGAAAGATCTCAAATTAATGCATTACTTTCTAGGTTTAGAAGTATGGAAAGGCTCAGAAGGAATCTTTCTCAACCAGGGAAAGTATGCCAAGAAATATTAAAAGGACTTGATATGTTGGAATGGCCACTCTCATGGATTCCAACTTGAAGCTGTTAGTGAATGACTCATCAGAGTTAGTGTATATAACTCTATACAGACATATTATTGGGTCATTGATGTATCTAACAAATACTAGGTCAGATATATGCTTTGTTGTGAACACCTTGAGTCAGTATCTAGCGAAAACTAGATGTGTTCATCTGATAGTTGCAAAGCATGTGATGAGGCACCTAAAGGATACGATAGACTTTGATCTATGCTATCTTGGAGATCATGACTTCAGATGGCTACACAGATGTTGATTAGGCAGAAAGTGTATCAGACATGAAGAACACATCAAGAGGATGTTATTGTTTGGGACCAGCCATGATCTCGTGGTTTAGCTGGAAGCAGTCTAGTGTGGCTCTCAGCACAAGCAGAATATATGGATGGTTGCTCTGCTAGTTGTGAATCAGTATGGCTTATGGATTGTTGACTTATGAATAGACCCAACTGTGATCCTATGTGACAAACAGAGTTGTATCAAGATGGTAGAGAATCCAATGTTCCATGAGATGGCGCAAAAAGGAACTATAAAGTTCAAATTTGTAACAAGTTGTCGATGTACTAACCAAACCTCTACCTCAAGAAAAGTTTGAGTATTTTCCGAGACAAGGTTGGTAGGACCCTCCTCGAGAGGGGGAGTGATGTGGTCACTTATGACGAGATTTCCTGCATCGACAGTGAGGTTGATGATGTGGATACCTATATTGGTGATGCCGACAGAGAGGTTGGTGGATGGTCCTTAGACAGGGTCTAAGTTGACGAGGGGATTGCATCATCCTTGAACACATGTTCTAAAAGGATCTGTAGACATGTCTCCGAGAAAGAAGAGGGATTGCATCATCCTTGAACACATGTTCTAAAAGGATCCGTAGACATATGTCTCCGAGAAAGAAGAGGGATTGCATCATCCTTGAACACATGTTCTAAAAGGATCCGTAGACATATGTCTCCGAGAAAGAAGAGGGATTGCATCATCCTTGAACACATGTTCTAAAAGGATCCGTAGACATATGTCTCCGAGAAAGAAGGGGGATTGCATCATCCTTGAACACATGTTCTAAAAGGATCCGTAGACGTATGGTCTCCGAGAATGAAGTCCCTAGTGGACAGGTGGGGATTGTATCATCCCTGGGCTTCAGTTCTAAATATATCCATATATAGATGTCTCCGAGAATGTGGTCCCTAATGGACGAGGGGATTGTATCATCCCTGGACTTCAGTTCTAAACAGATCCGTAGACGTATGGTCTCCGAGAATGAAGTCCCTAGTGGACAGGTGGGGATTGTATCATCCCTGGGCTTCAGTCCTAAATAGATCCGTAGATAGATGTCTCCGAGAATGTGGTCCCTAATGGACGAGGGGATTGTATCATCCCTGGACTTCAATTCTAAACAGATCCGTAGACAGATGCCTCTGAGAATGTGGTCCCTAGTGGAAGAGGGGATTGTATCATCCCTAGACTTCAGTCCTAAACAGAACCGTAGACAGATGTCTCTGAGAATGTGGTTCCTATTGGACAAGGGGATTGTATCATCCCTGGACACATGTCCTAAAAGAGACCCGTAGACATACGTCTCCGAGAAAGTGGTCCCTAGTGGACGTGATAGGACTGTATCGTCCCTAAGCGTTTGGTTCAAAATGTACGTGACAGGATTGCATCATCCTTGGACTTATGTCCTAAAGTGATAGGGATTAATCATCCCGTAAGTGGATCAGGATTGCATCGTCCTTGGACTTATGTCCTAAAGTGATAGGGATTGATCATCCCGTAAGTGGATCAGGATTGCATCGTCCTTGAACTTATGTCCTAAAGTGATAAGGACTAATCATCCTGTTAATCGATTGGGATTGCATCGTCCCTAGACATGGTGAGGTGTCTTAAAGTGATAAGGACTAATCATCCTGTTAATCGATTGGGATTGCATCGTCCCTAGACATGGTGAGGTGTCTTAAAGTGATAAGGACTAATCATCCTGTTAATCGATTGGGATTGCATCGTCCCTAGACATGGTGAGGTGTCTTAAAGTGATAAGGACTAATCATCCTGTTAATCGATTGGGATTGCATCGTCCCTAGACATGGTGAGGTGTCTTAAAGTGATAAGGACTAATCATCCTGTTAATCGATTGGGATTGCATCGTCCCTAGACATGGTGAGGTGTCTTAAAGTGATAAGGACTAATCATCCTGTAAATAGATTGGGATTGCATCGTCCCTAGACATGGTGAGATGTCTTAAAAGTGAGAGGGACTGATCATCCCATAAGCGGATCAGGATTGTATCATCCTTGGACCTATGTCCTAAAGTGAGAGGGATTGATCATCCCGTAATAGGATCTTGTGTGTTGCAGGGTATGCTGCTATTGTGTATACTTGTATTGATGAGGATACTTGTATTGATGATGTGTATGCTTGTATTGATGAGGATACTTGTATTGATGATATGTATACTTGTATTAATGAGGATACTTGTATTAATGATATTTATACTTGTATTGATGATGTTGTTGATCGTGATGGTCTAGATGACGATGCTGCTAATCGTGATGATCTAGATGACGATGATGTTGATCATGATGATCTAGATGACGATGCTGCTGATCGTGATGATCTAGATGACGATGATGATCTAGATGACGATGTTGATGATCATGTGACAACGATGCTGATGACCGTGTGATGACGATGCTGATGATCATGAGATGACGATGCTGATGATCGTGAGGATCCAGGTGTTGATGTTGTTGTAGCTGTTCGAGTGCTGCAGAAGATAAAGACTCAGTACTGAAGATGTTGATGTTGCAGTATTGAAGATGTTCCAGTAACTGCTTGAGTGACTGATGATGTTGAGAAAGCTTCCAATGATTTATAGATGTATCATGTATGATGTTGATGACTCCTTGCTCGTGCAGATGTTGTTATAATATCCTTCTCATTAAGGGGGAGTGTTGAGATAATGTAACTTCAAAGAATATTATATTTGTACTTTATTATTCTGGAGATTTTTCATTCCTCCTTGAAGATCTTATTGTATATCCGGAGATGTTTATTCCTCCGTCAGATTGTGGTAACTTGGGTTATTAGACTTCCCTAGTGGGGGTCGGCCCTGTATGTGTTATGTGGGTCAAAGGGTTATTAGACCACCCTAGAGGGGTCGGCCCAATCAGTTGTAGTGGGGTATTTAACCCAATGGTTAAATACGAGCCTACATGATTTGTGTAAAAGACAAGTCGGAGTAGTGTATAAATAGGGAGGTGTATTCCTCATTTGACACACACTCACTCACTTGAGAGTGGCGCACTTATGAGAGAGAGGTCTACTATGGTGGAGGAGGAGATCATGTCTTTGGTTTGCATCTTTGTATATTGTTGATCATCTATATTGAGGAAGCTTTGCTGGGTTTTCTACCCCATGAGGGTTTCCTAGGATAAATCTGTGTCTCTTGTGTTTATGTTATGCTTGTTGTTTCTTCAGTGATCCTGTATATGCTATTATTGTGAAATGGAATGCAATGCTGCTATTTTCTATCTTAGCATATTAAATCTTAACATAACAGACAGAAATATTGAAGAGGAACCTATTCCGGAGGATCATGACATGACAGAACCTCAAAGACCTGAGGAGACACCTCATGAGGAAAATCCACGAAAAAGAAGACCAGCTTGGGCACGAGAAATAATACAAGATGCAGGAAGATATGGTGCCCCAGAAGGAACCAGTAGAGAAAGCAAAAGACCAAGGCCATATTCCAGTTATGTAGCCTTGATGTGTAACCTTGTTGAAGAAGAACCCACATGTTTTCAAGATGCAGTAAAGAAGAAGGAATGGTTGGATGCTATGAATGAAGAATACCAATCCATCATTAAGAGTGATGTTTGGGATGTGGTACCAAGACCACAAGACAAGTCAATAGTTTCGTCAAAATGGATCTTCAAAACAAAACATTCAGCTGACGGAAGCATTGACAAGTACAAGGCAAGGTTTGGAGCCCGGGGGTTCTCTCAGAAGGAAGGAATTGATTATGAGGAGACCTTTGCTCATGTGGCCAAATATACCTCAATTAGAACCATCCTTGCCTTGGCAGCGAAGATGAAATGGGAGTCACATCAGATAGATGTAAAGACAGCTTTCCTGCATGGAAAAATAGAAGAAGAGGTATACATCAAGCAACCAGAAGGATTTGAAATAGATGACAAAAAAACACATGTATGTAAACTGAAGAAAAAATTATATGGGTTGAAGCAAGCACCCAGAGCATGGTACGGAAGAATTGATGGTTTCCTGATGAGCTTGGGCTTTACCAAGAGTAAAGTAGATTCTTATCGTTATTATAAGGTCATAGATGATGAACCTATGATATTGCTATTGTATGTGGATGATTTGTTCCTGACAAGAGAAGACAAGCCCAATACTGAATGTAAGAAGAAGCTTGTTGCGGAATTTGAGATGAAAGACCTTGGGATG
Source organism: Larix kaempferi (assembly GCA_027924585.1). NCBI lineage: Eukaryota > Viridiplantae > Streptophyta > Pinopsida > Pinales > Pinaceae > Larix > Larix kaempferi. Next base: position 16,520,100 of record BSBM01000362.1, read on the forward strand.
ATGCACTATTTTCTAGGTCTTGAAGTATGGCAGTTCCCAGATGAGATTTTCTTGAGTTGAGGAAAATATACTGTTGAGATCCTAAAGAGATTTGGGATGTTGGATTGTAAGGCCATGACTACTCCGATGGATGATGCTTCATCAGAGATAGTAGATGTCACGTTGTACAGACAAATGATTGGGTCATTGATGTATTTGACCAATACTAGACCAAACATATGTTTTGCTGTGAACACCTTGAGCCAGTATATGGTGGAGCCCGAACATGTTCACCTGATTGCAGCAAAACATGTGATGAGGTACCTAAAAGGTACATTGGACTATGGACTCAGATATGCGTCAAATAGTAAGTTCAGACTATACGGATATACAGACTCAATTTGGGCTTGAAGTGCCGAAGATAGAAAAAGCACTTCCGGATGTTGCTTTAGTTTGGGATCAGGTATGATCTCATTGCTCAATAGAAAGCAGCCTTGTGCTGCTATCAGTACAGCAAAAGCTAAACATGTCACAACATGTTCAGCTTGTAGAGAAGCAGTGTGGCTTCGCAAGATGTTGGCAGGATTGTTCGATGCAGAGATAGATGTGACTGATATTCACTGTGACATTCAGAGTTGTATCAAAATGACAGAGAATCCAGTGTTCCATGATAGATCGAAGCATATCGAGATCAAGTTTCACTATATCTAAGATATGGTGCAGAAAGGAGCTATAAAGCTCAAGTATGTTCCTACAGAGGAACAAGTTGTTGATGTGTTGACTAAACCTCTGTCTCGCATAAAGTTTGAATACTTTCGAGACAAGCTTGGTGTGGTCCAAAAGGACCTCCCTCGAAAGAGGGAGTGATGGTGATATTATTCCAGTACTTGCTGACTGGTGATATTATTTCAGTACTTGTCGACTGATAGTGTTATCCCAGTACTTGTCGACCGGTGATATTATTCCAGTACTTGCCGACTGATAGTGTTATCCCAATACTTGCCGACTGGTAATATTATTTCAGTACTTGTCGACTGATAGTGTTATCCCAGTACTTGCCGACTAGTGATGTTATTCCAGTACTTGCTAACTGAAGATCAATACTTGCCGACTAATAATGTTATCCCAGTACTTGCCGACTGGTGATATTATTCCAATACTTGCCGACTGATAGTGTTATCCCAATACTTGCCGACTAGTGATATTATTCCAATACTTGCCGACTTATAGTGTTATCCCAGTACTTGCCGACTGGTGATATTATTCGAGTACTTGCCGACTGATAGTGTTATCCCAATACTTGCCAACTGGGGATATTATTCCAGTACTTGCCGACTGACAGTGTTATCCCAGTACTTGCCCACTGGTGATGTTATCTCAGTACTTGCCGACTAATGATGTTACTCCAGTGCTTGCCGGCGGGTAGTGTTATCCCAATACTTGCCAACTAGTGATGTTATCTCAGTACTTGCCGACTGATGATGTTATCTCAGTACTTGTCGACTGATGATGTTGTTGTTCCAGTACTTGTTTACTAATGATTGATGTTGTTGTTCCAGTATTTGTTTATTGATGATTGATGTTGTTGTCCCAATACTTGTTTACTGATGATTGATGTTGTTGTTACAGTATTTGCTTACTGATGATTGTTGTTCCAGTACTTGCCAACTGATGATTGATGTTGTTCCAGTATTCATATACAGATGATGATGTTGATGGAGATATTCCAACAAATGATGATGATGATGCTGATGGTGATATTCCAACAGATGATGATGATGATGGTGGTGGTGATGTTCTAGCAAATTCTTGATGACAATGATGATGATGTTCCAACAGATGATGTTGATGATACCCCAAACATATGATGATGTTCCAAAAACTTCCTACGACATATAGAGATTCACAAGTCAGTTGGACAGTTGATGTCATTGATGTTGCCCGCATAATACCTTCCTAGTTAAGAGGGAGTGTTAAAGAAATGTAACTGCGGAAGATATTCTAAATGTATTTGTCTATTGTATTGTTGTATTCCTCCTTCGGGAGATGTCATTGATGTATTTGATATTGTAAGAGTTGTTGAAAGAGTGTCAATGTAAACCCTAACTGTTAGGTCGGCCTGGAAATAACTAGAAAATGATATTTTATCAATGTTGCACAAGTTTCCGGTACGCGGGTACGTGGGGTATGTGGACACGAGTATCCGGTACAGCTAGAAGCTTCGTACAAATTTACAGGAAATGTCAAGTTGGGAGCGGCAATAATATAATATATTAAATTTTAATATATATTAAAAAAACATAAATTTATTAAATTATAAGTTTAATTTTTTAACTTTTTGTCATTTTGTCTATTTTAAAAGTTAACTGTAATGTTCAAAGATTGCATAATGGACATTATAGTTAACTTTTAATGAACATTATAGTTAACTATTTTAAAATAATGTTCATTAAGCTAACTATAATGTTCAAAGATATGACTGTATCGACTTTGGACCATCAATCCTGCTGCTCTACAAACAGGGGTTGCATCTGTGATCACATGTACCACATTTGAAGGGCCAACTTCTTCGATTGCATCCTTTAACATTTCAAACATGAATGTAGCGTCTTTGTATTTTCCACTACAATCAATTGCCTTTAAAAAGTAAGGCCCTTCTGGTGATGTGATAATAACATTCAACAAAGGTCTTGATTGAATATCTGTCCAACCATCCACGACAACTGAACAACCTGAATGGACCCAAGATTGCTTGAGGTCCTTCGATAACACTTGCATTCTTGCCACCCCCCCTATCTAACAATGAACTCCTCATTTTGTTATAACCCGGGGGTATATATCCTGATCCTGCAGCATGGATTTTTTGCACCATCATTTTATATTGTGGTGAACGAGTAGCATTAAATGGAATTCCATTTGCCATAAAAAAATCTGATATAGCATCATCTGCCTCATCCCTGTGCACCATATTGTACATTTTCAAAATGGACTCATTTACATCACTCTTTTTCTTAGTACTAGAACCCCCCCCCATAGAGTCAATTGGAAAGTGGGTTTCCTCATTGATTGAAGAATCATTGTTAGATGGGGAGAAACCTTGATCTCTACCTCTCTTATTACTATTAGTATTAGGGGATGCAGAGCTACCATCACTATTACAATTGGTGTTTCCCTTGCAGTCCATGTGAAGCTTAGCCATCTCCATCCTTTGCTCAAGGTTGCATGTGCATGACTTCACTCCTAACCCAGGTATGGATAAGAGATGATGCCATACTCTAGTATAGCTACCCTTAAATACATGTCCACATAAAGTACACTCCCATTCTTCACAACCCCCACTATTTTTTCTCTTGTTTTGAGTTATCTTCTTCACAAAATTCATTAAGGGTTTCTTGGAAGTGTTGCTTGCTTGAGTTTGAGTGGCTGGCTCCTGCTGTTGAGCTTGTGGAGCTCGTGGAGGTCTCATGCTGTTGTGTTGTGGTGGTCTCATGCTGCTGTCACCACATTCATTTTCCAACTCTCTGTCCATGGCTTGTAAACTGAAAATTAAAAATACAATCAAAGATTCAAAAGTTAATGAAAAATTAAAAAATGAAAGAACTTAGAACAGTCTAGACTCTACAATCTGATCTGTAATACTAACCAATCAAGTTATCAACATATGCCATAAGTTTGTTAACAGTAACACTCGACAGTTAAGAAATAAGAACCAAACTTAATACTTAATACTATAATAGTTGTTGACAATTAGGTGGTTGGCATGAAAATGGGACTGTCATATTTTTTTGCTCTAAGAATTAAATAAAATTATAAAAATATTAAAAAATTTAAAATTACAAAGCATAAACTAAATACTAAAAATAAAATAGAATATAAATGAAATTAAATTTATTATTGTTCAAGCAATCAGCGCAAATATTCTATTGATATTTACAATCTGCAATTCTGCACTCACCCGCACAGAAATCTAAGCACAAAGGGCATCAAAGTTTCAAACAAATAAAAAATTAAAATTTAAAAAACGCCTCTCAAAGCTTATGGCTTGGGTACTTGTGGTTGGGAGCTTGAGGAAGCTCCCGATAAATCGGGAGCCTCTCAAAGCTCCTCGATGGATCGGGAGCTTCTACAAGCTCCCAGTCACAAGTACCTTAAGGAACTCGTATCGGGAGCTTCCATTTACCTTCTGCGAAGTACCCGAAAAGCTTCCGAGTACTCGATGAAGTACTCGGCTCTTTTGGAGCGTTTCGTACTAGCTCCAAAGCTCCCAGGTACGCGGGAACGCAGGGCACGCCATTTCTAAGGGTAGGGAGCGGTACCCGTGCAACGCAGTATTTTATTGTAAAGTGTACAGGTTGACCCAGTTAGGTGAGTCAAGCCGACCTAATTAGTAAAAAGGTCAAGTCACTTGTTAAGTATAAATAGGAGATCGAGTTGCTCATTTGTATCACTCATCTTACTCACTCAAGTTCGCATAGGAGAGAGAGAGAAGTTCACACAAGTGAAGGAGAGGAGCTGATTTTGTCTTGGGGTTTTATCTTGTACTTGTGAATTCTATATTGAGGAAGTTTTGTCAAGGTTTTCTCCCTTGTGGTTTCCCTGAGAGAAATATTGTGTTATTTGTGTTCGATGTGTTTGTATTTCTTTCAGAGATTAGATTGTTTAATGTTATTATGCTAAACAAGTGAAAAACTAACACTCTTTACATGGCTTCTTTGTAAGACTAGTAGTGGACAAAAGATTAGAATATCTAGGATTGCAAAAATCACATTATCCCTGGAGTGAGCAAGTTCATACCTTCAAACATTGTTTCTAGTTTTGTCCCTTAGCCATGTTCATTAGGACATGGGTTCAAATTTTATATCAAGAATACCTCACTACCTCAATTTCATGGAATATGGCAACCCTCCCTTGGTCTCTTGAATTTTATTCTTATTGGTTATTAGTCCATGTTGAAAAGCTTCACTTTAATTGGAAGAAACATGATGGCATGTTGTTTAATGCAAAGCCTTCAAGCAATTTCTCATGGTATGACGATGTCTTAACATGTGTCAATCTATTGTTGCAAATTATAGTGCAAGCATAAAAGATTTGCATAGAAATAGAGCATTTATAGGTAGCGCTCAACTTTTTGAAGTGGGGCCCCTTGTACTATGAGTTAGGGGCCAGCTTGCCCACTACGATGCCCATTCGTCATAGTCTCACCACGGTGACAACACGCCTCACCACCAAGAATGCAAGCAACTTAGAAAGCATAGGAAAAGAGGGCATAGATGGCCTCCTACCTTGGAAAAAGCAATTTGCAATTTTCAACTTTAGCCTTGGCCACATCAGAGAACCCCAAACCTCCCAAAGAGGCTAACGATGGATGCGATCAACCCATTGATAATGCTCCCCTAGTGACTTGATGGGGCCCCACCCCAAATGACCATGATGACCGCCCACCCACCATCGATATTCTTGTTTCTTAATGTTTATGTTGAGTTCTATGCATGGTGCTTTTTAGATATTGTAACTATGTTATTTGGACTCAATTTATTGTAATGCCTTATATTTGGGTGTTTTAGCATTAGCCAAATCACACTTGAGTTTTATAGACTTTTGCTATTGCTCGTGGAGGTTGCATCTACAACCCACCTCTTTTGAATTAAAGTTATGTGCATATCGTTCAATTTATAGTTAAGGCAAGCCATGCGAGGCAAGCTAGATCAATGAAATTGAGGCATTGTTATAGCCCCTGCTAAGGTTTGATGCTCACAAGAAGTGGTCATGAGCCCTTACTTATTACTTAGTCAACATTATAAAAAAAATGTATACAATGAGGCCATAAGCCCATACTTACCTAGTAAACTTTATTTTCACATTGTTATATTGTATGTTATGTTTCAAATTTCAGATATGTTGCAAGTTACAAGGAAGAATGAATATTACTTTAAAATTTTGAATGACCTCGAAAAAATTTTAAATTTAAGAAATGCATGTTTTTATATTTATGAGATGTCTACTTTCGTATTTTAGTCGTACTAGAATTTTTATTTACGTCTTTTTTCCGTATCGAATCGTATTCGCATTCATATTCATACTTAAATATTGCTACTATGCTCTATACGTTAGATGCTTGATGTTTAATAATTCATATTTTCTTAATCCACTTGGAGATGCTTAAAGCCTCTAAATAGTATTGGAACATCATTATACTATTGTGTCACAACTATAATCATGTAAAAAAGTTCTTGAGCTTTCTATTAGGGTATTCATAACCATTGACTACAAAACACATTGTGATAAATAATTATTTATTTTCTTATTTAAATTGTATATAATTATTGTTTATTAAATTGTAAATGGCCCATATAGATTGACTTCATGTTAAATGCACAAAATTTTGAATAGAAGCACAAAATTTTAAATAAAAAAATAGTTTTATTTAATTCATGTTAAATGCACAAAATTTTGAATAGAAGCAATGTCCATGAACAAACAATTAGAAATAAATTTCTACCTAATGTCGATTTTGATACCATTGACTTCAGTCTTTTTAAAAGAAATAAAAAAAAAATAGTTTTATTTAATTCATGTTAAATGCACAAAATTTTGAATGGAAGCAATGTCCATGAACAAACAATTAGAAATAAATTTCTACCTAATGTCGATTTTGTTATAGCCCCTGCTAAGGTTTGATCCTCACAAGAAGTGGTCATGAGCCCTTACTTATTACTTAATCAACATTATAAAAAAATGTATACAATGAGGCCATAAGCCCATACTTACCTATTAAACTTTATTTTCACATTGTTATATTGTATGTTATGTTTCAAATTTCAGATATGTTGCAAGTTACAAGGAAGAATGAATATTACTTTAAAATTTTGAATGACCTCGAAAAAATTTTAAATTTAAGAAATGCATGTTTTTATATTTATGAGATGTCTACTTTCGTATTTTAGTCGTACTAGAATTTTTATTTACGTCTTTTTTCCGTATCGAATCGTATTCGCATTCATATTCATACTTAAATATTGCTACTATGCTCTATAGGTTAGATGCTAGATGTTTAATAATTCATATTTTCTTAATCCACTTGGAGATACATAATGCCTCTAAATAGTATTGGAACATCATTATACTATTGTGTCACAACTATAATCATGTAAAAAAGTTCTTGAGCTTTCTATTAGGGTATTCATAACCATTGACTACAAAACACATTGTGATAAATAATTATTTATTTTCTTATTTAAATTGTATATAATTATTGTTTATTAAATTGTAAATGGCCCATATAGATTGACTTCAGTCCTTTTAAAAGAAATAAAAAAAAAATAGTTTTATTTAATTCATGTTAAATGCACAAAATTTTGAATGGAAGCAATGTCCATGAACAAACAATTAGAAATAAATTTCTACCGAATGTCGATTTTGATACCATTGCACAAAGTAGTTCTCATTTAGGTTGTTGTTGATGTTAAGGTGAATGATTAGATTTTTTTATAAAGTTCACTAACAAATGTCATCAAAGTCGCTTCCAAGAATTTTAAAATTCAAATGTATTTTGGCTTTGAATTTTATATAATTGGATCAACAATTGAAAATGCCCTTTAGCTCAATGTTATGGGCTCTATATCAAATTCTTCAACTCGGTTTTTAGGATACCCTTATAATTGCATATTTCTTATACTACTAGAGGTCAATTAAATTCTCTCTTTGGCTTTAGATAGACAATCTTAGAAATCGCATTAGTACAATGATGTTACATTTGAACTTAGGTCAAGCCTATAATATAGCATCATCAAACTTATTTAGAATTTCCTTCCTTTGGTTCATGACCTAATGTTGTTGGTTTGACTTTCATGTTGGACTATTAATCAATTGTGTGCAAACAAAATTTCATATAGACATTCATGGAAACTCACACCATGACCCTGGTTATCGTATAAGATAAGTTCTAAAAAATTAAGACCTTCAAAAAAATTACATAGTAAAAATAATCATCATTAAAGTTTAGCCAAAAAAATTGAAATTCAAACAATCAATTATGTTTTTATTTATGTTTTCATTTGAATTTATTTATTAAAAAAAATCTATAAGTTAGTTATATAGATAGATAAATAGATATATCCCACTAAGTTAGCACATTCGATTCAAACAAGCTATGTCAAAGTAAAGTTTGTCGTGAAGTCTATGACTCTCTAATCAAGGAGATGTTCGAGTTCAATAGTCATGTTGGGTTACTAGCAACAACTGTGGTTGGTTGTTGAGCAACTCTCCATCTAAATATTTCAAGGAAGAGGGGGGATCCCGTGAGGTTAGCTCAATCATTTTGAAGTCATTGTTTCAAGGTGTGTTTGTCAAGAGATCAGAAGTTAAAATTCAAGGGAGTCTTCACGGGTCACTAACAACTCCCATGGCTAGCAATTGATTGTCTTCTAATCAAATATTCTATGGGGTGCTCCACAAAATTAAAAAGTTAAAATTGAAACTATTTTAAGCATTGAAAGTAAATGCAAAAATTGAAATTTTCAAAAATAATCTAATTTAAGAAATAGAAATGGAAACTACACTCATTGGGACAGCAAATTAATAAAATATAGTTGTGAAAAAAAACTACGCTGGATTGTTGTGTAAAGTATACTATTTAAAGGAATGGGGAATGAGCATGGAGTGATTGTATATTTGTTTTTGTTTTGGTTTTACACAACACAAAATGGAAGTCACAACCAACCTACAAGAAAACTTCCAAGCAAAGCAAGAAGAACTTGATCAAACCAAATGAACAAAGCAAGAAGAACTTGATCAAACCAAATGAACAAAGCAAGAAACTAAGTTATAAGTGTTCAAATGTTTTTGCAACTTTGGGTTGGCAAACATTCATCCTACATAGGTCTCAGGGGATTCTAAAGCTAGGAAGCATGCAATGATCAATTCACGAAACTTGACACCAAATCCATTTTTTCATTTTAATGAAGGAAAACAACAATAGCAAATTTGTGTTTAAACCAAGTTATAAACAAATCAATGACTAAAAGACAATAAGTATGTAAATAGTTAATGATTCATTGGTAATCTATTCTATCATTCTATTTATCAATGACTAAAAGACAATATGTATGCAAATAGTTAAAGATTGATAATTAATCTATTCTATCATTCCTTTTATCAATGCCTATCTACTGTTATCTAAGTGAACCAATGAAATGAATCCTTGATAGCCCTATTGGAGAGCTACAAGCATCAATTCAATGGTCGAAAGAAGATTGAGACCCCAAATGAACGATGGTCAAGCAGATCCAAACCATCGTAATGCCTTGGAAACCTCAAAACTTGTTTCGTAACCCTACCAAAACATATCTAAAAAACTGAAAGTGAATGAAATGTAAAATTGTTGCAATTAATCCACTAATCTAGAAACGACTAACAAACTAAGTAAAAGAAACTTGATTTTGGTTGTTGCTTTAAAAGATTCCAAGGAAGAAAGGAAATATGGCTTCTTTCGTACCCCCAATCAATTATTAGGTACAATTTGATTTTGTGAGATTGAAATGAAATTTAAGCCTACCAAAATCAACCAAAAGTTTGTCGTCATAATAAATGAAAACTGGTTAAGGTGGTGAATGCATGTAAGCATCTTCCACAATCTACAACTACGATGCCTATCTAAACGCACAATGGTGGATCAGAAAACAAACAGAGAACTCGAACTTCATAAAGAAAAAAATAACTAACCAAAAGTTTGATAAGTTACAGCAAGGAGAGAAATTGAAGAGATTTAAAAGCCCGACACAAAAGAAGAAAGCAGTCATAAGAGGAATCATGCCAAAGCTAAAACTACGATGCCTATTCAAACAAGTTTCCCTAAATCAAGTCATTGCTATGAGAGAATATAGACTAGGAGGCCCATTGCTAGATAAGAAAAGCATGGAAGAAACACCTAGCAAAGAGATAAAGTATTGTCCCTGCTCGATGTGAGAAATACTGAAAACATGGAAATTAAGTGTCACTTTGTTGCTGCAAATTTGAAAAGAAATTGAAGATAGCATTGCCCTCAACTTCTTTGAATCTAATTCCCCTTCCTTCAAACATTGTTCCCTTAGCTTTGCTACTCTAACTGTTGACAATTCTTGAAAACCCTAATACCTCCTATTTGCCCAATACTTATTTCAAATTGGATGGTGACTCTATGAGAAGATTTCCATAAGTGCACACCATATCTAATTGTCTATCACAATCCAATTATGCCTATCAGAATAGTCAAATCATCTGATAAAGTATTCTTATATCAAGAATATCCTAAATCCAGTTCTGTGGAACTTTAATGGGACTTTTCTAGCTCATTCATTATATTAAACTTTGAAGTAAATATCTTCAAAAACAAAAGAGGTGTGTGTGCACACATATGAATATTGATGGTATTTTAGATATAATGGTATCCAAACAAATACCTTTCACTGAAAAACAGCATCCCAAAGAATAAATAATACCTGCAAAGAAGGTCCTGCTTCACATTCATTTTCCTCGAGGCGATATTCATGCATCACCCAATCACTTCGTTCACCTTGTGGAGCTCGGCCTCTATAGAAAACTAGTGTCTTTTTTATTCCTATTGTGCTTGCCCGAGAGTAAATTTTACGATCCCTTCCTGTGGCTTTCCAATACCCAGCTTCAGTAGCCCTATTAGTGCGTGAACCATTGGGGTACTTCCTATCACGAGGACTAAAGAAATACCACTCCATGTCAGTGCTGGGCAGGAACGATTTCTCTGTAAAATTGCAAAAGATTCAAGCGTGAGCCATTGTGTACTCATTACTGAATTTTACTTGTCACATAATCAGTTCCAGGTACATGTGCAACATCATGTTTCTTCACACCAGCATTTAATTTACAGGGATGATTCATATGCAAAACATGCAAGCTCATTTCAAAGATGAAATGTTATGTACTAATAACTGAGTTTAGTTTGAGGTAAACAGGTGTGAACTATGCAAAGCCAATTTTTTTAACACCAAAATTTAGTTTATAGTAATAATCAGTGTAGAATTGCACAAGGTTCTTTTCAATCACGAGTCATTGTGCACTAACTACTGAATTGCAGTTAGCATGAAAATGTTTGGGAAACTATGCAACATTAAGTCATTATATGTCTTCTTACTAGAATTTTCACACTTCTGCAAACCCAATATCCAATTAACTACTGTTACTGAAAAACTGAACATAACTGTTATGAAAAACTTGATAAGCTGCATCAGTCCACAGTCATTATTACTGGTATATATATTATATGCTACAAAGTTGTGAACTGTTACAGAAAACTTGATAAGCTGAATCAGTCCACAGTAATTATTATTAATTTACATATTCTACACTAGGAAGCTGTGAAAATAATACTTATTCAAAGCTGTACTATAAAATTTCAACCACCAGTGGGAATAAGCAAATCATTCTTTGGAGTAATACTACTGAAGTCTATTTTAATGTATCTAACTGTAAATGCTAAAAGTTAAAGAGCCACTGTGGTGGAATGTTCTATTTTATTTTACTTTAACACAAGCTACGATAATGAAAAAGTTACTGTCTCTACATTTACCAGAATTTACTACTAGAAGCACTAGGAATGTGTAGGCATTTACTATTTACAAAAATTAATTTTGAACATGACTGGCTATAGAAACCTGCAAGGTGTCCAGTTGTGTATGCACTGAAATTTTCATTTAACATAACTAGGTTTGGCAATCTGCAAGCAGTTGGGTCTTTGAATGTCCCCTTCTTGGAACCTACTTAGCAGAGCCACCTGCTCAGATTCAAATTCATCCTCTGGAATATGTTTCATCCTATTGACATTCTATGTAACCAGTTAAAGAAAATGGGGCAGTCATTCAATGTACTTCTATCAGAATTATTTCTAACATAACCACCCAAGGAACTTGATGGAGAAATTCTGTGAGCTACTATCCAAAGACAGATAGGGTAGGATGGTAACAAGAAAGCTGCCAATGATCATAGGCAGTCAACAGGACAGATTATGGCTCCGATCAGTTAGTTGAGGATATATCTGACCTTGAGTTTGAACAAGACATGAATTCAAATAATGAGATTGGCTAGGTCGCAATTTGTCCATCATTATGTGTCTCTGTTGACTGTATGTATACACTTGAGGTATGCATGAAAGGGCCAACTAATTTGGTCATATGTGAGGACTCATGTATCCAATTTAGATGTATGAGGCCTGACATTAATCTGCAACAAGATTGGAATTAATGTGATAAATGATGGGTTGTTCTAATGGAATTATTAAGTTTGATTAGATGAGAATATATATTTAAAGTTAAACAGGTGAGACTGTGCAGAGTCCCACTTTCAAGATTACTTGAACCTTGCCAACTAAGGTAATTTTCGAGTTAATCCATGGACTATGATTTCTGAAAATTCGTTTGATCTAACCATAGGTTGAAATTTAGTTTGAACTCCCCTTGTGTTGGGATTTTCGGAAATTCGGTCTTTATATCTATATCATGTATTTTTGCTGAAGTTTGTTGGAATATTTTAATGTTTATATTTGTACTGCATTTCCATTGAAGGAACCACATGTGTGGCATCCATGTGGGGTAGGTACGGTTGACTTGTGTCCTTGATGGTTTTGTTGAAAACACAATAACCCATATACATACATGGTTGTTTGAATCACCAGAACATTAGATAAGATCACACATTGTATCATTGTTTGAGTCTATGAATATTTTCAGCTCAAGACACCGCACACGATATCGTGGCTTCTCATATGTTGTTGTTCGTTTATAATATGATTTGGGTTAATATTTCATGTGGGTGAATTAATAACACTTCAACAATGTTATGCACACAGTTTTTGACGAGGATAATTAAAGTATCCACATAGAGAACTTGTGGCTCCGATGTATGGATTGGGGAAGGCATATGTTGCCCAAAGTGTTTTCAGCACCTGCAAAATTGATTTGTGGGAGGTTAAGGATCTGGAAGGGAACGATGAAGGTGTTGCGGATCGGCAAGGCATCTGCAATGTCATTTGTGGACGGCCAATAGTAAATCTGCAATGAAGTATTGTGATTGAAGAAATCACCCGCAATGGAAGGCTTCCGGACTGCAAGTATTGTGCTCAACTTCCGTTTCTCCCAGTGTCAATATCAATTATGGAGGCACAGTGCCTACTTGAGACTGTTCTAGTAAGGAAACTGTAAATAACGCGTACATGTATAATGGGAAAGTTGAGCCTTTGTGACAGATAGAAGGTTTTGGTGAGATCTGCCACAAAGCCTTTACATTCCTTTTATACATGTATGACTCATTTACAGTTTTGTTACAAAAATTGTCACAAGTAGCGGTACACCATCATAACTAATACAGACATTGGGGATAATGGAAATTCAACATAACTCTTCCGTTTCCAATAGCAGCCGCAAGGGGGTAGTGAACAGCTTACATCAAAGTTCCAACGAAAAACTTTATTGCAGATTTACTATTGACCTGCATCCACAGATGCCTTGGCAATACCCAAAGCACCTTCATGTGTACCTGTTCCTTGTGGATTCTCAACCTCCCACAAAGCAATTTCGAGGAAGCTGAAGACTTGTGAATAACGTATGCCTGCCACAATCTAATACAGTACTTCAATAACATCGCCTGTGTTCTTATGACCTCCTCGTTCCTATAACCTACAGCTACATCCCCTGTTCCTATAACCTACAGTTACATCCCCTGTTCCTAACATCTACAGTTACTAGGGTTTAAGTTAGTGAGTGAAATCCATTAACAAGTAGGCTACTAATGAAATCTACTTTAACATGACCTGTGAAAATGAATCAGAAAGGCATCCATAGACCATCGTTATAGTAAACCCCATTCAACTTACCAGTCTACCATACGGTAAACCCCACTTATGGGTCAAAAAGCAGGTCAGAAATTTCGTTAAAGAAGCCTTGAGAACTAATCCCTAGGAGAAATTACATCAAAAACATACTCGACTGACCACTATTTAGCGAGATCACATGAATCTGTCAGTCCGAAAAAGGAAATTGAAGTTACCAGGCAAATCCCAGGGTTCGCATTTGTAAAGGTCGACCTCGGTAATAACCTCGAGCTCTGCTGCTTTGAGGCCATGACTGAGCTTTCCCTTGAGATAGCAGGAGATAAGTTCCTCGTCCGTGGGATGGAACCTGAAACCCGGAGGTAACGCAAATGTTCCCATGGACAAGGAAAGGGATGTCGATAATCCCCTCTACCAAATATTAAACTGTCTATCAAGTCTTGCAGGTGGAATCAAATTCCAACTCCTCAAATTCCAACCAGGGCTCTGCTCTCATCTTCTTTCTCCTCTTCTGTCCAGGGTTCGAAAATATCTGTCCAGGATCCAATAATACCTCTGCCCACCAACTATTTGTATGTGTCTCCGCCTACCCCAACCGACATACGATGACGGATACGTAAAGCATCCGTATTTGTAGAATAATAAAGGCCGATGAAATCTCAGCCATGTATGTATCCACACCTGTTGCTCTTCGTGTCGCGCTTCTACTGAACCAAGTTGGGATATGTTGACGAAAGCTTCCCGCCAACAGAACCGTTGTTTGCATTCTACATTTTACAACTAGCAATAATTTTTTTTACTCTATTTTAAAACATTTTATATCTTTTTTAATTCCAAAAACACCTCTTAGTTTTTTAATTGCAACAACACCTCTCAGTATAACAATTAGCTTACGGCTTTTATTTTACATCTTTCTTTAATTAGTTATATTTGTTACTCATCTCCGCCCGGTTTTGTTGGTGTCTTTTTAATTAATTTTGGTCTAAATCTGGTTTGAAAATTGTAATTTAAGTAATGCTGTGATTTCAGCAATCACGATGAGTGATCTTAGACTAAATGCCTGATTTTAAAACTATCCAGATCATTAAAATCACAATTTAAGCAACGGAAATTGCTACTTGGACAATTCTTGATCTCGACTCGGTTGTTTTAGTTGTTCCTTATATTGCTCCCTCATCTCACTCATATCCTTAAAGATGTTCTTTAAAAAAGAGAGTTGTCAATAAATATATATATATATATATAAACTTACAAAATTTATATTATTTTGATGAAAATTTACAATTCACTCAATTATATTTATTGTGTTTTAATCGAATACAAAATAGATGTAAATGTTTGTATGCAAATTGTTAATGTGAACTATTTGTTACTACAAATTTACATAACAAAATTTATATGAAAACGAAAAGAGAAGCCTCTATATCACAAAGTCACTTGAAAAAGTATTAATTGGAGTTATTTTTATGGTTGGGATTATCCAACAAAGTACTAACATGGGACAATTGTAAGAAGAGGACATACTAAAATCATGGAAGGTGTAATCGTATGTAAAAAAAAGTGCATTGCCCTTGCATAAAAGAAGGTTGGTGTGATGCTATGAAAGTAATATATGGGAAAGGAAAAATGAAAATGGGAGATGATTTTTTAATGTTTTGAAGGAATCTATAAGGACAAACTAGTGTCATAACAGAAGTCATTGCCTCATATTGTTGTTGATCTCTATGGTTGGCAAGAATGAAATGATCTTCCAAAATAAGGAGATTCTCCAATACAGGTCAAACATCAAATTTGATATGCTTAAGTAGGAATACGGAAACCTAAAAAGACAAAAGAGCCTTGTAATTATGAAATCAATTGATATTGACAAAACAAAGACTTGGAGATATTTGAAGGAGCTTACTAAGGGACTCCAAAGGTTTGTGGAGCGAGGGAGTCATTTTATACTTAAGATAATATCATTGCATATCTTTTAAATCAGTGATTAAAAAAGAATTAATAATAAGGTTAAATTGTATGCTCTATCGTTGTTGTTAAAAATTGTTTAAAAAGAAGTTTCAGTAATGTTCACATATTGTTGGACTCCAAACTCATTATGAAATGGGAAAATATAAGATAGAAAACTTATTACTACTCCCGAACATGGATAGAGTCAGAAAAATAAAGATTCAATTTGTAAATGTTTTCTTATTACATGTATTTAAAGATTGGGATAAAAAAGCAAGTGAACTCTCCAAACACACTCTAGAGGGCATGCCACTAAAAAGGGTGACAACATTCACTCTTAGCCACGGTCCTTACCCTTTTTAAATGAGAAAGGTAGATGAAACCTTCCAACATGTAAGAAGTGTTTAAATGTATATATATGTCATTGGTAACTACCTCATGAAATGTTTCAAAGATTTTTGTTTTTTATTTAAGCTTAGCATCCTAAAGTTATGAGTCATTGGAATGGAAATCTATAAAAAGGTTTTTTTAATTGATGCCATTTTTATAAGATACCTAGTCCTCTAAGAGTATCAAAAGGATTTTTTTATATATTATTTTATTTCTCCTTGTCATATTGAATATATGCTTCTACCTTTTGGAAAAGTCATTTGAATAAGCAATAATCAAAGCCTCCAATTTAGAGGCTCATTGTGATGTTCATGGATGTCATCGATGCTTCACAAATCTTTGTAAGTTTCAAGATACTCATAATTCAATTTTGTTGATAAGGGGGAGGACTCAAAATTTGCTAGGTAGTAATTTACATTGGATAGATAGAAAAATAGATATCTATATATTTTATTAAACCATCCATAACTAAATGTTTACATTTTTTCTAGAGAACATATCTAAGGGAAACTCTTGGTCACTTCTCCCAATTTTGAAGATAGTATATAGGGTAAACCTTACAACAATATACTCATTATGATCTCAACATGTCACCAACGAAAAATAGAACTTGGATGGGGAGGATAACACTCCATCCCACAACCACTCTACCTAGACCCAATTTACAAAGACTAAATGTCTGTATAGGAAAAAATAGTGTACATTTTTTGCAACATTTTCCAAGAAAGTGTTGTAACGATAAATGATAATGTAATAGCAAGATCCAAATCATGGACTTAGTTTACTATAGTAGAATAGGTCACTTTCACTCTGCATCAAGCATTCATTGTCTCATAAACTCTACTCTCAACTTCCCAATTAATCCTCGTAAAATGTCAATTCCTAATAATCCTTATGAAATGTTGGTCGCCTCTAATCTTGGTCTTGTGTTCTCCAACTTGCCCATTAAAACACGAACCATTGTAAAGATTATGTGAAGAGGCAAAGATTGAATAATGTAACTTATTGGTGATTTGTAAATATTATGTGAAGAGGCAAAGATTGAATAATGTAACTTATTGGTGATTTGTAAAGATTATGTGAAGAGGCAAAGATTGAATAATGTAACTTATTGGTGATTTCTTTGTTCAATTGATGGATAAATAAAAGAATGAATAGATAATCTTATTGTAGGGATCATATCTTGGGAAGAGGAAAGACTTCACCTATCAAAACCTATGGGTGAATGCAATATGTATCTTTAAGAAAATAAAGTAAATACAATTTAAGGTATTGCTAATTTTTATACTTGTTTGAAAATGTGAAACTTGGAAACCATAAGCGAAATAAAATTACCATTTGTCACTCAAGTTTATTAATTCTAGGTGGATAAGCTTGGCCTTCTAGATTTTTCAAGCAATGGTATTGTTCTAATTCCTCATACTGTCCTCTCAATGTAAAAAAGAAAATGAAAAAAAAAATTGTATGATAATGAATTAAAAGCAAATATGTTTAAAGTGTTTCATTGAACTTATTATGTGTGTTGCTCCACATTTTCAAACTTGAAGAATGTAAAGCACTGAGACAGATAGAGTTAGGTTTTTTAGAGTTTTATTGAAAACAACAGCAGAGCCAGTATCAATTTTAGTTTATAACATAACCATGGTTTAGATATATCATCAACATAGATCCATATTAAATCTGGATCTACCAAGTAACGAGAGTAACGAGAGGGATCAAATTTCTTCAAGTGTAAAATGTGTTCTATAAACTTTAAAATTGAGTTGACATATGTTATCCAAAAGTTCTATTTATTTTCATTTAATTTTTGTGTGTTATCACAACATCTCCCCCATACTAAACTATAAATCATCTTACTAATCTCAATGCAATTTAGATATATCTTAATTTTTAATCTCTAAATATTGAATCTAGTAAATATTTGAATAGATCTATTCAAAGCTAAAAGAGCGTTACATTGACAAGGTGGCATAGCATGCCATTAAAATAGATATAATCCAAAAGATTGTAGGCATTAATACTATTTATATAATAAATAAAAATTATGAAGACCGTGGCATATCAAACCATCATAAGAAGTAGCAATCAAATTATTTTTTAAATTGGCCATCTTGGACCAGTGGTGCGGCAAAATACAAAATTTGAAGACTGTTTTCACAGATCTCTCTTTCTCTCACATATATAGGACCCACAATAAGCTAGCATATCAATTGTCAAAGAAAGTTGTGGGTCTCTGGAAGGGATCCTTTTCTTTGAGGAGTTTCATGACTTTTCAAAGGTTGATGAGGGCTCATTTTTCATTTTCTAGATGTCTGGCAGGCTCTTTTTTTGTTTCGTGCGTTATCAGTCTTTTTGGTCCTTGTGGGTCGTTTTCTGCCTTGCACAGAAGGCCTTGTGGGTCTATTGTTCTTTATGGGCTTATTATGAAAGAAACCATCTTTTGGATTGTCTTGATGCCTCTAACATAAGAACATTTCAGTTCCTTTTTTTTATTTCTGGACAGTGTTCGTTCTAAGGGTTTGTTTTTTTATTTTTTTCTACCTCTAGTCACATTAGAGAGTTTTAGATACGCTCCTTCTATTGTATTTGGTGGTTGGGTTCCTGCATTGGAGTTTTGAGGGAAAAAATACTTTCTCGATTTGGAGAAAATACTTTCTCGATTTTTGTAAACATAACTTTGATTTTTTCAATCTTAAAAAAATATTATTTTTTAAATTGCAAGTACAAAGTATGGTTCAAAAAATTATAAATAATGTTTTTAAGGGATAGTCAAACTATGTTTGACCAATGGAACCTGCAACAAAATATATTGATATTAATAATTTGGCAACTTAATCAACTATGTACAATGCGACTTAATTTTAGTTGGTTCGCCAAGAAGCGAGGATTGAATTGAATGCATGTGACAATGACACCAAACTTTGCTTAACATGGCGGTGAGAGTTTGGTTAATTGAGTTGAAAATAGATAAGAATTTAATAAAACCAAGTGGCATTAAATTAAAATATTTCCTTTATTGTTTAAAGGTAACCCATGTGATTTACGTCATAAATACATCCATATCCTTTAGGTCTTATCCTTCGGTAACCCAGGTGATTACTCGAGGTGGAAGAGTATTTTTTTGTGTTAATAGCTCCACGTCATTTTTATCCTAACTCCGGGTCTAGGAGATCCGTACTTCACGTGCGTTTGGAGATTGTGAAATTCAAGGTTGTAATTTTTTATTATTATTACAAATATATAGGAGTTGATGATGCACATTAAACATATTACATAGAATAGCAGGAATAATGCCATTAAACACTTGGTCATCCTTGAACATTTTCTTCAAGATTCGGGATCAAAAAAGGAAAGAAGGATTACAATAGAGTTCATTAATAGATCGAGATTGTTGGTCTTATTTTGATGGGGCATTACAAGAGATGTTAGTATAGGAGGAGTTGGAGGCATTATATATTTTTTTGACACAGTGGATAAAGTTCGTAGCTCGCCTAGGGAGGAGTACAAATAACCATGTAGAGATGTTGGCATTAAAACTAGTTATGATTGAGACCCTCTCCAAGGGAGTGAAAAAGATTTAAGTATTTGGGAATTCTATGTTAGTGATAGAGTGGATGAGGTATAAGAGAGCACCCAAAAATAGTGTGTTGAAGCCATTATTTGAGGAGCTCTCTAGGTTGGTTGATTCCTTTCAAGATATAAAATATCAACATTTTTTTAGAGTAAGGAACAATTTGGCAGATCGCCTTTTTAAGGAAGGGCTTCAGGTCGGAGAGGGTTTATGTAAAAATGGGATAAGACTAATGATACAATTAGTGAGCATGATCTCGGTCCACATCCTGGATGAATGGTCCATGTCTTCAATGAAAGGAGCATCTATAGGTCTCTTGGAAGCATTGGTTTTAATGATACATCTGCCTTGGAGTTTTAGACTCTAAATATCTTTCTTTTTGAAACATTTTTTGTTGTTGTTGTTAAACTTTGCTATTTTGAATGTTGTTTTGGACTAAAAATGAAAAGTTTAT
The DNA here is from genome assembly GCA_027924585.1 of Larix kaempferi. NCBI lineage: Eukaryota > Viridiplantae > Streptophyta > Pinopsida > Pinales > Pinaceae > Larix > Larix kaempferi. Next base: position 16,540,272 of record BSBM01000362.1, read on the forward strand.
AGTTAGACTTTTTTTGTGATGGAATATGGTTTTAATAGACCAATTTATTAGTTTCTATTGTTGAAACTAGATGTAAAAATGAAGGAAATATCTTGTGTAATGGCCTCATAGGCCCATGAACAATGTGGTTCATTTCAATATAATGAATTGCGAAAAAAATTACATAGAAAAAAACAGAGAATAATGACTTTTCATTTTAGTGGATATTTTATTTGTCACTTTCTCTATCTATTTATCTATATCACTCCATGCAGGTTTTTAAACTTAGTAAACTCGTGAATTTATATATTTCTCTAATATTCTAATATTTGAAAATAATTATGAGAGTATTTGAAGGCAATGGAGAAATGTGTCAAACATGAATAATAAATAGATAAATTAAAATTAAAATTATTAACTAGCATACCCCCAAAACGGGGAAATGAAACGCCGAGAAGAATTTCAATATGTTGTAAAATGAGAGAAAGTTGTGTGTACTTAGACAATATAATTTTGTGTGTTTGAAAGCAAGTCTAGCTAATATATGGTAGGGATTGTAGTCGATGAATTGAAAGGAAAACTATGTCGTAAGTACTAATAAGCAATAAATAGAAACCAATGTAATTGATGGCAAATAAATTAATTTGTCATACCAAAATGAAGGCCTAGTAAAATAAATATATTTGGTATTTTCATTTGGTAGGGGGAGTGCAGGGATTGAGGATTGCAATTTTAAGTGTGAAAGGGACAGAGAATGAAGGAATGCCTCTTGCTTTTTCCGAAGTGAGAGATATGAAGTGTTTTTCATCTTTGCATAGCATTTTAAGGAGAACGATGGTGTAATTCGAATCGGACTTCTAATGTTGTAGTACGTGGCATTCACTGTGAAGGTCAACGCATACGTTCTTTGTTACCAATGTCAATGGTTGACCTTGTTAATGTCAATCATTGGGATTTATGGATAGTCAATGCCCAAGCCATCTTTAGGGGGGTTTGTTTCTTATTACTTTTATTTATGGGTGGAATTGGTATGTGCTTTGGTTGAGATTGGTCCCATGGAGGCCCAATGTAACTATCAAATGCCACGACAACATAGGTTGGTAACTTAAGAGGGGTAGATCCAGGTGTGTATACAATTTGCATGACCAATCCAAGTGCAACATTTACTAATCCTAATGAAACGCCGAGAAAAACTTCAATATGTTGTAAAATGAGAGAAAGTTGTATGTATATAGACAATATAAATTTATGTGTTTGAAAAGAAGTCTAGCTAATTTATGGTAGGGATAATAGCCTGTGTAATTGAAAGGAAAACTCGTTTGGAAGTACTAATAAGCAATAAATAGAAATTCATTTAATCGACGACAAGTAAAATGAAATGTACATTAATTTGGCATATGAGAAAGTATACATATGTGAGTAAAACAATAAGGGGCTAGGTAGTGATCAAGTTTGAGCGGGGACACGATACATTTACTTGTATCCCTGCTTCCGTGATGCATTCTGAACACTCGTGGGTGCTTTAAGACAACTTCTTAGAAGGTATACCTATAAGGTGTTCTGCAACATCCTGGAATGCAACTACATTGATTTTGTTTGTTTGGTCTTCAACGATGAATTGGAAAATGTCCTTGTATTCACATTCATAGACACGTTGGTTGCACCTTTGGAAATTCTAGACAACATCCTCAATAGGTGTGAGTTTTTTTTGCAATTCAATAGTTGTCTTGATTAAAATGTATGTAGCTTCTGGCCCTAAACCAATTCCTTCATTTTTAATGTTAGATAATTTCTTTCATATAGAAGGATGACCTTTTGAAGCACCATGTGTAGATAATGAGTGGGATTGGAGGCATGTTTCTCATTTCTCAAACCATATTCACAAATCTTTAGTTTCTTTGAGATCAATATTGATGTAAAATTGGGATGAGAAGGATGATTGCAGGGATTGTATTATCGATGGCAACCTTATGTGAGTAGCATGTCATCGCTGCCAGGAAAATAATCATTTTAAGTTTCTTATATTTGGCAAAACAAGGATAATATCAAGGATCAACACTATCTTCACCCGTAGCATGCAATGAAAAATTTACAAGTGAATTAAGAATTAAGTTTATTTAATGATTTTTTTTGGATAATAATTCTTGCACTTGTTTCATAAGGTAGGTTCAAGTACAATGAAAGGATAGATATGTTTGTTTTGTTGAGTTAGACATGGATAGTATAATATAATCCTTAACAAGATTGAGTATAATGTTAAATGCACGTTTGTTTCAGTATTAAATACTATTAGTACTTGAGGCTACTTCTAAGTCTCACGTGTCTTTTATTTGAACTAATGAAGATGTGCATATTTTCTTCAATTTTGAATGTGAGGTGTCTCTTAATATACAAGACAAAATATTGGTGATGAATTAAGGGTTTCTTTTTATTTTGAAATGATGTTTCACAATGATTATTAGATTTTGTTCAAATTAAAAACAATTTTTGATATTTTACAAAAGCTTAAATGTATCAAAATGTACAAGGCATGCACAACACAAACTAACCCTATACAACTATCAAGCTATCTTAAATACAATGGCGTTACCAAGGAGGAAAAGGGATTCCATTCTGATGATGTTATTGTATGTTCCATAACTAAGCAATAGAAAAGGAGTGGATATTAGAGCATGACATATGAAGTAGGAGATTTTGTAGTAGTTGAGCAGACCATAATGTCAAAAGTGACTTCGTAGTGAATAACACTTGTTTTATATTTGCGTGCAACATAGTACTCACAATAAAATTTACAAAATTACTTAAAACTCGTACCTTTCTCTCATTTTACATTCATTGCAAGTGTTGAAGTACTCTCATATTCAAGTACGAACTTCATATAGTATATTGCAAGTGTTCCTTCACTTATAAAAAAAGTTACTATACTTCCCAAGTAAGTGTAAACGAACTTGTCATATATACTATGAATTTACTGAGCTGATAGGTAAACGAACTTGTCATATATAAAAGGTTTACCGAACTTAAATTCTATGCACTCAAGTCTAAAGTTTACAACATATAGTATGATACTTGTAAGTTTATAGTATCACGAATACAAGTATGAGAATATAGTAAAGGACTTATCATCAATTCTCGAAGTGCTTAAGTTCTCCAATTCATGTGATGTCGGTAAGATATGTTATATCCATGAAACAACCGGCGTTTCTTTTAATCCCTTCTCGGGGGAAAATAAACTTTTGGTAAATAATAGGAATCACATCTATGATCTAGATCTATTGTTTTTAGTGTAAATTTTGAGCATAGGTATTTTCTCTTAGTGCATAATAGCATAATCTCCATCTATGATTTAGCACAACTTATACATAAAGCACTTTAAAATCACGATCATAACTGAATGCCATGTGCAAAGAGTATTTGCAATGAAAATTATGATATAGAGGGAACTTGTTACTTACATCTTTGTTGGATGTGGAAGAAAGATGCCCACATGCACATTATTTTAGATGGTAAAATGTTGCTAAAAATGGTTGGTACTTAAATGATGAATATTTGAAATTTAAGAGATGCAACCATCTTAAGTGAGAGATTTGAGAGAGAAATTACAAGTGAAACCTTATAAAAACACACTTGCATGTTGGATATTTGAAATCATAGAAACACAACCATCTTAAGTGAGATTTGATAATAAATAATTAAGAAGTGAAACTTCACAAGGGTGATGGTTTTTATACAAGAACACAATCATACAACCTTACTTTTTTATAGTTTTTTCTTTTATAAAGCAATTAGGGAAAAAGGCTATGGCCAACTAAAAATGATTGATCTCTAAGATTTTCCAAATATGTTAAAGTTCAATAAGTAGGATAAACATCCTAACCCCCAATTGCCACCGCCACAATAACATATGTTTCAAAAGTTTCAACAAACCTATATGAAGAAATACACATATTTTCTTCATTCAAATAAAAAGTATTTAAGAGATTCTAATACCATCTATTTTCTTTATTATGTCCCCGAAGGGGATCATCTATGGATTGACATAACCCTATTAATCTCAGTCCTACTTCGTTTTAATTTTTTTTATTTCTAAGGTTTTACATAGTTACAATTTTATTTATTAAATTAGTTTCTATAAAAACCTATTTATCTTAAATATAATTGGTTCTGACACAGTGACGTAACTCTTCAAAATTAGTGCCCCAAGAGGGGGTGGCCCAATATCGTCAGCATTTTACAGTACATGTGCATTGTGCAGAACAATGTTTCAGTCGATGTGCATTGTGCAGAGAGCCTACACTACATTTTTTCAATCGATGCACTTCATTCAGCCAACGTGGCAATCTGCATTACCTGCATACAATGAATGGAAGACCAACAGTTAAAATGCTGCAATACACCCAAAGGAAGATCTCAGTCTTCATGACCGAGGAATTTAATTGTTGAAAGACTTTCAAAATAAAAAGGAACTGAGAGAAAGTTACTTCGGACGGGTTCATGAATGAAGGTCTTGGGTAAAGCTTAGACTATAGTAAGTAAAAATCCAGTTTTTTGGGCAAATTTTTAAGTTGGGTTTTTCGTGATTGTGATTGCTGCAATGCACAATGATGCTCGCCTAGGTTCTGTTCCCAGGACCTGGTGGCGTCGGGCTTTAAAGCCTGGGTCCTTCTCCTCTGTAAGTTTTCGCATGAATGTCAACTCAAGGTAGAGAAAGAGACGCGTAGGTTGTCATGCAAAGGACTTTCCGCGTGAATGTGAACTCAAGGCATAGAAAGAGACGCGTAGGTGGTCATGCAAAGGACTGTGCATTTATAAGTCCGAACTTGATGATGTAGAGTTACTATTAAGTTTAGAGAGGAGCTCTGCTCCATGAGGGTTTGGGAGCTGAATTCTAACTCTTATAACGCTGGTTTGCTCAGCCTTTAGCTTGGTTCTGGTCACTTATCTACAGTAGGCATTTACCCTTCTATTATATTATTTCCATTTTGATGATGGTGGTAAAGTTTTTCCCGGGTTTACTCACAGTATTTTCTGCATGTCGAGGTAATTACTTTTCCAGGTTTGATGCTATGCACTACATTGACTTATGTTCAAATTAAAATTAATATTCAGGCTGCATTGTAAATATTTATTTGTATAAGTTTTTAACCCAGTGGTGTTTACTCGCAGATGTAACAGAGTAACAGAGCGTAGGGGTTTTAGGAGTTGGTTTATGCAAAAGGCATGGTGAAGAAAAATGCATAGCGCTTCCATCTGGGTAAGATCATAGCCTATAGGCTTCCTTCCCCATGCGAGCTTGAATGCGAAATATACTCTAGCACATTCGTGCTATGACATACCTCTGGTTTTGGCTACAATTGCTCTATTACACTAGTTTGTTACGGCTATTATGCCCATAAATGTAATTAAGGTTTATATGAACAGGGTTTTACATTTCCTCTTAATTTATTTTGAAGAGCATGTGCCTTCGTACCTACTCTATTGGTATTAACCTCAACCCCCATTTGCCTACTGTTTGTATTGTTTTGTTGAGTGGGACTGCCCAACGCCGAACTCCCTAAATAATTAATATATGAAAAGTTCTATGTTTCTTCTGTAATATATTGGTCGTGTATCTTGTTAGTGGGCCGGCAGACATGATGGAGTGAATGAACTACTTATTGTAAATATACCCATTGTTTTGTGCTTCATTGTTTTCTGTTCAGAGTGGTATATGCTATTCCTTCGTTTCTTGTTAAATGATTTAACCCAATCTTGAGGGATCCCGACACATTTGTACTCCATCTGTACTTTATGAAGGTATATGTATACATCGTGAATGTTATATCAACATCATGTTATATTTTTAGAGTATTTGAAGTATATTATATATCCAAATGAACAGGTGGAAACCTCTAGGGTTCGTCCCTGGGTGATAGCATATTAAGCACTTTTATTTTCTTACTGGGTACTCTATATCTCATTTAAGTTTTGTGGAAGGGTTTTGAACCGTTATAAATATTTAGTGAAAAAATTGTAATGCATTTGCAGTTACTGAAATGCATTTGATATTGTAATATTTAATGAAAATATTGTAATGCATTTGAACTGAGTGGGTATAAAGGTGCAACACATTTGATATATACAAATTTAAAGAGATTCCTAATTTCTACTATGTTCTATTAATTTTGAAACATGTCAGTTAAACTGTTAAACATCGACCGGAAGCACACCTTTCAGATCCTGCACTTGATTGTATAGTTGTCGATTTTCCTCTAGAACTTTGTGGTAGCCTGCTGCAGCCTGTGCTAGTCCACGCGAATGCTTTCCTGTGCATAAAAGAGATACAGTCATAGAAATGTAGAAAAACACAGTTCAAAGCATACAAACTTGTGTAAAGCTTCCCAAGATTGTACAATTGTTTATTTCATTCCATTTGCATCAACTGAACACCTTCCTTCATCTTATGTAGCATTCATTTCAGTTCCTTCCAATTTTACGAAAGAATGAGAATAATCCCTATGGTTGGTTGAATCACAATCTAACACTCTTGAGATTTTAAAAACGTACTCCAATTCCCCTTTGCTAGAGCTTGAAACTTGTTTGCAGATTGGTAGTAGTTTTTTCATGCTCATCTACATCACTTGACATAAAAGCAGTCCTCATGCTGTACTTGTAAGAGATGTCTATTTCAGTAAACACCAGCCATCGCTTCGGGAAAACACCCCACGTAATACTATGGATTATGTGCATATGTTGCACTGAATGGCGTTTAACACAAAGGACAATGCTTGAACATTTGGCCCTTCCATGTGCTTTGCATGCAATTGAAGGATAGAACTTGTTATAGGCAAACATGAAGTATAGATTTTGATAAAAAATAGTAAACGAGTTGCTTATCATATTTTATCGCAAGCCATTTTTATTTTTTAAATCTTTATCCTTAAAAAAAATTGTAAAATACAAATTGAGATTAATATTTCATTCATTTCCTCAAGTATACAACATAGATAATAATATGTAAATGAGAATTACAAAACAATCTCAAATTCTACAATATAGATCAGAATTACAAAAACAAGCTTTGAGTGTTTAACACTACAGGGTCTCTAAAAAAATCCCTTGACCACCGAGATTACATTAATAAACAACACTCAAGCTTGGAGTTATTCAAGACCTGTTATGGCTTGTCAGTGGTATAAGCTTGGAGTTATTCAAGACCTGTTATGGCTTGTCAGTGGTATAAGAGCTACGGTGTTTTAAATAAGTTCAATCATTTCCCTGAGATCTGAACATTTGTCCATAAGGGCCTGTCCATAAGGTGAGTTGTTGGTCTTGAAAGCACCTCTCCATTCTGTCGTTGCTTGGCATTCTCCAAATATCTTAATCTTGTAAGTAGTCGGTAATGTATTTAGAGCAGCCTTTATTATTTAACCATCATGTTAATTTGAATATGTGAGATTGACTTTCAAATAGCAATGGAGAAGATGTGCTTCTTCTTGTCACAAATAGTAAAATTTAGATGTTAAAATCGGAAAAATATTTTAAAAACGATTTAAAGAATTTTGTTGAAAGGAGAAATATTGGATTCTTGACCTGTAATAAATGACCCACCAACCAACACTTGTGAATATTAGCTCCTCATCTATACATGCCACTAAACACTCAGCCGCAAATTCATAGCTTTCTTTGTTTTGTTGTTGCAGATTTCTCATATTTCATTTTCTTAAAGGGAAGAAGGGCATTATTATGCTAATTACTTTTCCCTCGATTCTCTCGTGCTTGTGGTGTGGAGTAGAGTAGATGGCTAGATGCAACCATAAGAATATTGATACCCTTTGCTTCACTTCACTTTGTTTTCCTTTTGGAAAGGAAGAGAAGGAACTTATCAAGATCTTCTACAAGTGAACACTGTTATTTTGTGTGAAACATTACTAAGGTTAATAACTTTAATAATGGATTTTATAGGATGATGCATGCAAGCGTTTTTAAGAAATATCAATCTCTGCTTATTTAGTAAAAAGAAGTTGATGATTTGGCTCTTTAGCCATTAATTTATACTTAGTTTTAGAAACTATCTTATTTATCTGTTTTTTTAGTTTAAAAATATATATTTAATAAAATGTAATCAAAATTTTAATTATTATTATTGATAAATTTTGTAATCAACTACATTATTATGATTTATTGTATTAATTTAATTAATTTAATTTTAATATAAACAATTAAGTTTATTAATATTTAAATCATAAAATCTTATGAATTTTTTTATTAAATTATATTTAATTTCATTTATTTTTTATTAAAAAATTTCATGTTTATTTGAAATCAATATCATTTTCATTTTAAATTAAAATATTAGTGTTACTCTATGTGTGTTTTCTTTATTACAACCATAGATTCATCTTAAAAGGGTATCTCTTTCATAGGTGCAAATCTCTTTTTAAACTGAAAATGTTGAGGAAGAGTTTGAGTCGACATGTTTTTTTATAATATTTTATTATTTTTAATAAAGGACAACTATCAACTATAGGATGAGCACGAAAGGAGTTACACATCCCCCCTAATAAACTATAAAATTGGCTTCTTCCAGATAATAATATATGACAGTATATACAATTTCAAATTCAATATTAACTTGTTTAATATAGAACTCTGATTTTCTTCTCTCAAAAAAAAATCTATTCACATTCAAAGTCCCAAAGGAAACCAGATGAAGAATACATATCTTAAATAAAAATTCAAACATCTGCTAATCGTAAGGAACAAGAATTGGATTTTTTTTTTTTTTTTTAATTTTAATATTTAAATTCAATCCTTTGACGAGTTACTAGTCAAATTTGACCCTCTGCACAAAAGTGTCTTGTTCACTTCGATTTTAGATTACTTTAACGGTTAAAAAAGCTCTTAAATTACATTTCTTTTAAATTACTTTAATGGTTTAAAAACTCTTAAATTACATTTTTATTTATTTGTTTAGATATGATTCTTTTAAGGAAAAATATAGTTATAGACAAGACGGAAGATTATAATTGCTTGATTTTCTTTTGATCTTGAATTAAGGTTTATAAGTATTTTTCATTGGTTACAAATTCTATTTGTAATTAAATTTTAATAGTTAAAGACATGAATTTTATTTTTGAACATCTAAATTGATTGAAATTAAGTATTAATTAAAATTAAAAACATTAATTTTTTTTTTCAAATTTGATATTTCAATTTTATTTTTTAAATGATAATATAATATAATTCACATCAAAACCTAAGTTTATTGAAATTGAGTATCAATTTATTAAAATTAAAGATATCAATTTTATTTTTTTCAAATTTGATATTCCAATTTTATTTTTCAAATAATAATATAATAATTTATGAGATGAGAAAGTAATAGTTGATCATTAAAAAATTAAAACAATTAAATTTAATTAATGTTATCCACATGGTTTAGATGGGAAATTTAAAGAGGTGACTTAAGAGTGGAATAATTATTTAAGAAATTGTCCTTTTGTCATTGTTTTTTAAACATAGTTTTGATTAAAATTTAGTTGTTGAAATGGTAATAATAACATAACTACAACTTCATCAACTCTATACCATATCTCAAATTACTAATTAAAATTAAAATAAAATCTAATTCTATATTAAAAGATACTTTAAATACTTAAAAATTTGCATCAATTATTTTATAATCTCTTTATACTTAATAATTATTTACTAAAATAAATCTATGCTAATATATCTCCACATTGTTCAATTGATATTGACATGTTCAACACTATCTTATATTTTGATAACACCGCACTTCCTAACAATATTATGAGAATAGGTATATAACATAACAGTAGTAATGTGTTCACATTAACTTTAAGTGAGAAGTACGTTTTTTTAGTTGACCATGTAAAGTACATTTTAAGAAAGATGTGGGCGTAGTCCAACCTCATATTGGACATTTTGACAATGTATAATACATTTCAAAAAAGATGGTTTGTTACAATGTCTCTATGTTTCAATAGTTCTTGCTAATGGGATTGAAGGATATGTCTCTTGCCTTTGCTTCTGCAATGTCGAAATTGCTCCCACCCTTATATTTGTCATGGCATAGGCTTTAGGGTGAGTACTTGCACTTCTAACTCATTGATTCTACTTAGCGTGTCGTAAGATTGAATGGAGTTGTTGACGTTCTTTGCATATAAATATTGCAACTACATAGAATGTGAAGTTTCTCAAATTTGTTTGGTCAATTAAGATGAATGTAGTGGGTTTTCCATGAATTTCTTTCATCAACAAACTGAAATGGAAAAAACAAATCCTTTTCTCAAATCTTTTGTCTTTTTGAACTTTCTTCTTTGAATCACTAGACATAATTTTTTTATTTACAATAGCACTCCTTTGTACTCGAACACCATCTCTTTTCTCCCTTTTCAAGCAACAAAATATATTGGATATATATAAATCCATTTTAATTTTATTTATTAAAAATATGAGCTATAATACTAAAGTTGATAAAATATTTTATTAAAATTGATTTAAATCAATTTGATCTTATATCACATGTGTTAAATTTCCTCGATAAATGGATCAAATAATCTCATTTTTTATATTTATAGGTAAAAGAACTTCCCTTTCACACCAAAAAATTATATGAAAGTTGTAGATTCATTTTACATTTTCAACAAAGCAGTAAATTGCAATTAATTATTAGTTTTATTCAAAAATTTCTTTCATATAAATTAGTTAATGACTGTAATTTATATTTCGAATTTCAACAATAACAATGATGCTACATAATGGTAAGATTAGGTTATATGGATGCTTAAATGACAATCTATTTAGTATTTTCTTCTCTTCATTTCTTCCAGCCACGATCTTAGCAAACACACTAAAAACTTATCCAACGCTATTGCAATTACATTTTTTGGAGAGCTAGTACCATTATCCTATCAACAATGAAACACAACAAGATATTCTTATTCCTCCTACAACATTTCTCGTCTCGCAACAACACGTGGCAATGGCAATGTCAGGGACATTGCCACCATGTGGCTCTTGTTATAATTAACAACAATCTCACTAAAAATTTGTTGTAATCAACACCAATCTCATAATTGTTTTTTAACAGCTATACATTTACCATTACCATTGAACACATTTCCAACAAAATCCATAATTTTAAACTATATAATAAAACCCCCTCTACTCCAAAATATATATAAGATATTGAAATTGAATTCATGTATATTCATGTACCATTACCATTAAGCACATTTCAAACCAAATCCATAATTTTGAACTTTCCAATAAAACCCCCCTCTAATCCAAAATATATATAAGATGTTTGAGATTTAATTCATGTATATTCATTTACCATTACCATTAAGCACATTTCCAACAAAATCCATTATTTTGAACTTTCCAATAAAACCCCCTATAATCCAAAATATATATAAGATGTTGAGATTTAATTAATATACATGTTCACTAACATTTTTATTTGGGTTGACTATTTGAAAACAAAACACACCCAAGACTTACTCATTTTTAAACAAAACTCACCTTAAGCTTCTATCGCAAAGTTGTGTACCATGCACAATTAATTACTAAGCTTATCATAACTTTTTCCTTGTGTTTGTGACTATGAACATTAATCTAATTTATTGTTCATTAACCTTATCATAAAGTTTTGTACGCTACACAATTAATTACTAAGCTTATCATAACTTTTTCTTTGTGTTTGTGACTGAACATTAATCTATTTTATTGTTTAACAAAAATGTATTATATATATTTGTTTTATTTAATAAATATTAATAAAAAAGAGTTAAATTGTATTTAGTCGTGAATCATGATAAATTATGAATTATATAATGTAGGACCATATCGCAATTAACGTGTAAATGGATGGGTCCCATAATCTTAAAGTCTTAATTTCTCATAAAGAGGTTGACATATGCAGAGAAGATTTACGCTTGGGGCGGGGGGAAATGAAATAAAACCAGTGAACTAGGAAAGAAATCTGCATGATTTGGGGTTGAGTTCTGATAGTTATTTGCATCATTGTTTCTGAAGTTAGATTCATTATTTCAACAAAATGTGGCAATGTGCCTCAAAATACTTGCATCTTTTTGTCGGTGGTAAATGTATAACTTTTACAAGGAGCTCTTATTTTTCCCCTGTGTAGTTGTTATTGTAATAAATTTGGATGTGTTAATGTTCTTGTCTGATTGCATATTCATGGCTGGACTTGGGTGAATGTGGTGGCTTCAGTCAAGGAGTCTTTGAAGAAATATCCCAGGTAATTTCCTGCTCTGAAATCTGCTCACTATTCGTTCCGTATCTTCGCCCTGACATTAAACGCATAAATATTTTACCAGATGAGGAGGAACTCATTATTCGCATGCATCGACTTCTTGGCAATCGGTATGTGCAGCTTTCATTGATTCCCATTTTAGACTCACCAAATTTCGATTATTAATGACATAGCACGAAGTTCATCTGTTAACTGCGATATAAATATATATGTGCGTCTGCGCGCAGGTGGTCTCTAATAGCAGGACGATTGCCAGGGAGAATGGACAACGAAATCAAGAACTACTTGAACACTCATCTGAAAAAGAAGTTGTTGTTAATGGACGAATGTCAACGCAAGACGCAAATCTGAAGACAAGGCCAAAATCTCGTCCTCCTTTACAAAATGGTGCGCTCAAAACCACACCAGAGAAAATAACAATGGCGATGAAGCACTATGAAACGATAACACCGGATCGCTGCAGTAATATTGGTAGTTCAAATCACGCCTTCAAAATGTGTAATATTCAAGAAACTATGAATTCTTCGGAGACATGTTGCGATCAACTATTTGTGAAGGATTCAACGATTTAAGGAAGCTGCCCTCAGAGAAATTAATTCCAACACTGGAAATGTTTTTGATGTTTCTATGAATTTGCTATACATAGTGGGCAGTGGAGAAAGTTGTCTTATTCATAACACCTAGTCGTGATTAGCGAACAACACTAACTATGTGGATATTACACGGGACACTAACTATGCGGATATTATGCAGGACAATACCTTTTACAAGCTCGAGGAACAGATGGTTGCACCATCCTCTTTATTCCTTAGCACGGATTTCTAACATTTCCAAGCAACACGCAGTGAGAATCTAATTTTCCATGGGCATTGGGTACTGTTGCAATGACATGCAATATTTTGAATTAAGAAGTGGCCACACAAACATCGGTACCAGACATATGAAACTTATGTACAATGCAATGCACGAGGCACTCAAAGACCAGCATGCATCTTAGGCCAGATGGAACATAATCGTCATGCAACTCAAGGCAAATGGAACAGTGACATAGCCATGTAATTACATTTTAGTTGGAAAAAGCTATACCAAGGCTTGCTCACCTTCCTAATGTCAAGTGAGAAGCACTGTGGTGGAGCGAGATACTTTGCATCGCAGATTATGATTTGGTTCCCTGCGTCTGGACTCAGGTATGGACTGTTGATGAGTTAATTGCATGCATTGGTTTATATACAATTTATTGGGTTTTTCCATTGGGAAATATCTATTTTGTTTTGTTTGCAACTTGTGACAGGATACCCCAGTTCAAATGGGGTCGCAGTGCTTCCTGTTAGAGGGTTTGGGATAGCTTTGTATCCATGTAAGCTCATGGCCATAATCGCCCTCTTCTTTGTGCAAGGAATCGCCATTGTTGTTCACATTTTGATTGGGGTTTGTTTGTTGTAATTGAATTCAGTTATGGTCAATACAGAGAGACAAGGGTTGGCCCTTCTCTACTGAACCATGAATATTGATGGTATTTAATGCATATGAATCCTCCTATAGGTTATATAATATATAAACTGGAGATTATTGAACCATGCTCTTTGATTTTGTTTACCTCTGGGTTTGACTTCTCGATCTTTTTGGAGAAAGCTCCGAGCGCATTGCCTTTCATATGGAAGATGCTTATAATCTTCTTGAAACAGAAGCGGACCAACAATCCTTACATGATTACGATAATTTTGCAGGAAATGCGAGTACAGTAGATGAGTCCTCCTAACTCAGTGGTGGCAGAGGGTTAGGAGGAGGCGGCGGCTTGGGCGGAAGGGCCCGAGGTGGGGCGGGAGGAGGCTTGGGCGATAGCGTTGGAGGCAGAGGTGGAGGTGGTTTGGGTGGTGGTGCTGGTGGAGGGTTTGGTGGCGGTACAGTTAATACGAATACAATGTGCTGTTGTTAAATCTTCAGCCGCAAACAAGCAACGCATAAGTCTAGCGCTTCGCAGAAGCAGTTAGAACCCTACTACAATTTCGGTGAGAGGTTGTGTCTTCCGTGTTAATTTATTAAAATCTGTCTCTCGATTTTAGTGAAGTTGGTAACTTGAGCAGAAAGTATAGCGCTTCATGGAAGCAGTTAGAACCCTAGTACAATTTCGGTGAGAGGTTGTGTCTTCTGTGTTAATTTATTAAAAGCTGGCTCTCGATTTTAATGAAGTTGGTAACTTGAATTTGACTTCTTATTGTTGGAATTCAAGCTGCCTCCCAACGGCTAAACTTGATGGACATGCACTAAGTATATTTAATGATGTATATTCATAGAGTATATATTCTTGGTAAAACTGGTAGTCAGAGACTCGGAGTATATGTTCTTGGTTAAAGTGGTGGTAGTATGTATCTTCCTTTCTTTGCGCTTGTGTCTAGCGATGGATTTGGTGGAGGGGAGCGAAATGTGTTCCGATAGGTGGCGGCCCCCATAGGCCGTCGACAGACGATGAAAGCCTGAGGGGAGCCGATCCCTTAAAATACTCCTTCGGCGTAATAAAATAATTTAATTGGTTTTATGATGTTTTTATTCAATTTTATATACTATAAAACGCAAATATGGGTGTGTAGGGGTTATATATGATATTAAATAAAAATAAGAATTAAGTTTTGAATGGGTCTAGGTGAAGTAACCAACAATCAAATAAAGGCCATGGTTCTCTATCATATGCTCAAGATTCTTGACTTAAGGTGGATGAAGAAGATTTTAGTCATAGGAGACTCATAAATTATAGTCAAGCACTTGCATTGTTCAACAACGTCGAAGAACTACAAACTGACAAGGCCCATTCTCATAATACATAAGGAGGTAAATATATATGAATCGGTTGAATTTTATCATGTGTCATGGACTTAAAATTGTCAAGCATACCTCTTGGCCAACAAGGCCTCTCGCATGGAGGGGATAAATCTAAGGACAAATTGTGGGAATTCCATATCATATATCTCATAATTAGTTATTTGATGTTTAATCCAAAGTTCCCAATGAACACATTCCATGAAAAATGGTGGACAATTTTCATTAGGAAGAGATGGGTATTAATGGCTTAGGGCTTCAAGTTACCCTCACACACTTTGCATCTAATGGAAGAGCAAGCTCATATATGGTTTGGAATTAAAGAGATGGACAAAGATGGGTGCTTTGTGTACGACTCGGGCCTTTGCTCTAGAGCTAATGTGTCAATCAAGGTTTGGATATCCCGACAGATTGGGACTAATCTTGACTTGAACTTATATTGAAATGTCTGAGAATCTGCAGTAGGAATTAAAGGCATCTTGTGGAGAATCTGCGGTAGGTAAGTTCATGTCGTCAACGTTTCAAGCCATTCTTGGCTCATCATCAGGACATTAGCGATGCCTGAGAAGATATTCTCCCTCCCTCATCAATTATTTATATGGAATAGTCAAAAGGTTGGTGTGGAGCCCGACTCTAGGTTTTTTATGTAGATCCAATTTAGTTTGGTTTTATTATTAATTGTTTAACAATTTTTAGGTTTTAAAAGTTTCTTAAAGTTTTTGTTTATGTTTATTATTAATAAATTTTTAAGTTTTTTAGTTAATAATTTATTTTAACAAATTGTAAGATTTAAATTTAATTATATTAAAAATATTAAGTCTTTTAACTAATAATTAATGTTAATTAATTTTATTGAAATTAATTAGAAAATTTAATCATAATTATTAATAATACATTTTTGTTAGTAAAAACTCATTTAAAAGGTTATTTAGTTTAGCATTGTTAAGTTATTATTATTAATCTATTTATACTTAGTAATAAAATTTTTTAATAATTATTTAGTTTGGTTAGCATTGTTACAATTAATTTATAAAGTACTAATAATAAAATTAAATTAAATTGATAAATACTCCTTTTAATTAATAATTGATTAGGGTTGGGGTTTATTAAGTTTTTTAAGGTCAAATTTTTTAAAAGGTAGAGCTTCAAGGAATTTATAGATTTATTATATTTTAATTAATCAAGTTAAAAATTAAATTAATTTTATTTTATTAATATATAATAGTTTTTAACTATAGAGCTTAAAGTTTTATTAAGTAATAAGTAGATAATTAAAGTTTTTTAATTTAATTAAAAGAATTCTAATTTACGATTATGATTTATTTACTTTACTATCATATAAAATTATTAAATTCTTATTAGAGTTAGTTATGGACTTAGTTTTTTTCGTGAGGTTAGGAAGCCAAGTTCTACTAATGGTCAAGCCGTCATCCTTATTTAAGCAGTTAGGGTTCTTAACTATCTCGATTGCCTCCCTGATTCTTCCTTTGGACCAAATATCAACATGAGCCAATATCTTCATGTCCTCAATCCTAATTTGGTGCTTTGTGTCTTGGGACTGTTTAGCTAGGGCAGATTTGTGGGTTCGATCTAGACAAATATCTGCGCAGTGTTCCTTAACCCTTGTTTTAATGGATCTGCCAGTTTCACAAATGTAGGCTTGCTCACAATCACAAGGAATCTCATAAACCCCCTTTTTTAGTTGCGGGTCTATGGGGTCTTTAACTGACTTCAGGAGCTTTTTAATGCTATTAGGTGGTGAGAACACTGAGTGAATGTTTTTTCTTTTTCAGGTGTTTAGCTATCTTGTCTGTGACTCCTTGTATGTATGGAAGAAATGCCTTGTGATCCCCCACTCTGCTTTCTTTGGGTGAAACCTTAGGTTTATTTTGGTGGTTTTCAATTTTAGCAAAGGCTTTGTTAATTTGAGCTAGGTTGTATCCGTTACTTAGGAAGACTATGCGTAAGTGCTCCTTCTCAGCATCTATGTGGTCTTTATCAGAAATCCTTAGAGCCCTAGTGATCAATGTGTTTAGGACCCCCATTTTCTGGCTTGGGTGATGGTGGGAGAGGGCGTGAAGGTATTGCTCAGTGTGGGTTTTCTTCCTATAGACCTTGTGGGATATGCTACCATAATCCTTTTTGATGACCAAAGTGTCAAGAAAAGAAATAGCATTATTCTCTTCAATCTCCGTTGTAAATTTAATGGAGTTGGATTGTTTGTTGAGGTGATCAACAAATTTATCCAGCTCTTCTCGCCCATGTGCCCATATTAGAAATGTATCATCTACATACCTTGACCACCATTCTGGTTTTGGATGAGCTGAGTTAAGAGCTTTTTGTTCAAAGTTCTCCATAAATAGGTTGGCAATGATAGGTGAGAGGGGAGAACCCATCGCCACTCCACAAGTCTGCTCATAGAGATCACCCTGGAAACTAAAGAATGTGGATTTGAGACGTAAGCCTACTAGTCTAGCTGTTTCAGGATCAGTTACATCTTCAATGATTTCAATAGCCTCATCAATGGGGATCATTGTGAAGAGGGAAACAACATCCAAGCTCAAGAATAATTCATTATCTTCCATATGTCTGTCTTTGATTTTCTCAATAAAGAATGAAGAATCTTTAATAAAGGAGCTTGTGTTTCCTACCAGAGGTTTTAGTTTGTTGGCTAAGAATTTGGCTAATTTATAGGTTGGTGATCCTATGGTATCAACTATGGGTCAGAGGGGAACCCTAGTTTTGTGAATCTTAGGGAGACCATATATCCTTGGAATCCTATGGCTCTTCTCGTTTGAACTTATATGTTGGAGAAGCATGTATGAATTTGAGCATGGTGTTGCACTCTCATCTTAGTTGTTGTTTTTTATGTGAGGTTGTAGACCTTTGTCGAGTTTTGAGGAGGGATGGGAGGCTTCTGGTTGATAATCAAGTGGTCATCTCCCATTTAAGAAACAAAGGTGCCTCAAGATGAAGCCTATAACATATGATATGCTAATATTTTGGAGAATGTGACACAACAAAATAGGAAAATTGAGAACTTAGAAGTTGGTTACAACATGCTATACCAATTGGTGGAAAACTTGGCAAGGAGCTCATAGTTTACGATTTAACCCACAAAAATGTCAATTGGATTTTCCCTTGAATCTACAAAAGTAGAAGAATTAGTCCAACAAACCCTAGGAGATGTGGAAATGGAATTCATGGACAAGGCATCCAAGGTCCCTTCACGGGATAAGTATGAAGTTCACAACGAGCATGACTTTTTTTTAAAACCAAGTTTTAGTTGTGTTTTGCAGGATAATTTTGATATTTAACGAGTGCTTTAAGATTTATACCAGTAGGTTTTTATGGTACTTCTTTCTAAAAGATAGAGTAATCTAATACGCAATCAATAGTCTGGAATTTTGGATATTTTTTAAAAAATTAACTTCGAGAAAGCCATAATATTTTTGTATTATTGAGTTATAAAACTTCTTTAATATGTATTTCAAAAATTCAAAATAAAACATAATTTTATAATTTCAAAATTCAAATTATTTCTTTTCATTTTCCACATATTTAATTATAAAATTACATTTTGAAAATTATATAATTTAATAAATTTACTTATTCTTAATATTTCATAAAACATCATATTTAAATATTTTGAACAAATATCTTATATAAATATAATAAAATGACTAAACTGTAATACCATATAATCATTTTTGTATAGTTGAATATGAAGTAATCAAATAAGAATATGCTAAGTTGTATAATATATTGGATTCGTCGACAATTTAAATGATTATTGTGAAAAATTTAAATATTTTTATTTTTAATTTTAATATGTTAAATAAATATCATTTTCAACTTTTGAATTACAATTATCTCATTTTTAATTTATATTATAATTGTATACCACTTTTCACTTACCTATATTATATTTATTTTAAATTTATATTTTTTAAAAGTCAACCCTTCATTTCTTTATTTTTAATATGACAAATTAAAAAATATCTTGAAAGGTAATATTTTATAAAATAATATCTTCACTTCTCTATCACCTATCACCCTATAAATAGTAATAATGATTATTACAATAATATTTGAGATTTCAATGAAATGTATATTTTATTATTTTGTTGTAAATTTTTATTATAACTTTTGGTTGCGATCTCATGTAGATTGGGGGTTTTTAATCAAATAGTTGGCAAATATAATTTATATTTAGTTATGCATGGATATATATTTTTTTTAAATTGGTTTCTATTTTTGAATTACTAATTATATTTTTCATATATTTGAAATTTGTTTTTTATTTATAGCTAGTGAATTTGAAAGATTGATAGTTGAATATGTTAGCTAACATGTAGATGTAGTTGATGTGTTTATGTCTCTTAAGCTTGAGGAGAAATTTCTATAGAAGTTGTGATATTTAAACCAAGAAAATGAAATGCTAATGCTAATTTTATTGGTTTTTCTACCTAGGTTATTCTAATTTGCACTTTTAAGATAGTGTAGGTTATCCATAAGGGGTAAGTGGGTTCCTTATTTTCATTTGAAATTTATTAGTTTCACTTTGATTTTGCTATGGAATTTCCATTCAATTTGTAAATTAGCTATGATAGTCGATTGTAGCTTCTAGGTTGAGCCAATAACAACAGAAAAAATAATGGTAATTCCTAGGTTTTAAAATCGCATGGTCTAAAATGTGATTGTGGCATGCATTAGTAACATGCACAAACAAGTCACACTTGCAAAATGTACAATGTATTGTTCAACAAAAAACCGTGATCACACCTATAAATGGTAAAAATAAATATTAATATGAAGATCTAGAAAAGAAGGGTGATTATATAATGTTATTACTCTAAAAATTATTCATGGTTCATTGTCTAAGCAAAAGTATGAAATATTGTTATGTTCATTATCTGAACGATAGGTAGGCCACCTAGAGTGTATGATACACCATGCCCTCTTTATCTCCTATTTATAACATGTGTGCCTAATGGTTAAGAACATTTATTTCCTCCTCAAAGGTTACGGGTTAAAATCCCTACGGGGGTAGGGTATGTACACCTCTGTAGATTAAAGTAGTCCAATCATTGCATGGAGGGGGTCCCCTGTACCACAAAGAAGGGGGTCACTTACATTAGTTTGGTATCTGTCTTGGTTGTGGCCTTAAAAACAGGTTATGATTATTATTATTATATAAATGAGGTTAATTTGAATAAACATCTTGCTTTGTGCATTTAATATATCATAAAAGGAGTTTGCTCGTTCAAGAGGCTTCTTATACCTTGACTATCTTTCATTCTCAAGGTTTGTAATTATTTATTCTCTTTTTCTTCATGCTATTTGGTGTATTTAGTACGTAACATTTGGTATCACAGCAGGCAATCTTTGGTTTGGCTCCTTCGATTGAGTCGATGTACCATTTTCATTATGAAATGTTTTTGGAAAGTTTTGGTAAATAAAATTTTTGGTGTGCAAAGAGGAAATTAGGTAGTACATTAGGTAAAAAGCTCAAGTTTTGGTTCACTATAAGTTTGGAGTTACAAATTGTGGAAGTTAGGGTTTTTTTACTAGTCCTAAAACTAGTCCCAAACATATGTTTTTGGTAAAATAGTCATATCCGATAACTTAGACCTCCAAACCAAGTGCCACTAGTGGGATTGGAAATAAGATGGATTGAATTGTTTCATATACAAGTTTTAGACTTGAATTTGTGACATGTGACCGACTGTATGGGTTCACTATCGTAGAAAGTGCTAAAATCAATAAGTTTTGGAAAAACATAACTTTTTCTAGGCACATCCAAAATCAGTGAGACCCGTGGCACTAGAAATAAGACATACCAAGCTAATGTAGTTGAAATTTCAAACTAAGAGGTGCATTAATGTAGGAGACAAGATAGATACAAGGTCTTCCTATGAGACAATCCTCAAATAAGGACTTAAGAAGGTGTACTAACTTAAAATTTTCATGACTTCTGATTAGAAGAGTTGTTTGATGTGACTTAAAGGTTGCGGCAGAGATAAACTACAAGAGAATTATAGGTAAATTAATTTGGCCCACATGGAAAAAGGTAGTGGGAAAAATTCTACACCGGTTAAACCCCTAAAGATCTCATCCATAACTCGTGAAGAAAGTGAAGACTTAAATAACCAGGTATGCAACTTGCAGAACCAACTTAAGGATTTGAATAACAAGATGTTGAAAATGTTGATTATATGCATTTTTAGGAAGACGACAATAAGGAACTGGAACAAAAGATGAAACAATTACAATATAGTATGGAGCAAAAGATGGTACAGTTGCAAAATAGCATGGACCAAAAGATGGAATAATTACAAAATATATGGAAGTGGTATTCATACATACCCTAGATCAGATTCTCCCTAAAAGTGAAAAGGTTACTCAAGAAAATCATGAAAATAAAGATATAAAAATTATGGTTGAACAACCTTCCACTAATAATCATATGCTAGAAGGATTGACCTTTGATATTGGAGCTAATCATGGATGGGTTTCTAAAGGTATCCACTCTCCCAAGCTTAAGAATTTATTATGTAAGAAATGTCTTTACATGAGTGAAATAAATAGAGCAATAATTTGAATTGCATATGATTATGGATTATAGGTAAATATTACTTTGGCCCACATGGCAAAAGGTGGTGGGAAAAATTCTACACCGGCTAAACCTATAAAGATCTCATCCACGACTCATGAATAAAGTGAAGACTTAAAGAACTAGGTCTCCAACTTGCGGAGCCAACTTAAAGACTTGAATAACATGATGTTGGAAAAGGTTGATTATACATTTTTCTAGGAAAATAACAACAAGGAACTAGAACAAAAGATGGAACAATTGCAATATAGTATGGACCAAAATATGGTACAGTTGCAAAACAGTATGGAACAAAAGAAGGTAATTACAAAATATATGAAAGTGATGTTCATACATACCCTAGATGAGATTCTCCCTAAAAGTGATAAGGTTACTCAGGGAAATCATGGAAGTAAAGATATACAAATCCATGCTGAACAACGTTCCGCCAATAATCATATACTAGAAGGATTTAAGTCCGATATTGGAGCTAATCATGGATGGGTTCCCAAGGGTATCCACTTTCCAAGGTTGAATTAAAAAAGGCTGATGTACATGGGTGAACCAAATAGAACAATCTTTTGAATTGCATGACATTATGGATTATAAGCCAAGGATTTCCTTAACAATTCTATATTTTGAGACAAAGCCATATCAATGGTTTGATGGGTAGTTAAAATGAACCCGCATTGTTATAATTATACTTTGGGTTTATTTACAAAGGACCTAGAACTGCAGTATGTAAAAGTTTGGAACAATACTACTTTAGACAATTGACAAGAATCGAGTACTTGGGTTATGTTGAGGATTATAATTCAAAATATCAAGTACTGGCCACAAGGATGTATAACATAATGAACATATGTTGGAAGCTCATATGGGCATATTAAAATAAGACATTAAACATGAGCTTCACCTAAAACATCCAAAAAAAGGTTGATGAAGTTATGTAATTTTCTCATCGTATTTAAGCCAAGAATATGGCTACCTACAAGTATACCATTGAAACATATGTAGGAAGTAGATAAATATTTGTTCCTTATAGGGAAAGCACTCCTCAACCCACTCAAATATTACAGAAGGAAATGGATGTAATACGAGCAAAGGACTATGCTTTGGTTGTAACATCAAATGGTCCAAGGCACATAATTGTAAAGAAACAAAATTATTCACATTAGAAAATAATGATGAGGAGGAAATGGAGGCACCACCGCAAATGAGTCAGGAATAAATTGTGAACCTATAAGAGTAGGAAAAAGATGTGTAAATTTTACATAACATAGATGAAGATACCAAGTGTGAGATACAATGCATGCATTGGCAAGTGTATAAGCACCTCAAACCCTCAATATCATAGGATTCATCGCAAAGGAAAAAGTCATAGTACTTGTCGATTTAGGTAGCACCCACAACTCCATTGATAAAAAAGATAACAAAGTGTCTCAATTGTTGTGTGTACGTAGTTAAAAAAATTCAAGTATTGGTTGTTAATGGGGGAAGTATTCAATGTGGAGGAAAATTCCATAACATCAAACTTAGTATGGGAGACTATAACATATCAAGCCCCACATATACCATTCCTAATGGAGGAGTAAATGTGGTTCTAGGGATTGATTGTTGAAAATTTTGGGTACAATTTCTACAAACTATCATGATTTATTCATTAGATTCAAAGTAGAGGGAATTGAACATGGATTAAAAAGGGTCAAAATCTCCACCCTCTTTTATTGTCAACTCACATATAATGGATAAGCTCTTAAAAAAGGGTTGTAGTGGAGTTATTGCTAGACTTTCTTCTACAAAGGTGAAGAAAGAAGATGAAAATATTCCATTAGAATTAAAATGTGCCTGGGAAACCATTGTTGAAATATTGTAACTTCAAAGAATATTATATTTGTATATTATTTATTTCGGAGATGTTCCATACCTCCGATGTGATTATACTATAAATCCGGAGATGTTTATTCCTCCGAGTTGGGTGTGGTAACTAGGGTTATTAGACCCACCATGTGGGGGTCGGCCCAGTCAGTTATAATGGGGTATTTAAACTAATGGTTAAATACGAGCCTACATGTACTTGTGTAAAATACATATCAGAGTAGTGTATAAATAGAGGAGGTGTGTTCCTCATTTGATACACTCACACACTTGAGGATAGCGCACTTGTGGAGGAGAGGTCTGCTATTATGGAGGAGGAGATCATGTCTCAGGGTTTCATCTTTGTATATTTCTGGTCATCTATATTGAGGAAGCTTTGCTGGGTTTTCTACCCCATGAGGGTTTCCCAAGATAAATCTCTGTCTCTTGTGTTTATGCTATGCTTGTTGTTTCTTCAGTGATCCTGTATATGCTATTATTGTGAAATGGAATGTAATGCTGCTATTTTCTGTATTAGCATATTGAATTTTAACATGGTATCAGAGCTAACCTGAAGGAAGACAAGGTATGGCACTAAAGACACTTGCTTTACTTACGACAATTTGAAGGTTAGGGTTTTACATAGCTAAAACCAGTCATCGTAGCACTTTCGCTATAAATCCATTTTGGAGAAGTTTTCGGATCTGAAATTGTTACAGGACGAATCTAAAATCTCCAGGTACCTTGTGTCCAAAGGACAACCTCTAATTCGTTGTACTTTGTGATTTATGATCTGTACAATATAGGGTTTCTGCCTCTTCCAGATCTGAGTCAAAATCAGGTGACCTTGGGAAAAAGGTCATAACTTGGGCTAGGAAGCTCCAAATGAAATTTCGTGAAAAGTGACAGGTAGTACACAGACTGTACTATCTCATAAAACTTTTTCAGAGGCCGAAGTTGAACCAGTGACACGTGGCACACTGTACAAGTTCGCTCTCCTGTATTATCCCATAAACAGGTCATGTTGCGACACTTGGCATAACTATCTCTCAGAGAATCCAATTGAGGTCAGACCTGTCAGGATGGAAAGATAACAGGCCGAGCTATCTCAGAAAACGTTTTCAGAGGCCGAAGGTCAAACAGTGACACGTGGCATGCTGTACAAGTTCGCTCTCCTATATTTTCCCAAAACAGGTCACGTTGCGACATTTGGCATAACTCTCTCTCAGAACATCCAATTGAGGTCAGACCTATCAGGATGGAAAGCTAACAGGTCAGGCTATCTCAGAAAACTTTTTCAGACCCTGTGGATCAAACATTTCGGAGTTACACCAGAAACAATCAGGTACATATTTCTGTCAAAACAGAATTATTTTTTGGTACCTTCATTCATGGCTTCCAGAATTTAGGGCTTTGAAGAAAGTTGGAATTTTTGTAATCGGAGACCACGGCTGGATGCTACTCATCAAAATAGAAATTTAGAGACCAAGATCAGAATTTTTGGTTGGGCAGAAGGCCGAGCTTGATCAAACCCTAGTTCGGGACTTTGATCAGAAAAGTGGAAAATTAGGGCTTCTGTAAAAATGGGAATTTTTGAAATCTGTGACCATGGCTGGAAGCTCCTCAGAAAAATAGAAGCTTAGAGCTTTGGATCAAACATTTTGATTGGGCAGAAGAGTGGGATTCACCAAACCCCAGTTCAGGGTCACGTCCAGTGAATCCAGAAGTTTCAAAGGCAAAATTGAGGAGTGAAACTTTGCAGTTTTCAAATTCTGAATATATCAGTTTGATCAGCTCATCAAGGCGCATATTTCTATCCTTTCGGAAGTTTGAAATTCAAAGTTTGAATTTTTGGGTTTTTTTCTGACAAACCCATATCCAGCTCCAGGTCCAGTTCTTGCAAATCAAGTGGATAGGGTTAATCCTAGAAGAAGATGGATTGGTCACCTGTATAAGTGAAGGAGTTACTGTTTCAGAGGGAGATGAGGCTAAGGCTTTACATAAGGAGATTACAAGCGATCTCGACAGGTATGACTCATCGAGGTATGTTTTGAGATTTGTTCATGATTAAGATTATGGTATGTTTGTCTTCATGTTATTACGGTTAGTACAATCTTGATTTTAGATTTGTTGTATCACCTTAACAAAATTATGAATGCATGATAGAAGATATTCATTGGTTAGGGTGTTGACACTTATGATTGTACTAATGCATTATGATGTTGTGTGAGGTTGATGTTGTCTACTAACAAGATACATGTACATCACAAAAGACAAATCAGGCTCCATGACCATGAAAACATGAAGACAAAGACTCATCCATAATCTTTGTTCTACTTACGAGGTATGTATGACTTTGTTATATTATGCTTAACCTATGAGACATGCAGGTTCTAGCTCAGGATCTCTAAATCATTGAAGAGATTGTTTAGGTATGTTGTACATAACCAAGTAGGTATACTAATCCAGGTATGTTTCCCATGAATCTTACCTTGTGTTAGGATCCCTTATATAAGTATACTTGGAATGATTGGTTATGCTTATTCATAAAGTTAGTAATCAAGGGATTATGCATATTATATCTTTAATCTTGATTGATGATATGCATGAGTAAAAGAAGACTTCCCTGAAATCTTGAATACTAATGTTTATTAACTATAATCATGACTATACATTTTCAAGATTATTTAGTACTATAATGTTTTGATAGCATTTAGAATATACTAATGAGTGTATGTTTGTGTATGAGATCATGAGGATGACTCTTGAGCATGCACAGTGGTACAGAATGAATAGAAGTTCAAAAGACATACAGAAGATCAAGCGGGAGGCAGCCACACAAACATAAAAGATAAGTATTTGAGTTGTTATTTGAAATAGTAATGATATTGCTTGTAATAGGTTGTATGCATATTTGTATTCCTATAATATATCATGCTGAGTGTAAATATTCATAGAACATTGAACAGTATACTACTAATATGCATATGATTGGTAAGTTGGACAAACATTCCATTGTTGCTTGTCTAGAATGAAACCTCTTTGCTGACATGCTGAGAGTTGTGCACACTCTCGATAGTATGTTCTGGTAGAGATGGAAGGCATCTAGATAGCCACTGTATGCATACAGGATATGGGAAAGTGTTGTGCCAAAGTATTGGTCAAAATAGTTGCATCACTATGTAAATGATATCTGTATGCATAATAGGTTATCATGTCAATATGATTTGATGATTATGAAGTATTACTAATCATGTACTTAATTTTGATTTGTAGGAAAGGTCATGAAGAATGATGGACACCGTACAAGTGGTGGATGTTCAAACAAGAAGATTTACAAATCAAACAAAATATAGAAGGCTCATGGCTAGAAGATTCTCTTAGAAAGGGGAAGAGAATCACGACAAGATGTTTGCTCCAAGTATGGTGTAATTAAAGAAGAAGTGTGAATCAGGTTCTATATAGGTACCTAGGATCGATAATAAATTGATAAGCTTAATGATCACCATGGGTGATGTGGATCTCAACCTTTGCTACAAGGTTGAATATGATTTCTATACACAAATGACATGGATGCAAGAAGGAACTCACCACAGAGTTCGAATGATATTAAGGCTCATATTAGTAGACCCATCTAACGAGAGATGGCACAGATAGATATGCAGAAGATCATTCAATGCAGAAATGAAAATGAAAGATCTCAAATTGACGCTTTACTTCCTAGGTCTGGAAGTATGGCAAGGCTCAAAAGGAATATTTCTCAACCAGGGAAAGTATGATGAGAAATATGACTTGAGGTGTTGGAATGGCCACTCTTATGGATTCCAACTTGAAGCTATTAGGGGATAACTCATCAGAGTTAGTGGATATAACTCTGTACAGTCAAATTATTGGGTCATTGATGTATCTAACATATACTAGATTAGATATATGCTTTGTTGTGAATACCTTGAGTCAGTATCTAGTGGAAACTAGATGTTTTCACCTGATAGTTGCAAAGCATGTGATGAGGCACCTAAAGGATACGATAGACTTTGATCTGTGCTATCTTGGAGATCATGACTTCAGATGGCTACTCAGATGCTGATTGGGCAGAAAGTGTATCAGACAAGAAGAACACATCAAGAGGATGTTATTGTCTAGGATTAGCCATGATCTCGTGGTTTAGCTGGAAGCAGTCTAGTGTGGCTCTCAGCACAAGCAGAATATATGGCTGTTTGCTCTGCTAGTTGTGAAGAAGTTTGGCTTCAGGATTGTTTGACTTAGAGATAGAACCAACTGTGATCCTATGTGACAAATAGAGTTGTATCAAGATGACATAGAATCCAGTGTTCCATGATAAGTCAAAAATCATAGGGATCTAACAAGATATGACACAGAAAGGAACTATAAAGTTTGAATTCGTAACAGGTTACCGATGTACTAACCAAACCTCTACCTCAAGTGAAGAAGTTACCAACATACTAACCAAGCCTCTGTCTCGAGTGAAATTTGAATACTTTCGAGACAAGCTTGGTGTAGCTCAAAAGGACCCTCCTCGAAAGGGGGAGTAGTATAGTCACTGATGATGAGATTGTCTCATCGAACAACAAGGTCGATGATGAGGTAACCTGTTCTCTACACCTAGATACTTAGAAATATTTAGATTTAGGACTCGTATACTTAGAATACTTAGTTTTACTTATACATGCTTTTGATGTTATATGTATTAGTAAGAATACATGCTTTTGATGATAGATGTATTGATGAGAATACATGTGTGGATTGTATCATCCTTGAACGCATGTTCTAAAGTGAGCCGTAGACGTATGGTCTCCGAAAATGAAGTCCTTAGTGGACAGTTGAGGGGATTGGATCATCCCTGGACTTTCAGTCCTAAAGAGAGCCGTAGACGTGAGGTCTTCGAGAATGAAGTCCTTAGTGGACAGTTGAGGGGATTGGATCATCCCTGGACTTTCAGTCCTAAAGAGAGCCGTAGACGTGAGGTCTCCGAGAATGAAGTCCTTAGCAGACAGTTGAGGGGATTGGATCATCCCTGGACTTTCAGTCCTAAAGAGAGCCGTAGACGTGAGGTCTCCGAGAATGAAGTCCTTAGCGGACAGTTGAGGGGATTGGATCATCCCTGGACTTTCAGTCCTAAAGAGAGCCGTAGACGTGAGGTCTCCGAGAATGAAGTCCTTAGCGGACAGTTGAGGGGATTGGATCATCCCTGGACTTTCAGTCCTAAAGAGAGCCGTAGACGTGAGGTCTCCGAGAATGAAGTCCTTAGTGGACAGTTGAGGGGATTGGATCATCCCTGGACTTTCAGTCCTAAAGAGAGCCGTAGACGTGAGGTCTCCGAGAATGAAGTCCTTAGTGGACAGTTGAGGGGATTGGATCATCCCTGGACTTTCAGTCCTAAAGAGAGCCATAGACGTGAGGTCTCCGAGAAGTGGGGATTGTATCATCCCCGGACTTAGGTCCCTGAATTGATCCGTAGACGTATGGTCTCCGAGAAGTGGGGATTGTATCATCCTCGGACTTAGGTCCCTGAATTGATCCGTAGACGTGAGGTCTCCGAGAAGTGGGGATTGTATCATCCCCGGACTGCGGTCCCTGAATTGATCCGTAGACTTGAGGTCTCCGAGAAGTGGGGATTGTATCATCCCCGGACTGCGGTCCCTGAATTGATCCGTGGACGTGAGGTCTTCGAGAAGTGGGGATTGTATCATCCCCGGACTTAGGTCCCTGAATTGATCCGTAGACGTGAGGTCTCCGAGAAGTGGGGATTGTATCATCCCCGGACTGCGGTCCCTGAATTGATCCGTAGACGTGAGGTCTCCGAGAAGTGGGGATTGTATCATCCCCGGACTTAGGTCCCTGAATTGATCCGTAGACGTATGGTCTCCGAGAAGTGGGGATTGTATCATCCCCGGACTTCGGTCCCTGAATTGATCCGTAGACGTATGGTCTCCGAGAAAGTGATTTTTTGATGTGGTTACTTGTATCGGTAGGATACTTGTATTGATGATGTGGTTACTTGTATCGGTAGGATACTTGTATTGATGATGTGGTTACTTGTATCGGTAGGATACTTGTATTGATGATGTGGTTACTTGTATCGGTAGGATACTTGTATTGATGATGTGGTTACTTGTATCGGTAGGATACTTGTATTGATGATGTGGTTACTTGTATCGGTAGGATACTTGTATTGATGATGTGGTTACTTGTATCGGTAGGATACTTGTATTGATGATATGGTTACTTGTATCAGTGTGGATACTTGTATTGATGATATGTACACTTGTATTGGCATGAATACGTGTACTAATGATGTGGATACTTGTATTGTTATGGATACCTGTATCGATGACGATGCTGATGATCGTGTGATGACGATGCTGATGATCCTGAGATGACGATGCTGATGATCGTGTGATGACGATGCTGATGATCGTGTGATGACGATGCTGATGATCGTGAGATGACGATGCTGATGATCATGTGATGACGATGCTGATGATCGTGAGATGACGATGCTGATGATCGTGTGATGACGATGCTGATGATCGTGTGATGACGATGCTGATGATCGTGTGATGACGATGCTGATGATCGTGAGATGACGATACTGATGATCGTGAGGATCCAGATGTTGATGTTGTTGTAGCTGTTCGAGTGCTACAGAAGATAAAGACTCAGAACTGAAGATGTTGATGTTCCAGTATTGAAGATGTTCCAGTAACTGCTTGAGTTACTGATGATGTTGAGAAAGCTTCCAATGATTTATAGATGTATCATGTATGATGTTGATGACTCCTTGCTCGTGCAGATACTGTTATAATATCCTTCTCGTTAAGGGGGAGTGTTGAAATATTGTAACTTCAAAGAATATTATATTTGTATATTATTTATTCCGGAGATGTTCCATACCTCCGATGTGATTATACTATAAATCCGGAGATGTTTATTCCTCCGAGTTGGGTGTGGTAACTAGGGTTATTAGACCCACCATGTGGGGGTCGGCCCAGTCAGTTATAATGGGGTATTTAACCTAATGGTTAAATACGAGCCTACATGTACTTGTGTAAAATACATATCAGAGTAGTGTATAAATAGAGGAGGTGTGTTCCTCATTTGATACACTCACACACTTGAGGATAGCGCACTTGTGGAGGAGAGGTCTGCTATTATGGAGGAGGAGATCATGTCTCAGGGTTTCATATTTGTATATTTCTGGTCATCTATATTGAGGAAGCTTTGCTGGGTTTTCTACCCCATGAGGGTTTCCCAAGATAAATCTCTGTCTCTTGTGTTTATGCTATGCTTGTTGTTTCTTCAGTGATCCTGTATATGCTATTATTGTGAAATGGAATGTAATGCTGCTATTTTCTGTATTAGCATATTGAATTTTAACAACCATCACGGTGTCTTTCAAGAAATTCCTAAAGGTTAACCTCTATTTAGATATCATGAACATCAAATTGAGCTCATACTTGGAAGTACACCTCTTAATAAAAGACCTTATAGATATCCATATCAACAAAAGAGTGATATGTAGAAAATGGTACAAGACATGTTGGATGCATGTATTATTCAACCAAGTGAGAGTTCCTTCTAAGCCTTAGTAATGATGGCAAGAAGAAAGGATAACCCTTGGAAGGTGTTCCCTAATTAAAACAATTTAAAGAAAATCATCATGAATGATAAAAATTCTCCATTACAAATATTGATCCGCTATTATATGAGCTTCATGGGGTGGCTTAATTCACAACGTTAGGTCTTAAGGATACCATCTAATCATATCGAGGGAATAAGACATTCCCCAAACATCTTTTAGAACATATAAAGATCGCTATGATTTATTGGTCTTGCCTTTGGGTTAACTATACGCTTCTTCTACTTTTTAAATCCTTATGAACGAAACCTCATCTTATAAATTTTGTGTTGGTTTTCTTTTATGATATACTTGTTGGAAAATTTGATGTCAGTGTTGTCATTGTTGTCAACTCAGGACAAGGTCTAGAATCAATGCACTTAACTGAAGATAAGAAGACAGGGGACATTACAAACACATGTAAAACCCTCTTAGACGGATAGTCCTTGACATGCTAGTTTTGGTGATATGTGGAATGCCTCGTGGTTCCTCATGGTTTAGGAGATATGTCCTCGTGAAGATGGATTTAAAAAAAAGGTTTTAATATTAAAAAAGGGTTTTAATATTAAAAAGGGTTTTAATGGTCGTTCATCGTTTGTTAGAGGGCTAGTCCACTAGAGAAATTCCAACACCTTCTATTCCAGGTAGAATCAAGGTATGGCCATAAATACAATCATTACAATATGGGCTCAACAAGAGCAACACGTCACTCACAAGAATTGAACCTGGGTGGAGAGGGAAACAATCATTCCTCCCAACCACCCAAGCTACAACCAGGACATAAAAAGGAGGTTTTAATATTAAAAAGGAGTTTTAATATTAAAAATGGGTTTTTATATTAAAAATGAAGTTAATTGAAATAAAAATAAAGTTAGGTGAAGTTAAGTGAATTAAAAATGAAGTTAGGTGAATTTAAGTGAAGTGAAGTGGATTAAGAATAAAGTTAGGTGAAAGTTAATTAAAAAGGTTTTACGTGAAAAAAGTAAAGAAGTCAAAGACCATGGTTTTGGAAGCCCATGGTATTTACACATGGTATTTGCAAATCTCAAATAAAAATGAGTTAATTAATTAAAAAACTAAATATTATATGGTTGTCCAAATAAAGAGTTATGAATGTCCAAATGAAGAGTTATGTGCTTATGGAAAAATGTTAATAAATATGTGTGACTTCTGTGAGAAGCCATAATATTTCACATTCAAATGCAGAAATGAAGAGTTATGTGGTTACTGAAAAATCTTAATAAAGATGCGTGACTTATGTGAAAAGTCATAATATTTCACATTCAAAAGTTTTGAAACATATATATATATATATATATATATATATATATATATATATGCTTGAACATAGATTGAAATAAGTGTGTCTCGGTGGATAAAATATAAATGGATTGATTGAGAATTCATTATTTATCAAGTTGGTGCCTGTTTACAAGGTGGGTCATGGTATGAGGGTTGGATTCCTCATGTCTCAGTTGGATATGAGAACTACGAGCCAGGTCTTGTATCTGAGAGTTGGATCTCTATTATTCAGTTGATGTTGAATATTTTTTATGATTGGTATCATATGTACTTATTTAAGTTTAATAAATACATGATATTTATTCTTCTTTATACAGTTTGTGTGTTTTATAACTTTTATATTTATTTTTAAATAAGTAATTGAAATATATATATGTTATTCAATTAATTTTTTTTTAACAAGAACGGTTAAAGATTTTTTAATTATATAAAACTGAGGTTACAGAGAATAAAAGAAGAAGGATTGTTCCCAAAGGAGTACAATATCCATCACACCTTGTTCATCCTTCTCTAACTTGTAGCTGTCATGAAATTTGCCTAATCTATGGAAGCTATAGCGTCTTACATACTGTCCAAGCAGAAGGACGCAAAAAAAAACATAGCAAAAAAACTTTCCTATTAGCCTAAAATGGAGCAACTAGATCTTGTTCTCAGGCATTATGAGTCTAAGCCTTTGTTCTTCAAACTAGCTAAACCATTTCTTCAAAAAACTAGCAATCGACATATCAAGAACAAAAAGGAGTACAGACCGAGACCAACTAGCTAGTGATGGATATCTTCAATGTTCTCCACGCTCCTTTCCTTCGCAAAGCTATTACCAAAGTGAAGTCCAGATTTGACCATCTCGCTTTCAAAGTTTTCTAGCTTCTTGCCAATCTTTTTGTTGTTGTTGTTCATAACCTCTAGATGAGTATTCAAGCGAAAATATGGGAGGAGAGAAGCGCTTAAGACATTAACCCTCTCCTCAAGCTTGCTGTTGTGGGTCTTAAATTCAGAGTGGGTGGTTTGTGCTAAGGAATAAATCCAGGTTAAGGCCCATTTCAGATCCAAATTATCATTTCGGGCCAGCCTAACCTGGTTTTCAAGCTCATTGAAACGGCTCATAAGATCCCCGGAGTCTGTTTTGTTCCCTCTTCTCTGTTCAGAGCCATAGTGAACAATATTTTCATTCTCCATAGTTGCTTCCGACTGCTCCTCCTTTTCAATGAAATCCACGTGACCAAGACTATGCACCGTGGGTCTTACATGCTCACCTTCATGCGCTGTACATCAGACGCCCTCAAAGACCGGGTGAACCCAACTATGAGCTCTATTGAAGCTCCTAATAGATTTATTACAGAGTGTACAGCTCAAATAAGCCTCTGTACCACTCAGGCTTGAAGAACCTGTGACAATGTGCTCCATGATTATGAAAATAGAGCTCCCCTCGCCAAATTGCCAGCTCTTGTCCGAATAAACACAAATGAAGAAGAAGACATTCCCGCCTGCTATTAAAAAGGAACCGTGTTGCCAACAACTCTCCTCTGCTTTACGCATGCGATCCATCTGGCTACAGTATGGCGTGGACCAAGAGCATTTAAGACTAAAATGAAAGTGAATCCTAGGTAGATTCAGAAGGCAAGTGAGGTGAAAAGCGTTCCAGAGACTCGTAATTTTGTTTATGTGGGGGAGGTTTCTATACCCAACCTTGTGGAGCCAAGGGGGTCTCAAAACATAGAAAGAAACAATCATTCTAGATACAGAGATAAAAACTTAGTGAATCCAACTATCTTATCTAGGAACATTATCACATTCAAGAGTTCCAAAGCACAAACCAACTCCCTTGTTTTCCATGCTATCAACCTGTTGATTTTGACCTCTCGTAACATGGAAAACGTTGATTTTCTTGAATTCTTTTACTAGACAAATTAGAAGATGGTGCACTTTTGAGGTGGGATTCTTCCAGTTTCTTGCTAGTGTTCTTGCTTCTCTAATGACAATTAATGAATCGCCAATCATCGTTATTTCCTCGAGTCTCAATTCTCTAGCAATTTCCACACCCTTTATTAAGGCAAGCCATTCGGCGTTATTATTGATTTTTTCCTCAATGCTCCAAGCGAAGTCTCTATGTTTGTTCCCCTTGGAGTCAAAGATAACTCCCCCCGCACCTGCCAGCCCTGGATGTTATTCAATTAATTTAAGTAATTGGAGAAAGTGTGAAAATTGTCCAAATGTCCAAGACAATGATTCACCCCCCTCTCAATGTTTGTGCGTGTTTCAACAAATTTTTTTTATGTTGAATATTTTTTATGATTGGTATCATATGTACTTATTTAAGTTTAATAAATACATGATATTTATTCTTCTTTATACAGTTTATGTTTTTATAACTGTTATATATATTTATAAATAAGTAATTGAAATATATATATATATTATTCAGTTAATTTAAGTAATTGGAGAAAGTGTGAAAATTGTCCAAAAGTCCAAGACACCGATTCACCCCCCCCTATCAGTGTCAGTGTGTGTTTCAACAATACTTATCTATAAACAATCACGATAAGAACACATTAAACATGTGGATAAATCCCTACAAATACTTGAGAACAATCAAGTGTATATAAAATTCTCCAAATGAGCTTTTGGGAAACAAGAAGCAGAGTGTTTGGGTCATATTGTTTCACAAGAAGGGTCAAGGTTGGCTCTCAAAAGATTCAATTTATCACAAAATAACTCATTCTTAAGAACGTTGATGATCTTAGAGGATGCATGTGTCTTACAGGATATAACAAAAATGTGTTAAGAATTATGAATGCATTGCATGCCCACTCACATCTCTCTTGAAGAAAAAAATCATCTGTATGGAAGGAAGAGGAAACGGTAGAATTCTCGCACTTAAAGGATGCTATGGCATCTACACTAGTGTTGGAAACAACTAATTTTGTTTTAAAAAATCACAATCGAGTGTGATGCATTGGAACAAGGAATTAGAGCAATATTGATGCAATAAGGGACACCATATACTTTCAAAAGTAAACAGCTCAAGGAAAAGGATTCGGTAAAATCGACTCATAAAAAAGAAATGCCAATTATTTTGCATGAAATCATGAAATGACAAAAATATCTCATTGGAAGACATTTTAAATTCAACATAGACCATGAAAACCTAAAGTACCTTTTGGAGCAAAGGTTGTCATCAAAAGAGCAATGAAAATGGGTGGTTGAAATGGAAGGGTTTTATTTGTGAAATAATATACAAAAACAGGAACACGAATGTGCTAGAAGATGCCCTATCCAGAATAGAAGAGGCATCCCGTTTATACCATTACATCTTACATTACTGTTTGGTTGGAAGAAGCTCACCATTGAATGGAAAGAATATACTAGTACTAGACAAAAGATACAATTTCTAAAAGAAGTGAAGAATATAGTGCATTCTCTTTCTCTTTGAAATATAACCATGATGGAGTACCTAATCAAATGGAAGAATATATCTCCATAAAAAGCTACATTGGAAGATGAGCATTCACGAAGAAACACCTTTATTTACAAGCTTTAAAGGAAAACATATTTAAAAGAGGGGTGCTATATTAGGGTCCTAAACCTCTTTCATTATTATTATATTTGTTATAGTTAAGTCAGCCTAGAGTGTGAGCCCCAAGGGGTAGCTCAGTTGGTTGGATCTTCCGGGACTAAGACGACACAAGGTTGAGGTTGGGGTTCAATTCTCTAGGTCCTTCGGGGTTAGGCATCGAAGTCATGCCGACAAGGGTGAGGCCCCTTAAGGTGGGCCCCCTTGGCTTGGATCTGTGGACGTAGCGAGCTCTAGGGCCGTGAACCACATTGAAAAAAAAGGTCAGCCTAGAGTGTGGGCTACACCATGCCCTCTTTATCTCCTACTTATAAATAAAGGAGATTCTTTTAAATAAACATATTGTCTTGTGCATTTCATATATTATAAAAAGAGGTTGTCCCCTTGAAGAGGCTTCTTATTCATAGATTATATCATTCTCAAGGTGTGGTATAACTTATTCTCTCCATTTTCATGATATTGGAGGTTTTTGGTATACAAGCACACACACATACACAGGCACGCACGCTTGTGTGTGTGTGTGTGTGTGTGTGCGTGCGCGCGCGCGTGTGTAGACACACATACATACATATTCCTCTAAGATTTTGTATTAATTAGTGTAGCTGATATTTTTGTATTAATTATTATAACTTTTATTTCTTTTGTGCTCACTATCGTACCTATACTAGAATAAAAATCCTTAAGAATTCATAGTTTCTTGTACACACACACATATGTATATGTATATGTATTATATTATATATTATATGCATATACATACTTCTGAATATCTTCTTTTTTCGGATGGGATAGGAGAAGTCAATGTCATTAGAAGAGAAGTTGGTAAGAGTACAAAAGAAGTTGGAAGATTCAATGACAAGAAAGGATACCCCACTCCTAAGGAAAATGGGACTAGACTTGGATCCATTTTCAAAGAAGGTAAAGAGGCTATTAATACATGCAATTCTTTGGGTTTTCTAGAATTTGATCCTTTGCAGAGAAGAGAGAGTGATGGGGTGAGTAGTTTGTGGGGATGGAGAGAAAATTGGATTGAGATATTTTAGGTAAGGTTTTGTTAGTTTCAAACTAATCCTAGGACATATAGGGTAAAACATATCAAGTGAGCTTGGAAGTGCATGAGGGTTCATAAAGATAAAGTCAAAATGGTTTTAGGAGAAGTCATGATTATGGAGCAAGTTTTGGATACGGGGTAGAAGTCCCTTACATGCAAGTTTTTGGTAAGAACGTTTATGAGTGTGATCTACTTCAATGGATACAGAAGGTTTGGACGGTAGAACTCTTAGGTATGTTCCAGTTCATTATTTTCTAGTCCAGGGTTGGTTGGATTTTATGTTTAGGATTGAGGATGATTTGAAGAAGATTGATAGGGTATCCTAGTTACGAGGTTCATGATATTTGATTCTAAGGAGATGGACACTAGTTTTTATTAGCAAACAAATACCTTTTTGACTAAAACAATATGAGTCAAGTTATTAGGGCCACCATTGGAAATATGGTCATATAGGGTCTTTAGGGCGATAGGGGACAATATGGGTAGATTATTGGAAGTGGATAAGGGATTTAAAGGAAATTATTTGAGAATAATAGCCCGAATCCTAGTTGAGATGAACTTTAAGGGGTGAGATGTTGGAGATTGGGAGGTGGAAATACAAATAGGTGGCAAAATTAATGATAGTTTCATTTTGATGTTCAAGGTGTCAAATACATTGGCATGTTGTTGAGGAATATTTTTAAAGGTTATATAGGAAATAATGGAGGCATATATGGCCTCTAAAAGAAGATATATGTAAGCATGTAATTATAGTTGTAGTGGGAGAAGGATCTACTGCTTTAGATAATGCCAATAGACTTTTTGAAACCTCAATGTTGAAAAACTACCAGTTCAACCTAACCATCTTTTATTTGGGGGAGATTCAAAGGCATCTTATTCAATGGAAGCTCTATTAGAGTTGCTAATAAGAACTCATCCAAAGTTTGTAGTCAAAACTCGAGGGGAGCTCTAATAAGAGGTTATGTTGATGGAACTAGGTCAAGAATTGGCCATCAATTTTTGGGATAAGTTATTTCCTAGATTCATTATAGTTTTAATCTTTGTAGACATAAATACCAATGTGGCATTGCTTGTGATGGATGGTCATATTTGGAAGAACTCATTAAGAAACAAAAAATTGGTCATTAGGCCAAGGGTTATGCAAGGGTAAGCCATAATGATACGTAGAGGATTCTACACCCTCCCATAGGAGTATATTTTAAGGAAAAATTACCATCAACAAATCCCTTTTCTAATTAGAGTTCTAAATGGAAATGTGTAAGACTATATATATGTGATTCCTCCACCTCATTAGGGGCATTGAAGAACCCTACAATATCTAGATATAATTTAAGATCTGTAAAATAAGTTGGTAGGTTTGGAAGAAGGTATCGAGGGAAGTTTAAGAAGTACTAGGGAATGGATGTGTCTTAGTTGTTGGGTAGGAAATTGTTCCTCTTGATATCGTAAGATAAAGCAATCACAAAAATCCAATTCAGTAAACAACAAACAATTAGAGGGCCCTTATAGCAAGGTAGACCTTGGGTAGGTGTTGACAATTATCATTTTTTTCATTGAACACTAAAGGGTTGGACACAGCCTCTAAAAAAATCATTAGAGAGGTTAATAATCATGAACAAACTATACATATTTATGTTACAAGAAATTATTAGGGATGAAAAAAATTGTTCGGGTATTTAAGCTTTGTGTCGATGGATTGGGACTTGTTATTAGTTGATGCTAATAGAAGGTCAAGTGGAATAATTTTAGGGTGGAGGAATTCAATTTCTCTATTAATATCCTCTCTTCCTGTCTTAGGTATCTACATGAAATTTCAAGCTTTAAACTTGGGAAAGGTATTCTTGATGGTTAACTTGTATGGTCCTTATGTCAAGAGGAGACCTTTTAGGGAGGTTTTATTTGAGGAATAATTTCTCAAAAAGGAAGATGTACTTGTAGGCATGGATCTCCATTTTAACTTAAAGAGATATGAAGTATGGGTAAGGGGTTTTAGAAATGATGAATTAGGAGATTTTTTTTTTTTTATAGATTAGAAAGTGCAAGGCTAGTGGATGTAGAGCTCATCAAGTTGGTCCCTACCTAGAGAAACTTTATAACCTATGAAGGTTCCATATCAAAGATATTAGACATGTTTATAGTTTTTGAAAATTTGATGGGGTTGGAGGAAACAATTAGGTCTTGGGTTGGATCGGAGGGAGATGCAGACCATCTTCCTATTTTTCTCTAGCTATAAAAGGAATCTAATTAGTCTACTAGTTTGTTTAAATTCAACCCAACATGGTTAGAATGTGAGAAGTGTGTGAACTTGGTCAAGATAAAATGGAAGAGATACAATGATAATCTTGGGAACTCAACCACCTTCCAATTTGAAGATAACTTAAAGCAAGTTAAAAAAGTGGTAATGGTATGGATACATAACAAGTTTGAAAAATTACGAAAGAGATTTGATAGAGGTGGAAGCTCGTATAACACATATATTTTATTGGGATAGGGAAGGATTATTCTCACAAGAGCTTAAGATAATCTAAAGAGGCTAGAATGGAAATAGACATAATTATTAGAATGAAAATAATAACAATGGATAATAAAAAGCAAGGAAACCTAGATAGAAAAAGGCGATTAAAAGACTAAATATTTGCATAAATTTGCTAATCATAAAAGGAATGTGAATATTATATGGGAGATGGATAAAGTTTATCGGAGCAAAGTTAGGGAGTTCAAGGAGATAGAAACAGTCAAAGTGGATCATTCTAGTGCCTTATATAAGGAGGCAATAAGGGCCAGTATAAAAAAAATAATGAAAATGACATCCTTTCTTCCAAGCTTTGTTTACGAGGAGGAAAATGATACTTTGATGGAAGAAAACAAAAATAAATAGTTAAAAACAATTTTGAAGAGCCCATGCTCGAATGATTTGCCTATGGAATTCTACATAAGGTTATATGATTTGTTTGAAGATAATATCTTAAGAGTAATCAAATAATATAGGTGAATAGGAAGAATCTTTGGAGCCTTCAATTGCTTGTTTATAACACTAATTCTTAAGAAGGATAAATCATTTTATTTTGATGAGTTCAACCCTATATCCATGTGTAACCACAATTATAACATAATATAAAGAAGGGTTAAGATAATTGTCTCTAATACCATATCTTATGAGTAGTTTAGTTTTTAAGTAGAAGATAAATTCATGACATAGTTGGGGTGGTGTAGGAAGTGATTAATTCAATTAAGACTAATTTCAGTCGTGGTATTAAGATTTGATATTTCAAAGGATTATGATAGGTCAATTTGTCTCTGCCTAAGATTGGTGCTTCTATATTTCGGTTTAATTTGTCAATGGTTCATTGGGTTTTTGGTTGTTTGTCTTCAATGTCTTTTGCAGTTATCATTAATGGTTTGGCTTCTAGATTCTTATCCCCTTCTAGAGGGTTGACACAAGGATTCCCTTTGTCGCCTATTCTATTTTTAATCATTGGTGGAGGACTAAATAGGGAAATCATGGGCTTAAATATATCAATGATGATTAGTGGAATTAAGGTTGGAGGATCTTTCTGCCCGATTCACTTGTTGTTCATAAATGATGTGATTAGTGGAATTAAGGTTGGAAGATCTTTCTACCTGACTCACTTGTTCATAAATTATGTTCTTCTCTTCTATAATGGTTCTTAAGGAATGACAAGTATTTAAAAAGATCCCATATCTATACAAAAAGGAAAAGAGGATGGAGTTCAATCTACAAAATATTAATTCTCTTTTACTAGTATAAATGAAGCACAAGGCAAGCAATTGGCTCAATTCTCCCCCTTTAAGACAATAAGTTTTGAGGAGGACCTAAAATATATTCAATTCACGCTAAAACCAAATTTCTATAGTACTGAAAATTAGTTTTGGATTGTAAAGAATATTTAAAGTGTATAAGCATATAGTATATTCATTGCCTATCAATAGGCGGTAACTTGACTTTAGTGAAGTTGATTTTGGAAGCAATTATAGTTTACTGGAATTCCTTAGTATTTTTCCCTCGAGTATTTTGGAGTTAATTAGAATAAAATGATTTTATTTTCTTATGGAGAGGAAAAGGGGACAAATATGGTTTACCTTTAATGAAATGGAAGGCATTAGCAAATCCCAAAGAAGCTAGGGCCTGGGGTCCATAAAACATACAATATCCCTATTAGCAAGTCCCTAATAGTAAGCATTATGTGGGTGTTGATGAGATATGATAGTCTATGGCAACACAATGTTCTCCAAGAGTATATAGAGCCACTCTCTTGAATATTATATCAGAAGTAGGGTAAAATCAACCACCAAGGTGTCTATAATTTGTAAAGCAATAATTAATTATTTTCCTTTCTAATGAAATTAGTTAGCTTGGAGGATTGGTAATGCTGAGAAGGTAAGGGTGGAAGCAAATTCATAAATAGGTAGTGGAAATGACTACAAGGTGTTTGAGGAGGTTCTAGAAGCATAGCATGAGAGATGAATTTCACTTTGTTGTAGGTAGCAGACCCCTAGCTTAATACCTTACGAAGACATGGATGGGAGATATCTATTATGCTGGGTCTAAAAGGAGGTTTGGGTGTTCAATGGAATCCCTTTTTGTTGAATCTACACCATAGCCTATTCGACTTAGAGATTAACTTGATACACTCATTTGGTAAAAAAAATAGGTTTAGGAGATTACACCACATGATCGGACTATAAATATATGTTTCCCAAGGTCATTGATGGTGAGGTACTGTGGTGGTGAAAGTCATTGTGGAAAGTGATGTTTCTTATGAAACAATGATATTTGTTGGGTTGGAATTCAAGAACAAAGCTTTGACATGGAAAATATTGCAAATGATATGCAAGAAAGGACCGAGCTAGTGCACTCTGTGCACAATTGACGTTGAACATATATTGCACCTATTAATAAGCTACCTTTATATAGGGGTGATTTGGATGGAAGTGGAAAAACTAATAAGGGTAGTTAGGTTATGGATAGGGAACTCTATTGAGGAAGTGCTAAAATCTTGGTTTAATAGAAGGGAGTTAAAAAACAATTGGTATTTACCCTTTGCATTGCATGGGGGATTTGGCTTGAAAGGAATACTACTTTGTTTCAGGATAAATATGTGTCCACTTTTCAAAGTTTTGTTAATATTTGTTTCAATTATGAGGGAGTTAGATTTTTATGTAAAGAGAAAACCAAAGGAAAGTTGGGAGATATGTATAGACAAAATAAAAGCGTGGGGATTTTTTGATGGATCAAGCCAGGGGCCCCCAAGTCTTTGTGGAGTAGGTGGAATTTTATTTATCTTACAAGACCATTTCTATAGACCATTTCTATAGGTTCAAAGATAGTATCAAGGAAGG
Source organism: Larix kaempferi (assembly GCA_027924585.1). Taxonomy (NCBI): domain Eukaryota; kingdom Viridiplantae; phylum Streptophyta; class Pinopsida; order Pinales; family Pinaceae; genus Larix; species Larix kaempferi. The sequence goes on from BSBM01000362.1 coordinate 16,582,724, forward strand.
GACACACAAATTTGCAAAAACAAAAGCTCTTAAACTCCTTGTAAAAATTCTTGTGGATTATCATGTTACTTAGTTGCATATATTTGGTGACTCTCAATTGGTAATATACTGGATGAATGGTCTTAGTAGGAGAAATAATATTCTTCTCATGCCTATTGTTCTCATATTTTCCAAATCGTGAACAATTTTGAGCTCCTCTCTTTCTTATAGATCTATAGGGAACACAATTCTAATATATTCTTTGTCTAAGGAGGCTTAACGATGGTCGTGTGTACTATGAAGCTAACAAAGTATGGGGGGGATCCATCTCCATCTATTTCCTTTTCACTATTGAAAGTGAAGGTTATGGGGATTAGTAGTGACTAGGTTAGTTCTATTATGGGATTCATGGCCCTTTCTATGATATCTTTTTGATAGTTTGGTATTTTCTTTTGCTTTAGAAACTAAAATTGTAATAGAAGTATATTCATGATACTCTTTTAAATTTTACTCAAAATTGGTTTGACGGTGTGACCTTTAATGTCTTGAAGATAATTTATTGGGAGGTTGCACGCAAATATTTTGTGGGACTTTCTTAGATGTTTTAACTACCAAACTTGTTTCCTATTGGATATGTACTATGTGCCATGACCACCTATGAGCACCTACAATAAGTAAGTGTCTTCATTATATATATATATAGATAGATAGATAGATAGATAGATAATTCAAAATAAAATGATATGAAAGAGTATAATCAAATTGTCTTTTCCAAAAAAATAGTCAAGTGAAGAAGACTCTTTCAATGTTTGAATTGAATAATAAATGATGTTAAATATCTATATGTTTTGATATATGTAATTTCATGATTTTCTAATGCTTATCTATTTTATTTGAATTTAGATTTTTCATGTTCATAATTTTTCTATATGTCTATTCTAAATTCAATAAAATTTGTAGAGAATTCAAAAATGTCATTTATTTGTGAGTACAATTTTTTAATACATTCATATTTTACCTATCATCCAACTTTGATGTGTGTCAAAAATATTTGACAATAAAATAGTAAGTCCATTTTTAAAAATAACAAAAAATAAAATGTTAAAATGTTTTTTTACATATGATGTAGTGTTTCATACAAATTCCAAAGGTAATTTAGGGAATCTTTGAAAATTACATAATTTTTTCTTTATTTTCACAAAGTTCTTATCCACACCACAACAATGTGCGTGTTCCTTCTTCTTTCCTTATATCTCAATCATTTGTTTGTTCATAGTGACAATGTCTTGTGTATAGCATAAGATGCCCAAGACTTTTCCTTTTTCATTAATTGGTCACCCTAGTTTCTTCATGAAAAACAAATGTAACTTTACTAGTTTAGATAGAATGGTCATTTTGATTTCTTTATAAAAGTAAGAATGACAATGAATGGATTCCATTGCTGATTTATTTCACTTCAAATGGAACAACCATTCCACTTTATTATGTCCTGCGTAGCAGGATATAAATGGATCGTGAGGACCCTATTATCACCTACCTACTCCACCTAGTCTAGCTGGTACTCGAGTGCAATTTTTTTTTTGATATATGGTTTTACATAGTTGCAATGTTTTAATTATTAAACTAAATTTTATAAAAATTATTTATTTGAAAGCTGATTTGTTCTGAAATGGTGACGTAAGTCTTGGAATCGGCATCCCAAGAGCCTGCGGCACGATGCCGTCAGCGTCTGCTCGTTTGTTTAATGCATGACAGGATGTTGAAGCCTCGTTTGTTTAATGCATGACAAGATGTTGAAGCCACGTTGTAGAGGGCGTTGAAGCCACGTTGAGTGGTGACGTAAGTCTTGAAATGGGGGCGGTGCGGGTTTGGTCGTTTGTTTAATGCATGGCAGGTTGACATGACAGGGAGCAGTAGGTTGAAGCCACGTTGAAGCCAATATTCGAGGCATAAAGTCTTGAGCGGGTATGAAATACACTTGCTAGCTCATAGCGTATTCTAGTTTGTGAGTATTGAAACGAATTGATAAGGTTTGGCTTGTGCCAGGGTGACAGTCCTCCCACGGTTTCATCTTGGTTGGGTGCAGGAGGTATTCGTCTGCGTTTGTTGCCTTGGTTCAGGTAGATTCAGGGTTTGTTAGTTGTTTGTGCATGGAGAGAGGAGCAGCAGCAGGTTGAAGCCACGTTGAAGCCAATATTCGAGGCATAAAGTCTTGAGCGGGTATGAAATACCCCTGCTAGCTCATAGCGTATTCTAGTTTGTGAGTATTGAAACGAATTGATAAGGTTTGGCTTGTGCCAGGGTGACGGTCCTCCGACGGTTTCATCTTGGTTGGGCGGAGGAGGTATTCGTCTGCGTTTGTTGCGTTGGTTCAGGTAGATTCAGGGTTTGTTAGCTGTTTGTGCACGGAGAGAGGAGCAGCAGCAGCAGAAGGAGAAGTCGAACGTCGGGGATCGTCTATTCGTCTGCGTTTGTTGCCTTAGTTCAGGTAGATTCAGGGTTTATTTATCTACGAACTTGTGCATATATGCTCATTGTCTGTTTGTATATGTGTATGCTTTGTTTATATGTTTTAAGTTTGGTATTCTGTGTGAAAAGGCTTTGTCCCTGTGCATACATAGTGTTTTTTCCATATGGCTATTTATGTAATAACTTTGTTGTGGATAAATTCTGTGCTAAGGTCTCGGGGTGGAAGAAAAGGCTTACGTCTATGCTCATTGTTTACGAACCTGTCTATATATGCTCATTCTCTGTGTGTATACGTCTGTGGTTTGTTTACATGTTTTTAGTTTCGTATTCTGTCTGAAAAGGCTTTGTCCCTGTGCACACATAGGTTTTCTTCGTCTGGCTATTTGTGTAGTAAATTTGTTGTGGATAAATTGTTTGCTAAGGTCTCGGGGCCGAAGAAAAGGCTTACATCTATGGTTAGGAGAAATTTACGAAGAACGATTTGTCGGTTTTGATTTTGAGTGCTTTTGTTCGGATTTGGGTTTGGGGTTTTCATTTCAGTTTGCTGTGGCGTGTTTTGCTGTGGGTCAGGGATTGATTCGTGTGTCGGTAATTTGTTTGAAGGGTTATGTAGTTCAAGTGTATGCCGTCAGCGTCTGCTCGTTTGTTTAATGCATGGCAGGATGTTGAAGCCACGTTGTGGAGGGCGTTGAAGCCAGGTTGAGTGTTGACGTAAGTCTTGAAATGGGGCCGGTGCGGGTCTGGTCATTTGTTTAATGCATGGCAAGTTGACATGACAGGGAGCAGCGGGTTGAAGCCATGTTGAAGCCAACATTCGAGGCATAAAGTCTTGAGCGGGTATGAAAGACACCTGCTAGCTCATAGCGTATTTTAGTTTGTGAGTATTGAAACGAATTGATAAGGTTTGGCTTGTGCCAGGGTGACGGTCCTCCCATGGTTTCATCTTGGTTGGGCGAAGGAGAAGTCCAAGGTCGGGGATAGCGTATTCGTCTTGGTTGGTTTTATCTACGAACCTGTGCATATATGCTCATTGTCTGTTTGTATACGTGTATGCTTTGTTTATATGTTTTTAGTTTGGTATTCTGTGTGAAAAGGCTTTGTCCCTGTGCATACATAGTGTTTTTTCCGTATGGCTATTTATGTAATAACTTTGTTGTGGATAAATTCTGTGCTAAGGTCTCGGGGTGGAAGAAAAGGCTTACGTCTATGCTCATTGTTTACGAACCTGTCTATATATGCTTATTCTCTGTGTGTATACGTCTGTGGTTTGTTTACATGTTTTTAGTTTCGTATTCTGTCTGAAAAGGCTTTGTCCCTGTGCACACATAGGTTTTCTTCGTCTGGCTAATTGTGTAGTAAATTTGTTGTGGATAAATTGTTTGCTAAGGTCTCGGGGCCGAAGAAAAAGCTTACGTCTATGGTTAGGAGAAATTTACGAAGAACGATTTGTCGGTTTTGATTTTGAGTGCTTTCGTTCGGATTTGGGTTTGGGGTTTTCATTTCAGTTTGCTGTGGCGTGTTTTGCTACGGGTCAGGGATTGATTCGTGTGTCGGCAATTTGTTTGAAGGGTTATGTAGTTCAAGTGTATGCCGTCAGCGTCTGTGTTTGTTGCCTTGGTTCAGGTAGATTCAGGGTTTGTTAGCTGTTCGTGCACGGAGAGAGGAGAAGCAGCAGCAGAAGGAGAAGTCCAACGTCGCGGCTCGTCTATTCGTCTGCATTTGTTGTCTTAGTTCAGGTAGATTCAGGGTTTATTTATCTACGAATCTATGCATATATGCTCATTGTCTATGTGTATATGTGTATGCTTTGTTTACATGTTTTTAGTTTTGTATTCTGCTTGAAAAGGCTTTGTCCCTGTGCATACATAGGTTTTTTCGTATGGCTATTTTTGTAATAACTTGTGGATAAATTCTTTGCTAAGGTCTGGGGGCCGAAGAAAAGGATTAGGTTTATGCTCATTGTTTACGAACCTGTGTATATATGTTTATTCTCTGTGTGTATGGGTCTATGGTTTGTTTATATGTTTTTAGTTTCGTGTTCTCGTATGGCTATTTATGTAATAACTTTGTTGTGGATAAATTCTCTGCTAAGGTCTCGGGGTTGAGGAAAATAGCAGAAATGGAGTTGCAAACCTTTGAGTTCAGTGCACGGTTTACGTAAGAGCGAGAAGGATGTCAGCATAAAAGAATGCCGCCGGTTTTGTAGCTTCCATGAACCGTTTTTAGGAGAAATTTACGAAGAACGATTTCTCGGTTTTGATTTTGAGTGCTTTCGTTCGGATTTGGGTTTGGGCTTTTGATTTCAGCTTGCTGTGGCGTGTTTTGGTGCGGGTCAGAGGTTGATTCGTGTGTCGGCAATTTCTTTGGAGGGTTATGTAGTTCGAGTGTACTTGTGGAGCCTGGAATATAATGGAGAGTTATACACTGTGCCTTTGAGCTTGTCTATGATGGTAGGTTGGGTGGCTTCCTTAGCATTAAGCTAAAGCGTATTAAATTTTTTTGCAGATACTCAATGATTACATGGGTTATGGATTCGAACCTGGATATCTTAGCATGATCTCGCTTAACCATAAGTTATGCTTCCACGTCACATTGTAACTACGTGAATCGTTGATGTTGTCCATTGTGGAGCTTATGTTTACGATAATCATTAATATAGCGAACTACCTGGCTGATAACTGATATTTAAACTTTCTTTATTTAAAATAATTTTCACTAGAATATTCAAACAAAAATACCGATTCTCTTCCTTAGTTAAATAAAAAAAATCAAAGGCAGATATCATTTAAAATAACTGCAAAATATCTTTAAATAAAAACGTGTAATAATTGTTATTCTGTAATATTTTTCAAGATATTTTTTTACATAATTCGAGAAACGGAAAAGAGCTTTAAAAGATTATTAATTTGCAAGTCACTTATACTTTATATTTTAAAATTTTAAAGTGTAAAAAATTCCTTAATTATAACCTTATTGAAAGATGGGGTTGTGGAGCATTTTTTTGGAAATGGTTATTAGATTGGACTTCGCCATAATCAAAAGTCTAATAGATTCATTAGTTCAATAGCTTTATCGGAACATGGGATTATGTTATAGACTTTAGCTGCCAACTTAATCGAAGTATGGGATTGTTAGGATGGGATAAAGTATGTTGCATTGAATATTTAATTTAGTTTAATCCAATGTTTAAATTTCATAACAATGCGTAGCAGAATATAAGTGGATCGCTCGGACCCTATTATCACCTATCCAGTCTACCTAGTTTAGCTCGTACTCGAGTTCAATTTTTTTTTACCTATATGGTTTTACATAGTTGCAATGTGTTTTTTATTAAACTAAATTTTATAAAAATTATTTATTTCAAAGCTCATTCGCTTTGAAATGGTCACGTAAGTCTTGGAATCGGCACGCCAAGAGCCGGCGGTGCGATGCCGTCAGCGTCTGCTCATTTGTTTAATGCATGACAGGATGTTGAAGCCACGTTGTAGAGGGCGTTGAAGCCACGTTGACTGGTGACATAGGTCTTGAAATGGGGACGTTGTACGTCTGGTCATTTGTTTAATGCATGGCAGGTTGACATGACAGGGAGCAGCAGGGTGAAGCCATGTTGAAGGCAACATTCGAGCCATAAAGTCTTGAGTGGTTATGAAAGACACCTGCTAGTTCATAGTGTATTTTAGTTTGTGAGTGTTGAAACGAATTGATAAAATTTGGCTTGTGCTAGGGTGACGGTGCTCCCATGGTTTCATCTTGGTTGGGCGAAGGAGAAATGCAAGGTCGCGGATGGCGTATTCGTCTGCGTTTGTTGCTTGTGCTAAGGTCTCGGGGCCGAAGAAAAGGCTTACGTCTATGCTCATTGTTTAGCAACCTGTGTATATATGCTTATTCTCTATGTGTATACGTCTATGGTTTGTTTGAATGTTTTTAGTTTCGTGTTCTGTCTGAAAAGGCTTTGTTCCTGGGCACATATAGGTTTTCTTCGTATGGCTATTTATGTAATAACTTTGTTGTGGATAAATTGTTTGCCAAGGTCTCGGCCCCAAAGAAAATGTTTACGTCTATGCTCATTCTCTACGAACCTGTGTATATATGCTCATTTTCTCTGTGTATGCGTCTATGCTTTGTTTACAGATTTTTAGTTTCGTATTCTGTCTGAAAAGGCTTTGTCCCTGTGCATACATAGTTTGTTTTTTTGTATGTTTATTTATGCAATAACTTTGTTGTGCATAAATTCTCTGCTAAGGTCTCGTGGCCGAAGAGAATAGCAGAAATGGAGTTGCAAACTTTTGAGTTCAGTGCGCCGTTTACTTAAGAGCGAGAAGGATGTCAGCATAAAGGAATGCCGCCGGTTTTGTAGCTTCCATGGACCGTTTCTAGGGGAAATTTACGAAGAACGATTTCTCGGTTTTGATTTTGAGCGCTTTCGTTCGGATTTGGGTTTGGGGTTTTGATTTCAGCTTGTTGTGTCGTGTTTTCGTGCGGGTCAGGGGTTGAATCCTGTGTCGGCAACTTCTTTGCAGGGTTATGTAGTTCGAGTGTACTTTTGGAGCCTGAAATATAATGGAGAGTTATACACTGTGCCTTTGAGCTTGTTTATGATGCCACGTTGGGTGGCTTGCTTAACATTAAGCTGAAGCATATTAAATTTTTTTGCAGGTACTCAATGATTACATGATTTATGGATTCGAAGCTCGATATCTTAGCATGATCTCGCTTAACCATAAGTTGTGCTTCCACGTCACATTGTAACTATGTGTATCGTTGATATTGTCCATCGTGGAGCTTATGGTTACGACGATCATTAATATAGCGAATTACCTGGTTGATAACTCAATGCATATGAAAAAGTTGGTAGTTCATGGGTCTTAATATTCATTTAAATACATTGTACTTCAAACTCGGTAGATGCAATGAGAGTTTTGTCGTTGGAGAAGGCTCTCAAGACTCATCATTTTCGTTTTGTTCCCTGAAGGTTTCGCTTTGCAACCCTTGGAGGTTGTGAGCAGGTCTGCAATTTCAAATTTATTTTGCATGTCAAACGGAAATTTGACGACGATCTTGTATTTTCTGCGGCTTTGAGTTTACGTTTTATACAAATTTAAAGAGTGTCAAATTAATAGACCATAGAATTAATAAAAAATAGCCTAAAACCCTAGCGACCATTGGACTTTTATCCCATGTTCTTTGTGCAAGCTTTATGTATATATAGCCAAACCTAAAAAGCATGCAAATATTATGTAAACTTCCACTGATCTGAGTATAAAATTTTGATGTTTTTAAAGTCGGAGCATGGTTGATTTCCACATATATATCATTTTAGGGATTTTTTGTGCGGATCAGGGGTTGATTCGTGTGTCGGCAATTTCTTTGCAGAGTTATGTAGTTCGAGTGTACTTATGGAGTGGAATATGATGGAGAGTTATGCACTGTGCCTTTGAGCTTGTCTATGATGACACGTTGGGTGGCTTGCTTAGCATTAAGCTAAAGCATATTAATTTTTTTTGCAGGTACTCAATGATTACATAAGTTATGGACTTGAAGTTGGATATCTTAGCATGATCTCGCTTAACCATAAGTTATGCTTCCACCTCGCGTTGTAACTGCATGTATTGTTGATATTGTCCATCGTAGAGCTCGTCTTTACGATGATCATTAATATAGCCAGATAGCTGGTTGATAGCTCAATGCCTATGAAAAAGTTGGTAGTTCATGGGTGTTAATATCCATTTAAATACATTGTACTTCAACCTCGGTAGATGCAATGAGGGTTTTGTCCTTGGAGAAACCTCTCAAGACTCATCATTTTCGTTTTGTTGCCTGAAGGTTCGCTTTGCAACCCGCTGGAGGTTGTGAACAGGGCTGGAAATTCAAATTTATTTTGCGTGTTAAACTGAAATTTGACGACAGTCTTGTATTTCTTGTTCGTTTCAGTTTACGTTTTATACAAATTTAAATAGTGTCGAATTAATATACCATAAAATTAATAAAAAATAGGCTAAAACCGTATCGACCATTGGACTTTTATTTGATGTTCTCTGTCGAAGCTTTATGTATACATAGCCAAACCTAAAAAGCATCCAAATATTATGTAAACTTCCACTGGTCTAAGTGTAAACTTTTCATATTTTTAAAGCCGGAGTATGGTTGATTTTCAGAGATATATGATTTTAGATATTTTGTCATATGTAATTCACTAATGATCGAATTGATGAACTTTCATCAATGAACTTAGGGAGGAGAAACTAACAAAACGCAGTAATTTTATAAAAATTAAATTAAATCAAAGTCTTGAGGAGATGAGAGGTACCTCGACAAGCGCTGTCGTGGATTTTCACCATTCTTTTAACAATTGTTTTGTTAGAGTCCATTATTGTCCTCCATTGTTCTATTGCTTCAGCTCATCTATCTTGCAATGTATCTATAGTTTCAGTATATACATAATTCAATATTGTTTTTTGTTGTTTTATTTTAAGCTTTTGAAATTTGACTCTATCTCATAAATTTGCCAAAATATTCTTAGCAAATAACAATGTTGTTTGGTTTGGACTTCTCAAAGGAATTTCTAGTTTGGAGATGTTCTCTATAGATTTAACACACAGGGAGAGCAAGATTGAAATGTTGACTCTCTTTGGTGAAGCAAGAGCAACATTGCTTTAAATTGCAAACACTAATTTGAAGGAAGAAGAGGCAACTTCGTTGCATCAGGCAGCCATTGATATGCAGCAAAATGCTTCTTTCACACATTGATATGCACCAAAATGCTTCTTTCACAAGTCTAGGATTTTTTCTTGATTTATGCATAAGATTACTATTAGTAGCATTTTTTAGTTTTGTGTGCCTGCTAGTTTTATGCATTATGCATTTTGTGTATGTTATTATCATTATGTTGTGGCCGCAATAGAACTATGTTTGTGTGTTAATTTCATGGCAGTGTCTAATTTAGTTTTCTTTTTTGCAAGGCCTCTCTAAGTGGAAGGAAAAACAGCCTGTCGTGCTGCTCTATGTTTGTCTATATGGTAGCGTTTTTTGTGATTACTGTTCTGTCCCTGCTATGTTGTTGCTACATGTCTGCATGTCAATGAACCTGCCAAATTCAGGTGCATGTCAATTATCGTTGTGCATTGACCTTTGTAGCTGCTATCGTCTTGGTGCATCGAATGCGTCACTGCAAGTCTGTTTGCTTGAATTGTCTTGTCAAACGGTGATGGCCACTTATTAAAATTTATGGCGTCGGTCTTAACACTGTAAACGTCGAATCAACGGTTTGAAATTGTTAATGGACGCAGCTGTTGACCTGCCAGCATTTTTTTTACTGTCAAATAGGTTTAAGAACTGAAAAAATTTTCAGCCTAAAAACGTTCTTTAGCCCGTCAAATTCCAGACCTGGTTGCGAGCAATGCCAGAGCATTTTTCAGCTTGTCTGTAACAATGAGGTTTTAATTAGTGTATCATTGCCAAGTTACAATCATACTCATGCTATTATTATTATTATTATATCCTGTGTGGCAGGAAATATATGGATCGCTCGTACCGTATTAATTAATCTACTTAATTTTCCTGGCACTTGACTTTAATTTTTTTTTATGTATATGGTTTTACATAGTTATAATCTGTTTTTTATTAAACTAAATTTTATAAAAAATGATTTATGTCAAACATCGTTCGCTGTCAAATGATGGCATGAGTCTTGAAATAGGCACCCCAAGCGCCGGTGGTGCGATGCTGTTAGGGTCTGCTCATTTGTTTAATGCATCATAGAACTTGCAACCATTGACATGACAATGAACAGGGCGTTGAATCCATTTTGAATAGACACGTTGAAGCCAACATTCAAGTCATAAAATCTTGATCGGCTACGAAAGACAGCTGCTGCGCCACCTGGTGAGCCAGTTTTATGGTTTCATAGCATATTTTATTTTGTGAATTTTCAAATGAATTCATAAGGTTTGGCTTGTGCCAGTGTATTGGTGCTCGCATGCTTTCATCTCAGTTGGGCAAAGAACACAAAAAAAAACACACAGACACACAGAGAGGAGCAGCAGCAACAGTAGCATAAGGACAAGTCCAAGGTCAGTGATCGCCTATTCCTCTACCTTTGTTGCCTTAGTTTACGTAGATTCAAGGTTTATTTATCTACAAACTTGTGTATATATGCTCATTGTCTGTATGTATACGTCTATGCTTTGTTTACATGTTTTTAGTTTCGTATTCTGTGTGAAAAGGCTTTGTCCCTGTGCATACATGGTTCTTTTTCGTTTGCCTATTTATGTAATAACTTTGTTGTGGATAAATTCTGTTCCAAGGTCTTGGGCCCTATACATATATTTACATTGCAAGGATCAACTTATTTACATTTATTTATTTGTAAATGATTCTCATGTGTTTGACTTGTTATTAATGATTTGTCACCTTATGGCCTTGTGCTCGAGTGGTCTGCTATATAAACCAAAAATACAATGTATTGCAACCATCACTTACATTCCCATATTATGGAACATTTGTTAGTACATTCATTTGTTCCTACTTATTCCAAATCAAGTGTCAAGTCAAAAATTCCTACAAGCATACCTGCTTTATACATTATATAGTCTGTTATATCCACTAGAGATAAGATTATAAGGCAAATATCACAATAGTAGTGCTAGTATCAATTTCCTGATTTATTTGACATCTTATGTACAAGTTGTCAGACGTCCAATTTTGGTTTTAAGTGCCATGTTGCTGCATATTTTTATGCAGGATGGTGATTCCGAGGAGTATTGTTGATTTGGCACATCATCTTGCTTGAGCTCCCTCTCTTGCCACACATGTGGAGGCATGGTTATTTTAACTTGGCATAGTGACACATATGTTGGGTCACTTTGCTAATCCTTTATTTTGCGTCTGGTTCTATTGCACATATGTTCATGCATTTTGCCACTTGAAGGAGATGTTAAGCATTGCTTGTGCTATTCTAGGAGGGGTTGTTTTTATTGCTTGTAGTTTAGTAATTGGTTGAAAGCATTGACTTCACTCGACTTTCCTAGTCTTGTTGGGTTCAGATTGGCCGATGACTAACGAACAAGATAATTTTACATAGTTGCTATGTATCTTCTTATCTACAACAAGCTAACAAACGCTGAATGTACCTCAACCAAGGCAACAAATGCAGACGAATACGCGATCCGCGACCTTGGACTTCTCCTTCCCACAACCAAGATGAAAGCATGCGAGCACCATCAGCCTGGCACAAGTCAAACCTTATCAATTCGTTTCAATACTCACAAACTAGAATACGTTATGAGCTAACAGGTGTCTTTCATACCCACTCAAGACTTTATGCCTCGAATGTTGGCTTCAACGTGGCTTCAATCTGCTGCTCTCTGTCATGTTAACCTGCGATGCATTAAACAAATGACCAGACCCACAACGCCCCCATTTCAAGACTTACGTCACCATTCAAGGTGGCTTGAACGCCCTCTACAACGTGTCTTCAACATGCTGTCATGCATTAAACAAATGAACAGACGCTGATGGCATTGCACCGCCGGCTCTTGGCCTGCCGATTCCAAGACTTACGTCATCATTTTAGAGCGAATGAGCTTTGATGTAGAATGATTTATCCATATTAAATAGGCAATGTAATGACTTGCCTTTGGTTCTCTTTGTTATAGGTCACTAGTGAATTGATATTGTAACTGTAGTGTATCAAAGGAAAGTTAGTCTATGTAACTATTTAATAGAGATAGGTGTGTTTGACCAGGATCTAGGGGATTCCCAACAAGCTCGCCAAATTTGCATTGAGAAGAAGCTGAACTTATTGAGTTCCCTGCTGGTGAACATACATCTAGATTGTTGGCAGTCCTCATCAACGAATATAGTATGTATGTTGTGAATTGTCTCATAAATAACTGATATGTAACCAATGTAAGCTATAAGTGATTTATTTAACCTTATGTATTATGTGTAATTATTCATATAGGGGAGATTGTTTTGCATGCCTTTGGCTATAATTATTTAGTGTTGGTGCAACCGAAAGATAGAGAAGAGTGTAATCTCCATAGCAATAACCATACCTAAGCTATCGTAATAAGCAATGCTTATCACGATCATATTAGACATATACGTTGTTCATACTAGTAGACATTAGTTGCTTGTATTGATTATTATGATTCTCAGCTTAAGAATAGTATAAGCATTATTAATAACGTGTGCAATTAATTATGGACAAACACATAGGGTTATGCTAATGGGTAACTAGCATATGTGATGTCACGTAAATCACGTGGATCTATATGTATGTAATTCCATAACCTTAGATATGTGTATAGTGTTAATGAATGGTAGGACCAAATCTTTATGCTAGTATATGAGGTCGAGCTTATGTTTATCATCATATCTGCTTAAGATATATGTACAAGATTATGTAGAATGATTCATCGACATTAAATAGGGAATGTAATGCATTTGGTCTGATTGCCTTTGTTATAGGTCACCAATGAATCTAATATTGCATTGAATCTAATGATTCTCATCGAGTAGCATAGGAAATCAAGTGTGTACTGATGTGTGATGAGAAACATTATATCCATATTTCTTGATAAAGTGACTTCGACCTTTTAAGTGCTGAAACCTTTCACTCTAACCAGAACCGTAGCTGGATAGTTTCCTACAAAAATTCATCTTGGTGGTTGTAAGATAACAAACTCAAATATAGTTTCAAAAAAAAAAACTGAACACATAGACATAGAATTTTCTTGTTTTCTAATTAGGCTTTTCTTTGCATTGATACCAAGTCTTGGATATTTAATAATTTCACCTTAGCAATTAACATCCCGTTTTTTTCCTATTCTACTAAGAGGACAAAATACACTTCATTTGAAAAAAGCTTGTCGCCAATATGTTCCTTTGTTTGCTTTGCTTATTTGCAATGACAAGAACAATTTACAATGTTTACAACATCATGGCTTGAAAAAATTCCATACCCTTTGCTTATTTTCTTTTCCTTAGGTTCTGTTTCTCTTCACTTGCCTGCAGGTTTTCCTAGACAAACGACCAGAGACATAGAAAAAAGAACAACCAAAAAGGCAAGAAATATATGCTATTGCAAATGCTTTTGTAGGCAATATGCAAAAAGACAAAAGTAAAAGCGATTATGTTTTAAAGGGAGATGGTCTTGGGATCAAAGATTCTAACTGGCAACAAATTGATCACGCATTGGCTACAAGCAATCTGTTTCGATTAGACAATTTTCACTATGAGCCAGGCAATTGCCTGTTTGACGCACTTGCAGTATTGTTGCATTTCCGATATACATCAATAGAGATAAGGGAAGGAATTGTGAATCATTTTCGTGTTTGTCTAGATCAGAAAGATCCCTCTGCATTGTTATCGATGCGCACAGAATTGACAGTTGACTATTTGCTAGAATTGCATAACATAAGAAATGTCAACGAATATCTCAATCGCATGTCGCAATCTGCTTCGCAGCCAAATGATCAAAGTGTATATGGACTATGGGGTGATATATTTTGCATCAAGTGGTTTTCAAAATGGTTGAACGTTCCAGTCGCTGTTTGGTCATTAACAAAAGAAACAAAATACCTTCATTTCAATTCTGGGAAATTTGAATATTGCTACAATATATTGTTCCATGACCACACACCAGCTTCTGGGCACGTCGAACCATTGTTGTCATATAAAACAATGGAAGCCAATAGACAAGTCGTTGATATGCTTCCTCATAGCGCAAATGTAAATCAATGTCTATATAACCAAGTTGAAATGTCATATCGACTTCCTGGCAATTGTCATGAGTCCTTGTTTGAATCAATTGCCAAATTAACACTCTTCGCTGATGGACAAAGTGTTAGAAAAGCAGTTGCGCAAAGCTTTTATAATTCTATTGCTTCAAACGATATCAGAGCAATAAAATGCTTGCACATATATCTTGATAAAAACACATTAGCAGATACATCTCTTGTTTCTGGATGGGAAACCTATATTATGCATTTGGCAGAGCCATATATCATTGGTCATATAGAAGGAGATCGATTTGCTCTCCAATGGTTATGTGAGTTACTAGGCACTAACATACATCTATGGAGCAATAATTTGCAAGAAAATATTGCAACATTCTATGCAACAAATAGATCGTCAAATGTTCTATGCCTAGTGCAACATGTAATAGATAAAATGCATTCACATTTCCAACCTTTGTTACAAGAACATTGTGGAAATAAAATGCCCTTTCCGCCCAATTGCAAGAGAAATACTTCTACTGCAATTGCAACGGATAATTCTGAAAAGAACAAACAGACAATAGGAAAAGAAAACATTGTAGACAAGAACATTGACAAGGGATCCTTGAACAAACCAATATACATAAATGCAATTAAAGTAAAAAGGCAAAAACAAAAGATAGGAAACATAGAACAAAAAAACTCTTGCATAGCTGAGCAATTTTCAAAAAGCAAAACCAGTATGCAAACATGCATTGATGGCAATACACAAAAAAACTTACGCTTGTTGAAACACAATATGCGTAGACAAGGAATGCACATTCGTCAAAAGCAAAAGGAATGTACAAAGGCAAAGAAAGCAGTTGTTAGATACTTAAAAGTTATTTGAGACACACCTATTCATGCATGTTCTGTGTGTAAACAACTGCATTTTAAAAAAGACATTTGTTGTGTGAACAACACAATTAAATTAGCTTTCCAGGCTCTAGCAAATACAGAAGATGTGTCATGCGCAATGCTACTTGTTCAAATTTGTAGACCTTGCAAGAAAGCAATTGCTAATGGGAAATTGCCTATGTTTACATCACCTACACGAATCTGGTGCAATAACATATTGCCATCTGTAACTATACTGACTCCTTTGGAAGAACGATTGGTGTCACCAAGAATAGCCTTTGCACAGATAAGACAACTTGGTTATAAAAGAGCACAAATTGGGCTAACTGGCTCAATTATCAATGTCCCTGCAGACTTGGATAGAGTTCAAACAGCATTGCCTAGAAGTCTAGATGACAATTTGACAGTTGCAGTTATGCTAAAGCGAAAATTGGAATACAAAAACGCATATCTATCTGGAAATATTCGGCCAAAGATCATTATGACTGCGCTGAGTGATTTATGCAAAACCGAACTTTATAAAATTGAAGGCATTGTAATCGATACTAATTGGGAAAAAATATTTAGTGAAACAGTGAAACAACAGTCAAATACTCAAGAAACAATGGAACAAACAGATGATGATGAAAATGAAATAAACATAGAACCAATATCAGAAACATTGATACATGGATATGGAGAAACACATCTAATAGATGACTTAGACAACAAAATCATAGAAATTGCACCTTCTGAGAACTTTCGACCATTGAGCATTTTCCAAGACAAATACTTTGAAGAGCTAAATTTTCCTACACTTTTCTACGGATTTAGTCGACCAAATGAAATTTTCGATCGCTTCTCTTATCAACAACTATTACAATGGGAGCTACAACATGAAAGTACAGACTTTGAAACACATTGCACGAATATTTTCTTTAAAGCAATTAAAATCATAATAAAACAAGTAAAAAACACTGCTTGGATATCAATTCGCATGGGAGAGTTAAAGGACAAAAAAATATTGGCAAGAGATGTCAAGTCAAAAGACAATCTTGTAAAAATACTCCAATCTCCGATTGGGTATCGTACGTTGAAAGCGATTAGAACATCACCTGACTACTTTGAAAATATGAAAAAAGATCTATTTGCAATGATTCGACAACTTGGTCCTCCTACATTCTTTTTAACCTTTACAAGTGCTGAACACCTTTGGGCACCTTTATGCAATGCGTTGAAACAAATTGAGGAAAAACATTTGTCAGATTTACAAGACAATGCATTGGAAGAAAATATTGATACATTAATAAGAAGACACCCAGTGATTTGTACTCGCTACTATAGACACAAAATAGCAGCACTAAAGTCTCTTATGTTAAAAAACAATACATTGTTTGGAAAAATACAAGATTTTTTTTTTACGACCGAATTTCAACAAAGAGGAAATGAGCATGAACATGGACTAATTTGGATTCAAAATGCACCTGTCTATGGAAAAAATTCAAACGAGGAGATTATTAGTTTTGTTGATTGCTATATATCCACAGACTCGTTTTTACTTGATCAAAATCTTATTCAAATTCAAACACATCGTCACACAAAAACATGTAGAAAACATCGACATTCCACGTGTAGATTCAATTTCCCATTGCCTCCTATGGATAGGACCATCATTCTAGAGCCACTAGAAAATGCTCCAGATGATCTCATTCAAAGAGCAAAAAAGGTTTTTGTCCTTATTGAACATAAGGAATATTCTAAAAACATGTCATTTGCACAATTACTCCTAGAGCTAGAACTAACCAGAGATGAATACATTTTGCTACTACGGTCTTTGCTTTCTCGGTCTACCTTAATACTAAAAAGAGATCCTGCTGACATTTGGATCAATTCATTTGCAAAAGCGATACCAGAGTTATGGCAGGCAAATACAGATGCACAATATATCTTAGATGCTTATGCTACAGCAACATATGTAAGCTCTTACATCACCAAATTTGATAGATCGATGACAAATGCTTTCAAAAAGATCAAAGAACAATGTCTTCTTAAGAATGATGGAAAGATCGAAACAATACGTAAGCTTGGAAATGCGCTTCTGAACATGCAACAAATGTCTACTAGACAAGCAGTACATGTCATATTGTTGTTATCTCTACATTCATCCTCCAGGAAGACTATTTTCATTAACACTGCTCCAGACGACAAAAAAATAGTTGTCTTGAAAAAACCATCACTTTTGGAAAAAGAACCAGATGACTCTGACGATATTATTTGCCCATCAATTTTGGACAAATACATTGCACGTCCTGTTGAGCTTGAAAACATTTGCTTGGCAGAATATGCATCTTTCTATTCTTGTATCCACTCAATTACAATAAAAAGAAATAGACCATGTATCATACGATTTATTCGCTATAACAAACAAAAAGACCCTGAAAATTTCTTGAGAGAAAAGATCATCCTCTTTATGCCGCATAGAGACAACTGCAAGCTACTAAAAAGCAATTTCAAAACATGGTATGATGCATATGTTGCATTCAAAGAACAAATAGACATTGTTGAACAAAACTTTATTGCACCACCAACAACAAAGTGGGGTGACCTTGATAATGCTGTTGAAACAATTGAATTGCAAGACACAACTATCGCTCCTTTGACAACAGACAAAACAACAACTACTTCTGCGTTTGAACAATATGACATTCAACATGATCTAATCCGAAAATGTACGTGCAATGGATCAAAAGCTGAAAGTGGGTGCATCTTGACAGAAAAGCCATTTCTATTGAACATGCATGAATACCATGCAATTCGAAGAAAGCTAAATACTGAACAACAATCAATTGTGAAAGAAGTTATTGCAAGGAAAAAAAACAATCCGCTGACTCCAATTCGCTTGTTCCTGACAGGAGGGGCAGGAACAGGTAAAACTTACACCGCAAAAGAAATCTACGATGGTCTTTTGCGTTACTATGACAAGGAAATTGGTGGTGATCCTTTAAAGAAAAAGGGTCTTATACTTGCATTTACTGGAAAAGCAGCATATAATGCAGGTGGCATTACAGTCCACTCTGCTCTCAGACTGCCGCTAAGTTCAAACATGCTTCCTCTAAATTCAAACACCCTAGATCTTTTGACAAAAGATTGTGAACAACTTCGAGTTGTGTTGATTGATGAAGTCTCTTTAATAGGGTCTCGAATGCTACACAACATTGACAAACGACTACGTGAAATCATGCACACACCAACAAAAGCATTTGGAAACCTTGATGTCATATTCTGTGGTGATTTGTGTCAAGCACAACCTGTTCAGGATTGTTGGATTTTTGAACAACCAAGATTCCAACAACAAACATTTCCTTACACATTTTGGTCTGATGCTATAAAATGCTATGAACTTACAACAGTTGTACGTCAAAGAAATCAAAAATTCATATCAATTTTGAATAGAATTAGAACATGCTCTCAAACACTGGATGACATAGATTACTTAAATCAACATTGCTACAAACAACCACCAATAGATGCAACGTTTCCTTATCTTTTCTATAGTAATAAGGATGTTCAACAACATAACTCAAAAATGTTATCAGCTATGCAAACAGAAACATTCACACTAGTAGCACATGATAGCAAAATTGAGTCAATTGAAAAAAATGACCATAGACAGAAGACATTGCGACTTCCCTCTATGATAGTAGTGAAAAAGGATATGCTTGTTGAACTAGTTGGAGGCAACTACTCAATTGAGGATGGCTTGGTCAATGGTGCAGAAGGTGTGTTTAAACACTATACACAAACAAGCCATGATATTGTTTGGATTGAGTTTGCAGATCCAAAAGTTGGAGACAAGCAACGTGCTACTATGCAACATCTTTATACACCTGCCGTAAAGTCCAGTTGGACACCAATCAAAAGAATTGTGATACAAACAACACTTGAAAATAAAATGAATGTTATGCGAGCACAATTCCCAATTCAGTTAGCATGTGCAAGGACAATCCATAGAGCGCAAGGATTGACAATGAACAAATTAGCATTTGATCCAAAAGGAATTAAAAGACATGGCCTTGTTTACACTGCGCTGTCACGTGTCAGAGATATTGATTGTCTTTATCTTTTAAACAAGTTAGAACAAAGAAATTTTATAACTTGTCCAAAAGTCATGACTGAAATAAATAGATTAAAAACGCATGCGACTTTGCAATTTGAATACGGTTTGCATTCAATGCCAAATGTTAGGCAATTACTCATTTCATCATTGAACACACGCAGCTTGCTTTTGCACTATGACGATGTTCTGAATGATCATGAACTTATGCAAGCAGACATTTTATGTTTGCAAGAAACTCACATGCACACACTTGCCAAAGAAACAACAATGATAGAAAAATACAATTTCTTTTCAGCATTTTCAATGCATGGAATCCTTACATTGATTAAAAAACACATTGCCATCATCGATTTTAAAAACTATACAAGAAACTCCACCGAAGCAATTTGCATAGATCTTGAATTAGGGTACAATGTATTGAAAGTAGTGAACATTTACAATAGACCATGTGCTGTGCTTGATGATCTCTTTCATATATTGAGTTGCATTTTGTCAACTTGCACACCAACTACTCAAATCCTGGTAGCTGGTGACCTGAACATTGACATGTTGCAAGAAACAACATCGAAAAGAAAATTGCAAATGTTTATGCAAATGAAAGGCTTGACACTGAAAACAACAAAAGCAACAACAAACACCGGTTCAATGCTTGATCACTTCTGGACAAATTTGAAACACAGAGATCTTGTTTTCAATATTTCAGATGCTTATTGGACTGATCACTATTCAACTTTCTTATCAATCCTTTGATAAAAAAGCGTAGTCTATTCAATTTTGCATCATTTAATTTTATTGTGTTGCTATCTATGGATGGATCCATGATAGCATATTTGCACGAAATCAAAAGCAGGTACTTTTTTTTCTTCTGCAACTTTCATGCACTTTAAACCACAGCAATTTGATTTTTGCCTACTCACACTAAGCTAGGTTTAAATTAGCTTTGGGCATTTGCAACATTGATGTCATACCTATGAGTTTAAACTCTGTCAAACTTTCTCATATTCTTGTAATCTATTTCGTGATGTCAACTTTTGTTTTTTTTTATTGTCGAAAGTTGTTTACATTTTGTTTTGTTCACAATTCAGATCTAAAAAATAGCAATTATGCCACAACATATGTAAACACTCTTTACAAAAAGTATTCACCTGTTGTCTCCATTTTATAAAAATGCACACCATATGTAAGCTACATAAAATGTTTTAATAACAAATTCTTATGTTCAAGATAATTGTACATGAAAAATTGTTCAATATTTGGCTGTAAATAACATAGTTTTCAGCACTTGTTTAATTGAAATTCTTAAGATTACATAGACTTTGCGCTATGCAAATGTTAAAAATCCAGTCAAAGAATTATAGACATTTGTTTTCTTTTGCTTTTCTTCTTTTCATGCTATTTGTTTGTTGTCATATTTTCTATCTGTTATAAATCTCTACTACTTTTTACACTAATTAGCAATTTCAGCTACAGCTGATTTGCTTAATGCTTTTTGCATGCACAGCTTTTGAAACTGAAATCAAAAAATTGAAAAATAATGGAAAATGGTTCATTGCCCATGCACAACACAACAAAAACAACATTAGCACCAAATAGCCCAGCAATGGAAGTAGTGTCAACTCCTGAAAGTGCAAAAAGGTATGCAATTATTTTCGTCCTGATTGCTTTTTACGTCATTTTTAACACTTGAAACTTTCTCGTTTTCTTTTACAATTTTCTAGCACAGAAAACAATAGAATATAACTATTGCATTGACAAATATTTCCTCAAGCTTGATTTAAGTTTCAACATTCCTATTATTGATTGCTGATAATTTCTTTCTTCGACCTTTTCTCTAACTATAACAATAGCAGGTTCAAACAAACACCTCCAGAAGTAGCTACTATTGTAGAGCTATGCACAACAACACCAAAAATTGTTTTCGAAGGAGACATCTTGGCCGTATATGGGCCCACACAGTACAAAATACAAACTTCTCCTATAAAGGCACAAATACTGCATGCAGACTTTGTTGATAGAGATGGGCTAATGACAATCACTGCTGGAATAAGTGACAATTTGCTCAAATGTTTTGGAAGCTATTTCTCAACTAGCAAAAGTCTAAGAATCACTCGATTTGGGCTAAAAAAAAAAGGCCAGTACGACAGAGGCGATTCCAAGTACTCAATAGTCATATTCCCCCATACAATAATTGAGACAATTGATCGAGTTTGCAAAATCAGAAAGCTAGCTCCAGATATGACAATTGGTGATCTGTTGTCATCCAATGACTCCTACTCTGTTGGCTCTATTGCAGCAATTGTTGTTGCCTGTGAATACAACAACAAGCAATTTGACTTGTATATCAAAGACGGTGGAACGACAAACGACCATGCAACAGTAAATATGCTTACTTGTATAGCTAGTGTTCTTTTGGAATTGCTGTTTTTTAAATGCAAATAAAATTTTCACTTTTTTATATAAACAAAAAAATAGGGAAAAAACAAACACAAATAGCTTCCATGATTTCTAATTACAATCTATGCTTATTGGCTGTTGTCTTCTACTATTGCAGCTACAGCTCAATGAAGGCTACAAAGAACTGTTCTTGCAAATTCAAGAACAAGTTGCATCTGATAATCCCCCATTCTATTTGTTTAAAAACATTGTTCGAAATGATACGAAAACAAGCCACATGCTCCGGACCTGTGCAGCTACTTTTATTGACCCTCTTAATGATGATTATGCAATTCAAAATTTACTGCCAATTATTGACTCAAAGACACAGGTCTGTTGAGAAATTGCTTCTTTCTCAAACATAATGTAGTTTGCTGCAAACTAGTTTCAGTGCTTAAGACCTTTCGTCGTTTTTCTTCCTCTTGTTCATTGTCTAAGTCCATTGCCTTTGTTATGTATAATATACTTTCTGATGACCAAGAATATTTAAACATCTCACATGCATGCCGCAGAAAACCAAATTGCTAAAAATAACTTGATAAAAGTTTCTTAAAATCGCATCAAACTGATTCTCAAACAAGCTTTAATCACTGGAAAAGTTTGAATGTGCTTGTATTGCCATCAACATTGGGTAGTTTAGCTAAATATTGGCCCTTGATTTCTGCAAAGAAATATGGGGTTAATATTTTGTCATTAGACCTTTGCCAATTGCTAAACCCTCTCATATCTCTTTGAGTTCTCATGGTTTCTCTCTTGTATCACTGTTTTTGATCTTGAGTACACATTTTTCCTATAATAAAGAATCTTGTCTATTTGTAATTCTATCCTCAAGGCTAACAAGCACATGCTTGCCTAGGTCATTGCTTTTAGGTTGTTTTAGCCATTTGCAAAAGGGCCACTTTGAAAACTCTGTTTTAAAAACAAATCTGTAGATCTGGTTTCTGCAATCAGAAATCTCCTTTTCCGCTACTATATCTCCTGAGCACATATTGCTTAAAGCTATGGAATTTAAGCTCTTTTAGCCATTCAGACAGAAGTATTTGTTTTTCCAAAAAAACAATCTAGTTGTTAGATTTATTTGAGCACATTATAACTAATTTTAAGTCTTCTTTGAGTCTCATTTGGAATCATATGTTGAAGCCTCTATCCAATTGGTCTTCCCAATAAGACATCTCATTTTTTCCATAGACAAGCACCCCAAATACTTTTAAACATAAAGGCAATCCATCACAAGCTTCTAAGAATTTATGAAAAGATTCAAATACAACGATTGGAAGAGACTGGTTGAAGGCATCAAAGCACAAGAGCTCTTGGGAGTATTGTGTATTGAGGTCAGTTGCTTTATAAATTGATGACGTTTCCACTCCCCAGCTTCTGAGAACATCTTTATCTTGAGATGTAATCAATACCAAGCTCTCTTTGCAAAGAAGGCTTTTAGGTACCAAAAGTGCATCCAACTAATTCACATTATCTAGATCATCTAAAATTATTCATGCTAGATAAGATGACAATGGCATGATTAGATTTTTGTGATCGGAAGATAGATGCAGAACACTTAAAGTGCCATGAGCCAGATTTTATATTTGTTTAACTAATCAAAATTGCATTTGCAGCGATGTTGCAAATTGCATATTTTCCTTTTTGCAAAAGTGCATTGTGTGTATGTACTCTCAATGTGAGAAGCAAAATTATGACAATGCAACCTTTGCATATCCATTAAATGGCACTCCTCTTTGCACATACAATATTTATTGCATGGTGACAAAGTACAATTTATTCTCTTTCTATGGGTGCTTCAAAACATTGTTTGCATTGCAACAAATTTTATATTGAAGGCTATAACTCTGTTCACAACACTCTTATTCATCAGTTTCCAAAGATTGCTTTTTGCAATGTGTCTTTGCTTTTACCCTTTGGATAACAACAGTTAGCCAATGGCTACCTTGCCCATTACCATTGTAAGTAGTCATGGTGGTCTGAATCTAAGTTCAATTATTATTCAAATAAAAAAACATAGTTCTATTTAAAAATATGCTGATATTATATGCATTTTCTATGGTCACTTGTTCTCTGACTTTGACAGATACACGGAATACTGAAACCAAGAAATTCATTTGCACCTCCGTATCGATGCATCTGTGCTGAATGTAAACAACCACTCATGCAGAGTTGTGTGGTCTGTGCATTTTGCAAAAAAGAAATGGAAATTATATATGAGCATAGTCTGGAATGCAATCTAGACACAAATGATAGATTGATAGAATGCACACTGCGCAACCCACAGTTGTCCAGAAGTAGCAAACATTTCATTTGAAGAATACTCAAAAAACATATCATCAACAGTTTTCAATCTGCGGAGGTTTTCCCAGCAAGGGCTATTTACATTGGCTTTGGACAACAGCATCATCAACTTGAAAAGAAACTGAGTTTCAGGTACACAAATCTATTTTTTGTTCTAAAGAATTTAAGTTTTTTGTTCAATATTCCCGACCTCTGCAAACTGTGTTTTGAAAATTGTACTCAATTGCATTGGCTACAAACAGAAACACTTTGCCATTTCCTCAGTTTACATTAATGGTTTGCATCTTCAAAACATTTGCTGTGTATCTAGTTTAACATATAATCATTTTTCAACTTATAAACTTTCCCTGGTTAGTTTTCGCCTAAACAATTTTCACAAAATTTTGATTCGCATTTGATTTTGAGTATATGTTGCAAAGTTCGAAACTCTGATCGTAGAATGGCATGATTTAAATAGCTGCGATTTAAATACTAACATTTGGTGAAATGCTAATTTCAGTAGCCTAATACTCTAATTATTGATAAAAGCTATATTGAAAAATAATTTACTATAATTTATTACACAGCCTGATACAATAATTTGTTATTCTTCGCAAGATTTTCTCCCTTGCTATATTGTTCCTAAAGATTCATTGCTTTGAAATTATGCAAATTGACATAAACTATGAGTACTTCCAATATTACACTTGAAATAGTATCTAGTCTTTACAAATACTTCCATTCTTGCTACTTTTTTCCAATTATTCTGACTATATTTTGAATGCTATTGGCAGGTACAACAACAATCAAAGGCCACCACAATGGCAGTAGGGCTACAACGAATACAAAAGTTCATATTGCATAACATTTTTGCAACAAAAAAAGTGGAAAGACCCATTTGCCCATGCAAAAGCACAATTGCAGTATGTTAGACTTATTGCCTTTTTTGGTCCTCTGGCTTATTAACAAAACTCAGTCTGTTGGACTTATTCCTTTTTTGTCTTCTGCTTTATTGACAGAAGTATTGAAGAACTGTTTTTTTGCTTATGTAATGCCTTTAGACAATATAAAAAAATACACTAAAACTCTTGTTGATTAACATTTTCATAGTTTTTGTCATCTGCTAAGCAGGCAAATATACATACCACAGATTTACATATATAGTATAATATTTTCTACATGGCAATATGTTCCTACATTGTCAAACTCAATATAATATTTCCTACATGGCAATATGTTCCTACATTGTCAAACTCAGTTTAAGAATTGTTCCGTGATGTTGATTAAGTAGAGTTTTATGCAGTTGACACCCAATATAGACATCGGTGATTAAAATGAGTGTCTCCTTTGTGACATTTTACTCTTATTTTTATCTACTCCAAAGTTGTTGACTTTGGAGTATATTGATTTTTGTTTGTTTGCTAGAAATACGTCTTATAGAATCTCTTTGCCTATGCTGCTGCACTATGGCCGATATGTCTATGCTGTCAAAGTCATCCAAAGCTTGCACCCGGTCTCATCCGCACCGACTCAAGCGTTTTTGAAGCTGGTTCTTTGCATTAATACAAGCCACATAACCTTGCTGTTTGCCTCTAGACCGCTCTTCCAAAGTAAACACAGAAAAAATTATCCATGTTACATGGTTAGATCACACCTAAGCTAGCTATCCAACAATCGCTCTTGTAACACAATTACAGGTTGCCCTTGAACTGTCACATTTAATATAGTAGCCGTGGTCTCACAGCATGCATTTGCAACAGCTGTTACCAATAGAATGGCCTCTGATAGCCTCAGGGCCCATAATTAGTAAACAGTTGACACTAATCTATCTTTGAAACGATACTTTAGTTCCTCATTGAAAATATTTTTATCTAAAAAATTGAGGAAGAGAATTAAAAGTAAATATGCAAGGACAGGATCTGTGATTGTGAATATTTATTATTTTTCAAGGTATTCAAATTTATTGCTTTTTTGGAATTTTAAAATTTCTAACTATTTTCTATTTGAAATATTTTTACATTATATGTACCTAAACTCACATATTTCTCCTCTTCTTCCTTATTTTGCGAAGCATAATCTTATTTCATGCATTTAGAGAATTATAGTGCATCGTTCTTTGTGTTTTCCTGCTTATTGATTCTATAGGAGTTGGAAGCTTTAAGACTATGTCACGACAGGGCATCAAGATATTTGATCCTAGATAATATTTTAGCGGTCCATAAGATGACATTTCATGGATATTAAACCCTTGCAATTTTTTATTCCATCTTTGAAATTTGAATGGATTCAAATATATATAGTGCGAGAAAAAAAAATTGTTACAAAACTATTATATATTGAAAGAATAATTGCACCAGAAAATTGAGATCTGATTTTTTATTGCAATATTTGGTTCTTTTATTAATATACTTTATGCATATCTGAAATGAGTTTATATGTTAATTCCTGTTTCCTCTTCTTTTGAAAATAGCTGTACACTAAGAAGCATGCTAGATACTTTGTGCCGTTTTTGAGTTTATGTCACCGCAATTTATTGTTTGGGTCCATTAAAAAAGCGGCCAATAATGCTTGAAAGCGCTGATAGACTTGCAGCCACTAATAGCTACTCCCGGTTTATGTTATACTATTTTTGATTCTTGCATTCTGGTTAAAGTTTTTAATAATTTAAAAATCGAATTAGAGAAAGATAAGGATTGAATCAAAGGTTTCATGTATTTGTATAAGGCATAAAAATAATGTCATCTATTAACTGGTATGTAGAAACTAAATCAGAAAATATGAAATGGCAAATTGAAATTTGATTTTATGTCATATTACTCACATCAGATCTTTTGCTAATAGCACTTATATTGATTGGTTGATAAATATCTTAGTGGATTAAATATTACTGTCTTATTGCTGACACTTCACCAAGGTTATTTATTGTGAATATTGGATTAATATTTTGATGTGTTTATTTGCCACAACACATTTGCATTCTGTGCAAGATGCAAACTTTGTCATTTATCTATCCTCATTATGATTCACAAATAGCTTGGTTTGGTTATCTTTTGATGTTGCGTTAAAGGCCTTTTATGATGGCATTTATTTCAGAGATATGATAGTTTTACTTATAACAACTGCAAATTGTTGGACATAACTTGGTATGAGCACACAGACTGCCGTATGTAAATATTGAATCATGGATTAAATCAAATTGCATGGATAGCATACTAGTGAATAATGATCAGAACTGAAAACCGTCACAAAATTAAGAAATCTATATTATCTAAACCCTTTAACAATCTGATCTGTTCAATGCTAGTTTGACCAGTAATGCATTTATTTTGAAAGAAACAGTGTGAATTAGATTGAAGGTGGTTTCAAGTACAACTTTCAGTGATAATGCTTATGTATCTGATCCAGCAGATGTTGTGACTATATTTTGTCTTTTGGTTTATCTTGTTTAGAGTACTTTCTATTGCCTTATCTGATGTATTGTACTGAGAACATTACCTCAACTTGTGGACAATGAAATAGACTGATATGTAAAAGCATTTTGGCTTGTTGAGTTATAGTTTTGGATGAAAAGATCCACATGGACGCAATATGAAAGCAAAATGGCCAGGGCTTTGACTACTTCTCATCTCTGCTTTTGCCATTAGATTTACCTGTAGTGTCTATTATCTTTTAAAATGGATACCCACTGATCCAATGCCAGTTAGTCACTAAGTTAATACGTAAACCACAGACTCAATTATAAATTTTGAGGATAATCATGTAGGAAAAATATAAAGCATATATTGGTTAATAAAATATTGAAAATGTGGAAATTCAAAATTATCCATGATATGAAAAATACAAAAATGAATGCCTAGTCTCAACTTTTGCTATTCATGAAACAGCCGAAAACAAATGAACAAAACAATATAAAATACAAAGTATTGCATGAGCAATTTCAGGTGGGTAATTAGGAAAAATACACTTTTTTCTGGACCGAAATCATTGCTTATTTCATGAACTTTAAGCTTGTGCTAGTGATAGAAACTACTAGATTGATTGTTAAAAATGTAGAAACTACTAGATTGATTGTTAAAAATGTAACCTTAAACTGAAATGTGAAGTGATTTAGGAAAAATACATTTTTTGTGAACAAAAATTATTTGTTTGTTACATGAAGTCTAAACTTGTGCTGGTGACAAAAACAATTAGGTTGCCTGTTAAAATTGTAACCTTAAACTGAAATGCAAAGTGAAAAAAAGATGTGGCAGCAGCTGTGCCAGGTTACAATTAAATGTTATTCACCAGTCAAAATATTTGTATGGTATTCGATGCATCAGCATTCATAAGTAAGTATATGGCATGATATTACCCCAGTTTTATTTATTCACTTGATAATATGAATTAGGACTGTTTCAGAGTTGGTTTGGTGGTGCACGAGCATACCTATGGGGATGTCACTTATGAAAACAGGGCATGTCTAGTCCAAGGTGGATGGGGAACACCCCCAAACCTAATTTTACATCTGAATTACCCTACCACCCTGACACCAAATTTTTTTATGTTACCAAGTTTTGTAATGTTTTGGTTATATTCATTCCTCGTAATTTGTCGCCGAGGTTTGGTCCTCCACGTGTCCCGGCCCGTCCTGGCCGTTCTGTGCATGGGTCTGTATGCTATAATCTCGAGTTAATGGCGCATTGGCGGTTTGTCCTTTGATCTGGTGTTTGCATTTACGTTGCTAGCAAGATTTATGCTTTCGGATATAACTACATTCATTATGCTCTGCATTCAGGTTTTGACACAGGTCTTGTCAAAAGCTTTGGTCTTATGGATCTTTTGTTCAGACAACAAGGTGAGTATTTTTAATAGTATCACACATAGTAACTTTTTCTTGGTTTTTTCTAAAATATTTATTGCATTTTTTTAATGGTATCGCACATAGTCGATGGATCATCTCCACACCCAACACCCAAGGTGTAGAATGCACCTTGTTGATATTGTTTATTTCATTTCAAAAAATTTGGTGGTATAATGGTGAGTGCATTCGTCAACACCCAAGCTATAGAATACACCTTGTTTTTATCTATAAATTTTTATATAGTAATAATTTTATTTATTAAACTCATTTTAATAAAAAAATATTTATCTTGAATGTAATTGGTTCAGAATGATGACAAAGAGGTGGCGGCAATATGTCATAAGCGGTTGTTAATGTATTTTGCAGAGTTTCGGGCGCTCCAACAATAACTATATTGCTTGTTCCTTGGGCTTTTAGAGGTGGCTCAATACACTATACTCAACAATGATAATCTAATTAATTTATGGTTCACATGTTGATTTTGCAAATTTCAAAAAAATCTAATTTGCAATAGCGCAGGACATTGCCACCTCGTGGCTCTTGTTCAAAAGTTAGAATAACAATTAATATTTTGCCTTTTTGTCTTTGATCATTTTACTTTCATTTATATAGAATGGACATTTTCATTGTAAAATTGAATAATGCTTTCTTCACACTTAACTGCTTTGGGAATTCCTTATTCTTATTTTTTTTACTTAAGATGGAATAGTATGGTTTTCATTGTTCCTCTTCTTTTTCCCTTGTGTTATAGTTCTCAAGACATAATGACATACTCTCTTTTCCTTGTGTTCTACTTCTCAAGACATAATGACATACTCTCTTTAAAAAGTTTCCAAGTACTTTAGAATGTTGATGTCACTCATTATGCTTTCTTCACAACATGAAATGTCATGTCATTCATTTCACTTGTATTTGAATACCCTCTTTTTGTTGCACATCAATTATTCCACTTACTCCATTAGAACAAACAATGACACTTAAACTCTCCCCCCCCCAAAAAAAGGATTTGGGTCTCAACTGCTACATTTAATCTTTTTGCTTTCCTTAGTAAATACATACAAAATGGAAAATCACTATTAATTTTCTCAATAAAATTGATACTTATGTTTTCTTTGGATACTTAGCTCATTTTTTAGGAAATAGGTCTCTTGATTATATTTTCAGTATTTTGTTGGATACTCTAGAAGCTCGTTTAATTGTTCCCAGCCAGACTTGATGCTCTAATGTGGCTCGAACCCACATAAGCTACAACTTTTTCTCTAAAATGCCACTTTTTTTATATAGTAAGAGCAAAGTCTAGTCCATTAATATTATTAACAACGTTAATTTGACCCCCAACAACTACCACCAACCATCACAATCTACCAAAATTACTCACTATAATACGAAATTTTTGAACAATCTACCCCAACTACCACAACGCTGTAATTTATGCTCGGATACCACTATGGGATGTACATGAATCCTTAGATTGAGGTGCATGGCACCAATTCATGAAAATACAACAATGCCACTAATTCTAATTGCTAATGCAATGTTCAAAAACATTGACATCATACTATGGCAATTAAATATGAGATACAATTGTTGGGATGTGGGTGCTAACCATAGAGATTGGCCCCTCCCTCAACACGTATGACCATTGTCAGCATAATTGGTGGTTATGGGGAATGAACTGACATCATGTCGGGGTTTAAGTGGACACAGGGAATTGAACATAGCCATACCAGTTCAAAGCAGATGAGTTTAATTCAGAAGCAAGCGTCGAATATGAGAATTAACGGAGCAGTGATAATGGGGATTGAGGTGATCCCAAACACGCTAGGCTGAAATCAAATTGTCATGGCAGCCAATTCCAAGTTAATGCAAGGATTTTAAGCCATCCCAGCTAATGAATTGATGCTTTGGTGTTTGGTTGAGGGTAGAAGCGGAAAGGTGGAGAGGAAGGTGGAATTGATAAGAAGGGAGAGCAAATGAGTTTCCCTCACAATGTTTGGCACCATTATGTGGATAACCATGACACCCCATCAGTGAGCCAAATGTCGGCGTGGAAATAGTGGGAGACCCCCTCCAAACATAGTCCCTCAGCATAATTTCAGGGAGGAGGTCTCGTATCATATCGAATAGGCGATTAAGGCCATGGAAGCATGTTCTCTTGACGAACAGAAGAGGGAGCAACCAACCCAAGCCAAAATTAGTCCCTACTGGAATGTTAGGAACATTCTCATGCGCATATTTATGGAGAGGGAATTAGTGTAGGTAGAGACACTGAAAAAAATCGCAAGGATTCATAACTAACTGGAAAACATTCATTGACATCAGGATGATCTGGCAGAGGCTATGAGTGCCCCATTTCAGGTAGCAACTGGCCAAGATAATTCCAATGACACTGATACCTTTATTTCTTGAAATGAAAAACACTCAGAATGATGAAAGTAGGTTCATAGTTATCTATGTTTTGAAAATGCAGTTAGGAAGTAGAATGTAATTTCTCTTTATGTTCAGCACTAGACATTCTCATCCTTTTTTTGTTAGACCAGAAAAAGCCTGGTTTCCCACTTATGAAAAAGGTATGAATTTGTTTTAAACTTGAAAAGTTTGATATGTTGGTTGACCTAGTTTCCATGTTGTAGGTGAACCACAAAAGTTTTGTATCATATGTAAATTATGGTAAGGATAAATTCATTTTTATATTACAAAAAAAAATATGAGATACAATTTAAAAATACTATATGTAACACCATTCATTCAAAAGGAATAACTTGCAAGTAACATTTATTTATCCATTAAACTCATCACATGAAATCCACTGTAGATACCATACTTATAGAATACAACATGCAACATACCATCAAAAAAAATAAGTGTACTCATCAAATATTGCACGTGATGAATGGTTGTGCAAGAACAATATACCACATAGTCATAGGTATCTACTAGATATTCTACCTCTAAGTTAGGATACAAGACAAAGAGATATTTTATGACTAGCATGCTCTCTCTAAACACAATCTAAACAATGTTTCATGATCAAGTTGTCGAAGTATTTGAAATAAATCCTATTTTCATTCAAACTGGCATAAATTCATGCAACACCCACTAACATCACTCACTCAACATACATGTATGTCCTTGCTACCAACAATCACATTAGATTGACCATTCAACCTTTAGACTTCTTACTACATGGGAAACCCTTAACAAGCAAGGTACAAATCTAGTATGAAAATCCTAACCAATCTTCTTTACATGGGAAACCCTTAACAATCAAGCTACAAATCTAGTATGAAAATCCCAACCAAGCTACAATTCTAGTAAGGGCTTGTGTTCAAGTAAATTGTAATGCCTGCTTCGGTACATTGACTAACCATAGACTTAAGGACACTTGCCAAGTGACCCGACCGAATAAAATCTAGTAATTGGTCCTTTGAATAATGAAAATGCTTGAACGACACTTATAGAAATTGATACCTTACTTAATAATGAATGCTCTGCTTAATGATTAGCGAATGTATGAAATGAATGATGACTGAATGTTATATAGAATGATGAATGTTAGATATGCTCGACTGACAGAGACAAATGATGAATGATAGACATGCTCGACTGATTGAGATAAAATGATGAATGATAGATATGCTGAATTGAGAATTATGAAATAGAGATGATTAAATGAAATATATGCTCGAATGACTGAGAAACTAGGAAACGAAAGTGATTAGATGATATATGCTAGATTGAGAAATTATGAAATGAAAATGATTGAATGAAATAGCTGCTCGATCGACTGATATATTATGATGACTGATGAAAAGATTTGATAGTGAAAATGAAAAATGATAGAGATACTCGACTGACTGAGATATTATGACGATGAATGATTTGATAGTGCAACGCTATTTAATGTGTGCTTGAGTGTGTGTGTGCAGTGACAGGTAAGACGATTTACCGACTGACCCACAATGGAATTATAGGGTTCGTAAGAACGAAAAGAACACATAGGGGTACGACGACAGACTGTCGACCCTGAATTAGCACTCCAGCAATGGGTCAAAAGCTTGCGAGCTGACCCGGGGAAGCGTGTGCCGTACAGGCAAGGCCATGCCGACTTGGTCGCGTACGAGAGTTGAGAGGCGGGCGATAAGGAGAACCTTATCCCTCAACAGCCCTTAGTCTCAAAGAAGTGTAGTCGAGAGATTGCGGTAACGACTCCCCGATAGCTACACAGTTCTCCTCACAAGAAGAAAGAAAATGAATTGTCGGAAGGGCCCGCCGAAGAGGTACCTAGACAAGAATAAGAATAAAGAAAATGAATTACCGGAAGGGCCCACTGAAGGGGTACCTAGACAAAGACATGGAAGAATGATTAGCCATTTGATTATACTTGCATAACCGAGATCACATAAAAAGAATTTTAAAAGAATCGATTTAAAAGAAATAAATTATTGTTTTTTTTCTATTACTCTAAGAAAGAGAGGAAATGTGAATTTGATTAGAGAAATTTCTTTCAAAAGAAATAACTTAGTTCATGATTATCATTTAAGAAAAGGGAGAATATGAAATAGATCAGAAGACAATCTATTTAAATGAAATAACTTTATTAAATTTTATTATTCTAAAGAAATGAGAAATCATGAACTAGATTAGGGAAATCCCTTTAAAAAGAAACAAGTTATGTATATGTTTATCATTTAAGAAATATCCTACTCCACTTTTTATTTATGTATTTATGATTTTATTGTTTTTGGAATTATTTAAAAAAAAAGACATATCTTTTTAAAAATTTGTTATTTTGGAAAAGAGAGAAAGGTAGAATATCTACTAGAAGTTGAATAAAAGATTTATGAATAAACTAATTAGTAAACAAAATACAAGAAGGACTCTAATAGGAACCACTCAACCTACATCCCACTGATTTAGGGATTAGAGAAATTAACTAAGGAGACAAAAATGAGACATTGTAGGGATTTAGGTGCACACTTAAAGATAAAGTGACACTTGTTTTATGAGAATAAATAATTGAGAACTATTAAATAAAATAATAATATTGCATGAAGAGACACTTGGCATGGATATTTTGGTTATAAAACAAAGGGAGGAGAATGAGAATGGACTCTCTTGCTCCCTAGTGCTGGACGGGCACCGTAACTGTGAATTTATCTTGTGGTTCTTGTAAGTTGGGTTTAGCATTTCGGGGATTGGGAGATCTCAGCAGACAGCTTGCATTGTGTGTTCTTACGACCCCATTTGCTCGGGGGTTCGGGGGAAAGAAGAGTACCCGCGATATGGTAGGGAGGTCAACCGAGAGGTCTTCAGTAAATCGAGAGTTAAGATGGCTGGATAAAAGCGACAAGGGATGTGAGCTACAACGACTTACAACCATTGGAATCAGGTAAAATGTTTCCATTTTTATATACAAGCTCAGTTTGCGCATTTTTATTATGGTTTCATAATTGATTTTCAAGGTTTAAAATTTTGATGTGATGTTAGTATTACATAGATAGTCTTTTTGGGGGACCCCGAAATGGGGGTCCTTACATTTGGTATCAGAGCGAGGTTGAGCCTTGAGGGCACCAGACTCATATTTCTACCGAGGGGTTATCGGTATTTTCGTCAAGTTGGATCGACCCGGACACCCGAATCAGCCGCTACTACAAGGAACTACCCAACCTCAAAATCGACAATCTAATCAGGTTCAATGTCCTTCAGTTTGTTTTCTTTTTTTCAGTATTGAGATGGATATTCTAGTTCTATTAATGTATTTTCAAATTATAAATTTCTGTGTATTGTGATGAGGGAGTCGAATCCAATGGATGTAAACCAATGCATTGTCCTATATTTAAACTCTGTTTTCCATTGCATTTTAAAATTATAAATTCCTCTCTGTTTTCCATTGCATTTTAAAATTATAAATTCCTCTCTGTTTTCCATTGCATTTTAAAATTATAAATTCCTATGTATTGTGAGGGAGTCGAATCCAATGGATGTGAACCGATTCATGGTTATATATATTTCAAACTCTGTGGGTTGTATACATATTATAGATCTCAGTACATTTCATTGAGGAGGTCGATTGTAATGGTTTCGAACCACTTCACTCTAATACATTTGAACTCTGTTTTAGATGTATATTTTATACATCGCTGCATATATATATATATATATTTAAAACCCGGATCCGAATCATTACTATTACTTCTTAATACCGAAATTCGGTCTAAAAGTATGTAGATCTACTATTATGTGATCTCACAAATCTAGTTATAGATCTTGAATTGGGGAATGAGGGACAGCGAGGGCGTCGATCCCTCGGCTGTGAGATTTCTGTGTTTCAAATTTTTTATTATTACAACTCTGTCTAATTTCAGTTATAGATCTTAAATTAAACGAATGACTGACAGTGAGGGCGTCGATCCCTTGGCTGTAAGATGTTTAAAATAGAACACCCTGCATTTTCGATCTCTGTGAAATTGAATGGATGGATTATAAATTGATCTCTGCCAGATTGAATGGATCGCTATTCTTTTTACCTCTGTCAATTCGAATTATATTTGATCTTTGTAAAATTTAAAATAGAACCCCCTACATTTTCGATCTCTGTAAATTGAATGGATGGCTTATAAATTGATCTCTGCTGATTGAATGGAGCGTTATTCTTTTTATTTCTGTCAATTCGGATTATGTTTTGATCTCTGTAAAAATTAAAATGGATCGCCCTAATTTCTTAGACCTCTGTCAATTAAGAACGAACTTGATTCAAGGCCTTGCCTACGGAGACCGAGTTCTGAACTAGCCTACCGCTTAGATCTGGTTCATTTAAAAGAAAAATTCCAGTCGCGGTTAAAAGATTCTGAATCAGGCGTCCTCAAGGGA
The DNA here is from genome assembly GCA_027924585.1 of Larix kaempferi. Lineage (NCBI taxonomy): Eukaryota > Viridiplantae > Streptophyta > Pinopsida > Pinales > Pinaceae > Larix > Larix kaempferi. The sequence goes on from BSBM01000362.1 coordinate 16,618,311, forward strand.
GTCAATTTTCTGTTTCGATTTTTTATAAAACCTCTGCCTGCTTTTCCTTAGATCGCACCAGCGTGTACATGATCTCTGCTGATATTATAACATTGATTTTATTCATGTATTTGAACCCTGGAGTTATACTCTGTCGCTTTTATCTTTTGATATCTATAACTTAATTTTTGGATCATGAACTCTGTCAATCTCATTAAACATCGCTAGGGCAAGATTTCTGGATCCTAATCTCTGCCGAGACTTCAGTGTTGATTTTCTTTTATATTTATGGAATCAAAATTTCACTCTGTCCGCATTTATCATTTTAATATCTATAACTAAAATCCGGATCTTGAACTCTATAAAACAAATATCTCAGTAATCACCGTAGACCAAAATCTTCCTATTTGATATTCCTTAGATAGCGATTGGTCAACCCAAGTATTGACTGTCATTCTCATATGTTGAATGAAAAATATGATGATCTACACATATAATAAATAGATCATGTGTGCCGATCGGAGTACTTATATTGTTCTATCATCGGGTCGATTGATAATGTGGATCAATCCTGAATTGCCCCTAATATTGCCTTAAATATATGATTTAAGGCTATCCTATTTTCAAGTTACTTACTCAGCGTCATCAAATTTATTTGAAATTGAGTTGTTGAAGGGAGGGATTCAGTGTGGGGATGGACAGTTCCATCACTACGACAATTCCATTTTTGGGAATGTTTAATTTTTTTTATATATTTTTTTGTCACTATGGGACTACTTAAATGATGTCAGTCATACGCCTATTAGAAACTTAGGACTACTACTAGTCTGCACTGATTGTAGTTTTTCTACCCAACCGTAATAACGCCTGGTAGAAATTTATTATTATTATTATTATTTTCCTGTTGTATAAACATTTCATATATTCCAGCTCATAAGATCTCTCGACTGTGATGAGTGTAAGCTCGATAACGCCTCTGTCTCCTCCTCGAGTTGGTTAAGTGATAGTTATTATTTTTTTTTTTTTACACAAACAGTTAACTAGATTTGTATTAAAAAAGAGAAAGTATTACATAGAGCCAGGGAGGCTGTTCCCATAAACCCAGAGTTGCCTAAGCAAACATCTCACTGTCTAGCCTCTGAAGTTCAAAAAAGGCATTAAGCCTATTACAAAATGATGCAGAAAAGTCTAAGACATGGCCTAAAACAGAGCATAAACCCATTACAGAGATTCGGTGGTGCCAACATAAACAAAAAGAGTTACATAGTTGCTTGGAAAAGCATGAGCCAAATCAATTGGCCTGGTGACGAGCCTTGTTGTCAGTCGCTGGAGCTGCATTGTCTTCATCCACATTCAAAATAATAGAGGGACTGCTTCCATTGTTAATCCTGGTGCTGCCATTGTTTACCCTTATACAATCCACTCTTGCTTCCAGAATTCGAAGACAGCTATAAAATGTATCATGCTTACCCATCAACCTTTCGAAGTGGTCTTTCGCCTTTCCGGTGTTGTTCCTTATTTTAGAGTTAGAGATCTGCATGAAGGTAGCTAGGTTCGAAATCGCCTTCTTCATATCCATTAAACCATCACGAAGCCAACAAACTTGGGCTTCCAGGTTTTGCAGCTGAGTGTGAGCTTCAAGGGAGGGACTAGCTTGCCCATGAGGAGAGCCCAGAGTGACCAGGTTTCCCTGGTAACACAAATTGTGCTTCCAATTTTTATTGCCATAGCCTTTGGGGCTGTTACGCGCCGAGAGATGCAGGGCTTCATGTTCAAGGTCCGGAATTTTTTGAAGCTTCCGGCTTCCATTACCACAGTCGAAACCACTGCCGAGACAGTGCATAGCACCTCTGTTACCAATGCCAATGCCTACGTCCAGAGGAACCCATCTCTTTCCATTACCCTATTCTTCAGGTTGACGAGGATTGTTGCAAGCCAGGATAGGGGCCCCTCGTATTTCATTAATGTTGCTGCTCTGCAAAAGTTCATTGAGGTAGCATTTCTTTCCTCTGCCAGAGCCGGATTGACCCAATCTACAATCTTTACAGTGCATAAAATGGCAAAGATCCGCCATGGCACAAAACGGGAACCAACAGAAGAATACACATGAAAATGAAGGCAACAAACCCGTAGAGGAACGCTGGTTGCAAAGGTCGCCACCCTGCATGAAATAGGAGGGAGGGGGCCTTGGGAAGAGCCCGCAGTTAAGGGTGGCGCATGCGGGACAGGTGGGAGAGGTTAGAGGCTGCCATCGAAAACGATGATAAGACATGGAGGGAGTGAGCTGGGATCCAAGGAAGATTTGAGGAGTAAATGCGACCCCCGAAGGGAGAGGGAAGGAGGGATAAGGGGGAAGGAACCAAGGATGGGGTGGGTTTAGAAGGAGGAGGCTAGGGCACCCAAACATCAAACTTATGAAGGCCATTTGAGATAACATGTCCACAATTCAAACTTGCTCCGATGTTAGCCAAACCATCAACAATTTGGTTGTTGTGTCTTAGGATATGCAGAAAAGAGATAGAGTGGAAACCATTAACTGAGACCCTGAAGTGCTGATGAAGGGGGGAGGTAGATTTATGACAGTTATTAGCAAAGCTTCTATCCTCCTTTATAACTAACAAAGAGTCCCCAAAAACGACGAGATCACTGACTTTCTTGTTCTTTGCAATTTCCAGACCTTTAATCAATGCAAGCCACTCAGCTGCATTGTTAGTCTTCATGCCGATCCCCCAAGCATAGTCATTCACTTTGTTTCCGTCGGAGTCCATAAGAACTCCCCCCGCGCCTGCCAACCCAAAAGTGATAGTTATTAATTAAGGTTCACCGATTACTTATGTTTAAATTGGCATTGACCTCCATTCAAATATTTTGGTGGAATATTAGTGAGTTTCGAATTCATACTTCATATATATATATTGTGGATAAGAATGTTGCTTATGCTATTTATATTATAGTTGAAGTAATGTTTCCGGTATATTAATGAATATTGTTATGGTTATATTACAATTTGAAATTATGCTTCATATGATAAATATGAAGTTCCAATATGAAATAAGTTTAATAAGTTATTATAGGATATGGTTGAACGATGCCTTATATGCTAAATACATATAATATGATTCAAAAAGATGTTCTATGTGTTAATTATATATTATAATGGAATTATATTCTTATACATATTATCATTTATAGCAGAATTACATATGTACATGGAGGAACAAAAAAATAAAAATAATTTTTTTCCTAAATATTACATGGGAGAAACACAGTTTAAATTATTTAGTGATCCCAAAAAGTACCATTAGGGGTACCTAATGGCATCACACCATTAGTGTCACTAAAATGCATATGGTCGGGAGGAGGAATGATTAACACCTCAATACAACGTGATCACATCACCCTTAGTTGTTACAAAATATGCAGGGAGTTGAGGTAAGACTATAATTGGTGAACAAACAATGAGCTTAAACATTGTGGGATATAGATATAAAAATATTAGAATATACTCAGTGGTTGGGTACAGGACAACTTAAAGGATATGGATTGAATAATTGATTACTTTTATTAATGAATGAGAATCTTTAATTACGTAATGTGGGGATATATTAACATAGGGTGTGGATACTTATGGTATTTAGGGGAAAGAGCATTATATCAACACAATTGTGTATACTTGCCGAGAATTCAATAGATGGCTGGGGGGGTAAAACGAACTCAAAATACTGAAAGTGAGATATCAGTATAACCAGCATAATGAGCTGAGCACAGTGACACTAACCTTGTAGAACGGCAATGATGTTAAATAGAATTAAAAAGTACAAACTTGACATAAACTTGACATGGTAAATGGAGAATTCTTAAATAGGAAAATCCATCGAAAGAGTCAAATAAACACTATATATGTAAAAAAGAATTATGGAGATTATCAACGCAATGAATTGAACGTAATGAAACTAACCTTAGGTCATGATCAAACCCCGACGAAACAACAACTAGCCCTCGAGATGGAACTCGGTGAGGTTAAGAAAACGCACATAATGTGACTTTACAAGCTTGTCGAAGTGACCTTATGACAACAAAAATGATGAAATGAGGTAAGGATGTGATAAACGCATTAACCTGGACATGATGATACTGACAAAGGGAATAAGATATAAATTCTATTATGTTCGACTAAGCCGTTAAGTTCTGACGCTAGGAATCCTACCGAATTGAGAACCATCATTTAAGGATTTGGAAGTAGCCTTATGGAATTTGGTTTTTGGACTATTTGAGGGTCTCTCTTGATTTGTTAAAACTGTGATTATATCTTACCTATCTATATTTGACTATATATCTTATGATGTTTACCTTCTCATCTTGGAGGGAGGATAACCAATTAGATGGGAATCCTTGCTTGGATGTGTTATGCTGAATGATGATTTGATAAACTTTTGGGTGGCTATTGACGCAATGCAGCTTGTAGATAATTGGACATTGTAAACCTTCCTAGATGACTAGACGGTATAGAAAATCTAAATTTGGACTAACAATTATAAAGGTATTATTGGATTTGCATTCCGCGAAATTATGATTGAGTTCCTAAGGAGGTATTGGAACCATGCCATTGGAATAGAAAACTAATGATTAGAACCACCTGCACTTATGGCCATGATTGTTTTAGAAAAATAGAAGAGAAAGACAATAAGATGAAAATGGGAAACTAAAGAAAAGCCTAGCATCGAAATTACAAGAACAAAAGTTAACTTCGGGACGAAGTTCTAATAAGAGGGGGTGTATGTAATGCCCGCCTCGGTACATTGACTGACCATAGACTTAAGGACACTTGCCAAGTGACCCGACCGAATAAACTCTAGTAATTGGTCCTTTGAATAATAAAAATGCTTGAACGACACTTATAAAAATTGATACCTTACTTAATAATGAATGCTCTGCTTAATGATTAGCGAATGTATGAAATGAATGATGACTGAATGTTATATAGAATGATGAATGTTAGATATGCTCAACTAACAGAGACAAATGATGAATGATAGACATGCTCGACTGATTGAGATAAAATGATGAATGATAGATATGCTCGACTGACAGAGACAAATGATGAATGATAGATATGCTCGACTGATTGAGATAAAATGATGAATGATAGATATGTTGAATTGAGAATTATGAAATAGAGATGATGAAATGAGATATATGCTCGAATGATTGAGAAACTAGGAAATGAAAGTGATTAGATGATATATGCTATATTGAGAAATTATGAAATAAAAATGATTGAATGAAATAGATGCTCGGACGACTTAGATATTACGATGACTAATGAAAAGATTTGATAGTGAAAATGAAGAATGATAGAGATACTTGACTGACTGAGATATTATGACGATGAATGATGAAATGATTTGATAGTGCAGCGCTATTTAATGTGTGCTTGTGTGTGTGTGTGCAGTGACAGGTAAGACGATTTATCGATTGAACCACAATGTAATTATAGGGGTCGTAAGAACGGAAATAACACGTAGGGGTATGACGAGAGACTGTCGACCCTGAATTAGCACTCCACTCACAGGTCGGAAGCTTGCGAGCTGGCCCAGGGAAGCGTGTGCCGTACGGGTGAGGCCATACCGACTTGGTCGTGTACGAGAGTTGAGGGGTGCGCGATAAGGAGAACCTTATCCCTCAGCAGGCCTTAGTCTCCAAGAAGTGTAGTCAAGAGATCGCGGTAATGACTCTCGGATCGCTACACAATTCTCCTCACAAGAAGAAGAAAAAAAGAATTGTCGGAAGGGCCCGCCGAAGAGGTACCTAAACAAGAATAAGAAGAAAGAAAAGGAATTGTCGGAAGGGCCCACCGAAGGGGTACCTAGACAAAGACAGGAAAGAATGATTAGCCATTTGATTATACTTGCATAACCGAGATCACATAAAATAATTTTAAAAGAAATAAATTATTGTTTTTTTCTATTATTCTAAGAAAGAGAGAAAATGTGAATTTGATTAGAGAAATTTATTTCAAAAGAAATAACTTAGTTCATGATTATTATTTAAGAAAGGGAGAATATGAAATAGATTAGAAAACAATCTATTTAAAAGAAATAACTTTATTAAATTTTATTATTCTAAAGAAATGAGAAATCATGAACTAGATTAGGGAAATCCCTTTAAAAAGAAACAAGTTAGGTTTATGTTTATCATTTAAGAAATATCCTACTCCACTTTATTTTATTTTATTTATGATTTTATTGTTTTTGGTTTTCTTTTTAAAAAAAGAAATATCTTTTTAAAAATTTGTTATTTTGGAGAAGAGAGAAAGGTAGAACATCTACTAGAAGTTGATTAAAAGATTTATGAATAAACTAATTAGTAAACAAAATACAAGAAGGAATCTAATAGGAACCACTCCACCTACATCCCATTGATTTAGGGATTAGAGAAATTAATTAAGGAGACATTGTAGGGATTTATGTGCACACTTAAAAGATAAAGTGACACTTGTTTTATGAGAATAAATAATTGAGAACTATTAAATTAAATAATAATATTGCATGAAGAAACACTTGGCATGGATATTTTGGTTATAAAAGAAAGGGAGGAGAAGGAGAATGGACTCTCTTGCTCCCTAGTGTTGGACGGGCACCGTAACTGTGAATTTATCTTGTGGTTCTTGTGAGTTGGGTTTAGCATTCCGGGGATTGGGAGATCCCGACAGAAAGCTTGCATTGTGTGTTCTTACGACTCCATTTGCTCGGGGGTTCGGGGGAAAGAAGAGTACCCATGACATGGTAGGGAGGTCAACTGAGAGGTCTTCAGTAAATCGGGAGTTCAGATGGCTGGATCAAAGCGGCAAGGGATGTGAGCTACAACGACCTACAACCATCGAAATCAGGTAAAATGTTCCATTTTTATATACAAACCGAGTTTATGCATTTTTATTATGGTTTCATAATTGATTTCCAAGATTTAAAACTTTGATATGATGTTAGTATTACATAGATAGTCTTTTTGGGGGACCTCGAAATGGGGGTCCCTACATAAATCTACTCATCAATTAATCCCTACTCTAAATTTCCTAATAAGTATCTTTGAGTAGTGAATCAACTCTCTAGAAATATTAATACTTGACATGGGGTATATAATTATAGAAACGTCCCTCCCATGTTTAGATTCCCACAATGATCACAATCTTTGGGTTATGTGCCTGCATCCATGTGGTTCACATTGGCATAATGGTAGAGGAATAAATTTGAAAGGTAGTCAAGTAAGAAGAAACACATATGATAGTTCATGAATAAATGATATGGTTGTACTGCATGGGTAAATGTCATGTTAAAATATTTCTCAAGCTATTTGACACTAACATTTTCTCCTTTTTGTCCCATCCACCACTTGCCATATTGTAGGCCCCCTATTGCTAATAATAAGCCATTCCATTGTGTATTTTTATTTTAATATATTTCAAATTAGATCAAAATGACATTAGATATTCCAAACACAAGAAATTTAAAATTCATTAAATATCTAATTAGTATCTATTGGTGCCTTGTCCTTAGTTCCCATTGGAAACAAAGGGTGTTTTCTATAGAAATCCCACTTATCGTAATACCCAAGCAAAATATCCACATATGCATAGAATTTAGAATTCATATTGTGTACAATTTAGGGATAAAAAATGGGGTATTGCAATTCATCTGTCTTGAAGGATGGGCTAGGGAAGGAGAAAATGTGGTAGATTTGTCGAGTATGAGGGTGTTATTGTTGATCATAATGAAGAATGAAATCACAATATTCTAGACTATTAGGGAGATGTATGTGAGCAATAGATAGTTTGTGCAAAATATAGAGATGGATAAGAAATCGACATTGTAGGAACACAACATCACTACTTGATTATTTCATGTAGAAATATATTTGTTCAAAAGCAAACAATTGTGCATCCTTAGATGTTTTATGATGAAGAATTTGATTAGAGAAGCACACGGTGACAAACATAAAGGACGCATTGGGTGTGTTAAGATGTAAGTAGTATTGGAAGAGTTATATTACCACTCAAAATGAAGGATTGAGTTGGCTTGAGGATTTGTTAGATGTTGAAGGCATAGAGTTATAATACAAGATTGTAGACACTATTGTGATTCATAAAGGTGTTAGTTGAGGACATAGTTCAGTGGATTTTGTACTTCAAAACCAAGGACACACCTTATATTACATGCAATAATTGTTGTGACTAACCAATTTTCAAAGATGGGGCATTTTTTACCTTGCAAGAAGACCAATAATTCAACTTATTTGATTGAGTTGTACGAAATGGAATTATCAACTACAACTTGAAAATAAACTACTTAGGAACAACATTCATAAATTATGAACAGTAACTAAGTAACAAAACAGATTAAAGAACTAAAGTTTGGAAGAAAGATGCGAAGAGGATAAGGAATAAATAAGAAAGGAGGAAATAATGATGATAATTGAATTAAAAACTCCAAATAACATAAAACAAGATTAAATTACATCTCAAACTATTAAGGAGGAATAAGAAGAATGATGATTAAGAGGTAGAAGAAATTAGATTTGGAAAAAGGCCTAAAATAATACAGAAAACACATAGGTTCGAATGACGATCGAAACGCTGGTCTGAAAAGCAGTCCGAATGACGATTTGAATGGAGGAAAACGTTTTAAAGTGAGGAAAAGAAGAGTTTTTGGATAATTTAAATACCAGCTGGTTTTATGCAAATGATCCTACTGTGCAGAGGAAGCAATAGAGAGATGATTAGAGGCTAAGAAATTATCTATGCAAATCATTACCTAAGGGAAATAATGATTCTATAAGAATTAGGAAGAAGGTTGGAAATAGAAGAAAGGAGAAGGTTGGAATAGAAGAAAGAAGAATTAACCTACAACAAATAGGAAGAAAAACTAACAGAGGAGAAAAGAAGGAAAAGAATGCTAAATAGGGAAGAATTTGGAAGCAATATCTATCTATGATGATGGAAGAAGGACTGAAAAACAAACTACAAATTATTAAACTACCGAACTATTGGTCGACCATTCTACTCAGAATAAGGAAGGTTGGATTAATAACAGAATATAAATTACAAAGGAATGAAGATTATACACACAAGAAATAAAGTAGTTAATTGCAAGAAAACAAATGCAGAAAATGTAAATAAAACCTCCTGTTGATGAGGGGCCCTTCTCAGCAATCGGAGGGTGAACTAGTTCAACTTAAACGACTACCAGTAGAACATCAACAAGCTGCTGCTTCCATTCACTTGAGAAAAATTACAGAGACTGTCTTCAAACTAGCTACAACTGCAAATGCTTGGACTGAGACTGGAAAACCATTGTAAATTTAGAAACTTAAAGACTAACTCATCTCAGTCACAGAGGCGACTATTTATAAGTTAAAATGGGTGAGAGGGTCGACAGAGTTGACCTCTCTAATAATAGAGGTGTTTAATGTCTGTAACTGCTGATTAAATGATACATAACAGTGCAGGGGGCATCTACCCATCTCCTCGGCGTCAATCTTTTCCAATTCGAACAGCTGAGCATTCGTTTCCTCAAAACCTAAGCAGAAACATATGCTGGAGCATCAACGTGGGCACAGGAGTTACGTTGGCATACTGAGCGTGGGCATGGGAGTTATGTCGGCCAACTGAGTGTGAATAGGTCGACTCCTTCCAGAACAACAACGTGCAAGAGCTGAGCAGATGTGTGTGATTACGGGCTGAATGAGCAGACGAACCAGAGGTTAACATGTTCACGTGGACATGATGTGTGCTGTGAGGCTTGGCGAGCATAAGGATGGATCTTCTAGAGCAATAGCTCATCAACCATCAGTGCCACATGGAAAACAGAACCCACGTGTCCTCTTCTTCATTCAACGGTCTGAGATGTGTCAACCATGGATTTCGCGGGTTGAACGAAGGGCTGAACGATGAGTTGAAAGTGTTTTAGGCTGAGCATGTAGCACATGGGCTGAAGGATGGATAACTTGCAAATAATAGCCTGTCAATTAAAACCATAAATGTTAATTATGCCCAAAAACATCATTTAAATCGTAAATAAACCATAATATACGAAATATAACAAGATTTGCATGGTAAGTGAATTTATGCATACCTGGACTGTTTGATGAGCTGAATGGCTAAGGAAACAACTTACTATAGCAAAAACGATAGAAATAACGCCACTTCGAGTAAATTAAATGATAAAAAATGGTGATAATATTGGACACCAACATTCCCACAAACCGGAGTCATGCCAAGTCCCACTAAGCAAAACAAAAAGTAATTAGGAAGAATGCGGAGCTGCGGTAGCACTGGTCTTCGACTCGAATGATGGAGATGCATGCTTGGCCTGGAGCTTCTTGAAACGATCCCTCAAGGAATTATACTTTACTCTAAGGATAGCATTGGATGTTATTTTGGCGTTAACTGAGCATTCATTTCTTTTCAACTGTGTACGCAACACCTTATTCTCTTCAAGGAGCTCGGAGATTGTCTCCACGTAGCTTTGACTTTGTTCTGTTAATTGTGCTATCTCTTGGGTTAACTGATCCCACTTTTGCTGACTCAAAATAGGTTGTTCTATACCATGCTCCAAGTCTATTTGAGGACTCTTCTCTTTTGGAGATGTCTCAACATTAATAGTATGTTCTTCAGAGCTTTTGTCTTTGTTATATGCAGGAGAACTTCTAGCAGCACAGGCTTCACTCATCTAAACATATGCAATAGCTAGTGTGAGGAGGGATGATTCAAAGATATGATCGTCCAATTGAATATTTGAGCATGAGGGCTGACTGATGGTCTGAGTGTCAGGATGATCACTGGACTGGTCATGATTTGTCTCTCTAGGTTCAATAGGAGAATGTATTGAATGGACAGAATGCATATCATCTAAGGAAATCTCATCAAATTCTACACGTTTGGCGTTTGGTTCTTCTTGGGCGTGAAGGTGTTCTTGAGAAGGGGAAGATTTGACAGTAGATAAATGAGGGTTAAAGATCTCAAAAACAAAATGGTCCCAAGTCTGACCTCTCTCCTCTAGCTGATGAATGATTAAAAGCTTAATGAGACAATGGTGGTATAAGCTACCAGAAGGGTTAATGGTATTCTTTCTAACTTGACTCGACATCTTTTCCAAGCTCTTTAGAAAGTAGAATGGGAAATTTAAGGTCTTTTTATTGACAAAATGAGCTAACAGTCTAATATGGCAAGCTTTAAAATAGTGAACTTACCTTCGTAGGTGACTAAGTGAATGATAATGGTCAAAAGATCCAAGTACTTTGGCTTGATCCATTCTCTATGAAAACCTTTGGTGCTAGTAATGTGTTGAAAATCGGGTTTGAGAGTGAACTGGTGAGCTTCTTGCGGAAGAAATAAATGCTTGTGCCATCGGTCACCTTCGCTAGGGAGCTTCGTAGCTAACGCTATTGACTCTTCTGTCAGGAAGAAAACAAGATGGCCAACCTTGGCCGTTTTTCCATTGAAACCTTTGGCAAACAACAACGAAATTTCATGGTCATGACCATCGAGGCAGTGGAGAAACGGATTCCAACCTGCTTGAGAGAATAACTCATGGCATCTTTTAAACTCAGGGATATGAAGAAGATCTTGGTATCTACCTGGCTCGCAACGGTTAGGCATTGCTGATAGAGGACGGGGGAAACAACAGATAAATGCAGGGGATACAAGGAATTTACAGAGGACGCAGTTCGCAACGAGAGAATTGAAGGGTGAACAGAGTGAAGCAGAAGTTCACACAACCATCAGTTAAATGAAAGTCTGTTTGGATGGCTGGATGGTCATAGGTAAAGCGTGTTTTGAAAGATCACACTTGTACTTTGAAGATCTTGAGTTAAGTGCCAGTATTGAAGTGCGTGAATCTGGTAGATGCGTGTTTGATATAGAAAATTCAACCATGTCCAAAGCAGAGCTTTGGACAGGTTGAACGAAATTCACGTAATGGGATATTCTACACATGGAAGATCACAAGGATCCAATCCATATGCTGGAAATCTATACGACAGGTAAGGCCATAGTGGTCATACAATGATTCATAATGACACAAGATTCATTCATTTAACAAGATGAGATGAATAAGGAAATAAAACCAAGTGCGAGATTTGACGTTTGATTGATCCCTCTCATCATTGGTTAGTAAGAATTTTCAAAAATATCTAGCATGCTCTTTGAAATATATAAGCTAAGATTTCTTCAGCACTTTTATTCAAAACATTGCTTATTTGTTGCATTCGTCACTGCATTTGGATCGACATTCGATCCATCATGCAACCTTTCATACAGACTTTTGTCTATACAAGTTTTACTGTTGAAGCCAACTGGAACTGATTTTTGCAAGGAATTTTTAAAGCTGTTAGTGCACAGAAAATGCTATAAACTTTGCTTTCTGAAACTTTTAAGTCATGTCCCCTTTTTGTTTGTCTTTAATTAAAGCAATTTGCCTTCTGCTTTTGCATTAACCTGCAAACATCTATCACTTTCAAAGATAAATAAACTTTTTCTTTTAGAAAAATAAAATAAAAAATAGTTTAAAACAGTTCTAATCCTCCCCCAAACCAAAGATATGGCTTGTCCTCAATCCAACAAAAAGAGCATCAGATATTCAATTATTTTATCAATAGCTGAAGAATGTTGTAATATTTTCTCAAGAAAATGAAATATTAACTAAACATGTAGATGATTCAGATATGTACATTTATCATAAAGAATAGAACGATGCTTAAAAGAACCATATGAAGAATGATAATATAATTTGATATGAAAGATGCCACAGGAAAACTAGCCATCAATGACTCATTTTAAATATTTCTTGTCATCCCAAGATATAGATAAGGTGTACCGTAAAGCTTGTGAGATTTTCATAATTATGGGTCCCATTTCTAGGATAATAACATCCTAGATATTGTTTGAATTAGATGACAAGGTCCAAGTTCAACTTATAGTTATTCTCTAATGACAGTAAAGATGATTGGCCAAAACATGTGTTTGTATACTCAAGTTTCTTATATATGAATCATGTGCATAGTAATGCATTAACCGATCTCTTTTTCTCGATATTGACCTGCTGCCAGCAGGCCTGTTCAGTACTTCGACAGGTTTATCTTGGTACCATGCAAGGATAGTCCCGCTGCCAGCGAGCCTGTTCAGTACCCCGGCGGGTTTACTTGCATTCACCTAGATTCCTTGTTTAAGACTTTACTTAGCATGGACCCGCTGCTAGTAGGCTTGTTCAGTACCCCGTCGGGTTTGCTTCGTATAATGATGTATATGTATATATATATTTTTTTGTAAGGAAGCCGGTTGGCACTAGAGTGTGCTAAGCCTTCTAAACACATAATTCAAAATATTAGAACGAACCTTTATGAGTAACTTTTATTTATAATAGCCAAAGTTAAAGATCATGTCAAAAGATAATAACCTAAAGCTGTTCTTTGATCTATATCTATCTTTTTCATAATAATTCAGTAATGTTTCCTACAAGAATAAAAATAACATTCACTTCTAAGTTACTTTAAAAGATGCTTTAAGAGACAAGTTTTGATAATGAGTCTAGGATAAGCCAATGATCCATAGGTGTAAGATAGTATATCATAGCAATTAAGATAGGTCTTTTAAGCAATGGTTCTAAACGATAATCAGAAATGTACATGCTTGAATCAATTACCATATTCAAAATCATAAATGAAATGGTTGCAAAATAATATAAAGAACACTATATCTTTTTGCTAAAAATGTCAATTTTAACAATAATTGAGAAAAAGAAGGGATTTGGGATTAAAAAATTTCTTTTAAGTGGATAAGGTCCTTGTAATTAAGCTGCAAAACCATTGTTAGATGATTTTGATTTATTCAAAACAAAACATATGTACAAAAAGTTATAAGAAAGTGAGAAAAGTTTTCCTGTTTTTAATGGCAAAAATTTCGAGAGCTGATCATACAAATGAAATTTCCTGTATAAATACAATAAGCTTGTTAGAAATAACTCTTCATTATTATAATTAAAACAAAAACATAATATATTTACATATGTACAAATAAAGACAATCCTTTAGAATTTCAGGGATTAGGAGGAGGAGGAATGACTTCCTCTTCTACCAGCTCCATCTCCTGCTGTTGTAAGGCATTATGTACAAAGTCTTGTTTAGATATAGGTTGGTGATAAAGTTTAAGTCTATGGCCATTTACAACAAAGGAATTTTGAGAATCATCAATTGTTTTAATTTTAATGGATCCATTATCAAAAGCTGTAACAATTTCATAAGGACCCATCTAGCGAGTAGTCAATTTACCTTTAAAATTTTTGTATCTCGAATCGAAAAGTAATGCCCAGTCTCCTGTTTTAAATTGTTTTTGTTTAATGTATCTATCATGCCATTTTTTACGTTGATTCTGTATTAAGATTGTTCGTTGGATAGCATCCCGTCTAATCTTGTCTAATTCATTTATTTGTAGGATTCGTTGTTTCTGTGCTTCTTCTAAATTCATTCCTAACTGAGCAGCCATACGAAATGTCTTAACCTGAAATTCAAGGGGTAGGAGAACCTGTTTTCCATAAACAAGTTCATAAGGTGTGTGGCCAGTAGTGTTTCTCCAAGTTATTCTATAAGCCCACAAGGCCTCTGGGAGCCTATCTGCCCAGTCCTTGTGGTGTAACTGAATGGTCTTGGTCATGATAGCTTCTAATACTTTGTTTTTGCTTTCTACTTGACCATTTTCCTGATGATGATATGCTGAAGATTTGCAATGTCTAATACCATATTTATTAGTAAGTTCTTTCATTAACTTGGAAGTGAATTGAGATCCTTGATCGGTTACAATTTCCCTTTGTACACCAAATCGGGTAAATATTTCTTCATACATAAACTCTACCACTGATTTCTCTATGGCTCGGAATAAAGCTTTGGCTTCTACCCACTTGGTGACCTAATCTGTATAGACTAGAATGTACTTTTTCTTACGAGACATAGGGGAAATTGGTCCAACGAAATCTAGAGCCCATTTTTCAAAAGGCTCGATCATAACTTGAGGTTGCAAAGGCATCTCATTGGATGGCGTAGGTCTACCCATTCTTTGGCAACTATCGCATCCTTTGACATATTTGGCAGCATCCTTGAAGATGCTTGGCCAATAATATCTAGAATGTAAAACCTTATATGCTGTTCTTTTATCAGAAAAATGTCCACCGCAAGGTCCACCATGACATGCATTAAGAATCTCTGCCATCTCATCCTCTCGTACACATCTCCTAATAATAAGGTCAGGACCGGTACGAAAGAGATCATTATCCACCTAGGAATAGTTAGAGCTTTGAACTATGATTCTACGTTTTTTGGGTGGAGAGAGATGGTTTGGTAGCTTTCCAGTTGCCAAATAATTGGCTATGTCTGCGAACCATGGGGTTTGAACAGATACATCGAATAAATGTTCATCTGGGAAGCTATCATCAATAGGACTATCATCATTGTCAATTTGAATTCGGGAGAGAAAGTTTGCTACTACATTCTCTCGACCAGGACGGTCAACAATGGTGATATTAAACTCTTGTAACAGAAGAAGCCACCGAGTCACTCTGCCATTGGTGACTAGTTTATTCATCAAAAATCTAATAGCACTATGATCGGTATGTATGAAAATTTCATATCCTGTGATATAATGATGAAACTTATTGATGGAATAGACTACTGCAAGAAAGTCTTTTTTGGTAACAGTGTATTTTGATTCTGCAGGGGTCAAGTTTTTACTAGCGAAATAAATGGCATAAGATAACTTTTCCTCTTTTTGACCTAAGACTGCCCCTATAGCTATGTTGGATGCATCAGTAGAGATATGAAAAGGAAGGGACCAATTAGGGCCCCTAAGTACTGGTGCTACTAATAACTTTGCTTTTAAAGTTTTGAAAGCTTGTTGACAAGGTTCAGTCCATTGAAATTTTGTGTCCTTCATGAGTAGTTTGAACATGGGTGCGGCTATCTTGGTGAAATTTTCTATAAAACGCCTATAATAACCTGCATGGCCAAGAAAGCTTCTAACTTCCTTCGGAGTCTTTGGAGGAGGAAGATTGACAATTATATCTATCTTGGCAGGATCCACCTTGATACCTTGAAGAGAGACATGATGTCCTAGAACTATGCCCTCGGTTAATAACATTTTACATTTTTCATGACTAAGGGCTAAGTTTGTGTATTGACATCGAATAAGAACTGTCTTTAGGTTGTCAAGGGCTTCTTAGAAGGTATTACCATAGACTGTGAAATCGTCCACGTAGACCTCTACACAATCATGTACAAGGTCAGCAAAGATACCTATAACTGCACGTTGGAAAGTAGCAGGCGCATTACAAAGGCCAAATGGTAACACTCAATAGGCATAAGTCCCCCAAGAGCAAGTAAAGGTAGTCTTGTTTTGGTCCTCAGGTGCTATTAATATCTGATTGTATCCACTATACCCATCTAGGAAAGAAAAGTATTGTTTCCTTGATAGGGTATCTAACACCTGATCTATAAAAGTTAGAGAGAAATATTCTTTAAGAGTCGCCTTGTTCAATTCTAAAAAATTAACACATATACGCCACTTCCCTGTGACTTTCTTTGAAACTACTACCAGAGGGGACACCCACTTACTGTTGGAAATTGGGTAAATGAATCCAGCGTTAAGGAGTTTTTGCAATTCTTCTTTTACTATATCTTTGAGAGATGGGTTCATTCTCCTCTCGGGTTGTCTGACGGGAGGTATATTTGTGTCTGTGTAAATGTGGTGAATACAAGTGTCTAGGTGTATACCCTTCATATTCGTGTATTCCCAAGCGAAAGCTCCAGTTTGACTTTTGAGAACTTTTAACAATTGCTTTTGCTTAATCTCATCTAAACCTGCATTTATATGTAGGAATTTTTCGGAACTAACCTCACATGGTACGGTATAAGATCCTAGCTGTTCTTCAATCGAAAAGACACAAGGTGTACTTGTAAATGTTGAGAGACTCATGTTTTCTTGAAAATTGTCTCCAAAAATCTGGTCAAGTTGGGAAAAAGACTGAGGAAAGTCTATACAAGTGGTGGAAGAAATAAATTGATTCAACACGTTTTCAATACTTTGTTCTTGAAGTGCCTAGGAAAGATCACTAACAAGGGAAAGTTGTTCCAGGTTTTCTTCTCCAAAAGGACAATCTAACCAAAATAAACTCTCAGCTACGAGCTGTGCTGGTGGGTATAAAGCTAGTCTTGTTGTAGATAACCCATCAGAAATGACCATCTCTCCATCCCTACATCCTATGAATGCATTAGCAGTAGCCAGCCAAGGTCTTCCTCAAATGGTAGGATGCCCCCTAGATGGGTCTTTTGATTGAATAACCATGAAGTCCACAGGATATTCCCATGAGGCTATTGACACCATAATATCGTCTAACATCCCAGTAGGTTGTACCATGGTACGATCTGCTAGTTCTAACATTGTTGGGGTAGGGCGGAGGAATGGTCATAATTGGAGAGCTTCTAAAACTATACTAGTCATTAGGTTAATAGCAGCCCCTAGATCAATGAGTGTGTTCCCTATAACAGTGTTGTTAATGAGAACAATTACTACAAGATTCCTTGGATTTGTATACTTCAGAATTCTAGGCTATTCTGCTATATAATCTGAGATTTCACCTATGACATGTATTGTTGGAGGGTCTTTTTGTTTCTTACCTAGTCTCTTAATGCAAAGTTCTTTTATCACTTTACCGAAGATTGGTATATCTTTAATGGCTTGTAATAAAGGAATCTTAATACAAATATTTTTCAATTCATTAATGATGTTATATTCTGGGTAAGTTACAGGTTTTTCAATTATTAGACGCTCCGGATATGGAGGTGATTTATTTCCCGATATTACTTCTTTATGAGGAAGGTTATGTGTAGAAGATTTAGGAACGACCACATTTTCAAGAATGACATCATTTAAAATTTCATTAGGTTTATTTTCTTCTTGAATAACAATTGATGACTTAGGATGATCTTGCAAAACTCTTCCAGACTGCAATTGAACTTCATGTATTGGTGCGGATGAAATAACATATGATGGAAGAGGTAACAACCCAATGTTATTAAGAGCTTGGGTTGGTTTGTTGTTAGGATTCGGTATCGGTTGTGCAGGTAATATTGTGGGTCTTGGAGGGTTCATATTCTGGAAATGAGGAGGTTGATTTGGGATAGGGGGTAGCGAAGGAGGTGCATATCTAGGTAAAAATTGTTGAACATTAGGTGGGTAAGGATAGTTAGGCATAGGAGGAGATGGTTGAGCAAAAGCTTGTCCTCTCCATCCGTGAGGCCATTGCTGTTGTTGAGCATTTTAAGGAGGGTACTGCAGTGGCCAATTCTGCCAACCTGAAGTGTTCCATTGTTGCGGAGGTTGATAAGGATGGTAGTAAGGTGGAAATTGGAATGATGGACCCTGACCCGAAGGTTGATCCCTAGGTTGCCAAGGCCTCCTAGATGTTTCACCATAATTTCCACTCTTGTATACAGCTTGCAACCCGGGCAACGATGGAAAACTATCAGTGGGATGCTCTTCTGCACAGAGGTGATAAACTGAAACATTGTTTAATGGACATTCCCTTTGGGGATGTTTAGTTATGCACCTAGGGCAGAAAATACTCATTGCTGCACGCTCTTCATCCTATCTCCTTTTAGCTTGTAGTGCATCTAGCTGAAAACCCATAGCTCCTAAAATATTTGTTTTGAAGTTTTCTAATAGGTTCCCTATCTCTACCCTTGTAACTCCACCAGGACCGGATGTGTTTCCTTTTGGGTTTCTAACATAAGGTTCTCGAAAGTGTCTTCCACCTTTCCCTCTGCTCCTAGAGTAATTCCTACATAGTTCACAAATCTCTGCAAAATATTTATGAGAAATGTCCCCTGCTGCCATGAGATTAAGGTTATCCAATAATTCTTCTAAGATTCCTTAAAGGAAGAGTGTTCTTACTGCATCTTCTCGGAGATCATTATATTTAGACTTGTGTAACACATAGTTAAATCTTTTGAGATAGTCCTCCAGGCTCTCGTCGTCAAGCTGTTGAATTTTAAAAATATCATTGCGAGAGTCCTTTAGTTTACAGTAATCCTGATATTTTCGAAGAAATGCATTCTTCATGTCTTCCCAAGATTTAATACTAGATTCTCCTAATCCCACGAACCATAGAAGAGAAGAATCTTTTAATGTGGCAGGAAAAAGTTTTAGTTTTTGGCCATCTTGTAGGTAATTGTAACTTCTACACAAAATGTCAAACTCAAATAAGAATGTGTCCGGATCCTCACTACTTTTCCCCTAGAAAGTTGGTAGTGAGGAAGGAGGGATATTTTTCATAGTAACATCTTGTGTAGTGTCTAAGATGGGAAACCCAAAGGTACCTTCATTTCTAACTTCTCCATCTTCTTCATCTTGTCGGACACTATCTTCATGTTCATCCTCCATGGAGGTTCTATTACCAAAGAGAGAAAATCTAGGTGGCTCCTTTCTTGGTGAATATGGAATATCCCAACGTTCTTTTTCAGGAAGGGTATTCTTCTTTTTAGGAGGAGAATGATCAGCTACGTGGGAATATAGTCCAAGAGGTTCCACTGTTGTTGTGTCAATCTGTGAGATGACGATGTTTGTAGAGCTCCCAAAAAAGCATCTACTTGTGCAGGATTGACAAAATCTACCGAATCTGGACCACCCACTATTGAAAAAGTAGTGTCTTTGGGCTTTTGGACTAATGGAGGGTTAAGAAGTTTCGAAATTTTACCCTTCAGAGTTTCCTCTTGTCTAAGTTCAGTCTCAATACGAGCTTGAGATTCTTCTAGTGGAATTTCTTTATGAACATATTGTTCTGATGTCCCTATGATTTCCTTTAAAATGTTTCCAGAGAAGGTTTATTTAGCCTTCCAAGTAGGACTATCCCCTTTAGGTGTCTTCCAATACCTTTCTGTTGAGTTAGTAGTTGGGGTGGCTCATCCCCCGTATAGGTTAGTAGGAATTTTAGTAGGAATTTGAGTTTTAATAAATCTACATTGTGAATCTCTAGACCTATTCATGAAAACAGATTATAACTGAAAGAAACTTAGATTGCATAACTACTACTACTGAGTTTTGGGGATGCCTGTTATAACAGATGCGCAGGTTCTTACCTCTCGTCTTATCGCTCACCCGCCACCATCCTAATCTAAGTTATCACTAAGTTTTGGAAAAGAAGTTCTACCTATTTCAACTCCCCGGCAATGGCGCCAAAATGTTGGGTGTGTGAGCTATCTCAAATTAAAAACAACACCTAAGATTAATTATCAAGCAGGGTCAATAAACTTAGAGTTGAAAGCAAAATATATGCCAAGGTAGAAATGGTTCTAACTTCCAGGTTTGTCAGACCTAAAAATGTTTAGTAAGGAAAAAGATCGAAAGATCTTTCAAAATGAAAAACTGAGTTAAATATTTAAGAATACATTTAAATCACAGATCAGAATAGTACTAGATCATACTACTCTACCTCTATGGTTAATTAATAAGAAAGGTGGAAACAAATACTAAAACACAAACTACTTCTAGAAAAGTAAGAAACTACCACATTGAACTTCCAAATAACAACTATGGACAGAATCAGAGCTACGGATATTAGATGTTTAATAGGGAGAACTTGTAAATGTACATTAATTTAGACTAAACCATCTAATTCCACTCTTCTTGATTATGTACATCAAATGTAGTAGGAACGGGAGTAAATGTATGGTAATGAATTTCAAATGTAATAAGGAAGCTAAATGGAAGTAAATCTAACTTAACTTCTACAAACAAATGTAAATTAAAAATCAACAAGCTACTACTAACTTTAAACATTATGAACTACTGTCTATCCATATGTGAACAACATGAAACTAGTGTGAGTTAGAAGCAAGTCTAAGAACTTAACAAAGATGTTAAACTGAACTATATTAGATTTGGAAGCAAGTAAAAAACTTGGTAAAGATATTTTATTATTAATCCAGATCTTGCAACATGAACATCTTCATTAAATAGAAACTAGTCTTAAGGTTAACAAACTAAAGCAACTCAACGAAATGGAATTATCAACTACAACTTGAAAATAAACTACTTAGGAACAACATTCATACATTCTGAATAGTAACTAAGTAACAAAACAGATTAAAGAACTAAAGTTTGGAAGAAAGATGAGAAGAGGATAAGGAAGAAATAAGAAAGGAGGAAACAATGATGATAATTGAATTAAAAACTCCAAATAACATAAAACAAGATTAAATTACATCTCAAACTATTAGGGAGGAATAAGAAGAATGATGATTAAGAGACAGAAGAAATTATATTCGGAAAAAAGGCCTAAAATAATACAAAAAACACACAGGTCCGAATGATGATCCGAACGCTGGTCTGAAAGGCAGTCCGAATGACGATCGGAATGGAGGAAAACGTTTTAAAGTGAGGAAACGAAGAGTTTTTGGATGATTTAAATACTAGCTGGTTTTATGCAAATGATCCTTCTGTGCAGAGGAAGCAATACAGAGATGATTAGAGGCTAAGAAATTATCTATGCAAATCATTACCTAAGGGAAAGAATGATTCTATAAGAAGTAGGAAGAAGGTTGGAAATAGAAGAAAGGAGAAGGTTGGAATAGAAGAAAGAAGAATTAACCTACAGCTAACATGAAGAAAAACTAACAGAGGAGAAAAGAAGGAAAAGAATGCTAACTAGGGAAGAATTTGGGAGCAATATCTATGTATGATGATGGAAGAAGGACTGAAAAACAAACTACAAATGATTAAACTACTAAACTATTGGTTGACCATTCTACTCAAAAGAAGGAAGGTTGGATTAACAATAGAATATAAACTACAGAGGAATGAAGATTATACACACAGGAAATAAACTAGTTAATTGCAAGAAAATAAATGTAGAAAATGTAAATAAAACTTCCAGTTGATGAGGGGCCCTTCCCAGCAATCAGAGGGTGAACTAGCTCAACTTAAACAACTACCAGTAGAACATCAACAAGCTGCTGCTTCCATTTACTTGAGAAAAATTACAGAGTCTGTCTTCAAACTATCTACAACTGCAAATGCTTGGACTGAGACTGGAAAACCATCGTAAATTCAGAAACTTAAAGACTAACTCGTCTCAGTCACAGAGGTGACTATTTATAAGTTACAATGGGTGAGAGGGTCGACAGAGTCGACCTATCTAATAATAGAGGTGTTTAATGTTTGTAACTGCCGATTAAATGATACATAACAGTGCAGGGGGCATCTACCCATCTCCTCGGGGTCAATCTTTTCCAATTCAAACAGCTGAGCATTTGTTTCCTCAAAACATGAGCATAAACATATGTTGGAGCGTCAACGTGGGAACAGGAGTTAAATTGGCCTACTGAGCATGGGCGTGGGAGTTATGTCGGCCAACTGAGTGTGAACAGGCTGACTGTTGAAATATTGTAACTTCTAAGAATATTATATTTGTATTATTCCGAAGATGTTTCATACCTCCGATGGGACTTTATTATGTATCCGGAGATGTTTATTCCTTCGATGGATTATGGTAACTGGGGTTATTAGACTCTCTTAGGAAAGGTCGGCCCCATAGGGTAAAAATTTAGTCGGGAAACAAGTATAAGTAGAGGAGGTTGTTCCTCACTTATCTCACTCTTCCATCACTCGGAAAGTAGCGCACAAGTGAGATAAAAGTCTGCATAGGAGGTAGAGAAGGAACTCTAGTCTTGGACTACATCTTGTATTTGGTTGATCATCTTATTGAGGAAAGCTTTGCTGGGTTTTCGACCCCATGGAGGTTTCCCAGGGTAAAATCTATGTCTATCTTGTGATTGTGTTTCTTTCAGTGATCTTGCTAGTCAAATTAGTATAAACTTAAGATGGTATCAGAGCTAGCCTAAATAGGACATCTTTCACAAGGTAAAAATCTCTCTCTCCTCCTCTGGTGAAAATTAGGGTTTCTGCAAATGTTGGTATTTTTGGATTCTGATTGCATGGCTGGATAGCCCTCCTCAAAATCAAATTTTTGAGCCCTGGATTGAGGTTTTTTGGTTGGGTAGAACTCTAGGAAAGTCAAACCCTAGTTTGACCAAAAGTGTAGAAAACTAGAAAACCAAAGAACCAGAAAAGCTGCGAACCTGTGCACTAGAAAACTAGAAATTATGTTGTAGATCCGAAAGGTGAAAAGTTGAAGTCTCCAAAAGTAGAACACACCAGATCTTCCAATTCAATCAAGCACATCTCCTATTAAGTGTTATTCTATCTCTTGAGAAACTTCAATCTCTTTTGACCCCTAGAGAAGATGGCTCCAAGCACTAAGCTTGAAGACAAGCTAGAAGGTAGAGAAAATTTCCGGGCATGGAAATACAGAATTCTCCTCATTCTTGAAGAGAATGACCTTTCCCAATATATCAAGGATGAGATTGCAAAACCTGGAGAGGATGAAGCCAAAGAGAAGTATAGGAAGGATTTGATTAGGGCAAAGAGAATCATTGCTGATTCTATTAAAGACCACTTGATTCCCCAAGTGGCATCCAAGAAGACTCCAAAGGAAATGTATGATGCCCTTTCCAGAATGTATGAGGGAAAGAACATCAATAGGAAGATGAATCTGAGAGCTCAATTAAAGAGCACAAAGATGAACAAAGGAGAATCTGTTCAAGACTATTTCTCAACGATCTCCTAGCTCAAAGAACAATTAGATGCTATTGGAGATACCCTTGATGAAGATGAACTAGTCATGACTGCTCGAAATGGTCTCACTAGACCATGGGAGTCATTTATCCAAACCATGTGTGCCAGAAAAGAGAGCATGAAGTTTGATGTGGTATGGGAAGATTGCATCCAAGAAGAAGCTAGGGTTTCCAATAGAGAAGCCCTGCTCAAAGAAGATGACCAAGCCTTGGCTACACACACCAAGAGAAGGAGGAATCAATCTTACTTCAAGAAGGATAGTCACAAGGAGTCTCAATCTCCACAAAGATTTCATAAGAGAGGAAGAAGAAAATACTCTTCTTTCCAATGTTTCAATTGTCATAAAGAAGGACACATTGCTAGATATTGTCCCTCAAAGAAGAAGAAAAATATTCACCATAAAAGACATCAAGCACATCTTGCAGAAGATGAAAGTGAAGAAGAAGAAGAAGAGGAAGAAAGACCTCACAAGAAAAGATCTAGAAGAGAAGAAGAAGAAGAAGAAAGTCCCCTCTTCAAGAAAAGATCTAGAAGGAATGAAGAAGAAGATGCAGAAGAGTATGTTCTATTCTCTGCACTCTTAGGATCTATAACACCTGGAGAAGATACATGGCTGATTCATAGTGGTGCTTCAAAGCACATGATTGGACAAAAGAAAACTCTTTCAAAACTGGAAGAGAAGACCTCCCCACAAAAGGTGTCATTAGGAGATGACTATCAATATCCCATCAAGGGATTTGGTGATTTTGGAACACCATTGAAGATGAAAGAGATATTATATGTCCTAGGATTGAAGAAGAACTTAATTTCTATCTCAGCTCTAGATAAGAAAGGTTATAGGGTTGCATTCATAGATGGACAAGTACTCATGTGGTCCAAAGGAAAATCTATTGATGATGCAATTGTTATTGGTGAAGAGGAAGGAGGTTTATACAAACTCAGGGGACATCCAGAAGCTGCCCTTGTTCATGAAGCCACTAGCCCTAATGAACTATGGCATAGGAGGCTTGCTCATATTAACTACAAAGCACTACCTCATGTGAGTAAGGTTGTCATAGGACTACCAGATTTGAAGATTGATCATGATGGCACATGCAAGGGGTGTGCAAAAGGAAAGAATATCAAGAACCCATTTCCAAAGAGTGAAACAAAGACCAAGAGTATTTTGGAATTGATTAATTCATATGTATGTGGACCAATGCCCTCCACATCTTTGAGTGGATATGAATACTACCTTACATTTATTGATGACTACTCCAGAAAGACTTGGATTTTCTTTCTAAAAGGGAAGAATGAAGTCTTTGGAAAGTTCAAGGAGTTCAAAGCCTTGATAGAAAATCTTTCAGAAAAGAAGATCAAAATACTCAGGACAAACAATGGTGGAGAAAACACTTCAAAGGATTTTGAAGTCTTTTGTAAATAAGATGGAATCAAGAGGGAGTTAACCACTCCCTATAATCCTCAACAAAATGGTGTCGCGAAAAGAAAGAATAGAACCATCATGGAAGCTATGAAGACAATGATACATGATCAAGACCTACCTACGTATCTATGGGCTGAAGCAGCTAGGACAGCAGTCTATGTGCAAAATAGACTATCCCACAGTGCTATTGATTTCAAGACTCTAGAAGAAGTGTTCACAGGGAAGAAGCCTGAGGTAAGTCACCTCAAGTTATTTGGATGTCCAGTATACATTCACATTCCAAAAGAAAAGAGGACTAAGTTAGATCCTTCCGGAAAGAAGGGAATATTTGTTGGATATTGTGAAACATCCAAGGAATTCAGAATATACATCCCAGGATTTCACCATATGGAGATTAGTAGGGATGTGACATTTGATGAAGAGAAAGCTCTCAAGAAATCTAGGAAGTGCCAGTATGAAGAAGTATATGAAGAAGATGCACCTCCCATAATTACAGAGACTTCACCCATCTCTGAAGATGTAACACCTGAAGACCATGATATGATAGAACCACAAGAACCCCCCCTTTCAAACATTTCAAGCAAAAGAAAGCCAGCATGGGTAAGAGATATTATACCAGGAGCAGAAAAGTATGGAGCTCCTGAGGGCTCCACTAGAGTAAGTAAGAAACCAAAGCCATTCTCCAACTATATGGCTTTGATGTGTGATCTTGTAGATCAGGAACCTACTAGTTATGAAGAGGCAGTTCATAAGAAAGAATGGGTAGAGGCAATGACATAAGAATACCAGTCAATAATGAAGAATGACGTTTGGGATATAGTTCCCAAGCCAAAAGACAAAAGTGTGGTATCTTCCAAATGGATATACAAAATAAAGCATGCTGTGGATGGTAGCATTGAAAAATACAAAGCAAGATTTGTGGCCAGAGGATTCTCTCAGAAAGAGGGAATTGACTATGAAGAAACTTTTGCCCCAGTTGCAAGGTACAATTCCATTATAACCATCATGGCACTTGCATCCATGATAAAATGGGATCTACACCAGATGGATGTAAAGACAGCCTTCCTGAATGGTGTGATTGAGGAAGAAGTGTACATAGAACAATCACAAGGATTTGAGGTAGAAGATGGAAGAACCCATGTATGCAAACTGAAGAAGGCCTTATATGGGTTTAAGCAAGCTCCCAGAGCTTGGTATGGAAGAATTGACAGTTTCTTGACAAACTTGGGCTTTACCAAAAGTAAAGCTGATCCTAATCTTTATCTCAAGGTTATGAATGATGAACCTGTCATATTGTTGCTATATGTGGATGATCTATTTCTGATTGGAAATGAGAAACAAATTATCGAATACAAAAAGAAGCCCTCATTAGAATTTGAGATGAAAGATCTCGGATTAATGCACTACTTCCTAGGTTTGGAAGTATGGCAAGGACCAAATGGAATCTTTCTCAACCAAGGTACGTATGCTGTGGGAATCCTGAAAAGATTCGATATGTTGGAATGCAAAGCCATGGCCATTCCCATGGATTCCAACTTAAAGCTATTAGTTGATGACTCTTCAGAGTTAGTGGATGTGACTCTGTACAGACATATTATTGGGTCATTAATGCACCTGATGAATACCAGGCCAGACATATGTTTTGCGGTGAACACTCTGAGTCAGTATCTAGTGGAACCTAGACGAGTTCACCTAATTGCTGTAAAACATGTGATGAGGTACCTAAAAGGTACGATATATTTTGGTCTTTATTATCGTGGAGATCATGACTTCAGATTATATGGCTACACAGATGCTGATTGGGCAGGAAGTGTATCAGACAGGAAGAGTACATCGGGTGGATGTTATTGTCTGGGATCTGCCATGATCTCGTGGTTTAGCAGAAAGCAGTCAAGTGTGGCTCTCAGCACAGCTGAAGTAGAATATATAGCTACCTGCTATGCTAGTTGCAAAGCGGTATGGCTTTGGAAGTTATTATCAGGATTGTTTGACTTAGAGATGGACCCCACTGTGATTCTATGTGACAACCAGAGTTGTATCAAGATGATAGAGAATCTAGTGTTCCATGATAAGTCAAAGCACATAGAGATCCGATATTTTTATATATGGGATATGGTGCAGAAAGGAGCTATCAAGCTCGAGTATGTAGGCACTGATGAACAAGTTGCTGATGTATTGACCAAACCTCTATCTCGAGTAAAGTTTGACTATTTCCGAGACAAGCTTGGTGTAGTTCAGAAGGACCCTCCTCTAAAGAGGGAGTGATATGGTTGATGATAATATTTGGATACTAGTATCGATGGGGATACCTGTATCGATGATTAGATTTCCTATATTGATTAATGAGGATACTTGTATTGATGATATGTATTGATATGGATACTTGTATTGATGATATGTATACTTGTATTGATGATACATATTGATGAGGATACTTGTATTGATGATATATATTGATGAGGATATGTATTGATATGGATACTTGTATTGATGATATGTATACTTGTATTGATGATGTGTACTAATGATAACTGTATTGATGAGGATACTATATCAATGATGTGGCTACCTGTTCCAACGATGAGGTTGATGATGAGGTTGCCTATTCTGACGATGAGGTCGATGAAAATGGTCCTTAGACTTTGTCTAAGTGGACAGTATGGGGATTGTATCATCCTTGGACTTCAGTCCTAAAATGAGCCGCAGACTATATGTCAACGAGAGTGGGGATTGTATCATCCTTGGACTTCAGTCCTAAAATGAGCCATAGACTATATGTCACTGAGAGTGGGGATTGCATCATCCTTGGACTTTAGTCCTAAAATGAGCCACATACTATATGTCACCGAGAGTGGGGATTGTATCATCCTTGGACTTCAGTCCTAAAACGAGCCGCAGACTATATCTCACCGAGAGTGGGGATTGTATCATCCTTGTACTTCAGTTCCAAAATGATCCGCAGACGGATGTCTCCGAGAGTGAGGGGATTGTATCGTCCTCGGACTTCGGTCCCTGAATTGATCCGTAGACATATGTCTCCAAGAAGTGGTCCTTAGACTTTGTCTAAGTTGATAAGTGGACTGCATCGTCCCTAGACATGATATGGTGCCTTAAATAGATCATGTGTGTTGTAGGGTATGTTGTTATTGTGCCATTGATCGAGAGGATCCAGTTGATGACGATGATGCAGATCGTGTGGTGACGATGCTGTGATCATGATGATCTAGATGACGATGCTGTGGTCGTGATGGTCTAGATGACGATGTTGCTGATCGTGATGATGATGCTGCTGATCGTGATGACGATGTTGCTAATCGTGATGATGATGTTGTTGATCGTGAGATCCAGATGATGATGCTGTAGCTGATCGAGTGCTGCAGAAGATGAAGACCCAATACTGACGATGCTGTTGTTCCAGTATTGATTATGTTCCAGTAACTGTCTGAGTTACTGATGATGATGTATAAAGAAAGCTTCCAATGATTTATAGATGTATCATGTATCATGTAGTCGATGACTCCTTGCTCCTACAGATGTTGTTATAATATCCTTTTCGTTAAGGGGAAGTGTTGAAATATTGTAACTTCTAAGAATATTATATTTGTATTATTTCGGAGATGTTTCATTCCTCCGATGGGACTTTATTATGTATCCAGAGATGTTTATTCCTCCGATGGATTATGGTAACTGGGGTTATTAGACTCTCTTAGGAGAGGTCAGCCCCATAGGGTTAAAAGTCAGTCGGGAAACAAGTATAAGTAGAGGAGGTTGTTCCTCACTTATCTCACTCTTCCATCACTCGGAAAGTAGCGCACAAGTGAGAGAGAAGTCTGCATAGGAGGTAGAGAAGGAGCTCTAGTCTTGGACTACATCTTGTATTTGGTTGATCATCTTATTGAGGAAAGATTTGCTGGGTTTTCTAGCCCATGAGGGTTTCACAGGGTAAAATATTAGTCTATCTTGTGATTGTGTTTCTTTCAGTGATCTTGCTAGTCAAATTAGTATAAACTTAACACCGACTCCTTCCAGAACAACGGCGTGCAAGAGCTGAGCAGGCGTGCATGATTCCGGGCTGAATGCGAAAACGAACTGGAGGTTAACGTGTTCACATGGACATGATGTGTGTTGTCAGGCTTGGTGAGCATAAGGATGGATCTTCTAGAGCAATATCTCATCAACCATCAGCGCCACATGGCAAACAGAACCCACGTGTCCTCTTCTTCATTCAAAGGTCTAAGATGCATCAACCATGGATTTCGCGGGCTGAACGAAGAGATGAACGATGAGCTGAAACTGTTTTAGGCTGAGCACGTAGCGCATGGGCTGAAGGATGGATAACTTGAAAATCATAGCCTGTCAATTAAAACCATAAATGTTAATTATGCCCAGAAACATCATTTAAATCATAAATAAACCATAATATACGAAATATAACAAGATTTGCATGGTAAGTGAATTTATGCATACCTGGACTATTTGATGAGCTGAATGGTTAAGGAAACAACTTACTATAGCAAAAACGATAGAAATAACGCCACTTTGAGTAAATTAAATGATAAAAAAAAATGGTGACAATATTGGACACCAACATTCCCCCAAACCGGAGTCATGCCAAGTCCCACTGAGCAAAACAAAAAGTAATTAAGAAGAAGGCCGAGATGCGGTAGTAGCGGTCTTCGAATCGAATGATGGAGATGCATGCTTGGCCTGGAGCTTCTTGAAACGATCCCTTAAGGAATTATACTTTGCTCTAAGGATAGCATTGGATGTTATTTTGGTGTTAATTGAGCATTCAGTTCTTTTCAACTATGTACGCAACATCTTATTCTCTTCAAGGATCTCGGAGATTGTCTCCACATAGCTTTGACTTTGTTTTGTTAATTGTGCTATCTCTTGGGTTAACTGATCCCACTTTTGCTGACTCAAAATAGGTTGTTCTATACCATGCTCCAAGTCTATTTGAGGACTCTTCTCTTTTGGAGATGTCTCAACATTAATAGTCTGTTCTTCAGAGCTTTTGTCCTTGTTATATGCAGGAGAGCTTCTAGCAGCACGGGCTTCACTCATCTGAACGTATGCATTAGCTAGTGTGAGGAGGGATGATTCAAAGATATGATTGTCCAACTGAATATTTGAGCATGAGGGCTGACTGATGGTTTGAGTGTCAGGCTGATCACTGGACTGGTCATGATTTGTCTCTCTAGGTTAAGTAGGAGAATGTATTGAATGGACAAAATGCATATCATCTAAGGAACTCTCATCAAATCGTACACATTTGGCATTTGGTTCTTCTTGGGCGTGAAGGTGTTCTTGAGAAGGGGAAGATTTGACAGTAGATAAATGAGGGTTAAAGATCTCAAAAACAAAATGGTCCCAAGTCTGACCTCTCTCCTCTAGCTGATGAATGATTAAAATCTTAATGAGACAATGGTGGTATAAGCTACCAGAAGGGTTAATGGTATTCTTTCTAACTTGACTCGACATATTTTCCAAGCTCTTTAGAAAGTAGAATGGGAAATTTAAGGTTTGTTTATTGACAAAATGAGCTAACAGTCTAATATGGCAAGCTTTAAAAACAGTGAACTTACCTTCGCAGGTGACTAAGTGAATGATAATGGTCAAAAGATCCAAGTACTCTGGCTTGATCCATTCTCTATGAAAACCTTTGGTGCTAGTAATGTGTTGAAAATTAGGTTTGAGAGTGAACTCGTGAGATTCTTGTGGAAGAAACAAATGCTTGTGCCATCTGTCACCTTCGCTAGGGAGCTTCGTAGCTAACTCTATTGACTCTTCTATCATGGAGAAAACAAGATGTCCAACCTTGTCCGTTTTGCCATCGAAACCTTTGGCAAATCGCAACGAAATTTCATGGTCGTGACCATCGAGGCGGTGGAGAAACGGATTCCAACCTGCTTGAGAGAATAAATCATGGCATCTTTTAAACTAAGGGATATGAAGAAGATCTTGGTAGCTACCTGGCTCGCAATGGTTAGGCATTGCTGATAGAGGACGGGGGAGACAACAGATAAATGCAGGGGATACAAGGAATTTATAGAGGACGCAGTTCGCAGCGAGAGAATTGAAGGGTGAACAGAGTGAAGTAGAAGTTCACACAGCCATCAGTTAAATGGAAGTATGTTTGGATGGCTGGATTGTCATAGGTAAAGCGTGTTTTGAAAGATCACACTTGTACTTTGAAGATCTTGAGTTAAGTGCCAGTATTGAAGTGCGTGAATCTGGTAGATGAGTGTTTGATATAGCAAATTCAACCATGTCCAAAGCCAAGCTTTGGACAGGTTGAATGAAATTCACGTAACGGGATATTCTACATGTGGAAGATCACAAGGATCCAATCCATATGTTGGAAATCTATACTACAGGTAAGGCCATAGTGGTCATACAATGATTCATATGACACAAGATTCGTTCATTTAACAAGATGAGATGAATAAGGAAATAAAACCAAGTGCGAGATTTGACGTTTGATTGATCCGTATCATCATTGGTTAGTCAGAATTTTCAAAATATCTAGCATGCTATTTGAAATATATAAGCTAAGATTTCTTCAACACTTTTATTCAAAACATTGCTTATTTGCTGCATTTGTCACTGCATTTGGATCGGCATTCGATCCGTCATTCAACCTTTCATACAGACTTTTGTCTATACAACTTTTACTGTTGAAGCCAACTGGAACTGATTTTTGCAAGGAATTTTTAAAGTTGTTAGTGCATAGAAAATGCTGTAAACTTTGCTTTTTGAAACTTTTAAGTCATGTCCCCTTTTTGTTTGTCTTTAATTAAAGCAATCACCTTCTGCTTTTGCATTAACCTACAAACATCTATCACTTTCAGAGATAAATAAAATTTTTCTTTAATAAAAATAAAATAAAAAAATAGTTTAAAACAGTTCTAATCCTCCCTCAAACCAAAGATATGGCTTGTCCTCAAGCCAACAAAAAGAGCATGAGATATTCAATTATTTTATCAATAGCTGAAGAATGTTGTAGTATTTTCTCAAGAAAATGAAATATTAACTAAACATGTAGATGATTTAGATATGTACATTTATCATAAAGAATAGAACGATGCTTAAAAGAACCATATGAAGAATGATAATATAATTTGATATGCAAGATGCCACAGGAAAACTAGCCATCCATGACTCATTTTAAAGATTTCTTGTCATCCCAAGATATAGATAAGTGTACTGTAAAGCTTGTGAGATTTTCATAATTATGGGTCCCATTTCTAGGATAATAACATCCTAGATATTGTTTGAATTAGATGACAAGGTCCAAGTTCAACTTACAGTTATTCTCTAATGACAGTATAGATGATTGGCCAAAACATGTGTTTGTATACTCAAGTTTCTTATATATGAATCATGTGCATAGTAATGCATTAACCGATCTCTTTTTCCCGATATTGACCCCCTGCCAGCAGGCTTGTTCAGTACCCCGACAGGTTTATCTTGGTACCATGCAAGCATAGTCCCGCTGCAAGCGATCTTGTTCAGTACCCCGGCGGGTTTACTTGTATTCACCTAGCTTCCTTGTTTAAGTTTTTAGTTAGCATGGACCTGTTGCCAACAGGCCTGTTCAGTACCCCGGCGGGTTTGCTCCGTATAATGATGTATATGTATATATATATATATTTTTTTTGTAAGGAAGCCGGTTGGCACTAGAGTGTGCTAAGCTTTCTAAACACATAATTCAAAATATTAGAACGAACCTTTACAAGTAACTTTTATTTATAATAGCCAAAGTTGAAGATCATGTCAAAAGATAATAACCTAAAGCTGTTCTTTGATCTATATCTATCTTTTTCATAAGAATTCAGTAATGTTCCGCACGAGAATAAAAATAACATTCACTTCTAAGTTACCTTTAAAAGATGCTTTAAGAGACAAGTTTTGATAATGAGTCTAGGATAAGCCAATGATCCATAGGTGTAAGATAATATATCATAGAAATTAAGATAGGTCTTTTAAGAAATGGTTCTAAACGATAATCAGAAATGTGCATGCCTGAATCAATTACCATATTCAAAATCATAAATGAAATGGTTGCAAAATAATATAAACAACACTTTATCTTTTTGCTAAAAATGTCAATTTTAACAATAATTGAGAAAAAGAAGGGATTTGGGATAAAAAAATTTCTTTTAAGTGCTTCCATTTCAATAATATTGCATGAGTGGATAAGGTCCTTGTAATTAAGCTGCAAAACCATTGTTAGATGATTTTGATTTATTCAAAACAAAACATATGTACAAAAAGTCATAAGAAAGTGAGAAATTTTTTCCTGTTTTTAATGGCAAAAATTTCGAGAGCTGATCACACAAATGAAATTCCCTGTATAAATACAATCATCTTGTCAGAAATAACTCTTCATTATTATAATTAAAACAAAAACATAATATATTTACATATGTACAAATAAAGACAATCCTTTAGAATTTCAAGGACTAGGAGGAGGAGGAATGACTTCCTTTTCTACCAGCTCCATCTCTTGCCGTTGTAAGGCATTCTGTACAAAGTCTTGTTTAGATATAGGTTGGTGATAAAGTCTAAGTCTATGGCCATTTACAACAAAGGAAGTTTGAGAATCATCAATTGTTTTAATTTTAACGGATCCATTATCAAAAGCTGTAACAATTTCATAAGGACCCATCTAGTGAGTAGTCAATTTACCTTTAAAATTTTTGTATTTCGAATTGAAAAGTAATGCCCAGTCTACTGTTTTAAATTGTTTTTGTTTAATGTATCTATCATGCCATTTTTTACGTTGATTATGTATTAATATTGTTCGTTGGATAACATCCTGTCTAATCTCGTCTAATTCATTTATTTGTAGGATTTGTTGTTTATGTGCTTCTTCTAAATTCATTCCTAACTGAGCAGCCATACGAAATGTCTTAACCTGTACTACACTAGACTACTGTAGACATTAAGGGCACCTGCTGAGTCACCCGACTATTTGAAACATTAATAAAATAACCCTATGATTTTATTTTGAGTATATTTATGATTACGATTGATTGATATATGTGCATTTGGGTAGTTATTGTGAATGGACGATTTCATGTTGTTTAACGATTAACTTTGATATGAAAATTGTACATATGGATAATGCTTAACGACTAGCTGTACGGTGATTATGTATTTGTCGACGAAATGTATATTTGATTAGAAGTTTGAATAAATCATAAATGTTTAACAATACTAGATTTATAAATCAGATGATGATTATTGAGGACAGTTCTACTAATAAATTGTTGTGAGAAGTGTGTGTAGAAACAAGTGAGACGGTTCACCAACGGACACACAAAGGAACATGAAGGGTCGTAGAGTACGGGTAAATCACACACAGGGGGAGCGACGACGATGTCGACTTCCGACAAGAATACCACGCATGAGCAGATAAGCACTGATCCGCTTGCTCAAGAGGAATGCGTGAGAGCGTACGAGGTGGGCCACGACGGAGCTGGTCACGTATGAGTTGAGGGGCGCGCAGTGAGAATGGACTCACTCCTCAGCGCCATTAGTCCCTAGATAGCATGTAGACAAAGGATGGATGGTAACGATTCCTAAAATCCCTACAAGAGTTCCCGCAAGTCAAAACGGAAAGATGGTGGCAGAAGGGCCCGACGATGCGGTACCCTGTCGAGAACGGAAAGAATGGACGCAAGGACCCAACGATGCGGTACCATGCCAAGGAATGGAAACCATGGATGACTGGACCCGACAGAGTGGTGCCATGTCAGGGAATTAAAATTAAGGAACTAGGAGCTCAACGGCGTGGCACCATGATCCTAGTGACTTTGATTGTTAAATTTAACTGCATAAAAACTTATGAGAATAACTCTAGATTATTACTTAGCAAATGCATAAAAATAATTTAGGCATTTGCACATGAATAGTTATTTTTGTTGAGCATTTAAAATAATAGAAACCATTATTTAGGAGCAAAATAGAATCCTAAGATTAGACACCTAGTCAACTAAAAGCTAGGAGTTAATTAAAATATCTGGGGGACAAACTAGAGCAAACTTAGGGGTGTTGGTGCACTTCCCAGAGAAACTGACACTTGGATGGGTGAGTGTTTTAATTAAATAATTAATTAAAAATATGTAATTATGCATGAAGCGACATGTGTCGCATGAGATTTTCCTTTATAAGGAAAGCTTGGGGAATGGGTAAAGGGCCCATAATTTGGATGATCATCGTAATTTTCGAGTGCCTCAAAGACTTGCTGCTATCTAAGGGTTTGGCTTAGAAATCCTTGTGGGAAGGGAAGCCCAAGCTGAATTTCTGAAATACTTGCGTGAGCTCTACGACCCAAAGCTCGGGGGAGGCCATGCGACTGAAAGCATGAGCCTATGGTTGGGTGGCGAAGCTAACGGTTGCTTCGCCTATGGTTAAACGAGCTTTGCTGGAGGGATCCTACGGAAGACGCAGACGGCAGTGGACAAGATGGTATCAGAGACAGGTTATGGTTTGTTTTAATTTGCTAAGTTATTCATTTATTTAGTTTATTTATCTAGTCATTCTGCTATCTAATCTCTTTTGTATCAAGTGGTTGAGTTTCAGATTAAGCAGGAAGGACCCTACAGGAGGGGCCCTACATTTGGTATCAGAGCCGGTCAAACCTTGAGGGAATTGGTCATTAGTGACTGTGGTGAATGATGGATGAATTGGAGCTGCAACATTCGGAGAATTGCACCACGGACCCCAGTAGCTATTCTTTTTCAGGTTCTTATTTTTTTTAATGTTTCCTATTTATTTATTTTTTTGTTTATTAAGTGTTACGGATCTTGGGTTCCTAATAAATTATTAGATCTGTGTGCTATGTAATCTTTTCTGGAAATTGTTATTTTACCTCTGCTAGAACATTTGGAAGTATAAGATCTGTGTAGAGTTTATTTAAAGTTTATAATCAGATCTATTTAGTTATTCATTTTTCTGATCTCTGTCAAATATGCTCGAATCTATTTTGTATGTCTCTGTCGAGAAGGTTCGAATAAATATTTATATTATAATGAATTCCTGCTACGCAAGATCTCCTAAGAATTACCTCTGTTTACATCCAGAAGGACAGAGTGTTAGTTCGACTGATTTTCGACCTGTCTTAAGTGAGACAAGGGCTGTACCTTGCTTAGATCTCTGTTCTTCATGCGATTGCGAACTCTGTACTATACTAGTTTAACCTTTTATTTTATATACCTGGGAGATGGAGTATGAATTCTTCGGATCCCTGTGACCTGGAAGAGAAAGCTTAAATCCTCTGTTCAATCCTAAGCGTTTTAGTATACACATTTATATATCAAATTCTGGTTCCATTCCAGAACATAACCGTGAGTCCATTTCTTATGAGATAGATGTAAGTTAAAATCTTTGCCTTAACTCTGTCTACGATTGGAAAAGCAAATGGAATTTCTATACAATTATGTTAAATCCTCTGTTCAATCTTAAAAAGTATAGAAAGTAAAACTATGTATTAAATCTGTCTACTCTCCTGGAATACAATCGCGAATCTATGAATCCTCTGCTCTGCTTTTATGAAGAATAAGCTTCAGGTTTGGTCTTAACTGTGCTCACATTTGGGGAATACAATTCGTAGTTCACGGTGCAACTTTGAGAGACGCGAACAAAATTCTCTTTTTTATTTCTGTCTACCTTTAGAATGCAGACCATGATATTAATTCCTTCATGGACCTCTGGCCTCACCCTTAGAAAGTGTAGATTGAGTTATAACTGAGACCACGGGTCCGCTATCTCCTTCCAGCAAAACCCTAAAGAGACCCAACCAGATTCATGCGACGACGCAGACGTGACCAAGCATCTTACTTGAGCCTTCCTCGCATTCTTCGATCTTGAAAACCTATCTGATCATGGGAGATTTGCTTATACTTTACACTTCATCCATGAATTGATCATTATAATGACGGGTCCTTGCGAATTCATGTTACGCTGTGTAATTTATGATTACTCAATCACTCACTTAAAGATATTTGTGCGCCTTTAATAAAGGAACAGCTCGGAGTGCTACCTTTCATCCTGATCATTAAGTAAATGCCACATCCAGTCTACGCGTGAAGCACGGTGGCTCATGAGATCATGGGCTCTGTCTCTTCAATGAAGAGACTTGGTCTTCAACCTATAGTATCATCACCCTTGATTAATTCAATCTAGGCGCGATTCTAGGAAATATCGGCCTGCTTAATTAACTCAGTCCTCATCCAACCTACGCGCCAAGGCCGTCCCCTTGCAAACCTGTAGATTTCTTGTTGAAGAACCATCTTACTGGTATAGCTAGATTGTTTTTACAGTACTTTTGTTTACTCATCTCGTAGTCACTGCTAATTTAATTATGGGAGAAAGCGATCTATTGTTAGTCGACTACTTGTTATTTAGCTTCAAAACTACTACTCTAATTAAACTTTAAACATACGTACGGTGCCAGCTGTTGCATTGTTCATCCTTCATTAACTAGGTGTTGATTACTTGTAGAATTCCTCATGATTGTTAGGTGTCAAAATCTGAAGAGTGCGTCGATTCCATCTGTTTAACACCATGTTGTGTTCTCACACTACCACTGACAGTCTCTCCGGGTATCCGCTCCGTTCAATTGTAGTCCATGTGGTAACGTCTAACTCCGGTATTAAAGACCTAAGACTGCGGTCCAACTTCAACCTACTGGTTGTGCTGCATCGGTAGCTCGTAACGGTTGGGGAATGTCTTGCTGGCATATCCCTTTTATTTTTTGTTGTTATGTGTCTCGATACGTATATATCACTAACTATGAGTTAGAGGAAGATTAATGCAATTTTCTTTTTGTGCTATGAAGCTTAATATCCGGAGAAGAACCTTCGGCCTTTTAGTTCTATACTTTTACTTTTACAATGAGGTATATTTGGACCTGTGATTCGTAATTATATCGCCTTAGTAAAAATAAAAGATATGTTGCAGAAATGGTAAACCATCAAGCTTTATAACCTCTTCAGTGCGGAAAGAATTAAATTTAGGAATATATATACATTTACTTTCGTCTACTTCTATGTACTATGCATTTACATTAGGTAAAGAGAAACATATTACTGATTGCATTCTTTCCTTTTTAATCTATTCTGACTGCCACCAATAGTAAATAATATACCTTCTCGATTTGAACGGGATGGGGATCATAGAGACCAATTGATAAGCTTTGTTTTCTTTTCCCTTGCCATCCATGTCTAAAAACATAAAAGTTAAACACTTTATTATTGAATCGAATGGGTGGAAAATTAGATACTCTTGTATTTTCGTTTACTTTAATCTCAGAGGAGAGCCTCGAATCTTTATTGTGTGAAAAATTAATACATTTATTATGCAGCTAAGTATCCACCTCATGTACACATGAACTTAGAGAGTTCTATACCATGATCTCTATATAATTGAAGAGGGCGTATGTTACATATGTATACATTGAGAGTTGAGAGAATTAAATATATATATTATATGTTTAGTTAGTATACATATCATCTTTATGCATAAATGGTTACATATTTTAAAAAAAATGAGAATGGTTGGAGTAGGATATATAAATTTATGCTCATAGAAGGAGAATGATTAAGATTGAAAT
This sequence comes from Larix kaempferi, assembly GCA_027924585.1. Taxonomy (NCBI): domain Eukaryota; kingdom Viridiplantae; phylum Streptophyta; class Pinopsida; order Pinales; family Pinaceae; genus Larix; species Larix kaempferi. The sequence continues at coordinate 16,657,065 of BSBM01000362.1, forward strand.
CGACGAATCTCGTTGAGAATGAGAAAATAATCTAGTTATAAATTAAAGGAATCCTTGGTGTACTTATGGTTAACATGTCAAAGAATTATATATATTTTTATATTGAATTGTAAATAGAATTATATACCTATTTTATATTGAGTTGTAAATAAAAGAGTTTTAGGTTGTATTTATAGTTCACTTTTTGAAGGAAATTTGTATATATTAGCTGAAGAATTGGGTTAAGGTTGTGCAATAAACAGATTTAAAAATATGAATTTGAGAAACATTTCTCTTAAGTGGAGAAAATATGTATATATATTATTAAAAAGAATGAGATTTAGTGTGGAAAGTAAGAAGTGAGTACTTTACTTTAGAAAATAAATAAATTAAATTATAGTTAAAAAAGAAGAAGTTTATAGTGAACCTTGAATTCTTGTTCATGAAGGTTACATAGCTAACTTTGTTGTTATTTTATAAATAGTGTTATGGATATTTAATAGAGAAAAGTTTGACTTTATTAGAATTATATATATATTACATATTGAGTGTTGATGAAAGTATTTTATAAATATAATCTAAGGTATTTTATAAATAGAATCTAAGGTTACTTAAAAAGGGTTTTATACATAAAAGATTGTGTTAGTTATTTATATGCAATGACTAATGAGCAAAATCACAATTGAGATTAGGATTGTTATGTGGTTGAGTAATATGCACATTAGTTTCAATGTTTAAATGATATTTTATTGATAATTTTATAATAGATATTTATAAGGTAATTAACACCATATGTATTATAATTAGTGATTGCTATTATCTAAATTATAATTTAGGTATTAATAGACGTATAGGACCTTATAATTTAGACTCATTACAAACATGAGTCATAGGGTTACATGATTAAGTCACAATGACCTTATCTAGGTTAGGAGAAGGGTGGACAGAATTGCATCATAAATCTTTGATCACTTAAGACATTAAAGGTAGGATGCACCAATTTAGATGTTTGAAAAAAAAAAAGGAAAAAAAAAAATTTATGTTATACATATTGAAAAAGAAGGACTTTCATATTTAAAATGTTCAAAGAAAGGAAGTTTTATAATTATATGATGAAGGAAAATTATTTTCATATTTATGTGTAGGAATGAAAAAGAGGTTTCAACTTGAATAACCAACTCTAAGTTGAGATTATTGTTGTGTACTTTATATTGAGGGTAGAAAAGAAAGGGATTTATAATTATGTTTTAAGGGAAGGACCCTTTTATTGATGTGTGAAATGAAATTGAATTCATATATTTCACACTTAAGCATGGAAATGTAGTTATGATCTTTTGGTTGAGATGGTAAATTGGAATTGGATAAACCAATTTGGCATCTCAAATAATGAAATTGAAGTAGTGTTAGTTAATGATTGAACTAAAACTAAATGTAGTTGTTGTACTAGAGAAGTAAAATTATATATTAGAGTATAAGGAATTGTTATCCTTTGAAAGGGAAAATAAATTATGTCTGATAAATGAAGAAATAATGTTTATATCCTCATGTGTATGAAGTAAGAGTATTAAAAGGGTGAAAAGGAGATAGTAATGTATATAGGATTAGTATATATTTTATCAAAAAAAAAAATGGAGTCTTGAGGAGGAAACTTCCTTGTGTCTTTAAAATGGAGAACATTGGCGTTTTCTTACAAAGGGAGCACGTCGTAGGTAGCTTATAACTTTACTACATAGCCTTGATAAGAAGACAAGTAGACAGATAAATATGTGGTGAATTTACTAAAAGGACGGAGGGTCAATAAATTTTAAAGGGTAAGACACCAAGATAATCAGATTGACGATACTTTAAGAGATTGTCGAGGGAGTGAAACGGACTTAAAAATTTGAAAACGAGATATCAATGTGATCAGTATGATGAGATGAACTCAATGACATGCATTTTTTCATTATGACAAAACCATTTACGAAAATTCAGGACTACGAACTTGAAATTTAACCATGGTATCGAAATGGTCAAATGAAGACAATGTTTTGTAAAAAGAAGTATGGAGACAATTAGCATAGTAAACCGAATGCAATGAAGCTAACCTTGGTCATAATCAAACTTGATGAAACGACAACTAGCCCTCGAGATGGAACTCGATGGGGTTAAGAAACACACACTTCGAACGAATTGAAGAAACTAACAAAGTGGTCTTATGAACAACATGAATGATATAATGAGGTAAGGATGTGATAATCTTGTTAACCATGAGTAATGGTACTAATGAAAGGACTATGAGGTAAATTTTAATATGTTCAACTAAACCGTTAAGTTCCGACCCTAGGAATCCTATCGAATTGAGAACCGACATTTGGGGATTTCGAAGTAGTCTTATGGAATTTGGATTTGGGGACAATTTGAGGGTCTCTCTTGATATGTTAAAACCATGATTGCTTGAGAAAAATGGAGACTGAAAAAGATGAGAAAGGGAAATTAAAGTTAATCCTAGTATCGGATTTACTAGAACACAAATTTAACTTCGGGACGAAGTTCTATATAAGAGGGGGTGTATGTAATGCCCCTAAAATGAATATGGACCTTAACGGAACTTGTCAAGTGACTCGGCTGAACAACTATGATAAGATGGTCTCTTGATCCTTGATATGTCTTAAATGATTGAGGAAAACCTAAAGATGTGAATGACGATAATAATTTATAAATGAATTAAAGAATTAAACTATATGTATGGAGTGGGATAATTGATTGATTACATCTTGCTTAATGATTAGCCCTGATTGATCAAGTCAAAGTGCAGTAGGACAGTTACATTCCTAGCTCTGCGACTTGGGAGTACGCAACTGAGATGCGTCATAACTTTCCATTTTTTTCTGAACTTCGGGACGAAGTTCTAAATAAGTAGGGGTGTATGTAGTGCCCCTAGACTACTGTAGACATTGAGGGAACCTACTGAGTCACCCGACTATTTGAAACATCAATAAAATAACCCTATGATTTTATTTTGAGTATATTTATGATTACGATTGATTGATATATGTGCATTTGGGTAGTTATTGTGAATGGACGATTTCATGTTGTTTAACGATTAACTTTGATATGAAAATTGTACATATGGATAATGCTTAACGACTAGCTGTACGGTGATTATGTATTTGTCGACGAAATGTATATTTGATTAGAAGTTTGAATAAATCATAAATGTTTAACAATACTAGATTTAGAAATTAGATGATGATTATTGAGGACAGTTCTACTAATAAATTGTTGTGAGAAGTGTGTGTAGAAACAAGTGAGACGGTTCACCAACGGACACACAAAGGAACATGAAGGGTCGTAGAGTACGGGTAAATCACACACAGGGGGAGCGACGACGATGTCGACTTCCGACAAGAATACCACGCATGAGCAGATAAGCACTGATCCGCTTGCTCAAGAGGAATGCGTGAGAGCGTACGAGGTGGGCCACGACGGAGCTGGTCACGTACGAGTTGAGGGGCGCGCAGTGAGAATGGACTCACTCCTCAGCGCCATTAGTCCCTAGATAGCATGTAGACGGAGGATGGATGGTAACGATTCCTAAAATCCCTACAAGAGTTCCCGCAAGTCAAAACGGAAAGATGGTGGCAGAAGGGCCCGACGATGCGGTACCCTGTCGAGAACGGAAATAATGGACGCAAGGACCCAATGATGCGGTACCATGCCAAGGAATGGAAACCATGGATGACTGGACCCGACGGAGTGGTGCCATGTCAGGGAATTAAAATTAAGGAACTAGGAGCCCAACGACGTGGCACCGTGATCCTAGTGAGTTTGATTGTTAAATTTAACTGCATAAAAACTTATGAGAATAACTCTAGATTATTACTTAGCAAATGAATAAAAATAATTTAGGCATTTGCACATGAATAGTTATTTTTGTTGAGCATTTAAAATAATAGAAACCATTATTTAGGAGCAAAATAGAATCCTAAGATTAGACACCTAGTCAACTAAAAGCTAGGAGTTAATTAAAATATCTGGGGGACAAACTTGAGCAAACTTAGGGGTGTTGGTGCACTTCCCAGAGAAACTGACACTTGGATGGGTGAGTGTTTTAATTAAATAATTAATTAAAAATATGTAATTATGCATGAAGCGACATGCGTCGCATGAGATTTTCCTTTATAAGGAAAGCTTGGGGAATGGGTAAAGGGCCCATAATTTGGATGATCGTCGTAATTTTTGAGTGCCTCAAAGACTTGCTTCTATCTAAGGGTTTGGCTTAGAAATCCTTATGGGAAGGGAAGCCCAAGCTGAATTTCTGAAATACTTGCGTGAGCTCTACGACCCAAAGCTCGGGGGAGGCCATGCGACTGAAAGCATGAGCCTATGGTTGGGTGGCGAAGCTAACGGTTTCTTCGCCTATGGTTAAACGAGCTTTGCTGGAGGGATCCTACGGAAGACGCAGACGACAGTGGACAAGATGGTATCAGAGACAGGTTATGGTTTGTTTTAATTTGCTAAGTTATTCATTTATTTAGTTTATTTATCTAGTCATTCTGCTATCTAATCTCTTTTGTATCAAGTGGTTGAGTTTCAGATTAAGCAGGAAGGACCCTATAGGAGGGGCCCTACACTTGTTGGAGATTATTATATGAGCATTTCTTTATGAGATCTAGTTTTAGGATCTTCTCATCTTGTCTTGTGCATTGATACATTGTGTAAGGAGGTTTCCCTCCAGAAGAGGCTTCTTATTCATCTATTTATTTCATTCTCAAGGTGTTGGATTTCTCTTTCTTTCTACTTTTATGCTATTTTGGGAATTTGGTGTATAACATTTGGTATCAGATCCTTTTTTGTTGCAATATTTTTTAGGAGACATCTTACACAACAAAATTTGGAGGAAGCTTAGAGGACATAATTAAGAATCTGTGGTAAAAATTTCAGGTCCTGGTTCAGTATAAGTTTGGAGTTATAGTCCGTGGAAATTAGGGTTTTTGACTAGTCCAAAAACTAGTCTCAAACACGTGTTATGGGTAAAAAATTATATATAGAGCTTGAGAGATCCAAATTGAGTGCCACATGTTGCATTCGAAGGAAGGAAAACCATAAATTTCAAGAGGTGGAGCAAAAATTACTTCACCCTCTAAACCTCTTGAAAGCTCAACCATGACCGTTCAAGATAATGAAGAAATGTGTAACCATCTATCCACTTTGGAGGCAAAGGTTGAGGAATTTAATGATAGGCCAGTGACACATGTTTAATTGGCAAACACAAAAAAAGGATATAGAAAGTGAGTTGAAAAATATGGCCAATAAAAAGGATCTTGAAGTTATGAAGGGGTAATTCTAAATGAGACAAGACATCTCTTTCCTCATAATTTAAATCCTCAAGAAGAGGAAAAGGACAATAGGAGGGACTTGTCCCAATCATAGATTGTGAAAATTGAAAAACAGTTAGAGAACAAGAGGTTCGAGTCCTTGACATTTGATCATTCATCACATCATCATGGGGTTCAACTTAGGACCAAGGAACTACTTCATTCTCAATATTGATATGAGAAAATTTGATGGCAGTGATCCAATAACACGAATATTCTAGATGGAGTAATTCTTTGATCTACAAAAAGTGCCAACTTTACAAAAAGGTAATTGTTGCATCCTTGTATTTAGAACCTGATCAAGTTGTATGGTACCAATGGCTTTGTAACCATAAGAAGAACTCTATTGTCTCTTTGTCTATATTTGTGCAATAATTGATATAATATTATGGGTCTATTAAGAGCAACATCTTCTTTAGACAATTGATAAATCTCAAGAAAAAAGGTCTAGTTACAAAGCACATTAAGAAGTTTCAGAAGTTGCGCCTCAGGATGAAGAACATTCCAGGGGATAATTTATTGGATCTCTTTATGGGCACTTTAAATAGATAATTCAACATGAGGTATGTCTCTTTGACACCAAATCATTTGAGAATACTTTTAGTTTGGCGAGGAAAGTTGAAATTAAAAAATATGTCTACTAGAAGGGTTGCTACTAACACCAATAGAGAAGGAAATGTTTCCTCCCCAACCTCACTAAGCCTACAATTTCGAGGCCTCAACAAGTGGAGGAAAGAAGAGAAAAGTGACTATGTTTCAATTGTGATAGCAAGTATAATTAAGGGCATAAGTGCAATGAGAAGAAACCATTATCCATAGATTGTGAAGAGGAAGAATATCCAAAACCATAAAAGTATCAAGAGGTAGATCTAGAAGATACTACTCCAAACATATATTGTCATGCATTGGTTGGCATTAACACTCCTCAAACTGTAAATATAGAAGGATATAAAAAAGGTAACAATGTTGATTTATTCTTGTAGTACCCATAACTTCATTAATTGCAAATAAGCCAAACTTCTCAATTTCTTTGTATATCCATCACCAAAATTTGAAGAAATGATTGCAGATGGAGGTACCATAAATTGTTCAAGGAGGTGCCATAGTATTAAGTTTAATATGCGGGAGTATTTATGGGATAGTATTGAAATCCAAATGGGTGGTGTTGATGTTGTACTAGGTGTCCAATGGCTAAAATCATTGGGAATAGTGGCTCTTAATTTTTAGGAACTTTTCATGAGATTATATTTAGGAGGAAAGGAAATTGAACTCAGAGTTATTCTAGGGGAACCCTCTAAAGTTATAAGCTCTAACAACATGAAAAAATTGCTAAAAAGGGAAAACATGGAGTAATTGTGTAATTATTCTCACTAGTAATTGTGTAATTCTTCTCACTAGATGTTCAAGCATTAATACGCTCTATTCTAGTGGATCTTTAACAACTTATTGAAAATCATTCCAAGGTTTTTGGAGAGATACCTAAAGGTCTTCCTCCTACTTGAGATCATGACCATGCTATTCACTTGTGACCAGGAGGTGTCCCACCTAACATTAGATCCTACATGTACCACATGCACAAAAGAGTGAGATTGAAAATATGGTTCAAGAAATGTTAGATGCAAGCATCATTCAACTTAGCCAAAGTGCTTTCTCTGCACCATCAGTGATGGTTTGCAAAAATGAAGGTTCATGGCGTTTGTGTCTAGATTATAGAGAGCTCAATGAGATGACCATCAGAGATACGTTTCCTATTCATGTCATTAATGAATTAGTAGATGAATTACAAGGAGCAATTTTCTTTTCCAAGTTTGATCTCTATTATGGATATCATCAAATCAAAATCAGAAAATGAGACATTCTAAAAAACAACCTTTAGAACACATAAAGGTCATTATGAATTTTTGGTGATGCCATTTGGCCTTCCCAATGCACCTTTCACATTTCAAAGCATGATAAATTATATTTTTAAACCCTTCCTAAAAAAACTACGTTAGTATTTTTTAATGATATCCTAAACTATAGCAAATCTTGGGAAGAGCATGTATGTAATGTACCAACACCTGAAGTCACATCACTAGGGTCAGATACACCGGGATTCTAACGGGAAAGGGATGAGTCAAGTGAATGCAAAACAAAGTAAGGTTTAATTAATGCTAGGCCAACATGCCAACAAGCCAAATAAAGTAAAACAATCAGCCATTAAAGGAAGATGACGCTTTCGATGCAAAATTTTCCCTGAATAAACATACGATGCAAGGTAATTGTAACATGAGTGCAACCAGGTCTAAGTAACCCTTTCACATGTAAATTTAATATCATCATCACATCTATGCGTAGCCACCCGTCGCCATTTAACCAATAAGAAATTCAGATCTACATATGTTAATAAAATTTAGCCTTATGACAATAAGCAAATCAACATTACGATATTCCAATAAAGCAGAATTACAACACCATAATACACCAGATTTACGACATTAATCCATAGTCAGTAAACCCATAGTATATCAGATCTGGAAGCTGTCATCTACAACCATATAATTAACATAACCACCAGATTTACTGGCTGCCACAAAACATAAACCAAATAGCATCCACTAGCTGCAATAACACATAAAAAAATCTTCTCTACGAACTGCCAATTTAACATTATTAATTCAGTCATATAAAACAAGAATATAATCAAATATGCAACATAAAATTTCAGAGATAAACCCAACCTCCATGGGCACATATGCAACATAAAAAGAGAAGAAATAAATTCCAAATAAATACTTATCTCTGAAATGCGCAACTAGCTTCAACATGACAATGTTCCACCTAGCCTTAGACACAGTCAAGTCAATACTTGAACAAGTCACCCCCGAGATGAGGCCATGGATCCACACACTAGGGAACTCTCAAAATAAGATCCTAACAACAACATTTAAGACACAACATGAGGAAACCAACACAATACCTCACCACTTACTTTCTCATCCACCTCACTACCAAGTGCAATGGAAATCCCTTCACCACCCAAGTCCCTCAGGATATCACCATTCACCATCAGGATTTATGTGCAGCATCAAGACAAAGAAAATTAATGGTCTTGAGGTATTTCTGTGTTCAATAACAAATCTCACCAGTCTCCTCATTGGAATAGATCCTTGTTCAATCACCCTCACTGGTCTCCAAGTTTTCTTGCAAACAAAAGGGTATGATAGCTATGTGCAAAAAGGACCATTCGAATCCATCAAGAGGCATTCAAATGCTTGACAGAGTAACTCCCAAAAGATCATAATCATGACTAGAGACCAATTCGAATAGCTTTAAACAAATTCGAATTGCCTCCAAGAGACTGACTCATGTTTACTAAGAAGTGACTCAAACTCACTGAGGGCTTCACTAGTTCACTGGATGACCATTCGAGTTCTCATGAGAGCAACTCGAATCCACCTAGACTAACTCGAATTCACTGGAAAAATACTCCAAATCACTGGAGACCATGAGAGTAACTCGAATTCCAGAAGTGGTACTCGAATTCACCCATAAATCACTCTAACTAACTGATGACAACTTGAATTGACCCAAATTTACTCAATCTAACTGGAGACAACTCAAATTGATCCAAAATTACTCAATTTAACTAGAGAGTAACTCAAATTACCCAAAATTACTCAATTTAACTGGAGAATAACTCGAATTACCCAAAATTACTCAATTTAACTGGAGAATAACTCGAATTACCCAAAATTACTCAATTTAACTCGATAATAACTTGAATTACCCAAACTGACTCTAACTAACTAACAATCACTCCAGTTCGCTAGAGTTACTAGGGACTAACTTGAATTAACTAGGAAAATCACTCCAATTAGAGTGGAAGTTACAAAATCAAGTGCATGGTTGATAAACATAATAAATTAGGGCGTATAAGACATGAGTGATGAGAGAATGGGTCCCACTAACACCAAGATAGGAATATTCTCTCAAGTGAAGGCGCATTACTGCATTCAAAGCATTAATTAGGTGTACTAGGGCCTCCATAGTCCAATAAAATAAAAAAATAGGAAACCTACAGTACTGTTAGGGAGAGCAATAACTCCCAACCCCAACCCCCTCACATGTGGAATCCATGACCCCCTAGCCACATTAGTTGTCCATGTTGAGCTATTTATTTAATTAAAACAAATAACAATAAATTAATAATAATAATGTCCAAATATTAATGTCCAGGCACTTAGTGCCACCATAATAACAAATAACTTTAACGCACATGTACGAGGCTTACCATCGGGGCATTACAATGTACAACATGTTGAAAAGGTCTTAAAACAATTGGAGGAGCACCATCTATATGCCAAGCCTTCTAAGTGTGCCATTGGGGTTCATGAAGTGGAATATTTGGGTCATATTGTATCTAATGAAGGTGTCAAAGTGGACCCTAACAAAATTAATGCTATCATGGAATGGTCGATTTCTAAAATATTAAAGAATCCTAGAGGATTCTTAGGATTGACAGGATACTACCGCAAGTTTGTCAATAATTATGGTCAAATAGAATAACCTCTAATAGGGTTATTGAAAAAAGAGGAATTATCTTGGACTCAAGAAGCAACCAAAGCTTTCAAAAAACTTAAAGTGGCTATGTGTACAAATCTTGTATTAGCCATGCCTAACTTCACAAAAACCTTTATTGTGGATTGTGATGCCTTGAGGCATGGCATTGGTACAGTTTTAATGCATGAAGGAAGGCCCCTTGCCTTTGAAAGTTGCCAATTTAAAGGAAAAATATTACTCAAACCAATTTATGAAAAGGAAATGTTGGCCATACTGCATGCAATTAAAAAATGACGCCCTTAGCTTATAGGAAGACACTTTAAGTTAAGAACAGATCATGACAATCTTAAGTGTTAATTTTTGAGCAAATATGATCAGCTTTGAACTTTAAAACTTTAAGTTCGGAAATACTAAATACTTGAACCAATGAACCATTCAATCATATGAAACATTCAACCATAACATAAGATGTACCCTGGGGAAAACCCTCAAAACAATGAGGATGAAAAACCCCAACAAATCTTCAGAGTATAATTATGATAGATAGCAGAGAATGTATTTTACATCAAGCACCCCCAGTGCAATTACAAAGCAATATAAAGATAAAGAAGAGAGAATCAAAATAATATCCTGCACAAAGAGAAGCACCTTTCCTTCAAGAGAGAAGAGAATTCACTTCACATTGAATTTATCAATCCCGTATAACATATTTATACATTCTTCACATGCATCGACTTCTATTTTTATCTTCTGACTTCAATATGAACTCACCCTCCATGTGGATACAACAATCTTGCATGAAGAAGTGCGCCCCAATTCTGATGTAGTGCATTAACTCACTGAACTGATTCTTAGGATGAACTCTCCCCTTAACTAAAAGCTTGCCCACTTAGTTAGTTGGATAAATTAAGTGTCGTCATGCAAGTGTTGCAACTCAAGTGTCGTCTTTTAGTTTAACATAAGTTTCGTCTTTTAGTTTAACATAAGCTTCGTCTTTTAGTTTCACATAAGTGTCGTCATGCAACAACACTTAGTTAACTAGATCTTCTTTGTTATCACTTAGTTAACTTTCTTTAACTGATTCTTTCTTGTTAATATCACTGTAGTGATCAATTCGAGTTCTTCTTTGATTTTCTGAACTCTTCATTGAAGTTTGACAATTCAAATTCTCTCTTAATTAATTCTTTTATGTGCAATTCGAATTCTCTCATATCTTATCACATCTTATCTTTATCTCTTGTCTTATCTGCATGGTCCATATGTGTTAACTTTAATTATCTATCATATTAGATTATACTAAGAAGATTAGTTAGATGCTGTGATCATATTATATTACTCTCGGACCAAATGATCATATGCTAAAGTAATTCACTCTAGAGGTGGCCAGTCTCTAAAGGAGACTTAATAGCAACCAATGACCATGGTTAGTAATACATCACACAACATTAATGCTTCAACATGCAAAGCATCTACCTCTATAACTGGAGGTCCACCCCATGGGTACCTACTATAACTGGAGGTCCACATGAGAATCTGAATTGACACACTAGTCCTGAGCCTTTTCCAACAAGACTTTACATCATCATCACTTTGATACATCAAAGCATTCACCTCAACACATGAGGAATAACCTTTTACAACCGAAGTATTAGTCTTTCTTGAGTCCAACTCAAGAATCTACTCAAAGTTCCCGAGTCCAACTCAAGCTCCCTACCTCAACACATGAGGCCCAATCCTGGATGCACAAGATTGGCTTGGAGAATGACTCGTGATGCTATACATTTAACATTAAATTCTTATTGGAATAAATATTATATTTAGAAGAGAAACAAAAATGGGATACAATATGCTAGGTTATGACTTTGAAATTATGTACAAAAAAGGAAAATAGAATGTTGCGGCATAGGCACTTTCAAGAAAAGAAGATGACATGGAGGGCTTACTATGTGCTATTTCCATTATGCAATCTGATTTGGTGGAAGAAGAAAGGAAAGAATGGAAGCATGATTAGAAAGCATGCAAGATAATTCAACAACTACAAGAGGACCATAGTTCACTAGATAAATTTGTGTGGAAGAATGATTCACTATGGTACCAAGATCTCCTATATATATGTAAGAATTCTCAAATAAAAAAGAAGGTCCTTTTGGAATTGCACACTGCTCCTATAGGAAGACATTCAGGGTTCTTGAAAACTTACCATGGGATCAAGAAGGATTTTTTTGGGAAGGTATTAAAAATGATGTCCAAAAATTTGTGGTAGTTTGGTTTGCCAACAGAAGAAAGGGGAGACAATGGAGACACCATGTATTATACAAGCATTAGCCATACCAAGTCAGTGTTGGGAAGAGGTCTCAATTATGACATGTCTACCAAAGTCAAAAGGAAAGTCTGTCATCAAGGTAGTAGTGGACCAACTCAAAAGTATGCTCATTTCTAGCTGTCTCTTTATTGTCCTTTTAAACTAAGTACAATAGTTGCAACATTCATGGAAACATGTCAGAAGCTACATGGAATCCCCAAGATTATTGTAAGTGATAGAGATCCAATTTTCACTAGTAATTTTTTGAAGGAAATATTTTATTGTTTGGGAAATTAGTTGGCTCACAACTCCTCTTAGCATCCTCAATCTTATGGGAAAACTAAGATTGCGAATAAATGCCTAGAAGGGTATCTTCGTAGCTTTGCATTTGATAAACAAACACAATGGGTTAAATGGTTTCCCTTAGCAGAATGGTGGTACAACACATATTTCCATACTTCATAAAAAATGTCACCATTTATAGCACTTTATGCTTTTCATCCTCCTTCCATCACATCACCCTTCAAAGAGAAATTTAAGGTTCAAGCAGTGGAAGATCACATAGAGCACCAACAAGAGGTTCTCTAACTATTGAAAGATAACTTGGCTACATCACAAAATAGGATGAAACAACAAGCATATCGACATCGCAGTGAAAGGAAATTTGAAGTGGGAGATTGGGTATTTTTGAGGCTACAACCATACAAACAAATGTCCCTCAAGCAACAAAAGAAGGAAAATAAATTAGTAGCCAAGTTCTATGGTCCCTATAAAGTGTTGCAAAGGATTGGAAGTATATTGGCTTACAAATTAGATTTGCCTCCATTTTGATGTGTACATCCCATATTCCATGTTTCTTGGACAAAAAAGGTAATTGGTGACAAGATCTTAATCCATATTGTTTTACCAAATATTGATGAAGAAGGGAAACTGATACTAGAACCTAAAACAATCCTCGATACAATGATCAAACAACTACGAAATTGAGCAGTTAATGAGTACCTCATCAAGTGGAAGAACTTGCCAATAGAAGAGCCATAACATGGGAATATTAGTTATTCAAGCATAAACATCCAGAGTTAATCAAGTTCTGAAGAAAACACTTGTTTGAAAGGGAGGGGCATGTTAATCCCTATATATTGTGACATTACATTTCTATTATTATATTAGTATTGTCTTTATTGGTCGGCTAGGACCTTAATTGTAAATATATGGTTGGATAGAATCGTAATTGTACCTTTTGTCTTATACATAGACACAGACACACACACACACACACACACACACACACACACACACCAGGGAGACCTAGTTTTAGGATCACCTAATCTTGTCTTGTTCATTTGATACATTGTATAAGGAGGTTTCCCCCTTGAAGAGGCTTCTTATTTATCTCTTTTTTTCGATCTCAAGGTGTTGGGTTACTCTTTCTTTATACTTTTATGCTATATTATGGAATTAATTGGTGCATAAAAATAGTTCATTTTCAAATTTCCTCGGGGATCAAGGATGAGTCCCCTGCACCTTCCACCCTCGAGTTCCTTTTGATGCCCCATCAAAGAAGATGAAATGTTTACGATGCGATTTTTTCCATTGTTGAAAATCCTCTTCATTCATTCTGATCTGTCAAGAAGGATGAAAGGAGGGATGAGGATATGCAAGTATAGGCTGAGAGCTTCCACCCAAATGAAGATCTACCAATCAATTCCTTTCCTCATTGTCAAGCAAAAATATTTGGTGATTCATTATTCCTATGGATTGCATTTCTTCCTTTATTAAGCTCTTGGATTTGGATGTCGTGATCCTAGGGATGGCATGTTCATGTTGACATATCACTTTATTATGTGCCATTAGATTTTCCAATAGATGTTTTTTGTTGTTGCAAGGAATGCCCTTTTGAGAGTAGGTTTGTAATGAAAGTATCCTCTATACTTCTTGTGACAATGAGTAAACATATCTTTGTATGTGTCTAGGACTATCATTGTATAGCTGAGTTCTTTGAAGGTGAGTTTCCAATCTTATTTTGTGGATATGCATGTGAAAAAAAGGTGACATTGGCTCTCTGTATCTACACACAAAGCACAATGAAATGGCCCATGAATCCCCTACTTTTGGAGGTTTTCAAATGTTAATAGTTTTCCATGAATCATGATCCAACATAAGGCATTCACTTTTGGAATCCCACCCCCATGCCATACATTCTTCCATATACTAGAGCATTAAGGTAGATAAATCGATTACCACTATTCTTGGTATCCAAGATTAACTATATATGTACCCCCCCATCCTTTGTTGTTGTAAGGGTCCACTCAATTGGTGCATAACCTTTCATGGAAGAGAGGAGAATGTGAGTTAGGGTTGCTAGAATGTTAGGAGGTGAGAGAGACCATTCAATCCAATACTTATTATTTATAGTCCAAGAAGATATATCAAAAAGAGTTGAGTACCCTTGGTTATCCATCCAAGCTTTTAGAGGAAGAATCTCTTCCTTATTTTCCAAAGGAAGGTTCCCTATTATGATATTTGTCCAAATTTTGAATGTCTCGCCATTTCCTAGTATCCATGTGAGTTTAGATTGAATTATAGGTACCACCAATTTGCATAGTTTCCAGATATGCAATCCTTTTTTGCCTTCAATTAGTTTGTGTATACATCTTTTTCAATTACATTGAAAACCCTTCAGACGAGCACCTTCTTCCACCAGTCAAAGTTGTAGTTAATCTCCATAGAATATTGGATCCCATTGCAAATTCATTCACCCGATACCTTTTATATCAACACCGCCTCTCTTCAGGATCAAGATCTATAGATGAGAAGGGTGTGTGCATGAAGCTACTCTTGCATGTACAAAGAGCTAAAGTAGTTATCCATTTTTTTTCATCTTATTTTAATGTAATATATATCTTTAAGAATAAAAAGCAAATACAATTTAAGAAAATGAGAGGTCTTCTAATTCCAAATGTTGAAATTGTGAAGCAACATAGTAAAATATGAAATAAGATTACAATACTCATAACATAAACTTGTTAGTGAAACTTATCAATTTGAAGTGAGTAAAGTTAGTATCCTTGACTTAAGAAAGATATTTTTCCTACCATGGGCAAGAATTGAAAGGGGTATTTTTCGTAATGTGGACAAGAATTGAGAGGGAAATGAAAAGATAAGTATTTGTCTTAGGGTCATGGTGTTCTAATTTCCTTCGACACCTTATGCAGTGCACCTCCCAAAAGAAAAAGAAAGAATTAAAAATGCACGTTCCTCTCACTTCTCACAGACAAAGAAAGAACTGAAAATGCACGTTCCTCTCACTTCCCAAAGAAAAGAGAGTACACGAGAATATGCCTTATATATATATATATATATATATATAAGGCATATATATATTTGATTCTTTTTTAAAATTTGGAAAATGAAGCATTGTGTTCTATTAAACCAACAATGATGACATGATTGAATTCAACGAAGGTGAGACTGAATTACTTCTCTCATTGTTTACTTTTTCCTTTTGGATTTTTCTCGTTTTTCAGTTTGGGTGGTATGTGGGATGTCGCTGCTTTCGCATTGAAAAAAGTAAAATATTCACGTGATTAACTTGGCGGTGGTAGGTTTTGTTTAATCGATATAATAATAATTATTATTATAATTATAATTAAGATCCTTTAATATATCCACACCATACCATTTATCCTCCACCTCTTCGTGACAATTACAACTCCATACTTATCTAACAACACGTTTTGGCAATGCAACGTAGATGGTTTCCCTCAGGTTTTATTTGTTACTTTAGTGAATGACAAAACAATATGTATATATACAAATTATATATACATGGAGGGTATGTATGTATATATACATATTATATATACATGGAGGGTATGTATGTATATATACAAATTATATATACATTGGAGGGTATGTATGTATATATACAAATTATATATACATGGAGGGTATGTATGTATATACCAGCATAGATCCATCTTAACCCTGTATCTATCAAGCACCGAGAGGGATCCAATTTCTTGAGGTTTATTTCTTTTTTTAAATTTAAACTCAAGACACTTGATCTCTCTTTTCATAATATTTTATTTTATGAGCCAACATGGATTTTTAAAAAATACTTTACATAATTTTTTATTTTATGAACCGACATGATTTTTTTAATTATTTTGCTAGGAACAAACGTTACAACATCTCCCCCATACTGGGTTGTAGAGCACCGAGACTTGGTGCAATAATAGTAAATATTTGAATTTTTATTTAAACTATTATGTAAATTGAAATTAAAAAATGGATGTATAAAATATTTATTAATGTAAATCAAATCAAGAATTAATAGGATCAATTTTTTTAAATGTAATTTTTTTATCATTCAATATTAACTCTTTGATATTAAATGATAAAAAAATTGTAATGCCCCTAAAATGACTGGACCTTAAGGGCACCTGTCGAGTGACCCAGTTGAACAACTTCTATAAGGTGGTCTCTTGAGCCTTGATTGTCTTAAATGATTGAGGAAAACCTGAAGATGTGAATGATGACAATAATTGATAAATAATTAAGGAATTAAATTATATGTGTGGATTCGGATAATTGATTGATTACATCTTGCTTAATGTTTAGCCTTGATTGATCAAGTTAAAGTCGAGTGGGACAGTGACAGTCTTAGCTCTGCGACTTGGGAGGACGCAACTGAGATGCGTCATAGCTTTCCGAATTTATTCTGAACTTCAGGATGAAGTTTTAAATAAGTAGGGGTGTATGTAGTGCCCCTAGACTACTGTAGACCTTAAGGGCACCTGTTGAGTGACCCGACTGATTGAAACATTAATAAAATGACCCTTTGATTTTATTTTGAGTGTGTTCATGATTAGGATTGATTGTGAATCAATAAATAATGATATATGTGTATATGGATAGTTGATGTAAATGAATGATTACATGTTGTTTAACGATTAACTTTGATTATGGAAAATGTACATGTGAATGATGCTTAACGACTAGCTGTATGAGTGATTATGTGACGAGAACGAAGAAATTAAATATTGACGAGATGCATTTCTAATTAGATGAATGAGTGATGTTATGAGTAAAATATAAATGCTTAACGAAGTAGCAGATTGATGAATCAAATTATGATAATTGAGGACAGTACTACTAATATATGTTTGTGAGAAATGTGTGTAGTGATAGGTGAAACGGTTCACCGATGGACACACAAAGAATTGAAGGGTCGCAGAGTACGGATAAATCACACACAAGGAGAGCAATGACGATGTCGACTTCCAACGGAATACCACACATGAGTAGATAAGCACCGATCCACTTGCTCAAGAGGAAAGCATGAGGGCGTATGAGGTGGGCCACGACGGAGCTGGTCACGTACGAGTTGGGGGGCGCGCAGTGAGAACAGACTCACTCCTCACCGCCATTAGTCCCTAATAGCGTGTAGACGGAGGATAGAAGGTAATGGCTCCTGAAATACCTACATAAAGTTCCCGCAAGTCAAAATTAAAGGATGACGGCAGAAGGGCCTGACGATGCGGTATCCTGTCGAGAACGGAAATAGTGGACGCAAGGACCCGACGATTTGGTACCTTGCTGAGAAATGGAAACAATTTATGACTGGACCCAACGAAGTGGTGCGATGTCGGGGAAATGAATTAAGGAACAGAGAGGCCCAACGGCGTGGCACCAAGATCCTAGTAAAAACGATTGTTAACTTAATGGCCTAAAAACGTATAAATTGCACCTAGAGCATTTACTTGGGAAAATGCATTTTTAGTACTTCTAACATTAGAAATTGTTATTTATGCATTTGCACATAAAAGAATATTTTGGCATTTAAAATATTAGAAATGGTTATTTATGCATTTGCACATGAAAGAATATTTTTGAGTATTTAAAAATATTAAAAATATTTATTTAGGAGCAAAATGGAATCCTAGGCATGGACACCTAGTCAACTCCACCTACACCACAAATCTAGGAGTTAAGTGAAATATCTTGGGGACAAACATGAGCAAACTTAGGGATGTTGGTGCATCTCCTAGAGAAACTGACACATGGATAGGTGAGTATTATAAAATTAGAAATTTAATAAAATATATATTTATGCATGAAGCGACATGTGTCGCATGGAATTTTCATTTAAAAGGAAGGCATTGGGAATTGGTAAAGGACCTAGATCCTGGATGGCTATCGTAATCTTGGATTAGTTTATGACTTGCTGCTGTTGAGGGTTTGGCTGGAAGTTTTGGTGGGGGGGAATCCCAAGCTGAGTTTCTTGATTATTGTGTGTGAGATCTACGATTGAAAGCTTGGGGTTAGCCATGCGACTGAAAGCATGAGCCTATGGTTGGGTGGCGAAGCTAACGATTGCTTCGCCTATGGTTCAAACGAGCTTTGCTGGAGGGATCCTACGGACGACGTGGACGATAGTGGACAAGATGGATCGGTTGACAGGTTATGGTTTGTTTATTTTTATTAAGTTATTTACTTAATTTATCTTATTTTTTCAGTAATTATGATAACTAATCTGTTTGTATGAAGTTGTTAAAGTTTCAGGTTCAGTTCAGGAGGACCCTAAACGAGGGGCTCTACAAAATTACACCTCCTCATATATGTACATGACAATATCTATGTCATACTCTGTTGTCGATATAAATTGGAGGAACTCTTCCTTAGTGCAATTACTATTCTCTCTCTCTCTCACACACATATATAAGTGAATTGTCAATTGGATTTATTTTTGGTGGTTAAAAGAAGAAGTTATTCATATTCATATATGTATATACACACATGAATTGTCAATTAGGTTTAATTTGGGTGGCTAAGAAAAGAAAAAAGTTACTCTTACAACCTAGGTTCCAATGAAAGATCCCTTAAGTTTGCCACCAAATTTTCTTTATATAAATAAATTAAACCCCAAAAATTAGATAAGTTATTTGACTTACCATACCAAAGCAAATCAAAACCTAATTATATATTTTTTAAAATTAATAATTGTTTTTAAATTATTAAAAACACATATTCGTATATATTTTAATAAAATCTAATCTACTCATTACATATTTTTTTTTCAATGGAACACATCATGGGAAACCCGTTTCCTCGGGTACTTCCCCTCATTTCTAGGATGGTACTCAAGGTAAACCACCGGCCCTGATTACGAGGCCTAACTCGATGGGGACATCAAGTGAGGCCCTGCATAGCCATCTGGGGATTTGACCCCGAGACTTTCTGCTTGCGATTACAACACTCAACCACTTGAGCTAACCCACCGGGATTTCTTCTCATTACATATATTATCATATAGTCATATTATGCAAACACAAAATATATATTAAAAAATACTGTGAAAAAAAATACTATACTCAAATATTTATATGGAAATGGAATGTAGTTGGATGGGTATGGGTAAACTTGATAGGACAACCACTCAATTTTGGTAGTTATGAAATATTCTAATTAATTGGAATTGCTAAACCCATAAGCATATCAAAAGCTATTGTTCCTATTTTAATATTTCAGGCTTCAATTTCTTACCGTTGAGAGTACACAGATTTCTACGCGTAACAATCCAAATAACAACTTGCACTTGAAATAAATGAGTAAGTCACCTAACTCCATATTATAATGTCCGGCGGGTCAAATTTATCAATCATTATCACTTAGCTCGAGATAATGACTTACGAGGAAATACCCGCCAAAGAGTATCTTTATTCATTATCAATAATATGAGACTGTGTTAGGGTCTATTTTTAGTTTTTTTTTTATGTTAATGGATAATATTTAAAATTATAAAAATCTATATTTGTTGTAACACCCATCCATTGTTGAAATTTGACGGGTAAATAGGCATCCTTTTCCATTTTACACATCAAAATACGACCACTTCATAAAATTAAACTTCATTAATGAAGTGTGAATTTTAATTTCACCCATCATTTGAAGTCCATTTTTATTTTTACATGTCATTAATTGCGCCGAGAGGCGCTCTACAGCCCAGTATGAGGGAGATCTCGTAATTGCGTCAGGAGGCGCTCTACAGCCCAGTATGAGGGAGATCTTGTAACATGTGTGAGTTTGTCGAGTAACAAAATAATACAAAGTAAACAAAAAAGAATAATACAAAGTAAAAAGTAATAAATATTATGCCGGCCATAAAGAAAAAAGAATAATACAAAGTAAAAAGTAAATATGAGACTTAAACTAGAGACTTTAGAGCTTAGGATTAGGTGGTAAATATTATGTCAGCCATAAACAAAATAATACAAAGTAAAAAGTAACACCCATCCAGTGTTGAAATTTGACGGGTAAATAGGCATCCTTTTCCATTTTACACATCAAAATACGACCACTTCATAAAATTAAACTTCTATATTTGTTGTAACACCCATCCAGTGTTGAAATTTGACAGGTAAATAGGCATCCTTTTCCATTTTACACATCAAAATACGACCACTTCATAAAATTAAACTTCATTAATGAAGTGTGAATTTTAATTTCACCCGTCATTTGAAGTCCATTTTTATTTTTACATGTCATTAATTGCGCCGAGAGGCGCTCTACAGCCCAGTATGAGGGAGATCTCGTAATTGCGTCAGGAGGCGCTCTACAGCCCAGTATGAGGGAGATCTTGTAACATGTGTGAGTTTGTCGAGTAACAAAATAATACAAAGTAAACAAAAAAGAATAATACAAAGTAAAAAGTAATAAATATTATGCCGGCCATAAAGAAAAAAGAATAATACAAAGTAAAAAGTAAATATGAGACTTAAACTAGAGACTTTAGAGCTTAGGATTAGGTGGTAAATATTATGTCAGCCATAAACAAAATAATACAAAGTAAACAAAAAAGAATAATACAAAGTAAAAAGTAATAAATATTATGTCGGCCATAAACAAAAAAGAATAATACAAAGTAAAAAGTAAATATGAGACTTAAACTAGAGACCTTAGAGCTTAGGATTAGGTGGCTCAGGTATTGCACTCAACTAGCTATTCAAGGAGAGGTTTGCACCTCGAGAGATTTGATCCCTCTTGGTGCTTGATAGAGCCTAGGATTTGGATCTAGGCTGGTATGTATATCCCAAGCCCATATATATATATATATATATATATATTTAATATGGAAATTTTGATTTCGTCATGGTCTCATTGGTTGTCTCCCCTTATTAGGTAAACTTGACTCGTTCATTGTTTTTTGGAGTGGCATATATATATATATATATATTCTCTTTATATTTCTATTTCTAATATGAAAACTTTGATTTTGTCATATATATATTCTCTTTATATTCCTATTTCTAATATGAAAACTTTGATTTTGTCATGGTGTGGTTGGTTTTCTCCCCTTATTAGGTAAACTTGACTTGATCATGGTTTTTTGGGCTCATGGTATTTGGTGGCCCATGGTAATGGCCCATTATAGTGCTTGTGAAGAAGCATATTTAAAGGTTTTGAGGATAAACCTTCTTTGCCATTATGTGTGTGCTTGGTTTAATTATTATGTTTTTATTATTATTATATTTTTGTAAAACTTTTTATTTTTGTATTATATGAGACAAGATATGAGAATTCAATGTTTCATTTAGTTATTATAAATGTTATTTAAAAAAACAACTATTAAACATGTTATATATATAAAAATAATAATAAAAGTTTTTACAAAATTTTCAAAATCAATGGTAAAAAATATAAAAATAAATTCTAACCTTGTAATAGGGTGAAATGTCTAAGAGGGTTTTCATCGTTCTCGATGGAAAAGAAGAATTCAAGTTTTCTTAGGGACAAGGTGCCACTGTCAACAATTATGTTGAAGTGTATGCCTTATTTCTAGGATCATAATTTGTTAAAAAACTTGGATTGCAACAGATCATGATCTTTGGAGACTCCCTTCATGTCATCAAACATGCAAGAAATCAAGCTGAGAAGCAAGGCAAGATCCAAAGTAGGATATATAACAGAATTTCCTAGAACCTTCAAGGTGAAAGATATGTAAAATTCTTGCAAATCAATAGGCATAATAAGAACTCCGTGGATCAACTGGAAAATGAGGCGATCAAGCTTGACAAAGGAGTGCCGATATGTAACAAAGGTCCTCCAGGGTGTCAATGGTTACCAAGAATTTACTGAGGACAAACACAACGTTGGGGGCAAGAATGATTCTGGTTCGTAATTTTTGTTTTTGTTTTAACTAAGTATTGGAGCCACTCAACATGAGGCCTCCAAATGGAGGTTAAGTACTGTGCATCTAAAGTGAAGTCTCATCACATTCACTTCAAGGAAGTGAAATCCTTATCTCCCATGTGCCTTCAACATTGATGTTTATTATCTATCCTTGCTGACAACTCTGGTGCTATGTCCCTCTTCTCTAGTTCCATCATTATTATGTTTTATCATTTCCTAACAACTAGTATCAGAGTTGGGAAAAAAGTGGTATGAAGCTTGGAGTCATGGAGAAAGCATTTGGGATAAACTCTCAAGCTAAGAGAGGACATATACTCATAATGTCATATAAAAAAATTGATGGCATGGATCTATGTGAAGCATTAGCATAAGAAGCCCATGAAGCATGTAGATGAAGAAGTAATTGGTTCACTGTATTGGAAGCATTTTTATGGAGTTGGATATAATCTCAATGTAAATAGGCAAACAACTGTAAGACCTGTTTAGGCATGCGTACCCTTGGTTTATTGGGTTTTCCTATGAAAAGTATAGATGTAGATTTAGGTAGAATAAAGAAGGGGGGGTGGCATGTTGTATTCTTGGATAATCGGTTAAAACTTGGGGGGGGCTTGGTGTTTACCCCAAGTCAAGTTTAAAGGTGGGGATGTTAGGTTAATCTTAACTCGAATAAAGAGTTAAAGATGGGTTTACCGTTGGTGGTTTATAGGCCCATGGTTTTGGATGTCCTGTGGTATTTTCCCATGGTATTGCATGTGATGAAGCCTACTCAAAATCTTGAGTAACTCCATTGTAAAGTGCTTGAGAGTGGTTGGCGATGGCCAGATTTCCCATGTCATGGCCGGAGTGATCAAGGGTAATAGATGTCCTGTGGTATTTTCCCATGGTATTGCATGTGATGAAGCCCACTTAAAGGCTTGAGTAACTCCATTGTAAAGTGCTTGAGAGTGGCTGGTGATGGCCGGATTTCCCATGTCATGGCTGGAGTGATCAAGGGTAATAGATCTATTGTTGGGTTTTCCTGATTTGGGTTTCCAAGGTAAAAATCTTCTTTCTTCATTGTGTGTGCTTTCTTATTATGTGTTTTATTTACTAGCAATTGGTTATCAGAGCTAATTGACGTGTGTGCGTAATGGGTGGAAATGTATTGGAATAAATGGTTGCTTGCATTGAACCCAATGTTGTTAGGGAAAGTGTTCCTATAGTAGGGGTGAGACTACCAACGTACTGGGGTAAAAGACAAACATACAAGGTTCTTCAAGGACAATTATTAAGCAAATATATTAGGGTTAGGAGGATATGTACTTTATTCAGAAGGTTGATCCAAGCCTCTCTTCTTGCTCTCCAATGCAACAACCTGCAAAAACATTCAAAAAAACCTTCCTCAAACCAATTTGACTACAAATAAAAGATTGATATTTATAAGGAAATAAAACATCAAATTGTAATCAGGTATGAAACATACATAAACAAATCTATTTGGAAATGGAAGAATGCCCAATATTTATTAATGAATGAAGCAAGCACATAAAATTATACCTTCCTTCAAGCATGGCACTTCATGAAACCAAGATTCAAGGTCTCCTGCTCCTCTTCTCCAAGGATCCCAACCTCTGATAAGATGTGCTAGGGTTTACAAGAAACTAGGGCACAAGTGAGGGGGATGTGAATCCAAATTCCTCCAGCATAACACTATAATGGGCTTGATCTCTTTTTATGGTCTCTCTCCCTCTCTTATATAGCAAGTGAATAAGATATGGTTGAATAGGAAGTAGTTACAACTGAAGAGGAGGTTCCAAATCCACCCCAAACCAACCATTTTTCGCGATTTTATGCATTTTTTAGTGTTTTTGAGGTACCCACGACTTTGCACATGGACAACTAGTGGGTACCCGCGACTTTGCACATGGACAACTAGTGGGTACCCACGACTTTTAACATGTAAAAGTTGCATTTTTTTGGAAAACCCGTGGGTTGATAAGCCTTCAACCTGCGTTTTTGTGGAAAAGTGGTAAAAAACATCCTTTTTTGGGGGTTTTCTGGAGAAGTTTTGGTCTCCAAAAATGTTCCTAAGGTTCCTACTTATCAAATGGGCCATGAATTAGGTAATTTCATCCATATAAAGTCCAAAATATGGCTCTTCCATACACAAATGTCCTTTTATGTGACTCACAATAATCTCATGAAGTGTCGTCATGCGACCAAAAGATGTAAGTGTCGTCACAGACGGAGAAGTGCCAATTTTGGCTATAACACCCAAGATACTCATACATTGGTCCATCATAAACTAAATGAATGCGGTAAGCTCACAAATTAAACTGATGGTTCATGGGTATTTCAACTAGAAAGGGATGGTAAAAAACTGAGGATAAGCACACAAAAGATGCAAATCAAGAAGTGATTGGTTCACTAGAAGCATTTTTTTATGGAGTTGGATTTAACCACAATGTAAATGGGCATACGACTATAAAACCTATTTAGACATGCGTACCCTTGGTTTATTGCGTCACCTATGAAAAATCTAGACATAGATTTAGGTAGATTGAAAGTGAGGGCATGTTGTATTCCTGGAGATCCAGTTAAAAATTTGAGGGGTGTTGGTATTTACCCCAAGTAAAGTCACAAAAGGGGGAATGTAAGGTTAATATTGACTTGATTAAAAAGTCAAAGATGGTTTACCATTGGTGGTTTAAGGGCCCATGGTTTTGGGTGTCTCATGGTATTGATTTTTCCATAGTGGTCAAGGGTAATATATATATTTTTGTTGGTTTTCCCATTTGATTTAACCACAATATAAATGGGAATATGATTGTTAAACCTGTTTAGGCATGCGTACCCTTGGTTTATTGGGTCACCCATCAAAACTCTAGACATAGATTTAGGTAGATGGAAGAAGGGGGGCATGCTGTATTCCCATATACCCGATTGAAACTTTGAGGTGGTTGGTATTTATGCCAAGTCAAGTTTAAAGGGGGGGATGTTAGGTTAATATTGACTTGGTTATAGAGTGATTAAAATAACCTTGTTTTGGTCATTAATGGGTTTACTGTTGGTGGTTTATATGCCCATGGTATTGCATGTGAGGAAGCCTACTTAAAGGATTGAGTAACTCCATTGTAGATTTCCTGAGAGTGGTCGGTGATGGCTGGATTGGCCATGCCTTGGCCAGAGTGGTCAAGAGTAATAGATCTAGTGTTGTTGATTTTCTCGGTTTGGGTTTCCAAGGAAAAATTCTTCTTCTTCATGTTGATGTTTCTCCAGGTTGCAGCATCGAGCAAAAATTTTGCAGACATTCTCCTAGAGGTGTCATGTGTGTTGACCAATGGCTAGTGGAGAATGGCCTTGACGTAGCCTTGATTAGTCATGTGTGTTGACTAAAAGTGAATAAGGCTTGAGGTGCTTAGCCTTGATTAGTCATGTGTGTTGACTAAGAGTGAATAAGGCTAGAGATACATTGCGTACTCTATGAGGGAATGCTCCGTGATAGAGTGATCTATTCTATATTATAGTGAGTTGACTTGTTTATTTGATAGGGGATTTCATCCCCTTGTGGAATATGCAAGTCTAATCTAATGTTGAAATTGACATAGACTCTAAGAAGTGTCCGAGACTTCTTAGAGTGGGATCAAATCAACATTAGAGCTCTATTTGTGAATAGACGTGCATGTGAGGAGATGAACATCAACAATGACAACTTTTCTATGAAAAAGAAATAACCAAGAAATCAAGTCAACCATTGAAGAAGTCCTAGATAGCATTGAAGAAGTCACAAGGAAAGATTGAAGACAAAAAACAAGTTGGCCTTGAAGATAAAAATAAAAGATGAAGATCAAAATAGCAAGTTGGCCCCAACAAGAAGATAAGTCAGCCCCACTGGTGAAAAATTCAAGTGAACTGAAGAATATAAATAAAGTGCTTCAACATTTCATTTTCGCACTCATCATCCAACATCATCTTTGCTACATTGGTGTGCACTTTCCAATGAGGGCTAGTGAAGAACACACAAAGTAATTTTGGGGTTTCTTATTGTCTCTAGAAGATTCACTACCCTTGAGCCTAGGGTTTCTTGTGAAGAAGGGCACACCTTCCCATGTGCTAGGGTTTCTCTTCATGATTGGTATTGTACTTGAATTGGACTGATTTCTTCTAAGAAAAGTTGGTTGGGCTTTCTCCCTTTTGGGTTTGCCAAGATAAAAATATTTGTGTCTTTGTGCATGGCTATCTTTCTATGATCCTTTGTTTCTGTTGCAATTTAAGTTGAAATTTTCAGTGTGCAATTATTGAATGAAATCGTGGGATGAAATGAATGCTTGAAATGATTGTGAAATAATTGTCAAGATATGGAAATAGATTAAAATTCAACACTTCATTGTGTGTGCTTGGTTATTATATGTTTTATTAACTAACAATTATGCATGTGGGATAACCCTTGATGTTGTGGACTGGGGCATTTTTGTAACTATTGATAGAGATGGGGCTTTAACAACAAATTAGTCTAGGCCTTTTTGTTTCACGGGCACTTTGGGTAAGGTATTTGTGGCTGGCTCTTTGTTTGTCAAACAATGGAAATTTGTAGATAATCTATGATTGTTGGTCTTGTTTGGCTTGGAAAGGAGCAGGTTATGTTGTCCCCCCCAGAAGATTGCTTTATTTCTTTTGAGCGTGGGAACAACGCTTTTCTCTTGAATGGGGATGGGACTGAAATGGCGAATCCCTCAAACTATGGCTCAGAGGTGGGTATGGCCTTGAAAGAAATCATAGATATGGAACAAGTTTTGAGGAGGTTGAAGTCCCAGGTGGATGAAATGAAGCAGTCCATTGATCGTATTAATGCATATATAGAACCGTAGCATAAAAAAACATGATAGGCTTGAGACCAAAGTTGAGAAACGAGGAGAAAAGATTAATAAAATGACTCATGAAAGTGAATTGAATTTTAACTTGATTCTGGACTTTACCCAAGTGAACTAGTCTCATGTTAGGCATTTCATTGGTGCAAAGGATATTGAAGAAGAAGTAGTTCAAAAAACCACTCTGGGAAGATATGAAGGCCTAAGATCCCCAACTCAGAAACAAATTCAGGGTGAACAGTCCATGGAGGAAGGCCATAGTGGCCATGTATTTACATGATTATGTTGGGTTCTTATGTATTTTCGATGCATCATTCTATCAGGGTGGTATGTTAGGTAGTGTAGATGTAGAATTTGTTTGAAAAATATGTTTACAGTATGGAATTATATGGCCGATGGGGATTTTGAAGAATTTGTTGAACTTTCGACATAAATTTTGTATTGAAATTATCTGTAAATATTGGGTTGCTTAGGTTTACCCTCAACCATTTAATTTAAAATATCTTACCTACTTCTCTAAAAAAATAAAAAATCTAACTTGTAAAACTAAAAAAACAATATAATTCTTTTGAGGGATTGGAATTCATACCTTAAAAAGTTTTAAAAATCGATTAATGTCATGAACAACATTCAAAATCTTATTACAAAGGAAGAGGTTTTTACTTTGGAGGACAAGCTTGGTGTTAAATCAACATAGTTCCATCTTAACTCTAGTTCTACCAAGCACCAAAA
This sequence comes from Larix kaempferi, assembly GCA_027924585.1. Lineage (NCBI taxonomy): Eukaryota > Viridiplantae > Streptophyta > Pinopsida > Pinales > Pinaceae > Larix > Larix kaempferi. Next base: position 16,685,021 of record BSBM01000362.1, read on the forward strand.
GGGATCAAATCCACCGAGGTGTACACTTTTTTAATTGAGGAAATGTTTGTACTTCAATGGATTTCATCCATTTTGGTACTTGGTAGATCTCGAGTTAACATGGATCTATGTTGGTTTGGGCATCATCATCATCATCATCATTATTATTATACTTTTAATTTTGTAAAATATTATATTGGGCCAATACATATGGACAAATGTTGCAATTTGTTTAATACTAGGCTCTAAAATTTAATAGGGATCTAATTGTATCTATGTTTGTCCATTTTAATACATATATTTTATTAATTTTAATTGTTAATTTACATTACACACACACACACACACACACACACACACACACACACACACACATATAAGTTGGGTCGACATGTGTTACAAACATGACACATTTCACCCACCTGGGTTGTAGAAAGCACCTCTTGGTGCAACTCACAAAAGGGAAAGCTAAGGACATTAAATGCTATCAAGTTGAAATCCTAAAAATTGGAGGACATGTCCTCATTCGTCACATTCACAAGCTCTTCAATCTAGTAGTCAAGCATGGTTTCCCTAAACCATGGACTCAAAGCCTCATTGTTCATCTTTTAAAAAATGAGGATAAAAGCAACCCCTCTAATTATATGACCATTATGATAAACCCTCTTCTAGCAAGCCATATGGAATTATTTGGAAAATAACATTGGCATATGATTTGAAAGTCAAGAAAAAAATGGGCTAAAGAATATATATTCCATTTTAGAATATATCGTTCCACCCTGGATCACATAGTTATGTTTAGGATCATTGCAAAGGAATGTCACAATAATATACACAATATTCTTTGTTGCTTTGTTGACTTTAGGAAAGCGTTTGACATGGTGTTTGGAATTAAATTTTGGAATGGATTAGAAGAGTTAAAGGTTCTTTGAGTTTAAATTAGATATTGCAATAAGGTTGTACATGAATGACATTGCTAAGCTCAAGAACATTGAGGGTCAGTTGGAACAGGTTAATTGTAATATAGGAGTTAATCAAGGATGTCCCTTGTCCTCTACCCTTATTTGGCATTTGCATTGACAAGTTAGAGGTATGTTTGAAAGAAGCATGTTGTGCTAGCACTAATTTCATTGGAATAGTGACAATTCTTCTTCTTTACAGTGATGATATTGTTCTTATGAAGAGGTGTCCCTCCGATCTTGACAAACAAATAAGAAATATCAAGAATTTATTTTCTAACATGGGTATAACAGTAAACACTGACAAAACAAAGTTTATGATTAACAAATCCAAAAATACCACTTACGTTAATTTTGTATACGATAATAACAACTTAAAGGAAGTTACTTCATATAGATATCTTGGACTCAACCTTCATCTCAAACTTAACTAGAACTATACCATTAAGAAACTGATTTTAATGGAGGGTAGAAATACTATTTTGGTCTTGAAAACAAGTGTAAGTTAACTGGATTTTGGTGGTGGGAATAAAGTTGAAATTCCTCTTTGAGATTTATCAACCCTATTTTCATATATGGATGTGAATTTTAGGTCTATAACATCTCTAAATAATCATGGAGAAAGATAGAGCAAATCCAAAAGCATTTTATACTTTATAATGTATAAATTAAAAGAAAAATACCCTATCATATCCTCCTTATAGAAGCGGGTCTTCCCCTATTGTGAATATGATATGACTAGGTACTTAATTTACATGCACAAGACAACTAACATGAAAGAAAAGAAGCTTCCTAAGATTGCTTCAAGCTCTAGTCAAATCCACCTACTCAATAGGGGTTGCAATAATGATGCCAAGTATTCTCTAAATCAATGGAGAGTAAAGGAGAAGGTCATTCTACAAAATATTGATACTGTTAAAAATTATATTACATCTAAATTTAAGGAGAAATTGTGGTGCGATAAAGAATTAGAGGATGAGAGCAAATTAAGATACTATAAATGAGATCATCAACCCTAATCTAAAATATCAAAAGTATATTTCTATTTTAACTTGCATAAATAAGAAAATCAACATTGTTAAGATCGGAATGAACTCTCATGAGATTTACAATGAAACAATGCATTGGATATTTCCTAAAACATCATGGGATGAAAGAATATGTTATAATTGTGATACTAAGAAGTTGGAGGATGAAAAACACTTTCCCTTAAATAGCCAGAAACAAAATATCCCAAACACCATTGTTGTCAAATTTCCTAAGCATTTTTCCTTAATGCTCCATAACACACCAAAACATGGTCCCACAAGAGACAACTGGTTTTCATCCTTTTTAGCTTTGAGTCCAAACCAAATCATAAAAGAGAAAATAACATTTATCAACTTTAACCAGCTATAGAGGCATCCAAGTCTCAATGAGGACACCATCCATTGACTCCTCTAAGTAGATATCATCAAGGTGCAAAAGTAGACCTTGTTTGGACAAAGAATTGGTTTGATCATTTAGCTCTCTGTAAATGTGGGAGAATGAACTTAATTTCTCATACATAGAAATATTGTTTTTCCTTTGTCATATTGATTTGATAGAAGATAGACTATCAAAGGTAATTCATTTTGGTTGTGAGAATGAAAGTGATGTTTTTTTATATTGTTCTCGAATGTATTAGTTTGACTCATTAGGTATTAGGAGGTTACTTAAGATTAATTTGGCCTAACATGATGGTTATATGTGTTTTCTAGTGTGTTTTTTTAATGTGCTTTAATACTTAAGTTATCTAATGATAGATATTTTGTTTTGTACATAAGTGATTTAACGATACTCATATTTTTGGTATTCACAACAATGGATCTATCTCTTATCACCTCATTGGTCCAGGGCCTCTATTTAAAGATGAGGGAGGATCATTTGTTGGTGGCATCAGTTTAATGCTACATGTTGAAGAGTAAAGTGTTATACTAGATGTAATCATTTTTTAGCAGTGATACACCTTTTGTTGCTTCATGGATGTTTCTCTCTTTGATGGTTTTATCACATAAATCTTACTATATCTGTCTTTTATATGTGTGAGTTATTCTTGTCATGTGCATCCGGTTTCCCTATGTGTTTCCTAGTATGGTATTTGAGAACTTGTGAGTCTAATTCCCATTTTATTTGAATATTTAGGTATCTTGCGTCAACTACAAATTCCTTTTGATTTCATCTCAAGACATGTTTTTCATTTTCATGATCAAGTCCAGTTGTTCTGCTGAGTATTATAAGAGCTTGAAAACTCTTCTTTTGGTTTTGCAATCAAATTTATGGAGCACCTGCTCTTATCTCTAAAATATTTGAGCTCATTCTTCTATTTCAACAAGATTTGCACATTGTGGAGACAACCTTTCCATTGCATCCTAAACTTCCATTACAATTAAATATGCTTTTCATTTTTCCAAAAAAGGGCCTTGGTTTGCCTCAAATCTAAATATTTTTTTCATAATAGTTTGTGGTTGTTCATTTAAAATTGGTGCTCCTCAACATTTGTGCCAAGGTTCTTATTACTTAATTGATTTTTTTGAGAACCAATGTATACATTGTTTTGGATTGTGTCCCATTTTTTATAGATCCTGGCCACCTTTCCGATGTTGTTTTTGGTCAAGCACACGTTAACTTTAGGAGTCACACCCTTGATTTGTTAACTTGTGGGCACTAAAAATATTGAGGTATTGTTACATGCTATGAAATCTTCATGTCTTCTAAAGAGTCGAAGAAATTCAGACATTTCACATAAAAATAAAAACTAAAAAAACTAACTACTGCAGTAATAAAATAAGTAGGAACCCATGAATGAAAATTTGATTTTCTATATTAATATGTAAAAAATGATTTACAATATAAGGTTACCTCAAAAGGTGAGGTTGTGGAAGCCCTTGCAGCTGTACGATGAGTAGTGCACCAGGTCTCCATGGTTCCTTGCTCTTCTCCAAATGCTCAATGGGTTGGCCAAGTCTCAACAAAATGGGCACAAAAGCTTGAAACGGTAAGCTAGAGTGTTGTAGGAAATTCAACAACATAAGGGTATGAAGAGTGAATGATGGATGAAATGGCCTCCATCACCTTTTTATAGTATTTTGGGTGATGGAGTGTTGGCCCATGGTTTTAGGCAACTTGTAATATTGGGAAATGGTATTTAGGGTTTTTCCCTCTTTTTTGAATTTGTTTTGACTTTTTTCCCTTTTTTCTTTTCTTTTAGGGTTTTTGGACCCTTTTTTGAGGGTTTTTGACCTTTTTGAAGGAATTTATTTATTTTTTGAGGGAACTAATGGGTTTTTTTTCCCATTTGGTTGCCATTTTAGGGTTTTTTGGGGTTTTGGAGGCAGAAAATGTAGGAAAAGTGGACAAATGGGTTATGTGACTAGGGAGATGAGCTAGTGAACAATTTTTTGGTGTTAACAGATTCCCCCCTGATGTGTGAGGGAAGGAGATCATCATATGGCCGATAGACATCATAGGTTCTGTCGTTTTCCAGGGGTATGAGCATTGTGATGGCGAAGAGTAGAAAGTGGTTGGAGACCAGAACGCGTGCTCCATACAAACTGCAAAGGCAAAAACTGGAAATTCATGACCTCAATAATGAATGAGGAATGATCTCAATATATGGATGAGGCGGGCATACCCATGCTCGTATCAAGATATACAAATAATAATGAGGCCCAGAGGGGACCTGAACAATACATATAGAACTGCTGTGTACATCATAATGGTCTAGAGGGGACACAATTCTGGGACATACTCATGGTCCAACCATGACTGATCTAGAGAAATGGTACATGGAAATAATGGCATCCTTACTGAATGCGGTATCACAACAACTAATGCTCTGCTAGATCTAAGGGTGTCCAACAACTATATGGACTCAACGATTGAGAGTCAGAATCTCAAAGGTACACTGAACTGCATATGAAATGGATACTCTAGGAAGCATATGACTGGATGGCTTCCAAACACTGTCGCCAATGCAGCCCAGATATCCGTGGTAACATACAACTGGGGGGTTCCGAATAGACTCACCAATGTGATAGAGTCAGGGGAAATCCGGGGTCTTCGATCAATAACTGATGGGACTAATACCCTGTATGAATATCAATGGTGCAATGATGGAGTTAAAGTCGAGCACGTGAGAAACAACCATTCTAAGAGGCATTAAGGAGTCCTCTCAGATGGTCCGTAGGAACTCACCACTGATGGAGATGAGTCCAATGTACAGGGGCCTCTGGGTCTATCCTCTGGAATAGATGTGCTGGCGTCGACAGAGGGAGACCTGCAACTACCAAGGCAATAATGTTCCTTGATAGGAGCACGAGGTGTACAACCAAGAGGTGATAGTATTGGATGTAAGACTGACATACTGTGGGGGGATACAGGGGTCACAGAGTGGGGGGACTCAAACTTCCTTTGTTCAGAGTATGATGGCAAGGCTGAACTGGCAGTAGATGAAATTGACTTCAGGGAAAGGGGATCATAGGTTAAGGGACCAAGGACTTTGACTGCAATGGGGGAGACTCAGGGGGGGAACTGATGAGTGATATCAAGAGACTCTAAGGGTGCACATCGTAGAATACTCTGAAAAAATGAGACCATGCTGGGGATTTTACCATAACAGGGGGACTAGAGATGATCTGTCGTTCCGCCTAGAGGCACCTTTTGGCCCTTCTTCATGGTTTAAGTAGCTCAAAGAAGGGATACAAGTGTGATCAAAATGGTACTGTTGTGTGGTTTTGTATGAGCCCAGGACAGTGCATGCTCGTGGGTTCTTTCAATTTTAAGGAGTCTGAAAGCGATAAGAAGACTCTGAAATGGTGAAAAGGTACCGTCATGTGGATTTATATGAGCCCAGGATGGTGAATGCTCGTGGTCAATTTCAATTTTAGAGAGTTCGAAAGGACTCCAAGTCGGTTCTTTTTTGTGTGTTAGTCTCCAAGGCCCGAAAAAAAATAAAAGTATGCAATGAAGAACTCTTCTAGCCGGTGTGACTAGAGTATTCCTTTTTTGTAAATAGTCTACCAGGTCCAGAAAAGGGTTAAACTTATACCAGATAGATGCCCTTTCAGGTACTTTAACGAGCATGAAAGGAAGCAAGATTGCTCGACGATCTTTTCATTGTTTAAGGAGTCAAAAAAGAGCTTAACAGAAACTCCCTAAGTGACTTTTTCATAAAGGAATTGCTCGGCCCAAAAAATGGATAAAAGTATACCGAACAAATGTAATGGCCAAGCAAGGAGGAAGTGTTCAATCACGAGACAATTATGAGAACCAAGAATGAAGGCGAGGGGGGAAAACTAATGGGGCCTCCTTGAGGGTTGATGAACGGTGGAAAAATAACGTAATAAATGCAGTATGGATGGAGAGGAGGGCTCATGGATAGGCCGCAATGAAAAAAATGGAAAACAAATGACTATAGCCTGTGTGGCACGCAAATCAAGGCGGTGAGGGGCATGGAAAAATACCCAATTTTTTTTAGTGAGAGCGAGAAATGATCTCAAGCATCATCACGGGCTCGAAAATTTGAATCCGATGGTGTAAACGGTGCGATAAACGGAGGTCATATGGCTCCAGAATGGTCAAAACAAAAATAGGGTAAAAATGGCTATAAATAGCAAAGGGGCCCTCTGCCAAATGTCATTTTCAGTGTGCAAATTGGGAAGTGTGTGGAGGAGCCTATAAGAGGAAATTCAGATTTCTCTCAATCCGACTGGTGAAATCCAGTTCTGTGACTTGAAGGTAAGTTTTTAAGTGATTTTTGACATTTTGATGCATTTTATTTGGATTTGGGCCTCTGGGGAGGCGTGCCAAGCTTGGCTTGGGCACCACAGCACCAGAGAATGACTTTCGAGGGAAATAGCGCGCTTAGGGAGTGGCTCTAGTCCGTACAACTGCACTGTTGGGGCACGACTGTGGGCCGTACAACCGCACTGTTGGGGCATGACTGTGGGCCGTACAACTGCGCTCCGAAGCATGACATTTCCTGGGAAACGTGCGCTTCGAGCGCGACTGTGGGCCCCACATGCGCATTCGAGTGGTTCACTTTTTGAGGAGAAAAGCACAATCCAGGGTGCACCTATGGGGAAAAAATAAGCGCTTTGTAATGCACCTTTTTGCCTAAGTTTGGGTGCGGCGATCCAGAGGAGACCGAGGTATTGTTGATATGGACCTGATGGGGGTTTTGTTTTCTTGTTGATAGGATGCTGAGGGTTAGTTGGCGAGAGCGTGAGATCGGGAAGCTGTTGGATGCTATCATGGATGATGAGGATGTTTAGGACATGTTGGCCCGTTGTGGGTTGTTGAAGTTTGCAAAGGTGCCCCCAATGCGTACGACAAAGTTTTTGCTAAACAAATTGGTGGATTTTTGGGATCTGGATGCAGGGGAATTCATGATACAGGGGGAGCGATTAGAGATATCGTTCGCGAATGTGTACTTCTTGATGGGGATCCTGCGGTTGGGCATGATTTCTGAGATCTAGCGGAGGAATCCAAGTGATGTGTCCATGGAGGACTTGTTAGATCGCCATTGTTATGCCACAACGTATGTGCATGACAATGCCATTCTGATATGTGACATAGAAATACTGGATACGCGGGCTATAATGGCACTGCATTTGTGATTGATGTGCCAGTCTAGAATATTATTATCTATTTGGTCTGCAACACTATTATGATTTCGTGGGACATGAGTGAATGTAATGGATTCAAACAGTCTAATCATTTGTTTAGTGCGCAGGAACTTTCTAAAAACACAAGGATCCCGTTCCTGGTAAAAGTTGTTGAGTTGAGCGACAAGGAGCTGGGACTCAAGAAACACACAAAGGTGACTTATGCCCATCTAGAGAGAAGTGGTCAAGAGACTGACCACAACATCGTACTCAACTTGGTTATTGGTAGCAACATCAATACACACTCCGTTGAGGTGAATCAACTCGTGTGAGGGGCAATATAATACTCAAGCTATGGAAGCTAGGTTTGGAGACCATCGACTTGCACCGTCGGCGAAACCAACATAGAATGGTGGAACAAGATCCATCTGTGGTCACGCATGGAAGCAAACTGTAAGGTTATGGATGGAAAAAGTGGAAAAAAAAGAAAGGGAATAAAATTGTACAACAAGGACTAGTGTGTCCGAAAAATTGCTAAGGGGAAAATCGTTTGAGGTACAACCCGTTGCGGGGGTTGGCTAAGGGGTTCCCTTCATAATCGGTAAGGATATATGCCCCCTTGCTAAGACATGTTTGGACAATGTAAGGGCCTTTCCACATGGATTCAAATTTTCCTTTTCCTTGTTTTTCATGAGCTTGGTCATAAACAAGCACAAGGTCGCCTTCGTGGAAGGTACGGGGGTGGACATGTTTATCATAATTGGCTTTGGAGCAATATTTTTCTGCCTTGGTGATTTGCAAGGCTTCCCAATGATCTTTGTTGGCTTGCTACAAGAGGATTAAGCGTTTCTCAAGTGGTGAGGTGTCCAGGAGAAGTTCAACAACACTGTGTCAAGTAGGAATCTAACATTCAATGGGGAGAACCGACTCTACGCCATGAACTATATGAAAATGGGTAAAACTTGTGGTAGTCTTAGTGGAAGTACGGTAAGACCAAAGTGCAGAAAAGAGCATATGATTCCAATTGGAATTGTGCTAGTTTATGGTTCGTTGAAGAATGGTCTTCAATATCTTATTGATAGCCTCAACTTGGTCGTTTCCCTGAGGGTAATAGGATGAGGCATACTGGTGGTGAAACTTCAGAAAAGTCGACAATTCCTTCCAAACGATGTCTTCAAAGTGTTTAACTATGAAGAACCTGCAACAATTAATTAATGAAAATACACGAGATAGCAGAAATAACAGAACTCATAATTGCTTTTATTGATCGCAGGCCACTTCGAGGGGGAAACCTCCTTTGAGTAAGCTCAATACAAATAACTTCACGGTACCTTCATTGGTCTCAACAAAAACTTATATACTAAGTCTAGGCACTAATATCATGGGTCAATACCATGTGTCAATACAAACCATGGGCCAATACAAACTATGGATCAACAATTACTACGGGATGACTTACAAAGCATACGCGTCCAACAATAATACAAACTATGGATCAACAAATACTACGGGACGACTTACAAAGCATATGCGTCCAACAACAATATACTAGCAAAGTAAATAGAAGGGTTGACATGGGTTCCTAACATCCCCTCTCCCTTAGAAAAAGCTTTATCCTCAAAGATTTAGATGTGGAAATTGATGCAGAATATGAAGGAGTGGTTCCCCTGTAGAATCTTCGAGTTGCATTCCGTTCCACTGACGCCTTTTGATTTTCAGGAGGATTGCTTGGAAGGATGTAGACGAAGAAGAAACATATCAGCTGTGTGAAAAGTGCGCTCTTAACGGTGCTGATCGGCTTGTTGTTTCAGTCGAATTCTTGCCATGTGAAGATTGTCCTACAGAATCAAAAGAATTTGATCGTAGTTTCGAAGAACCAAGTCAATTGCCTGAACTGGGGAGCTGCTGAGGGTGTATGGAAGATGAACTGGTGGTGTCTTTCCATAGACTGCTTCATATGGTGTCCTTTTAGACATGGTATTGTACCATTGGAGCGCTTCTAGGAAATCCATAGAAATAGTTGTCCAAATTTGTGTAGGGATGGGAAAGGGTTCGAGCAGTCCCGAAAGGAGTGTCGTTTCACCCTTGTTGACTTGGCAAGTATCACAGTTAACCATAATCTATGGAATTGTCATTTTCAGTCCTTGCCAAAAGAAGTTACATTGTTCTTGGTCATACATTTTGAGGAACCCAGAGTGCCCTGTCGATGAAGAAGCATGGAGTTCATAGAAGAGATAGCCCTGTTGAATAGATTGCAACCAATTTGGAACAAGCAGAGAAATAAATATAAGAGAAACTGGGTCATCAAATGTGCGAGAAGGAGCATATGCCACCATATTGTCCTTACCCTTCTTGTAAGTGATCGCATAGTCATAACCCATGAGTGGGATAACCCATTTCAGGTTTGCTGGGGAGGAGACCCATTGTTCCAGGAAATTTTCCAGACTCTGGAGATCAGTCTTGATGCAGAAATAATTCCCTAATAGGGATGGCTACCACTTCGGTACTGCATGCAAAATAGTCATCATTTCCCACTGAGATGTAGATGCGGCTAAATGCTTACCGGAAAGGTCTCTTGAAGGCGGCAAGCCCACTGGTGCAGCAAAGACACTTGCATATCTATCCAAGGAAGTAGTGGAGACCGTTGATGGGTGCATGTGAATGGAACAGAGCTGAGCGATGACACCATGTGAATTCTTCTTAAGGATCTTTTCCAGACGATGTGAACTGATGATGCGGAGAGACCCTGGTTGTAAGCCTGTAAATTTGTGTTGTGTCCCATTGACTGAAAAATGCATCCAAAGTTCAGCAAAATCCCATAAGATGGGGCCAAGTGTGCATAACCATTGAACGCCCAAAACCACATCACATCCGTTTAAGGACAAGGCAAACATGTCAGAGCACAGGTTATAATCTTCCAGAGAGATACGCACATTGTGACACTTTCCCTTGCAAGGTAAGGTGCCCCCATTGGCAACCATGAATTCAAAGTTGTAGCAAGGATGGACAAAACAATCCGACTGTTTGGCGATCCGGGGGTCAATGAAGTAATGAGTGCTACCAGAATCAATGAGTATTGTAAGAGGAAGCTTCTTGAAGTAACCCCTGATCCGCATTGTTTGGGGAGTGGTGACACCAGATAAAGCATGGACAGATATCTCTGGTTGGTCATCCTGAGATGGGGGGTCAATGGGCAGCTCCTGAATGTTGACATGATCATCCATTGTATCTAGAGCTTCTTCACCAATTTTAGAGGTAGACAGAGAATCCATATCCAAGAGATAGAGCTTTTGCTGAACACATCTATGTCCTCGAGTGAATTTCTCATCACAATTATAACAAAGCCCTTTTTCTCTGTGTGCCTGCATCTATGTTTCAGACAAATGCTTGATAGGAGTTGGTCGAGGAGCTGGCGGGATGGGAGGTTATTGAGAACCCATATTTTGGAAGGGGACAGAAGTGGGTTTGGAGCGTTGTTGAGATGCAATCTTGTCTTCTGCCAACTTAGCCAACCACAAGGCTTCCATCATTGTGTTGGGACAGAACATTTTAACCTCTGAGCGGATTTCATCCTTAAGACCACTGATAAAACAACTCCTGTAGAATTCATTAGACAATCCTTCTATGTGATTGGCTAGTTTCTCAAATTCTGTCTGATACTCTTTCATAGTGCCAATTTGGTGAATTTTAGTGTGGGCTCCTGTGAAGTCATCAAAAGCACTAGGACCAAATCATTGCAAAAGGAGTTGGCAAAAATCTGGCCATTTTGGCTCTTCATGAGCCTTGATGTACCAACGGTACCATTGAAGAGCTTCCTGTTCCAAATGAAATGATGCAAGTGGAACTTTGGTGACATCAAAAGTATTATGTAGACTGAAATATTATTTTGCACGATAGATCGATCCAGTTGGATCAATACCATTGAAGCGAGGAAATCAAGCTTCGGACCACAAAAATTGGTGGAAGAATAGAACCCATTGTCTGATGAAGACTCAGACTATCGTTTATTGTTCATGGATGAATGCTCAAGATGGAGGTCGAGAAATTTTTCATCCAAATCCTGGAGTTTGGTTTGGATGGCTGCAAGTGCTTCCTCTATTGTTTTTGCTCCTGCGTGGGTGACAACCAAAACTAGGAGTTTTTTTCTTTTTGGAATGGGTAGAAAAACACAAACATAACCTTATTTAGTAAAGGGAAATTTGGATTTCGAAAAAACTCTGATGGGTAATTGGGGTTTGACTAGGTTTTGGACACTTTCGAATGGACAGGGAAGCAGAAAATGAGGATTTCAGAAGCGGGGTGAAAGAATGGGAAAATTTGTTAGAGAGGGACAAGGAAGCAGAAATAGGGAATGAACACGGTGGTAAAATTTGAAGGCGATTGGGTGAAAATTAAAGAAGTTATGGCAAACCCTAAAAATAGACAAATGTGGGATTTCTGGCTCTGGGAAGTGGAATTTGGGATAGGGTCCTCAGGAATGAAAGATGTAGAATTAGATTACAGGGATGTCAGGGAAGTTTCAAGGGAAACAGAGTGAAAACAAGGGAGATATGGCGAAAAACAGATTTTTTTTTGTTAGTATCTGCTACGGCACAGAAGGGTTCGAAAATAAATGGATTTGCAACGACGCGGAAGTGATCGGCAATAGATGGATCTGAAACGACGCCAAATGGATTGAAAATGACTGGATCTGAAACGACTTGGAATGGATCTGAAACGGCGCGGTAGTGATCGGCAACAGTTCAGCTGAAAATAGATATGGACCCCAGGTATGTTCGACTTCCTAACAGTTCAGGGGTTTCACTCGGCCACCAATGTTGTTTGGAGGCTTACATATTGGGGTAGTACCCCTCATTCCACGGCTCAGGTAAAACTGATAACCACTTTGCCACAAACGACAGCTCTTGGTTTACCTCACGGGTGGGAACTAGTCAATCAGGTAGGGGTCGTTGCCCTTTTTGCTGGCAAGTCCTCTCAATGGGCCAACTACTTTGGGGTTCCTGTGGTACTCCTCATAATGAGTTTTAGGGCTTATTCCCATGTACTTCCCACAGTTAAGCGGATAGGGATTATTCCCAGATCCGAACTTGCAACAGATGCAAATATTTTTTTTTGGGCAGAAATTCCACCCAACGAGGCCAAGAAAGTGCTCTGATACCAGATGTGAAGAACTTGCAACAATTAATTAATGAAAATACATGAGATAGCAGAAATAACAGAACTCAGAATCGCTTTTATTGATCGCATGCCACTTCGAGGGCGCAACCTCCTTTGAGCAAGATCAATACAAATAACTTCACGGTACCTTCATTGGTCTCAACACAAACTTATATACTAAGTCTAGGTTCCAATACCATGGGTCAATACCATGTGTCAATACAAACCATGGGCCAATACAAACTATGGATCAACAATTACTATGGGATGACTTACAAAGCATATGCGTCCAACAACAATAATACAAACTATAGATCAACAAATACTATGGGATGACTTACAAAGCATATGCATCTAACAACAATATACTAGAAAAGTAAATAGAAGGGTTGACATGGGTTCCTAACATTACCATGGTCGGATATGAGTTGTTTAGGGACCGCAAACCGAGTAATGTTGTGCTTAAAAAAGAAATGGGCTGCGGTTTTAGCTTTGCAGTTAAATGTAGGCATGGCCTCGACCCATTTAGTGAAATAGTCAACAACCACAATGATGTATTTATGGCCATTCGCCGAGGGTGGGTTACACTCCATAAAATCAATGGCCCACTTACAGAAATGGCCAACGGTGATGATTGGATGGAGAGGGGTCGGAGGGGGCTTGGCCTTAGGGGAAAAAATATGGCAATTCTGGCAATGTTTGATTGCTGTAATGCAATCAATGAAAAGGGTGGGACATAAATATCTAGCGTGGATAACCTTTTGAGCAGTGCCCATCCCAGAGAAATGGCCACCACAAGTTCCTCTATGACAATCGTTGAGAACTTGTTCAGCCTCATCACGTGTGAGGAAGCAATGCAAAATGGTGTCGACACCGCGCCGATAAAGGACATCTCCGAGCTGGAGACAGCGCGAGGCATGATGGTGTATGGGACGTCGATCATGGCGACCGGTGTTGGATCGAAATTTTTTTGTTTGTAGGTACACTAGGATGTTGTCATATTAGGGGTCATCCGACGAAATGGTAAATTAGTGGTCGTCAGGAAAGTTGGTGGTGATAGGTGGTGATGTTGATGAAGATGGTAAGTCAGTCATGAGTTCTGCCAATGCAAGGGCTTTGGTTCTTTTGGGTGTAACGAATGTTAGGTTGTATTCTTGAAGGATAATGATCCATTTAGCCACGCAGACTTGAAGAAGGAGGTGACTCAAGAGATAGACCATAGGGTTGGAGTCTTCCACAACTATAGTTCGACTCATAAGAATGTAGTGGCGTACCTTCTGAATCGAGAAGACGACGACGAGGGCCAAATTCTCTTCATGGGATTAGGGTCATGGTGGACCAGACAACATCTAACTCACATAATAGATGACGCGTTCTTGACGTGCACTATCTTCCTAGACTAATAGGCCAGAAACGGTATATTTGGATGCTGAAATGTAAAGGATAAAATCCTTGGATAAATCAGGAGGTGAAATCAAGGGGGCCAAAGTCAATGCTTGTTTGAGTGCTTCAAAATCCGCTTGTGCTTGTTCATCCCAAACAAAAGGGACATGGGTCTGAAGCAAGCGGAGGAAACCATGAACTTTCGTTGCATAGTCTAGAATGAAGTGACGGAGAAAGTTGGCTTTCCCTTGAAGGATTTGTAATTGGCGTAATGTATGTGGCGAGGGAAGTTCAAGGATGGCTTGAACCTTCAAAGTATCGACAATGATCCCATTTTGGGAAACAATGAAACCCAATAACTGGCCTGCAGGAACGCAAAATTCACACTTGATAGGGTTCAAGTGAATGTTATATTTGCGACAATGCAAAAATACTTGCCGGAGATCGTCCATGTGGTTGGATGGCTCTGTGGATCGAGCGGTGAGGTCATCCAAGTACATGAGGATGATGTGAACCAAGTCATGAAAGCAAAAGGTCATGGCCCGCTGAAATGTGGCACCAGCGTTTTTAAGGCCAAATGGCATAACTCGATAGGAAAAGGTTCCCCACGGGGTAGTGAAGGCAGTCTTATACTGATCTTCTTTGAGAATTTGAATTTGATTATAGCCAAAGAAACCGTCCATGAAGGAGAGAATCTCATGACCCGCACATGCATCAATAAGTTGGTCAATGAAAGGCGTAGGGAAGTTTTCTTTGGGACATGATAAATTCAGATCACGAAAATCGGTGCAGACGCGAATGGTGCCCTATTTTTTGTTAATCGGCACTGGATTGGACACCCATGTAGTGCAAGAGATGGGATAAATGAACCCAACTTGACGTAGTTTCTCAATCTCAGCCTTTACTGTGGGTAGTTTGGAAGGGTGGATGGGTCGTTGCTTTTGGCGAACGGGTGGGACATCGGGACAAGTATTGATAAGGTGCTCAACGATGGCGGGATCAAGACTAGGCATCTCAGTGTATGACAAGGAAAAAACATCATGGAACTCTTGGAAGAGTTCCTTATAGGAAACCACTTCTTCTAGAGTGCATGAGGCGCCCAACGTAATATTCTCAACTGTACCGGGGGTGGTTTAAATGTCGACCTGGATGGTATGAGATATTTTGGCCATGTTGCCTTCCTCGAAGGCATCGAGGGATGGGATGGGGTTCTTAAACCAATCCACTTGGTTATGAATGAAGTCCTTCGACTTGACTGAAAATTGATTGGCCGCAACATGGGTAGAATCCTCAGGGATAAAGTATGAGCGATGATGCATGTCATCCCAAGGGAAGTCAGGTGTGGTTAGTGCTTCGAGAATTTATTCATCGCTACGAAAACACAGTGTGGAAATATTGGTAGAGGTGAAGCTAGATGCTGGAGGCGAAATTGGTTCGCCACCCGTGGAAATCATGTAAATGGTGTTTATTTCTGTCAGGGAGGAGGATTTAGGTGGGTGAATCTCCTCAATGGTAGTAATGGATGAATCTAAGGAAGACTGCCTCATTTAATGGAGAACCAGTCGATATTCCAGTAAGTCAGGGCAATGATGGGAATAGTGTCCATAGATCCCACATATGGAATAGGAGTGGTTGGTACGTAGTGATTTGTTGCGTTGTTGTAAGGTGGGCGCTAGTTTGACAACTGGAATATTGGGGTAATCATCTAAGGTCTTCATGTGTTCTTGAAGGTTTGGAAGTTGCGGACAATCATGGGTGGCATGGTTGAAATTGTCACACAAAGAACACTTGGGAGGTGGGCGGAATGGAGGTGGTTGTTTTGCAGGTTTAGTCACCGGTGGGGCGGTACGAGTCTACGTGGCTCTGCCCTTAGCGTTCTTGGACGGTTGAGGGGAATCACTGGATGAAGCTGTTTCCACCACACCGAGAGGTGGATTAGTGGCCATGGTAATCGGTTGGACTGGTTGAAGGACGAATTGTGGTGTCAGAGTAGGGTTGGGTGTAGGTAAATACCATACGGGAAGTACGAGTGTCAACCCAGGAAGATTCAATGTGGACATGACGGGCATACTCACTACCCTTGATGGTGGGAATCAAAATGGGATCATATGGATTGGTGTGGCTCCAACATGTCTAGGGACCGACGAAGGTTGAGGTAACAATGGTGGCTGATCGTTAGGCATCGATGGGTTTGACGAAACGGTGCATAAGTCAGATATCTCAACGGCCGGCGGAGGGGGTGGAATGGACCAAAAAATGGATACCATTGGAGTCTCCGAATAAATTCCGAGTCCAACGGTGGAAACCAAAGAGGTGGGCGCACCAAAAATAGGTTGTTCAACCATGGGGAGAACATTTTCTGGTGCAGTGGGTGCGTTTGGTTCATAATAAGTAACTTGGTCAATTTTGACAACTCGTCCCTCATGGGGGGACATCATGATGCGGAATACCGATGACGCGACAACCTTCATGGCGTACATGTATCTTCGTCCTAGGAGTAAGTAGTAGTCGAGATGTGGGTTGACGAATTCAATGTCAATCAGGACAGTTTTACTAGCTAGTTGGACTGGAATGTTGTCCAGAAGGCCTTGGGGTTGAGCTGAACGACCATCATAATATCGTAAGGAAGCCGTGGATGGATGTAGTGTAGGGGATCCGATCTTCTGGCACACGAATGTAGACATAACACATCATTGATGACTGAAACAAAAACTTGGAAACTTGGAATGCTAATGTGGAAGGCATGCGTGGTTCAGATTGGTCTAAATCGAATTCCATCATCCGTGAGTCGGAAGGGTCTATCACACCTATGGTGGATAACAGTGTTTTACGCTGTGCTGGGTAGTTTTTCAAAACTTCAAGGGTTGACATAGCAACAGGGGACTGGGCTAAGTCATCCATGATATTATAATTGGGGGCAACACGAGCATTGGGGTTTTTATTAATGCGACACAAAGGAAAGTGAGGAGATTTGGGGGCCCCATCGCACGGTGTTGGGGATATTCGTAACGACTGATATGTGGGAAGAGAGTTAGCAGCCTTGTCGACAGGAATGGTTTCGGTGGTGGAACCATACTGGTTACGACGTGTTTGGAGGTTTATGTCAGTGGAATACATCATTAGAAGGTGATGGGTACCTGATTCAATGGGTTGACTAACATGCGCAACATAAGTGATTTTTTGTTGTGGTGCGGCAGCCCCTTGAGGGGGAGCCAACAGTTGGGTGGTCACTACCCCTTGTGTGGGTAGGGGATTCTGCAACACCATGGCTTATGCATGAGGTTGCGTGGGGTTTGGTGGTGCCGAAGATGCAACATGTCCTTGGCGTTGGGAATCATTGGTCCAAAGTTGGCGAGCACACTCCAAATGGGGACAATTGTGTGTATAATGGCCATATACCCCGCAAATAGAACATGGATGGTTCGTATGTAAATTGGGGTTTTTACCTTGTTGCGGTTGTCTATCATGATTTTGGTTAGTTGGTGCAACGCCATTATTATTTGGAGGATTCGGTGGAGGATCTCCTCTATCTGTAGGTTGGTTGTTACCGTGGTTACGACCCCGTCCTTTGTTTTGTTTTCCTTGTTGGTTCCGTTGGGCAGGTTGGTTTTGTTGGGAATAAACTTTCCCTTGGGGAGCAGGGGGGTTCTGCGGTTGGGTAAGTGCTCGGGTAGGCTGTGGTGGATAATAAGCGGGAGGGGCTTGGGGTTGTGCAGCCATAGGTGCGGTTGGTGAATGATAGTAAGCGGGTGGTGTTTTAGGGGGGGTGTAAGCTGGTGATGTATGTCCGTAGCAGTGCGTTGGACATGAAGGTCCATGTATATGTGGTGTTTGAGTCAGAGGAACATATGAAGATGTTGCTACTGACTGGGATGTGGCGTGTGAAAGGTTAGGACCACTCATGGAGGGTTAGGTGTAGGATTATAAGTCGAGGTGGTGGCAGGGGGCATATGGACATATGGTTGACTATGAGATGCAACGTGTCCAATAATGCCGTCCGTAGCATGGGATGCCCCCGGCGCGTCCTTCCTGGAGGAATCACCGCGAGGAGCATCAGGTAAAATGGAATAGAGGTAGCCCGACTATGCGTAGATAAGGTCAAACTGTTGGGCTTTGAGGATGGATTCTTCTTTGGTTTGGGGCCATTCGGATGCCACATCCTTGGCGATAACTGGTTTGAGGGATTTCAAGAACCAATCTAAGAAGATGCGGTCATCTAAATTGATCTTGCATAAACTATGACGTCTACACCATTCATGAATATGGTCAATGATATGGGTAGCCGTGTTCTGTCTACAAGATAGTAAAATATCAACACCAACATCATAACAGACGAGTAACTAAAAGAACTGCAGGAAAGTCGAATCAAGGGATGTAAAAGTGGAGTGTGTCCCATGTGGTTGTTCAATATACCACTTAGCTGCATAGCCAGTGAGGGTCCATTGTAAAAGGTGTAGGCGGATCGAGTCATCCACTATGGACTTGGAGGAACACCATAAGTGGAAGTACATGATATGGTTTTGGGGGTCCTCCCCATCATTCCCTTCGAACCTAGGGATGTCCGAGGGGAGTTTGGTAGGCATGGGAGGCCATGTTGGGTCATGTCGGATTAGATCGTTGGTAAATCGGGCCAGATCAGGGAGGTTGAGACTGGACATGAATGGAAAACTAGCAGAAGTATGTGACATAGTCAAAGCGGCCTGCATGCTAGCCATGGCAATGATTGTGGGTTCGCCCCTACCGAGTGGCGGGGAAGTGGCGTGTGTCATAACGGGGATCGAGAGACCCCCAGTAAGGGGCTGAGGGATCATATAGGAAGGGCCGGTGCCCCCAAGTGTACTACTGGTGACAAAAGGGATAGTAGTCGGAATAGATCCTCTAGCGATAGGTGTGGACATAGTAACTAGAATGATAGGTGTAGGTCCTGTGAATGGTATAGCAGGGATGGATTATGAAATGGTAGCTGGGCTAGTGGTGGAACCACTGCTGATGATCCTGCCAATGAAGGGGTTGGGATTCATGCCTTCCATGGGGCTAGATGGAGCTGTGTATATGGGTAACTCTGATTTAGAATCAGAAGTAAAATAAGGGGCGTCGGGATAGAGATCCGACGACGAAGTGGTGCGTCTATGACAGGTGGTGTAAAGTGGACCGTGGTACGTGGATAGCTCCCGTAGGCGACGAGAGTGTCTCAGTGAATCAATGATGACAGGTGTAAAAGTGCTAAAGGGTCGTGGGAGAGAAAACACTAAAAAATCCTAGTGCAATTGTGTGTGCAAAAGGAGAGCTCTCAACAAAGGTGATGCTCAGGCCAACAATAGGCTCAAAAACATGTGCTACAACAGTGTGCTACAACAACGTGCTACAACAGGAGGAGAGTAAAAAATATGGTCAGAATACCAGCACGCAACACTCCTAAAAAATAAAAAAGGTAGACTCACTGACCGAATGGTGGTATAGGAGCATGCAAACACCTATCTAAAAGATATGAAAGCTCACACAAATCATATTCCCTGTAGGGTGATGGAATATGTAGTCAAGCAATACGAAATGGAGAACCAAGTGGATAAAGGATATCCCTCTACCGAGAGGGAATCCGAGTAAAAGAGTCCTAAAATAATGGAAACTAAGCTATCCCGTTCATGGCACATCTGGAAAGGTGTCCTGTAGCTTTAGTTCTTTGGCCGTTGTACACTTGGTATGGGAGCCAACATGCACGACGAGAACAACGAGTTGTTTTCCTTTAGTACATAATGGAGTGCGGTATTCCACTTAGACTTCCAGAACCAATATTGCTACTTGCCATCCTAAGGGAGAGGCCCTCCGAGATATCGGTGTTAACCGTACCAACAAGTAATAGGGGATTTTGGATCCCTAAAAGACAACAGCTATGTCTCAAATGTAAATGACAAATGGGGTGTCATTTGGATGCATACCCCCAATGTCCTACCTAGCTACAAAATTGTTTTTGTGTTCCTCAAGTGGGTTTAAAGTTGGTTGAGTTAAGTAAATTTTAAGTCTCACTTGGATTATGGTGACAGAGTGTGTGCACAAGTGGTGTGAACCCAAGATCACTCTATGATCAATGCTGAAATAAAATGCTGAAATAAAGTGCTGAAATAAAGCGCTGAAAGAAACAACTGAGACTGAAAAATAAAGCTTTTTCCTTTTATTTTTTCAAAACATATAAAATGCTAACTACTGTAAAATGTATGCAAAAAATAAGCCTATTGAAATATGATGCATGAGATAGCAATGCAAGAAGGATGCATGTACATTGAAATGTATCTAATGCTACAGCAAGCAAAACAACATGAAAAATGCAGCCAACAAAAAGGATGCAAGCAAACAGAAGGCTGTTAGGGCAAGGAAAAGTGGAAAAAAATGGTTGCAGGGTGCGATTGTGAGGCGAGAAATTGCGCTTTGGGTGCGGAAAACTGCAGAAAAGTTGCACTAAAACAGACCAACATGAACAGGAAACAGGGCGTGGGTTTCTGGGCTGAAGACGCGCTAAGGGCGCGGCTAAAGGGCTGTAAAGCGCGCGGCTATCGGGCTGAACGACGCGCTAAACGCACGACTATCGGGATGAAAGGCATGCTAAACGCGCGACTATCAGGATGAGAGGCACGAGTTCCAGGCTGAAGAGTGCGCTGGAGCGTGGGTTTCAGGCTGAAAGTTGGGCGGAAAGTGCAGGTTTCAGTTGGATAGTTGCCATCCGCGATGCAAATTTTTTTTTTCTTCTGAAGTCGCGGGCCAAGCCGTAAAAATGAAAATTTTGAAGGTTACTACGAAGGAAAGGACCAGATCTACAAGTAGAGGGGCCAAGTCTAGTCCAGAGCTGTAAAATGCAGACAAAATAACAAGTACAAGATTAAAGATAAACCAAAGATTCTATGGGAATCGACCTAGTGGAGTCGCCAAAACTGTAGCTGGTGTTTTCACACCAGCTTGTGCTAAAGAGTTTTCACACCAGCTTGTGCTAAAGAGCACCTACTAAGGATTCATGAACCCTTAGTAGCAGTTCATGTAAATGGGTAAAATCGAGCAAATAAGCAAATGATAACAGATATATGCGAATGAAATAATAAAAATAAAAACTAAAAAAACTAACTATTGCAGTAATAAAATAAGTAGGAACCCATGAATGAAAATTTGATTTTCTGTATTAATATGTAAAAAATGATTTACAATATAAGGTTACCTCAAAAGGTGAGGTTGTGGAAGCCCTTGGAGCTGTACGATGAGTAGTGCACCAGGTCTCCAGGGTTCCTTTCTCTTCTCCAAATGCTCAATGGGTTGCCAAGTCTCAACAAAATGGGCACAAAAGCTTGAAAGGGTAAGCTAGATTGCTGTAGGAAATTCGACAGCATAAGGGTATGAAGAGTGAATGATGGATGAAATGGGAGGCCTCCATCACGTTTTTATAGTCTTTTGGGTGGTGGAGTGCTGGCCCATGGTTTTAGGCAACCTGTAGTATTGGGAAATGGTATTAGGGTTTTTCCCTCTTTTTTGAATTTGTTTTGACTTTTTTCCCTTTTCTTTTCTTTTAGGGATTTTGGACCCTTTTTTGAGGGTTTTTGACCTTTTTGAAGGAATTTATTTATTTTTTGAGGGAAATAATGGGTTTTTTTGCCCATTTGGTTGCCATTTTAGGGTTTTTTGGGGTTTTGGAGGCCAAAAATGTAGGAAAAGTGGACAAATGGGTTATGTGACTAGGGAGATGAGCTAGTGAACAATTTTTTGGTGTTAACACCTACCACCATGGGTACATTGGGGGTATGCACCTATGTTCACTACTATTCATAGATTAATGAATATGATGGAAGCTATGCTTCCCACAAACCCATGATACTCCTTCTATTTTGGAGTTATGATGCCTTAGCACATGATAAAATGTTACACTTTCAACTCTTTGAGTTTCAATTTTTAATTGACGTAGAATTTTACCATTGTAGAAAGGAGAAGAGTCATTCATGAGATTGATAGAATTATCTAAGTCGCCAAGAAATAGGAGGTGTCTTATCCTTCCCACATCAACTAGGATCCCCCTGCACCCGCCACCCCTAATTCCATGGCATGTATTAATTCCTTCATATTAAATAATAATTAAAATTATACCTCATGAAATTGATCCCTTTTGGTATAGATTTGGGCTTAAGATGGATCTATGTTATTTTTTTTTTTTAGAGGTTGTGATCTATGCCATATTAGGTTGTAAAGAACCTCACTTACTCTCAGTGTAATTACTATTCATATATGTATATACAAATGAATTATCAATTAGGTTTAGCTTGCATGGTTAAGAGAATAAGTTTTTAAGAAAATAAGCTATTTATATTCATATATGTATATACAAGTGAATTGCTAATTGGGATTAGCTTGGGTGACTAAGAAAAGAAGCAACTAATCTTCCCACCTAGACTCAAATCCCACTTGTGACATGTTTTCCCTTTGTGGATCAATTGGCGTTGTCAAGGTACAAACAACGTCACTCTTGCTTAATTACTTGAGGGTGGATGAGATGTTTCCAAACCAAAAAATCCCAAGGGATTAGCTCAATCGATTGTTGCTAATGTTGCTAGCCATTTGGCTAGATTCTTTCTAACGGGTGTTGAGTTCAAATTCTTGTGGGTAAGACACATTATTCTACATTGACAGGTTCACTAATGATGCCATCCACAAATGTGGGGAAGCATCCCTTAGGTTTCTCCACAAGATTTTCCTTGGTAAAAGATATAAATAAATTATTCCCCTGGGTTAGCTCAAGTTATTTGACTTGCCATGCCGAAATCATAATGATCAATAAGATCAAGAGGTTGAATCCACCTAAGTTCCTCAGGATTATACATGCATGTTATCCACCAATGACATTTACCAAACACCATTCACAAAATATGAAAAAACACTTAAAAAGTTCTTGGCAAAAAAATTCCATAGAAATATAGATATATATAAGTAAATCAAAACTTATATATATATATATATATATATATTAACAAATTTATTTTAAAAAAATTAAAAAACAAAAAATGTATACATACATTCCATAACATATTTGTTATGGAAGCTAATCAAATGAATATATATGTTAATAATTTTTCCTCACGACATTTTTAGGAGAAATGTAATGAATTTTTTTCCACATTCATAGATGATATCTTCAATCTACCTCGCTTAAGAGATTTGAACCAATTAGTTTTCGACATTAAACTAATGAAATACATAACCATATCAATAGTGATTAATTAAACTATCTTCTTAAATATCATATATATACTATCATATATATTTATATAAATATAAAATAAAACACAATTTATTAATTTTATTGTTATTATTATGAAACATAAAATAATTTGAGTGGGTTTAATGGTTAAGAACATGTGTTTCCTCTCATAAGGTCACAGGTTCAAATCCAAAGAGGGGTAGGGTATGCACACCTATGTAGAATTTAACATTCAAATTGTTGCACAAAGGGGGTCCCTTGTCCCCTGAACAAAGGCGTCTCATATATCAATTTGGTGTCTTACTTGGCCGTGACCTTAACATTAGATTATTATGTATAACCTAAGTGGTCCTAACGATTAAGGACATGTGTTTCTTCTTAGGAGGTCGTAGGTTCAAATCTGAAGGGGGATAGGGTATGTACAACTTTAGTAGTCAAATCATTGTAAGGAGGGGGGCCCTTATCCCAAAAACAAGGACATCTCATACACCAAATAAACGTTAATAATGTTAATACAAGAACCACTAATTTTAGTGGTTACGAAATATATTAATTAATTGAAATTAATAAACCACGAACATTTCAAAATCTACCATTCATATTTTAATATTTCCAAACATCAATTTCTTACCTTTGATGGTACACAAATTCCTAAGCCTAATATGGCAAAATCCAATTTTCACTTGAAATTGATGGGCGAGTCACCTTACTTGATATTATAATCTTGTGGCAGTTCAAATTTATTTATCAATTGTTATCACTTACCTTTATAAATGACTTAGGGGGAAATACCCACCAAAAGAATCTCTTTATTTCATTATTATTGCATAAAATGTAATCTCTTTATTTCATTATTATTGCATAAAATGTAGTAAAAGAAATGTGATGGCAAGGTTGTGCTCTTTGAATTTTGTGTATGGATTAGGTTCTTCTGATCGTAGTTGTTGTAACCAATTATGAAGTGAAACACTGACCGTGATTCTGAGCTGCGCTACCTATGATGAAAAAACTATCTTAAGAGGAATCCGTTGCCAAATCATTTGATGGGATAGGTATTCCCTCACCTCATCAAAATGAGTTGTTGATAAGATGATCGTGTTTATGTATAATGATGTGTCATTTAATGCAATAGGGAAGGTGATCGAGCATGAATATTTTCCCAATCCTGACTGAATGTCAGAAACAAACATTTATTCATGCCTCGACCTTCAAAAATATTTTACACAAACATTTGTTCATGCCTCGACCCTCCAAAAATCCATTTGTCATTTTGTATTTTTCCCAATCCATTGGAGAGCATCACATCTTACCCATGTGGGGAAATGGAGACTGTATCATACAACACTAAGCCCTCGTTTGGTGCAATGACTCGAATGCTGCATCTCCCAATGTGAAAGTCGACATGATATTCAATTCAATTACATCAAACAAACAATCGACTGGAATCCAAAATTCACATGCTGGCTAAGGCTAAGCAAAGTCTAATATATAGTTTGTATCGTACAAAGACCAAGTAAGTGGCTTTCAGGTGGCTGTGCATGCTGCAATGTGCCACTTCAGATTATAGTAATGGGAAATTTTTTACATTTGGTTCCTTCAAATACAAAATAATAATAATTACATGGCTGCACTAGCATAAAGCGTCCAACCAAAATACAATTTATGGGTAAGCAATATGCACGAGAACTGCACAACAGTCAAATCCAAGAATTAACTGAAGTAACAAATCACGGATTCAACTAACCATTCGCATACTAATGATTCTGTGTTTGGGAAACTCATAAAATTGACGTAACTTTTTTCTCGGCAGTGATAATAAATAAATAAACAAGTGAAATTAGCAGCAAAGCTGTTTATACCTGCCTCTTTGAAATATTTTAATGTAATAGTAGTACATAATTAAAAATTAAAAGTTAAAATAATTATGTAACTTTGTTGATGATGATGATGATGATGATGGTTAACACTAGTTGAAACCTCTATGGTCTATCGAACCTTAAGAGAAAAGAAGGGAATTATTTGGTTTGCTTTAAAATTTTCTCCCTATGCCCAAAAAAGATTGAAGAGAAGCTTTCCATGAAGGCTTGTATTGTAGCAATGATTATAGTATGGAGTGGTTGAGGTTAGGTTGGATTAATGATTTAAGAGATAATGGGTTAGGTATTAGCACCTTCATGGTAATGAGTTGGGTTAGTGGTTCATGTTTAACTTAAATTTAGAGGGTTAATGTGTTAGGGATTTTATCGCTTAATGGTTAAATACGATGAATGAGTTAGAGGCCACTGAGATAATGGATTGGCAATTAAAGATTAGGTGTTGGGCGTTATTGGGTTAGTGGATTAGGGGTTAAGGTGTGTTAGTTATATTTAACATTAAAATTATGCTCAATATATATATGGTTTAAACATTTTACATATCGCAAAGTTTATGCGAAAAAAATTTATTTAATGATAATTTAAAGATTTATATAAAGCTTATATCAGAAAAATATAAAAAACAAAAAAAACTTAATAAAAGTGAAATGCTATATTTTTAATGAAGTACTTTCAATTGTATGCATTAATAATAACTTAATTAATTTAACAAATCAAAATATCCTAAATTTTTTAATTAAATAAATTTTTATTACATAAACAAATATTTATATTTTAAATTAAATAAAACAATAAAAATTTAAAAACCATTCTTAATATTTTTAAAACAAAATATGAAGAAACACTCGCTTTCGAGAATCTAGAAACATTCCTTTTTAACTCTAAATGTAATTATGAAAAAGACAAAGGTTTGTGGACTATATTCCTGGATGTTAATGCGGAAATATTTATTAGATAATTTTTGTAAAATGCCTATTCCAACTTCTAATTTGTGGATTAATCAATGCTTTAACAAGAATTGACTTTGGATAAAAAAGACGAAATTTTAGTTCCAATCATTCAAATATAAAAAAGTTGTTGACTCATGGAGTGCCACAAAATAAAATAGAAAGAACACATAAAAATTGTTGACAGCGAAAACTCAACTACCCTCGATTCCCATGTCATCTCTTGCCTTCGTGGAGTCCCATGTCTTCTCTTGCCTTGTATTTATTTAAATATTCAAAGGTGTATTGTATTATTTTGTTTTTATTTCATAATTAATTAGTATTAATCAAAGAAGTGTTACCTCGATTTCGACGTCATCTCTTGCCTTGGTGGAGTCCCACGTCTTCTCTTGCCTTGTATTTATTCAAATATTCAAAAATGTATTGTATTATTTAGTTTTTGTTTTCATAATTAATTAGTATTAATCAGAGAAGTGTTACGCAAGGTAGTCACCTACCCATTTATTAGAAAACATAGAATATTCGCCAGCTTGCTATAATAGTCAACTATTTTGTCATATTATCCAGGGATGAAGACAACACATATTCCAAAAATAGAAGATGATCACATCAATGCCATTCAGGCCAAAACAAATGCCATTATTAGCGGTTAAATAAAGCTATGTACGCATCATGCTGATGCCATTACTGTTCTTGAATAAAGAAAAGACTGTCGATTGCCAAGTGACGAAATGGAGATTGAGTATCAAAGACAATTATTATATATACCACGTGGCAATTTTAAAAAAATTTAAATTTTATTTTATTTTATTATTATTTAAAAAATATAATTGTCACGTCTCACCAGGGGTATTTAATCAATTCAAACTCATTCACCAATCATAAAAAAGTAATATGAAATTTTAAAAATTAAAAAAAAATTATTCATTTAAAAAAAATCAAATTAATAAACAAAATGTTGTAAACTTTGAAAAACTGGGGAAAAATTTAGTTTAAAACTATAAAGTCAAAAACATTGTTGACCGAGTGATCACTATATAACCTGCCGGAGGCAGGTATAATAATGAGTAGACACGTTCTCCAATAAACACCTATGCCACGACTCCCAACTATAGGCATCATTAATTGTTGATGAATGGAGCCTGCCACCTGCTCAAGCGGATCACCCCGCTATTAACTTACATGGGCACACACACCCTACACTTGCCACGTCCAATTGCAGCTGGCAATTGCAGAAGTCTCCGAATGCTTGTTCCTTGCCACGATACTCTCCTGTCTCTCCCACTCCTTCATCGTTCTCCACACTTTAATAACATGAATCCATTCGACCAATCTTATAATTGTTACTTATCTGATTGTTGGTGTTTTCTTAAGCTAATTTTTTAGCAGTAGATCATTCTGTTCTGATCGATCCAGTTGTTGAGCACCGAGCAGAATTCATTCGACCGATCTTATAAACGTTACTTCTCTGATTGTTGGGTTTTTCTCAATTTGAATTTTGAGCAGTAGACCATTCTGTTCTGATCGATTCAGTTGTTGAGCACTGAGCAATTTTATCAACATGAAGGTAAGTTATGTTCCTTTTAGTTTAATTGTAGAACAAAATGAATGTATTTTTCTCGGGATAATTTAATAGTTGGGTGTGGTTTCAGGGCACCAAAGTGAATGAATCCCCCGGGGATGATATTAAGGTGGCCCATAAGAAGCCGAAGGTGGGAGGAGGAGCCCCCAAGAGCAAAAGACCAGGGGGGGCACCTCAGAATAACGGTAAGTTGATCAAGCGGGAACCCAGCGAGGACTTTGAAGAATTTGTGACGACTCTTAAAGAGAATGTTTCGGTGGACGAGATGTGTGAGATCCTTCGTGAAAATGGCCAGGATGCATTTGGTTCAGACGAGTCTGTGATTGATAGATGGTATGTCGTGAGATTCTTGGCATTATAATTGAATTTAAAGCTAAATATGTGTCTAAAGAGCTCGTCAATTGTGGTCTGTGTATGGCATCAGTGCTGATTAGATGGTTTATAGGCCAATGGAGGCATGCCCTATGTGCGGTGGAAGTCTGGAGCTGGTTGGATTGAATTACTCATGCATGGGATTTATTTCAGAATGGAGCAAGTGCAGTTTCAGTACTAGAGATATTCCTCGGACCAATGCAAATTTGAAAATTCCCAGTGGGGTCAAAAATGAATTTATCGAAGAGGTTGGGCTCCGAGTTATTTCATGGATGTCTGTATGCGAGTTGCATTAGATTATTTTTCATTTGAAATAATCCATTCCAGCCATTGTTTTTTTCTCCTGAAATGTGATTCTTGATGTTTCAGTGGTCAAGAAATTATCAGGCCTCCACCGAGCGTCCCAAGAGAGAGTTACTTCCAACTGATCAACCCTTCTCTGGCATGACATTAGCATTTGCAGGTCGAATGTCACGCCCTCAGGTAGCTCCTTTAATTGGTAAATTTGTTTTTCAAAACATTTAATACAAATTCTGCAATTTTTTTGTGTCAGGTGAATGTTGATATTATGCAACTATGTTAGTAGAAACAACACCCAAGGCTAGGTGCTCGTTTCGGGCAGAAACCCCATCTTCAAATTGAAACCACATCAGAAACCCTTTTCAGGCTTTCATTTCCCGTTTCTTGGTTGCTTTCTCGACAGCAAGCCCCGGGATGTTTCTAACAGGTTTCTAACTTGCCAGAAATGACTAGCATAAAAGATCTCAAGTTCAAGTTTCTATCATTAAATTAAAGTAGGCCATTCTTACTATAACGAAGTATTATGCCATTACTGTTTTTGAATAAAGAAAAGACTGCCGACTGCCAACTGACGAAATGGAGATTGAGTATCAAAGACAATTATTATATATACAACGTGGCAATTTTAAAAAAAATTAAATTAAATTTTATTTTATTATTATTTAAAAAATATAATTGTCACGTCTCACGAGGGGTATTTAGTCAATTCAAACTCATTCACCAATCATAAAAAAGTAATATGAAATTTTAAAAATTTAAAAAAAAATTATTCATTTAAAAAAAATCAAATTAATAAACAAAATGTTGTAAACTTTGAAAAACTGGTGAAAAATTTAGTTTAAAATTATAAAGTCAAAAACATTGTTGACCGAGTGATCACTATATAACTTGCCGGAGGCAGGTATAATAAATATTTACTTGACTTCCACTTTGAAGAAATATAAATATCCTTGAACATTTCGCTATGCAACTGAATACATTTCCTATTCTAGTGTATGCAAATATTCAATGGATGAGCTTGAAGCCTATATCCATGTATAATTCATTAAATTAAAATATCGGGCATACATAAATCCTATATCGATCTATAATTCATTATGAGATTAGTTTAAGGTTTAGGCAATGCTAAAAATGAAATTAGGATTCCCCAAGGTGTTATAGGACAAATGGAAAAAGTTGCTAAGCTAGGAAAGACAACTAATATCTAGTGCTCTTAGATTGCCAAAATAGTCATAATAAAACAAAATAAAATAAAGAATAAATGCCAGGTTGAGACCATGAACCGGGAAATCCAAGGAAATCATGCAATGTGATGCATTTTACGACAGTCCCGAGAGGAACCAACACAATCACGTTTAAGCCATGCACAACTGTCTAAAATCCAGAAGGACAATGTGACTCTCATCTAGGACCAGACTTACATACGCTGGGCCATCAAGTCGAAGAAAATGCCACCAAGGGTAAGCATTCAAACCCGTTGTCTCTGATGCATGATACTGAAACTATTGATGAAGGTAAAAGAGATGAGAGGAATGATTTGTCTCAGAGCAATGCTCGTGATGTAAAAAAAACAAGCCTATTCTGCTACTGAATCAACGACTGCTACCTCTGCCCATACTATTTATTTTACTTGGTCACTCAGCACAGAATCTAGATTATCCGCTGCAGGGTTATGAATTTAATAGTGCTGGGAGAGGAATGATTTGTCTCAGAGCAATGCTCGCGATGTCAAAAAAACAAGCCTATTTTGCTACTGAATCAACGGCTGCTACCTCTGCCCATACTATTTATTTTTCTTGGTCACTCGGCATAGAATCTAGATTATCCGCTACAGGGTTATGAATTTAATAGTGCTGGAATTTAATTCTGCCATCAAGGTTTCGGTTATTCTATTGTTTTTTTAAGACATTTTGGGTAAATTCCATAGCGATTTGCTTCATTGAAAGGTGAAGTTCTAGAGACTGACATGGATTTTGCGCGTAGAGTCTCAAAGATGTCGAGGGATCACTTTTTCGTTGTCAAGAGGTATTTCAATTTTTTGCGATCACAACTCTTCTCAATGCAACATACAATGCCAAGGAATTTGGACTCTATTTGCTGAACTTATTGTTGAAGATGTCATTGTTGTTAAAGATACCTAGGCCATCGGCAATACCAATAGCAATGAAGTGTCTTGCAGGCCTCTTCATGTCGTTGCGTTTGCATATCATTTTTGGGTGAGTGTTTTTGGGTAGAGGCAATGGCTTGCCCTAAACGACTAGCACAAGTTCACAACTTTCACAATTTATTCACGGGTTTGAACAAAGCTGTTATGGAAAGGTATGTTCAAATCAATTGTAAAATAAATAGCTGAATTATTGTCACCATCAAATGGAGAATGCTTTGTTAAATATGGAACAAGTTAGGTATGAAAACAAATCCCTACTCTTTGATTGAAAGAATAATATATTGATTCACCACCATTGTAATTTGCTTGGATTTATTCAGAAATTCATGGATGAATTGTTCAAATGCCCTACTACATGCTTCACTTGAGCCTCCCTCAGTGGCT
The DNA here is from genome assembly GCA_027924585.1 of Larix kaempferi. Classification (NCBI taxonomy): domain Eukaryota; kingdom Viridiplantae; phylum Streptophyta; class Pinopsida; order Pinales; family Pinaceae; genus Larix; species Larix kaempferi. The sequence goes on from BSBM01000362.1 coordinate 16,715,977, forward strand.
TCTCCCTCCGCTAGAGCATCCGACCACCATAGTTTCTCCTTGGCCGTGCAACAACCATGTCCTGCGCACAGCAAGCATGGGGCTTAGTCTTGGTAGGAGGGTTGAGTCTGTAGATCGATCCATATAGATGTTTCTAATGCAATGCACTAATCATCTGCTATGATGAAAACCATGGACAACCTGAGCATGCTTTTAGGATTTTTCAACAAAATACCTGGAGATGAAAATGAATATGACATTTTACATAGAGCCTTGAAAGAAACAGTTAAAGAGACTGGAAATTTACAAAGAATGCACTTACAGGTGAAGCTGCTGCCATGCCATGTTGTGTGCATACATGGTTCTAGCAGCAAAACTGCAATTGTAAGCAAACTCTAGCAGCAACAATGCAATTGTAAGCGGCCCTCCCTTTGTAATTTGGAGATAAGCCCGACCTTCGAAGAGCGCAGGGAGAGGAAACCAATGCTCTTTATCCTTGATATTAAGGCCGTGGGCATGGCAGGACTATGAAGAATAATATATTGCTTCACCACCATTGTAATTTTCTTGGATTTATTCAGAAATTCATGGATGAATTGTTCAAATGCCCTACTACATGCTTCACTTGAGCCTCCCATGGTGGCTTCTCCCTCCGCTAGAGCATCCGACCACCATAGTTTCTCCTTGGCCGTGCAACAACCATGTCTTGCGCATAGCAAGCATGGGACTTAGTCTTGGTAGGAGGGTTGAGTCCGTAGATCGATCCATATAGATGTTTCTAATGCAATGCACTAATCATCTGCTGTGATGAAAACCATGGACAACCTGAGCATGCTTTTAGGATTTTTCAACAAAATACCTGGAGATGAAAATGAATATGACATTTTACATAGAGCCTTGAAAGAAACAGTTAAAGAGACTGGAAATTTACAAAGAATGCACTTACAGGTGAAGCTGCTGCCATGCCATGTTGTGTGCATACATGGTTCTAGCAGCAAAACTGCAATTGTAAGCAAACTCTAGCAACAACAATGCAATTGTAAGCGGCCCTCCCTTTGTAATTTGGAGATAAGCCCGACCTTCGAAGAGCACAGGGAGAGGCAACCAATGCTCTTTATCCTTGATATTAAGGCCGTGGGCATGGCAGGACTATGAAGGATATGGCAGTCTATTGAGGCGGTGGTAGTGATGCAAGGAGTTCAAGGCGTTAAAGCATTGTCAGACGCCCTTGAAGAACATAGGGAGAGGGAGCCATTCCCAATACCCACACCACTACTGCGGCAATAACGCTTCAAAATATAATCCAATGAACTTGCAGAAAATTTTGATTTTTATATTAGTTAATAGAAAATTAATTTCAAACTTGGGTTAAAATGGTATGTTGCATTTGAATCAACCTAAACTAATAGGTAGTCAATGCCGATCGATTACAATTAATACCTTAGCCTTCGACAAGGACTAATAAGAAAAGTTTCTAAGAATTGCAACTTTAAATAGTTGAAATTGTGGTGTTGAAATATTAGAATTGCAACTAGAAGTATTTACTGTGAAGAGTGTAACTTGACATCTTAGGTGGTAATGACGTTTATTTGTGAGATCTTTCCCGGCCTCAATAAAAGAAATATTGGAATGTGCAGTCACAAGATCTCTAGACTGTGCATCCTCTGTTTCAAGAAAATATTTAAGTCAGTACCCATTATCCTGTTAACGACCCTCAATCTTTGACAGACCCAGTTTTCTGCATTAAATAAAGTTTCCAAACCACTACCCCTGTTGAAATCCTATGATCCGGGATCAATGATGGCTTGTAAAAAACCACGTTCTTGTATCCTCCTACGTTATTGGTGGAAGCCGTATCTTCGTCATACTCCCGGAAACTGGCTGGAAAGCGAATTAGACTCAATAATATCTCTTTTCATGTTAGTACTCGTAGTTACCAACATGCGATTAACTGGTAAATGTCCTTAGCAATGGATGTCATTGATACACCTTCAAATGTAAGATTCTACAAATATTTACTTGCCTACCTCATCAATCTAACCATACCTACAGATTTATAAATTGGATAGAATTTGAAATTTGAAGAAATGTACAAAAAACATGCTTAGCATTTGAAATTTGAAGAAATGTACAAAAAACATGCGTTGCATGTACATATTGTTTTGTCCTTGAAAGCAGGGTTTAAAGTTCACCGGTCTTCGGTCTAATGTTATAACCAATGGCAGGAGCATAATAGTTGTTCAGAAAACAACATGAAGAAAAATATGCTAAGCCAACTTCAACATGAGAAGAAATGTAAGTATTCCTAAGCATCTGATTTGGGCTAACCAGTTTCATGTCTTTCTGCTTCCGCTCATTCTTTCCAAATTGTACGCCTACTAAAATCAACAAAAATATTGTTTTTAAACAGTTGGTCCTATTTGCCAAGGTCAAAGGCAGTGAGCGGATGAGATCAATTGACAGTGAAGTCGATGAGGGGCGAGATTAGTCCATCATTGCAGATGGCGGTGAGTGGTGAGAATGAAAAAATCATGTCTATAGTTTACTATAAAATTTAGTTTCAAATACAATATACACTCGTTTCAATGTGACAAGTGCATGTCATAATCTCGTTTCCAAAGAAGCCTGTCATTGAATGCATTAAATATTTTCAGAATGCCTAGGACATTGATGTAATTATTGTAAATGAATGCATTACAAACTTCTCATTGGTGTAACACGCGGAATGAATGCAATGAATGCATTCAAAGCTTCCCATTTCCAAGAAGCCTGTCATTGAATGCTTTATTGAATGCCAAAAATAGTCCACGTCAATTTCCAAGAACTTTAATATCTATATTAACTAACAACCCATTTTCCAAGATCTACGTCGTCTGCCCGACAATAACGCCTAAAAGTATCAACCAATAGCAGATCAAAAAAATAATATGTGTTGAAATAAATAATGAAATAATTAACAAAATATGCAAAAACATTAGAACATATCAAGAAATATGTAAAGTCAAGGATGGATTAATAGAAAGTCAATGCATATCGAAAACAATAGTTACCATGGCCTTCGACAGGGACTAATAATGAAAACATATATTTGTTGAAACACCTGTCTTATGGAAAGTTTTAATATTGTCATCACAAAATATCTCTCCAACACTTTTACTTTTTCAAAATAAAATCAATTTATTTTAAATTTTATTAATTTTCATTTTCATTCCTCTATCGGTCGATTACATATTTTCTTCCTAAGTTATACACTCATAACATCAAAATGAAAAATAATAAAATGTAAAATAAATTGATCACATATTTTCCTTTTTAGTTATACAGTCAAAATTTATTAATTATTTTTTTAGTTATACACTTATAATTAATTAATTATATCTATTATATAATTAATTAATTATGAGTATATAACTAAAATAATATGTAATTGGGGTATGAAAATGAAATAATAAAATTTGTCAATTCTCGCTAGTTTATTTGGTTAAGGTGTGGGTTTCATTTGTAAGGTGACCCGATTTCAATCTTCCTTAGGGTGAATTAGTTGGGAGGCAACATCCAAAATCCAACAAGTTGAGGGCTGGTGCATCCCAGGATGGATGCAATCCCTGGATAATTTTTACGACTTAGATGCCCCTGAATTGTGGTTTCTTAGATAACAAGCCACTTTTACAAGTTTGAGAAATAAAAAAATAAATTCAAATTAAATCGATAAAATTTAAAATAAATTAATTTTATATTTAAAAAACTTAAGTGTTAGGGAGATATTTTTGTGATGACCATGTTAAAATTTTGCATATAAGATGAGTGTTGTGATAATTATACATTTTCATAATTTAAACATTATCCACTAACTTAAAAATGGAAAATACATCATGCGAGAACCTATATATAAAAAAGGTAAGATAATATATTACTTAATAAGATGGTTAGAAAAGTTATAAAAGTTTTGACAAGTTTTTAAAAGATATATATTTATAAAACTTTCACCAAAAGAAAAAGTATTATATAAATAGAATAATATTTTTTTTAATATTTTTTAAATATTGATTTAATTTTTTAAAGATAAATTTTAATTTGTAAAATTAAAGAAAGCAATATGATTTCTTTGTGGGACTGGAATTCATACCTTAAATTTATAAACCCCTTATGTTATGGATAAAATTCAAATCCTTATTACAAAGGAATACATTTATACTTCGGAAGGCATAGATTTTGGGGTTAAATGACTAACATATAGGAAAGCTATGGACATTGAAGGCTATCAAGTCAAAATATTAAGAATTGGAGGACTTATCCTCATCTCTCACAGTCACAAGCTCTTCAATCTAGTAATCAAGTAGGGTTTCCCTAAACCATGGACTCAAAATATTCTTGTTCCTATTTTTAAAAATGAGGACAAAAACAACCCCTTAGATTATAAGACCATTATGATAAGCCCTCTTACAACCAATTTATATGGAATTATTTTGGAAAAGAATCTTAGCATATGGTTAGAAAGTTAGGAAAAAAGGGCTAAAGGCCATGCCAATTTTAGAATCTATCATTCCACCATGGCCCACTAGTTACGTTTAAGATCATTGCATAGGAATGCCACATTAATAAAATCAATCTCCTTTGTTGCTTCGTTCACTTTAGGAAAGCGTTTGACATGGTGCCTAGAATTACCCTTTGGAACATATTAGAAGAGTTAAAGGTTCTTTGATTTTAGAGTTGTTGCAATAAGGCTGTATGAGAATGATGTTTCTAAGCTCAAGAACATTGAGGGTTGGTCGAAAGAGAATAATTGCAACATGAGAATTAATTGTTTTGGAGGAATTCACCTATCTACCAGTTAAGTTAATCCCCCCGATAAGTGGGTTAAGTTCACCGACAATCCCTAGTATAGATTTCTTATCAAATTTTCCTTAAACATACAAGCATGCCAAAAATAAATAAATAAAATGTAGAGGGGAAAACTTGTTTCTGGATGGTTGTACTAAGCTTTGCGTGCAATCATGCAATCCAAATGCAACTGTGATGTCTTCCTTATAAACCCATACACACTTAAGACAACAACATTCCTCATTCTTCTTCACATATTAATAATAAACTTGACAAAGCATGCAATAAATATACATTACTTTTAGGCAACGTATTATTCCACTAGATATGAAACTTATGCATAATAAACTAAAACAATAACAATACATATTTTGGGCATGGTTAGATTATCAATCTATATTATTTACAAATGAAAAGTTACAACAACTTGGATATTTGAATCCTGAAGTAGCATTTCCTTGGCCATATTCCAAATCCTTTTGTCCTTAGCCACACATACTCATCCTCTTGTTGACTACGATCTTGAACTCTACTGTGGTGGAGAAGCCAAATGGAGGCTACTTGATCTTCACACAAGGTTATTGCGTTATTGTAGGAACCATAAGATAGCTCCTCCTCAACAATGGAAACATGAGGAAGGACTATTTTTGCCAATCACTCTCAATTTCTCTAGAGTTTAAACACTTTCAATCATTTTCTATGTCTCTTTCTTTCAACCCTAGATATTCTATTTGTAAGCCAAGGAAGTGATAAGCTTGAGGTTAGAGTGAAGGCATGTCATACATGTGTAGGGCATGCGTAGATTTCACTCATTGTTTTTATTTTTATTTTTGAGCTTTATTTTATTTTATTGGGCTTTAAGATGTGGTTGTGCTTTTAACACTAAATATGGTGGCCGATCGCAATTTTCCTTAAGAAAACATTTGAGGCTTGTGTTTTTCTTGAAGGAAAAGTGTGTCCTAGTGGTTAATTGCATGCAACAACTCCATATCAACATATCGTATGTCTATCTTTAATTAATTTTTATTGAGGGTGTCAGTTCGAGTAGTCTCATCGGATATGGGAATGTCATTCACACGAGTGAAGCTAATTGATGGGGATTTCCAGATTTGGTGTTCCTCATAGGAGCTGTCCATAAATTGACCACGTCATCCTCTAGGTGTAGTGAACACCAACACCCCCCCCCACACACACACCCACACACATATTCATTAGATTTTTGTTTATCCAATTACATTTCAAGGTATTATAATTATATTTTGTTTTATTATATATATATAATAAAACAAAACATAATACCTTGGAATGTAATTGAATGAATATGGGTAAACTTGAAATGGCTTGGCTATGGTTCAAATGATTGGTTATGGCTTGTCATAAAATTTGAAAAGAAAATCAATTGCTGGTGTCATAAATATCTCTCGCTTGGTGGAAGACTTACTCTTCTCAAAGCGATGCTCACTGGATTTCCTGTGTATTGGTTTTTGATGGCTCTATTACCACAATCTACTTTAAAGAAGATAAACTCTCTGATGTTTAGATTTATGTGGTCTGGTAATATTGAAAATGAATGTTTTCATTTGGTCAAATGGGAATGCATTTCTTTGCCTAAGAAGTTGGGTGGATGGAACATCAAAAATATCTTTTGGTTAATTCAACACTATGTATGAAGAGTTTATGGCAGGGGATTTTTGGCTCAGGGTTGTGGTCTGTAGTTTCACATGGAAAATACATTAAGAAGGATCTTATTAGCTGGATTAGATCTCCTGTTCAAAATTATGGGAATGCTTCACTCTTTTGGTGTGGGTTCATGATATTTTTTCCATGGATGAAATGCAATTTAGCGTGGAAGGTGGGTAACATGAAGCATATACTTATTGGAATTGATCCCTATATTGGTAATGAAACTGAGTTCATCCTCTCTCCGCTCATTCATTATCATCTTGCAGATTTTGTTTTTTTTACCTTGGCACATATTAAGTCTCCAAGCTGGATCCTAAACTCATAGTCCTATTGGTTAGAAGCAAATGATCGAGGATTGGGAAGTGCCTGGTTAGATGAATGGAACGTGTATATTTCATATTTAAATTCGGCGGGGATCAAATTGAACTCGGAGGAGGACAAGTCAGTTTGGAGTAACAACATGGTTATTGGACAGGTTACGACAAAAATTGCTTATATTTCTATTGTCAACAGGAACTTCAAGGGTCCTATAAAATGGAGCTTCTATTAGTTATGGAAATGGAGTATACCTCTCAAATTAAAATGTTTCATTTGGTTGTCTTTTGAAGAGCGGATTTTGACGTGGAACAATCTCCTTCGTAGAGGGAGAATCAAGCCAAATATATGTCTTTTATGTAAATGTGATGGTGAATCGGTTAACCATCTTTTGTTTCTTTGCAGTTTTGCTAAAAAATTATGGAATCAGGTTTGTTCTATCTTAAATATTTCAAATGATTGGGGAAGGGGAAGCTTTGAACTGTCCTGTCATAGTTGGCTTCAGATGCATGGATTATATAAGTATTTACCAGCCTTTGTGTCTTGGGAACTCTGGAAATGCCGGAATAAATCCATATTTGAATAGGTTAATCCTTCTACATATTTGATTGTCAACAAAGCTGTTAATATGTTCAAGCTTTATAATACTGGTAAGAAGCTCTCAAAGGTGCCTAGAGCTATCAAGAGTATTCCTCCATCAAACTGGGCTACTGTATTCTTCTATGGGTCGTCAGCAGATGATAGATGTGTCGCGGGTCTCTATCTTATTATAAATGAGGAGTTACATTTCAAAATGAGAATGTGTTGTGGAACATGATCCAACACAAGAGCGAAATTACTTTCTTTATGGGGATTAGTTAATGTGGCAAACTCCTTTGGCATTGATACTTTCAGGATATTTTGTGACTCAATGGTGATTGTACAATGGGAAAATAAGAATTTTTGTTTGAACCAAATTCTACTCAACCATTGGTGTCAAAGAGTTGAACTCCTTTTAAACTCATTCTATGATTGGTATATCAATCATATCTACAGGGAATTGAATGATGTGGTGAATGCACTCTCAAAGGAAGCATTAGATGGTGAGGATGGTTGGCTTATGTGGGAAGAATGGATTGATGGAATTAAGTCAGATGAGGGTTCTTTGATGATATATGCAGACTAGTTTCTTTTTTCCTATGTTTTTGTCTTGTGGTTTGTAGTGTATCTTGGTGGACCTGTTTAAATGGATAATTTTAGGGGCTGTATATAGCCCATGGGCTATATTAAGGGGGTTACAAAAATTTAGTGGGCTATTTTCTTATATGGAAAGGGCTTTTTAAGCTAAAATATATTTTCCCAATATTTATTAGAAAAGAAATAAATCCAAAATGAATAGCCTCCCGTATATTAATGAGGAAAATGAAAAAAAACATTTTCACCGTAGAAAAATCTCCCTCCAATCTATCTTTCGCCCCCAATTTCTAGAGAAATTCTAGTGAAATCATTCATTCGCCCCCAATTTTCAGTAATGGAGGCTCCCAAGGGTTATTTCGCCCTCTATTTTCCTTGTAATTCAGGCATATGGTTGCAATTGCCTATATTTTTAGTCAATTTAATGTGATACCTTCTTTGAGCCCTCGATTTCCAGTATTGAAGGGAACATTAGGGGCTATTTTGTTTTATATAATGGCCACAGTGATTCATGGTTCACCCACATTAGATTGTGCTTAGAGGGTGAAGGTTCTGGTTGATGCGATTCCACTTTTCATTCTTAGTTTTCTCGGCATTTTAATCTTCGCATAACATCTCCACTGTCGAAACCTTAGGCCTTGAAGGGGCATGCCACACATGCAATTTATCAGAGAATACAAACTCACATCACACTTTTTATCCAATAATTAAAGTGGCATGTTTTTTTAGTTTTTATCCATAGTTACAATAGATTATTATATTGTAAATTTACCTTTTATCATGCTTTTTATCATGGATGCTTTTTGAGGCCTGTTGAATGCTAGGGCACTTTTGATTCTTCGGGCTCATTCAGTGTTATTAGGGTTTTATTTTATCCTAGCAGTATTGGTTCCATGAAAGTGTTATAGAGATCAAAAGTTATGATTTATTTTATGCCTTGTCATGTTTAAACTATCGACTGACATTTATATGTTGTTAGTGGATGCTACTCTCGATGGAGAGACACCACATGGTTTTTATATATTCAAACTGAATTTGACCCAATTGTTTAAAATGTACTTTTATTAGGATCTTTCTTTGTAATTATTATTGGATCTAAGGCGTTAATGAGAGTGTATATGTTCATATTGTATGTTTTTTGTTGTTGATGTTTGGGATGTTTGTAATACAAATGAATGCACACTGATTATAATGGTGGGGATACAGTGGAATGGTCATTATTTTGGCTGTCTTCTTGTAGAGTTGTCCAAAGCATTCTGGTAGATTCTTTTATTTGTATTGAGAAGTTCGTGACTGGTAGATTTTTTTATTCGTATTGCCAAGTTCATCAATTTTATTTGTGACCTAAATTTGTTGGGTTCGGTACTTGTTTTACAATATTTTATTTTTTGTAAGGGTCATTCAAAAGTAAAATGTTTTTTGGTGATTTGTTTTGATGTGTAATTGCTATCATCATCCAGAAATGGATCTAGTTATGTATGATAAATATATGATTTAGTTGGAACAAATTACTTCATTTCCATCATGATTGTATATAATATGTACAGGGCATGTTTGACATGAGATGTAGACATTATGCTATTTGACATCTAGTATTTTGCATTCAATGAGGGTGCTAAAACAATTTTCCCACATTTTGCATGCCTTAAAAAATTTCAAGGACATGGATACAAACACCTCCTCAGTTTATCTGAGAAAAGTAGTATTTAACAAAGTAGTTCTAATGATATGCGTGATGATGCATTAATGTGCTTTCTATTCTTGTTAGTGTGTGTTCTTATTTCTATTAACCATTGCAAGTTTCTAACTAACTCTAAATTTTTAAAATCAAATGACTTAATTCATATTTTAATTGTCAACAAAAGAAAGAAAAAAGCTGCATTCGTATCTATAAACATATAAGTATGTTATTTTTTTCTTAGAGGGTAGCTTAAAACTGAGAGATTTGGAAAATAAGCTAATTGGGAATTAATACACTATATTAAGGTTGTGGGTCTCGATAATACTCTACATTGTAATAATGGTTCGTGGGTGCCATAATCACTCCACAATGTAAAGTGTTCAACTCTATCAGTTTGTTGGTATGTCAAGAATTGGGTCCCCACATGTCCGTTGGACCATAAAGGGACGAGATAAAAAGTGGAGTCCCCACTTGCCCTCAATATAGTTAGTGTAGTCGTGTTTCACCAACACCTCCAGTTGTGAGTGACCCAATACTGCTTGTGAAATGTATAAATAAATCCCTCCTCTCCTCATTCATGCATTTGTTCATTTGAGGGTCTAAGATTTGAGAGAGTCGGGCTCTGGTATATGATCTTCTATTACACTACCTTAGTAATATGCAAAATCAAAAGATGAGTCTTCCTATTAAAAGATTCACCAATACGTTACAAGGTTTTATAATTTGATGAAAGATTCACCAAGTTTTTACAATATTTTATAATTCAGTGAAATATTTGCCAAGGTTTTACAATATGTTATAATTTAGTGAAAGATTCGCCAATATTTTACAAGATTATATAATAGAATGAAAGATTAGCCAAAAAATTAGATATACATATTATATTATTTATAAAATAGCCTTCAAAATTTCCTATATATTAGGGAGATTCACCCATTTATTATACATATAAATTTCGGGGATGTTCTTAAAATTATCCCTTTTCATGGATAATTTTATCGGTTATCTATACCCCACCCCCCTCATCAACTCAACCGGGCAGTTGAGAAAGAGCGAGGTTCTATATTTTTCTTCTTAATCCACCTAGTGGTACCTATTACACTAAGGTAGCACTGTAGGAATCATAGAGGAGGGAAAGGGAATTTTCCATATGAAAGAAGTATTGCATGATCAACTAGAGGGTCAAGGATACTACCATGCATACAGCTTGCATGAACACTAAGAACATCAATAGAAGAACAACTGGGAGTCCCCAAAAAACACTCTTACTTCTCAATAATATCTGGATGACCCTAGCAATGGTATGCATAATCATAGGACTCATATCCACCTCTGCATGTTGAATCTGTATGGACTCATGTCAAACATTGTTTACCTCAGTGGGCACGACGCAAATTTCACAAGCCCAATGCTCAAGGCAATGAGGCTTGACACATGGAGATCTAGATGGAATTTATTGTTGAAATACGAGGTGATTATGTTGAAGCAATACCCATATGTGATAGTGAATATTCAGGTCCTATAATTCACCACTACATACCCGATGAATCTCGACATACTGTTTTTCATTTTGTTTCCCGCTTTCTTGAGCTCTTCACAATTCCTATCAAGAAGGTCTTGCTCGAAGGCAAGCTTGACCAAGCCCATGGAGATTAACAATACATTGGAAATAGGTGAGTGCATTGTGCTATGCAATGTGATGACATCACATAAAACTTAGAAAAGTTTTAAAAGAAATGTTTAAAGGTTTTAGTGCAAGACATAAGGTAGTCAACTAACCAAACAAAATCTAATGGAAACTTTGTTTTTGTGGATCATATCTAAAGCGTGTTTTGAATTAATTAAATTAAATGGAACAAAATATATTGCTTAGAGCATTTTAGTCACGAGATTGCCTTAGATGGAAATAGAGCTCGATGGTTGAATCCATGCCCCACTGCCGTGGGGAGTAAGTGGCTAAACTCAACCCGTTTTTTGATAGAAATACTTGCATAAACATAAGAGGGTTGACATTAGTTACAAAATTCATCAAGTGATATGGACATAATATTTCATTGTTTGAAAATGCATTCATATAAAAGCTCATGTGGCCATTGCAAACACGGGAAATGCCATGAGCATAAGCATAGACATATAGGTGTAGCATGGCCCACCTAGATTGTAAACCGTGGCCAAGTAGACCCTCAAGAAAATTAAATTTAAGAACGATGTAATCACTACATTACTGATGTTAATGTTGGTGAGGTCGAGGTTGTCTTTGATCAACTGGATCAATGGAACATCCAAGAATGTGGAGATGAAGCACATGAAAAATGACATCTAAGAGAGATAAAAGGCTCTCATGTGAGATTGCACCATTAACAATGATTTTAGTATATTTGCCTTGTGTTTTGAGTCCAATGGAATTGAAAAATCTACAAACAAATCTAAGTTAGTAATAGGAATGTTCGTCAATCTCTAGTAGTAAAAGTAAGTGGGTTCACTTCCCTTAAATACAAGAAGAAGATGAAAGAAGCCAACTATAACATATTGTATCTACATGGAGAATATATAAGTGTGGTGCTATTTGAAATGCTATGACAACACATAAAACATAGAACAACAAGAAGAATAAAGTTTAGGGGATTTATATCCTTGAATTTATATTTATTCTTTTATCTATGTATCTAAGGAATTCTAGTGTATTTTCATTTGGGTGCTTTATTGGTAATATCATTTCATAGTAGCATCAATATACTCATAAGGTTTTTCTAAACATAGGGTTTGATGATGTATGACTATATCCTTAAGGGTTGGATCGATTAACCTAGATTAAAGTTATATGATGCAAAGGGAAAATTGCAACACTAAATTTAAGATGGAAAGTCGTATAAATATTAATGGTATCTAATTACAATAATATCATTTCGTTGACATGGATATCTTCACATGTTTTTTTGAACATGAAGGGTTTTGTTGATTAGCCCATGTGTAAAGTTATATGATGTAAAGGGCAAATTGAATAAATAGTTTTAGATGTGAAACTATATAAATGTTAATTGTGCGTTATTATAATGGAGTGAATGCATATAACTAGTAGATTTGGAGAAGCTCCACCCTTGGAGTAAGTATGGTTTGTTTTTGACCCCACATGTGATAAGAATTGTGTAAACCTTTATGCCATTATATTTTCAAAGAGTTTGCAACTTTCAAAGAACTGATGAAGGGTGTGCCCAATTTGCAGAAGATGTTGACATTGTGACATTGTGGAAGGGATTTGGGCACTAAGAGGGCTTATACAGTCCAAAATATCGATACATACAAACCCACGGTGTAAACAAATTTTCCAACTATGCCACTTATTTTGTGTTTTATAATATTGAATGAAAACAAAAAAAGTTTTGTTTAATAGGAAATTATTTAGATTCTTTAATGTGTTTAAGTTAGTTTAATTACAAAATTCATGTGAGTAGATTCAGTTAAAAAAAGGAACGAGCAAATAATTCAAAATTATATATTGTGAGTTTAGGATGAACATATTAACTTATGTTTGCATGAATATACTATGGTCACTATGAAAAGCATCCTCGGTGTTGTCAACATCATCCACAATCTAATTAACTAGGACATGTAATAAAGCTTTCCATTAATTTACATCAATATGATAGATACACGTTTTTGGTTTAGGTAGTGTTGTTGGTTAAGACTCACATAGCAAATGTCTTGGTAAGCTATATAATTGTTTTTTCAAATTGTATTGTTTTTATTAAGAAGTAGAATGTTTTTAACATATATAAAGGTTGGTAAAGCAAAAAGGTTATGGTGATCATTAATGACTAAAGTGATACAAAATTAAAATTATGCTTATAAGTTTTATTGGTTTAATAATGGTAATGGGATTACAAATATAAGTCATGTGAGTTTGGTTTAGTAATGGTAATAAGCTTACAAAGATGAACAATGTGGCATGCATGGCATGACCTTTTACACATAATGTTGAAAATAGAGTTGTCATTGATGTCAAAGCCAGGGGGAGTCTCATGAGAATGATGCTAAATCCATAAGGGCTACTTACCCCACAAATGTATCCAAAATGAAAGCATAAGTTCCATAACTAGATAGCCTATTCCGAGGCCTTTCCAATGATAGGTGGCACATTTCCTAACTCCCCATGGTTGAGGAGAAATGATTTTTTTTTATATCTCTTTACACCCCTCCAAAAGATGGAGAAAATCCTACTCAAGTTGCCAAGTCGGCCCCACTTGACCAAGCCCAAAGAGTATAAATAAGGCACTGTCCTCCCTCATCAAGTATTACTTTGGACGATCAAGTGCATGGAATAAGGTTTGGGATAGACCAAGGGAGGAGTGCAAGCTAGGGAGAAGTGTTGTGGAGCAGATGCATGGAGCAATTTTTTTGTTTTTTTGGGGCTTTGTGTGTTAAATTGTGAAGATCTAAAGCAAAAGAATTGAGGCCGGAAAGAGGTCGTTTCACATCCCCACCCATTAATCTGACCAATGAAGGGGACATGAACTATGCAGGGGATTCTAAATTTCGTCCCACAACCATATTAAAAAATTCATATGCATAATGAAATACACAACGAAAAATAAATTGATTACACACACAGAGCATGCAAATACCAACATATTCATCACGGGCATAATAATAATGATTAGGCACATTCAAACACAACAATAAATTAACAATAAAAACGACAATAAATTAACAATAAAAACAACAATAAATTAACAATAAACACTTATCTTTTAATTGAACTTGTTTGAGCAACTGGCTATGGAAGAGTAACGTTCCACCCAACCATAGGCACTCTATCCAACACTTTATCTCTCTGTTGAGAGGCCACCCCCGAGCTAGGCTATGTATCCACTAGGGAGGAACTACACAGGCTCACTCAAAACCATAAGAACACATTCTCATGCTAAGCCAACACATATCTAGGTTGATCAAGCATACAAAGAGACACAGGAGGTGACTGCTAAGCCAATGATCTCAACCACGGAGCTACATGCATCTCAATTGGTCTCAGCCAACCTGGGCACCCACAATGCCTACCACACCCAACACAAGGAAGGCCCCCTTCTCTGCTACACAGTCCCTCAGGCGTCCCTTCCCTCCAGTGCTATTCAGGGTGGGCATAGAAAGGTCCAAGCTACTATACTTTTAGAGATTCTCTCCTTCAATAGGTTTATTAAGCAATTCCAACCTTTGATCCCTCTCGGGATTCAATTGTCTCTTGGGTTCTCTACTTTCTGGCCACACTAATTTGCAACCACGAAATTTAATTTTTGGGGTTCCAAATCTGGGTTCTCCCATGGATTTTCAGGCTTTCAACACTCTCAAATTCGCCCCAGGGTTTGGGTCTATGGATCCCCCACTTGATTTCACACCCCACATGAATTTCTGGCTGTTCTAAAATAGGGGCTCTTTTTCAAGTTGCGATTTTTGCTATTTCTCTTATTGGGAATGCATAGCATACTTAGAATTGGTGTCTGGTTTCCAAACAATGGAATGGGGGTGAAAGGAAACGAATTCCCATGAGGAAAGTTGACTTCTAGATACCAAAAAATGATCCATACTCGAATTTTTGGGTTGTTCCCATACTCCATGAAATTCATGAGATGATTTCTCAACTGTTTTCTTACAACAAAAATAAATATTAGCATGGAACTCCCCTTAAGTAGTTTCTTACCATTTATGGCACAAGAGGTTCTCAAGATGACACTTGAAAACAAATGGTTTGATCCCACACACCCCTCACCTCTCCCTAGTGGATAAACACAATCCCCTCATTTTAGTTGCTTCCATATCCAACTCTCAGACATTTTATTTGTATTATAAATATTTAAATGCTATTACATTTTTCCCATGGCCGACTGGAACATGTCCATAATATAAAAGATTTTCCTTTATGAGTCGGGTGTTCACTAGAAGGGTCTTGGCCTTGAGCTCCATACTATGAATCATACTCCACATATTTACAATATTTACATATCAAGTCAATAATTCCAAGGGTCAAAATGGGGGTATTACATTCCCCTCGCCCTTAGAACAACGTCACCGTCCTCGATGTTCTCAAAACTAAACAAAAATGGGTATGCCTCTCTCATGGTATCCTCTAGCTCCCATGTAGCCTCATCGGGACTAAGGTGCTTCCATTGCATATTTAACTATTCGATGGCTCGGTTCCAGAGCAATGTTACCTTCTTGTCGAGGATGCGCATAAGTTCCACTTGGAATTCTCCCTCGGGTTCCACATGAATCACATTCCAATCAATTACATGATTAGGATCATGTACATGCTTTTTAAGCAAAGAAACATGAAAAACATTATGAGTTCTCATGTTAGCAGGTAATGCAATCCTATATGCAACTGGTCCTATCCTATCAAGGACTTCAAATGGGTCCACAATATATTGGTGCCAACTTGGCACAACTTCCCAATTTCGGGGAACTATTCCTTGGATTTATTCTCAAATATACATGATCCCCAACATTAAATTCCTTGTGCATTCTTTTCAAATCTGTGTAGATTTTCTGCCTATCTTGGGATGCCTTTAAATTCTACCCGATTTTAACAATTTCTTGTTTCATTTCCTTGAGTATTTCTAGCCCAAGTACTATTCTGTTCACCAGAATATCCCAACTCACTGGAGTTCTGCATTCTTTTCCATACAATGCTTTAAATGGACTCATTCCCAATGATGCTTGATCTCCATTATTGTATGCAAATTCTACCAAGTGTAGGTAATCCTCCCACTTGGATGGTTTATCCATCACATAAATTCTCTACATATCTTCAAGAACTTGATTCACCCTCTTGGTTTGACCTTCTGTTTGGGGATGATACATTATAGTGAATTTCACCTGAGTCCCCAATTCCTGAAATAAACCTTTCCAAAAATTGGATGTGAACCTTGCAGCTCGATATGAGACTATTGCTTTGGGTAACCCATGCAATCTGAATATCTCCTTCATGAATATATTAGCTATGTCACTTATTTTAAGAGTGGACTTGATTGGAATGAAATGAGCTACCTTTGATAGCTTGTCCACCACAACCATGATTGAATCATGTTGTCTTGTTGTCATTGGAAAACCTGTTATAAAATCCAGAGAAATTACTTCCCACTTCCATTATGGAATGGATAAGGGCTGCAATAGTCTTGTTGGATGTTGATGCTCTGCCTTGACTTGTTGGCATTTTTGACATCGAAAAATGTATTATGCTACATCCTTTTTCATCCCATGCCAAAATTATTGTTTTCTTGTTGCTGCTATTGTCTTTTGATATCCTAGATGTCCAGAGTACGACATTTGATGAAATTCATCCATCACCATCTTCCTCAAGTCTGTACAATTTGGAATATACAGTCTATCTTTATAAACAAGAAGATCATCTTCTCCGAGCTGATATCCTTCGCACTTTTCATCTAAATTTCCTTGCTGCAATTTCTCTTTTACTTGAAGGTAAGTTTCATATTTATTTTGGGCTTCAAGAACTCTTGTTCTTAAATATGATTTGCATATACTTAAGGCTGCTACATGAAATTTTCTGCTAAGGGCGTCTGCAACTTTTTTCTCTTTTCCTTTCACATGTTTGATTTCAAAATCAAACTCACACAAAAATTCCATCCATCTAGCTTTCCTGGCATTTAAGTGTTATAATTTTAATATTATAAAGATGGTTATGTTAGATCTTCAATCAATTTGCATTATATTAGAATAACCATATACAATAGGATCACTGAAAGATATACAATCACAACATAAAGAAAAGCACACAACAATTTATCCTGGGAAACCCTCTTGGGGCAGAAAACCCAACAAAACTTCTTCAGTATAGATTCGTCAGAAAGCGCAATGTCAATATCGTACAATAACCTGGGAACAAAGAAATATAGAAACCCCAAGAAAATATGTCTTCAATGCAACTACTCTTTCTCCAAGTGAACTTGTCCTTGTGCCTCTACTCATGCGAACTTGCTTGAGTGATCAAGGCACCAAATGAGCTAGGTGCCACTTTATTTATAATAGTCACAAACTGGCCTTTTTACTTAATTGGGTTGACTTGACTTTCCCTAACTGGGTCAACTTGACTGGGGCATTTTTTCCCATTGTTTGGGGCAGTTTACCCGCTGATCCGACTTGTCTATTTTACATGATTTCTTTTAGGGTTTTTACATGATCAAATACAATATGAATAATTCCTGAAGGAAGTACAATACAAATAAAACAAATAAGAATATATTCCGAAGTTATATTCTTCAACACTTCCTCTTAACTAGGAAGATATTCTTCTGGCACTATCATCATCATCATCCCGTTGCTGCAACTCTGTACTCTGACCATTGAATTCTGACATCTCTCCCGAATCTATACATCACTAGAAGTTTTGAACCATCTGGTGGGTCCATCCCAGGAGCATACATTATGTCGCAAACAATGAACACCTACATTACCTCACCACGTATCATGAACAAGAAAGACATCCAGTGGGTCCAACCCAGGAGCGTACATTACGTCACACACCGCGACCACCTGCGTCACCTCACCACGTGTCCAGATCATCTCGTGAGTGTAGCCTAGGAGAATCAATTACGTCACACATAATGAATAGCTGCTTCCACGTCACACCTCAACATCAGGACAACACAACACTGTGAGTGTAGCCTAGGAGACTCAATTACGTCACATAACCAATGACTACCCGCTACCATGCCAACTCATGTGGAGAAAAACCTAGGTCCGAAACCTGCGTCTTCGCACATGTTTGTTTTCCAACATAGCACTGTAGTTGGGAGACTCAACTACGTGACACAGATTTACTACCTACTGCATCCTCATGGGTGTAGTCCGGGAGACTCAATTACATCACATAACCTGTGACTACCCACTACAAACCCGTGAGTGTAGTACAGGAGACTCAATTACGTCACATAACCCATGACTACCCGATAAAACATCACATCTCAAGTGGAGACACACCCAGGAGCTCAATTACATCACTACATGACTACCTGCGTCTCACACGTGCTGTGTTACTCATACCTCCCTCTTTCAATGAACCTCGATATGGATCACTCCAAGCTTGTCCCTGAAGTACTCAAACTTCACTCTCGACGGAGGCTTCGTCAACACATAGGCTATTTGCTCCTCTATCGCTACATACTAGAGCCTCACTACTCCTCTCTACACCATATCCTTGATATAGTGATACCTGATCTCGATGTGCTTCGACTTGTCATGAAACACTAGGTTCTCAGACAACTTCACACAATTCTGGTTGTCACAAAGAATACAAGTCACCTCTAACTCGATATCAAACAAACTTGAAAGCAACTTCCATAGCCACACTGCCTCGCAACTTGCCGAACAAGCTTCCATATACTCTGCTTTGATTGTATTGAGTGTCACACTCGTCTTCTTCCTACTGAACCATGAGATTATACCTGATCCCAAACTAAAGCAGCACCCTGATGTGCTCTTTCTATCTGTGACACTACCGATCCAATCCACATCAACAATCAATCGTACCCCTCGTACATATATATGAGGCCATAATCAATCATACCCCTCAGGTACTTCAACACATGATTTTCCACAACCAGGTGAACACGTCTCAGCTCTACCATGTACTGATTCAGTGTGTTCATGACAAAGCATAAATCTGGGCTCGTGTTCGTTAAGTACATCAATGAACCAATCATATGCCTGTATATCGTGGCATCCACCATCTCTGAAGAAGTATCACACAACAACTTCATATTCGATGCCATTGGTGTGGCCATGGCCTTGCAATCCATCATCCCGAATCTCTTCAGGATCTCTACCGCCTATTTTCCTTGGCTAAGGAAAAAGTTCCTCTGGATTCTGCCACAGCTAAATCCCTAAGAAATAATGTATCATACCCAGGTCTTTCTACTCAAACTCCTCGACATGATTCCTCTTCGTTTCTGCTATGAGCTTCTCATCACCTGTCAGAAACATGTCATCTATATACAAAAGTAGTATCAATGGTTTCCCATCTTCAACCTTGAAGTAAAGGTTGGAATCCACTTTACTCTTGGTAAAGTGCAAGCTTGTCATAAATCCATCAATCCCGCCGTATCATGTCCTAGGTGCTTGTTTCAAACTGTACAAGTTCTTCTTCAATTTACACACATGAGTTGTAGAGACCCCCATTTCGGGCTCCCAAAAAGATATCCACGGAATTTGAAAATATAAGTATAATCAATTGCAGAACTTCCAGTACGATTTTTCAGAAGAAGATATAGAGGCCATAGATCTAGTTCTATCTATTGCAGTGCATGAATGCCAAATAAATAAAACTATATACCCAGATTTATTAATTCCACCACAAGAATTAGCAAAATAAATAAACTAAATAATTCAAAGTTGTTTTCGACGGTTGGTCCAACGAATCGATGGAGTCCTCGAAGTGGTTCACGCACGATCCAATCAAATTTCCTGACGAAGTACCGAGTGACCCCTCGGTTGACCTCCGTATCGTATCGGGGTTATTCTTCTTCACCCCGAACCCCTGAGCAAATGGGGTCGCAAGAACACACAAGCTAGCCTCCCGAAAGGATTTCCCAATTCCCGTTCCAGCTAATCCCAACTCCAAGGATCATAACATAATCCAAGATTATGATGATCATCCATCTTCCCCCCCCCCCCTTTTTTTTATAAACAACAAACAATATGCCGTCACGAATAAGGATCTGGAAACGCCCAAAAAAATAAAAATAAACAATATGCAACAAACAATACGCTATCAACTGTGAATCTAGAAATCCCCCAAAAGATAAACAATATGCCCTCACACAAGTGGATCTGGAAACGCCCCTCCAACTTGGAGGTAGAACACAGAGATCTTAAAATGAACAATGTACCATAGAACTTCTCAAAAACTAATTACTGAGTTCGGTTGACCTCAATACATTCACAGAAGTCACAGTATGTATTCTTCGAAAACAGAGTCTACCAACTACACATTCAAAAGGGTCGATTATCCATTCAAGGGTTTCGATTTCTATTTATGTTCAGAAATCTAAGTTTTAAACGGATTCATAATTCTATCGCAAGTTTAGATAGATTCTTAAATAAACTAGAATATCACTCTTAATGCTGAAAACATTATTAAACAAAAAGAAAACCATTGAACTCGATTCGCCTGTCGAGTTCGAGATGAGTGAACCTTGTAGTCATGGCTGATTCAGCTTTTGATCCGATCCCATTTGACAAAGATACCGACAGCCCTTGTATAATATGAGTCCGGTGCCCTCAAGGTTCGACTGGCTCTGATACCAAACCTTATGTGTTGTGTCGAATTCAATAGGGTTAAGATCTTCTATCCCTGCAGAGAAGGAGGGATAGGACGGCTCCCTCACCCGATCCCCATCTAGTCCTTCTATTATGAAATATATATGTATTCATATATATATATATATATTGTCTCTGGCCATAAATTATGTCTCTGGATTTCGACAGAGTTTTCCTTTACGAATGAATGCATTTAGACCCTGGCGAGTCTGCTAATTTAGTTTTTATTATTATGAAATTGGAAATCCATGTATCAGATTCGAGAGGGATGGCTTCAGTGGAAGCTTATTTCTGTTTAGTTTTTATTATTATTATTGGAAATCCATGCATCGGATCCGAGAGGGATGGCTTCGATGGAAGCGTATTTCTGTTTATTTTTATGAAATTGGTATGATTTCTACCCTGCACCACAATTTCGATCACAGAGTAAATCTGTATATCATATCCAAGAGGGTTGACTTCCAGGGAAGCGTGCTCCTTTTTAATTATGAAATTAGTATATGTTACCCTATTTATTAAGGAATGTGATCTGGGTGACTTAATACACAGACACACACTCTTTAGCCAGTACGATTGGGAGTAATGGTTACCATAATCCCGTAGGTTCATTTTTTTATATCCGCGTGATAGATATGTACTCTGTTGTTTTTATTTAAATGAGGAATCACTATAAAGAGGGTAGAAATGTGATTGGAATGGGATGGCCTCGAAAATCTGCACTCTTTTCCCTTGCATTTCTAGGTCTATCAGAAGTCGAGTTAAGAAATAAAAGAACGATTTGAAACTCAGTTTGCATTCTTTTCCTTTCGGTTTCCAGATCTCCATCAGATGTCAATTTGGGGAAAATAAAAGGGTGATTTTAAAATTCTGTGCACATTCTTTTCCTTGCATTTCTAGATCCATGTGATGGCAATTAACCGAGATCTGAATTACCTTACCCTCTGCGTGTTGCCAAATCGACCAAGTCCTGTAATTTCTTTTTCCTCTGTGTAATGGCAGTTAACCCAGATCTGAATTGCCTTACCCTCTGCGTGTTGGCGATACGACCAAGGTCTCTAGTTTCATATCCTCTGCGTTATCCATCAATCCGAATGTGATTATTTTTTCTTTTAATAAAATCCCCTGTGACCCATTTTGGATGGCGAGCCCAGGTTCTGTGGGGACTTCCATAAATCGAAATCAATTAGTGGTTTAATTTCCAGTACTAGGCATCTTCAGAATTTTTCAACGACTTGCATCTTGACTCTAAGAAACTCTGTCAATCTAGTTTTGTTGGTAAAAATCTTAAACTCTGTTTTTCCAATTATTTATACATGTCCTGAGTTAATTATAAATGTTTGATGCATAGAAGAGAGACGGGTTGATCTCTGTGTGAGGATTTATTATTGGTTATAATTGATTATTCTTTTCGAGTATTGAATACTTGTATGTTAAAACCAGAATCCGATCTGCGGAGTGGAATCTAGTGGATACGGATGGATCCACTGTCCTTTTATTAGACTCTGCTTGCGTTTAATGCATTTCCAGACTTTCTTTTAAAAAGATTTATAAATTCTCTGTGTTTTAAATCTGAATTGGAAGGGTGTTGAAGGCGTACTGTTATCTCTGTGTTCATTTTAATTGCAAAAGCCTGCGTTGTGATCTAAATTCGATCGGCGTTCTAAGTTTCATATTCAAAAAAAATATATATGGATTCTTAAAGATCCCTGTGTGTACTCTCGAATAGGAAGGGCGTTTCTTGTGGCATACTGTTTTGAGACCCTCTGTGCTATCAAAAATCGTTTGGGCGAACCAATCCACCGTAACATTCTTGCATTAAATTTAATCAGTGAAATCGCTGTGTCTTTATCTATTGGTACTCCCTGTACATTTCTACGAATTGAATGACCTTTCTCCAGATCCGTAATCTATTTACAGTATTTCTTAAACTCTATTCTGTCAGTTGGAAATCGATTCAAAACACTTCTTAATCTCTGTCCTGTCAATTGGAAAACCGATTGCAACGTGATCGGATTTGTTTTACCATTGAGTTATTAATGGATCCACAACATTCCTTAATTTATATTCCGTTATGTTCAAACTCGTGTTATCTCGAATTAAATCGATTTGCCGCAGTCTCGTTCTGTCTTTCTGGAAAATCAACTTTATCCGTGGCTTCGTTGATCTGACCCAAATCTCGATTCTCCATTTGGAACCCTGTTATAAATATTGAAGGAATGAATACCTCGATCAAGAGCAAGATCATTTGGCTCAGCTTTCCCCAGACGCTATCACGCCCAGATAGTACATACTTCATTCTCTACTCCGTCATCCCTGTGAAAAAACTCTTACTCTCCTGATCAAACTTTTCGAATTCCGCCATTGATATTCAAAACCCTTTTGGCTGAGCGGATCCTGAAGACCTGTAATTGCGCCCAGTTAGAAGACTTTTCTTTTTGAACCTGGTTTATGTATCACTTTGGGTTCTCCTGGTCACCGATCCATCTACTGCATAGTTCATTTTTTTTTCCCTTGTTTTAATGAAGGAGACCCTTCAATCTTGTATCTTCTTTTCAGTTTTTGCTCGGCATCCAATGCTTCCTGTACTCCAACATAAGTTCCGGGGTATTCTGTCAAAAGTGATAAAGACGGAGATGTATCCAACTATTCCTTCACATATCACCGATACCACAACTCGAGATCATCAACATCATAAACTTAAAAAAAAAACAAAAAAAAACATGACAACGACAAGCCCGTGTGAAGAGTCCCTACTCGGTAGTATGCATCGAATCCGTTGTTATATGTTAAATGATATTTTATTAATAGGTTAGTGAGAAAACTTCACCAATGAAGTTGGGGTGAATTGAAAGTATATGTTTATGGCCTTAAAGTTAATACTTCGGTAAGGGGTTAGTACTTATTCATAGTGAAATAAAATGCACCCAATATTGTTGGGAGTTAAACTAATGAAAGCTACATGGCATCAACAATACAATAGGAAATGTGAAGGATTGTTTAGATGGATTTAGTAAACTAAAGGAGAAGAGATGGTATGTGTATTAAATTATTTGTTTGAAGTTATGGCTTAAAGTAATTAAATCATGAGTTATGATTGTTATTCTAATTATCATTCTATAATAAGATTGGATACGAATGTTGATAATTGTTTTTTAAGCTAAGTTATGACATGCACTTGCTACGAAGATTGACATTAAAAAAAAAATAAAAAAAAAAATCGAAGTTGCGATTTTTACTTCTTCTCCTTCGGCAAAGGTACTTCCAGCTTCTCGAACATGGTTAGAATTATTCTCCTTTAAGTTTGCTAGTATGTAAGTTTGAATGGTATTCATGGTTCATATACTTTGATGAGGGGTTTTGCGTCAAGAATTTTATCGATTGGTTGTAAATGCTTATCCCTTGAAATCAAGGCGATGGCTTCGTAGGTATGCACTACTAGTTTGTAATCATGCTTGAGATTGTGAAAAGAGAGAAGTTAAACTTACATTTAATTATAGAATCTTACATGTACTTGAGTTAGGAAAAGAAAAAAAACCCTACATAAATTTGTTTATAAAAATATGAGATTATACTTTTAGTTATACTAAGTAAATGGCACTCCAGTATTTGATTATACTTTGGATTATGAAAAGAGAGAGGTTGCATGTAAGATTGGCTTAGGAATGGATAAGGTATGCATTGAAGAACCGAATTCGCAAGAGTTAATCCTTATTTTGAAATTCAGATATTGTTTAAAATATATGATAGTTATATGTAATCATAGAAAAGGAAGAAGTTGGAATTGAAGGTTTTTATCCCTTATGTTGAAATGTGTTAGTGCTTTAAGGATTTTCGTAAATGATGTACTTGTAGTTTTGTTGAATGGAAAGAATTTGTCGTAGATGATTTCAATCCCAGTTACAATCAATGAGCCAATAGAGGATTGCTGTGGGGATTACTACACTATGAAAGGTGCGATTTAGTTATATTATCAATTATGCGAATTATACTTATATGAGGGTAGAAAAGAAGAAAAGAAATGTTATTATCAATTGTGGTTATGTTGAAGAAATGAATATGAAAAGAAAGTGACCACTCACCGTGGAAGCACATGAGACTTAACTTCGGGACGAAGTTTTAATAAGAGGGGGGTGTATGTAATGCCCGCCTCGGTACCTTAACTGATTAGACTAATGAGGGTACTAGTTTTGAAATGAACCGGCTAAGTAAAACACGAACCATTTGAATTTACTTTGAAAAATGCTTTAGAATGGAAAATGATGAAGGTTGAAATTACTTGAAATGAAAATGAAGTGCTGGTCAATTGACAGATATAATGTTAAAATGATGAATGTTTAGTAGACTCGACTGACTGAGATACTGAAAAGAATGATACAAATGTTTTATAGTACAACGCTACTAATATGCGTTTGAGTGTGTGTGCAGTGGTAGGTAAGACGATTTACCGACTGACCCACAATGGAATTATCGGGGTCGTAAGAACAGAAAGAACACTTAAGGGTATGACGACTGACTGTCGACCCTGAATTAACAATCCACACACGGGTGAAGCCGTTTCAGCTCACCCCGGGGAAGCATATGCCATACAGGCAAGGCCATAATGATTTGGTCGCGTATGATGAGTTGAGGGGGCACGCAATAAGAAGAGCCTTATCCCTCAACATCCCTTAGTCTCCAAGGAGCATAGCTGAGAGATCGCGGTAACGGTTCCTGGTCGCTACGCAGTACTCCCAATAAGAAGTACTCCCAATAAGAAGGAAGAAATGAAATTGTCAGAAGGGCCCGCCGAAGAGGTACCTAGACAAGAACGAGAGGAAGAAAATTAATCAATGATATAAATAAAAATTTCACATAAGATTTAAGAAATACTTTATTTCATTTTGTTCTATTTTATTAATTTGAATAATTCTATTCAAGATTTTATTTTTAATTGATTTCATTAATTCGAATTATTCATTTTAATTGATTTTATTAACTTGAAAAAGAATTGAAGAGATTGACTTTATTTATATTAAATTTGATTAATTTTATTATTAAGAAAAAATATTATTTATTTAAAAGATTTTATTATTTTAAATCATTCTATTAAAGATTCTATTTAATTGACCTCATTATTTTGAGAAAGAATTGAAATAGGTCATTAATAAAAGAATTGTTTTTCTTTTATTATTATTCAAGATTTTACTAATTAAATTTACTATTCATTTAAATTATTTTATAAAAAGGAAATTTAAAATAAAGTATACTTTTAGTAAAAGGAATCATTTTTTAATTCAATCTTAATTTTAGGAAAAGAAAGAAAAATAGAAAGCAAGTCTAACTAAAAGATTGTTAAGTAAACTAAATGAGAACCAAAAGAGAAGTAGGACTCTTCTACACCTAACTCCCACTGATCTAGGGATTTAGATGCACATTAAAGACATTAAGAAGACACATGTGTTTGAGAATATTGGAAATTAAAATATTAAATTAAATTAAATATGTGCATGGACAGACACATGGAACACGGGTTTTTGCTATATAATGAGGGAGGAGAAGGAGAGAAAGGGATCTCTTGCTCCCTAATGTTGGATGGTCATCATAATCTCGGATTATGTTATGATCCTTGGAGTTGGGATTAGCCGGAACGGGAATTGGGAGATCCTTTCGGGAGGCTAGCTTGTGTGTTCTTGCAACCCCATTTGCTCGGGGGTTCGGGGTGAAGAAGAATAACCCCGATACGGTAGGGAGGTCAACCGAGGGGTCACTCGGTACTTCGTCAGGAAATTTGATTGGATCGTGCGGGAACCACTTCGAGGACTCCATCGATTCGCTGGACCAACCGTCGAAAACAAGTTTGAAGTATTTAGTTTATTTATTTTTCTAATTCTTGTGGTGGAATGAATAAATCTGGGTATATAGTTTTATTTATTTGACATTCATGCACTATAATAGATAGAACTAGATCTGTGGCCTCTATATCTTCTTCTGAAAAATCGTACTGGAAGTTCTGCAATTGATTATACTTATATTTTCAAATTCCGTGGATATATTTTTGGGAGCCCAAAATGGGGGTCTCTACATGAGTATTCCTGTGATGTGTCTCAAATCCTAGTGGCTGCTCCACATACACTTCTTCTTCTACCGCACTATTCAAGAAAGCAATCTTCACGTCCATTTGGTGCACCTTCCACTTCAACACTATAACTATCACAAGTATAGCTCTAATTGAAGTGTATATTGCTACATGAGAAACAATGTCTCATCACAATAGACTCCTTTCTAAGAGAAACCATGAAGTTTGCCTTGTACTTCTGTAGTATGCTGGATTTTGTAAATTTGCTTGAACCTTCATCACTTGTTCTTTGGAGCAAGTCTTATCATCCTTCTCTTGTAGGTCATAGCATACGATCTTTCCTACAAGTACAATTTAGTCATATGATTAGTAACATTCCATGTAATGACAACTTCATAATTCACAAAATTATGTAACAATGCATTTTAGATCTTTCCTACAAGTACAATTTAGTCATATGATTAGTAACATTCCATGTAATGACAACTTCATAATTCACAAAATTATGTAACAATGCATTTTAGATAATGCCTCAGCACAACCCTCATCCATATGTAACAACCCTCATGTAAAATAATGAAATAAAAGGGGTAAAATAATAAAAAGAGAATATATATATAATGAAATGTAAATAATAAATAAAAGGGGTAAATAATACAATGGGGAATATGAAATAAAAAGGATGGAAAAAAAATTGCATTAAAAGAAATTAAGAAAAAGGGGAGAAGGGGGAGATAAAATGAGGAGAAGAAGAAGAGAGGGGATCTTTTTGGTCTTTTGGAATTTTGGAAGGAGAGCTCTATGGGAGCCAAGAAAAAGGAAAGCAAGCAAGCTTTGGCATAGGGTTAATTGTTGGGGGCTCAGGGGCCTCGGCCATTGTCTGGGGGTTGGTTGGGTGGAGAGTCGTCCCCCCACCTTCAGTTGCGGGCATTGGAGCTGTCATGGTGGCTTCTAGGTCATCTAATCACGTATGGCTCCTTAATTTTCATAGTATATTTTCTGTTATTATTGATTAGATCCACTTTATTTTGTCAGATCTTCTATGCATGCTGTTCTTTGTTTGTTACTAGGTTTTATATGAATTTACAGGTTAGATTTCATTTGCATGTTGGTCCTTTGTCTTATTATAATTTTATATGAGTTTTGTGAGTCTTACACTTGGTATCAGGGTTCAAACCCTCAAGACCTATGGGATATTCCCAGTTAATCTTAATTAATAAGGTGAAATGTTATAGTGGCTTTCTTGATTTCGTGGCTTTTTGAAACCGAAAAATTGGTGAGGATTTAGAAGGAATCCTATAGTTTTTGAACCCTGTTGTAGATATTTCTGCGCCAAAACCTGTAAATAAAACTTTAAAAGTTAGATATCTAGTGAAACCCTAGCTGATTTTGTGAAACCCTAGTTGATTGGATCTTAATTTCACGACTATTGCTGCACATTGTGATAAACTTTTAAGATTAGTTTTATTGCTGCATATTTTTGGCTTGTCAATGGTGAAGGAACCATTTTGTTTAAGACTGATCTGAATATTTTCTTTTGTTTGGGCCTAGTACTGACTTAGGTGCTGCATATTGCCTCCATAATGGAACTGCTGACTGTTGCAATGCATTCTAAAATCTTGTAGATTGTTGCAACATATTCTGAAATCTTGTAGCCCTATGCATTCTGAAGACTGGTGATGTCATGGCATTGAAGATTGACTCTCTGGAGAAGATCGTATCTCTGTAATTTAAGAACAAAAAGGAATAATTCCAATTTTTACTAAGGAGGAGAATCGAATCGCCAAAGCATAGATAGATTCGCTGTGACTTCCACAAGAGAACTGAGTTTAGTGTTAGAGATTGAGCCTAAGAACGAATTCAATCCTTTATGAGCTAATACAATGATACCGAGTTAACCTTTGGAGCCTGACTCCTGAGGTCGATATCTAGTCTCTGTGTTTTAAGGGAGTTCACTGTCAATTCCTTAGGATAAGCTTGAGCATTGTTATTACCTCTGACGGTTCACTTTAAGACTGCAATACCTGTGAAGATAGTATTCTAGGATTCGATGGATTTCGCAACATCTCCTAAACCTCTGTCAAGCTCAGTCGAATACTTGATGCCTCTACCTTAACAACCATTAATTACCCAAGGATTTTAGTAATTGGGTGTTCAATGATCGAGGTCGTTACCGCGCTTGCACAGTTATAGATGATTTTTCTTTACTTAATTTGAATTGAGTTAATGTTAGCTATCTAGTGCAATGTTAACGCACGATCCTATGATTGTATGTAGATTAAATAAAGTTAACGTTATAGTCATGTACAATCAGGTTAAAAGTTTAATTGAAGTATTTGATCTATAGTTAATAGAATGACTATACATTTAATTAACAACAATTAATTGATGTTAGGAGTGGGAATAAACCCAGCCTCGATGGTATAATCCATCTCCGTCTGCACCTTAATTCCGTCGTTTAATCTCTCATAGCCTTGACGTTATCACTCTCTACATTCCTTTGTCTCCCCAAGGTCCATTAAGTCAGACCCTTCATAGTTCACCTACGCACCAAATCCATTGTTATCGAATGGATACGTGTCTGTGGAAAATTATTTAATTGATCACATCACTGGAATAAGATTACCACCTTACATGTATGGGAGATGATATATATATGTGAATTATATATCTCATTACTACTTACCTGACTTATCTCACGTTTATTTAAGTATAATTAAAAGGAAACAACTTTATATGAGAAATACGGTTTACCAGAACACTAAATTGCTAAACTCCAGTGTTGACAAGCATGAATAGGAAAAAAAGATATATGCTTTCTCAAATATGTTTACTCCTTTAAACCATCTCCATAGCTTTGCAAAGGAATTCCCTTCTTCTTGCTTACTATGAGAATCCAAATCTTCCTCGAGCTTACTGTAAAAGAAAGTGTTAAAGAGGTGCTAGTCATTCCTGTGCTCGGTACCATGTCAGAAATACAAATTTCAACGGATTTCGAGAAAGAATAATCAAACTTGTTAATGAGAAGAAAAGCACAAAAATTAAGAGCTTTGTAAAATCATATTCTTGTTCAAATTAAAAACCGTTAGTCGACCTTCCGTTGTGACGGAATAGACCTAGTCTCGTGTGAATAAACTTGAATTGAATTGTTTTAGCTGGTCAAAAATTATAAAAATTATGAACATAGTATGTTTTTTAATCTCATAAAATTTGATGTATTATTCAAATTTGACATTGTCAAGAAGAGAGGTTAGTGATTCCCATGAAAAGTCCTTAACAATAATTAATTGTAAAATGCAATCGACTGGGAGACATACCTAAATAAACTTGTCGCTAAAATGGATCTGGGATGGGTATGTAGAATGACGTCTTTTGGTATCAGAATACCACTAATGCAAAATCCAGGAAATGAATACCACTAAGCTGTGACAAATCCAATTTAAAAAAAAAAGAGAGCAATCAGTTGGCTAAGCATTAAATCCTACTATAGTCTACGGCTATTAGCATAGATAGAATCCTCTATGCAAAACAAAAAGGCGACTAAGGTATTATATCAGAGTACACTTATTGTAATAATGGGAGAACAACGTGTAACCCTACTTAAAATCCATGGTTAAAATGAACTGAAGGTTGATCTATATATCCTTCCCACTAGTACAAGTGTTTCCTTAACACGAACTAAAACGTGTTAAAGAAACCTGTGTCTTAGCAGCAATTCGATGATACGATCGACCAGAACGATCTTGATTCCCTTCATAATTGGCATATGATATATCAATAATAATATCTGTGTATTTGGATGAGTTGAACGACGATCTGGTATCTCAACCTTTTTTTAGTGTGAACCCAAGGTACACTGGAGCTTCTAAGGAAAGAACTTTAAAAAATCCAGTGTTTAACAGGGAAACCTTGTCCATTGAATAAGCGTAGATACACCCAATTCACAGCTGAGTTGGTTATTGACTCCAAAATTCTAATTATTAGTTCATGCCATTGGTTTTTCTTCATAGTGAATACGTATATCAAACACACTCAAAAGGGATAGCAAGGGTAGTGGCAGTTGTTTGTGTTACGTGGAGAATAAGGCATGTACTCGTTTAACCGCTGCACAAAATATAGCCCGGATTTGTTTGCGTGCTCTACAAAGTCAGTTGAATACTTGGCTTGCATGCTGGTGATTGAGAAGTCAGTAAGTACATTATTTTCAACAGCATCCTTTCTAAGTTGATTCTCATTTAATTTGGTTGGTAACCGCTTCTATTTTAACTCATGATATGAAGGATCAATTCTTTATTAGAGAATGTAGTAATGAAAATGCAAGAATTTTATCACAAAACCAAGTTTATTTTTATGAGAAAGCAATGATTTTTTGCTAACTAGTGCACGTCTATTCTCTTAACGATGAGAATAATCAATGCACCAATAACAGATCACTACTTCTGCGGATTCTATTAAGAATTTGTAAGATGCAATCCATTGTTACTGTTAGCAGGATCATTCAGAAGAGGGATTGGTAGTCTAACAGAGGAACTGTGTAATCAGTCAATGTAACTAATTTAAGCCTAGATAGAATTCTATTTTTATTAGTGTTACCATGGAATTAATTTTATATATATATATATATAGCTGTGCCTCAAGCTGAGAAATCCTTTCCAGAAGTTGTTTTTTCTGCTCCTCTAGCTGAAACAATTTGCTGTGAACAGCCTCATGATCATTCTCTATGTTTGTTCTCATCCCAATTGCTGACCCAGAATTGGTGATTTCTCTGAGTGTTGGCATTTCCTTAAAAGATTCTCCATCTAGATCCCTTACCAGATCTCTATTGAAACAATCATCTACTATAGGTTTTTCCTCTAAATTTCCAAATCTAGTTTCTATATGGTGGTTTGATGAAGAAAGTGCTTGCACTTCACACTCACCTTCTGAAAGGTGTAATCCTAATCTTGTGATGTCATGCCCGTTTATCTTTCCTGTCTTGCCTAAATTTTCATCCCTGCTTTTCAATTTGAACGGTACTCTAACTAGCAAAAACTAGCTAGCCACAACTGTGTGTCATGCATTGCTTGTGAACCATCCAAATAGTTTGATTTGTATGGCTGATTGCAGTTACCATATCTTTGTCCAAGTAAAATCGACCATAAGGCATGAACAATCAACCACACAAATAGAAAAAAAAATACCACACGTAGATCGAATACTATAGGTGCATCTTTAGGCAAGGAAATCAAATGAATTCATGTTGATATTTCAGTCAGTATTTTACAGATCTAGACTTAGAAGAAATATGGTACATATTTCCGGTTGATACTGAGTTAGTATTTATAATATCTTATGGTTTCTGAAGTTAGAGGACATATGTTTCATATTTCATGGCGATACCCAGTTTTTCATGTCTTTTCATGTTGTTACTCAGTTTTCATGATGCATATTTCATGTTGATAATCAGTATCTAGATGTATATGACATGAGGCACATGGCACGCTGCTTGTGATACTCAATTGGTAATTATAGTTTATTTATGGCATCTTAAAAAGTAAGTTACGTGGCGCATGATATGGTGTTATTACATGGTTGTTTCTTAGAATGATGCCTTATAGACATGTGAGTCATGGTCATGCATTATTCATGTGAAATTGATGTTGTTATTTCTAGCCATGAGATTTATACTCTTGGGTTGTGCATGTGATACTTCTTGATGTTATTTCATGACGCTATGGTGATTTATAAGATAGATGACACATGGAACTTAAAATGATATTATTTTGTGAATATATTAATTTAGCATTTTAATAGCTTTATCATGGGAATCTAGAGATAAACGACATCTGGAACATAAATGATATGCAAGCATGTCATGGTTTAATCATGGTATTTCACAACTTTGTCATGTATTAGTGAAGAATAAGAGATTATATCAGATATTTGGTATATGACATGTTACCATTTCATGCCAATCCTTATTGCTCCCTGTAGAATGGCATATTTTGACATGATGATGGATTATGTTGATATTAATAATGTTGGATTATGATAGCTTATCATGGCATATTAATGAGATGCATAGTGAAATTATGAAAGCATTATGACCAGTTTATGTTATAATGGTAGCACATAGCACCTTAGATGTTAAACTTGGCATGACTTATCATGACAATGGCTTATGATGCAATGTAATGCAAAATGAACTGGTGGCGAGACATTCTTGTTAGCACTTGATCCATGATATATTATTATATTGAGATATGGTTACTAATGAGTATTTATTATGGTAAGTGCCAGTTGTTCCAGGTTGATCCACTCAAATATCCTGACGAGGCTAAGTATTCTATGATTTTGTGGGAGCCCATAACCATGAATGAGAATGGCTACTATAAATAAATTATGGGCTGGGGGACAAGCCCAACAATTAGCTCTATGCCAACAACTCTTTACTTTAGTACCAGAAGTTGGGAAGGTGGCAATGCACAGATACTTCCCGAATAACTTCTGATGTGACCAGAGTCCATGGTTGGAGACATACTCACCGGGGAGGGAGGTTTATGTAGAAGGAATTCTGATGCCTGGGGTTTAGTGCCTTGAGGGTGTTGTGGAGGATGTTTATTCTATCCTTTTGAGATGCTTGGGGTATAATGATCCTTGATATCAGGATTGGGGGTACCGGGAACCAAATTCCAGTTAATACCGATGAGGTCATACTATTACCAGAAGTATGAAGGTGGAAAATTCCGCGGTAACTTCCGGAGAACTTCTAATGCCTGCTATATGATGATTCTGGTTAGGAATTCGATGAGGCCATATTATTACCAGAATTTGGGAAGGTGGCAATGCCGCGGTAACTTCCCGGGGAACTTTAGATGCCTATTATATGATACCACAGACAGGTTACAGTAGAGGGCCCGTGCCATGGCAAGCGGGACCATCCGGAGATGAAGGGAAGGTTTATGGAGGTGGCAGATGGTATGATTCTCAGGGAGAGGGTGAGTAAGGAAAGAGGAAGTAAACAAATACATAATTATTAATTATTAATTAATGGTCTAATGTGATAATAGATTAAGTTGTTTGCATGTAGGGAGTTAGATCTGCAACATATCAGTCTATCTTACTAAGAAATGGTGAGTTCCTATGTCAACAACATGAAAAGATTATCACAAGTTTACAAGATCTATATTCATTAATCAAAACTCATTAAGATCTAGATTCATTTAAGAATTAAATTCATACATGATAAGCCAAATTCAAACTCTTAGATGGTAGAAACTTGAATCCATTCATATTAAAACTAAGAAGATGTACATCCTTACCAATGATCTTGGTGTGAATCCCTCCTCCATTGTCATGAGCTTCCTTTCCTTCACCCTTGCTTTTTGAGAATTTGAGCACCTTCTCCTCCTTCAGAATCTCTTCAGCATGCCTTTGCTCTTCCTTTGGCGTGTTCTCTAATGCCTCCCATGCCTTTCTTACATAGCATTGGAAAATGAGCCTTCATGTTTCTCTTTTCAATGTGGGATTATCCTCTTTTCATCTTTTTTTATTATTTTAGCTCAAAAACCCACTTTTCCATAGTTTTTAGGCTTTTTGCACAACTTTTAACATACTTTAAGTACAATTAATGCACTTTAATGCATTCATCTTCACTATTGATTGGGTGTAGCTTAGTTTTAGACCTTTTATGAGTGGCTCAATCACTGAACTTGGTCTTCTTAGGTTCTTACTGTCTTCACCTAATCCTTCCATTTATGGGAGAAGTGATTAGATCAGAGAGGACTTGGTCTTTGAATGTACTCATGTTTTGTCTTCATGTTGCGGGCGCATGGTAAAAATGTGCTTATTCTATCACATGACTAGGGTGTTAATTTGATTGTTAACAACTTGATATATAAAATATTGTAAATATGCGGTGTATGATTTATAGCTGCTACGAATATAAAATAAGATAATAGTTAAATAATTAATAGCTAGGTTAACTAAAGATAGGTTATGAAAGGAGGTGTCTCCTCAACATCAAAATGCCCAAGCTATATTTAAGGCAGGGCCATTATTGTAATCTTTTATCTATTATCCTAATATATTATCTATTTTACTCCATATTTATGGCTTATCGTATATACCAGATCTTCTGGTGAAGTTATTTGTGTGAAGCAAACAATTATTTGCTTCATTTGGTATCAGAGCCTTTCGGCCCTCCCTGATTCCGGCTACTGGCCACTTCCCCAGAGTTTCTTTGGATCATGATTTTTTATCAACAAGAGGCCCTTGGCCACAACCACCATTCCCACACTCGCCATCACTCTGTGTAGCCCTCTCGCGGCTCTTCTTCCACCCACCACCTGCGTCTCCCTTCTCCACGCAGTCCCCCCCACTCCTTCCACACTCCCTGTGCTTCCCTCGCTTGCTCTTCCTCTTATCATGTAGGTGTCCCTCCTCACCCCACGCCATCCATATCCTCCTCGACGCCTGCTCTAGGCCTGCGCAGCTCCTTTCCACATATCCATTCCCCCCCTCATTCCTCCTTGTCGCCCCACCTCCCATCTGCAACATCCACTCCGCATCCTCCCCTTATCTTCACTCTGCACGCCAGCTTCCATTCCCCGCCTCCACTCTCCCGTGCATGCCCCTCCTTCCTTGCGTACATCCGCCGCTCCCCTTCAATCCGCCACTGGCCACCACTCCCACCATCGCCAACAGCTCTCCCTCCACCTGCAACGACCCCCTTCCCAAACATCTCCAACACTCCACACTCCACTCACCGCCCGGCACGCCACCGCCACCACCTACCACAACTCCAACGCACACCCAGCCTCCGCCCATGCCCTCGCCTCCATCCTCACAAACCCTGACAAAATTTTCACAAAAATAAAAAAATATTTAAACATTATAGATATTATTATAATTGTTTAAAGTTTTTTTTAATTTTGAAAGAAAAAAAAGTTATATATTAAAACTATATATATATACTTGTTTAGAAAAAATAATTAATAATTAATTAATTAGAATTATTATTATTTAAAAGAAATAAAATTATTATTGAAATAATAATATTATTATTAAAAATAGTAATTATTTTTGGACAAAAAAGAAGAAGAAAAAAAAGGTTATTTAACCTAAAAATAAAGAACAAAATCAAAGAAAAAACAACATCAAAGAAGACAATGGAAAGTCAAGTCCAAAGGAAGACTCGTTGGTCAAAAAAAGTCGAAGACCAAATCGAAAAGTCAAAGAAAACTCCCTCTATCATCGAATAAGTCGTAGACTATCTATCGCTGAAGAAATCAAAGAAAGACCTTCTATCACCGAAGAAGTCAAGGCCATGGAAGCTGGGTTGCGACTACAAATAGAGAAATTAGAAGCCAAGTTAAAGCACTATCGAAAAGACAATGAAGAATTACGAGACATTAATACACAATCAAAAGTAAGGATTGAACTACATAAGATACAAGAATGGTTCAATGAACAAACAATGTCCAACCAGGAAAATCACATAGAAAAATTATGTGCGCAAATCAAGGAATTAAAAGAGGAGAGTGATTTCAATCAGAGGTTGAAAAATCAAGATATAAAGAAAGAAATAAACGATTATGAAGTAGAAATAATACGCTTGAACAAAATTGTTAGCGACAAAGATGAAGAACTAACGCAGATACGACATAAATTAGAAAGTCAAGAATCAGAGGTCGGCCAATGTCGACAACAGATAAAAGTTCTTCAACAACAAAATGACGACTCTAAAAAGACACATAAATCAGAGATCGCGAAGAGTAATAAAGCATTATCTAACAATGCTGAAGAAATTTTTAGACTAAGAAATCATAACAAGATACTAGTCACAAAAATTAAAAAGTTGAAAAATAGCCGAAAGATAGAACAATCTATGGACGACATTGAAGGGAAAATTCTAGACAAGTAGGAAGAAAATAGTTGTATCGAAAGTCATAATGAAGATCTTAAGGAACAACTTAAGACATCTGAAGATGACAGAAAATCACAAGTTGAATTGATTAAGAAGTTTCAAAATGATAATAGGCAGTTAGAAAACAAGTTGGAAAAGATACAGAACAAAAACTTAAATCCTCAAGAGACGAAAATACAACTTCCAACTCAGATCAATGCTCTAAAGGCAACATTCGTAAACGAAAATGACATCGTGAAAGTTTCCTATCGACACCCCAACCATAAAAACCGATATTTGAAAAAGTGGGAAATGTCGAAAGATAATGGTACTAATGTGATCAAATCTCCTGACGACACATCAGTAGGGAATCCCATCAGTCCACAACAAATCAATTTGGGATGGATTGATCCGTCGACATATCAAAAGTTATGTTCAACTCTTAGCAATTTGTATCGACATGTTTCGTCATCTACGACACCACATAAAATGATTCAGAAACATTATAAGGCTTTGAGGACAAAGCCTTTTTAAGAGAGTGGCAATGCTACGAATATAAAATAAGATAATAGTTAAATAATTAATAGTTAGGTTAACTAAAGATAGGTTATGAAAGGAGGTGTCTCCTCAACATCAAAATGCCCAAGCTATATTTAAGGCAGGGCCATTATTGTAATCTTTTATCTATTATCTAATATATTATCTATTTTACTCCATATTTATGGCTTATCGTATATACCAGATTTTCTGGTGAAGTTATTTGTGTGAAGCAAATAATTATTTGCTTCAATAGCGTGGAGCTCAAGTCCAAGGCCCCACTAGTGAACATCCAACTCATAAAGGAAAATAATTTATATTGTGGACATGTGCCAGTCGGCCATGGGAAAAATGTAACAGCATATAAATATTTATAATAGAAATAAAATGTCTGAGAACTGGCAATGGAAGAAACTAAAATGAGGGGGTTGTGTTTATCCACTAGGGAGAGGCGAGGGGTGTGTGGGATCAAACCATTTGTTTCCAGGTGTCATCTTGAGAACCCCTTGTGCCATAAATGGTAACCAACTACCTAAGGGGAGTTCCATGCTGATATTTATTTTTGTTGTAAGAAGACAACTGAGAAATCAAATCATGAATTTAATGGAGCATGGGAAAAACCTAGAAATTTGTATGGTTGAGTATGGGCTCATTTTTTGGTACCTAGAAGTCAATTTTCCTCATGGGATTTCATTTCCTTTCACCCCCATTCCATTGTTTGGCAACTAGACACCAATTTTGAGTATGTTATGCATTCACAACAAGAGAAGTAGCAGAAATCACAACTTGAAAAAGAGCCCTATTTTAGAACGTTAAAAACGCCCAGAAATTCACGTGGGGTGTGAAATCGAGTGGGGGATCCATAGACCCATACCCTGGGGCTAATTTGAGAGTGTTGAAATCTCGAAAATCCATGGAAGAACCCAGATTTGGAATCCTGAAAATTGAATTTCGTAGCTGCAAATTAGTGTGGCTAGAAAGTAGAGAACCCAAGAGACATGATAAACCCAGTGAAGGAAAGAATCTCTGAAAGTATAGTAGCTTGGACCTTTCTATGCCCACCCTGAATAGAACTGGAGGGAAGGGGCGCCTGAGGGACTATGTAGCAAAGAAGGGGAACTTCCTTTTGTTCGGTGTGGTAGGTACTAGGTATTGTGGGTTCCAAGGCTGGATGAGACCAATTGAGATGTGTGTAGCTCTATGGTTGAGCTCATCGGCTTAGCAGTCACCTCATTTGTCTCTATGTACCCAGTTGTGCGTTGGCTTAGAATGAGAATGTGTTCCTATGGTTGTGAGTGAGCTTGTGTAGTTCCTCTCTAGTGGATACATAGCCTAGCTCGAGGGTGGCCTCTTAGCAGAGAGATAAAGTGTTGAACAG
Organism: Larix kaempferi; assembly: GCA_027924585.1. NCBI lineage: Eukaryota > Viridiplantae > Streptophyta > Pinopsida > Pinales > Pinaceae > Larix > Larix kaempferi. The sequence goes on from BSBM01000362.1 coordinate 16,754,810, forward strand.
AGTGCCTATGGATGGGTGGAACGTTGCTCTTCCATAACCAGTTGCTCGGACAAGTTCAATTAAAAATACGTGTTTATTGTTAATTTACTGTTGTGTTTGAATGTGCCTAATCATTATTATTATGCCTATGATGAATATGTTGGTATTTGTATGCTCTATGTGTGTAATCAATTTATTTTCTGTTGTGTATTTCATTATGCATTTGCACACACATTTAAATGCTTATGAATTTCGTAATATGGTCTTGGGGCGAAATTTAGAATCCCCTGCATAGTTCTTGTCCCCTTCATTGGTCAGATCAATGGGTGGGGACATGGAAGAGTGATATTAGAGCGAATGGTTGCAGCACTGGGTCTGTTTGGGCCAAAATTCACACTCACAGGAAGGAAATCAGATGCATAGGAAGTGATGATAACGTTTTGGTTAAAATCGTGGGTTTAAAATTACAGATGGTGTTTTCACGAATCCCATAAATTTAACCTATATGTTTCCAACAGGACTAGCAGATTGAATTGAGGAAGTTGGGGAAATTTTTATCCTACAGATTTATTAGTAGAGAGAAGAAATCACGACCAATGGGTATGGTTCACAATGCACCTTTGAATTTCACACTAGATAATGGCATGTGGGAGTCCATTGGGCAAATACCTCTTAGCCACGTGTTGTATTTTAATTGGCAATGGCTCCAATATTAGCCCTTCCAAAACTACTTTCTTAGTGAGCTGTTACGACTTCTGAAAATGGAAAATTGGGAAATTTGAGGTGGATCCCATCCGTGCCATGTGGGAAAGAGGGGTATGATGTGGACCAACCATGTTGGAAAATACATGTGGATGGACGATGTCCACAATTTGCAGGGAGCGCAAAGTATAAATCCACGCTGGTCGACGGTCGACGTACATCCGTAGGGGTACCATGAAGAGAAGTTGTGGGAAGTCGCGGAGAAATTTCTGCAGGCGCAGTGTGGAAGAGTCTGTGGAATTCCTCCCATAGGAGATCGTGATAGTACTGGGGAGAAAGGTCTACGGGCACAACGGTCCGCAGTTATCAGTCGTCAGTGCACGTCTGTGAGGTTGCCAAAATGTGCCTCAAGGAATAGATCGCGAAGAAAGGTTAGCGGGAACAACGGAGTATAGGTCCATAGAGTTTGTCGATCGACATTATTTGGACGTCGGTTGTTGGGTCGCGGTAGTCATACAGTGATCATCGGTCGGCGGTCGATGGTGGGCATCCACGAGATTTTCAAAATACGCCTTGAGGAATAGATCGCAATGAGAATTCCGCGAGTGCGGCGGAATATAGGTCACTGGGGGTTATTTTTCATCGTCCATTGGTGCGCATCCACGAGGGTTTCCAAAATGTGTCTTAGGGAATAAGCCGCGGGGAGAAGTCTACAATGGCGATCTAGGAAAAAAAATGGAGTCCGAAAATTGTTTTTCCCACAATAGCAGTAGTCTAGCCCAGAATTTGATAAGACCTACGACGTTTGGATGCCATTGGTGAAGGTCACAGAAACACCAGTGAGATGCCCGATCCCATCCTGCTCTGATTTGACAGAAATTTCAAATTATTGACTTTCAAAGATCAGTGTCTAGAGACCCGATGAGGGCTCAATCTAGGTCGAAATTGCTATGGTACAGTCATATACCAGGCACAAAGCTAAATCCAGAAGATTTGAGCCAAATTCAAAAGGTGTGAGGCCATGATGCAAAAGAAAGCCAAAATCCACTATTCCAGAGCACTTTTTGGGGATTTTGGAAAACTTGGAGGCAAAAGTGACCCTATATGTCGAAACTAGGAGAATTTTTGAACTTGACATTTTACCTACTCATTAACATGGACAACTTTCGTTAGACATTTTTTCCAAAAATGCTTAGTTTATGAGATAGTTAGTTTTGCTAAAAATTCTATGGGAAACAGTGCAAAAGATAAAAGTAGTCAAACCCATAATTTTGTAGAGGTTGATTGGAGCATCGGATCAGACATATTAAAGTTGATGAGTGATCCTTTTTATGTGTGCTAACAACGTCCGATAGAAAAAAAAAATTCTATTTCCTGCTAGATTTTCTTCTACAAGCAAATAAAGTTGGTCTCCGAAATTAGTTGCACCTATAAAAATAGTGCAAAATTGGGAAAAATTAGCATTTTGGGGAGGATGTAACTTTCATGTACTAGATTAGAATGAAGCATGAATATAGGCGTTGGAAATCGTATCCACAGGGGAACGATGGTGCACATTCATAATTTATATGAGGAATTTTTTTGTCTAAGAGATCATAATGGAAAAGTGCCTATAACCTTAATCTGACAGAAATTATCAATAATTGTACTTTCCAGAAATGCATAAATGGAACAAAAAAAAATGATGATGACTCAAGAACCTTGTGAATTATTCCATGAGACTAATTCTATTAAAGAATAACATTTTTATGTGTCATTGCATGTATTGCTAATGTGCCTAATAAATATCTCTATGATGCACAATGATTGCAGTTGACAATATTTGAACAGTTGTAGCAGAGGGAAGCAATGTTGATGTATATGTAACTTCGGAATGTATTTCACCTATGTATATTGTACTCCTATAGAGATGTTATTATTCCTCTATACGGAAGTGTCATAATTTGTATTGACAAGTGTCTCAAGTGTCGTAACTTGTTGTGATGGGTTATTAGACCACCGAGTGTGGGGTCGGCGCTGATTAGTATAACCATGGGTTATTAGACTGAGTTAGACAAGTCGGCCCTGCTAGGTTATTAGGCAGGTCAGGTCATGTATAAATAGAGTGCGGGAGGCACTCTATTTGATCATCTCATTATTCACTTCTACACTACTCGGAAAGTGGTGCACTAGTGGAGGAGGAGGTTCAGCTACTAAGAGGACTATCTCTGTGTACTTTGGTTGTATTATTGCTCTTTCTATCTCTGAGGAAGTTGTGGGGTTTTTCACCTTTATGGTTTTCCCTAGTGAAATTCTGTGTGTCTATTGTCTCATGTGATTGCTTGGTGTGATTGATATGCATTGTTATACTTGATATGATGTACATGTTATTCTCTCAGTAAAGATCCTAGAGTATGTTGAATTAATACTCAAAAAATAAAAAAGCAAGTAGAAGGGAAAAGTCTCCAAAAGAAAATGGTAACCATGAATGATGCCCAGGACCCCTATGAATATGAATAGGATGTCCTAGGATAAAATATGCAAGAGGAAAATGCTAAGACAGAATCCAATGGGAGGAGAGCACAGATCACTCCCATAAATTTGGTTGAAACAATGAGGAGTTTCAATGAGATGTTGATCAAGGCTCAAGAAGAGCAGAACCAGATTAATGCTTCCATCCTTCATATTATCATTGATATTCAATAGAGAGCTCATCTTGGATCTCATCTAAGCAATGTTGGTCAAGAAATAAGAAGTGCAGAAAGTCGCTCTAGAAATAGGACTCCAAGTCCAAGAAATGGCTATTTGAGCAGGGTACATAGGGTATCTTGGTCAAGATCTCCTTCTAGCAAGTCATGTGATTCTCAATATTCTGGAAGTAGCCCAAAGCATACTTCCTGCAGAATTGGAAGAAGAAGAAATTTCAAGAGTATTCCACAAGGAGAATTCAGGAAAGCGAGACCACCCGCATTTGATGGACAAAGTAAGACAGGTCAAGAAGTAGAGGCATGGATTCTTGGGATGAAGAAATATTTTCGAATTCATGATTACTCGAGAAATGAAAAGGCAAAAATTTCTATTTACAATATCAATGGCCGAGCTTAAATTTGGTGGGAGCATCTCATGCAAGTAAAAGGGATCAAAGAAAGAAAGATCAGTTGGGATTGATTTAAAAAGTATTTCAAGGAAAAATACCTTTCTGTCAGGTATTATGTTAACAAGAGAAATGAGTTCAATGAACTAAAATTTTGACATAAGTCTATGGAAGAACATGTCCATAAGTTTTTGGAATTGTTGAGGTATGTGGATTACATCAAAGATGAAAGGATTAAAATCTAGAGCTTCCTTGGAAGTCTTCCCCAAAATTACAGAGATAGGATTGGGTTTGTTAATCCACCAACTCTTGATGAAGCCATCAGAATGGCAGTGCATTGTTATGATCAAAGAAAAGGAAAATCAGAGGATCATCCATCATGGAAATGAAATCCAAAGGGGAGATTTGACCAAAGGAGAAGTGGATTCAAACCTCCATTTAGAAATCAGCCAAGAAATTTCCAACAAGGCCAACAAGCACAAATTGGAATCAAGCTAGTAGTTGTAGCAAAAAAAGGACTAATAAGACCACTTCAATGTTGGGGATGTGGAGAAAACCACATGCTTAAAGGTTTTCCACATTGAAGAGAGAGCCCTCGAGGCTTGCATAACTTAGAAGAAGCAGTTACAGTGGAAAAATGGCAAGGGAAACTCCCTGAATTTATGCAGTGTTGGATAACCATCAATGCAGACCATCAATCAACAGTAGTGGAAGTTGAAGGTAAGATTGTTAAGCAATCTATTTCTATTTTTATTGATCAAGGATCTACTCATAGTTATGTTACTCCAAAAGTGGTTAAAAGTTGTTCTCTTAGAAAAATGAAGCACAATAAGTCTTGGATAGTTCAATTAGCCACGGGAATAAAAAGAAAAGTGAGTGAGGTAGTGGTGGAGTGCCCCATAGAGTTGAATGGAGTCCTCAAAAAATTTAATTTGAATGTCCTACCATTAGGATTGTATGACGCTCTTATTGGTATGGATTAGCTAGAAAAGTGTAGATCCAAGATAGACTGCTACGAAAAGGTCCTTGAATGCATCGATGAAGAGGAAATACCGAGAGTGGTGAAAGGGATTCCCAAGAAAGTTTTAGTAGGGTAGATTTCAGCTGTGCGATTGGGAAAGTTCCACAAGAAAGGTTTCCATCTATATGCAGTCCATATATCATATTCATTAGAGGACAAAGGCCCAAAGATAGAGGATTGTCGGTTGTTGCAAGAGTTCAAATATGTGTTTCCAGATGAAGTGCTAGGACTACCACCAAAAAGAGACATTGATTTTACAATCAATATTGTTCCATGGGTAGCCCCAAATTTCCAAAGTTCCATATAGGATGAGCATGCTGGAATTGGTAGAGTTAAAAATGCAGATACAAGAATTAATGGACAAGAAATATATCAAACCAAGTGTGTCTCCTTGGGGAGCACCGGTGTTATTTGTCAAAAAGAAAGATGGGACTTTAAGGCTATGTATTGATTACAGACAGCTAAATAAAGTGATAGTCAGGAATAAGTACCCATTTCCTAGAATTGATGATTTGTTTGATCAAATGAAGGGAGCCAAAGTGTTTTCAAAGATTGAATTGAGATATAGTTATCATAAAGTGAGAATAAAAGAAGAATACATTCACAAGACAAATTTTTGGACAAGATATGGCCATTATGAGTTCACGGTGGTGCCATTTGGTCTTACCAATGCACCCACGACATTCATGTGTCTCATGAATAGTGTCTTCCGCAAGTATTTGGATAAGTTCGTGCTAGTGTTATTGGATGACATTATTGTTTACTCAAAGAGTGAATAAGAGCATGAGGAACACTTTAGAATGGTGTTGCAAGTTCTTAGAGAGCACAAATTGTATGCCAAGCTAAGCAAGTGTGAATTCTAGCAAAGAAGGGTATAGTATTTGGGTCATATTATTTCATAAGAAGGAATTGCGGTGGATCCAGAAAAGATTGAAGCCATAATGAATTGGTCTACTCCAAATAATGCTACAGATGTTATATGTTTAATGGGTTTTGCAGGATATTATAGAAGGTTCATTGAGGGATTATCCAACATCGCTCATCCAATTACATTGATGTAAAGGAAGAATGTAAACTTTGTATGGTCTGAAAAATGTGACGAAAGCTTTCAACAATTGAAGAAGTTACTTACTAGTGCCCCTATTTTGAAGATTGCAAATCCAAAGAAACATTTTGTGATATGCACGGATGGTTGCATTGAAGGATTAGGTGGAGTTCTTCTGCAAGAAGGCTTTGTGATTTGTTATGGGTCCAGAAAATTAAAAGAGCATGAAAGGAATTATGCAACTCATGATTTAGAGCTAGCATCCATAGTACATGCCCTCAAGATGTGGAGGCATTATTTGTTGGGAAGAAGATTTGAGCTTAGGACAGACCACATGAGCTTGAAGTATTTGTTTGATCAGCCAAACTTAATGTTGAAGAATGTAACTTCGGAAGATATTCTTATTTGTTTTATTGGTATTATTGGTATTGTAATTCCTTCGAGAATTATTCATATTGTATTTGATCATGTAAAAACCCTAAAAGAAATCATGTAAAATAGACAAGTCGGCTTAGTGGGTAAATTGCCCCAAACAATGGGCAGTCTGCCCCAAACAATGGAAAAAAATGCCCCAGTCAAGTCGACCCAGTTAGGGAAAGTGTAATGTACCCTCCTATCATACCAGCATGATAAAGAGGACGTGATGCTACAACTGGGCAATTAGCCCCATGAACTTTTGACTAAGCATTCACACAATATAAAAGACATATGGAATGCATAACTATAAGAAATATACAGCGGAAATAATATCAATTGCACATTTATCATACATTCAAGATATTCATCAAATAAATAATTGCAAGTTAACACAAGAGAATACTTATCTTATAACAAGGTAGTCCCAAGCAACTGGCTATGCAACTGCAACGTTCCACTCAACCATAGGGCAGTTGTGCTTATCAACCTCTTGATACAACTGCCACCCCCGAGCTGGGCATGATCTCTACAAGGAACCAGGGAACAGCAGATTCACACATAGCCAAGCATACACCAAGATGAGCCAAGTCAATCTGCAATTGGGTTTATCAGGCTGCTAGGACATGGAAAGGAAGAATTGTTAAGCTAGTGAGCTCAACCACAGAGCTATGGATACCCCTCCCAGATCTATTCAGCTTGGCACTCACAATGCCTACACACCCAACACAAGGAAGTATTCTCTTCCCTACCACATAGTACCTCAAGCCATACCTTCCTTTCTAGCGCTCTCAGGGTGTGCATAGAAAGGTAGCCAAAGCCCTCTTGATCTTCTTGGGAGGTTACTCCCTCCACTAGGTTTATCAAGCCAATTCTGTCCAATACCAGTCCAAGTTTCTTGCTCATAGGTTCAAATCAAAACCGGGATGCACATAACAGCAGAACTACACTGATTGGGAATGATAAAATGTTTTTACAGTGAGATGCCCAAAGATGGGGTTTTCATTAGCTTCAGAAAAATGTGGGAAACCCAAAAACGAAACTGGAAGATGGGGAACAACCCTGGGAAGCCAAATCCATTTTCAGAAAAAACGTCCATGGACATTCTGGGGCAAAAACGGCCTCCATAACAGTCCCAAATCGCGGCCCTTCTCTCCCAGTTGTTGTACAATGCAAAAACGAGCTCCCAGGCATGGAAAAATGCAGAAAAATGGATGAAAATGGGTAGGGAAAGACCCAGCTAGCTCAAACTGTGTGAGAGAGGAAAGACTGTGGGTTTAGAATCCCTTTGGGCACCATTTCGTGGGTGTTTTCTTTCCTAAGAAGCAAAAATATGAATTCCCAGGTTGATGGCTTGCCCATGCATGAAATTGGCTGCCATACCTCTTCATTCCCAAGGCATTAACTGCCTCAACCAATTCTTGGAAGAATTAAATGATTGGGTGCATAACCCAAAATGGGTAGTTGGTGGTTTATGGGTTTTCTCATTGACACATGGATTAACACCATTGGCTTAAGGGTTTGAATAATTTCCCTCCCTATTCCTTGTAGAATCATGCCCCCATCTCTTTGTTGCATTGCATAGCTAGTTGTGGGTATTTTCATTAAAAATTCGTATTTACATGATGTCTTATTTACATTGTGCCTATCTAGCACAAGAACCATAGGCATCTATTTCTTTAATTGCTGATACATAAAATGCTAAATCAATGGTGGGTCCTTGGCCTTGAGCTCCTCACTATGATCAAATTACAATATTTACATCATTTACGATTTAATACAAAGGGGGTCAAAATGGGGACATTACATTCCCCTCCCCTTACATTAGCACTATCCTCAGTGCTCATCAAAATTGAACAAAAATGGATATGCCACCCTCATGGCATCCTCCAGCTCCCATGTAGCCTCATTGGGACCGTAGTGCTTCCATTGCACCTTTACCTGTCCGATGGCTCGGTTCCGGAGCAATGTTACCTTCTTGTCTAGGATGCACAACGGATCGGTTTGGAATTCTCCCTCGGGTTCCACCTGGATCACATCCCAATTAATCACATGGTTAGGATCATGTACATATTTCTTAAGCAAAGAGACATGAAAAGCATTATGAGCTTTAGTGATAGCAGGCAATACAAGTCTATATGCAACTGGCCCTATTCTTTCAAGCACTTCAAATGGCCCACAATATCTAGGTGATAGCTTGGCACAACTCCCAAGCTTCAAGGAACTCTTTCCTGATCTCACTCTAAGATACACATGATCCCCAACATTGAATTCCCTATGCATTCTATGTTTATCTGCATAGCTTTTCTGTCTATCCTGGGCTACTTTTAAATTCTGTCGGATCTTGGCAACTTCTTGCTCCATTTCCTTAAGCAATTCTGGCCCAAGTACAATTCTGTTCACTGGATTGTCCCAAGTCACTGGTGTTCGACACCTTCTGCCGTACAAAGCCTCATAAGGACTCATTCCCAACGATGCTTGCTGCCCATTGTTATATGCAAATTCTACCAAGTGTAGATAATCTTCCCACTTGGATGGTTTGTCCATTACATACATGCGGAGCATGTCTTCAAGCACCTGATTTACTCTTTCTGTTTGCCCATCTGTTTGAGGATGGTACGCGGTACTAAAGCTCAGCTGTGTACCCAAATCTGCAAAGAGACCTTTCCAAAAATTGGAAGTGAACTTGGTATTCCTGTCAGAAATTATTTCCCTAGGACACCCATGTAATCGAAAAATTTCCTTCATGAAAATATTTGCAATGGCATCGGCTTTATGAGTGGATTTAACTGGTATGAAATGTGCTTCCTTTGTTAACTTGTCCACCACAACCATGATGGAATTATGTTGTCTCACAGTCATTGGCAATCCTGTAATAAAGTCCATGGATATTACTTCCCATTTCCATTCTGGAATTGGCACTGGAAGCAATAAACCTGCTGGATGTTGGTGTTCACTCTTCACCTGCTGACATTCAATGCACTTAGAAATGTGTATTCAGCGATATCCTTCTTCATGCCTGGCCAGAAATAATATTTTCTTGCTGTAGTAATTGTTTTCTGATATCCTGGGTGACCAGAGTATGGAGCTTTATGGATCTCATCCATAACCATTCTCCTTAAATCTGCCACATTTGGAATATAGACTCTATTCTTATAAGTAAGAAGTTCGCCTTCTTCCAAATGATAGCCCTCATACTTCTTTTCAAGGTTTTGCTGCTGCAATTTGCCCTTTATCTGCTCATACACTTCATCCTCAACCATATGGTTAACAATTTGCTGCTTCAAATATGGTTGGCAAGTACTAAGCGCTACCACATTCATTTCACGTACCTTCCTGCTGAGTGCATCAGCCACCTTGTTTTCTTTCCCTTTTATGTGTTTGATTTCAAAATCAACTTCACACAAAAATTCCAACCATCTAGCTTTCCTAGCATTTAAAGTTGGCTGATCAAACAAGTATTTCAGACCACAATGGTCTGTCCTTAACTCAAATTTTCTTCCCATTAAGTAATGCCTCCACATCTTTAAAGCATGTACTATGGCTGCAAGTTCTATATCATGAGTAGCATAGTTCTTCTCATGCTCCTTCAACTTTCTTGACTCATAGCATATCACGTGGTTGTCTTGCATAAGAACTCCTCCAAGTCCTTGATTGCATGCATCGGTACACACCACAAAGTCTTTTTCTGGGTCTGCAATTTTCAAAATTGGTGCACTTGTAAGAAGATTCTTCAACCGTTGAAAACTTTCCTCACATCTTGGTGACCATTCAAACTTTATCCCCTTCTTTTGCAAAGAAGTGATCGGGTTTGCAACCTTGGAGAATCCTTCGATAAACCTCTTGTAGTAACCAGCAAGGCCCATAAAAGATCTCACATCGGTCACATTCCTTGGAGTTGGCCAATTCATAATGGCTTCAATCTTCTCAGGGTCTACTGATATTCCTTCGTCCGAGATGATGTGACCCAAATAATGAATTCTATCTTTATAAAAGTCACATTTGCTCAACTTTGCATACAGCTTATGCTCCCTTAGTAATTGCATTGTCATTCTCAAATGTTCTTCATGCTCTTCTTCATTCTCAGAATAGATGAGAATGTCGTCTAGGAATACAAGAACAAACTTGTCCAAATATTTGCTAAAAACATTATTCATGAGACACATGAATGTAGCTGGTGCATTTGTGAGACCGAATGGTACCACTACAAACTCATAGTGTCCATACCTCGTTCTAAAGGCTGTCTTATGGATATCTTCTTCTTTGATTCTTACCTGATGGTAACTAGACCTCAAGTCAATCTTTGAAAATATTTTTGCTCCTCTCATTTGGTCAAAAAGGTCATCAATTCGGGGCAATGGGTATTTGTTCTTCACAGTGACGTTTTTCAACTGCATATAGTCGATACATAACCTGAGTGTTCTATCTTTCTTTTTCACAAATAGAACAAGTTCTCCCCACGGGGACACACTTGGCCTAATATGTTTATTTTCCAGCAACTCTTGTAATTGCATCTTCAATTCTAGCAATTCCGGTGTACTCATCCTGTCAGGTGTCTTAGACACTGGTGCCGCTCCTGGCACAAGCTCAATGGTAAAGTCAATGTCTCTCTTCGGAGGGAGTCCAGGAATCTCATTAGGAAAAACATCCCTGAATTCTTGCAATACATGCTAGTCCTCCAATTTAAGAGTTTCACTCTCTGCTGCCTCTAAAATGTGGGCTGCATACAATTGACATCCCTTCCTACAGAACTTCTTCAACTGCATTGCTGAAACCTGTTTAACAGAAGTCACCTTTGGAATGCCTTTTACAACCCTCGGGTTTCCTTCTTCGTCCATGCATTCAAATGTCTTATTGTAGCAGTCAAGTTTAACCCTGTGTGCTTCTAACCAATCCATTCCAATGAGAATATCATAGGAACCCAGTGGTAAAATATTCAGATTTGCGTAAGTGAATAGCCCATCCATTTCTAGTGGACATTTCTCTACTATTTCACTAACTTTTCTCTTGGTTCAAGTGGCTAGTTGAACTAATCATGATTTACTATGCTTTAATTTCTTGAAAGCACAAATCTCAACAATTCTAGGAGTGACATAACTGTGAGTAGATCCAGGATCAATCAAAATAGAAATAGATTGCTTAGCAATCTTACCTTCAACTTCAACCACGGTTGACTGATGATCTGCTTGGCGGTCGTCTACTGCTGCATAGATTCTAGGTATTGTCCTTGCCACTTGACCCACAGTTTCAGCTCTTTGGATGTTGTGAACTTGATTTGGATTCCCATTCCGATGTGGACAGTTCCTAAGCATGTGGTCTCCTCCACAACCCCAACATTGAAGTGGTTCTCTTGGTTCCTTTGGATCTCTTGGCTTGTCTCCCATCATCCTAGTTGGCTTAGTCACAACCTGTGATGGTTGCCTTTGCTGATTCCGGAATTGAGGAGGCTTGAAACCCTTCTTCCTTTGATCAAACTTTTCATTTTTCCTATCCTTCCATGCCTTATGGAATTCTGGTTTGCTTTTGTTTTGATCAAAGCAATACTTGGCCTTTCTTATGGCCTCCTCTAGAGTTCGAGGTTTATCGAACTCAATTCTATCTTTATATGACTGGGGCAGTCCACTTAGGAAACGCTGAATTTTCACCTTATCATCTCGAATATACCTGACATACATCAGCAGTTCCAAGAACTTGTTTGCATATTCTTCCATGGTCAATTGTCCCAATCTCAGCTCATGGAACTCTTTGATCTTATCATCATAGTACCTATCAGAGAGGTACTTCTGCTTGAAGTATTTCTTGAACTGCTTCCACAAAATCTTCCTTTCATTGATCTTCTTCACTTGCCTGGTGTGTTCCCACCATATAGATGCTCTTCCATTCAAGTTGAAGATGGCTACCCTTGCCTTCATATTCCCAGAGTAGTCTTGGACTTGGAAATATTTTCTCATCCCAAGAAGCCAAGCTTCAGCTTCTTGACCCGACTTTATCTCTCCATCAAATGTAGGAGGTTTTGCCTTCTTAAATTCCCCATGTGAATTGTTCTTGTAGTGCTTCTTCCTCTTACTCATGCGAGATGAAGAGCTTGAACCCTCAATGGATTCTTCAGAGTCAGTTGATTCATTAGAAGAGATCTCTGGAGTATATGTTCTGTCTGTAGAAACTCTTCTTGAGCTACTAGCCCTCTTACGGGAATTCCTTCTAGAGCTACTCCTACCCCTTTCTGGATTTGATGTCTGGTGCCCAGAGTTTATTTGCCTTTGGATGTCTGTCAAACTCTGCAGCATGGATTCATTCAACTGATTTTGTTCTTCTTGAGCTTTAATCATCCTTTCATTATCTTCTCTACAGCTTTGCAACTCCACCCTTAGGCTTCTCATGGTGGCTGCAATACCTGGAGGAGTCTCTTGATTTCTTCTCCCATTAGATTCTATTTCAGCATTTTCAACATGTATGTTCTCCCCCATGACATCTGTCTCAGGCTCATAGGGATCCTGTGCATCATCCATGATGTTCCCTTTCATGGCCCAACCAAGATCCAAAAATTTCCAACTGTACTATCTAGAGTGCTGCCTTGATGTAACTGTGATTCTGCAAAATGTGTTCATCTACACAATTGTTAGTTGCATTATATTCCCAGAATTCATAACTTACTTTCATGCAAGTGGGAAAAGGTTATATTGACAATTTGTCAAATCATAGGATTTTCTCACAAGCAATGACATATGAGGGGGGGGGGGGGAACAAAGGGGGTCAATGGGGCTTGCCCCCTTGTGGAAGACACTGGGAAATTCTTTCCGCGGTTTTGAGGCAGTTCACGGAAGCCTTCCACAAATTTCGGAATGATTTCCCGAACTCTTCCGCGTTGCGGAATGATTCGCGGAATCCTTCCGCAAATTTTGGGGAACTTTTCCGCGTTGCGGAACGGTTCGCAGAACTCTTCCGCAATTGTGGGAAGATTCACCGAACTCTTTCGCAGTTACGGGAAGATTCGTCGAACTCTTCTGCAGTTGCGGGAAGATTCGCCGAATTCTTCCGCAATTGCGGGAAGATTCGCGGAACTCTTCCGCAGTTGCGGGAAGATTCGCCGAATTCTTCTGCAATTGCGGGAAGATTCACGGAACTCTTTCGCAGTTGCGGAAGACATTCCGGAATCCTTTCCGTAGTTGCGGAAGACTTTCCGGAATTCTTTCCTCAGTTGCGGGGCGGTTTGCAGAACTCTTCCGCAATTTTGGGGCAACTTCCCGAACTCTTCCGCGTTGCGGAACGGTTCGCGGAACTCTTCCGGAAATTTCGGAAGAGAATCCCTTCCGCAATTTCGGAAGAGAATTCCTTCCGCAAATTTCGGAAGAGAATTCCTTCCGCAATTTCGGAAGAGAATTCCTTCCGCAATTTCGGAAGAGAATTCCTTCTGCAGTTTTGGGGCGGTTCGCGGAACTCTTCCGCAAATTTCGGAACGATTTCCCGAACTCTTTCCGAAACAGACTTAAACAAAAATTTTCAAAAACACTTGAAACAATTTTTGAGTTCCTTCTTTTCTTCTTCCTGTGATGACTGCTGCCCAGCAGAAGGTAACCTTACCTCTGCAACTATCCAACTGAGCCATCTAGTCTCAATGCTAGTACCTGTGGTGATTAGGAAGGGATCTTCCCTTGTAACTGTAATTGGATTTGGCCCATAGAGGTCCAATGCTGCAACCAGCAGCTCTGATACCAAAATGTAATGTCCCCTCCTATCATACCAGCATGATAGCGAGGACGTGATGCTACAACTGGGCAATTAGCCCCATGAAATTTTGACTAAGCATTCACACAATATAAAAGACATATGGAATGTATAACTATAAGAAATATACAGCGGAAATAATATCAATTGCACATTCATCATACATTCAATATATTCATCAAATAAATAATTGCAAGTTAACACAGGAGAATACTTATCTTATAACAAGGTAGTCCCAAGCAACTGGCTATGCAACTGCAACGTTCCACCCAACCATAGGCCAGGTGTGCTTATCAACCTCTTGATACAACTGCCACCCCCGAGCTGGGCATGATCTCTACAAGGAACCAGGGAACAACAAACTCACACATAGCCAAGCATACACCAAGATGAGCCAAGTCAATCTGCAATTGGGTTTATCAGGCTGCTAGGACATGGAAAAGAAGAATTGCTAAGCTAGTGAGCTCAACCATAGAGCTATGGATACCCCTCCCAGATCTATTCAGCTTGGCACTCACAATGCCTACACACCCAACACAAGGAAGTATTCTCTTCACTACCACACAGTACCTCAAGCCATACCTTCCTTTCTAGCACTCTCAGGGTGTGCATAGAAAAGTAGCCAAAGCCCTCTTGATCTTCTTGGGAGGTTACTCCCTCCACTAGGTTTATCAAGCCAATTCTGTCCACTACCATTCCAAGTTTCTTGCTCATAGGTTCAAATCAAAACCGGGATGCACATAACAGCAGAACTACACTTATTGGGCATGATAAAACGTTTTTACAGTGAGATGCCCAAAGATGGGGTTTTCATTAGCTTCAGAAAAATGCGGGAAAACCAAAAACGAAACTGGAAGATGGGGAACAACCCTGGGAAGCCAAATCCATTTTCAGAAAAACGTCCATGGACATTATAGGGCAAAAACGGCCTCCATAACAGTCCCAAATCGCGACCCTTCTCTCCCAGCTGCTGTATAATGCAAAAACAAGCTCCCAGGCATGGAAAAATGCAGAAAAATGGATGAAAACGGGTAGGTAAAGACCCAGCTAGCTCAAACTGCGTGAGAGAGGAAAGACTGTGGGTTTAGAATCCCTTTGGGCACCATTTCGTGGGTGTTTTCTTGCCTAAGAAGCAAAAATACGAATTCCCGGGTTGATGGCTTGCCCATGCACGAAATTGGCTGCCATACCTCTTCATTCCCAAGGCATTAACTGCCTCAACCAATTCTTGGAAGAATTAAATGATTGGGTGCATAACCCAAAATGGGTAGTTGGTGGTTTATGGGTTTTCTCATTGACACATGGATTAACACCATTGGCTCAAGGGTTTGAATAATTTCCCTCCCTATTCCTTGTAGAATCATGCCCCCATCTCTTTGTTGCATTGCATAGCTAGTTGTGGGTATTTTCATTAAAAATTCGTATTTACATGATGTCTTATTTACATTGTGCCTATCTAGCACAAGAACCATAGGCATCTATTTCTTTAATTGCCGATACATAATACGCTAAATCAATGGTGGGGCCTTGGCCTTGAGCTCCTCACCATGATCAAATTACAATATTTACATCATTTACGATTTAATACAAAGGGGGTCAAAATGGGGACATTACAGAAAGTCAAGTCAGCCCAGTTAGGTAAAAATTTCAGTTTGTGACTAGTATAAATACAGTGGTGCCTAGCTCATTTGGTGCATCAAGCACTCAAGCAAGTTCGCATGAGTAGAGGCAGAAGGACAAGTTCGCTTGGAGAAAGAGTAGCTTCATTAAAGACATCTTTTCTTGGGGTTTCTATATTTCTTTGTTCTCAGGTTATTGTATGAGATTGACATTGTACTTTCTGATGAATCTATACCGAAGAATTTTTGTTGGGATTTCTGCCCCAAGAGGGTTTCCCAGGATAAATTGTTGTGTGCTATTGTTTATGTTGAGCTTGTCTATCTTTCGATGATCCTATTGGATATGTTTATTTTTATATAATGCAAATTTATTGAAGATATAACACAACCATATTTATAGTATTACAATTCTTACATGGTTTTAGAGCTAGCCTGAAAGAAGACCTTGTGCAGCAGAAAATGTTAGAAGTGAAAACTAGGGTTTCTTGTTCCGGGCACTTCCCTCCATAGATCATCCTGAAAAGGAGGTCAATCTAATTCACCATAGGAGGGTGCATCTTCCTGTGGAGGCAGATTCTAGATCCGAGGATTTTTAAATTTTGATCTAATTCTACAGAAACTGCAACAACTGCAGAAATAATGGGTTTCCAATTTTTGGCAGTTCTATCCACAGATTTGTAAGAAAATGACCTTTGCTTAAATCGCCTTAGGGAGGCGCAACTCTCTCTCTACACAGTTTTTCAATATTCCAAAGTTGAAAAATTAGGGTTTCTCTTACAAACCCCACGTCATCCCGAATTCAGATCTCAGAAGACATTGAAGAAAGCACTTTGTTGGAGCATCTCAATTGGTAAGTCCTACTATCTTTATTTCCATTTTAGGTTCTCATTTTATCAATATGACAAACAATACCAAGCTTGAGGATAAGCTTGAAGGAGAAGATAACTTATGTGCCTGGAAGTATAGAGTGATGCTCATTCTAGAAGAGAATGAGTTGGACAACTATGTCAAAGAAGAAATTGTGGAGCCAGAGGGAGATGAAGACAAAGCTAAGCACAAGAAGAACTTGGTTAAGGCCAGTAGGATCATAGATGACTCCATCAAGGATCACTTGATCCCCCATATCTCTTCCTTGAAGACTCTTAAAGAGATGTTCGATGCATTGAAGAGATTATTCAAAGGGAAGAACATTAATAGGAAGATGAACTTGAGAACTCAATTCAAGGGTGTAAAGATGCAAAGTTAAAAAAGTATTCAATCTTATTTCACAAGGGTCTCCCAAATCAAAGAACAAATGGAAGCTATTGGAGATCATGTTGAAAGTGCAGAATTGGTGATGACTACATTGAATGGTCTCCCAAGATCATGGGAAGCATTCATTCAAGGAATATGTTTTAGAAGGAAGCTCATCAATTTCAGTAGTCTTTGGGAAACTTGTGCTCAGGAAGAAACTAGAAGCCATAGAAGAAAAGATGGGAGAAGATGGTAACCAAGCCTTGGCATATCATGAAAAGAGGAGCAAATAAGATCACTCTCCTAAGTCTAAAAGATTCCACAAGAATCAAAGACCTCCTAGAGACTACTCAAACTTCAAATGTTACAATTGCGATGAAATGGGACACATTCCAAGAAATTGCCCCAAGAAGAAAGGCAACAACAAGAAAGGAAATAAGAAGAGGCATCGTGATCATGCTGCAGAAAATGAAGAACCAGTTAAGAAGAATGCAAGGGAAAATTCCTCAAGTGATGAAGAATATGTCTTCAAATTTGATGATACAATAGTAATTGGAGAGCAAGAGGGAGCATTGTACAAATTAAAAGTCTAACCAGATCAAGCATTGGTTCATGACACTATGGAACCAAGTGAACTATGGCACAAAAGGCTTGCACATATACACTACAAGGCTTTACCAATAGGTCAACCCGAGATCCAAACAAAACATGAAGGCATATGCAAAGGATGTGCACGAGGCAAGAACGTGAGGAGTTCGTTTTCAAGAAGTAATAACAAAGCAAAGGATATATTGAATCCAGTACATGAGAACCAAGGATGAAGACTTTAGAAAGTTCCATACTAGACAAAGAAGAAGATCAAGTTATTCATAATCAAATGATGGAGCGGAGTACGCTTCCAAAAACTCCATTAAATTCTGCAAGGAGGCAGAAACCAAGAGGGAGCCTACAAAACACACGAAAGATAAGCATTTACTATCATTTGAATTTCTAATTATTTTCAAGGATATTACTCATAATAGTTACATGTAGATCTGTGACGCATCTTTTTTTATGCATTTATATATGACTAAGATTGACTAGCAGTGGGATCATGTAGTGCATGTTATGGGTAAGTGGCCTATAGTGTTGCACAACATCCCATGAGCCCTTGATGGAGCTAGTCTAGGATGAAACCTCTTTGCTAACATGTTCAGAGAAGTGCACAATGTTAATAATATGTTCTGGTAGGGATGGAAGGCATCTAGATAGTTACCGTGTGTATGTGAGATATGGTGTAAGACTCACAAAACTCATGTAAAATTATAATAAGACAAAGAACCAACATGCAAATGAAATAATATACCAATAGTGGATCTGATAACCTATAAATTCATATAAAACCCAGTAACAAATAAAGAACAACATGCTTAGAATATCTGACAAAAGAAAGTGGATCTAATCAATAATAACATAAAATATATTATGAAAATTAAGGAGACGTACCTGATTAGATGACCTAGTAGCTACCATTACCTTGACAGCTCCAATGCCCGCAACTGAAGTTGGGGGGATGACTCTCCACCCAACCAACCCCCATCCAATGGTTGAGTCCCCTGAGCTCCCAACAATTAACCCTATGCCATAGCTTGCTTGCTTTCCTTTTTCTTGGATTCTCCAGAGATCTCCTTCCAAAATTCCAAAAGACTAAAAAGATCCCCCTCTCTTCTTCTTCTCCTCCTTTTATCTCCCCCTTCCCCCATTTTTCTTAATTTATTTTAATGCAATTTGTTTTCCATCATTTTTCTTTCATATTCCCTATTATATTATTTACCCATTTTATTTATTATTTTACGTTTCATTATATATATTCCCTTTTTATTATTTTACCCCTTTTATTTCATTATTTTACATGAGGGTTGTTACATACTTCCCCCCTTCAGGAAACTTCGTCCTGAAGTTATAATCTTCAAGCAATAAATACAATACTTATTCAATCAATCAATCAAGTAAATACTAGAGTATATAGGTAGCTAGTACTATTGTGAAGTTAAAATATTTATATGTGTGGCCACCACATAGAAGTTTCCAAACCACACTAATACAATTAAACGCCCTAAGTTACGACATGCTCTTAAGTAATTCCCTATGAGTCTAGTATGCAACCACAACAACAATTATGCATCATACACACAGAAGCATTATGTTAACAATCAAATTAACACCCTAGTCATGTGATAGAAGAAGCACATTTTTACCATGTGCCCGCAACATGAAGACAGAAACATAAGTACATTCAGAGACAAGTTCTCTCTGATCTAATCACTTCTCCCATAAATGGAAGGATTAGGTGAAGACAGTAAGAACCTAAGAAGACCAAGTTCAGTGATTGAGCCACTCATAAAAGGTCTAAAACTAAGCTACATCAATCAATAAGTGAAGATGAATGCATTAAAGTCCATTAATTGTACTTAAAGTATGTTAAAGTTGTGCAAAAAGCCTAAAAACTATGGAAAAGTGGGTTTTTGAGCTAAAATAATAAAAAAAGATGAAAAGGGATAATCCCACATTGAAAAGAGAAACATGAAGGTTCATTTCCTAATTCTATATAAGAAAGACATGGGAGGCATTAGAGAACACACCAAAGGAAGAGCAAAGGCATGCTAAAGAGATTCTGAAGGAGGAGAAGGAGCTCAAATTCTTCAAAAGCAAGGGTGAAGGAAAGGAAGCTCATGACAATGGAGGAGGGATTCACACCAAGATCATTGATAAGGATGTACTTCTTCTTATTTTTAATATGAATGGATTCAAGTTTCTACCATTTAAGAGTTTGAATTTGGCTTATTATGCATGAATTTAATGCTTAAATGAATCTAGATCTTAATGAGTTTTGATTAATGAATATAGATCTTCGTAAACTTGTGATAATCTTTTCATGTTGATGACATAGGAAATCACCATTTCTTATTAAGATAGATTGATATGTTGCAGATCTAACTCCCTACATGCAAACAACTTAATCTATTATCAGATTGGCGACCATATGGCTTGAAATCTCGAAATTTTCTCATATTTCATGATTTTTCTTCATTTTTGGTGCTCTCCATCCTCTAGATCTACTCACTTGGAGCTTAAATATCAGTTCAAGATCCATAGATCCAGCAAGATGGCCTCCAAACTGGCCTCCTCCCACCTTTCTTGCAGCAAATGCTCCAAAATCCCATTCTAGATCTCATTTTTCTGCATTCTAGATCTCATTTTTTTTTGTGCATTCTAGAACTCGTTTTTGGGGATTTTTGCAGCCTTTAATGCTTGGCTTTGCTTCCTTTGGAGTGGTTTTGTTGTATGCTTTGGTTTAGGAGCTGACTAACTTGAATTTCCATCCTCCTTTGATCAGATCAGATCCCTCCTTTGCTCATATATTTGCTGAAAATTTCAATTCTATTTTGCTTCATAAATGTGCACATGCTGAAATGTATGATGAGATATCTTGAAGTTTGAACCTGTTGGAAGGCTTGATATGTATGTTTGGAGACCTGTTTAGAAGATTATTTTGATGCTAATTATGATCAGCCTCTCACTCATGTTAAATCCCTCCTTTCCTCATGTTTCTTGGCTTTAAAGATTTACATCTTATGTTTCCAATTTGCAGCTCATCCAACTAGTTTGTAAGAGACTTGTTTTAGATCTATTTTGAAGGCTTAGAAAGTGCATTTGCAGACCTGTTTTGGAAGCTCCTTTTGCTGCTCATGATCATTCTATCATTCATTTGATAAGTGTTAATATGATTTGCATTGTTTGGGCCTAGATCTTTACCTTTGGACTCATCTTCCAATAACTTTCAAATCTACCCCAAATCTAAATTTCTTTGTCAAATTGTGATGGATCTATTACATCTTTGCATGTGTTCTTTAGCTTAAGATATTTTTGCTGATCATACTTAGTTTATTACTCCTTTTTGAGAACCTTTGAAAAGTTTTTGCATCATTTGGATCAAAGATATATCCCATTGGAATGACCTTCCAAAATTTTTAAGAATTGCTCCAAATTTGCTTTCTCTTTTCAATTTTTTCTTCAAGTTATGATAGATCTTATAGCTTGAGAGCATCTTAGCTCATAGATCCCTGATTTGACATATCCATGACTGATATTTAACTTCATTTGAATCTCCTTTACATCTTTTCAAAGTTTACACACCTTCCAAACACATTAATTCAAGCTTCTAATCTTACACTAGTTGGTTGAGACCTCTTTAACTTTTGGATCTGTTTGGAGACCTGTTTTGGATGACATTTAAACACTTGTTTAGAGAATTATATGCATCTTGATATCAGCCTTATATTCCTCTTGAAAAGTTAGGAAATTTTCATAACATTTGGATCAAGACATTTACACTTGGAATTCACTTCCAAACACCTTTAAATCTGCTCCAAATTGTAATTAATTTTCAATCTTTTTCAATTGGTAGTAGATCTATTTTGCTTACAACCTTATGAGATGATATATCCCTGTTTTAACATGATTAAGGACCGATCTTAACCTACATTTATGTCTCTTTACATGGCTGCAAGTCTCCTAAAGCACACTTAAGAAATTGCTCACCAAAACACTTTAAGCACATTCAATTTTTCAAACCTTTAGAATATGCTGATTGGAAACATTAATCAAACATAAACCACACACATTTGGAAACATCATACACACTTGAAAGATCCTTTCACACACATTTGCATTTGAAGAACACCTTGAACATCACATGATTGAGATAATTTGAAAGTAATTTCTTCCCAAAAAACAGAGTTAAACTTTAATTAGTTGCATTTTGTTTTGGATTTAGAATATTTTCATGATTTCCATGCACAATTAGAGAGAGTTGCACCTTTAGAGTTCCGTTTTCTTGAGATATATTGTGTATGAGGCACCGTATCCTCTTCACTCGCATCTTATGATGACCTTGTGAATGAGAAAGTGTGTCTCGCTTGTAATAGTTTAGGAGTTCACTTTTCAAAGCATCTTATATCGAGCCACCGTATTCTCTTCACTCGCATCTTATGATGATCTTATGAATGAGAAAGTGGATCTCACTTGTAATAGAGTAGATTTAATTTTTGCATACAATTTTCTGAGCCACCATATCCTCTTCACTTGGGCCTTATGGCGATCTTGTGAACGAGAAAGTGGATCTCACGTGTAACAGTTTAGGATTTAATTCAAAAGCATTCCAAAGGGCTCTGCGTATCCTCTTCACTTGGGCCTTATGGAAATCTTGTGAATGAAAACAGGGATCCCCCGTGTAATAGAATTAGATTCATGTTTACTTGAGATATTTGTTTGGGTTACATTGGTCTTTACACATCAATTATTATCCATATTTCGGAAAAACTGTGCATAAATATACAGAATCTACTAGAAATTTTGCATGATTGAAAGAAACTCATGAACCTCTCACTCTTCTTTAATTTAGAACATTCATCGAATTGAAAGGTAGAGTAGTGAGCATTTTGCATTGTTTGGTTCATTTTTCTGTTCTTGAGTCAAAACACCACCAGTTTCATTTCCACTCCTGAAACTAAGCAAACTACACTTAAAATTGGTGCTTAATCTAAAATTGACAAACTTTTGATTTTCATATCACCAACAAGATTAGGTTAGTGCCCTGGATTAGGTTTGGAGAGTTAACACTCTTGGGCTGCAAAACTTTGAAACTAGCATTGATTAAAGAGAGTAAATCCATTAGTTTCAAAAAACGCTTGTCGGGAAAGCGCTTCTGAAACATGCGTCAAGCACAAGGTCAATCTGGATAAGTAAGGGTGGTTCCCCCTTATTTCTTATTTAGTGGGACATGAGCTTATCGAAGGAATTCTATGTTCATTGACAAGTCCTCGGGGTGACATCACTATTTCTAGAGTTTCTAGTAATGAGAGTTGTCCTCGGCTTACAACTGTCCGCCCGACCATCGATTGTGAAGTGGTAACTTTAGTGGCTATTCTTAGGATATCACATAGGTTGTTGTGAGTGGGACACACTTGAAATACCTGAGACAGACTTTGGAATTTTTACTCCTTGGGAGGGTGAGTGATCAGGAACCAACACTTGTACCCCTGGTGATTAAAGTTTATTATAACTTTTTCTCACACCTTTGCTCCTAGCAATTGTATGAGGACATGAAATCCCTCAACAACTACTAGTTTCAGAAGGCCCTACAATCCAGCTTTTCACTGAGCTTCAGTTCTTTGGAAAAGTAAGTTTGCTTGCTTGAAATCTCTAGGGAATTTTTACTTTGTGGATAGTTTTTATTTTGTTGAGTCTAGAAAGCCATAGGATTGTTTGATTCTGTTTGCAAAAATATTTTCAAATACATCCTTTTATCAAAAATTTTCAAAGTGGATACTCTTCCGACCTGCCAGTCACGGCAGCAACGAGGTGAGTCACCAAAAATTGAAGGCCCCGCTACATTGCGGAGATGACTACAAAATACAAGACACTTTGACTTTGAAACCAACACACTTCTAACTTCAATAATAAACAATAGAGCAAAGACACATCAAACAAATACTACAACATCACCTAGCCATGAAAACATAGAAATTGTTGATCCTCTTGCTCCAATTTCAATTGAAACATTAGAAGACAACACTGCAAATCGTGTAAATCAACCTCTGACAAATATTTCAGAACCAGTGGTACTCCACATCAGTGAACTTTTGAACACCATCAATCCTCTTGTGGTACACTTAGCACACATGCTAAATTCAACATCTAATCCCATGGCTTCATTAGGAGCACAAGGGACCACATCAACACCATCTCAAACAAGTGTTGGAGGTAGCAATACTCCCAACATCCCTATGGATTCATCAAGAGCACAAGGGACCACATCATCGCAACCTCAAACGATTGCTGGAGGTAGTAATACTTCCAACTTGTCCTCTACCACAACTCCACCAGTTATTTTACCTGCTTCTACCATAAGTTCAACTAGCACTTCAGTGCCTGTTTGTACAATTTCGGGTCCCAGTCCCGGAAGTACATCCACTTTTCCTGCAGGAATCCATACTGGAGGGTCGGCCTTACCAAACTTGGGTTTACCATATGGTTTGGCTACTCAAGGTCAAAAAAATTCAGGAGTAATCCAAAATCCTATTGGCATACCAAAC
Source organism: Larix kaempferi (assembly GCA_027924585.1). Classification (NCBI taxonomy): domain Eukaryota; kingdom Viridiplantae; phylum Streptophyta; class Pinopsida; order Pinales; family Pinaceae; genus Larix; species Larix kaempferi. Next base: position 16,778,757 of record BSBM01000362.1, read on the forward strand.
TTTTTTCCAAATCCTAACCCTGGGGGGAATCCTTCACCTTGGAATCTCAACATCCCTAGTGGACTTAACGGACCATGGAACACTAATGCTAATTGGGGTAATACTCCACAAGTTAGTGGAAGTGCCTCGGGAAACCTTTATCCAAAATTTCCTAGCACAAATCCTGGGGGAAATCCCATACCCCCAACAGGTAGCACACCAGGAGGAAACCCATCCACCAACTTCATTTCACCATGGAGTGGGCAGGTTCCAGGAAGTACCCAATCTTCTTGGGCACTGTTGATGCCTCGGTTGTGTAGGTTAGATGCAAATGTGCTGGAATGTTTCCAAGGCTCCCAACAGAGGAAGAAAACCCAAGCTGAAAGGCTTCGAAAGACCCTGCGCAAGGGAAATTCTATCCCCATCCTGTTTGGTATGGTGATCCCCCACAAATATTCGGCCTCCGCTGGCACTCTGAGAGTTGGTGATTCGACCAATTAGGTCAGTTTTCCAATCAAGGAAAACAAGGGTGTGAATATGGTAAAGCTAAGCTAAGCTAACCTATTTCAGAAAAGGAAAACTAATCTGAGTTAGTCCTATTGTAAAAAGAATGCTTGATATTTGTGCAGATCAACCTTGAGGTACGATAAACAAGTAAATTACCACCTTCAACAGAAATGTCTTTGATGAGTTACTTATTAACTTAAACTACAATCCATTAATGAAATTAAAAGACAATAATTCAAGTACTTAAGCCTGTTCAAGAATCAATCTGTAATAATTCTATCAATTGAAAAATTAACCATGATTATTATGTGCAATGAATCATTTGTAGAAATCGATAAAGAAAGTATTAATATTGAATAAACTCAATGAAATACCTCTCAGCATCAATCAGTCATACAGGGAAACCAATATAACAGATCCATACATTACATATATATGCAAAATGACATCATTCATTATAGATGACAATCCGAAAGTACACTACCAGTAATTCTCAAATAAACTTGAAGAATAACAAGAGATAGATCAAAAGATGACTTTACTGTATTAAAAGAGTCTTGTACAGAACTTACAAAAGCTCTGATGAACAGAGCATCCCAAGCCTTTCTCCTGCTGATGTGTAACTCCAAAATTACCAACCCCTCACTAAGAGAAGCCCCACTCCTTAAATAGGAAATTACAAAAGAGTGCAGATGGAAATTCCCCATAGGTAGGGATTACAAAAATTCAAATTAGACTATGAATCCATAAAATCCTGCCATTTCTTGGCTGACATGATTTTCATCACCCTTCAAACAAAATGATTTCTTGGGATCTGTCCTCTAATTAAAAGAGATCTTCACGACATAGCAAAAACTCAATACTTAATTGATGACTATCAAAAACAAACGGTTTGGCTTCTAGAGGATCTTTTGCGGGAACTTCTGGATTATGAGCGACATCCTCAAAAACAGAGAAATCCATCAAGGGATCCACCTTAGAAGGAGTTGGTGGAATATCAGGTTCTTCGTTGATTATAAAATATCGTACAATAGTATCATCTTGGTCGGTTGGCTCTTCAGGAGTTTTCTTTTCCTTCTTGTCAAGGAGTTGCATGCAGACAGACATGGCTTCATAATCTTCTTCTTCACCATCACTGCTTATATCAGGAATACTTGCATCCAAAGGTGGTGACATAGGTTCTTGATATAGCAATGGCTGAAGTTCCTCATCTTCAAAAAATGCATCAGGGGATTCATTTCCTGTTTACATATTGCTCATACCAAATGCGTCAAGAAGAAACTTACAACATCAACATGCAAATTTTCCTCTTAAAGAATATAGAGGACGAACTAAAGGTTTCATGTTTGTTACTAATTTAAGGCCAACTGATAGGATGGTAATGATTGAGCAGAACTAATCGTAATGATCAAATTATTACGATTAGGACACTGCAATCATCTGGACCGTAACGAAATGAGCTATAACGTGTGTTAACCGGAACTGGATCCATGCGAAAGTACAAATCCAATCGAGACTCGCATGACTTAAATTGCATTTGAAAGCTCATCATTACAAGTCTGTTCACATCAACAATCATGAATTAGGATTTGAGACGAAAAAGGGAGTTATGGCGAGAGAGCTGGTTGCGAAATGACGAATACAAAAGTTTCAGTACACAAACTGGCAGCCTGATTTCACCTATCAAACCGGATCCAGATCGCTGATTTAACAAAATGAACAAAGCGACTCCTGAGAGACTGAAAAGGTATAATTTACTGAGCCTTGCGGAGTCCAATCAAATAACAAAAGAAGGTCATTACTGAATCCAAAATAACCAAACTACGGAAGGCAGAATGCAGCAATGGAAACAACCCAACCTAAAATAACTGAAAAACCAGTAATAATGACCCTTAGCAACCAAATTCGCAGTAAAAACAGGGGCAACATAGTAATTTTCAGTAATAAAAATGATAAAAGATAAATAGAAAAACCTTTATTTATTGAATTCACTAGATCAAATCTTGACCGTGCGATTTAGAATGAACGGACGACTCAGATTGCCCGATTTGGGATTCGAGATCCGGTGATGGGTGCTTTATTTACAAGGTTTATTTGGGTTCCTGAAAGTCACAACCCAAAAAGTCGGGTTTCAGGAACGCAAACCACAAAAAATAACGACAATAATGATTCCCGAAAGCCGCAACCCGAAATGTCGGGTTCGGGTTTTGGGATGGTAATCCGTGAAAACGCAAAATACATTCCTGAAAGCCGCAACCCAAAAGTCGGGTTTCGGGAACAACAATACGTCTAAAACTCAAAATGAATTCCTGAAAGCCGAAAGCCGCAATGGCGGGTTTCGGGTGCCATATCTCAAAATTATTGAAAGGAAAACCCGCAACCCATAGTTGTTGGGTTTCAGGTTTCGGGTTGACAACAAACAAAAAGCATAAAAATGAAATCCCGCAACCCGCACCTTTCGGGTTTCGGGTGCACAAACCGTCGGGTTTCGGGATGGTGAAAACAGAAGGAAAAATACTCAAAATTAAAGGCTTCCTCCATACCAAAACACTTAGAAAATTTATTAGAAAAAGGTGACAATCAGGCCAAACAAAGGTAAGGTAAAGGATGATAGGGATAGTACTGAAGAATCTGGTGTTTAAAGAAACACTTACCCAAATACCTTTGTATTTATTAAAAATTTGGGGCTCCCGTGCTTTAGCTAAAGCATGGGATCTGTTGTGCCTACAACAGGCACCACCCCCGCAAGGGGGAAATCAACCTTGGAACGCTTATCCAAACCAAGGAAACACTCAAGGGAGTGGTAATGTTCCACCAAGTAACCAATATCAATGGAACATACCCCCGCAAGGGGGAAATCCACCCATGAATCCCAACCAACAATGGAGTGGTAATGTTCCAACAAGTCACCAATCTCAATGGAACATACCCCCGCAAGGGGGAAATCCACCCATTAATCCTATGCCACAGTGGAGTGGTAATGTTCCACCAAGCAACCAACCTCAATGGAACATACCTCCGCAAGGGGGAAATCCATACATGCATCCTATCCCACAATGGAATGGACAATATTCAGGAAATAACCCACCTTTTTGGATGCAATCTCCGCAAGGAGGTAACCCCAATTGGAATGCTTTTCAAGCCCAAGGACCACAACAATGGAGCCATCAAGCTTCACCTGGATATCAAGCATTTGCTCCGGCATCATCCAAGTCACCATTTCTAGCTACATTGAATCTACCGGATTTATCCTGGCTGACCAATGACCCTGTTCTACATTTGAATGGGTGGCCAACCATACCAACCAAACTACCCTCAGACATACCCAAGTTTGACGGGAAACCAGGGGAAGATCCATCAAATCATGTGATGACATTCTATTTGTGGTGTTCATCCAATTCCCTAGTTGATGATAGTATTAGGTTGAGGTTGTTTTAGCGGACCCTAACGGGAAATGCTGTGTAATGGTACATTGAGTTTCCCTGCAATACATTCACATAATTTTCATCTTTAGCTATGGCGTTTTGACACATTTTCAATTACCTATCTGCTATGAGACATGAACCATACTTTTAACTTCACTTAGGCAATCCACCGCTACTCACATCTCGGATCATATCCACGAGTGGAGGAGACGTCGAAGGCTTATCAAAGTTGAAATCCCTGATCAATTCTTAGCAGATTGGTTCATTAAATCACTATTGCCTACTCTTGCCAAAGATGTAGCCATGTTAGGAGCCATGAATGAAAAACAACTCATTCAGAGTGCTCACCATATGGATTTAGTATATTCTCAATCGGGCACGCTTATGACTTAATACCCCATGCTGTAAGACCCGCGTCTGATCCAGGTAGGATGCCAAAAGGACCTCATACCGATGGTGTGATTGGATCCATGAACCAACTTGAATAGATTACCCAGCAATTGGGACAAATGTCAGTTCAAAACCCGCAACCTACAGCTGGCCAGGCAAATCAACAATCTGCAACTCCTGCCCAAACTTTCGAAGTCCTTATGGTTCAAGCTGTGGACCCAAAAGGAAAAAACAAGAAGCAAAAGAAAAAACCTAATGCAAACCCTGGGACAAGAGAGGCATCTAAGGTGAATAACCCTACAGGAGGCAATCAAGAAAATAGGAAAAACAAGTATCCTTGCAAAATTTGCAAAGAGGATCATCCTACTCATCTTTGTCCTCATATGGATGATATTCATTGCATGTTAGCACAACGAGGAGGGAAACAATCACAACCTGTTGTCCTAACTCAACCCTTCCCCCAGCAACAACAAATGTTTGTTGCGGCGTTGGTACCTTCCACCAGGAGGGAACCAGGAAAACCCACCACAAGGGGGCAATCCACCCAACGCTAATATCTTCACTATTGGTGAACATGACATTCATATCCAAACAAGGGCTCATTCTTACGATATACCTTCAAAAGATGCTGAAACAACTGGATCTCAACCTAGTGGTTTTCTAAATATTGAAAAACCAACCATAGACATGGTGCCTCGACCTCCAAAAGGGGTCCTCGGCAAAACAACACACAACCCCAATGTGCTAGCTGCTCAAAACTACAATGTGGTTGAATATTTAGCTCAATATCCTTGTGCAGTGTCTGCCTTGGAGGTGTTGCAAAGTTGTCCCACTCAAAGGAAAGCACTATTGTCTGCTATCGGTGCTATTGATCCATCAGACACTAATTTGATCACATTTGACTTAGAACAACCCACATGTAGGCTTCCCTCACAAATTGCTTTCCAAATTAAGGTAACTTCACATGGTAAGAACATTTTTCGAACCATTGTGGATGAAGGAGCCTCCACTTGTGTTATGTCACTAGCTTGTTGGAAAGCTTTGGGATCACCCACCTTAGTACCATCCCACACAATTCTCAAGGCATTTGATGGACATTCGCTCCCACGTCATGGACTTATCTTGGCTTGCCCAGTTGAACTGGGGGGAAAAACAGTTCAAGTAGATGTTGAGGTAGTGGATGCACCCATAGACTACAATTTTCTATTGGGACGCTGTTGGATTCATAAGATGATGGCTGAAGTATCTTCTGTATTCTGAGTCATTCGGTTCCCCCACCAAGGGAAGATTGTAACAATCGATCAACTAGATTACTACACACCTGAAACTGGTATCTACTCGAATATACCCTGTGTAGGGGATTCAACGATGGTGCTTCAGGAGATTGGGGTAGGAATGTTTAAAGACTCATCCCTTTTGGGACCTTTTCCACTTCCACCACCAATATTGACCTTTAACACTACTCTGATTTTCACCATTACATCGGAAGTATACTTTCCATTAAGAGTTTTCTCTAATTCCATTTCGGAGGTTCGTTCCACCTCATCGGTTGGAACCTCCAAAGAAAACACCTTAGATGAAAAGAATGATGGAAAGACACATACTTCTGCACACCATGAGGAAACAGAGAGTAGTGTTCCCTTTTCTGCTATAGAGCTTGCTTATCAAGCTATTCAAATGGCTTCGGTAGAACCGAATCAAAACCCTCCCAAGATGGAGGAATATGATCCCTATATTTCACCTGTTTGGGCCTTGAACTCTCAAAGTAACCATGATATCCTATATCAAACTTTCTCTTCAGATGAAGCCATCTTAGAGGTTATGAACATCTCAGAACGACCTTGGGAGGATATGCATCACAAATCCTCGTTTCTTCCTAAGATCGACTCATTAGAAGTTAAACTTGAAAATTTTTACTTCGATGATGACAACAGTAAGTACCAATGCCCTATCCGAATCTACGATGTGAATTCAGAAGGCAATTTTGCGAACATTTCGAAAACTATCCAAATTGATATATCTATCAAACCTGGCACCGTTGAGTACAACAACATAGGTGCGGATTGTTCTCCTGAGGAAATAAAATTTTACACTGCTTTATTTAAAAAGTTTCGTGATGTACTTGCATGGTCTTAGGAATAAATTCTAGGCATTGATCCCGGTATCGTAGAACATGAGATCAAAACCTACTCTAATGCCAAACCTGTGCGGAAAAAACTATGTCCGGTGAACCCTAAAAATTCTGCTGCCATTAAAGCCGAGGTCGAAAAGATTTTAAAAGCTGGATTCATCTATCCTGTTCCTTTGACTAATTGGGTATCCAATCCTGTTCCCGTTAACAAAAAACAAGGAACTATCCGGGTTTGTACCGATTTTCGAGATCTAAACTTAGCTTGTCCCAAGGATAACTATCCCACACCCTTCATTGATCAAATCATCGATGAATGTGCCGGGAATGAGATATTTTCATTCATGGATGGATTCTTCAGTTATAACCAAATCCAGATAAAAAATGAAGACCAACATAAAACAACTTTTATATGCCCTTGGGGAACTTTTGCATATCGAAAAATGCCATTCGGCCTCAAAAACGCCGGAGCTACTTTTCAAAGAGCTATGTCATATGCATTTCACGATATTAAGGATATCATCGAGGTTTACCTCGATGATTTAGAAGCTAAATCTAAAAAGAGAGCTGAACATGACACACATTTATAGTCCATCTTTGAGCGTTGCCGCAAGTACAACATTAGGTTAAATCCACATAAATGCATGTTTTGTGTGGACTCTGGGAGGTTACCTGGGTTCATAGTATCCCAAAAAGGGATCATGGTTGATCCCATCAAGGTTGAGGCAATACTTCAGTTGCCTTCCCCCCAAAATCACTCAACTTCAAAGCCTCAAGGGAAAGCCAACTACTTGAGAAGATTTGTCGAGAATTTTGCTGAAAAAGCTAAAGGTTTCATGCGTCTCTTAAAACAAGATGAAACATTCATATGGGATGACCAAGCTCAACATTCATTTGATGAAATAAAGAAAGCTTTGGTCTCTGCCCCAGTGCTTAGTCCACCGAACTATAATAGAGACTTTCTGCTATATTTGGCTGCCTCTCCTACCACAATTGGAATGGTCTTAGCACAAGAAGATGAATCCTCTCAAGAACATGTTATTTACTATCTTAGTAAGGGCCTTGCAGGTCTTGAATTGAGATATTCCCAGGTCGAGAAGTTGGCCTTGGCAGCGGTCCATGTTGTCCAACGACTTAGACATTACATACTTTCAAGAGAAACAACCATAGTGCCTGAAATGAACCGCATGAGACACATTTTGTCCCATCATGTCATTGGTGGCAAATACTCAAAGTGGATAGTAATTTTACGAGAATTTAACCTCAAATTCAAAAACGCTAAAGCCAATAATTTGTTGGCATTTGCTGAATTAATGTCTGAGTTACCCATAGAGAAGGAGGGTACTATATCTGTTGAAACTTGGGTAGATGAACATGTATTCCTCATTGCACCTTTTGATGCTTGGTATGGAGCATTCATTATATATCTTCAAACCCAAAGGATCGATCCTCAGCTTTCTAGTATTGAATGACATCGTATTCGACATCGAGCTCGAAGATACCTCATCATCGAGGATTCTTTGTACCATCGAGGAATAGACATGATATTAAGACGTTGTTTAGTACACCAGGAAGCTGAACAAGTATTGAATGATTGCCATGCTGGAGCATGTGGCGGTCATCTTTTTGGGTTAGCAATTGCTCATAAAATCTTGCGTCCAGGATACTTTTGGCCTACAATTTTCAAAGATTGCATAAATGCTGTCAAAAAGTGTCACCCTTGCCAAATTTACACAAGAAAAATGGGTGCACATCCTGCTCCTTTACACCCTGTAGTAATCGTGGGTCCATTTTCAAAATGGGCCATTGATTATATGACAGTCAACCCACCTTCAGCCGATGGCCACCACTACATCATTGTAGCAGTGGACTACTTCACCAAGTGGGATGAGGCGATGCCTACATTCAATTTCACGGGAAAAACTGCAACATACTTTCTATTCAATCATGTGATAGCAAGGTTTGGTGTACCCAAAGAGATCACTATCGACAATGGAAGTCATTTTAGGAATTCCTGTATGGACGAACTTACAAACCGGTTAGGATTGCGGCAGGACTTCTCCTCGCTATACTATCCTGAAGCTAACGGACAAGTAGAATCCATCAACAAGGTTTTGAAAACTATGTTATAGAGGGTGATCAATAAAAAAAAGAACAACTGGCACTTGATGTTGTTTACTGCTCTTTGGGCCTACCGAACAACGGCTAAAACTGCAACCGGATTCACTCCTTTCCAACTGGTTTATGGAGAAGAAGCTGTGTTGCTGATTGAATGTGAAATCCCATCATTAAAGATATCCGTCGAACTCCTACCTAACACTTCTGCGGAAGAGGAAAGGCTTCTCCACCTCCATGCACTGGATGAAACTAGAAGAGAAGCCTCTCTAAACATAGAAGTACATAAGAAGAGGGTCAAAACACAATATGACAAGTCCATTTGTCCCTGAGTCTTTTCTGAAGGCGATCTGGTTTTATTTTTGACCAAGACCAAGATAAAATAGGAGAAGGAAAATTTGTACCTAAATGGTTTGGCCCACTTGTTGTCAAAACTGTGTTAAAAAAGGGAGCTTATGAATTGGTCAATTTTGATGGGGAACCCATGTTGGAGATTATAAATGGTCTCTATTTGAAGAAATACTTCGCGTAGGCACTGATGCCTTGCACCATTTGTTGTATTATGTTGTATTCTTTGTATAAACTTTTGTACATTAGTTATTTCGGGCACACACTTATCTTGCTTGGCATTGTCACTTTTGCAGATGGCACAAGAATCTTTCACATATTCGGGATATGCGGACGGCACCATATGTAGTTCTCGGAACGTTGCTTCCGCCGCATGGGTCGTTTTTACACCTAATAACAAAGTTCTTAGTTCAGGAGGCACTTTTCTTGGATATGCAACCAACAATGTTGTAGAATATAGCGCAGTCATTGAGCTTCTTGTCGAGGCTATCACCCTTGGCATCCGACGACTAATCATCAAAATGGACTCAGAATTAGTTGTATCCCAGTTAAATGGTCAGTATCAGGTTAGACATCCTACACTATTTAGAAAGTTTCTACGAGTAAGTCTTTTAGAGCGTCAGTTCGAGTTTATTGAGTATATACGCATTCCTAGAAGTCTGAATAGTTTGGCTGATTCTTTGGCCAACTATGTACTTGATTGGCATCTAAGTCATTAGCATCATACCAAAAGCCAAGCATGTACATTATTTCATGGCCAATTTAATTGAACACATCATTTAAGGACATAAGTGAAACCGAAATAATCTAGCTTACATCATGAACCCAAAAAGTGTGTAAATTTTGCACACACCAAAAAGAATAGTGTAAATACTATTTCCCTTTTTGATTCTTTTTCTTATAGATAAGACCCAAAAAATGTTCATACAAACAAAAAAATGAAAAATTTGGAAAAACTCGAAAACATGGGAAACTGTTTCAAAATTTTCTAGTTCAACATCGAAACTAATCCACTACTGGTAGATCAAAGACTAAAGGTTCATAGCTGAAAGGGAATGCTTCCTCTCATACATCGGCTGCACAATGAACACATATGGTAAGTCATGAGTATTTTTACTTATCTTTTATTCATACATGTACAAACCGTATCCTTTTGAATGATAGTAAGAGGCATAATTCCTCAATTTTAGCTATCTTTTTAGATATTAAATGCACATCTGAACCAGTGTCTAACTAAATTGTCGGCTAGTGAAATGGTTTTTGATTTCAGGACTTGAAGACTTTGACAGTTCAAACTATTTGACTCAGGTAGTTGAGACAGACCATGATTCATGATGATCTATGATTTTGGCATTTTTCACAAGACTCAAGCTGAAGTAAACCTCATTGAACCATTCCTAATTGGCCATTTCCCCAAAAAGGATAACTTCAGTCACATGGTATTACTTCACCGTCCGTCAACACATAATCCTACTTCAGATAGACTACCCCGGGAAGGAACAACTGTAAGAGTGTGCACAACTAGCTTAGCCCTTGTTTGCAATATGGATCTTTTCCTTGGCCTAACCTGTGCCCTTGAAACATAGGCATACTCCCATGCAACACTTGTTCCTTCCTATGTATCATAACATTCTTTATTCTTTTTACAAAAATGAAAAAGCATAAAAATTAAAAAACACAAAAATCCAAAAAGGGAGAGACTTGAATCACTTCATATTATAATCCTTGAAGAAAATGGCAACAATCAGTCCTTGTCTCCCTTGAACATGGCACATAATTTGGTCCCCGCCGTCAGTACCCCATCTGCATTTGCCTTAGGAAACTGTACCAGTATTTTGAATAGATCTCCATCGATGGTTTATCCTTCCCGTCACCAATGGAGCTTTCATTAATGCATATGGCATTAGCAGATTTCATTAAGGTCGGTTACTTAAAGTCCTATGTTGCCAAGTGTCCATTCTGCCTCGTGTTTTGTGTTCAAGGGAAGTCCAAACCGAGTCGACCATTCCTCAAATATTCTTGACCAAGCATGTCAGCCTTCCTTGTGTCAGTATACAGTGTTGGATGTTGCAGTTGTACCAAATTATATCAGACTATTGATCTTTGTTTCGTATCGGTTGATGTGGGATGCATTAATGCCCTCCTTCCGATGGTTCTATTCCTATCGACATCAAATCACCATCTAGGATATGGATCTAGAAACCCAAGAGTACCTTGGATCTTGCAGTCATTAGTGGCAAGTTTCCTTGTAAATGAAAGTGGGTATACATCAATGACCCATGATTGTTTGACTCTACAAGTGTTCGACTTCAGAACATCTATTCACACTTGTTAGTTTGTACTCAGTACCTTAGAGTCCATGATCATTATCGGTGGGTCTCTTCGCATCTGTTAACGGTATACATCAATGACCGGTAATCAGATGGTGTTTTATTATGCTCGACATCAGATCACTTATTCACATGATATAAACTCGTACTATCGTCAGTTTGTATTGAAAACCTTGGGAAAAACAGTTGTATCACTCATCGATGCACTGCCCGAGCTGCGCAAGATTAGACTACCGTGTCAGAAGTTCAATAAAGACTTTGTTCTCACACTCATCAAAGTGCAGGTTTACATTTCAGAAAAAATTTGCTTTTGACATGGATCCACTGTGTATTGTTCGTGGCCATGCTTGTTTACTGTTGAGCATGGGTATGCCTGCCTCAGGAAGATATTATATATTTGAGAAATTGCTATGTTTTGTAGGTGTGATCCTCAATCCTGCGTTCGTCAGCTTTCCTTCCCTTATCCTTGCTTTGAATGATAAAGAGTATCAGTATATAGAGTACAAAATTCAGTAATGTATTTTGGCCCTTAGCTCTGCTTCGGACCTCACACATTAGGGGGCATCTGTTAACAATCAAATTAACACCCTAGTCATGTGACAGAAGAAGCACATTTTTACCATGCGCCCGCAACATGAAGACAGAAACATAAGTACATTCAGAGACAAGTCCTCTCTGATCTAATCACTTCTCCCATAAATGGAAGGATTAGGTGAAGACAATAAGAACCTAAGAAGACCAAGTTTAGTGATTGAGCCGCTCATAAAGTGCATTAATTGTACTTAAAGTATGTTAAAGTTGTGGAAAAAGCCTAAAAACTATGGAAAAGTGGGTTTTTGAGCTAAAATAATAAAAAAAGATGAAAAGGGATAATCCCACATTGAAAAGAGAAACATGAAGGCTCATTTCCCAATGCTATATAAGAAAGGCATGGGAGGCATTAGAGAACGCACCAAAGGAAGTGCAAAGGCATGTTGAAGAGATTTTGAAGGAGGAGAAGGAGCTCAAATTATTCAAAAGAAAGGGTGAAGGAAAGGAAGCTCATGACAATGGAGGAGGGATTCACACCAAGATCATTGGTAAGGATGTACTTATTCTTAGTTTTAATATGAATGGATTCAATTTTCTACCATGTAAGAGTTTGAATTTGGCTTATCATGCATGAATTTAATTCTTAAATGAATCTAGATCTTAATGAGTTTTGATTAATGAATATAGATCTTCGTAAACTTGTGATAATTTTTTCATGTTGCTGACATAGGAACTCACCATTTCTTAGTAAGATAGATTGATACGTTGTAGATCTAACTCCCTACATGCAAACAACTTAATCTATTATCACAAGTCAATAATTCCAAGGTTAAAAATGGGGGTCTTACAGGTCGAGCTAAGGCTGTTTGAAGCTGTGGATTAAGGGCTATAAAGGAAGTAGGCAAGGGAAACATATAGGTCCCACAACAAGAGAGGTAACGAAGGAACACAGAGCATGTTCGAGGGATGATAGGGATTCTAGAGGAGGAACAAGGGCTAAGAGGATTAGCAAACCTTTGTTCCACCATGCTATGAGTTGAGACAGGTGTAGATCCAATCCTGCTAGAGCTATAACAGACTTGTGGCAAGTGAAGAAGTTTACTCCAGAAGTTGTAATCTTAGGAGAATGGTGTCTCATGTAGGTTGGAGCCTACAAACTCTATTTAGTTGGTGCTTAGTTTTTGGGGATTGGTGTCCCCTATAGGTTGGTTCCTACAAAATTGTAAGTTGGCGCTTACTCTGTAAACAATAGTTTGGTGCCTACAACTATTTATTAAAAAATATTTGGTGGTTTTATCCCATAAGGGTTTCCACATCAATTTTGTTGTTTTGTGATCTAATATCTAAATGCATGTGTTTCTTTGAAAGTTAGTATTGTTAAAAATAATTAATTTATATTAATTCACCCCCCTCTCTTAGCATAAATACTGTTTCAACAATTGGTATTAGAGCGAGTACCTTTAAGAACAGGTAACCATTAGAAGGGAGATCCCAAAAAGCACACATGGCTAGCCAAGAGGGCTTCTCATCAAACAGGGCTCCATTGTTTGACTGAACAAACTATGCATTCTAAAGTAAGAGAATTAAGACCTATCTAATGGCACTTGGTTTTGACATTTGGAAATTTTTGGTGAATGGATATAAAGCTCTAGCGAGTCTACCAATAGATCAAGCTGAAAAGAAGGCCAGGGAATAGAATGAAAAGGAAATGAATGCCATTTTGAATGGTCTATAAAAAACCAAATTCATTAAAGTAATGCATTATGAATCAGAGATATGGGATAAGCTTCGAAATGTCTATAAAGTAGATGACAAAGTTTAGAAGGAAAAAATCAAGACATACAGAAGACAATTTGAAATCCTGAAAAATGAAGAATTAGGAATACACTGTTGCCTACTTCCTTAGAGTAGATGAAGTCATTAATACCATCAAGGGACTTGGTGAAATAGTCGAAGAATCAACAGTTGTTCAAAAAGTGTTAATATCTCTTCCCTTTCGATTTGATGCCAAGATCTCCGCCATAGAAGAAATGAAGGACCTAGAGAAACTGACATTGGACGAGTTGCATGGGATTCTCACAAATGATGAAATGAGGACAAAAATTTCAACATAGAAGGAAGCAACATTTCAAGCATCAAAGAAGACAAGAATATACAAATCCAATGACTATTTTAGTGAAGAATTTGATACATAAATGACACAATTCGCCAGAAAGCTAAAGAGAGGATCCGACAAATACAAACGTAAGATACCTCTCATGTGTTTTAATTGTTGTAAAATAGGACATTTTGCAGCTAAGTGTCCATACAAGGAAGATAGTGATGATGAGGAAGAACCTAGAAGGAAATCCTATAAAGGAAAAAATCCAAAGACGGAATTTTTTTACTCCATAGATGATAGTGGCTCCTTTGAAGAAGAAGAAGATGATTATAGCTCCGATAATGACAAGAAGGAAATCTTGTTCATTGTTAGCCATGAATGTAGGATCCATGATAGATGGAAAAGAAGAAAAAAAAGAGAAGTCAGGATCATAAGAAGAAGAGAATATTGATGGTGTAGTTGGCCTTGAAGCAAATCTCATTAATACAATAGAAGAAATTGACAAACTCAAAAGGAAGAATACGAGGCAAGCAAAGGAGGTCATTCTTTTCAAAACCCAGATAAAGGAAGCAAAAAGAGTGGAAGAAGTAATACAAATCCAGTTGAGAGGGAAGGAAGAGAACCGTGAGAAGCTAGAAGTATAAATCATCTCCTTGAGGAAAGAACTAGAGAGAAGACAATAGGCAAGCTAAACATGAACTTGAAGCTTGAAAAGAGTACTCGATTATTGGATGACATTCTCAGCAACCAAAGATCACATCAAGACTGGTCTTGGTTATGATGGTGAACAAAAGACTTCGAAGGAAAGTACAAGCACTAAGCCACCAACAAAAGAAGATGAAGCGAAACCAAGAAGCTATGTTGATCCTCTCAAAGGGTCCATAAACAATGTAAGCAACAATATCTTACAAGAGACGAGGATCAACAAAGATTTGAATATTCTTCAAAACAAAACAAGGTTGAATTCAAAAGAACATAAATATTTGAATCCTTTCCAATGCAAAATCAAAACAACTTCAGAAGAATCGCTCCATCAAGGAAGTCTTCCTCAACCTGGTACAAAACTCTATTTCTTGGTCATTGTTTTTCATGCAATAACTTTGGACATAAAGCAGTAGATTGTAGATCCTATGCCAAAAATGATTATGTAAGATAAAGAGGATCTTATAAGACCTCTAGAAATTATTTTGCAAGCAACAAGACCAAAGGTCTTGATGGCTTCATTAACATAAATCATATTCATTTGTTTCCTTACTAAAGTGTAATACATAATGTTACACGTGTAACAATTTTGGGCATATGGCACGTGATTGTACAATTGGTCCTACAAGGAAAAGAGAAGAATACTCATTTTTTTTGAAAAGAAAATAAGAAGAATCACATATAGAAGGTTGCAGAATTGCTTTGTATGCTCAAAACAAAGGAAGTCAGTGGTACATTGACTACAGATGTTCTAAACACATTATAGGGGATCAAAATAAATTTCTTACTCTAGAAGAAGAAAAGGGAGGAAGTGTGACCTTTGGTGATAATGGTTCTTCAAGGATAGCTAGAAGAGGTACCCCGAGTCTTGAAAATGGAAAGACTAAAGATCAAAATGTTCTGTATGTTGAAGGGCTCAAACACAACCTTCTAAGTGTTAGCAAGATATGTGACCAAGGGTATGACCTCACATTCCATGCTAAAGATTTTGAGATAAGGAAGAAAGATTCAAGAATACTAGTGGAAAGAGAAAATAGGACTCCAGGCAATGTGTATGTCCTCAATGAAATCCAAGGAGAAAAATGTTGTTTTGGACAGGTAGACAAAATTTGGTTGTGGCATAAAAGGTTGGGACACTTGAGTTTTGACAGTCTAGTAAATATCGACAAAACACAAGCAGTGAGAAATATGCCCAAAATCTCAAAATCTATGAACATCATTTGCAAACCATGACAACATGGAATTAGACAAGAGTAAGCTTCAAGTCAAAGGAGTACTCGACATCAAGGCTACTAGAGATAATTCACACAAATCTATGCGGACCAACAAGGACACAAACCCTATAAGGTGAAAGGTACTTCATGTTGTTTATAGATGATTATACATGACGTGGGTTGTATTTCTTAAAGAAAAATCAGAGGCATTGGATAATTTCAAAGTATTTAAGGCTTTAGTTGAAAATGAAAGTGTTTTGAGAATCAAATGCTTAAGATCGGCTAGAGGAGGTGAATTTACCTCAAATGGTTTCAATGAATTCCGTGAGAAACATGGAATAAAGAGACAACTTTTAGTTGCAAGAACTCCACAACAAAATGGAGATGTAGAAAGAAAGAACAAATCGGTACAAGAAACAACAAGAACAATGCTGCTTGAATCCAAGCTACTAGACAATTTTTGGAGAGAAGCAGTTGTGCAACAGTCTACATAATGAACATAGCAAAACTTAGAGTCAATAGTGACAAAACACCATATGGACCATGGAAATGCAAGCCAACTTCAGTTAAGTACTTCATAGTTTTTGGAAGCAAGTGTTACATGAAGATAAATGATGACAATTTGGGTAAGTTTGATTCCAGAGTAGATGAAGGAATATTCCTTGGATACTCAACTAGAAACAAAGCCTACAAATGCTATAAAAAAAGACTATGCAAAGTTGTGGAATGCATTGATGTAAGAGTGGACAAAGCGTTGCCGGAAAAGGAAGAAACACAGAAAAATGAGAATCCAAAGGAAACAATCTACGTAGACCAGGAAAAGGTCAATACAAAGGAAGAACAAGAAGGAGCAGAACAATTGTATCCCAAGACACCTTCCATATTTGTGCAGCAACATCACATAGAAAACCAAATTGTTGGAGATATTGATGTAGGTGTCCAGACCATAAGAAGGATGACAAGTACACTAAAATAGGAAAACCTTTCTCTACTATCCAAAATAGAGCCAAAGGACTTTGTACAAGCCAGTGAGGACAAGCATTGGGTGAATGCTATGGAAGAATAATTGAATTAGATTGAGAAGAATGAAACATGGGAACTCATTCCCAAACCAAAAGATAAAAACGTGTTGGGACCAAATGGCTGTTAAAAAACAAAATGAATGAATATGGGAAAATCATTAGAAACAAGGCAAGACTGGTTTGTAAGGGGTATGCATAGATTGAAGGAATTGACTTTGAAGAAACCTTTGCCGAATTTTCTAGACTAGAGGCAATCATGATGTTTTTGGCATTCACTTGTTTTAAAAATTTCAAAGTCTACCAGAATGTCAAATCAAATTTTCTAAACGGAGACTTGGAAGAAGAAGTTTACATTGAACAACCAAAAGGATTTGAACTGTCAGAAAAAGAAGACTACATGTGCAACTTGAAGAAATAAATTTATGGTCTAAAACAAGCCCCCAGATCCTGGTATGCGAGACTTGATGGATATCTTCAGCAACAAGGCTTCAAAAGAGGAATTGCTGACAACAACCTCTACACTAAAATAGAAGAGGACAACCTGTTTTCTACAGTTGGGTATGTGGATGATATCATTTTTGGAATCAATGATGACGATTTGAGTCATAGGTTTTCCAAAGATACGCAAAAGGAATTTGAAATGTCAATGATTGGAGAATTGTCATTCTTTATTGGATTAAAGGTTTCTTAAACCAACAAAGGGATATTTATTTCCCAAACTAAATATCTCAAGGAGATGCCGAATAAATTTGGAATGAAAGATTGTGCACTGGTCAATAATTGTTAGGAACCCCTGTCAACCCTTCTCTTTTCTTTGTTAGTATATTGTTGTTGGATGCATATGCTTTGTAAATCGTCTCGTAGTATTTGTTGATCCATAGTATGTATTAGCCCATGGTATTGACCCATAGTATTGGACGCATATGCTTTGTAAGTCATCCCATAGTATTATATGTTCCATGGTACCGACCCATAATATTTGGCATAGACTTAGTATATAAGTGTGTGTTGAGGCCAATGAAGGACTGTGAAGTTATCTTGTATTGAGCTTGCTCAAAGGAGGTTGCCCGCTTGAAGTGGCCTGTAATCAATAAAAATATTATGTGATCTGATATATTGTTTATTTCATTAATTAATTGTTGCAGGTTCTTCTCATCTGGTATTAGAGCACTTTCGTGGGCTCGTTGGGTGGAATTTCTGCCAATTTTTTTTCGCATATGTTGCAGGTTCGGATCTGGGAATAAATCCCTATCCGCTTAACTGTGGGAATTACTTGGGCATAAGCCCTAAAAATCATTGTGAGGAGTACCACAGGAACTTGTGAGGAGTACCACAGGAACCCCGAAGTAGCTGGCCCATTGAGAGGACCTGCCAGCGAAAAGGGAAACGACCCTACCTGATTGACTAGTTCCCACCCGTAAGGTAAACCAAGAGCTGTCATTTGTGGAAAAGCAGTTATCAATTTTACCTAAGCCGTGGAGTGAGGGGTACTGCTCCAATACGCAAGCCGTAAAACAACATTGGTGGCCAAGTGAATCCCCTGAACTATTAGGAATCCAAGCATACTTGGGGTCCATATCTATTTTCAGCTGCTAAATCGTAGATTACATCTGTCCAGACCTATTGCCGATCACTTATGCACCGTTGTAGATCCATCTATTTTCGATCACTTCCATGCTGTTGCAGATCCATCTAATTTCGATCACTTCCTCACCGTTGTAGATCCATCTCTTGCCGATCACTTCCGCGCCGTTGCAGATCCATCTGTTGCTGATCACTTCCGCGCCGTTGCAGATCCATTCTGGAAAAAAAAATAAAAATAATAATTTCTGTTTTTTCGCCATATCTCCTTTGTTTTAACTTTGTTTCCCTTGAAAATTCACTGACATCCCTGCAATCCCATTCTGCATATTTCATTCCTGAGGACCCTATCCCAAATTCCACTCTGTAAAGCCAAAAATCCCACATTTGTTTATTTTTAGGGTTTGCCATAACTTATTCAATTTTCACCCAATTGCCTTCAAATTTTGCACCATGTTCATTCCCTATTTCTGCTTCTTTGTCCCACTCTGACAATTTTTCCCATTCTTTCACCCCGCTTCTGAAATCCTCATTTTCTACTTCCCTGTCCATTCGAAAGTGTCCAAAACCTAGTCAAACCCCAATTGCCCACAGAGTTTTTCCTAAATCCAAATTTCCCTTTACTAAACAAGATTCTGTTTGTGTTTTTCTTCCCATTCACAAAAAAAACTCCTGGTTATGGTTGTCACCCGCGCAGGAGCAAAAATCATGGAGGAAGAACTTGCAGCTCTCAAAACCAAACTCCAAGACTTGGATGAAAAATTTCTCAGCCTCCATCTTCAACATTCATCCATGAACATTGGGTTCTCTTCTTCTAGCAATTTTTGTGGGCCGAAGCTTGATTTTCCTCACTTCAATGCTAATGATCCGATTGGATGGATATACCGAGTAGAACAATATTTCATTCTGCATAATACTTTTGATGTCCAAAAAGTTCCACTTGCATCCTTTCATTTGGATCAGGAAGCCCTTCAACGGTACCGTTGGTACATCAAGGCTCATGACGAGCCAAAATGGACAGATTTTTGCCAACTCCTTTTGCAACGATTTTGTCCTAGTGCTTTTGATGACTTCATAGGAGCACTCACTAAACTTCGCCAAATTGGCACCGTGAGAGAGTATCAGACAGAATTTGAGAAACTCGCCAATCACACAGAAGGATTGTCTGATGAATTCTACAGGAGTTGTTTTATCAGTGGTATTAAGGATGAAATCTACTCAAAGGTTAAAATGTTTTGTACCAACAGAATGGCGGAAGTCCTAGGGTTGGATAAGTTGGTGGAGAAAGAGATCACAACCCAACAAGGCTCCAAATCCACTTTTGTTCCATTCAGAAATATGGTTTCCCAACAACTTCCCATCACGCTAGCTCATCGCACAACTCCTATCAAGAATTTGTTTGAAGCAGAGATGCGGGCACATAGAGAAAAAGGGCTTTGTTATAATTGTGGTGAGAAATTCACTCGGGGACATAGATGTGTTGAGCAACAGCTCTATCTCTTAGATGTGGATTCTCTTCCTTCCTCTCAACTTGGTGCATAAGCTCCAGATACACTAGATGATCAAGTCGACATTCATCAGCCGCCTGTTGACCCTCCGTCTTCGGACGACCACCTAGAGATATCTCTCCATGCTTTAGCCAGAGTCACCACCCCACAAACAATGCGGTCAGGGGTTACTTCAAATAGATCCCTCTTACAATACTCATTGATTCTGGTAGCACTCATAACTTCATTGACCCTAGGATCACCAAATAGGCCGATTGTTTTGTCCATCCTTGCTCCAACTTTGAAGTCATGATTTCCAATGGGGGCACCTTACCTTGCAAGGGGAAGTGTTGTAATGTATGTATCTCTATGGAATATTATAACCTGTGCTCTGACATGTTTTCCTTGTCCTTAGGCGGATGTGATGTGGTTTTGGGTGCTCAATGGTTACGCACACTTGGCCCCATCTTATGGGATTTTGCTGATCTTTGGATGCATTTTTCAGTCAATGGGAAACAACACACATTTACGAGCTTACAACTAGGGTCTCTCCGCATCATCAATTCACATCGCCTGGAAAATGTCCTTAAGAATAATTCACATGGTGTCATCGCTCAGATCCATTCCATTCAGATGCACCCATCAACGGTCTCCACTACTCCCTTGGATAGATATGCAGGTGTCTTTGCTCAACCAGTGGACTTGCCGCCTTCAAGAGACCTTTCCGGTAAGAATTTAGTCGGATCTACATCTGAGAAGGAAATGGTGGCTATTTTGCATGTAGTACAGAAGTGGTAGCAATACCTATTAGGGAATTATTTCTGCATCAAGACTGATCACCAGAGTCTGAAAAATTTCCTGGAACAACGGGTCTCCTCCCCAGCACACCTGAAATGGGTTATCCAACTCATGGGTTATGCCTATGCGATCACTTACAAGAAGGGTAAGGACAATCTAATGGAAGATGATAGTTGTCGCACATTTGATGCCCCAATTTCTCTTTAAGCTATTTCTTTGCTTGTTCCAAATTGGTTGCAATCTGTTCAACAAGGCTATGTCTTCTATGAACTCCATGCTTCTCCATTGGTAGGGCACTCTGGGTTTGTCACCTACCCAATTCTTGAGAATAATTATTTTCTACTATTATCCTTTTTGCAAAATAATTTGTGTTAAATTATAATTACAAGTTTTGTAATTATGATCAATTAGGTCAAAGATGAATGTAATGACTCATTATTATTATTTAATAAATAAAAATGGGAGACAAACACTAAAAAAAGCTGTTACAAGAGTGTCCACTGGCCCACTAGGAGGAATGGAAGTTGTTGGAAGGATTGGGACAGATGGCAGCATTTGCACTCTACCATTAGTTGTTGGTATGGGACAACTCCCCCTAATTTTGTGGCATTTCCCCCTCCAGGTGGAGGGAGGTGAGCAGGTAGCTCACTAATGACCAGTAATTACAAAAAAGACCTAGGCAGCCTATAAAAGGCAATTCGAATTGAGTAGGGAGCTCTTACAATGTTTTCTGTAGAAACATTCCTCATGTGCATCAGGTGATGGCTGAGAGATTTGAATGGGGAGGCTGTGGAGAGTGCAAGTATAAGTCTGCAAATGTTATGAGAAGGACAGACCAAAGGTGCTGGTGCTGGTCCAATTGATTACTAAGCTTATAAGGCTGGATAAATTTCTTGCTGCTGTAAGTAGAGATCCTAAGCTTCAGAACTTTCTTTCTCCTGGTGGATCAGTGGATAGGCTCAGGGGTCCTAAGGCAGACATCTTGGTTGCTTAGGAGTAGGTTGGGTGGAACAGGCTTCTTGAGTGATTTGTTCCTCCTATCACACTCAGGTTCTATTCTTTTATTTTTTTTAGGTTTCAAATCATATGAATGCTCTCAGAAAACGACTTAGAAATGTTATTAATGACCAGTAGCAGTAAAATGTTAGATCCTTATTTATTTAAATTTGTTGAACTGATAAAATGACTCCTCTACATTTTTCCCCATGCGTGAAGCTGCATCGTACTCTAGTACAGAGAGGTAGCATTAAATCTGTTCATTTAAAAGTGAAACCTAGCATGCATCTAAATACATAAACCCAAGAGACCACCTATGCACAGACTTATATTCCTATGCATCTTGTTATTTAGCAGGTGCAAAATTAAATCTCTGCATGCACTGAATATATTGTTCAAATCTGCATGCTGAAACAACATACCAAAAACTAGTCATAGCAGTAGGTTATTTTCTGACTTATGAAGGTGGACATTGTGTTAACATCTAGGGTTTACTGACCATCAGTTATTTCTTCAAAGAAATCAATATCATGCATTTTGTTTAAACCACATACCCATTCTTTTACTTGTTATTTGAATCTGATTGATCTTATAGAAATTATTGTCATCACTGTATTATTTTGTGAAAAAAAAAGGTGTACTGTATTGTTCATTCATTTTCTCCAGAGGTCCAAATTGGACAAATATAGGGAGATAGAATTAAAGTAGACCAACTGTTATATTAATAGGCAAATTAAACTAACTGATGAATGCACTGTAAGTTCTTTGATTCTGTATTATCAACTGCATGTGGTAGAATTCACTTCACATAATAGCATGTTCTTAAAAGCAAAGAAAAGAATAGCATTATTGAATTGACAGAGTAAAATACAACATCTCTACACCCAAACCAGGGTTGATCTGTTCTCATCATACTAATATTTACAAACATTTAACAGCTGCAAAATCAAATATTTTCATTATCATAGATATCCTTGTAAAATTAGTCACAGTAGATCTAATGAACAAGTAAATCAATCACAACAGATGAACATAGAAAATATGGTGCAAAACTGTGCAAAACATGCAGCAGTGCTCTCTATCCCAGAAAGGGTGAATGAATTACAATACAAACTGTCACAATGACTGAGCAATTCGAATTGCCTAAGGAGGTCATTCGAATCACTGAATGGAGTAGCTTGACTCTATCTAGGAGTCCTCATCAATCATCGGTGGTGCTCATCAATCACAACAACCAGTCATCCAGGTGTCAAACTGAGTCTAACTGAGTGTAATAAATGTAACTGAAGTGTGTAGCACTGATATAGGATCTGGAGGCTCAGTGGGGGCGCATGGGAGGCTAACTGAAGTCAGAACAAGTCACCTAATCAAACTGGAGGTCAAACGGAAGTGATACAGTCAGTCGGGAGTGAAACTAGCCTCAAATCAGGGAGAATCAGAGCTAACTGAATGTAACTGAAGTGAATCTGCAGTGGTAGGTGAACAAGTGCGCCCTTCTCTGGAAGTAGTTGAGAAGAGGGCGCCTTTCAGCTTAGGAGGGCTAAAACTCTGTGGTAAGTGGCTCCCGGGTGCTAGAAGAAGGTGGATAAGGTGCTGGAGGCATCAAACTGGTGACTGGGATGCATGCCTGTGCATGCAAGATCCTGAAATAGATCATATCCTGAAATAGATCATGCAAGATCCTGAAATAGATGATGTATCCCGAAATAGATGATGTGGATATCCGAACAATCCTAACTGTAGAATCAAGATCTATTATTCTTGCATTTTAAACATCATTACAGACCAACAGATTTCATTATCGTTATCAGGCTAGGATTTAACATCAACACAGTTGTTTTCAAACCCAAGCTAATACCTTTTTATTATCGGCTTAACCCAAGTATGCACAGATGCAATGCAAGCCAGGTAGATCATTATTGGCTTATAGCCACTATTTAAATAAACATCTTAAACAGGCTTTCTGGTACAAATTCGAAAACACCATACGTCGACATTAAACCCTAAACAATGAACATTTCCATTTAAAATTACGATGGCAGTATCCTACAGATTGCCTCATTGTTTACCGAAGGTTCCATTCAAAAACCCATTCTTTTTACACTACTCAGTTATTTCCGAAACAACCTTAGTCAACACTGCTATTCCCTACAGCTCCACACTAGGTTCTTCCATCGATTTAGAAGTGCAGAACGATATCATAAAACTTTTAATAATTTGAAATCCCTTGAAACAACGAGGGTTCAACCCTATCAAGCTTGTTGAGCCAAGGGATGGCCGGCCATACACTTTAAGAAATATTCACATCATCTACACTACCAAACAAAACATAAACAGTAATGTTTTCCCAATGCTACAGGTGAGGCAAAAGCCACTGCGGAGAAGACATACTTCCAACACCCTACTCATCAAGTCTGATTCCAGGAGAACCACGAGGTAGGGGTACCACCGAAGCTTACCGGTGGGTTCGCTATATTTCTTCTCCCCGTCAACTTTCCCGGCACACTGTTGTTCGCCGAGAGCTACCTACCAAACGACCATACATGGAGTTAAATATCAATCATGAAATAATGATGCATGCAACAAGAAAACTTTAAACTTTTGCAACTTTACTGTACCTGAGTCGTGAAAGAATATTGACGAAGCCAGCCATCCATCCACTGTGAAGGAGAAGCACCCAACTCGAAGGCCACACTGTGGGATACCTTTTGAAACTTACAACCCGATTGAAACCCCAGACTTTCAAGTCACTTCAACGCCCCAACAGACACACTCATCCAACCTGTGGATTGCCACACTATTCAACTCCAAACTCAGCCTCCATTGATAGCATTCACTTACAGTTTGGAGGTTGCTGCCGGTCTTAGGATCGAGCCCGAGGGAGGCTAAAACATCAAAACCCTAAGTGCCTCTCGACCGGTTGGCCTCACCACCAAACCCTAACCAAAACGAATGCCAAGAAAATGTTACAGTATCCCATAAGTTACATTAGGGTTCTCTATGATCCCAATGCATAGAAATCAACGAGGGAGATCTAATTTCCATGAGCCACGTTGGAGGGTGGCAGGTGCGATAATAACTCACCCCTCCATCTCCCAAGCCACGAAGTTGCCAACTCTGTCGACACCGAGGTAGGAGGCCCGATACAACTCAGCATCGATGAACCTTCTCACATGTTGGAGACCCTTCACAATGTGCACGTAATATCTCCATTAACATGGTGGCCAGGCAAATTGATTACAAACCCAATCATTTACTACACCCTTGAATTCGTACGCAGGCTTTATACAATTCCATCATTCCACCTGCCAACCATATGGATCAACGTTTAATTAGAATCGACTTTATGAATTATACCAAGGTATAACATTCACCGGTAGCATGTATTCAAGATCTTATATGTTCCATTTAATTGATTTAAGCACACTCATAGTATAAAAACATCCACCTACGTTGCATTCGATCCTAAGGTATGGATTGATTTTGCCCCAACTTAATATAAAATTCATCTTAAGGTTCATTATAAAGCTCTTCAAGATTTGTTCATGTCATAAGTTATATGAATACACCCTTAGGCTATAGTTGCCCCATAGAACCATCACATACATTGCATGGTAGGGTATTAATGCATAATGCATCACCATTATAATTGCCCAGGTAATAGGGAACTTAGAATCACCTTATTACTCTCTCTATGGTATGCTTAGGACCATGTGTCCTTGTCTTAAATTTGTCACCAGCGAAATTTATAAAAGAATTGTTTTAACAGCCACAAGTCATTCATGGAATGATAACAAGTGAAGTCATAAACTCCTAATGAAGAACATTCATAACAATGACACTCTGAGACGGACGATTTCTGCAGTTTTGAGCTAGCCAAGTTCATCTTACAAAATTGGAAAGAAACCATACCTGTAGCGTCGAAATCATAAGCAGTTTTTATTTATATCAAGGTTATTAAACACTCTGAATCTTATCGCTATCTCTTACCTGTGAATCTGCGCATGAGGGACGAGTACAATGCTTTAGCTTAGTAAGCTAAGTAAGCCTCGGGGCACCTCGTGGGACCCCTTTCTTCATCATCCAGAAAAATTAAACTGTCAGTACTTGTCAAGGAGAATTATGTTTCCAAATGTATCGAAATTTTCAATCATTCAAGCATATAAATAAATGTCATAATTATTAATTGGATTCATGACGTGTCACCACAGTACACCATCAGAAAAAAAAAGACACAACAGTTAAATTGTTCCGACCAAATGACGAATTTATTAATTACTGCTTTAATTAAACATTTATTATTTCCGCATTTTATAATTATTAGTATTTAATGACGATTTAGAAATTTTAAATTTTTATGAAAATAGTGGGATGTTACAGGGTTCCTCAAAACGTATGGCCAGGAACAGTGTAACTTATTTTGGAAAGTTCTGAAAATGACAATTCAACATATGGTGGTTGATCGTGATACTTTCCAGGTCAACAAGGGTGAAACAACACTCCTTCCAGGACTGCTAAAACCCTTTCCCATCCCTACACAGATTTGGACAACTATTTCTATGGATTTCTTTGAAGCGCTCCGGTGGTACAATACCACATCTAAAATGACACCATATGAAGCAATATATGGACATGCACCACCAGTTCTTCTTCCATACACCCTCAACAGTTCCCCAGTCCAAGCAATTGACTCGGTTCTTCAAAACCGCGATCATATTCTTCTCATTTTGCAAGACAATATTCACATGGCAAGAATTCGAATGAAATTGTGATAATCTGCAGGGATCTAGCAACTGTAACAAAATCACAATCAAACTCTCAAGAATGTTGCAAAGAAGAAGAGAAGCATTGTAACACCCTGTTTTGACATTACTACCTGAACTACTATTATATGTTGTATTTATTTGACTGTGAGACCTCGTCGGTTGACGACACTGTGGACATATGGTTCTATTATTTTGCCGATATATATATATGTGTGTGCGTGACGATAGTATAATGATCAGTAGTCATGTTTAGATATGTATCATGTGTTAATTATGTCAAATATATGGAAATTTACTAAATGATGGGTACGTGGATACCGTTACAGTTATACGTTGAAATAATGAATGTTATGCCAGGTGCATGGCGAATGAATGAGTTTATTGTCGTTATGATATGATGAAATATATGTGTGTACATATCGAGGAATTATGCACGATATTCTATATTGTATGTCGAGTACTGACTTACAGGTTGAAACGGCTAAGTGATAGCTGGATCCTACGAGGTGGGAGGGCCTCGGGGACGCGGACTTTGAAAGATAAAATGGTATGCGAGTGATACATTATTTACTTTCGTATGGTTATTATGTTGTTTATTATGATGTATGTTATGACATGGGTGGGGTAGGGTTTCAGGACACTCAACCGCTCAGATCGGTTATACGATGACAGACTGAGTACAAGTGCAACGCTGTTGTTATGTCGAGTAGACATAATCCCTTGTTCCATTAGGGGGGTGGAGGCTTTACCCACCGTTTATCCCCGAAACCCAGAGTCATGGGAGGGCTGTGCTACGGCGCGCTCCCCAAGGTGTGTGATGATGACTGGTGGTTGCCTGCTGGGGAAGTTGGTCGATGTAGTCGACACTTCCGCTTACGGGTTCTAGCTGGAATCGGTCATGACTTGACATTCCAGGGTAGTCCAGCAGAGGACAGGATAGGATGTGGAAGTTAGTGATGATGTAGGTAAATAGGTGTAGCGTGAAGTAGGGGTGAAAACAAGATCTAACTGTAGGTGTGTAAAACCCTTGCTTGAGTATGTGTCGTAACTTAGAAAGGTATGAATTGTCGTAACTAATAAGATTTCAGTTAGTTAAAGAATTGTACCTTGCAAACTATGCTAAAACATGTGTCAGTAAACAGTAAGTTTCATGATTATGATTGACGTGTGTGAGTTATTACTGTTAGTATACTTACGCGAGGTATGTAAGCAGTAGCTACGCTTACATAACTCGCCTACATATTTATGAATTGCGTGAAATATTGCTGAGTAATAATGTTAATTAGTGTCGCTTAATAATTAATTACTGTACATTAATGATTAATAAACAAGTTACGGTTAAATTAATAGTAAATAATGCAATTGGTTAGTAACGCTTAATTAAATGTTAATGAGTTTGATTAGTAATGACTAAGGGTTAACACGTTAAATGATTATTGTAATGTTAATTAAAGTAGTATTAAATTGATAAGTTAATATTAATTGCACGGCTAGATAATTAATTAAACTGTATGGATAATAATTAATTTATATCTATTAAATTTTATGATGACCATGCAGAAGCTAGTTGGAACATAGGATAATTTACGAATAGATGTAATATGAAATTGGTAAACAAGTGTCGGGTACACACTTGGGAATTGTTCATGAAAACGATAAATCAATTATAAGTTAATCAATTACGAATTAATTATAATTTAATTATGAATTATTTATAAACTAATTGTGAATTAATTATGAATTAATCACGAATTAATTTTAAATTACTTATGAATTAGTTCTAAATTAATTGTGAATTAATTATGAATTAATTACGAATTAATTTTGAATTAATTATGCATTAGTTCTAAATTAATTATGAATTAATTATAAAGTACTTCTAAATTAATTATGAATTAATTAAGGAAGACATTACCTTATGCCATTTTATATCCAAGTTTATAATTATATTGTATTTTAGTTAATAAATTAAAATATTAATTAAATTGTAATTATGACCACTTGAAAAGACAATGGCGGTGGAACCACATTAATAATTTAGTTGACTTTTACATACGATGTTTGCATAAAAGAAAGGGATAATATTTATAATTCATTTATAAATTAATTAATTAATTAATTAATTAATGTATTGATGGTATCAATAAATGTGGACATGTCTCGAGGGAGAAAAGGGGGACTGCCATCTTAGCTAGAATTGAATGGAGAGGATAAGGGTAGTAATGGGGAGCATTGAGTCGGCAGAGCAAACATGGGATAAGATGGAGAAGAAAGGAAGAAGAGGGGATCCTCTTTTACCTTAGTTATTTTGGGAGGAAGTTTTGGGAGAGCAGAGATAGAAATTTGAGAGCAGAGCTGAAAGGAGCTGAAAGGGGGGTTTTGCTGGAGGTTTTCTAAAGGGATATAACGGGTTGGCTTGTACTCGGTTTGGGCTCGGGGGTCCAAAGGGGTACCTTTGGAGCTGGGAGATCGGCGAGACCTCGCCAGTTGGCAGGGTGGCAAAACTGGTTTGGCTGGTTGAGTTTCAGCACTGTGGGGAGGGCTTTTGACTGCAGGGAAAAAGGCAAGGAGAAATGGCAAACGGGGACAGCAACAAAGGAAATTTGCAAGCTACCTACAGGTATTTTCCAGCAGGTAAATTTATCATTTCTACTCAATCAAATTATTATTCTCGGTTATATATTATATGTTATTTCACCTGCACATGAGAAGTAAATGTTAGAATTTAAATGTAAATTTGATGTAATTTACATGCATAGAAATAGAGCACAAGCCGAACAGAACAGAAATTTTGACAATAAGTGAATTTTCTGACTGTATATTAAAGTTAAAGGAGACCCAGTTCTGGGTCTTACATATGGTATCAGAGCCATGGTTCCAAATCTGGAACCAGAGGGCTCATTACATTGATCAGAATTGCGAGAAAAAAAAAAAAGAGAGAGATTTACTAGAAACCCATAACTCTTGTGCAAGTAATTGACCTGCATGAAACACCACTCTCAGTTAGAAAAATATAACACATTATATATGTATAGGTATATATACAAAAAAAAAAACAAGAGTGATTACATTTATGTTCAAACCTAAACTATTAAATATATATATGAATATAACATGTGCAAAGAAAACAAAAGAAAATATTTCACAAATAATGTTGCATAACAGATATATATATATATATAATTGACAGAAAAACATATATATATACCTGAATCTTTGAAAATTGAAAAAAAAAAAAATTAATATATAGAGGGAGAGAAAATAGGATAATTATATTTATACATTTCTATAGCAAAAAAAATAAAAAAAAACAAAAAAAAATTAAGCCTAAAGTCTATTTATATATATATGTAAAGAGAGACAAAAAAAAAGAAGACTTATATACAAAAAAAATCGTACATGAATTCTCTTCTTGATAATCTTGTTACGAACCTGTTTGTTCATTTCGACACCGATGGCTTGTTTGGTGACGTTCCAGACAACGCCTGTGCGGCCATGGTAGAATTTGTGAGGCATCCCCTTGTGAATCGAACCATTGACCTTAACGTCCACGTACTGCCCTATCTTGTATGTCCTCAATATGTGCTGAGCGGGGCGTATCCCGTCTTCCTGAAGGACCTGGCGAACAGATCCCTGGTCCGAGCGCGCACTCCATGGCCTGCCGGCATTACCTCCTCCCTCTGTAGATTCGCCTTAAAAACAATTAATAATAATATAAATAAATAAATAATTTGAACAAAAAAAAAAAATTTGTGCGCTATGACCCAAGTTAAAGTATATATATATATATATTTCTTAACGTTGAAATGTAGATCTAAACGAAACAAAATACATAAATAAATGAAATTTGACAGACGAACAAGCAAGATGCAGAAAACCCTGGAGATTTTGGATAAATGTGAGGTGTCAATTGCTTCCACGGAGCAGGCTTCGTTGGCTCGTGTCCAGGAACTTAAGGCCAAGAGGCGGGAAGGTGCTTGGCGGCCTGGGCGTGCAGCCAGCCAAACAGCCTTGAGCTGCGGCCTTAGCATGCAGCCTGTCAAACAAAAAAAATAACATATATAACATTTAAACGGTGATGCTCCTCCCGTCAAGCACCTTGCCATTCGTTGCATCGATGGCATCTCTCCTCGATTGCTCATCGTTGAAGGTCACGAAGCCAAACCCAGGTTTCCCTATCACTAATAATCTTAGAGTCCACGACCTCTCCATAGGGACTGAAAGCCTTCTGCAGGCTCCAGGCAAGACCCCGACGAAGCATCGGAGCTCAACATCTGCTGCCGTCATCTTCTTCGGGTTAGCTTAACAAACGACTTGACAGAGAGGGGGAGAGCAAGAAACCACTAACACAGGACCAGACCCAGAACCGGAAACGAACAGAACCAAAGAGAACCAGGGACAGACCGCCCACTTACGGATTGTGCAGTGAAGGGAGGAGCCGGCCGTGGAGCGACGGCTCAGGAAAAGGTGGAGGGTAACGTGCCAGCACCGAGGGCTTGTCAAGATACCAAGAGCCGAGCCAATGGGACCCCACATAGCCTCCCCACTACAACCGCCATGCACGAGAGCCACCCTAGTGGTAAAGCGTTGCAGTATCGGCGAAGAGGAAAAGGTGGAGGCCGCAGGCTTTGAACCAGGGACACCCACCAAGAGCCGAGGGCCAAGCCAAGAGTAAATGGAAGCCCACGCCAACATTGAAGTCCTACGACCATCCCAACAGCCCATCCCTAGCGTTCAACACCGAGAGCGCTGGTGTGAGCTGAGTCAAAGTCCAAGGGCGCCCAACCATCCATCCTACAAGCGCCAGAGGACCGAAGCCACCGTTCGGGAAACGGCCTCAGAGGCTCATGCTTAAACCCATAAACAAAAAAAAAGGGGGGAAAAAAACTCTGTACATTATAAACCAAACCTTATGCTACAGAAGAAACGAAGCACGGGAGTACATTAACAGATCGATAATAAAACCCTTGCAGAGATTTGATAATGACTGTGTTTAAAAAAAAAAATAAGAGAGGGTCGGCCTCTGCACCACCGGCCCGCGGCCTTGGCACAGCCAGGCCTGCGGCCTCGGTCAAATGCGTGCAGAGAGGAGGCGGAGGGGGCTCCCAGTTGGGCTGCCGCCGCTCCCAGCTCCTGTGTAAAGCATAAATACGAAACAAAAACAAAAGAAATAAACAACATGCAGAACCGCCATAAGGGCTTCGATTAGGTTGAGCAGAGCTCGAGCCAGGGCCAAAATGGCTCTCACGCGTGAGGGGAGTGATGGTTTTAAAAGCGAGGAGGAGGGGCTTGCATACAGCCGCGTGGCCACATGCAACCCGCGTACATTAGGGTTAGGTTAAGTTTTTTTATATATATTATTATTTATTTATTTCGTTTTATTTTATTTTATTAATATTGTGTTATTTATTTATTAAATTTGTTACAATTAACTTTGTAATAACTATCAATTTGTCATGATTAAATTGTAATAAAACTTATTTTGTGATAACAAAAAAAAAATATATATATATATATATATATATATATATATATATATATATATATATAATAAAATAAAATATAAATTAAAATAAAATAATATAAAATTATTATGTTATAAAGTTTGTTATAAAATGTTTATATTAACGTTTAATAGTTTTGTTATGGCGTTGATATAGCAAATGAAAGAAAAGTTATATGTATTAATGTTTATACAAAACAAATGATAATGCTAACTAATTAATTTCTCTTATTAACTATAAGAAAATGGGTGTTAAATTAACGTTAAAATAGTTTATTTTGTTCTTAAAAACGTTCCTTGCCGAAACTTTGACGTAAAGTCGAAGGTGCAAGATGAACTCAGATCCTCGAAAACTAGACACCTTGGAGATCAGCATGACGAGCTGATCACTAGGACACTGATTTTAACCCATGACAAAAATGTTTGATAAACACGACTCTAGACTTAAAACTTAGGTTACACTGTTATTAACTTTTGATTATTAACGAGAACGAGGCCATAAACCCTAATTAAATATTTGATGGCGGCCTGACGAGGATCGTGTGGAATCTAATACTGAAACCTACGTAGAACTACTATTGTAAATTTAGTACCGGGTGGCCTCAAGATGGCCTGATCGAAACGTCCTGAACTATAGCTCTTAGAGTAAAAACGTCCGTAAATTAGTCATGGTACAATTTTGAATTAACTGTTAAGCTGATGGTAAATTCGTCATGATGTCATTGTGTGCTAATTATCCTATTGTTCCATGAGCAGGAATAAACATGGTAAGAACGCGAGCAGGTCGGGGGCGAGGTCAGGAGACGGCATTACCTGAGCCGAATGTGCCAGCACCATCTCCAGAGACCATTCTTATACTGCGCTCGCTGGAAGCTATAAATGAAATGCTTAGGGGACTAGCACAGAGAGGAAGTACTACCTCGGAGGTAGAGGTGGAGGCCCCTCCACTGAGGGAGGAAGTTCCTGTGGTAGAAGCGAATACGGTACCAAGAACTCCGCATCAGGATATCAAAAGGGAGCTTCAGAAGATAAGGCTTCCAGAATTTTCGGGGGGTCGATCAGGGATACGAGCAGAGTCGTGGTTGGAAGAGATGACCAGGTGCTTGACCTTGCAGGAGTACACCTCCACGTCCAAGTCCAAACTGGCCATATTTCAACTAAAGGGGGCCGCTTTGAACTGGTGGGGAAACCAAGAAAGGCAGCTACACCTTACACCGGACACGGTTCCATGGGAACTGTTTGTGGAAAAATTCAAGGGGAAGTACCTACCCGCATCCTACCAGGAAGAACAAGCAGGGGCTCTTCATGCCTTGGTACAAAGGCATCTATCTGTGGAGGAGTATGAAGAGAGGTTCATGGAGTTAGTGAAGTATGTCCCTTACTTGGACAATGACGAACGCCAGGTTGAGCGCTTCGTGTATGGGCTCAATGCCAAGATCAGGGCTCAGGTACGGATGTGGAAACCAACTTCGGTCGTCGAAGCAGTAGATTGTGCTCGTTACACTGAGGAGATGTTGGGTGCAAAGCCCATCAGGTCCTTCAACTCTCAGCAGTCGGGGTTTGTGGGGAAGGCCCCTCGAAGCTACCCTCGGGGAGGATATGCGAGGCCACCTCCCTATGGGAACAGGAGCACACCAAGAGTCGCAGCGGTAGACAGATCAGTGGCAACTAGGGCGGTGCCCCAGTCGGCCACAGGGACTCACCACGGGGCGAGGAATTTCAGAGGAACAACCGGTAGAGGAAGGGGTCCTAGGGGGAGGAACCCCTCTCAGAGGTCTGAGCAGGTTATCTCGCCCGCTCCATTACAGGTTGCTTGTTAGGGATGTGGAGGTCCACATTACCAGCGTGACTGTCCCGAATTACGTTCCGGTACAGTGCAGCGAGAAGGAAAATCTCCAATGGGGAGTGGGGGTAGTAGGCATCAGATCTCGGCTGCAGTAAACAACCATCAAGCAGAGCACCAATCCACTGTGGTCGAATCATCAGGTACGGTCAATAATGTCAAGCTTAGAATACTGTTTGATCTTGGTGCTACTGATAGTTTCATTTCTCCATATGCATTAGACAAATGTGGGTTGGCAGCCTACGAGCATGATGATTTCAGCTTAGTCGAAATGGCTTCAGGGGTAAAGCAAGCAGTAGGACCTAGTGTCGATAAGTGTGTAGTGGATCTCGGTGTGTGTGTTACACAAGTCAAAGTGTACGTCACCACCCTCGGAACTTATGATCTCATCATAGGTATGAATTGGCTTGAGGAACATCGAGCTTTCTTGGACTGTTATGGGAAGAAAGTTCTTTGCATTAATGACAACGGAGAGGCCATCAAGATCCAGGGTATCAAACGGAAGGTGTCCCTACGTTTCATATCAACGATGAACGTAAAGCGATGTATGCGACAAGGATGCCAGTTGTACATTGTTGAAGCGGTAAACAGTGAGAAGGGACCCTCCTTTGATGACTATCCAGTGTTAGCCGAGTTCAGTGATGTATTCCCAAAGGAATTACCTAGGTTACCTCCTAAGAGGGAACTTGATTTTACCATTGAGGTAAAACCCGGTTCAGAGCCAACCTCAAAGACACCTTACAGGATGACGGCCCCAGAACTTTGTGAGTTGCAAATGCAGTTGAAGGAACTGTTAGATCTAGGGCTCATCAGACCAAGTATTTCACCGTGGGGTGCACCAGTAATCTTTGTGAAGAAGAAGGATGGTTCCTTGCGTCTTTGCATAGATTACCGAGATTTGAATAGAGCCACCGTGAAGAATAGGTACCCGATACCTCGAATTGATGACCTCTTTGATCAAATGAAGGGGGCGACAGTCTTCTCAAAGATCGACTTACGATCAGGTTACCACCAGCTACGGATTAAGGAAGGTGATATACCTAAGACTGCTTTTCGAACAAGGTTCGGGCACTATGAGTTTGTGGTGGTACCCTTCGGTTTGACCAATGCCCCAGCCGTATTCATGAGTCTCATGAATAGCGTGTTCCGAAAATACTTAGATCAATTTGTGCAAGTCTTCTTGGACGACATCCTCATCTACTCCAAGAATGAGCAGGAGCACGAGGAACACTTGCGAATAGTGTTGTCATGCTTAAGGGAGCATCAGTTGTATGGTAAGTTGTCCAAATGTTCGTTCTATCAGAAGGAGATCCATTACCTAGGGCATATAATTTCCGGTGAGGGAATTTCTGTGGACCCTGAAAAGGTGAAGGCCATAATGGATTGGCCCGTGCCAATGAATGCGCATGAAGTAAGGAGCTTCATGGGGTTAGCTGGGTATTATAGAAGGTTTGTTGAGGGCTTCTCAAAAATCGCAAAACCCATAACTACCCTACAACGTAAGGGCACTAGGTACGAATGGATAGATGAATGTGATGCCGCATTCGCCGAGCTGAAAAGACTATTGACGAGTGCACCAATTCTACGGGTTCCGGATATGGAAAAGGAATTCACAGTTTGCACCGATGCTTCAAGGCAAGGTTTGGGTGCAGTGTTGATGCAGGAAGGTGGGGTAATAGCTTATGCATCGAGAAAGCTAAAAACACATGAAGAGAATTACCCTACTCATGACCTAGAGTTAGCTGCAGTGATGTTAGCTTTGAAGCTTTGGAGACATTACCTTGTTGGACGAAGCTTTGAACTCAAGTCTGATCACCAAAGCTTAAGGTATATCTTCACTCAGAGAGACCTAAATGCTAGGCAAAGGCGATGGAGTGAATTCATGAGCGAGTATGATTTTGGGATTTCCTACATCAAGGGGAAGGAAAATGTGGTAGCGGATGCCTTAAGCAGAAAACCTAGACTTTTCTCTCTTATACCTTTGAAGGTAGATTTGAGGGAAAGAATTTTAGGGCAGCTACTCGGGGATAGTTGGTACCTAAAGGTCACAGCGGCACTCCAGAATGGGAAACCAGTAGGACCAAAGTTTGAAGGCTATGAGTTGGAAGCTGATGGTTTGTTACGGTATCAAGGGAGGATGTATATTCCTAAGGAGGGAGATATTAGAGAGACTATCCTTAAGGAAGCCCACAGAGCAGTGTATTGTGCACACCCGGGTGTAAAGAAGATGTATGCAGACATGAGGCAACTCTTCTTTTGGGCAGGGATGAAAAGCGACGTGGTCAAATTCGTCGCTAGGTGCCTTGAGTGTCAGCAGGTAAAAGCTGATCATCACCACCCGGCAGGTCTGTTGCAGCCACATGACATTCCTATGTCGAAGTGGGAGGTTATCTCCATGGACTTCGTGGTGGGATTGCCTCTTACCTCTCATAGGCATGATGCCATTATGGTCATCGTTGACAAACTGACCAAAACTGCTCACTTCATTCCAGTTAAGGAGACCTATGATGTCACGGATGTAACGCGTGTGTTCATAAATGAAGTTGTTCGTCTCCATGGGTTTCCCAAGAAGATTATATCGGATAGAGATTCCAGGTTTACATCCAGGTTTTGGACGAGTTTGCAGTCAGCGTTGGGTACTCAGTTGAACCTAAGCACTGCTTACCATCCAGAGACAGATGGGCAAACAGAAAGAGTGAATCAGGTGATGGAGGACATGCTTAGGATGTATGTCATGGATCAACAAACTCATTGGGAAAAGCACTTACCTTTGGTAGAGTTTGCTTACAACAAGAGTTACCATAGTTCAATTGGGATGCCTCCATATGAAGCTTTATATGGAAGGCCATGCAGGACACCATTGAGTTGGGAAAGGTTAGAGGATCGAGTAATTATAGGACCTGAGTTGATTCAGGAGATGGAAGAACAGGTTGTTCAGATCAGGCAGTGGTTAAAGGAAGCACAGGATAGACAGAAGAGTTATGCCGATGCGCATAGGGTTGACCGAAGCTATAAGGTTGGTGATGCAGTGTTTGTCCGCATCAGGCCTAGCAAAAGTACCATCAGGTTTGGGAAAGGGACAAAGTTGTCACCACGATTTATTGGACCATTTGAAATTTTAGAAAAGGTTGGACCCGTCGCGTATCGTCTTGCGCTGCCACCCCATTTGCACAAAAATCATAATGTTTTTCATGTATCTGTTTTACGACATTATGTAGCTGATGAGTCACATAAAATAAATTGGAAGGAATTGCAGGTTTCGGACGAGGGAACCATCAGGGTCGAACCATTACTTATATTGGACCGCAGGGTTAAACAGTTGAGGCACCGTTTGGTGGACCAAGTTAAGGTCCAGTGGGACCGATATAGCCCAGGTACTGCTACCTGGGAGGATGCAGAGACTATGCGTCGTGATTATCCCACGTTATTTTGACCATAACTTCGGGACGAAGTTTCCTGAAGGGTGGGTGTATGTAACACCCCGTTTTGACATTACTACCTGAACTACTATTATATGTTGTATTTATTTGACTGTGAGACCTCGTCGGTTGACGACACTGTGGACATATGGTTCTATTATTTTTCCGATATATATATATGTGTGTGCGTGACGATAGTATAATGATCAGTAGTCATGTTTAGATATGTATCATGTGTTAATTATGTCAAATATATGGAAATTTACTAAATGATGGGTACGTGGATACCGTTACAGTTATACGTTGAAATAATGAATGTTATGCCAGGTGCATGGCGAATGAATGAGTTTATTGTCGTTATGATATGATGAAATATATGTGTGTACATATAGAGGAATTATGCACGATATTCTATATTGTATGTCGAG
Organism: Larix kaempferi; assembly: GCA_027924585.1. NCBI lineage: Eukaryota > Viridiplantae > Streptophyta > Pinopsida > Pinales > Pinaceae > Larix > Larix kaempferi. Next base: position 16,816,370 of record BSBM01000362.1, read on the forward strand.
TACTGACTTACAGGTTGAAACGGCTAAGTGATAGCTGGATCCTACGAGGTGGGAGGGCATCGGGGACGCGGACTTTGAAAGATAAAATGGTATGCGAGTGATGCATTATTTACTTTCGTATGGTTATTATGTTGTTTATTATGATGTATGTTATGACATGGGTGGGGTAGGGTTTCAGGAAACTCAACCGCCCAGATCGGTTATACGATGACAGACCGAGTACAAGTGCAACGCTGTTGTTATGTCGAGTAGACATAATCCCTTGTTCCATTAGGGGGGTGGAGGCTTTACCCACCGTTTATCCCCGAAACCCAGAGTCATGGGAGGGCTGTGCTACGGCGCGCTCCCCAAGGTGTGTGATGATGACTGGTGGTTGCCTGCTGGGGAAGCTGGTCGATGTAGTCGACACTTCCGCTTACGGGTTCTAGCTGGAACCGGTCATGACTTGACATTCCAGGGTAGTCCAGCAGAGGACAGGATAGGATGTGGAAGTTAGTGATGATGTAGGTAAATAGGTGTAGCGTGAAGTAGGGGTGAAAACAAGATCTAACTGTAGGTGTGTAAAACCCTTGCTTGAGTATGTGTCGTAACTTAGAAAGGTATGAATTGTTGTAACTAATAAGATTTCAGTTAGTTAAAGAATTGTACCTTGCAAACTATGCTAAAACATGTGTCAGTAAACAGTAAGTTTCATGATTATGATTGACGTGTGTGAGTTATTACTGTTAGTATACTTACGCGAGGTATGTAAGCAGTAGCTACGCTTACATAACTCGCCTACATATTTATGAATTGCGTGAAATATTGCTGAGTAATAATGTTAATTAGTGTCGCTTAATAATTAATTACTGTACATTAATGATTAATAAACAAGTTACGGTTAAATTAATAGTAAATAATGCAATTGGTTAGTAACGCTTAATTAAATGTTAATGAGTTTGATTAGTAATGACTAAGGGTTAACACGTTAAATGATTATTGTAATGTTAATTAAAGTAGTATTAAATTGATAAGTTAATATTAATTGCACGGCTAGATAATTAATTAAACTGTATGGATAATAATTAATTTATATCTATTAAATTTTATGATGACCATGCAGAAGCTAGTTGGAACATAGGATAATTTACGAATAGATGTAATATGAAATTGGTAAACAAGTGTCGGGTACACACTTGGGAATTGTTCATGAAAACGATAAATCAATTATAAGTTAATCAATTACGAATTAATTATAATTTAATTATGAATTATTTATAAACTAATTGTGAATTAATTATGAATTAATCACGAATTAATTTTAAATTACTTATGAATTAGTTCTAAATTAATTGTGAATTAATTATGAATTAATCACGAATTAATTTTAAATTACTTATGAATTAGTTCTAAATTAATTGTGAATTAATTATGAATTAATTACGAATTAATTTTGAATTAATTATGCATTAGTTCTAAATTAATTATGAATTAATTATAAAGTACTTCTAAATTAATTATGAATTAATTAAGGAAGACATTACCTTATGCCATTTTATATCCAAGTTTATAATTATATTGTATTTTAGTTAATAAATTAAAATATTAATTAAATTGTAATTATGACCACTTGAAAAGACAATGGCGGTGGAACCACATTAATAATTTAGTTGACTTTTACATACGATGTTTGCATAAAAGAAAGGGATAATATTTATAATTCATTTATAAATTAATTAATTAATTAATTAATTAATGTATTGATGGTATCAATAAATGTGGACATGTCTCGAGGGAGAAAAGGGGGACTGCCATCTTAGCTAGAATTGAATGGAGAGGATAAGGGTAGTAATGGGAAGCATTGAGTCGGCAGAGCAAACATGGGATAAGATGGAGAAGAAAGGAAGAAGAGGGGATCCTCTTTTACCTTAGTTATTTTGGGAGGAAGTTTTGGGAGAGCAGAGATAGAAATTTGAGAGCAGAGCTGAAAGGAGCTGAAAGGGGGTTTTTGCTGGAGGTTTTCTAAAGGGATATAACGGGTTGGCTTGTACTCGGTTTGGGATCGGGGGTCCAAAGGGGTACCTTTGGAGCTGGGAGGTCGGCGAGGAGCTGGGAGGTCGGCGAGACCTCGCCAGTTGGCAGGGTGGCAAAACTGGTTTGGCTGGTTGAGTTTCAGCACTGTGGGGAGGGCTTTTGACTGCAGGGAAAAAGGCAAGGAGAAACGGCAAACGGGGACAGCAACAAAGGAAATCTGCAAGCTACCTACAGGTATTTTCCAGCAGGTAAATTTATCATTTCTACTCAATCAAATTATTATTCTCGGTTATATATTATATGTTATTTCACCTGCACATGAGAAGTAAATGTTAGAATTTAAATGTAAATTTGATGTAATTTACATGCATAGAAATAGAGCACAAGCCGAACAGAATAGAAATTTTGACAATAAGTGAATTTTCTGACTGTATATTAAAGTTAAAGGAGACCCAGTTCTGGGTCTTACAAGCATGCACTTAATAATCACTCATAAACACAGAATAATAAACAATAACAGTATCATACAATGAATAATGAATGTAAAGAATGTGATACAATAATCTATGATGAGGCATTGTTATAGGTCAAATCTACACTTCTCCATCCGTGATCACATTGGTCTGTCGATCACACAAAAGGACACCATGGATTGAAGAGCTAGATTGACTTAGATGAGTTATGGTTGGAACTACTCTTTACAGATGAGAAATTTACTGTTTCTCCTGATTTCACCACATGTGCGCTACTATTACTCTAGCAAACCAACGCACACCTCAAAATATGCGCTGCTTTCCTGAAGGACAACCAACGCACACTTTCCAAAAAATTGCAAACGCTTGTTGCAAAGCATGAAAGTTGCTCTCTGTGCGCTACTCTTGTTGTATGAAACTTGCGCACATCTTACGATGAAATAAAAAAATATATTAAGATTACAAATTGGGATTAGTTGAAGTTGGTTCTGCAACTTCCCCAACCTCCCAATTCAACCACCTCTCGAATCCAACTGCCTACCTTGTCCCATAAATACAAGGGGGATCCATGAGAGAGGGACCTAGAAGAAAGGCATTAAGTGCTGTTACACTGGAGGAATCCCCAAGTCATTGTGAAGAGAAGGAGCCCAGGACTCGGTTGCAGAAGCATCTTAACACGTCAGGTATATTTGTACTGATTTATGCTTCTTTGACAATAAAAAGGTGGAAATACCCTTCTTGTCCCAAATCAAATGTCTATTGGATTGTATGTTCATTTGGTTTAATATTTGGTTGTAGTTGACATTTAATTGCTTTCAATTTCATCATATTTATTACAGTCAAGATACGGTGAGGAAGGTTTCCTTTCTGTTGCAGGTTCATCAAGCGGAAGATCAAGCGAAAGCTAGGACTAGCCGTTGATAAAAGGTACATCTTTTGATATCTTGATCTCTTTCATTTGTAGGAACTAAATGAAATATAATGAATGTATTTACCTGTCAACCCCGCCCAAGTTGGTAGTGTCTCTCCTCACTATAAGGTAATAATCCTGAATAACAGATGGCGGCTGACCGTGATACTTTCCAGGACAACAAGGGTGAAACAACACTCCTTCCAGGACTGCTAAAACCCTTTCCCATCCCTACACAGATTTGGACAACTATTTCTATGGATTTCTTTGAAGTGCTTCGGTGGTACAATACCACATCTAAAATGACATCATATGAAGCAATATATGGACAGGCACCGCTAGTTCTTCTTCCATACACCCTCAGCAGTTCCCCAATCCAGGCAATTGACTCGGTTCTTCGAAACCGCGATCAGATTCTTCTCATTTTGCGGGACAATATTCACATGGAAAAAATTCGAATGAAACTGTGATAATCTGCAGGGATCTAGCAACTATAACAAAATCACAATCAAACTCTCAATAATGTTGCAAAGAAGAAGAGAAGCATGCACTTAATAATCACTCATAAACTAATGAACAATAACAGTATCTTACAATGAATAATGAATGTAAAGAATGTGATACAATAATCTATGATAAGGCATCATATAGGATTCGAATTAGCCAAGTAGGGCATTTGAATCTGAGCTCAAATTCTTGCTTGAATAACTATGGAGACATCATCTAGTCAGTAGTATCAATGATAAATGGTAAGAGTCAGTCAAGTGTGTCCAACTGAGTCTAACAGAACCATCTAGGCATAAATAAGGGAATGGACATTCCAAGGGGCGGTGCATGAGGCTGTCTAGATCAAAGTATAGCTTGGATAACAATGGAGACATCATCCAGTCAGTAGTATCAGTCATAAATGGTAATAGTCAGTCGAGTGTGTCTAACTGAGTCTAACAGAACCATCTAGGCATAAATCAAGGAATGGAGACTCCAAGGGGGGCGCATGAGGCTGTCAAATAGTCAAATGGAAATCCAGAACTAGCTAACTAGAAGCTATAAGCAGTCAGCATGAGCAATCAGTGGAGGAACTACTCAATCAATGCACTAACTGAATGATAACTCCTGGTAGGTGAGATAAGGTGCCCTAACTGAGTGATAACTGGTAGGTGAGTAAAGGCGCACTAATTGAGTGTGGTAGGTGATAAAGGTGCACTTGCCATACATAATAGTCAAGAAGGGCTCATCAGGTAGGTATGAGGACAAATGGGGGTTGTAGACAGGATCTAGAGACCTAGAAGTAAGCTCTAGGTGCTGGGGAGACCACCATGATGATAATTGGATGCATACAGTGGCATGCAAATCATGTAGCATGCAAATTTGCATGCAGGCATGCAAAATATAAAAATGATGGTGTGAATATTCCAACACCCCCCCGTAAGCTATACTATGAAATAATAATTGAAAACACAAAAATAGGGCCCTGGTGACTAAGACCAAAGGTCACCCCATACAATCAATGTAAATAAACTAAGTGAGGAAAGAGGGAAAACCTAGTGGGGAGAAAGCCCTCCCTCAAAAATAGACTGAAGGATGCTAATGAAGCATATCATCTCTCACCCCTGAAGGAGGTAAGTGTCCTTCTTTCTCAAAGAAGGATCGATAGATTCGAAATGGATCAGGAATTTCACAAGGATGAATCCTTACATGTGAAAACTCTGATCTGGCAGATCGGGGAGCAATGGTTTCCTATCAAAGAAGAGGATCAGTAAAGTAAGAAGCATGAAACCTCTCATGCTGAAAATATGATCTGGATGATCGGGGAGCAGTGGATTCCCATCGAGAAAGAGGATCAACAATGTGAGTAGGATGAAACCTTCCATGCTGAAAATATGCTTTGGCTGATCAGGAAGCAGTGGATTCCCATCAAGGAATAGGTGAGAGATATTCAGGTTCTTGTGGATCTGGATCTCCCATTCGCTCATCTTCATCATCATTTTCTATACATTCAGGTTCTTGTGGATCCAGGTCTAGCATTCCCTCATCATCATCTCCATCTTCAGATTCTGAATCTGAAATATCATGTGAAGATGCATCATCACATCCAAACTCTAAATCTGAAATCTCATGAGGAGAAGCAAGTAAAACTGGATCATCATCACATGCAAACTCTGAATTTGAAATCTCATGAGGAGAAGCAAGTAAAACTGGTTCATCATCACTCGAAGGAGGAACATATCCAAAAATGTTGATGTCATGAAACTGCTCTAGAATATGCATGTAGTCCTCATTTGAACCATCATGACTGTAATCAATATCAGAAGAACTAGATGGTGATGGATCTTCATTACGATCAAAGGAGGATGCAGTAGTGGAGGCCCATTTTGAAATAGGAGTTGGACAAATAGGTGCTAGATCTTAAGGTTCTTGTGGATCTGGATCTAGCATTAGCACTTCTTCAAGAGTCCTCTTTTTCTCAATCTCTTTTGATGTATCTTTTCCCTTTAGACAACCTTCAAAGGTTCCATGAGCAAACTTGCCACTTAGAAGACCATCAACCACATTCCGAGATAGCTTGTGGTTGAGATGAGATAGTCTACTCTCTTCATGAGTATGAGAGCGAAGAGTAGACTTCTTTGAGAGAGGTAAGAAGTGTGAAAACTCATAGAGTTTTGTCTCATGATTTGCAACTCCTTTTGCAATGATTTCCCTTGAAACCATGTGTTGTACCTCGACTTCATATGGAGTAAAGATCACTCTTTTTGGCTCTCCAATATGATTCATTTGATCTGCAAGAGAAGGAACATAAAGCACATTAGAAAAGTAACCATGATCAAGATCGATTCTTCCAATCCCCTGAGAGGTGACTTCTGAATCATTGCCCAAACTGACGGAAGGGCCAATAGAGCTTTAGAAACTAGAGAAGAGATCTTTGGAGGAAGCCATATGGCATGATTCTCCTGAATCTATGATGAAAGAAGAGTCAGTTGATGCACTTGCTATGAGAGCATGACATCTTTCTTTGTCTTCGGATCTAGAAAGTTCAGTATCAGGATCTTTCTTCCTTGCACATGCAGGTACAAGAATATTGTTCTTCTCAAGTAATTGAGCCATCAAATATATAATCTTCCTCATGCAAGTACTCTCAGGATGAAAACCTCTAAGAAAATATGTGCACTTGGTCTTTCCCTTTTGAGAATGCTTGGTCTTCCTTGAGTTCGAAGCCCCATCTGACTAATATGGAGTATCTGTAGGCCTTGTATCATTCGATCTCTTGTCAGAAATATTTTGCTTGCCTTTGCCATTCGCTCTCTTTGCAGCTATAAGAGCTGAATTCAATTTGGGTTTGATCATTCCCATGGAGATCAACTTCTCTTTCTCTTGAGTAAGAGATTGGATGAAGTCATCAAGTGAGGGAAACTTCCATCTTGGAATGGACAACTTAGCTGACTGGAAAGTAGAGACAAAAACTGAGAAGTTTGGCTCCAACTTTGAGAGAATGGAAAGTATAAGCTGCTTGTCTTCTTTCACTATCTCATATCTTTTCAACTGTGATATCAAGCTTTTGAACTTGGTGAGGAAGGAATTGATAGATTCGAAGCTGTCAGGACTCAAACATATGAGTTCATTCTCCAATTTGTGTCCTTTCATATCATCTTTCTGTCCAAAAAGGGATTCGAGCTTGTCCCAAACCTCTTTAGGAGATGTAAGATTGATGACATGGAGGTGAAGATCTTCAGAAATTGAGAGAAGGAGGAGACCAAATGCTTCATCAAGCCTATCCAAGTACTTGGAATTTTCAACTGCACTGAGAGGTTCTACCATCGTTTTGTTGAGTATTCGGGTGAAGCCCTTGGTTCTCATGAAGAGATCCATCTTGGATTTCCACTCAACATAGTTGGAAGATGTGAGCTTTAGATCCATTTGAACAGATAAGGTCAAATAGTTGAAGAAGAATTTGAACGGGTGAATAAACCTTCAAAACAAGAGAACTTTTTGCTGATAGAGAATGCTACACTTCGAGTGAACACTACCTTTTGAACACTGAGCACATAGACTAAGTCCTTCACACCTGGATAGACCTCACTAGATTTCTCCAATGAATTCAAGTAATAGCACCAGGATTTGCTGTGGAAGCGCAGAGGCTTCTGGTGCTCAAGTGAAAGATAGCTGCTCAAAGAAATGTTGTAACTGCTGTTGCTTCAACTACTGCAATGGATGAAATTCGAATAGTTACTGACTGCTCTTATACCATGTGATAATATGCAGGGATCTAACAACTCTCAAGAATATTGCAAAGAAGAAGAGAAACATGCACTCAATAATCACTCATAAACAAAGAATAATGAACAATAACAGTATCATACAATGAATAATGAATGTAAAGAATGTGATACAATAATCTATGATGAGGCATCATATAGGATTTGAATTAGCCAAGTAGGGCATTCGAATATGAGCTCAAAGTATACCTTGAATAACTATGGAGACATCATCCAGTCAGTAGTATCAGTCATAAATGGTAAGAGTCAGTCAAGTGTGTCCAACTGAGTCTAACATAATCATCTAGGCATAAATCAGGGAATGGAGATTCCAAGGGGGGGCGCATGAGGCTATCTAGCTCAAAGTCTAGCTTGGATAACAATGGAGACATCATCTAGTCAGTAGTATCGGTCATAAATGGTAATAGTCAGTCAAGTGTGTCTAACTAAGTCTATCATAACCATCTAGGCATAAATTAGGGAATGGAGACTCCAAGGGGGGCGCATGAGGCTGTCAAATAATTAAGTGGAACTCCAAAACTAGCTCAATAGAATCTACAAGCAGTCAACATGAGCAATCAGTGGAAGAAATACTCAATCAATGCACTAACTGAATGATAACTCCCGGTAGGTGAGATAAGGCACCCAACTAAGTGATAACTGAAGGTAGGTGAGTAAAGGCGCACTAACTGAGTGTGGTAGGTGAGAAAGGCGCACTTGCCATGTAGAAAATTCAAGAAGGGTGCATCAGGTAGGTAGGAGGCCAAATGGGGGCTGTAGACAGGCTCTGGAGAGGTAGAAGCATGCTCTAGGTGATGGGGAGACCACCATGATGATGACTGGATGCATGCAGTGGCATGCAAACTATAAAAATGATGGTGTGAATATTCCAACAGAAACAACAAGCCGATCAACACCGTTCTGAGTGCACTTTTAAAAAAGGTGATATGGTTCTTCTTCATCTACAGCCTTCCAAGAAATCCTCCCTGAAACTCAAAAGGCGCCAGCTTCTCTCTCAATCTATCACAAAAGTATTAATTCAGTGGCATGGAATGCAACCCGAGGATGCTACAAGGGAACCACTCCTTCATATTCTGCATCAATTTCCACATCTAAATCTTTGAGGACAAAGCTTTTTCTAAGGGAGAGGGATGTTAGGAATCCGTGTCAACCCTTCTCTTTACTTTGTTAGTATATTGTTGTTGGACGCATATGCTTTGTAAGTCGTCCCGTAGTATTTGTTGATCCATAGTTTGTATTCACCCATGGTATTGACCCATCGTATTGGACGCATATGCTTTGTAAGTCGTCCTGTATTATTATATATTCCATGGTATTGACCCATAGTATTGGGCATAGACTTAGTATATAAGTGTGTGGTGAGGCCAATGAAGGACCGTGGAGTTATTTTGTATTGATCTTGCTCAAAGGAGGTTTCCCCCTCGAAGTGGCCCGCGATCAATAAAAATATTCTGTGATCTAATATATCGTGTATTTCATCAATTAATTGTTGCAGGTTCTTCTCATCTGGTATCAAAGCACTTTCATGGGCTCGTTGGATGGAATTTTGCCAAATTGTTTTTTTGCATTTGTTGCAAGTTCAGATCTGGGAATAATCCCTATCCGCTTAATGGTGGAAAGTACTTGGGAATAATCCCTAAAACACATTGTGAGGAGTACCAAAGGAACCCCAAAGTAGTTAGCCCATTGAGAGGACCTGCCAGCGAAAAGGGAAACGACCCCTACCTGATTGACTAGTTCCCACTCGTGAGGTAAACCAAGAGATGTCATTTGTGGCAAAGTGGTTATTAGTTTTACTTGAGCCGTGGAGTGAGGGGTACTGCCCCAATACACAAGTTGTTAGGCAACATTGGTGGCCAAGTGAATCTCCTGAACCGTTAGGAAGCCATGCATACCTGGGGTCCATATCTATTTTCAGCTGCTAAATCGAAGATTATATCTGTCGAGACCCGTTGCCGATCACTTCTGAACTGTTGCAGATCCATCTGTTTCTGATCACTTCCGTGCCGTTGCAGATCCATCTGATTTCTATCACTTCCGTGCCATTGCAGATCCATCTGATTTTGATCACTTCCATGTCATTGCAGATCCATCTGTTGCCGATCACTTCCGCATCATTGCAGATCCCTCCCAGAAAAAATAATAATAATAAAAAATATGTTTTTTTTCCATATCTCCTTTGTTTTAACTCTGTTTCCCTTGAAACTTCATTGACATCCCTGCAATCCCGTTCTGCATATTTCATTCCTGAGGACCCTATCCCAAATTCCACTTCCTAAAGCTAGAAATCCCACATTTGTCTATTTTCAGGGTTTGCCATAACTTCTTCGATTTTCACCCAATTGCCTTCAAATTTTGCCACCATGTTCATTCCTTATTTCTGCTTCTTTGTCCCAATCTAACAATTTTTCCCATTCTTTCACCCCGCTTCTGAAATCCTCATTTTCTGCTTCCCTCTCCATTCGAAAGTGTCCAAAACCTAGTCAAACCCCAATTGCCCATCATAGTTTTTCTCAAATCCAAATTTCCCTTTACTAAACAAGCTTCTGTTTGTGTTTTTCTACCAATTCACAAAAAAAAAACTCCTGGTTATGGTTGTCACTCGCGCAGGAGCACAAATCATGGAGGAAGAACTTGCAGCCCTCAAAACCAAACTCCAAGATTTGGATGAAAAATTTCTTAGCCTCCATCTTCAGCATTCAGCCATGAACACTGGGTTCTCTTCTTCCAACAATTTTTGTGGGCCGAAGCTTGATTTTCCTTGCTTCAATGGTAATGATCCGACTGGATGGATATACCGAGCAGAACAATATTTCAGTCTATGTAATAGTTTTGATGTCCAAAAAGTTCCACTTGCATCCTTTCATTTGGAACAGGAAGCCCTTCAATGGTACTATTGGTACATCAAGGCTCATGATGAGCCAAAATGGACAGATTTTTGCCAACTCCTTTTGCAACTATTTGGTCCTAGTGATTTTGATGACTTCACAGGAGAACTCACTAAACTTCGCCAAACTGGCACCGTGGGAGAGTATCAGACAAAATATGAAAAACTAGCCAATCACACGGAAGGATTGTCTGATGAATTCTATAGGAGTTGTTTTATTAGTGGTCTCAAGGATGAAATCCACTCAGAGGTTAAAATGTTCCGTCCCAACATAATGATGGAAGTCCTAGGGTTGGCTAATTTGGCGGAGGACAAGATCACAGCCCAACAACGCACCCAATCCACTTTTGTTCCATTAAGCAATATGGTTTCCTAACGACCTCCCATCACGCCAGCTCCTCGCACAACTTCTATCAAGCATTTGTCTGAAGCAGAGATGTGAGCACGCAGAGAAAAAGGGATTTGTTATAATTGTGATGAGAAATTCACTCGGGGACATAGATGTGTTGAGCAACAACTCTATCTCTTAGATGTGCATTCTCCACCTACCTCTAAACTTGGTGCAGAAGCTCCAGATACACTAGATGATCAGGTCAACATTCAGCAGCAGCCTGTTGACCCTCCGTCTCTGGACGACCACCCAGAGATATCTCTCCATGCTTTAACCGGAGTCACCACCCCATAAACAATGTGGGTCAGGGGTTACTTCAAACAGATCCCTCTTAAAATACTTATTGGTTCTGGTAGCACTCATAACTTCATTGACCCTCGGATCGCCAAACAGGCTGATTGTTTTGTCCATCCTTGCTCCAACTTTGAATTCATGATTGCCAATGGGGGAACCTTACCTTGCAAGGGGAAATGTTGCAATGTGCGTATCTCTTTGGAATATTATAACCTGCGCTTTGACATGTTTTCCTTGTCCTTAGGCGGATGTGATGTGGTTTTGGGAGCTCAATTGTTACGAACAACTGGCTCCATCTTATGGGATTTTGATGAAATTTGGATGCAGTTTTCAGTCAAGGGAAACAACACACATTTACGGGCTTACAACCAGGGTCTCTCCGCATTATCAGTTCACATCACCCGGAAAATATCCTTAAGAAGAATTCAAAGGGTTTCATCTCTCAGCTCCATTCCATTCAGATGCACCCATCAACGGTCTCCACTACTCCCTTGGATAGATATGCAGGTGTCTTTGCTCAACCAGTGGACTTGCCGCCTTCAAGAGACCTTTCCGATAAGAATTTATCCATATCTACATCTGAGAAGGAAATGGTGGCTATTTTGCATGCAGCACAGAAGTGGTAGCGATACCTATTAGGGAATTATTTCTGCATCAATACTGATCACCAGAGTCTGAAAAATTTCCTGGAACAACACGTCTCCTCCCTAGCACACCTGGAATGGGTTATCCAACTCATGGGTTATGCCTATGCTATCACTTACAAGAAGGGTAAGGACAATCTGGTGGCAGATGCTCCTTCTCGCACATTTGATGCCCCAGTTTCTCTTTTATCTATTTCTTTGCTTGTTCCAAATTGGTTGCAATCTCTTTAATAGGGCTATGTATTCTATGAACTCCATGCTTCTCTATTGGCAGGGCACTATGGGTTCCTCAAAACATATGACTAGGAATGGTGTAACTTCTTTTGACAGGGACTGAAAATGACAATTCAACAGATGGTGGCTGACTATGATACTTTCCAGGTTAACAAGGGTGAAATAACATTCCTTCTGGGACTATTTGAACCCTTGCCTATCCCTACACATATTTGGATTTCTATGGATTTCCTTGAAGCGCTCCGGTGGTACAATAACACATCCAAAATGACACCATTTGAAGAAATATATGGACAGGCACTGCCATTTCTTCTTCCATACACCCTCAACAGTTCCCCAGTCCAGGCAATTGACTCGGTTCTTCGAAACCACGATCAGATTCTTCTCATTTTGCAGGACTATTTTCACATGGAAAGAATTCGAATGAAACAACAAGCCGATCAACACCATTCTGAGTGCACTTTTCAAGTAGGTGATATGGTTCTTCTTTGTCTACAGCCTTCCAAGCAATCCTCCCTGAAACGAAAAAGGCGCTAGCTTCTCTCTCAATCTATCACAGAGGTATTAATTCAGTGGCACAGAATGAAACCCGAGGATGCTATAGGGGAACCACTCCTTCATATTCCGCATCAATTTCCACATCTAAAGCTTCGAGGAAAATGCTTTTTCTATGGGAGAGGGGATGTTAGGAACCCGTGTCAACCCTTCTCTTTACTTTTTTAGTAAATTGTTGTTGGACACATATGCTTTGTAAGTCTTCCCATAGTATTTGCTGATCCATAGTTTGTATTATCCCATGGTATTGAACCACAGTATTGGACGCATATGCTTTGTAAGTCGTCCCATAGTATTATATGTTCCATGGTATTAACCCATAGTATTGGGCATAGACTTAGTATATAAGTGTGTGTTAAGGCCAATGAAGGACCGTGAAGTTATTTTGTTTTGAGCTTGCTCAAAGGAGGTTTCCCCCTCGAAGTGGCCCGCGATCAATAAAAATATTCTGTGATCTGATATATCGTGTATTTCATCAATTAATTGTTGCAGGTTCTTCTCAATAATCCTATGCTTATAGGATGCAAACTAAGTAAGGATGATGAGTCCCCTATACCAATCCAACACTTTATAGGTCAATGATTGGGAGTCTACTGTACTTGACAACATCAAGGCCTGATATTATGTTGGTAGTAGGGATGGTCAAAATATTTCAATCAACACCAAAGGAGAAACATGTGCATACAATAAAAAGGATATTCTGATATATCTAAAAGGCACATTAGATTTCGGCTTGTGGTATCCCAGGAGTAAGTACTTTACAATGACAACATACATAGATGCAGATTGGGCAGGAAGCATTGACGCCGAGAAAAGTATTGGTGGAGGTGCTTTCTTTCTAGGAGGTTTCTTGGTATCATGGTCAAGCATGAAGCAACCCTAAATTTATCTCTCTACAACAGAAGCATAGTACATTGCAACAACAACCTGTTGTACACAAGTTCTTTGGATGAAACAAACTTTAAAGGACATCAAGATGGAATATGACCAACCGATTTCAATTTCATACGACAACAAAAGTGTCATCAATATCTCCAAGAATCTGGTCATGCACTAAAAAACAAAGCATATTCCAATCAAGTACCATTTTCTCAGAGAACAAGTAGCTGAGTAGAACATCAAGTTCGAATACATTGCCACCAAAGAACATGTTGTCAAAATTTTCACCAAACCTCTCCCCAGAGAAACGTTTGAATATCTCAGAGAAAAGTTGTGAGTGGTACCTTCTTCAACTCCATGAAGGAAGCACGAGTCTAGGGGGAGCAACCCTTTTTCCATTGATGTCAAAGGGGGAGAAGATGCATAAAGGGGGAGTAGCTGACAGGGGTAGAAGTTGCAGAAGTGTTGCCATCAATGAAAAAGGGGCAGATTGTTGAAAATAGAGTTGTCATTGATGTCAAAGACAGTGGTAGCCTCATGAGAATGATTCTAATTCCATAAGGGATCCTTACCCCACATATGTAGCACAAATGAAAGCATAAGTTCCATAACTAGATAGCCTATTCCGAGACCTTTCTGATGATAGGTAGCATGTTTCCTAACTCCTCGTGGTTGAGCAGAAATAAAATTTTCTTTATATCTCTTTATACCCTGCCAAAAGATGAAGTAAATCCTAGTCAAGGTGCCAAATCGGCCCCACTTGACCAATCCAAAAGAGTATAAATGAGGCACTCGCCTCCCTCATCAAGTATTACTTTGGACAATTAAGTGTGTGGAATAAGGTCTGGGATTGACCAAGGGAGGAATGCAAGCTAGCGAGAAGTGTTGTGGAATAGATGTGTGGAGCAATTTTTTTGTTTGTTTTGGGGATTTGTGCGTTGAATTGTGTAGACCTGAAGCAACAAAATTGAGGTTGGAAAGGGGTCGAGCTAAGGTTATTTGAAGCTACCGATTAAGGGATAAAAAGGAAGTAGACCAGACCTGCAATAAGAGAGTTAATAGAGGACCGAGGATCAGGTCTAAGGGATGACAGGGATGACCGAGGAGGATCGAGGGCTAGGAGGAGTAGAAGAACTTTGTTCCATTAGGCTGTGAGTTGAGACAGGTGCAAATTCAAGCTTGACAGAGGTATAGCAGACTTGTGGTAGGTGAAGAAGTTGAATCCAGAAGTTGTAATATTAGGATATTGGTGTCTGATGTAGGTTGGTTCTTACAAACTCTATTTCATTGATTTGGTGTCCCTTGTAGGTTGGTACCTACAAAATTGTAAGTTGGTGTTTACTCTATAAACAATATGTTGGTAAAGTTGTAGACTTCTCCGACTAAAATTTTCATTGCAATGGTTAAATGCAAAGTTCCAAAAGTAGTAGTGAAGTGATTGAATTCAGTTGAATGTTTTTTTTATTGAATTTGTATCCTTGGTTTTTGTAATGTCCCTTGTTAGGAATTTTATTAAAATAACAAATTTTCACTTTTTTCCCTAGTTAGACCTTTGACTAGTTTTGAGCTCTAGGTCCCCAAATTGCTCCAATTGCTCCCAAATATTATGAGAAGGTATATCGATGATGTTATAAAATAAATATGTATTTCATGGATGATTTTGGATATTTAAAATACTTCTGCAAATCCTCTTTCAATTTTGGCCAATGTAGGGAACTTTACTAGTAATTTCCCTTTGACTAGTATTGGTATCTAGGTCTCAAATTGACTCCAAATGCCTTCAAATATTCAAGGAAGGTGTATGAATGATATTAGGACTTGAATATGATGTCCAGGGATTATATATGGACACCAAAAGACCTCTGCAAAATCTCTTAAGATTCTATACCAAGTATGCAATTTTACTAGTAATTTGGGGTTCAAATCCCCCTGGGGTAAGTACTGAAAATGGATTCCCAAATGCCTCCAAAACCACTCCAATTTATGAAATTAGGTATGGAATGTATTAAGCATGTTATTAAGGTCTCATTTGCACCATAAATTTATTATTATATCTATTCCAACCCTCTCCCATTCAGCTGCAAAAATCACCAATTAGATCCTTGGGGAAATGGCACTATTCCTTCTCCCAATGCAATTAAACTGAGTAAAAATACTTCAAATGCTCAAGTAAAGCACATGAAACTTGTAAAATACATCCATGGCAGTACATTAATCACAAATTCATAAGAGAATCATCCTTTCATTCGAAATCATTAGCATTACATTGGTTCATAAGAAGATAGTGGGGAAATGGCATTGTTCTTTCATTAAAAATGAGATTTATACATTTCTACTTGGAATTTCGACCTGAAAATTTATGGAGATGAAGAAAAGAGTATTTAATTCATATTAAAAAATAAATGGGGCATTAGAAGCTCCCCCAAAGAGTACAATAGATCACTAAAAACGCCCTCCCTCAAGGATCAAGAATATGCCATCAAAACTGGAAATGGTTGAAGGAGTGAGCTGCAATAGAAGAAACCATGAGCTGCCCTGTAGCTTACACCTGAAAATAAAGAATCCATTAAAGCTCCAAATTAAAGGTCTGAATGGCCTTTCCAATTACCAACTTGGGTGGGAATCTTTCACCCTTGAAATTGGCTAAGTCAAGAAACTAGTCATCCACTAGCTCTCCCTCTACACAAATGCAATTGCAAATTCTAAAAATGATCAAAATATGGTTTCATTCTTTGTTATTTACATTTATAAATTTCTAATGTCCTCCAAGGGTCTAATTCCTTCCAAGAGACTCATGCCAACTCAAGTTGGGAAGAGATTCCAAAGAACGCCACTTGTACAACAATTCCTAGTCTCCCACTTCCACCAAATCACATGTGGAAGCATCTTAACTGCCCTAACACCCTTGAGCGCACTCTTGGAGTCTATTTTTAGCCCTGACATGTCATATATGTCATATGTCAGCCTTCAGGTCTGATTTGTGTCACAGGTGTCATAGCATCTTTATCATTGTTGTCATAGAGCTAGGGAATCTAGCCCAAGTGTCTCAGTAGCTTCAAATTGCCTCTTCCTCTTCCATGGGAGTTACTATTCCTCTATATTTCGACCTCATTGACTCATTACAAGTATTATTGACCTTATAACTCATCCCAAGAACATTAGGCTTCCCATGGATTCGAAATTGCAAGAAGAGGATGCCACATGGCACATAAATTCTAGCTTGTGTGGGTCCCACTTCCTCCATGTGTCTTCATGATCAAATGCCACTTTGATTTTCACTTGTATATATTTATTTATCTCCTTTATTAAATATTTATGCCATCCTAATGTTCCAACATCATTTATTATCCCCATTATTCCAAATCCCAAAGCTTCCACTCCAAACTTAGGAAACTAGTAATTTTCCTCCTTGGCAATTATTTGACCTTTAGCATCAATTTGACAAACTCTAATGAATAGGGCCAATTTGCTTAGGCCATTGTGACCCAATGCAAAATTTGGGACATGACAGTTTTAGTGAAGGTATGGATGATTTGGTTCTTGTTCACCATGTTTCTTGGATAAACATATTTACAAAAGAGGTAAGAAATGAGCTTACTGAAATTTATAGGCTTATGAAGCATATGAGAGGACAAAGATATGAGAATGTCATAGTTTCCCATGTGGAGAAGCATCTACTTAGAGTGTAGGAAAATGTTACCATGGCTACTTCTTCTGCTAGATCCTTTTTTTATGGTTGATAGTGGAAATGCAATATCTACTAAGGCAGTGGTTCAATAGCTTGGCTTCTCTGGGCTTTAATTGTTTCAAGGGAGGAAGACTTTTCCTAAAAACTGGATTTATAAGATTTTTTCTCATCTTCCATTAAATGGTTATCTTTCTTTCAATCCAAATAAGAAAGACCGAAACAAGAGAGATGGTTCAACTAAAGTTTGTGGAATCATTAAATCATCCTATATTTTTGGATTAAAAGAGGGATCAAGAAAACTTGAGGTGAAAAACTCAAATTTTTAGGACAAGTCAGCTTTAGCATAAAGAACAAGTCGGCCCCATAGTGGAATTAAAGGTCACTTAAAGTGTATAAATAAAGTGCTCACAGTTTTCGTTATTATCATCATCACATAACATCTTCTCTTCTCCACTTGTGTGCACTTTCCAAGGAGGCCTACAAAGGTCAAAAGGAGAATTTTTGAAGGTCATCATCATAGCTAAGGAGGTTTGCTATCTTTTCTTGGGTTCTTGTGAGTAAGAGCACACTTCTTATGTGCTAGGGTTTCTCTTCATGTGATGCACTTGAATTATTGGACTGATTTCTTCTAAGAAAAGTTGGTTGGGTTTTCTCCCAAGATTGGGTTTCCAAGGGTAAAATCTTTGTGTCTATTATGCATGGTTGTCCTTCTATGATTGTTTCCACTGCAATTTAATGTTGAAATTTTCAATGTATAATTACTCAATGAAAACAATGGGATGAAATGAATGTTTGAAATCATTAGGAAATAATTATCATGACCTGAAAATTGAATTTCTACTGCTATATGAGAAAAATTCAACATTTTTAACATTATGGTAGTTTAAAAAAATAAATACCAAGTCTTTTTCTTCTTCTTTTTATTAGCGTCACACACACACACGACACACAAATTTTTCCCACACCTCATAGTGTAGAGCACCTCACTTCTCTCAATGAAAATATAAAATATTAAATCAAATATTTACAAGCTAAAAGGTGCATGCTTGAGTTTATTCCACCACTTAAAGGTTTGTTATTGAAATAACCTTTCCCAAGTCTTTCCAATGTGTTCGAATAAAATCTTTAAGTAGGGGTATGTACCACAAATTTGTCCATACTTAGCAATGGAGGGGCTTAGTACACATGAGTGTGCATGTTGAGTATGTACTCAAAACTATTCCGCCCTTAAATCTCCATTCATTCTCTTTACATTAGTAAGTTTTTAGCGAGTCATTCTCACATGGCATAAATGATTTATTATCAACCTTCAAGGTTCCATCTTTTAAAATACCATGCATGTTTACAATTAAAATTTTATTTGCATATGTACAGGCACATGTCTACATAATGGATTTGTGACTAAATGAACTTGACTCTTATTTTTTCGGTTAAATCTGAACATTTAGTATATCTTTTAGTTAGTGAGTTTTGTTGAGTCATTTTCGAGTTTTCTCACGTGAAATGTCAACTCTTACAATTTGGCTTTCCAATTCATTACCAAATCCAAATCATGTGACTTTGCTATAGAACGAATGTGCCAAACTACTTCTCAATACCTTACCATACTAGTACACCCTAGAATGAGCATTCAAAGTTTAATCTAAAAGCATCTTCAACCAAACACCACAATTGTAGTTGAATAAAATTGTGTTCTTATAGTAGATCAAACAAGGGATGTATCTACACATGTACACAATTGACTCATTGACTCATGTAAAATAAAAATCTAAATGAACATTGATGGTCACAAACAATTCCCATTAATGTTCAAGGTAACAATTAAGTGGTACAATCACAATTTACCAAAATCCAATTTACTAGATATTTAATATGAAAGGCTACTAACATGTCATTCACCTGGATTTTGAAGTCGGTCGCATGGGAAGTATAGGAGGGATAGGACTGTCACGGGATCTATCATCGTGGACTTGAAAATTTCTGGATGATGTCGAATTCGGGATCTATCATCTATCAACAGCTTTTGCAATCCAACTGTATAAAACACAAGCAATTGAGAAGAACTCTCCAAAAAGGATGTAACAATCTTTCAAACATATCACGTTCACAAAACTTGACCTAAACAAACCAACATCCTTCACAGGGAAGCAATATTATACCCCGCAACTTCCGTATAGAGCCAAAGAACATCCCGGAGCTTGAAATTTAGCGCAACTGATAAATAACGGCAAAAGCATACAAATTATTTGTCAAAATTACAAAAACAAAAGAGGCAAAATAGAGTCCCAAACCATTAGGAAAACTGAAAATGACTAAATTGACCCTGAAAATTTCTGGATGATGTCGAATTCGGACCAAAAATCTCAAAATCGCCAAAACGTTGCATCACTCATAGTCTATCCGTGCATTGAAACGTTGTGTCACTCATAGTTTATCCGCGCACTACACTCCCATCATCTTCATTGCCGGTGGATTATGATGTTGATTCCAGTCACAAATTATTGTACAAGATGAGAATGCAAACCAACGATATGAGTTACAAGGAATACCTTAATAGTACATTATATAATGGCATGACCTTTGTTGAAGATTTTGTGCATATGAGTGATACTTGGCTTACTGATCCAATGCAAATTTCATCGGTTGATGGTAAGGCCATGATTGAGTCTTTCAAGAAGGCATTCCTATCTGGTCATAACCTAGTTTTTAGGAACCATATCCTTGATTGTGGATTAGGAGACCTAGTAAGAGGCTTAGGGTTTATTTGGTGTTGGTTGGATTTGGGTACGTTAGCAAGAGGACGATGGGACTTTATTTCCCATTTGTCATCTACTTTCAATGCTCCATGCAGAAAATCATGGAACGTGATTAAGTGGATGGGACGATGGGACTTTATTTCCCATTTGTTAGCTAGTTTCAATGCTCCATGCAGAAAATCATGGAACGTGATTAAGTGGATGGAGTCTAAGGTGAAAATGGATTTTGAGGAGGATGTTTTTGTGGATCATATATCATAATTTCTTGGAAATACTTTAATTGGGAAGTTCTTCGGTTGATAGACAACCTTAAAACCCTAAACAATTGGCTACATAGGCTTCAATACCTGATGAGAGGGTATGGGCCTACTTTTAATCTTTTAATTACCCAGGATGTGATGCGTTTCAATTTTTGGACAATTTAGGATGTAGAGTAACCCTTAAAAGTAATTGGTTTTGGTGTTCTTCCTTTTTGTCCTTAAAGCCTTGGCACCCTATATTTGATCCAAATCTAGAAAAGGCATCCAAAATTCCCATATGGTTAAAATTCTTGAGCCTTCCCCTCGCATTTTGGATTGAGAAATTATTGGTGAACCTCAATAACTCTTTAAGTAAGTCGTTGAAGGTTGATACCTCATTTCTAACCAATGTTAATCAACATATGACGAAGGTTCTTATAGATATCGATACAAATGAAAGCTTAGTAGAAAGTTTAGGGATTGAGATTATGGGGGCAAATCTTCACTTAGATCTTGGAATATTTGAATGTTTCCTTTTGATGTGTCCAAAGCCATTCATATGGCCATATTGCAACAAGATGTTTGTGTCCATTTGTTTGTCATTGGTGGCGTACGAAGAATTACCTTCCCACTAAAACTAACTTACTAGAGAACGGACAACGACCCACAGGTTTACAAGAACAAATATAGTTGGTAGATAATCTAGGATTGTTGGATTTGGAGGCAGGGGGTGGTGAGCCATGTCTCTTGAAAAACACTATTATGTTGGAAGAATGCATTGAGGACTCGAATGATGTTAGGACATCAAAGCATTTAAAATTTGTGAATGTGGCTCAGGAAGTGGACAATGAGACAATCCCCATTCCACATGTACAGCACATTGCAATCACCGAAGAGGTTTTTGCTAAGTAGCTCATCTCTAGTGATTTTAATTTAAATGATGAAAGGGTTATTTTACCTGAGATATGACCAACCCCATCTAAAGTCTCTAGTAATTTTCTTTATACCTAGAAGAGTAAAAGGGGAGAGAAAAATACAAACCTCTGCTTGGAATTTGAGAAGGAAAATGCCCCATCCTTATCCAATATTGATACAAGATTGGATTCTAAGGATTCGAGGGAAACAAAGAAAAAAAGGGAAGGGTCATGCCTCTAATATTTATGAGAGTCATGGTTAGTGTGTTGATAGGGTCAAAATCCTTATGCAAATAGTAGGGTTCAATCCAAAAAAGAGGCCTAATTAGACTCTTTCTTGTTTGGAATGGAAGAACCCACAAGATTAATGGCCCAGTTGCCTTTTGTTAAGCTTTATTAAAAATAAGGGAAGTGCTTTTTCTTCTTCTTTAATATTTTCTTTAAAACATAAAAAATAGAAGTACAAACTATGATCTATTCTAAGTTCTAAATAACAATCTAATTGAAGGAAAATGCCTATAATCTTGGAATAACTAACTATCATTCATTTATGAAAGATTTTGCCAAATAATTTAATAGTAAAATCTGAAAATGAAATAACATTAAGAACATCAAATAAAATTAGGAATAATCAAGCATTCAAATCTATTCTTTTAATTCCAATCATTAAATAAATATTAGCTAAAGTGAAATAAAGAAAAGAACTAATAACATAGAATAATCTAAACATAAGTGAAAAATACTTACTACACTATCTTGGTAATTTATCTAAAGTAGACCAATCAAAACTTCAAGAAAATCCAAAACAATAATTCTTCAGTGGTGAAATTGACTTCTTAGTGTTAAATTTTTGAAATATTCAGTTTTACAAAAAGGTCTTTTTCAAAATGACAACTTTTAAAAATCCTCTTCTACTTTTAATCCATTCTTTAAATATACAAAAAGAAAAAGAAAAAGAATTAATAACTAACTTCCTCAACTTAACTCCTACTCCTAGGAAAACCTTCATTAAGTTGTCTCTATAACTTTTCTTCATATTTTCCACGCTTATCAAATAATTCTTAACATAAAGCAAAATGAGGGAACATGTGTTGCTAAGTGGGATCCTCAAATTTGGTCACTGTGTCATGTATCTTTTGATGTACTTTTTCATCTTTAGGAAAGCACATTGAATTTTAGCTATCTTTTTGGATTCATCATAAATAAATTTATTGCGATGTTCCTTTTGAATACGAGAAATATGTCGTTATTCAACTTTGCGGTTTTCATGTGCATCCTCCAATGCTTTGGCAACTTGTGTAGCATCAAAAAAGTTCTCTAGTGGTCCAAAGGATGGAAATTGGCATTGATTAGTATATTCTTCAATAAAGTCCCAAATTTTAATGCAGCTAAGCCAATCATCTTCTATTACATTTTGATCTCATCTTACCACCATGCCCCAGTAACTAGCATCCTGCTCAAGTTCATGGATTTCATATTCAATCAAAACTCTTATATTATGAGCTTCATTCCTTCTATGATTCCGAGCTTGATTGATGAATCTGATTTGCTCTTGTATTTTTCTTGTAATTCTTTCCATCTCAAATTTTCTTTGTACAAAATAGAAAGCTATAGGTTGTATTTTTGTAATTTAAATGCTATGATATAAAATCTTGTACACTATAAAAAATTGACTGAGTTTCTTCTAAATCATAATCTAGAAAAGCAGTCACAGTCACTATGCCTTGAGCATATTTATAGTATAAAACTTGATTTTCCAGATGGGAAATCTTCTTTTGAAACTTGCCCACATATTCAATATATATCTATTTGGGACCTATCAATAGCATCCTGTGTCATAGATAGACCTGCAGTTAGTATGTTTGAGAGTTTAGCATTCTTTGTATCCATCACTTGCTCATATGTACTGCAAATGATAAACTTGTCTACATTAACTTTATTTTTTCTTCGAACTTGCTTCACAATAATTTTTTTTCTTTTATTGTAAGAAATAAATTCCAAGTTTTCTACTTCATCCACATGTTCTGGAATCTCTTGATTACCCCATTAAAGGATATTTTCCATGTTATTGGGGGTAATGAATTCTTCAATTACAATATTCTTTCCTTTGTTTATGGATGCAACGGACTATATAGGGGTATTCTACATTGACAGTTCCATATTTTCACTAGTATTAGAGACTTCTTGCTGAGGGAATTCTGAAGTATGTCTATTATCTTGTTTAGTTTTCTTCTATAATTCTTTCTTTTTAGCTTCTTCAACCTGATTCCTCTCTGCTTCTTGTCTTATTTTCTTTGCTTCCACTTGTTCAACAATTTTTTTCTATTTTTCCTCTTCAACCTATTTCCTTTCTGCTTATTTCATGGCATTTAATTTTTCATTATCTTCTTTTAATTTCCTCCCTTCATTAGCCTTTTTTTCTCATTCTCGCTTTAACTTTAACTCTTCAATAGTTTTCACTTCTCGTTCCTCTTTTTCTTCAATTATTCATTCTAAACTTTAGAAGTTTCACCCATCTCGTTTTGTAGACTAGATGTTCTTCTAGTCACAACTTCTTCCCATGATTCAACATTTTGACACTTCTTCTCATTTTCCCAATTATCATGTCAATATGGCCAAACTAATCCAACCCTATTGCAATCCTTGATTACTAGTGTTGGGGCTTTCTAATGGCCTTTCTAGGACAACTAAATAACTCTCACATTAATTATCAAACTAGGGATCGTCTTTTATTTCAAGGCTATGAGAAAAGTCTATGCAAGCTACAATTTCCTCCGTAATGCTGGCAACTCTAAATGATCGTGTCGTAAATGAATGAAAAATCAATCAGTCCACTCTTGTCTGAAAGGAAACACGTTTCTAGATAATCTTGCATAAACCTCGTAGAAAATCATCAATCGATACTACTTTTGTAAGAAAGGAAATCACACTCAATCCATACAATCTTTGCTAGGAAGGAAATCATAGTTAATCTATGCAATTTTGGCTGAAAGGAAAATAACATTCAATCCACACAACTCTTACTGGTGTCAGAGATATGGATCTAGCTAAACTAGCTTACCTATCTATGCAAAACAATAATATATCAACAATAAGTACAAAAAGAGAACAAGAGAAAAGAGTACACTAGATATACGTGGTTCACCCAATTGGGCTACATTCGTGGGAAGGTAGTCGTCTATTATCTTCAGAATATCTCCCTCAAGCTTACAAGAGAGCAATGCCAATAACCCCAATACAATATAACAATACTTTTGTGAATAAGTAAAGATCATGATGAGTTATGTGACTCCCTTGACTCTATTATATACTAAGAGATGAGGAGGAATTACTTTAACATATTACATGTGGGATAATATAATTCTCCATAATAACATCTCTTTATATAATAATGAATATCAAGAGTATATTTTACCATAATGAATATGGGATATAATGTATTACTCTTTTACATAAGATTGTGGATATCTTCCGACATAATACAAAGACATTATTACCTTCCAAGGAATATAAAATATTCCAACACTCCCCCTTGATAATGGCTGGGAGAAAATCCCACTAACAAAGGAAGGAAGGAGTCATTACTGCTCCTCCTTGATGACAACTTCCCTCATCCCAAGTAAGTAACGGAGATGCACATACTTTGTTGTTGTTAAGGATTTAGTGAAGATATCGACTTCCTGCTACTCTGTAGTACAATACTCAAGAGAAAGAACACCATCTGCAACAAGACCTAGAATTTAATGAGCATCAAGATCGAGATTCTTTGTCTTGGAGTGATATACCAGATTATAAGCAAGTTGAATTGCACCCTGATTGTCACACTTGAACAGAGTGGAATATTTCGGAACCAGACCAAGCTCAGTGAGAACATGCCGTAACCAAACTGCTTCTTTTTCTACTTCTTTGGCTGCTCTATATCTTGCTTCACACGAAGATAAAGAAAGAGTCTTCACCTTTTTGCTGGACCAAGAAATCGGACCTGAACCAAGTTGAAGTATATAACCAGTAGTTGACCGTCGATCATAACTGTCACCTGCCTAGTCATAATCTGTATAACCAGAAAGTGAAACTGTAGCACTGATCAAATAAAAAACACCATAGTACAATGTCCCCTGTAAATATCTCAGAATTCTCTTGGCTTCCTGCTAATGAATTTCACGATGTTGCTGCATGAACCATGAAACCATATTGATGGAGAAAGAGAGATCTGGTTTGCTGTGAGTTAAATATATCAAACTTCTGACTAGATGACGATAAAGAGTAGCATCAACAAGAGGAGTAGTACACTCAATAATTAACTTTACACCATACTGGAAAGGCGTAGGAGCAGGTTTACAATCACTCATGTGGAAACGAGCCAATAAATCGGTAGCATACTTTGGTTGAGAGAGAAAAATACCATCTACCAGATGCCAAATTTGAAGACCCAAGAAATAGTGCAATATACCGAGATCAGTCATTTCAAACTACTTTTGAAGAGCACTTTTCATACTTTGAATGAGAACAAGTTGGCTGCCAGTGATAATAAGATCATCCAAATATAAAACAATAACAATGATATTATAATCAACATGCTTAACATACAGGTTAGGATCAGATATACAACGCTTAAAACCATTATTCAAGAAATATGCATCAATTTTATCATACCAAGCCCTAGGTGCTTGTTTAAGACCATATAAAGACTTGTGTAATTTACACACTAAAATTGATGATTCAACATTAATAAAAACATGAGGTTGTTGCATATAAATATCTTCATTAAGATCACCATTTAAAAAAGCACTTTTAACATCCATTTGGTGTATTTACCATTTATAAGATGCAACAATAGATAAAATGGTTCTCATTGTATTCATTTTAGCAACATGAGCAAAAGTTTCATTATAATCTATACCTTCAAGTTGATTAAAACCTTTTGCAACTAATATAGCTTTATACTTTTCAATATGTCCTTCTGCAGTAAATTTAGTTTTATAAATCCATTTACAACCAACTAAATTCTTTCCTGAAGGAAGAGGAACAAGAGACCAAGTCTTGTTCTTCATAAGAGAATCATATTCAACAGACATAGCTTGTTCCCAATGAGGTTTACCCTTATCTTGAGCATAAGTAGTAGGATCATCTGTGGCCAAAACTTTGGTCATAAGCACAAAGTTAGATATAGTTCTACGACTATCATAAGGGATTCCGATATCACTTCCTGCAGATTCAAGAGTTTTCCGAGACCGAAAAGGAAGGTTAGAAGGGACATAAGTTACTTCAGGAACTTCGATACATTCAGGTGGAATACTTGAAGAATAAGAAGAAGGTGAACTAAGATCAGTCACAGAACTGGAAGGAATAATCGAGATAGGAGTAACAGGTGATAAGGGAATATTCAAAATAACATGAGGTTCGACATACTTAGGTGGTGGAGAGAATTCAATAAATTTAACATCTCTGCTAATGATGACACTTTGATTAGAAGGATAAAGCAACCTATAAGCCTTAGAATCCTCAGAATAACCAATGAATGTACACTTGTGAGACTTGGGTTCTAACTTTTTCCGTTTGTCATCAGGAATATGATCCCAACATTCACAACCAAACACTTTAAAGTTACTAATATTTGGTTTTCTTCCATTCCATTTTTCCTCAGGGGTAACATGCTTAACATCTTTTGTAGGAACTCTATTTAAAACAAAGTTAGCACAACTTATGGCTTCGGCCCAAAATTTCTTATGTAATCCTTTAGAATAAAGCATACATATAGCCATTTCAACTAAAGTTCTATTTTTCCTTTCAACAATACCATTTTGTTGAGGTGTGTAAGGAACAATCTTTTGATGTCGAATGCCATGTTTAGATAAAAAAGCTTCAAATTTTTTCTTAATGAATTCCCCCCCATTATCAGTTCTTAAAGTCTTAATTCTTTTACAAGATTCATTCGCAACCAAGGATTTAAATATTTGAAATTTAGAAAAAGTATCACTTTTATTTTTCAAGAAATAAACCCATGAATTTCTACTAAAGTCATCAATAAAAGTAAGAAAATAAACTGCATGTGATATAGAAGGAACTTCAAGAGGACCACATATGTCACTATGAATTAATTGCAAAGGTTCTTTAGCACGCCAAGCTTTACCATTATCAAACATTTCTCTATGATGTTTACCAAGAAAACAACCTTCACAAACACTGTTAGTAGACGAAATATAAGGAAATCCAAGTACCATTTTAGTTAACATTTGCATTTTACCATAATTCAAATGACCTAATATTTCATGCCATAATTTACTTAGTTCATTAGCATGAGCAACATTGTTGACACGACGCCTGTCGACAGGGGTTCACTGCGCACTGTCGTCAACAAACCATCAACCAAACTCCTATATGCATCGGCCTAGAAAGGTTTTACCCTTTCCAACAACCCTTGCAGAGCGAGTGAAGTTTCACCCGAGATGCACAAGGGGGCTGCAGGAACCAAGTTTCCGCAGTGGAGTTGAGGACATGCATCAAACACACATTACACTCGCAGAAACTAGAGATTATGTCATTCGCACTACACTAGTATTTCATCATTCGCATATGCATAAACAACATATAACAAACATTCGCATCAACATAATCTAACTACTCATTGGCATAAACATCGATCCACAGAATATTAAACATCTCATCAATATTCGTATTCATCATCTAACATAAATAAGGACAAAGATAGAACCATAATCGAACATCTTCATGCATTCATTAAAACTTGTGGAATGACCTTCGCAGGAATAATCAATACATCATATCGCGGATTCAAAATAGATCAACAGCTAGATCAAAACTCACAAAGTCGATCGCTCTATTCATCATCAGATCGCTAGCTTCCCTTAGGATTGCAATCATACTCCTACTTATACAAAACTAAGTGGTTACAAAATGGTCCACATGAACCTTAACTAACAAACTAACTACTTTTGCGCTCTCAGCGAATGACCCTTTTTTTGCGGATTATCCCTCTCATAGCTGTTGGCTTTTGCACTTCCTGCAGACTAATCCCGTGCCAACAGGCCCCCAACACAAACTTGTGGCTCGCCCTCGAGCCACCTCAGATGGACACTGCTGGTGCGTGCACCTGCCGTTTGAAGTCGTCATATTCAGTTTTGAGCTGCTCGTCCGCTTCCTTCACTGATGCTCTAAGCTGTGCACATTCTTCTACCTGCTCCTCTGTTGGGTGTTCGCAACCCTTTTGTTGCGCTTCCTCCAGTTGCTCCTTAACCTGTTTCATTACCTCTACTACCTGTGTTATGAGGACTTTGGATTTCGTTTGGATCTCATCCAATTGTGTGACCCTTCGCTGCTGTCGTTCGTGGGCCTTTGTTACATGCTGCTGGATACTTTTCAGCTCTACTTCCTTTGTCATTTGCACCATTGGGGCCATCGCTTTGAGTGATCCCTTAAAGGAATCTAACTATGCTTCCACCTCACTGAGTTGTCCCTTCAGCGCGGTCAGCTGCTCATCCTCGAATACACTGCCCCAAAACTCTGTGATTCCTTCTACGACTGTTTGTGTCACCTGTTCCATATCCTGGATCTCTGTTCCTGCTTCCTCAATCGTCGTCTGTCGACTTTGAATCTGTTCCGGCGGTGTGTTGGGTGTCACTCTAGCCTGGAGCTCTGCATTTTCATTCCTTATCTCAATGAGAGCCACCCCTAACATAACTGCTTGTGCTTTTTTGTCTACCTCCGGATCTAGCGCTGTCGTTTCGCAAGCGCGCTTTCTAATTTGGCTCGTTCCTCTATAGCTTTTTATTTCTCGGCTAGTGTTGCGGCTTGCTCGCCTTGGAGACATTGTGCCTCCATCACTCTGGCGTGCAGTTGCTTCTTATACACGACCATCATGTTGTGCATTGTGTCCTCGCGGTCGTGGATCTCCGTACTTGCTGCTGCTTGGATCCGATGTAATGTCAACATCGAAAGTAGGTTGAAATCTACCATAACCTAGTCATCCTTCTATACCTCGAAGTCCAAGGTCTCATTACCTGTTCTGATGGCACATGATTCTATTTGGACTATCCACAGTTGGTTGCCGACTTCTACCTCTACTCTAAGTGTCTACAGATTTTGCTGAATATCCCCATGCGAAACGCTTGTGTTAATTATTGTGTTCGCCATTGTGGTTAGTAGCTCGCCTATCTGCTGGAATTGCTCAGCTGAATAATGTGTTACCTGATCGTAACTCTTTTCCACCACTTCTGTAATGCTCTCCAAAATTCTGTTGACCTGCTGCACAGTGAGCCCTTCCCAAGTGCTTCTGCCAACACGGTCCATTCTTTTCTTTGTCCTCAGAATGTCGTGCTGCGCCTCCAGCTTTGAATCTATTAGGGTGTTTGCTGTTGAAGCTCCACCATGGCTGGATTCCTCTGACTGAACTTTCACAGGGTTATCTTGTCCTGTGCCTTGCTTCCGACTGGCTGAAGCTTCGTTTTCCTTGGCCGGGTTTGGTCGAACTGTGTCTTTCCCATTCGCTATGTCCTTCTCATTGATTGGGACCTTCCATTCCTTTGGCCATCTTGCGATAATGTCATCGAGCTCAGCCTCGGTGAGCTTGTACTATGTCCTCACCCATTGCTTCCCTGGATCTGTGCAGGCTTGAAGGTAAATCGTTTCTGCTTCGACCAATAGTTTTGTGATCAATCGATATTTTGTTGCTGCTTGATCCGGTATCTACGGTATCATTTGTGCATGTATCCGCATCCTCTCCAGCAACACATAAAATTGCACAATGTTTTCTTTCTGTGGCTCTTTATCAGTGGTTTCCCATAAGTTCTGGTACCGTGCACCTTTGCATACCCGGGATTTTGGGATATCCATACCCTGATAGTGGTCGGGTTCCCTCCATCCTGCTAATGCAATGTTGGGCCCCTAAATTGTCTCTTTCCTCACTATATTTCACTATTATGTCATCACATTTAAACCTAAATCATTACATTCACTCTTAAAAGCTTATCTTTTATTTTCAATCTATTAATTAAAAGCAATGAAATTGAATGGCATGATTTATTACTTTTAATGCATTATATATCATTTTATTGGTGATAAATTGATTCTCACACTTGGTGATGCATTCCCACACTTTGTATTACGATCAAATGACCCTCCATCCGGCCCTTCATCCGACCTTTCTTCTGATCATGAGTTCTACACTGGGTTTGATTGCATTGGTTTACTAGTTTGGCTTGCCTGTGCCTTCCGGTTCTTGTTGATCTTGCATGTACAAATTGAAACCATAAAGTTTTAAACATTGATTTAAATTTAATAAGAAAACAAAGTATTAAACATTAAAAGAATAAAATTTGAAAACAATTGTTTGACTTTAAATTACTTTATCTTTAAAGCCACTCATATAAACATAAAGAGACACCAATTAATCAAATCAAATATTACGTGGATTTTGCTATGGATATTATGTTGAGATGAAAACTTTTTAATATTAGAAACCAACATATTTTATATGCTACTCACTTCTTTAAAATTATTTAACTCTTTTAAATTGAATGGTTGGATTTTGTTCAGTTTATTTAAAACATTTAGTCATGCCATCTAAATTTTACATTGGCTTTAATATAATCGCTTTGGTTTTAATAAAATGTAATGTTATGTGTAGGCCGTGAAACTAACGAGGAGGAGGGCACGCAACATGAGGATGAAAAGGTGGAGAATCACGTGATGCAACCAATAGAACCCAGCCATGATCTGAACCTAGCACCCAACCATCAATTTGACAAACAACCCAGCACCAATTCAGCCAAGAATCCAAATTTATGAACTAAATTGCAGTTACAGGTCATTCAGACCTTCATTCACATTCGGATGGTCATTCGGACTATCATTCGCACCTCCGAAATCATTGGTTCGGGTACTTAGATGCATTCATGGAAAAAACAGAAACTTGGGTTTTGTTCGTGGTAGTCCTCTCATGCTTATCCACCTCCAAGATTCCACCCAGGTCGTTTATTCATCTATAGGAATATCGAGGCCCAATTATTTGAATGTAGGAATTCGTTTTTGGGCAAATGAATGCAAAATGCATCTCTTCAGTTTTCTCTTTAATCAATTTAGTTCCAGGCATTAATCTTTGATGTATAAACTCTTATAAATACAGGATTCTGCCTTGAAAAAAAAACCCAATGTAATTTCTTCTGCGTTTTTATAATGGAAGTTCTGCTCCGTTCCATCCCAAATTCATTTCTTGCTTATGCGTTTGGTGATTGAGTAGATGAGGAGATCGGCCCCTGTTGCTGGGAGGGCCCCTCAGAAATAGTTGGTCTTGTGTGTCTTTGTTTTCTTCTCATCATGCAAGCTAAGTATTTCTTTGTTTTCATTACTATAGACTGTGTTCTATGTTAACTCAAATGTTTTTAACATTGTCTCTTTGCATTATTGTTTAAAATCACACTCTTATTTCTCATTCCATGCATCTATGTCATATGATCTCATCGTACATAATTAGGAAGAGATCTCTACTTTGAATTTATGTTGTGTGATTGTGTTGAAATTCGTAGTGTAGAATAGAGTTAGAAATCAGATTTGCTTTTATGTATTTCAATTCATTGCTTGTAGATAGAAAGAGCTCTCTGTTTTAGTGTGATTATATTATTGCTCTTAGCATAGACTAGGGTTTGAAGCTAGTTTCTCTTTCACGCATTTGAATTCATTTTTATTTCTTTGCACCTTGGATCCAAGAATTAGTTTTTATTGTTGTAACTTTCATTGATTAGAGAGAATTGTAGTTTCGATTTCATTTAGTTTCCTGTAATAGGAATTAGTCTTTAGGTTGAATGCAATCAAGTAGTTTCCTTTTACATAAGACAGTAAGCTTTAATTTGTTTCCATAGACTTAGTTTCGAATATAATCAGTTATTCTCTTTTCATAATATAGTAAGGCTTGCTTTGCTAAATAGTCTGCAATTTGAATTCACATAGTATAGTTGTATTTCAATTCTCAATACAATAGTTTTTGATCTCCTGTTATCATAGAATAATCTTTGATATGTTCAATAGTTCGAAAATCAAGTAGTATAGCTTCTCTTTTCCTAGTATAGTAGTCTTTGATTAGATAGAAAGTTTTCTTATAACAAATAGAATGGTAATAGATTTACTTTTCTTTAGATATAAGTCTTTAGCTTCACTTAGAATAGTGATTAGGTAGAGTCTGAATGAAGTATCATATGAAGTGTCATTTGATAGCAGATAGGTTAGGATAGCCTAAAATAATCTAGACTTTAGTTTTGCACATATAGTGTTTGCATCTCACAAGCTACCTTCCCGGGTTGACAATTTAATTTGGAATTAATTTGGATTTCTGTACTCTTGTGCATTGTGCACATCGTCGATCAACTCGTGTAGCATGAATTTGGACCAATTCATTTGTTCTCCTGCGGCACATCGTTCCGTGGTGGCGATGACCATCGAATTACATTTCTTGGGCCTATTCTTCCGTGTCACCTTGACTGCTAGTATCTTCACCCCGACCCTGATAGCCTGGTCATTGATTGTGTGGATGAGGTATCCTCTGCAATCTTTCTCCACACCGTACTTTGTCGTCAACTGTTCCGCAATCTTCTTGTCATTATCCTTCCCCTGGAAAAATTGGGAAGGGTTGGCTCTGTCTGTAGGAAGCCCAATGATTCTTGCGATTAAGTCGATTGTGATGGGGATATTCTCATGCAGCCCGAGAGACCCGCCATGAAAACACGCAAGAGATATCAATTTAAGAGGTTTGGAGATGCTGTGGCAAGTGGAAAGTTGAAAGCTAGCAGTACATTGAACCACTACCTTTTCAAAGCCTGAAAACAGCTGTTAGGTCATTGACAGAGCTCTAAAAGTACACAGAATTCAGCTATTGAAAGCAGATGGGTAAGAGTGGAAAAACAAATAGGGCTGAGGCCACTGAATTAAGCTGGATTGATCAATTTCCAGGTTGTGCAGAGCTTTTTCAGAATGCTGGTTGGTTGGATTTCTTCAAGAAGATCGATGGCTATAACACTGAGGTCTCTTATAAATTCGCCCAAAGCTATAACCAGGACATGATAGTATTTGATACTCTAAAGTTTAAGTTGACTGTGGAGCTAGTTGTTGAAGCTACAGGAGTCAGAAATGAAGGTGAAATGTGGTTCAAGAAGTTGCCTTTCACCTTTAATGCCCAAAGGTACCTTTTACTTGGTATTACTCCAGACTGGTACAAAGGAGTATTAATCCAGAATTTCGGAGATGAGTGGGTGGAGCCCATTAGAATCTTACAAAGTTATATCACCTATGAAGGCAGATATTCCTATGTCTTCAAATACCATTTTAGGTTTTTACAGCATTTGGTTGGTGAATCCAAAATGAACCTTCCTTTCTTCTTGTTCAAAAGTCTGCAGAAGATGTCAAGTAGAGTTAAGGGACATCATGATCATACTACACAATCCATCTTCCATCATGGTTTGATCAAGCTCATTATCAGTACTGCTCTACAACGAGAAGGGAAGACATGGGATTATTTTTTGTTTTGGTTTGGTTTTCAAATTAAGCAAGAAGAGTAGCAAACCAAAAAACGTGTAGACAAAGGGCAAACCCTAGTTAGGAAACTAGGTCAGAAGATCAAGTTTGAAGACAAGAAAGAGGTTAAACTTGAAGAAGCACCAGAGTCCTTGAAGGATGACAATGAACCTCAAAAGTTTGCAGCTGACGGCAAAGGTAAATATTCACTGTTTTCACAAAAGGAAGATCAACCTGAGCAACACATGGCACCAGTAGAAACTTTCAGTAAAGAGAAAACTGTTGCCACATAAAAGGTTGATGTAAAGAAAGAAAACATTCAGGTCCAGCAAAGGAGCCCCATCACTATCTTATCTGAGGATGAGGGATATCTGTTAGAGGAAGATGAATTCACTGTCAAAACTGAAGCTAGGGTTGACACATACACAGAATGCTACAGTCAAGAGGATAAAACAAAGAGATCAAAGAAAAAGAAGACCAAAGTCAAAGCTATAGAGTTAGCCATAGTTAGACATCAAGGAAAAAATTTGAAGATGGTGAAAGAACTTGCCTCAGAATGGAGACCAAAAACCAGACCTAAAAACAAGTTAAGGCTGAGTATGAAAAAGCTACTAAACCCTAGATTAAATACAAAAGAGATAAGTGTACTTGATGATGATTCTTCAAATGAAAAACTAAAGATTAAGAAAGAAGCAGTTCCAAAAAGTTCAGTTTCTCATCATACAAAGGGGAAAAAGTCATTAAGGTTAGCAGAAGACTCCAGCCTCACCCAAACTAAGCTATCAGCCGTGTTTCTGGAATTAAGAGATGAAATGATAAAAGAACAACAGAAAAAGGAAACTAAAGTTTCTTATTCTGAAGATCAACACTTGATAGATGAAACTACACCTATTGAAGCAGCGAGTCAGGAAAACCCTATTGTTCATGATGTGTCTTCAAAGCTGTTACAGGAAGATGAAGACATTTTCAGAAGGCTAAATATCCCATGGTTGCCCAGTGAGATGCAAGATACCACAACAGGGAAGGCTTTTGACTCAGACATGGAGAACCTGCAAAGAACCATCAAACAATACAGGCATCAAATGGATTGCATGCAGGAGACTAATGATGCTTTGATCCTAGCAAATAAAAGGCTCAGGGAAGATTTACAGGAAGTAAATGAGCATTATCAAGAGCTAATAGTAGTTTCTAAGGAGGCCCTGAAGAGAAAGAGAAGCACAGATGTGCAATGTGCAGAGCTGAAGCAGACTGTCAGATACTTGCAGCAGCAGAATGAAGAACTCACAAGAAGGGTAGCTGATATGGAAGATGAGTAGAAGAGAGCCAGGAAGAAAGCCCAAGCTTTGGATGTAATAGACTTGCTAGCTGAAGCTGCAAAGGACCTTTGAGTTTGTTGGTTAGTTAGTTACTTGTTAGATCTTTTGAGAAATACTTTAGTTAGTTAGTTATTAGTTATGTTTTTGAAGAAACAATTTATTTTGTAAATTGTAATTTAACTTTATCTCATCGAGTAGTTAGGTGAAGACAGTTAGGGTTTAAACCCTAACTGATTTTTGATTGAGGAATAGTATTTAGATAGATGAGAAAGACAGAAGGTGGGTTCGATTTTTGGCTGGCTTAAGGAGGTCTGTGACTTTTTTATGAGCTAAGTACTATAACTCTCATGTGTATTTGCTGAATAGAATTATGAAATATATGATCCTTTCCACCCTTCAGTCTGTGTTTTGGCTTCATTTTTAACTTGTTTAGTTACATAATTGATAAATTCATTGCTGGTTTATGGTTTGTATGCTGGTAGTGCTTGTCTTTTATGAATGAACTTCAATGTCATGTTCTGTTGGATACTGGTAATTATATTATGCATCTCTGTTCTCTTTTGCTTATGATTCAATTCCTGTTTGGCTCATGAATGTATTCCCTTCAGTCACCAAATTTTATAACTAGAAAAACCTTTTAGAAACTCTAAAGCCTAGTTTACTTTATTGAGTTTTTTTGAGATTGTGTTGGCTTGTTTCTTCATAGCCTGGAAACAATTTCTGGCACAAACATCTTTGGCGCCGTTGCCGGGGATGAAATTGAGGATATATTTTCCCTGGGAAACTTATCAGTTTTACTGGTTTTAAGAGGTGGACTTAAACCAGCACATCTTTAAGGTTATTTTTCACCAAATTTGACACAGTGGCTACTAGAGGAGTGGGAGCCAGAAACATACCTACTTCACCATTGCAGTTAGGTGTTTCAGACCCTGAACATATATTAAAGACAACAAGAAAATTTAGAAGGTCTCAATCTTTACCAGCCCTGTGTGACCCTGATCAGTTGGGTGGTTTATCACATTCAGCTTTGTTAGGAAAAGAAGAAGAAAACTCACCTTGTTAAGGCCTATTATCCCTGATAGCACTTTCCAAGTTTTTACTAATCCTCAATCCTTCAAGAAAGACAAAACTGCTTCTACTGGTAAGATACCTCTTTTTCAGTTGAAACTAGGTAAAAACCCTTTTCAACCAGGTTCCAGTCAAACTTCTTCATCATCAAAGTTAGTCAGTTCAAATATGGTAGCCCAAAATCAGCCCATAGACATGATGGACCGGATGGTTGCAGCCAGATATGCACCATTGGTCTTGCCTCAGCCTTTAAATGCACTGCCTGGGGGTGACTATCAAAAATATCTTCCTAGGTTTAATGGACAGGGGGAAACCACTGTTGAAGAACATTGGGAAGCTTTCCTTAGTTATGCTGACAATCAAAACATTGAGGCTAAGGATGTTTGGATGAGAATGTTTGTTCAGAGCCTCGATGGAGATGTTAGGAAATGGTTCAAAGAGTTGCCTGCTAACTCCATCACTATCATTGAAGAACTTCGTGATCTCTTCATGAGACAATGGGGTGACACCAAAGACCATACATACTACATAACTGAGTTTGGTGCCCTTAGGAGGAAAAAGGAAGAAACTGTTGCATATTTTTCGAAGAGGTTTAACAAAATGTATAGTAGAATTCCCGCAGAGATAAAGCCTACAGAAACATCAGCTAAACTGACATATGCAAATGCTTTTGATCATGAATTCTCTTTGTTACTGAGAGAGAGGAGGCCTATCTCTTTGCTGAATATGTAGGATGCAGCATTGGAGCTAGAATCCAACATATTGGCTTCAAATAGACTAAAGAAGGAAACAACTTAGCAGCTGTATGAAAGAAAAGGAAAGAAGGAAGCAGCTCCAGGAGGTTCATCTTCACTTACTGTAGAAGGGAAAATTGATGAAATGGCTAAGTTGGTAAAGACTCTGACTGCAAAATTGAACAAATTAGAGCTTGAGAAAAATTCCAGCAAGCTTGCCCCTGAAGGTGAACGAAATCCAAATAATCAGAATCAGTTCAGAAGGCAATTTGCTCCCCGTTTCATGCCTAGAGAACGAAGGAATAATGATATCCAGCGAGAAAGGAGAGAAAATGAGGACCAAAGAGTGCCACCACCTCTTCAGAACAATGTGGTTGACGAGGAAGAAGTTGATGATGAGCTGATTTTTGAAGAGACTGATCAAGATATGAATCATTTTGGAGAGGGATTGTCTGGGGGTTTTGTCACTGAGGAAGAATTTCTAAATGCAGAATACTATGATGTTGATATGTTTGAAACCAAGGATGATTTAAGTTTGGAAAAGACTGCTGTAACTGCTGCTGTCCATCAAAATGAACTCAAGATGACTATAAATCTGAGATCAGGTCCAAAACAGGTGGTACAAGCCAAAAAGAAGAAAGCAATTGTCCCTGCTAAACGAGCATCAGATCCTGTGACAGAGAAAAAGCAAGTTCCAGAAAAACCAAAGAAGACTACAGAGGTTGAAGAGGTAAATAAAACTGTCCAGAATTTCGGTTTGGGGAATGAATTAGGAAAGTTAAAGATTCTTGTACCTTTAACTGAATTAATAAAAAATCCTTCATATAAAGAAACAATCCTAAAAGTGATGAATTCAGCAAGTAATCAGCCTATTTCTGACACAGTAAATTTGCAAGAAGAAAACCCTAGGATTTTCATTGGATCAGCCTTGGCTGAGAAGGCTGAAAATGAAGCAGGAGCTTCACCTCCATTCTACATAACCTTGACAGTCCATGAACAGATGATACACAATTGTTTGTTAGATTCGGGAGCTTCACACAATTTGATGCCAAAGGCTGTTATGGAGGCTTTAGGGATGAGTATTACCAAACCTTACCATGATCTATATGCCTTTGATTCCCGAGTAGTGAAGTGTTTAGGTGTAGTAAAGGACATGGTTGTCAGCCTGGCTCAGTTACCTATGAAAAGTGTGATCATGGATGTTGTGGTAGCTGATATTACATCGAAGTTTGGGTTACTTCTTTCTAGGTCTTGGGAAAAGGAGGTTGGTGGGACCTTACAAATGGATCTATCATATGCTACTATTCCTGTGTTCGGTGGAGAAAACAGAAGGCTGTACAGAGAGCTGTAGTTTGCTTACATTGTGACAGATGACAAGAACCCTACCAATCATCCACTATATGCTATTGACAAAGACCTGGGAACTTGCATGCTACATTTCAGTGATGAAGATAATACTGCTGGTTTGTTACAGGTTGAAAAGGAACAGCCAGTAAAACACAACAGAGAAGAAGAGGATGAACTGTGGCAATTATATTTTGATGGTTCCTCTTGTAAGGAAGGTGCAGGTGCAGGGGTTCTTCTCATATCCCCTGGAGGTGAAACAGTAAAGCTCATGTATAAGTTGGATTTTATTACTACAAACAATACTGCTGAGTATGAAGCTTTGCTACTGGGATTAAAAGCTACTAAAATTTTTGGCATTCAACAGATTGCTGCATTTGGAGACTCCGAATTAGTTTTTCAGCAGGTGAAGAGCAACTATCAAGTGAAGCATGGTTTGCTGAAAGTCTATCGGAATGAGGTATGGGATATGCTTGAAAATTATTTTGTAGCATTTAATATCACTCATATTCCAAGAGATCATAATCAGACTACAGATTCGTTGGCCTTGGCTGCCACACACTTCAGAATCCCCAAGACCACTCAGTTAAGGTATCCCATAGAGGTGAGGTACAGACCATGTGTACCTGATAATGTAAAGCAATGGAAAGTATTCGAAGATGACATTGAAATTAAGAGATTTCTTGAGCTTACTCATGAGTTTTCAAATTCCCTGATTGATCAAGAGGAAGATGAAGGGGATGAACAGTTGGATGAGATTGCTGAAGATGAGATAGCAGGTCATAAAATTATTGAACTTAAAAGCAACTTTATCCCAAAAGGTTTAGTACCTCTAGAAAGAATATTTACAAACAATGATACACCTTCAAAGCCTGTTGTTCAGTCTTCAGAAGAGAATGTGGTAGAGTGTAATATTGGTTCTGCAGAACATCCTAGAATGGTCAAAATTTCTAAATCACTTACAACTGAACAAATAAACAGGTATATCAAATTGTTAAAGGAGCATATAGATGTTTTTGCATGGTCTTATGAAGAACTAAGAACTTATGATACAGGAATCATACAGCATAAGGTCCCTTTAAAACCAAATGTCAAACCTTTTCGTCAGAAACTAAGGAGGATTAATCCAGCTTTGTTTCCTGTTATTGAAAAAGAAGTAAAGAAGCTGTTGAATGCAAAGATAATAGGGCCTCTCAGGTATTCTTCATGGGTGGCTAATCTGGTTCCTGTCAGAAAAAAGAATGGAGAAATCAGGTTATGTGTTGACTTCAGAAATTTGAACAGATCTTCATTAAAAGATAACTATCCTCTGCCTAAGATTGAACAAATATTGCAGAAATTTGTTGGGGCATAAAGGATCTCAATGGTTGATGGTTTCTCAGGGTACAATCAGATCTCTATGCATCCTGATGATAAGGAGAAGACAACCTTTACAACCCCCTGGGGGACTTTTATGTATGACAAGATGCCTTTTGGCTTAATGAATGCTGGAGCTACCTTCCAGAGGGCCATGGATATTGCTTTTGTCAGAGAAAAGGATAAGTTTGTGGTAATTTATTTGGATGATATTACCATTTTCTCACAGTCAGACGACGAACATTTGAAGCAGACTTTCCTGAAACGCAGAAAATTTGGCCTGTCATTGAACCCAAAGAAGTCACACTTTGCTATACAAGAGGGTAAACTGCTTGGTCATTTGGTGTCTGCTGATGGCATAAGAATTGATCCTGAAAGGGTAAAAGCTATATTGAAGATAAGTTTACCAAGGAGTAAAAAGGATGTCCAATCATTCATTGGTAAAATCAATTTTTTGCGTTGGTTTATACCCAATTTTGCTGAAACTATCAAACAGATCACAACCATGCTGAAAAAAGATCAAGAAGTCAGGTGGACCACTGAGGCAAAGAGTGCACTTGAGAAAATTAAAGTGGCTCTTACTGAAGCTCCTGTATTAGTAAGCCCATATTTTACCAGAGAATTTCTTACATTCTCATTTGCATCAGAAGATACAATAGTACCTGTTTTATTGTAGAAGAATAAAGACGGACTGGAGCAGCCTATTGCCTTCTTCAGTAAAACTATCAGAGATTCTGAACTGAAATACAGTATCTTAGAAAAGCAAGCCTATGCTCTGGTAAAGGCTTTAAAAATTTTCAGAATCTATGTGCTGCATTCTAAAGTTATTTCATTTGTACCTAATGTTGCTATAAAAGATGTGTTAACACAGCTTGATAGTGAAGGGAAAAGAGGCAGGTGGATTGCTAAAATCATGGAGTATGATGTAGAGATCAGACCTACCAAACTCGTCAAGGGACAAGGTTTAGCCAAGATGCTGGCTGAATCAAATTGTCAGGCTCTGGGATTGCATGTTATGGTTGAAGAAATAGCTCAGGAAGAAGATCAAGCATTACTGGAAAAAGAGAAGATGATGGATTATTATTCATCATCAACATGGTATGCAGACATTGTTTATTTTTTGTTGTTTTTGCAATGTCCTGAGCATTTAGATAGGAAAACTGCTAGATCCTTAAAGCTTAAAGCTACTAAGTATTGTCTAGTAGAACAACAGTTGTTCTGGAAGGACCGAGGAGGTATCCTACTCAGATGTTTGGATAAATCTGAAATTGAAGGAGTGATTTCTGAATCTCATGAGGGTGCTTGTGGAGGGCACAAGTACTGGAAGACAACAGCATACATAATTTTAAGAGCTGGATATTATTGGCCCTCCTTGTTTGCAGATGTTTATCAGCAGGTGAGAGCCTATATCCCTTGTCAAAAGTTTGCTGGCAAACAAAAATTTCTGTCTTTGCCCCTGAAACCTATTGCAGTTAATGCTCCTTTCCAGCAATGGGGTCTATATTTTATTGGAGAAATAAACCCAGCTTCCTCAGGACAACACTGCTGGATTCTGACTACAACAAACTTCTTTACCAAATGGGTGGAAGCTATCCCTACTAGGAATGCTACAGACAAAGTTATCATGGAATTTATTGAAGAGAATATTCTTAGAAGATTTGGTTGTCCTCATAAATTAGTAACAGACAATGCAAAGACTTTCAAGTCTAAGGCAATGGAAGCCTTTGTGAAAGGAATGGCATCCTACTGAAGCATTCAACTCCTTACTATCCTCAGGGTAATGGTTTGGCTGAATCCTCTAATAAAAACATCATTCAGAGTATAAAAAAGTTGCTCAAGCATAACAAGAGATCATGAGATTCAATGCTGAAATATGCATTGTGGGCAGATAGGATAATAGTTAAACAAGAAATTGGAACTTCTCCCTTTCAGTTAGTTTATGGTATAGATGCAGTTTTTCCTGTTCAATTGGGAATCCCAGTGATGAAGTTTCTTCAGAATTCTCAGGAGGATCCAAATGATATGCAGAGAAGGATTTATGAGATGATAGAGTTGTATCAGAGCAGGGAAAAGGTAGATGAAAAGGCACAGTTGTATAGATTGAAGATCAAAAGCAGATTTGACAGGAACATCAAAGAAAACACTTTCTCAGTTGGTGATATGGTTCTAAGGTGGGATGCAAGGAAAGAGCAAAAGGGTAAGCATGGTAAGTTTGATAACCTCTGGTTTGGCCCTTTCCTAGTGTCTAAAGTTTTGGAGAATAATACTTTTATCCTGCAGTCTTTGGAAGGTGAGGAGTTGTCCAGTCCAGTTAATGGACGATTCCTCAAGCATTTTTACAGTCTATAAGGATATTTTCACTTTTCATTGTACATACCGGTGTGAGTGAAGCATAATAAAGACTCCATAGCCCAATGGAAATTTTGCAGACAAGTAGGTAGTAGACAAAAGGCACTGGTCTATAGGTTCTTGAAGCCTCACAGGGAGGATTTCATCCCACAGCTGGAGCCAGATGTTAAGTCATGAACTTGTTTTCTTCAATTTTATATTTCGATTGTGATTTTTATTTTAAGTTTGCTCATTTGCTTACTTTAGAAAAAAATTTGGTTTTAAAGGAAATTTTTGATTTTTGCTTTAGTTTTATTTATTTATTTTGGTTTGTCCCCTTAGGTTTTGAAGGGTTCTAAAGGTCATTATGTTGAATAATGGTTCACAAATAACATCATGATTATAGTTTCTCACTTAAACCTCACTCAAAATGGAAAAAATGGTTAAAATGGTGCCAAAATCAAAATCAAATTATTCTTGTAGCGTAGCGATGAAAAATTAACACAGAGGCACTACAAGAATATCGCACGTATTGAAACCACCATTTTTTAAGCTGAATTTTCGCATGAGTTTGATTTCTAAGTGACTAATCGCATGTTTAAAGGGTGTTGATACGTGTTGCTCCAGTAATCATCATGAAAGCAGGTGTGATTGTGTCATGGAGGAGATCGTGGTAATCATAAGCTAGAACACAATGTATCATGACAGATAGAGGCATAGACCGAGTTTGATGTGAAGGAAGTTTTTCCATACATGTATTATGAAACTGGAGACTAAGTGGAGCGAGGACATTTTCCTAAAAACCAGAAGCTGCAGTTATAGAGGAATTTTTGGGTTTTCACAGTTACAGAGAAATTAGGGCTTTCTCGTCCTGCCAGCTGGACGCAAATTGGAGACCCGAAGACACTTGTACAGTTAAATTTGACAATCAGATAGCTCAAGGATTGATTTTAAACATCTACAGCAAGACAGGAATAAGGTATTCCGCGTTAGACTGATAATGGCTGCTAAATTGGGGTTTTCCCAGTAAAGCTTGTTTTGTTAAAATTCATTAAGGAAAACATAAATGTAGGCTTTAAACAAAAATCCTGTCGAAGAGATATCAATTTAAGAGGTTTGGAGATGTTGTGGCAAGTGGAAAGTTGAAAGGTAGCAGTACATTGAACCACTACCTTTTCAAAGACTAAAAGCAGCTGTTAGGTCATTGACAGAGCTCTAAAAGTACACATAATTCAGCTATTGAAAGCAGATGGGTAAAAGTGGCAAAACAAATAGGGCTGAGCCCATTGAATTAAGCTGGATTGATCAATTTCCAGGTTGTGCAGAGCTTTTTAAGAATGCTGGTTGGTTGGATTTCTTCAAGAAGATCGATGGCTATAACACTGAGGTCTCTTATAAATTCGCCCAAAGCTATAACCAGGACATGATAGTATTTGATACTCTAAAGTTTAAGTTGACTGTGGAGCTAGTTGTTGAAGCTACAGGAGTCAGAAATGAAGGTGAAATGTGGTTCAAGAAGTTGCCTTTCACCTTTAATGCCTAAAGGTACCTTTTACCTAGTATTACTCTAGATTGGTGCAAAGGAGTATTAATCCAGAATTTCAGAGATGAGTGGGTGGAGCCCATTAGAATCTTACAAAGTTATATCACCTGTGAAGGCAGATATGCCTATGTCTTCAAATACCATTTTAGGTTTTTACAGCATTTGGTTGGTGAATCCAAAATGAACCTTCCTTTCTTCTTGTTCAAAAGTCTACAGAAGATGTCAAGTAGAGTTAAGGGACATCATGATCATACTACACAATCCATCTTCCATCATGGTTTGATCAAGCTCATTATCAGTACTGCTCTACAACGAGAAGGGAAGACATGGGATTATTTTTTGTTTTGGTTTGGTTTTCAAATTAAGCAAGAAGAGCAGCAAACCAAAAAACGTGTAGACAAAGGGAAAACCCTAGTTAGGAAACTAGGTCAGAAGATCAAGTCTGAAGACAAGAAGGAGGTTAAACTTGAAGAAGCACCAAAGTCCTTGAAGGATGACAATGAACCTCAAAAGTTTGCAGTTGACAGTAAAGGTAAATATTCACTGTTTTCACAAAAGGAAGATCAGCCTGAGCAACACATGGCACCAGCAGAAACTTTCAGTAAAGAGAAAATTGTTGCCACAGAAAAGGTTACTGTAGAGAAAGAAAACATTCAGGTCCAGAAAAGGAGCCGCATCACTATCTTATCTGAGGATGAGGGATATCTGTTAGAGGAAGATGAATTCACTGTCAAAACTGAAGCTAGGGTTGACACATACACAGAATGCGACAATCAAGAAGATAAAACAAAGAGATCAAAGAAAAAGAAGACCAA
Source organism: Larix kaempferi (assembly GCA_027924585.1). Taxonomy (NCBI): domain Eukaryota; kingdom Viridiplantae; phylum Streptophyta; class Pinopsida; order Pinales; family Pinaceae; genus Larix; species Larix kaempferi. The sequence goes on from BSBM01000362.1 coordinate 16,860,541, forward strand.
AGTCAAAGCTATAGAGTTAGCCACAGTTAGACATCAAGGAAAAACTTTTAAGATGGTGAAAGAACTTGCCTCAGAATGGAGACCAAAAACCAGACCTAAAAAAATGTTAAGGCTGAGTATGAAAAAGTTACTAAACCCTAGATTAAATACAAAAGAGGTAAGTGTACTTGATGATGATTCTTCAAATGAAAAACTAAAGATTAAGAAAGAAGCAGTTCCAAAAAGTTCAGTTTCTCATCGTACAAAGGGGAAAAAGTCATTAAGGTTAGTAGAAGACTCCATCCTCACCCAAACTAAGCTATCAGCTGTGTTTCTGGAATTAAGAGATGAAATGATAAAAGAACAACAGAAAAATGAAACTGAAGTTTCTTATTCCGAAGATCAACACTTGATAGATGAAACTACACCTATTGAAGCAGCGAGTCAGGAAAACCTTATTGTTCATGATGTGTCTTCAAAGCTGTTACAGGAGGATGAAGACATTTTCAGAAGGCTAAATATCCCATGGTTGCCCAGTGAGATGCAAGATACCACAACAGGGAAGGTTTTTGACTCAGACATGGAGAACCTGCAAAGAGCCATCAAACAATATAGGCATCAAATGGATTGCATGTAGGAGACTAATGATGCTCTGATTCTAGCAAATAAAAGGCTCATGGAAGATTTACAGGAAGTAAATGAGCATTATCAAGAGCTAATAGTAGTTTCTAAGGAGGCCCTTAAGAGAAAGAGAAGCACAGATGTGCAATGTGCAGAGCTGAAGCAGACTGTCAGATACTTGCAGCAGCAGAATGAAGAACTCACAAGAAGGGTAGCTGATATGGAAGATGAGCAGAAGAGAGCCAGGAAGAAAGCCCAAGCTTTGGATGGAATAGACTTGCTAGCTGAAGTTGCAAAGGACCTTTGAGTTTGTTAGTTAGTTAGTTACTTGTTAGATCTTTTGAGAAATACTTTAGTTAGTTAGTTATTAGTTATGTTTTTGAAGAAACACTTTATTTTGTAAATTGTAATTTAACTTTATCTCATCGAGTAGTTAGGTGAAGACAATTAGGGTTTAAACCCTAATTGATTTTTGATTGAGGAATAATATTTAGATAGATGAGAAAGACAGAAGGTGGGTTCGATTTTTGGCTAGCTTAAGGAGGTCTGTGACTTGTTTATGAGCTAAGTACTATAACTCTAATGTGTATTTGCTGAATAGAATTATGAAATATATGATCCTTTCCACCCTTCAGTCTGTGTTTTGGCTTCATTTTTAACTTGTTTAGTTACATAATTAATAAATTCATTGCTGGTTTATGGTTTGTATGCTGGTAGTGCTTATCTTTTATGAATGAACTTCAATGTCATGTTCTGTTAGATACTGGTAATTATATTATGCATCTCTGTTCTCTTTTGCTTATGATTTAGTTCCTGTTTGGCTCATGAATGTATTCCCTTCAGTCACCAAATTTTATAACCAGAAAAAGCTTTCAGAAACTCTAAAGCCTAGTTTACTTTATTGAGTTTTTTTGAGATTGTGTTGGCTTGTTTCTTCATAGCCTGGAAACAATTTCTGGCACAAACAGAGACCTCATTCTGTTCGCATACTATTTCCGAAAGGGCCGGTGAAAAGGGGTTTTGTTGGTTCCTTGAACGGCGCAGATCCTGGGTCTTTATAGAAAACCTCAAGAACAGTATTACAAGCCAAGAACTGGTTCTGTTGCCGCGCTTGAACTGGTGATGATTACTGGCACATAAAATTGGCATCCAGACAAGAAAGAAATCTGGGATTGGTGTGACAAGACAAAAAGAGATTTTTCCAGAAAGGAGAATAGACATCCACATCTCTTTGACATAGATTGGTTAAATAAATACCTGTGGAAGGACATTCACGAAATTTTCTAGGCACCCTTTGGAAACAAGTTGCATGAGTGGATATCAAGACTCACAGAGTGAGAGAACTGTTTTCAGTCAGAAGGAGTACCTACTGAGTGGACTCCAGAGCTCATTCAGAGGATTAAAGAAATAGATAGCCCACTCTCGTGAGCAGTCGACTTTTGGGTTGACAACATACTAAAAGGATTCGTGACAGAGTTCGCTATGGACATGCTGAAGTCCTACAACGCAACAAAAGCATATTTTTTCAAAGGTTTTAGAGGTAAGTACCTGAACAATATGAGTCTATACATTAAAATGATTTTAGTTGAGAAAGGTGTTTTAAGAATGCAGTAAAATTCCTAGAATTTTTTGAATCTGTAATGGTCAATAGCATATATAGTGATTCTGACGAAGATACACACAATTTGAGAAGTGGGAAAAGATATAAGTATACTACTAAGAATACTTCCAGTGAACATGGAATCCTCGTAGATATTGATTTACAAACTGAGCCTGATAGCCAGACAACACCTCCATCAACCACCTATCATCCTATTACTCCGCAGAACCCACCGGTTGTGAACACTACGCCTCCTATTGCACAAAACCCACCAGTTCAGAACCCTCCAGTTGTTAATATTCCTAATCCTCAGAGCGTCAATACCAGTAACAACGCGGGAGTGAGTACTCAAACCTTCCCGACTTAGACCATTCCAACTCAGAATATTCCGATTCAGAACATTCTGTGCAGTAACATCCCTAACACCACTCAGACCATTGCGCATAATACTACTATACCACCTAGAAGAAGGATGACCAACGATATTAAGCTGCCAATATTTAAAGGTACGGGTCTAGAGGACCTTGAGCAACATTGGTTTCTATGTGAAGTCGTATGGAGTGTCAAGCAAGTTTAGGATGATGCTGTGAAGCAAGCGTAGCTCATCACTACATTTAGAGGTAGAGCCTTGAACTGGTTCATGAAGTATTCTCAGGTACATAATAGAACCTTAGTGGAGATTAAGGTTGCACTATTGAGTGAGTTCAAGAAACCAAAGTTAGAATCCCAATGTATAACATAATTAAAGTAAATTAAGCAAAAACCTAATGAGACAGTCTAGGAATTTGACTAGAAGTTTAAGACATTGCTAGACCAAGTCAGTTTTGTCATAGCACCACAACAACACCAAGAATGGTTCATAGCCGTGTTGTTTCCCCACATCAGACTGCTGTTGATGCAACAGAAAGTGGCTTTGCAGGTAGAATCCTTGGAGATCGCGATGAAATTAGAAGCTTCACCTATAGGAGAAAGAAGCACTGGAATGTCTCAGATCCAGACCCAGCTAGCTACCCTGACATTACAGTTGCAGGACATGAATAAGGGGAAAGAACAAAGACAAGAAGTCTGGTGTACAGGATGCAGAGGAGAAGGACACACCAAGGAGAATTGCCCTTTGTTTCAAGAATACCTTAACAGTGGAGCACCAAATCCACCGAATCAGAACCAAGTTCCATGGTGTGAGATCTGTAGAACTAGAGGACACCGACCAAAAGACTGTTACTTAATTCAGAAGTATGTGCGAAATTCTAAGAATTTATATTGCACATTCTGTAAATCTGTTGGACATGATGATTCTAACTGTCGTGCATATGACCTCATGATGGAGAGAAAGAAATATATAGAGCATATGCATGGTGGAGTATATAGATTCCAAGAAGAAACTCCGCAGAACAAGGATAACATGCAGTATGACCAAGGCACATACAGAGGCCGTGGAGGATTCCGTGGAAGAGGAAGAAATACGGGTCCAGGAAAAGGAAGAGGAAGAGGCCATATGATCTATTATAACTGTCTCCATCCAGGTCACTTATCTAGAGATTGTACCAATCCATGTACTACTTGTAGCTATTGTAAATCTTTTGATCATGTTATTGAAGCATGTCCGGTGTTAGTAGTAGAAATGCAGAAGAGAAAGCAAGACGTACCTAACCCGAATATTCAACTGATCGCAACAGAGAAAATAATTGTTGATCCAAGTATTAATGTTGTAATGCGAAGTGGCGTGGCAACAGGAAGAGATAGGCAAGCAGAAGCTTTGACTTCTAGAGATTTTGAAACTAAGCAGACCCCTGCTGAAGCGGTCTGGATCATAAAAGCTACTGGGAAAACACCTGTTTCCAACCTGGAGAAGAACAAACAAGTCTTTGAAGAAGCACGGAACATCTTCAAAGAACCAGCACCTATGTCACCAAGAATCCCGTTGCGAAGTGAGACAACGCATATGGAAGATACCCCAGCAACGTATGAAAAAACGTGCATCGCAATAGAGACATGCACCTCTGTTGTGCAGTTCCTACGGAGCTGCATGAAATTATTGAAGAGCACAGATGCTGTAGTGGAATTACAAAAACTGTTAAACCAATATGAACCACACAGTGAGACGGATACTGCCCAGAGCGCAGTTCATCACATCAAGACCCACAAAAGAACAAGAAGAGAAATGAGGCTCAGTGCGCAGATAGGCGATTATGAGATGGATGAGATCATCCTTGATCTATGATCAGAGGTAAATGTCTTGACTAAATAGACATAGTAGCAGATGGGATGACCAAAGTTGTCATGGTCACCCATACAATTGAGATTGGCCAACCAGCAGAAAGTTACACCTTTTGGGTGGGATATTAGCCAATATTATTGTTGACATCGATGGAGTGCGAAGTCATGCAGAATTCGAGGTTATTGAAATTGTGGATGATAGTCAGCCTTACTAGCACTACTCGGTATAGACTGGGCGATGGATAACCTCGCCATCATAAACTTGAAGACCAAGAAGATGATCTTTGAAGGGAAGGATATCAAGGTCATAGCACCATTGGACCCTTCACAAGGAGAAAGATACAATGAGCTGATTCAAGAAGAATCCATAGCACAGGATCTTGATCGCATTTACAAGATGACTGCGAACCAAGATGACTATATTAATCCTACGGTGGATGGATCACTTAGTTGGCGATGTGACAGTTCTTGCATCTCAGACTCCGATGCAGGACTGAAAAATTGGCAAAGTCGTATGCATGAAGTATCTGCAAGAAGATGCAGGCATATAACAAAGTCACTGCGTTGGATTGGAACTGAGGTAAGTCCAATCCCCACTTATGATGGTTCGACTAATGTTTATTCATTTATTCAAGAATATGCTGGATCAGTTCCAACTGAACATCGCATACCAGCATTAGATATAGCACTATGCGCTACACCTGCCAAATAGTGGGCTACGCATAAGCAGACATTGACTACATGGGATCAGTGAAGAAACATGATGCAAATAAAATTCACAGAGAAAGTTTCACTAACATTTGGAAAGTATAATGGACAGACGGATCCAAGGGATCACATGGAAATTTGTTCACAAGCATGGGAAATGAGACCACAGACATAATGGGTGCATCTGTTTGTGCACACATTAGACCAGATTCCAGAGGATTGGTATACAGACATGGAGCTTCGTAGAGAAACCACAGATTGGGCTATGTTGAGTGCGAACTTCCAGAGAAATTTCAGCTTTGAAGATGAAAGTCCCAGCATAAATGAAGCTCTACAGATTATCAAAGAAAGGATATTCAGAGCTGAATGCCCTAGTATAAATGAGGCATTGGAGGAAATCAAAGAGAGGGTATTTGAATATGTAAAGGTACCTATGAATCTACAACCAGAATGTGAAAGAGAAATAGAACATGCCTTTGAATGCTATAACCTCGCTGAAAATGAAGAAGAACAAGAAGAGAGCGATGAGGAGGATCCGCGCAACATCAATATACCAAAGTCTGAAGGAGCGCGCGATGTAGAGGGACCTCCACTAGAAATTCCAGGCATGAGTGGACCTGTCAAGACAAGAAAAGTGAACATTGGCACAAGTGAACATCTGAAGTTTGCGTCCATTGGAGACTACTAGGATGATAAGATGGTCGCATAGATCGCAGACCTTCTACATGAGTATCAAGATTTATTTCCAACGAAGTTCGTGGAAATGAAAGGCATCTTGGGATACTTGGGGGTTATGAAGATACCTCTTAATCTAGGAACGGATCCCATTAAACAAAGGCCTTATAGATTGAACCCCAAATACAAATAAAGAGTTAAGGCAGAAATTGATAAGATGCTTGATGCAAGGATCATTGATCCTGTTGAAGAATCAGAGTGGATAAGCCTGATGGTTATCCAAGATAAAAAGACTAAAGGTGAAATCAGGATCTGCGTAGATCTAATGAATTTGAATGATGCTTCGCTGCATGGCCCATTTCCTACTCCTTTTACAGACGAAGTATTAGACAATGTTGGAGGAAATGAGGCCTACTCATTTACTGATGGGTTCTCTGGATATCATCAGATCAGGATTGATCCAGCAGACAGGCATAAGACAACATTTGCTACTGAATGGGGATCATACCAGTATACAGTGATTCCTTTTGGGTTGGAGAATGCACTAGCCATATTTTCTAGAGTTGTTGTGGCTGGATTTAAGGACTTTATCCATAAGTTCTTAGAGGTCTATTTTGATGATTAGACTATCTTTGGTTTGCTGAAGAACCCTTTTGAGAACCTAAGATTGATGTTAGCTAAGTGCAAACAGCATCAAATTTCATTGAACTTAAAGAAATTTATCCTTTGTGTGCCCTATGGAATTCTGTTGGGACACATTGTCTGTAAACAGGGCTTGATGGTTGATCCTGCGAAGATTGCAGTGATTGTGAATTTACCTGCACCGAACTCAGTGAAGCAGCTTCGCACAACATTGGGACATACAGGATACTATCGGAAAATCATCAAGGTTTATGTGCAGATAACCGCGCCGATGGAGAAACTGTTGAAGAAGAACGCAGAATGTGAGAAAGGACTGGATACACTAAAGGAGAAGATGGTAACTGCGCCGATCCTAGTTTTTCCAGATTGGGATAAGCAATTCCATGTACATGTTGATGCTTCGTCCATTGCACTTGGTGTAGTGCTAGCTCAGCTAGGAGAGGGAGGCATTGACCATCCCATTTCATTTTCGAGCAAGAAGCTCTCATTAGCTGAAAATAACTATACAACCACAGAAAGAGAAGGTCTACCTATAGTGTATGCACTACAGAAATTTAGGCATTATTTGCTCGGTGCGCACTTCTCAATGTTTACTGACCATTCCGCTTTGAAGTATCTGGTCAATAAACTAGTGTTAGGGGGGATAATCTGCAGATGGTTGTTTCTCTTCTAAGAGTATGATTTTGAAATTGTGGTTAAGCCAAGCATACTGAACTTAGGACTTGACCATCTCTCAAGGATTGAGTCAGGCGAGGAACCCACCAACCTCGAAGACAGTTTGCCCGATGCGCAGTTATTTGCTATACAGTTCGCAGATGACTACTATAAAGACATTATCAATTTCTTGACTATGGGATTGGCATCGACAGATTTCACTACCCAGCAGAAGAAGCAGCTGGTAGTACGAGCAGTAGACTTCACCATAATCGCAGGTCAATTATATAAGTTGGGACCAGACAAAGTGCTACACAGATGTGTGTTGGAGCACGGGAATCCATTCATATTGGTTGATGCACATTCAGGTGTATAGGGAGGTCACTACACAGGAAGAGCTACTGCGCATAAGATATTGAGAGCAGGGCTATGGTGGCCTACAATTCATAAAGATTCAAAGGAACATTGCCAGAGTTGCAATGTCTGTCAAAGTACAGGAAGGCAGTCGCGAAGAGATGAAATGCCATTGAATCCACAGTTGACACTTCAGGCATTTGACAAATGGGCCATTGATTTTGTGGGACCTATTAATGTTAATTTTAGCCTAATTTTACTAGCAAGATCACTGAAAGAAACACAATCGCAAGATAGACAAAGATTTACCCTGGGAAACCCTCACGGGGTAGAAAACCCAACAAAGCTTTCCTCAATATAGATAATCAACCAAATTACAAGATGTAGTCCAAGACTATAGCTCCTTCTCCTCCTATGCAGACCTCTCTCTCACTTGTGCACTACTCCAAGTGAATGAATGAATGAGATAAGTGAGGAACAACCTCCTCTACTTATACTTGTTTCCCGACTGACCTTTTTACCCTAATGGGGCCGACCTGTCCCAAGAGATTCTAATAACCCTCAAATAATAAACTTAGGGCTGACCTCACATGGGATATCTAATAACCCTAGTTACCACACTCTCTCAGAGGAACAAACATCTCCGGATATACAATAGGGTCACCACGGAGGAATGTACCATCTCTGGAATAATAAAATACAAATATAATATTCTTTGAAGTTACAATATTTCAACACTCCCCCTTAACGAGAAGGATATTATAACAACATCTGCAGGAGCAAGGAGTCATCAACTACATGGTACATGATACATCTATAAATCATTGGAAGCTTTCTTTATACATCATCAGTAACTCAAACAGTTACTGGAACATCTTCAAGATCTTCAATACTGGAACATCAACATCTTCAGTACTGAGTCTTCATCTTCTGCAGTACCCGAACATCTATAGCATCATCATCTGGATCTCTCGGTCTGCAGTATTTGGATCATCTCGATCTACATCATCTGGATCATCTCGATCTATAGTATCTGGATCATCTTGATCTACAGTATCTGGATCATCTCGATCTACAGCATCTGGATCATCTCGATCTACAGCATCTTCATCACACGATCATCAGCATCGTCATCATACGATCATTGACATCATCATCACATGATCATCAACATCGTCATCATACGATCATCGGCATTGTCATAGCAGCATAATCTGCAATACACATGATCCAATTTTAGGATGATCAATCCTTATCAATTTTAGACAAGTCTCATGTCTATGGATGATGCAATCCAGATCTACTTCCAGGATGATCAATCCTTATCATTTTAGGACATGATTCCAAGGATGATGCAATCCTATCACGTACATTTTGAACCAAATGTCCAGGGACGATGCAATCCTATCATCAATTCTTAGAGACAGATGTCTACGGATCAATTCTGGGACCGAATTCCGGGGATGATACAATCCCCTCATTCTCGAAGACATCTATCTAAGGATCAATTCTGGGATCGTTGTTCGAGGATGATACAATCCCCACATTCTCGGAGACATCTATCTACGGATCAATTCTGGGACCGTTAAAAGGGGATGATACAATCCCCAGATTCTCGGATACATCTGTCTACAGATAAATTCTGGGACCGAAGTCCAGGGATAATGCAATCCCCACATTCTCGGAGACATCTGTCTACGAATCAATTCTAGGACCGAAGTCCGGGGATGATGCAATCCCCACATTCTCGAAGACATTTGTTTACGGATCAATTATGGGACCGAATTCTGGGGATGATACAATCCCTCTTCTTTCTCGGAGACATATGTCTACGAATCAATTCTGGGACCGAAGTCCAGGGATGATGCAGTCCCTTTTCTTTATCAGAGACATATGTCTATGGATCAATTCTAGGACCAAAGTCCAGGGATGCTGTAATCCCTCTTCTTTCTCAGAGACATATGTCTACGGATCCTTTTAGAACATGTGTTCAAGGATGATGCAATCCACCTTGTCAACTTTAGATCCTGTCTATGGACCATTCACCAACCTCACTATCGGAATCACCAATATAGGTATCCACATCATCGACCTCACTATCGATGTAGGCAATCTCATCATAAGTGACCACATCACTCCCCCTTTTGAGGAGGGTCCTTCTGAACTACACCAAGCTTGTCTCGAAAATACTCAAATTTTACTTGAGACAGAGGTTTGGTCGATATATCATCAACTTGTTCGTCAGTGCTTACATACTCGAGCTTGATAGCTCCTTTCTGCACCATATCTCATATATAGAAATATCGGATCTCTATGTGCTTTGACTTATCATGGAACACTGGATTTTTTGTCATCTTGATACAACTCTGGTTGTCACATAGGATCTCAGTGGGTTCCATCTCTAAGTCAAATAAACCAGATAATAACTTCCGAAGCCATATTGCTTCACAACTAGCAGAGCAAGCAACAATATATTCCACTTCAGCTGTACTGAGAGCCACACTGGACTGTTTCCTGCTAAACCACGAGATCATGGCAGATCCTAAGCAATAACATCCTCCCGATGTGCTCTTCCTATCTGATACACTTCCTGCCCAATCAACATTTGTGTATCCATACAATCTTAAACCATGATCTCGAAGATAACATGGACCAAAGTCTATCGTACCCTTTAGGTACTTGATCACGTGCTTTGTAGCTATGAGGTGAAATTGTCTAGGTTCCACTAGATACTGACTCAAGGTATTCATGGCAAAGCATATGTCTGGTCTAGTATTTGTTAAATACATCAATGATCCAATAATCTGTCTGTACAGAGTCATATCCACTAACTTTGATGAGTCATCTGCTAACAATTTTAAGTTGGAATCCATGGGAGTGGCCATGGCCTTACATTCCAACATATCAAATCTTTTCAGGATTTCCACAGGATACTTTCCCTGGTTGAGAAAGATTCCCTCTGGTCCTTGCCATACTTCTAGACCTAAGAAGTAGTGCATCAATCCGAGATCTTTCATCTCAAACTCTAAAGAGAGTTTCTTCTTGCATTCGATAATCTGTTTCTCATTTCCTGTCAGAAATAGATCATCCACATATAGCAGCAATTTGATAGGTTCTTCATTCATAACGTTGAGATAAAGATTAGGATCAGCTTTACTTTTGGTAAATCCTAAGCTTGTCAAGAAACTGTCAATTCTTTCATACCAAGCTCTAGGAGCTTGCTTCAACCCATACAAAGCCTTCTTTAATTTGCACACATGGGTTTTTTTATCTTCCACCTCAAATCCTTGAGGTTGTTCTATATACACTTCCTCCTCAATTACACCATTCAGGAAGGCTATCTTTATATCCATCTAGTGTAATTTCCACTTCATCATGGATGCAAGTGCCATGATAGTTCTAATGGAAGTGTACCTTGAAACTGGTGCAAATGTTTCTTCATAGTCAATTCCCTCTTTTTGAGAGAACCCTCTGGCTACAAACCTTGCCTTATATTTTTCAATGCTGCCATTTGCAGCATGCTTTATCTTGTATATCCATTTGGAGGATACCACACTCTTGTCCTTTGGCTTGGGAACTATATCCCAAACATCATTCTTAATTATTGACTTGTACTCCTCAGTCATTGCTTCTACCCACTCCTTCTTATGAACTGCTTCTTCATAACTAGTGGGTTCTTGATCTACAAGATCACACATCAGGGCCACATAGTTTGAGAATGTCTTTGGTTTCTTTCTCACCCTAGTGGAGCCTTCAGGAGCTCCATATTTTTCAGCTCCTAGTATAATGTCTCTTTCCCATGCTGGCTTTCTCTTCCTTGAAATTTCTATGACAGGGGGTTCTTGTGGTTCCATCATGTCATGGTCTTCAGGAGTTGTCTCTTCAAGGGTGGGTGCAGCTTCTGTGATTCTGGAAGGTGCCTCTTCCTCATATACTTCTTCATGTTGGCACTTCCTAGATCTCTTGAGATATGTCTCTTCATCAAATGTCACATCCCTACTTATTTCCATATGATGAAATCCTGGGATGTATATTCTGAATGCTTTGGATGCTTCACAATATCCAACAAATATTCATTTCTTCCCAGAAGGATCTAGCTTGGTCCTCTTTTCTTTTGGAATTTGAATGTATACTGGGCATCCAAATATCTTGAGGTGACTTACCTCAGGCTTCTTCCCTGTGAATACTTCTTCTGGGGTCTTGAAATCAAGAGCACTATGAGATAGTCTATTTTGCACATAGACTGCTGTCCTGGCTGCTTCAGCCCATAAATACATGGGTAGGTCTTGATCATGTATCATTGTCTTTACTTCCTCCATTATGGTTCTATTCTTTCTTTCCGCAACACCATTCTGTTGGGGATTGTAGGGAGTGGTTAGTTCCCTCTTGATTTTAGCTTCCTTACAAAAGACTTCAAAATCTTTTGAAGTATATTCTCCACGATTATCTGTCCTGAGTATCTTAATCTTCTTTTCTGAGTGGTTTTCTATCAAGGCTTTGAATTCCTTGAACTTTCCAAAAACTTCATCTTTTCCCTTCAGGAAATAGATCCAAGTCTTCCTTGAGTAGTCATCAATGAATGTGAGGTAGTATTCATATCCACTCAAGGATGTGGATGGCATTGGCCCACATACATCTGAGTGAATTAATTCCAATGTACTCTTAGTCTTTGTATCACTCTTTGGAAATGGGTTCTTGACATTCTTCCCTTTTGGACATCCTTTGCAAGTGCCATCATGGTCAATCTTTAAGTCTAGTAGTCCTATGACTACCTTGCTCACATGAGGTAGTGCTTTATAGTTAATGTGAGCAAGCCTTTTATGCCATAGCTCACTTGGGCTAGTGGCTTCATGAACAAGGGTAGCTTCTGGATGGCCCTTGAGTTTGTATAGACCTCCTTCCTCTTCACCAATAACAATTGCATTCTCAATTGATTTTCCTTTGGACCACATGAGTACTTGTCCATCTATGAATGCAACCCTATAGCCTTTCTTATCTAATGCTGAGATAGAAAGTAAATTCTTCTTTAAACCCGGTACAATTAAAATTTCTTTCATCTTCAATGGGGTTCCAGAATCAAGCTTGTAGCTTTCTTCACCAATTCCCTTGATGGGATATTGATAGTCATCTCCTAGAGATACCTTCTGTGGGGAGGTCTTTTCTTCAAGTCTTGAGAGAGTCTTCTTTTGACCTGTCATGTGCTTTGAAGCACCACTATTAATGAGCCATGTATCTTCTCCAAGTGATACTGCCCCAGAGAGAGAAGAGAATAGAACATACTCTTCTACATGTTCTTCTTCTACTTTAGCTCTTTTCTTTCTAGGATTTTCTTCCTCTTCTTCTTCACTATCATTTTCTACAAGATGTGCATGATGTCTTTTGTGAATAAACTTCTTCTTTATTCATCTTGGTGCTCTTCAATTGAGTTCTCAGGTTCATCTTCCTATTGATGTTCTTTCCCTCATACATTTTGGAAAGAGCATCATACATTTCCTTTGGGGTCTTCTTGGAAGCCACTTGGGGAATCAAGTGGTCCTTAATAGAATCAACAATGATTCTCTTTTCCCTAATCAGGTCCTTCCTATACTTCTCTTTGGCTTCATCTTCTTTAGGTTCTGCAACCTCATCTTTAATATATTGGACAAGATCATTCTCTTCAAGAATGAGACCAATTCTATATTTCCATGCTCGAAAATTTTCTATACCGTCTAGCTTGTCTTCAAGCTTAGTGCTTGGAGCCATCTTATTCAGGGGGTTACAGAGATTGAAGTTTCTCAAGAGATAGAATAACACATACTAGGAGATATGCTTGATTGAGCTGAGAGATCTGGTGTGTTCTGCTTTTGGAAACTTCAACTTTTCACCTTCTAGATCTGCAACAAAATTTCTGGTTTTCTGGTCTTCTCTTTTCTAGTTTTCTGGTGCATAGGTGCGCAGCTTTTCTGGTTCTCTGGTGCACAAGTGCGCAACTTTTCTGGTTCTTTGTTTTTTTTCACTTTTGGTCAAACTAGGGTTTGACTTTCCTGAAGTTCTACCCAACCAAAAATATCGATCCAGGGATCAAAACTTCGATTTTGAGGAGGGCTATCCAACCATGCAATCACAATCCAAAAATTCCAACTTTTACAGAAACCCTAATTTTCACCGGAGGAGGAGAGAGAGGTATTTTCACCTTATGAAAGATGTCCTATTCAGGCTAGCTCTGATACCATGTTAAGTTTAGCCTAATTTGACTAGCAAGATCACTAAAAGAAACACAATCACAAGATAGACAAATATTTACCCTGGGAAACCCTCATGGGGTAGAAAACCCAACAAATCTTTCCTCAATATAGATAATCAACCAAATACAAGATGTAGTCCAAGACTAGAGCTCCTTCTCCTCCTATGCAGACCTCTCTCTCACTTGTGCGGTACTCAAAGTGAATGAATGAATGAGATAAGTGAGGAACAACCTCCTTTACTTATACTTGTTTCCCGACTGACCTTTTTACCCTAATGGGGCCGACCTCTCCCAAGAGAGTCTAATAACCCCCAAATAATAAACTTAGGGCCGACCTCACATGGGAGATCTAATAACCCTAGTTACCACACTCTCTCGGAGGAATAAACATCTCTGGATATACAATAAGGTCACCACGGAGGAATGTACCATCTCTAGAATAATAAAATATAAGTATGATATTCTTTGAAGTTACAATATTTCAACAATTAACCCACCGGGAAAGAGGACTGGTGCTAGATACATCATCACCGCGACTGATTATCTCAGCAGATGGGAAGAGGCTAAACCAGTGAAGGAATGTAGCGCAGTTACTACCGCGCAGTTCATTTTTTAGAACATCCTTACTAGATTTGGATGTCCAAATATTTTGATGAGCGATCAAGTTACTCACTTTTTGAACAGAACTATTGAAGCCCTTACTGAAGAGTTCCACATTTATTATCAGAGGAGTACACCGTACCATCCTCAAGCAAATGGAACTGTTGAAGATTTCAACAAGGTACTGGAGATTGCACTCACAAAGGTATGCAATGTAAATAGAAATGATTGGGATCTGCGCATTCCAGCTGTGTTATGGGAGTACAGGACTACTTGTAAGAATTTTACAGGCCATACAACTTTCATATTGGCCTATGGAAAGGAAGCTGTGATGCCTATGGAGTATATTGTACCTAGCTTGAGAATCATTACATTTATAGCCATGGAGGATGAACAGACAATATAATAAAGGATTCTACACTTGGTTGGATTGTAGGAAGATCGCTTCATAGCAGGCTTCCACCAGCAAGTGCAGAAAGATAGAGAAAAAGCATGGCATGATCGCCACATCAAGAACAAGTCCTTTCAGGTAGGTGATCTAGTCCTCCTGTATGATAGCAAGTTTATGAAATTTTCTGGAAAATTTAAGATGCATTGGCTTGGCCCATATATTGTTATCCATGTTACTAATGGTGGCACAGTTCAATTAGCCACATTAGTCCGAGATACCTCAATAGGTTTGGTGAATGGAAGTAGACTAAAACCCTATCGGGATAGTCCTACTTCGTAGAACCCTCAGTGATCAGAAGAAAATAAAGTTTCTAAATGCTAAGTACAGTTGAAATTGGGCACTAGAAATGCAAAAGAGTCTGTACACAGGTTTGGTATGATACGCGAAGTTTGACAGAAAGGATATATGTACCGTGCAGTGATAGTCGAGAAGTGAAGCTCTGCGGGTCAAAAAAAAAAAAAAAAACATAAGAGAAAAGAAAATAAGAACCACACAATTCAAGCTCAAAAGGTAGTTGTGCAGATCTAATGAAGAAGAGAAGATGAAAAGTTCAGAACCAAGAAGCATGGCACCGTGAAGTAACCGCACTGGGATAACGACTACCCGCCGCGCAGTTTGATGCAACGCTCTAAGAAACTAGCCGTTGAAATGTTGGTCGAAAAACTAGCTGTTATACAGTGATTTTGCCGACGATTGCTTGGGCATTTAATGCAAAAATAGTCATTCTGAAGCAGTTAATGAAGGAAAGGACCTGAATCCTCAGTGAATTTGGACAAGGACATGCCATTTAATGCTTTTCTAACCGTTGATGGGCGCGGCTAAGGCTAACTACGCCTATAAATACCACTGCATTTGGACTCGCGGGCATTACGGAAATTCTAAAATTTTCCTGCGAAGCCATAGCTTGAAATTGTTTACAGTGAGCGCTAAGTAATCCCGTTAGTCTGTTAAGAGATTATCGACTGAATGTCTGAAAATTCCTCTATTGAGCAAGAATTCACAGTCAAGGAGACTATGAGGGTGTTTAAATATAGAGTGATTGAAGGGTTGATGAGAACCCCCTCTAAGAAGGTTGTTACAGAGCAAGGGCAGGGTTCACGCTGATCACCATGACATTCCACAGCTATGCAAGCCAAGGGAAAGGAACCAGCGGTGGAGAAGGAAAAGCCGAAGATGATGAGATCCATGCTACCAGAAGTGCAACTAAGCGATAAAGAAATCCCAGTTACTCTGACACATCAGTATATATCTCTGCATGCACAGGATGCACTGGCCATTAAGTTATCCAGGAACGCGAAGTATGAGATACCGCTCCCACCAATATCCAAGCATGTGAAACCAGACAAAAATATGTTGGGTAAAATCGCAGAATGTAAGTTCGAGGACCACGACCTACTTCAAATGCAAAAAGACCTGGCCGAGCCGAGGTACCAGCAATTTCATCCAGATCAGTCATTAGAGAGATTTTGAGGTTAAAAAATGGCCTCCTAAGAGATGTACTACAAAAATATGAGATATATTAAAATATTATGAATTGGGGGTTTTATGGGGTAGGTATATATGACAAGTCACCTCCCACACTATTTTCTATGCACAATATAAATAACCATGGTTGAGTTGCTTTTCAAAATTCATTAGAAATAAAATTAATAAAATAAGTCTACATTGATGTGACTAAGATTCATTGTAAATTCCCAAAAATTTATTGTCCTTTAGCATTTATTTGTCTTGAACTTGCAAATGAAATTAAATAATAAAAAATATTTTTAAGAGCTATTTTTTTAATTTTATGTTGATTTTTTATATTTAGTACTTTTCTCATGAATTTAATATAATGTAATTTAATTGAGAATTTATTTACATGTAAAATGTTAATAATATTATTATAATCCACATTGCATTATTATTATTATTATTTATTAAATCTATTATTATTCTTTATTAGTTTGACATTATGTTATTAAATAGAATGGAGTGAATATATAATTTAAAATTAAAAACATAAAAATGATAATATATTATTTTATAAAAAAATGTGAAAGGACTTTCTTTACGAATTAAGAGTACTTCACTTGAAAATGACAATAATATTATTTTATGAGAAAGTGTGAAAAGACATTCATTATGAGTACTTTACTTGAAAATGACAATAATATTATTTTATGAAAAGACTATCATTATGAGTACTTTACTTTATGACTTAAAAGTACTTACACCACTACCTTGGTTAACTATGTGTTTTCATCCACCATAGAAAATTTGACAAATAAGCATTCTTAACTTATGCAATACCACCTCAACCAAGGGGGATGATGTCATCTACTAGAATGTGATTGGTTGTTTTTTATAGTACATTTTCTTTATTTTGAGGCCATTTTTTGACCTCAAAATTTCCTAATGATATGTGCTGGAAGAATGATGTGAAGGGAAATCCTGTGCTGGTCACGTAGAATTGGTTATCTGAAGTAGTGGAGTCTGGATTGCTGAACCTGTTGAGGCTCCCACACTTCGATCGGAGCCCAGAACTGAATGTAGTGGTGCGCACACTCATATAGCGCACACACCAAGGATATCTTTGGCTGGACAGGAATGTTGACCTGAACATCGACCTGATCCATTGCATCACAAGGTTAAGCAAGCGAGGCGAGGACCCTAAGCAATTATTTCAAGGGAAGAGCAAGGACAAGGATGTTTTCGCGCAGATGAAGTCAACACACAGCGTCTCGAAAGGCAAAAGAGGATTCGTCACGGACGATATCACCAATGATGCTACGCGGTTCGTAACACAACTACTAGCAGGGAAAATTTTGCGAAAGGAAAGACCTACTGAAGTACCAACCGGAGCGGTTCTCCTTGGGGTGAAGGCCGCGACGGGCGGAATATTTAATTGGTGCCAATACTTGTTGAATGAATTTATAGAGGATGTGCATGACACGTAGATACACATCAGTAACTTCCACTATAGCTGTTTGATGGTATTGATTGCATTTGTGGGATGGAAGGACCCAAAATACTATGTTGGCCTCAGCATCGCCAGCAAGGATTGTAGAGGATCCAGATATGCGAACCTCTGGGCGAATTTGATGCTAGAGAGACAGCATGCGTCGAATGAAGTGTTCCACACATACTATGAGCAACTGTGCGACGTCATTATTTGCACACCATGCATAGCCAAGCAGGTAACATCTAAATATATTCGCACTATAAATTTTTATGCTGACATGCATTCCATCCATATTTCAGCAAAGGCGCAAAAAAAGAACAAAGAATGGTTCCAAGGAAACTACCACATGAATGAAGCAAATATAGACCTCATCATGAAGGAATGGATAGATGAGTAGAAGGTCGAAGGACCTATGATCATTGACAATGAATCCGAAGAAAGTAATCTCATTCCAACACTAATTGTTGAAGAGTCACCGTCAGGTAAAAGAAAGGAGCCAGGAAGCTGAGCACCGGAAAAAGTCTAGAAAAAGAAGCAGAAGGCTGTCAAGGGCTAGTCATAAGTGAAGCTCCACGATGACGATTATGAGATGATCGCATCCACAGTCACCACGCATCTAGAAGATGCGCTGAACCTAAAAGATAGTAAGGATGATGTGATCCAAGAAAGTTTACAGAAGAATCTCACTACGCTGCAAGGAACAACGGATAAGTTGAGCACTTCCAACGCAACTTGCCCTTGTTGCAAGACTCAGAATCGGAAGGAAGGCCAGGGGACACTTCATAGCCAAAGAAAACACCTCTAGCCTTGACCTTGTCACCTAAACCGTGCATAGTCCAACTTGACCTGTTAAGTGTAAGGATACCACACGAACAGTTAGCTCCAGGCACGAAGGACATGGAGCATGTGGACATCGACATCGGGATGTTTCCACTGAAGGGCCTACACAATATGCACTTGCAGGTTGTCGAAGAAATCCATGATAAAAGTGTGGTCGCTCTGACCCAACACCACCAATTGCAAGAAAATTATAAGCAACTGCAGGAAGCAAGCTTAAAGAGGACCATGGAACTTCAAGATGAGCAGGACCGACGAAGAAGAATAGAGCATACTGTCGCTTCGGTCTATGTGGAGATACCAAAATGTGAAGAACAACCAGAGCCCACAGATACTATTCTTAAGATCGGCTCGGTGGCTGTCAGCGATTGTTGGGACTCAGAAATGTCCTATTTTCATCCACATTACCTTTCAGTATTCTTCACATTTCATCGTCCCATTAACCTTTCATCATACCATTTCCATACATATACTTGAGTTTCATCTTATTATTTTCCACTTTATTCATTTTAGTATTATAAGTGAATTTATGATTAAATATTGGAAAATAACATGTTTTTCACTAATATCTCAAGTATGGATGAGCTTTGTAATGTGTAGGAATATGGAAGGATCAATTCAAAGAAAGACTCCTCAAATATCTCCTCCACTTTATGAAGATAGTTATTCAAAGAATATTCCAAGGAGAAGATCATGGAGATATGGTTGGCATATCTTATTTAGGATGTATGAGAAACATGTGGAGAATTTGTGAGAGACATGTGGAGGATTTGAATGGATCATATTTTGTAATAATAGCAAATTAGTTGAGAGTGGTTGAGAGAATAGTGGATCTATCATTATGAGATGGCTATCTCCTTCTCAAGAAAATTCATGTATAAAAGAGAGTGCTCTCTCTTCATTTGGGAGATGTAGATTGATAGTAGAGTAGGAGGAGATTAGTCTCACATTGTAGAAGTTAGTCTTGACTTTGTAATATGGAGAAGGGGATTCTCAGCTTTTGTTCATAATCTAGTTTTGATGATTTGTCATTGATTGGTGTGATGTAAATTAAGTTTTCTTTATTGTTAATGTGAGCTCACATGTGTTGTTTGGTTGCTCTTCATATCTTGTCTTTCTTTTATGCAATTTACTTTCAGCAGTGTTTTTCAGCTTCCAGCATTAGATTAGCAATTGTGTGTTTCAGCTTAAGGGGGAATTAGATTAGCAATTAGCCATTAGCAAGGGGGGTTAGACTAGATTAATTTCACTTCAGTCCTGCATATACTTTGCATGTGCTTCGTAAGCCTACGAACCTCGGATTGACAAATTAAATGGTTGGGAGAATACTACAATGGAATTAAACGACAATATTTCAGCCTAACATTTTGGCGCCGTTGCCGGGGAAGCACGATGGATTGAAGTTTAGTTTGATTTTCTGCAAGCGTACACTAGATTTCAATTCCTGCAAGTGTGGTAGTGTAGATTTCAATTCCTGCAAGTGTGGTAGTGTAAATTTCAATTCCTGCAAGTGTTTTTTTTTGCAGCTGTGGAGAGTAATGTTTTTTTGTACAGAGTGTTTTTTTCTGGAGTGTTTTTTATATATTTAGATTTGGGTGCTATAAGAATCCCTTTTTCAAAATGATTTAACAATGAGTTTAAGCTTGGAACATCTCACTCAGATCCTTGCAAAAGTAGGGATCTCCTCTTCTCACGAAGAGGAGATCTTGAAAGCAGCCGAGAGCTTAATTAATCCTCCAGAAACATATGAAGAATTAACATACGAAGAATCCTGCACATTAGATGATGAACAATTATGCGAGCAGGAGGTTGAGGAGGACAAGGAGTTGCAGCAAGATCTAAGTGAGGACAACTATGCCTACGAAATCCCTATTGAATGATGGTTTCAAGCAAGTACCAGGTTAAGACAATTTAGTTTTTCTTTTTTTCTAGTTAATTCACAGTCACAGCAACTACTTTCACTCATCTCTGTTTATCCCCACTTTCTATTTGCAAAATTAACACATAATATATTCTTATTGTTGTTACGTGAATGGCTACATTGGATATTTAACTACATGTAGCTGCTTTCTGAATTTTAATTAGTGTAGTGTAGGTAGGATTTTATATTCAATTTTTAGTTTTCAATAAGTATTCTCTCCTCCACGCTTCATGCGATCTGAGGATCAGAAAGTAGGATGTTTTCTAACATTTTCAGGAATTAATAATTTAATGTTTTGCAAACATGCTTAATTGATTTCATTTTTAAATTTGCAATTCATTGATCTCCATTTGCTAAAAATAAAATAAAAAAATGAAATTTTAATAGCTGCAACTCCAAGTTGGAACAACACCGAAACAATAGCTGAAACAGTGTCACCTTTATAAGCTTCTCCTTGGTTAGAGTCATAGCCATCTCTTTGCCTTCATCCTTCATCCTGTAGTTCAATAAGTTTGCGAGAAGAATTTTCAAAATTCTTTTATTTTCCTGAAAACATACATATGGTCTGCATTACTAGATTTCCTCACTCAGAATGTGCTATGTAAGGTAGAGCTGCATTTTTCCAAGCTGAAACAGTATCACACATGTGATCGTCTGGGTTCTTGGTTGCGTACACACTATTTTATGTTTGACTGTTTCAGCCATTTAACCTTTGTTTTGGTTTGGTGGGTTCTTGGTTGCGTACACAAAATTTTATGTTTGACTGTTTCAGCCATTTAACCTTTGTTTTGGTTTGGCTCATTGTTGGTTTAAACCTGCAAAACAATAGACAATTAAAATCAAACTAAACTTCTACATGTTGATTCCACGCTGAAACAGTCACTACATGGCACAATGCATCTTCTCTTTTATGGTTCTAGTGGTTGCCATCTTCTCACCTTTATCCATCGCACCTTGAATTAAATCTGCGTAAAGCAATAATGAAATGGTGACGTGCTCATCTTGTTGGTAGTTGTGAAAAGATCTCAACTTGGAGAAATACACGCAACAAATAATTCGATCATTACTTTCCTGGGCTGGGTAGTTAGGTGAGTGTTGCATCTCCATCTAAAGCGGGAAGGAATTGAATAAATCTACAAACAATCTCAATAATGTTTTGTGGGAGGAAGGCATTGATTTCTCCATTATCTGTACTATCTATTAGTGAAGATGGTTTATTAACAGTAGCAGCACTGATGGCAGCCTCTAGCGCATGATCAAAATGACATTAACCAAAAATGCGTGCCACATAACAACACCTTGATTCGCGTCTTGATTTGCGGGTAGACGGAAACGAATCTCAAAAATCCGGGACATGGGTTTTGTGCGTAACAGCCTCAATTACCTGACTATTGAGGAAATTGCCAAAAAAAGCCGCGGTTTGTGATATACAACCGGTTTTCTAAACATGTAATTTCCGGATCTACAGTTATGGTCGTGTTTCACATTATCAAATATGTTAGTAGTTACAGTTGTGTTTCAGCGGTTATAGATCACAAGTTGGGGGTTCAATTTCTCATTCTCCTCAGAGATGTAATAATCTATTATGGAGTGGAGTAGTTGTTCGGCAACAACAGAAGCAGAGAGATACATGATTCTCCGAACAGGGGAGTGGAAAATGTGTGCTCCGATGGTTGAAGATTTATATCCTCTTGAAAATCAATACTCGAGATTAGATTATGGTGTACTGGCTTTGGTGAATCAAAATTTGCATTTGTTTGTTCAAAGCGGAGATCTTTATGTTTTGAGGAGATAGCTTGGAAATGGTGAAGACTCAATTGCATATCAGCATCACCTTTATGATAATATTGAAAAGAAATCTACGCAGGCTATCTTTGTAATATCAAACATGCAAAGTGTCTTTTTGAATATTATATGACTGTTTTTCATTATACAGTATCATGTTTACACACTGAAGCTTAACACATGCACTAGTTTCTTTGACAGGATGAAATCATGCATTTCCAGACAGCCAGGGTCTCCATTTGATCAATGTTGTAGATCTGTGAATTGTATAAAATATTGACGCTTGATTTGTGGATACATTTTATGATCTTGCAACAGGATTCCGAAATGATTTGTTGCAGTTTTAAAAGCAGGTTCGCCACCTAATTTTATCGGTCTTGTATTTTCTAGGCAACAATGGGTTTGCTATGCCATCTACAGGAATCATGTGGGCCAAGAATGCTCTCGACATCATGTTCTGAATACTTTACTCTTGAGATGGTTTTATTTGCATTATGACGAGTTTTGTTTACAATTTTCTTTTTGCAGATTTGCATAATTTGTATTTGTATTTTTTATTTTTTAGAAACTCTTAGGAAATAAGTCTATTCATAACACTCACACCGAGCTTCCATCTAAGACTCGAGCACTCATTTTATAGACCTTCATCTATAGACATTGTTGTTTTCATTTCAATTTGCTTATGGGTACGTCTGATTAAATTCTGGTCACAGCAATATCTTTCAGATGGGGAAATTGATAATCATGCTTATGGGTACGTCTGATTAAATTCTGGTCACAGCAATATCTTTCAGATGGGGAAATTGATAATCATGCTCAGGTTGATTGCTCACAATATCATTTGGCTTATTTCTTTTTGTTTTGAGAATAATAGAACACTTTATTTTAGTTCTTTTGTTTTGTTTTAAAGAAAAAGAAAAACAATACAAATCATAAAATTATCAAATTATAAAAATTGCAAATGGACATTTTAATCATTCCTAGAAACTATAATCAACACATGATTTTATGATTTACGCTAATTTGTTTCTTGGAGCCACTTTAGCAGTAATCGAAGACGAAACAAGTGCACAACAACAACAGGTATAAAAACGTATTTTATGTTTACAATTTGCTGCATTCATACTTATTTCTGCATGTTATGTTTTTCTCACAAGTTTTCATGCAGGATTTGTACTAAGCTTTTTCAAGTGCACAGAAGATCAATTTTTATGCTTAAGTGATTTTTCAAGAATCACAGAATTTTTTTGAGAAACATGCTTTGATAAGACAGCTTGAAGGAGCTGTTAGTCATTAGAAACATCATGACGTTTGTTGTTACATAGAAACCATTCATAAACCCATTTGCGTCATGAATGTTTACCCATATATCTCCTTCAAAGAACATTAGTCATCCATGTGAAGTCCGTTTTCCATTGCCTCATCTATCATGACTTCACACAGGCCTATCTTTCTGAGTCGCATACATCCCTTTATCTTTTTCAGTTCATTTTTTTTTCCATTTCAGTTTGCCTTCTAAATAAGAACATCCAAGTTCCCTTTCCATAATTACATTTTTCCATAAAACACTGTTGCTACTAAGATCTTTCCTATAGTCCTACCAATCTTTTTGTAAAAACTTGCGTTGACTGATGTGGGATTCCTTAAGGCCTACCTTTCAACAAGTCTTGCCCCATCGACCTCAGCACCTTATCTGGGATTTAGACTAGAGTTCCTTTTTGAGTACCTGGAGGTTTGCATGCCTTAATGGCAAGTTCTCTCGATGACAATCATGGGAATACATCAATGTCCCTTGATCGTCATATCTTTCAAGTGGCTCGACATCAATACATCTATTCGCACTTTGCAAGATGTACTCAGGTATCTTGGCACTCATTGACATCAATGGTGAGTTTGCCTCGCATTGGTTAACGACATTCATCAATGGCCGGTAATCCAATGACTTCTTTTCATGCTCGACATCGACACATTTATTCGCATGACTAGAATTATACCATCAGGTTTTGTAGCAGGTGAAGACTATACACTCTTTCATGACTCCCTTTGCAGTTACAGCAGCATGACTTCAGCTATATGAGACTACCACAATTCTGATTCTTTCACTGCCCATGATCCAGTCACAGTAGTCACATTCTCCATAATTCTGCAGCAGCATATACAGTTACATTTTTATGATCCTGCAGCAGTGACAGCAGTTACAGCCACAACAGTAGTCACATTCTCCATGATTCAGCAGTAGTAGTTCCGATTCCTTTGTTGTCCATGATCCAATTACAGCCGCAGCAGCATCTACAGTTACATTTTCATGATCCTGCAGCAGTGACATCTTCCACGATTTAGCAGTAGCAGATACATTCCTATTGCATCGCTAATCTACTCTTTAGGTAAGTGGAGGTATGTTGTTTTCTGAATTTTAATCATGCAATTCCTTACATGCTAGCAATGAATAATTTGGAAAACTCCCTCACCACGCTCCGTTTCATTTTTCACTTTCATAACCCATGCCAAGTTGCACGAGGACATGCAACGAATTCAGTTGGGGAGGATGAGATAGAGGTTGCTGAACACTCTATAGGATCTCAAATGCAATCATATTTTCAGAGGACAGGAAATCTTTTGTGACAGTTTATTCATATGCATACTGTTCCTCATATAAAATGCAGAATTTGAATTGAGTACATCTCACAAACCATATATTGGATCGTCATGATTTTTGGATAGGGAGTGGATAATATTATAATGAACAAAATTGGCAAGTTTCAGCTCAATCCAATGCACGGATTTTGAAAAAACAACCATCATCACCTACAACCAATTTGCATTTTTCTCGAAATCCGTGATGTGGGTTTTTCTTATTTTTGGTATGGAGATGCATTGGACTTATAGAAACTTGCTTGCCAAATTTCATCCAAACCCAGATCGTATTTTGTGATATATTAGCTCAGGAAGTTTGCTGCACAATAGCTGATACTCCACTAGATTTGCCTACTTTCACAGCTATTACTCCAACAGCTGTTATTTCGCAGCTGATACTCCTCCAAGCCTTCCATTTCACAGTTGATACTCCTCCAAACCTTCCATTTCGCAACTGATACTCCTCCAAACCTTCCATTTCAAAGCTACAACTCCGAACTATGTTCATTATCATCATTTCACTACCATCATTCCACTCATTTACCATTCACCAACATTTCTTTTCTGACAACTCCTCTGTTGCACTTTCCTTCATACACATTGATACACATATTGGCATGATTCATAAAGAAAAGGATTTCTTATGCACAGTGACACTTTGTTATACATAGTTGGTGACTTATTATTTCCAGTGAGTGTATGGTTTAATTATTGCAGCAAGGAAACAGATGATGGAATGAATGTTGTTTACACAAGAACCAACATTCCTTGCATTTAAAAGAAAATATCAGCTTTTACTCCATTCCTTGCATTCATAAGAAAATGCCAGCTATTACTCATACATTTCACATCATGAAATAAATGTTGTTAACACAAGAACCAAAATTCTTTATGGCTGTTACACAAGAACCAACCATAAGAAAATTCCAGCTGTTACTCATGTGATGCACATCCTGGAAACATTTAAAAGACATCATCAAGCAAAGCCAAAGTTCAGATTCCAAAAGTTCTTAAGCAGATCCATGCAAGGTTGCATGAGGACATGCAACAAGTTTAGTTGGGGAGTATGTTGGGACTTAGAAATGTCCTATTTTCATCCACTTTACCTTTCGCTATTCTCCACATTTCATCGTCCCATTAACCTTTCATCATACCATTTCCATACATATACTTGAGTTTCATCTTATTATTTTCCACTTTATTCATTTTAGTATTATAAGTGAATTTATGATTAAATATTTGAAAATAACATGTTTTTCACTAATATCTCAAGTATGGATGAGCTTTGTAATGTGTAGGAATATGGGAGGATCAATTCAAAGAAAGACTCCTCGAATATCTCCTCCACTTCATGGAGATAGTTATTCAAAGAATATTCCAAGGAGAAGATCATGGAGATTTGGTTGGCATATCTTATTTAGGATGTATGAGAAACATGAGGAGAATTTGTGAGAGACATGTGGAGGAATTGAATGGATTATATTTTGTAATAATAGCAAATTAGTTGAGAGTGGTTGAGATAATAGTGGATCCATCATTATGGGATGGTTATCTCCTTCTCAAAGAAATTCATGTATAAAAGAGAGTGCTCTCCCTTCATTTGGGAGATGTAGATTGATAGTAGAGTAGGAGGAGATTAGTCTCACATTGTAGAAGTTAGTCTTGACTTTGTGATATGGAGAGGGGGATTCTCAGCTTTTGTTCATAATAGAGTAGGAGGAGATTAGTCTCACATTGTAGAAGTTAGTCTTGACTTTGTAATATGGAGAAGAGGATTCTCAGCTTTTGTTCATAATCTAGTTTTGATGATTTGTTATTGATTGGTGTGATGTAAATTAAGTTTTATTTATTGTTAATGTGAGCTCACATGTGTTGTTTGGTTGCTCTTCATATGTTGTCTTTCTTTTATGCAATTTACTTTTAGCAGTGTGTTTCAGCTTCCGGCATTAGATTAGCAATTGTGTGTTTCAACTTAAGGGGGGATTAGATTAGCAATTAGCCATTAGAAAGGGGGGTTAGACTAGAGTAATTTCACTTTAGTCCTGCATATACTTTGCATGTGCTTCGTAATCCTACGAACCTCGGATTGACAAATTAAATGGTTGGGTGAATACTATAATGGAATTAAATAACAATATTTCCACCTAACAACGATCTTAAGGATGAGATGAAAGACATGGAGACTGATTACCAAGCTAGGATCGTTTCCTTGGAATCACAGAATCAGCCAAAGATGCCACCAGACCAGGAAGAGCTCAGAGCAGCAAAAGTAAAAGCAGCCACAGAAAGAATATCTAGCGAAGTATCAAAGTGTCAAGACTTGCTGGATGAAGCTATGAGAGTATTCACTACGATGCAAGAGGAACACGAGCTGCTGCAGGTCCATACAACTTTGAAGTAAAAGGAAGCAGCATTAGACACACAAAGCACGGAGATAAAAACCTTGCTGCCAAGAGATAAACTCCATATATTTCCACAAGTCAGAGAATTAAAGAGACAACTTGTAGCTTTAAGAGAACAGGAGGTTGAAGTTGGAGACAAGTCACAACCCCTGTAAGAGGAAGCCCACAAACTAACGCAAATGATAGAAGGAAAAATACAGGAACTCCACGATGCGCATGTGTGTTGGAGAAAACTCACTATGGCTTGGGGTAGACCACAATAGACAGATGACTACCAGAAATCAACTCAATTCTCAGAACTATGCTATATAAATGACAATGCTAAGATAATGGAGAATGTAACCAACCTCGATCCAAGCATTCGATGTAGATCCTCGTTGGAGCTTTTCAATCTGTGCACTTGAATCTGCAAATTAGTCTTGACAGCCAATATACAATAAGTACATATAATATAGAAACGGAATTAACATCATCGATAGCAATGGTCCATGATATAACAAGTAAATGCAACCCAATGTAAGATAAAACAACATTTACAACATTAATGGACGAGAATATGAGTATTTCTATTAATAAACAAGAAGTACAATGTGATACGACCTCTTGCCGGCAACCAATCTGAACCAAGATCTGGATCAATCCACTTGCGCCTCCACCACTTCAATCCTCCATGAATGGCAAACTCAAACTATGATAGGAGTTTGGAAGGTGAACATAAAGGGTTCACAACTACAAGGATCAATGAGTGTAGACTCAAGATAGGGCAAAAATCCACTAGAGTTCTCTTGCTCTTCTTTCTCCTCCCGTCCATAAGCCATATGTGCTCAATATATAGTCCTCTCAAAGGTAAGTGAAAGGACACATCGAGGTGTTTCTTGGGAAGATGGAGAGCCAAAGGTCACCCAATGACTGCTTTTTGGGAGTAAAAAGTAATAAACTAGTGATTTTTACCATTTTACATGCTACCCGTGAGCTATAGTGATGCAACTCATGGGTACGCTGGCTATAGTGATGCAGCTAGTGTACAAGGGAAAAAATAGGGAAAAATAGTGTCTGTAGGATATAAAATGGTTTTAAGTTAGTGGAATGGATCCTCTAGGCCAAAGAGTGTTGATTCTCACAAGGTGGAAGATTACGTTGTAATAGATGCCCCCTAATGTGTGAGGTCAGAGACTATTGCTACGATGGCCGAAATACATTATAAAAAGATCTCAGAAGTGGAGTGATGGAGACACAAGTGGAAAGAGAAGCTCACTCGTCATAATACAATAGTATCCCTGAATACATGTCGGCAGTACAACAATCTGATACAATGGCCATGAATAGGCAGTACATAGTGAATATATGTCATAAGTGATCATAACCATGATCCCTCTATAGTAAGATATGGTCTCCTTCTGAAAAGGAAACAACTGGTGCAAACTGGAGGTACAAACTGCTGATATCTGAGAGGTGATATCTCAGATGTAAACTCAAAGTCATAAGTAGCATACTGAATACCACTATCGCCTAGGGTCTTCTACACAAGTCTTCGACGGTGCAAGTCCCATCAAGTGAATAAAGGAGTTGAGGTCGAACCTGATGTGACATCGTCTGATTACCAGTCAATGATGTATACCATCAACAAACATGAGATAACCCACCAATAATGAAAATGGGCATCAAGGCACAGAGCACAATCATCGGAGTGTGAATAGATGAGTTGAAGTCGAACACTAGGATGAATCCATCGATCAAGGGACATTGATGTATTCCCAAAACTGTCAATGGCGAGAGAACCTGCCACTAATGACTGCAAGCCTCAAGGTACTCAACCAAACTCTAAGCCTCAAGTTCTGGAATAAATGGGTTGAAGTCGACGGAACAAGACTCGTTGGAAGGAGGGCATTAAGGCATCCCCCATCAACCAGCACGAGGTACCAGCTACGGTGAAAGATTTGGAAGAACTCAGGTGAAATAGACTGACTCAATAAGGATGGCCGACATGCAATAGTCAAGAGATCTGAGGAGTGGCCAACTCTAGGTTCAGGACTTCCTTTGAACAATAGCATGAACAAGAGCATGAGCAGATGGATAGACTCAGGCAGCATAGACTTGACATAAACTATGCAATGCAGGAGGCATTACAAAGGGCTCCATAATGACTGGAAGCTTAACCAATTAGTGGAGTAAACTGAGAAACAAGTACAGCTCCTAAGGTCCAACTATAGTCCCGACTCATAATGTAAGGAGTGGAATGAATGCTCTATTCAAAGGCAACACAACAACTGCCAACTAGAAGTAGTGACCATAGTCTTGTCTGGATTTTTGGAATATTTGATTTTTTTGGTCTTTTTCATATTTGGTGAAAGCTTGAAAAGGAATAAAATTGCTTATAGTACAACAAGTGAGGGAACGAGTGTCAAATAGCGAGCAGACTAGTTCCAAGCAGTGGAACATACCTATGATTAATGCAAGGAAGTGCATGCAAGATGTGGACACTCGGGGGGGTGTTCCCTCAGGGTCAAAAGGGTCATCAAGATACGAAAGATAAATTAAGGCTCTGCTTGGCTCGGAAGGTAAAGTGCTCAGGCACATGGCTAATAAGTGAGTAAGCAGGAGCCGGCACAAGGCTCAAGTGGCAAGTAGGATAATGCAATGCAATCACAACTCGACATAAAAGGGAAGTCCTTTTTTGTAAAGTTAGTCTCCTCACCCGAAAAAGTGTAAAACAATGAGAGAAGAACTCTTCTAGTCACGTATGACTAGAGTATACCTTTTTCGTAATTAATCCACAAAGGTCCGGAAAAGGGGTAAACTTATACCTAAGTGGATGTCGCTTCAAATCCTTTAACGAGTCTGAAATAACAAGTATACTCCGCAATCTTGTTTGATTTTGAAAAACTCTAACAAGGGCTTAAAAAAGAATTTATAAAAATATTTTCCGTAAAGGTTTAACGAGCCCGAAAAAGTAAACTCGTGACTTCCTTACTGTTTTTAATGAGCTCAAAGAAGATATGGAAGAATGCTCATAATGAGAGTAGATGAGTGTCAGGGACATGTGAGACTAGTTCCAAGCGCATGGGACAAAGCTATGCATAATGCAAGGAACATGAGCAAGATAAGGACACTCAAGGGGTGTCTGCAAATTCGGATAGTAATAGGTTCAAATGCATCATAACAATGGGGAGGCCTAAACCTATATGCAAGGTTCCAAATATGCCTGCCATGACTGAAGCAAATGTTGAAAAGGACCGGTAACCAAGTATAAGTCCAGATAAGAATCCTGTCTCCAAGAACATAAGTACCAAGATCATCTCTAAAACGTATGTAAAGAAAAATCTGATACAAGTCACTGCGGTAGAAAAATTTTCAACTTCACTATTGTTAACCTCAGACATAACGCAAGTAGAGATAACCACTGAAGGTGCCATAGTACCAATACCCGAGGGATCAAAATGATCATCTTCAAAATGAAGAGCAAAGCTGAAGGATGTGAAGGAATCTGCAGTGGAAAATTCATCATCACAGGAGTTGGAAATTCTAGAAGTAGAATCAAACTCATCAGGATCACCGATTTGCGGATCTATAGGAGAGTCTAAAGACTCGTCACTAGGGAAATAAGACTTTAATGTGAAACCGGGGATAGACAAAACTATGCCTGGATCAAAATGTATGGCAGACTGTATTCTAGACTCATCTTGTTCAATAAGATCAAGGGTAGGAGGGGAATGAGATCTATGATAAAGATCCCCCCACAGCTTGTCATCACCACTCATGGCCTCAATAAAAAATTCATCTGAAGGTAAAATACCGTCGAGGAAACCATGTGAACAAGATAGGTTGACTGCACACGCGGGCAGCATAATGGGATATTCCTCTACTTTCAATGAAGAAGAGAGATATGAATCTGCAATGGCTGGTTGAACATGATGAGCAATCTTGACTACAGACAAGGGAATATCTATCCCAATGTGTGAAATGTCTCCAGACGAGGAACTCGTGGAAGGTGGATCCCACGGATCACTAAAGTATGATGTCCGAAAAAGTACATGATTCAACGAGGAAGGAACATCATCGTAGATGGTTCCTATGAAGGAGATTGGTGCAGGGAGGTCGAAAGATCCCATCAATGAAGGATACATTCCAACATCCATGTTCCCAATTGCAGATTGAGAATGAGTAACCTGCGGGACTATGGATCCCGTGGATGTTGTGGAAGAGGAATTAACGAAATCCAACTGATCGATGGTCACAATCTTGCCTTCATGAGGAAAGCAGATAACTCTGAATACAGTAGACGCGACAGCCTTCATAGCATACATCCAATTCTGACCCAGTAAAAGGTTGTAGTCGATGGGTGCATCAACCACCTCAACTTCAATAGGCACAAATTTACCTCCCAAGCATACAACAAGGGAAGGGATAATTCCATGTGGCTTAAATGACCGACTGTCGAATGCAGTGAGCGTGGTTCTAGACACGAGTAGGGGAGGAGAGCTAAGAGCTTTCCAACAAGATAACGACATTACTGATGCGGAAGCACCTTCGTCAACCATCATACATTTGGCAAAATTCTAAAGGAACACCACCTAGATTTGAAAAGCCATGTGGTAGGGTAAGCGAGGTTGGACATCAGTAGTGTCGAACTTGATAACAGTGGGACTTACCCCGTCCTGAACTCCTAATGAACTCAAAAGGAAATGCTTCTGAGAAGGATAGGCTTGCAAGACTTCAAGAACCGACATGGCACACGGAGTTTGGCCCAAATATTCCACGATGGAGTAGTTATGGGCGGCTCAAGCATTAGGATCATGCGTAGAACGCTTAAGAACACCTTTCGGTATCCACGGCATATTAGAGGGCTTCTCGATATGCAAGGAATTGTCAGGAGGAGGGAGAGGCTCACTCCCCAAATTGGGTTGTGGTGCATCATAATCGTGCTGACGAGTGGCAACACTAACCTCTGACTGAACCATGTTCACACATCCATCACCACCAGTATTGGAAGAAGACGTTGTCGTCTCAGTAGGTCCATAACCAGTGGTGGGAGCATGTGAAGCCATGTTTTGGTGATGAGTTAGGGGATCCTTCAACACAGTTGGGATCTGTGCCAAATGATTTGATGCTTCTTCAATTCAAGGACATAAGTGAGTAAGATGGTCTTCCCCACAAAGATTGCAAGGAAACTTCACCTTACGCCTAGGTTTACGGTCCTCACCAACATTTCTGCCTTCCCGAGGAGGGTTGGCATTATCCTTAAGGGGGGTGTTGCGATTGCTATTGTTATTCCCAGTGTTTCCACCCTTACGATTGTTTCTCCCCTTTTTCTTACCACCAGGTTGCTGGTTACCTGATTGGTTCGTCGTTTGCACACTGTGTACATCGGACGACGGGGTGGAAGTGGACAAGGTGTGAACTTGTCCAGGAGTAGACTGGTTTAGTGACAAATTTTGCATTTGGTTAGCTACCAAATCTATAGGGTGAGTGCTTGCGAATCCTACGATGCCATTGGCATGCAGTCCAGGAACTGACTGAGGCTCATGACGTGTGCACGGTGCTTCAGGAATAATGTCGTACAAAATTCCAGACTGAGAGTATAATAAGTCTAATTGCTGGACTTTCAAGATGGCTTGTTCCTCAGTCACAATGCAGAACATCGAAACATCCTTAGAAATGTATGGGAGTAGAGACTTGAGGAACCATTCCAACAGGAACTCTGGAGGAATGTTGGATTTCACTAACCTCTTTCGCCAACACCACTCTTGAACGTGGTCAGAAATAGGTGTGGCCTTGTTCTGACGGAAGGTAGATAAAAGTTTAGTACCAGTATCATAGCAAACCGGCAACTGGAAATGATCTAAGAAAATCAAAGCAATCTCATTAAAACCCCTATAAGTGTTTCTAGGAAACTTGACGTACCACTTCGTGGCTTCCCCCATGAGGGTGCATTGAAATAGTCACAATCTAACGGAATCATGATTCAATGAGTTAGAGGAGCACCAAAGGTGAAATGTCGTGACATGAACACCCGGGTCCTCACCACCTTTCCCTTCAAACTTAGGAATGTATGAAGGGAGCCTGGTAGGGACCGGGGGCCAAGTAGGGTCGTGACACACTGGATCATTCGTGAGCTTCGAAAGATCCTGAAGATTCAAGCGTGCAAGGAACGGGAGCTGAGGCTGGAAAGATTGATTATAAGCCCCATAAAAGGTTGGTTGAACAGAACCGAATTATAAGACGGACCAAAAGCTTGACCATGATGATTAAACTGATAATAATGAGGACTTGATGGACCATAATCTTTCCCATGGCCATAAGATTGATAAACTCCTCCTGCCTGACCCATTTGAGAGTAAGCAGGTATATAAGTGTTTTGGGCACCATATTGGGGTGGTGGGTTGTACTGGTGGCCAGCACCGATTGTGTTGTAGTAAGGGTTTCCACCATGAGTATGGGGAATATATGTATTATTCGTAGTGGGAACCGTGTTGTAATGACTATAATGGTATGGTATGTTCTCACCCCCAGCATTAGGATTAGCTTGAGCAATCGTGTGGTGACCAGAAGCATGAGATGTATTCCTAGCCCCAACGTTGGTGTTACTAGTAGCAGGATGGCGGCGTTATGTCCATGTGGATAGGATGTATTCCCACCCCCTACATTGGTATTACTAGTGGCGGCAGTGAATGCAAAAGTATGCGGTATATGTCCACCCCCATGGTTAGGAGGAGCATTAACATTCGCAAAAGTAGTCCTGGGTTGACGAGTAGCGGCATGTGTATTAGGTGGTGGATGGCGAGTCGTGTTTCGAACAACGTTCCTATTAGGTTGGGAAATCCTAGGAGGTGGTCTTCTTCCAACATTAGCATTGTTAGGAGGAACATGACCAGTCCCCATACTATGTGTGTGAGTGGACAACGTAGTGCCCCCAGTGAGGGTAGTGCCCCTAGTGGGTATAGTATGGCTAACACTATGACTAGTGCTAGCGTGACTACCAAACGTAGTGGAAGGTTCAACTGTACTATAATTAGGCATACCAAAAGAGAGTGCGATTGGGTTGACTGTAGGACCAGTGTCGTCATGTAACTATGGCATCCTGTGTTTATAATTGCGTGGAAACGAAGGAATGAATGTGTCGTCCTAATCTTCATCCTCGGGTAAGGTTGGCATCCCATGAAGATAATTATCTGGATTCGAAGGATCGAATGGATTTTGTTAAAGTGGATTCGGCCAAATCGAACCAGGTTGAGTCTCAGGTGGATCACCTCCCCACGCCTCACGAGGAGTAGGGGAATCCGAAGTGCGTTCAACTCTACCCGATGGAGTCGAAGGTATTTCTTTAGTATTGGAATGTGCATCAGTCATGACGTCTTGGATGTATGCCTCATAAGAATCTGAAGACTCAGAGGGAGCCCAACGGCGTCCCCTAGCAAAACGGTGTGAAAGTTCGGTAGGCTCTAAACCAGCCAACCGACGGGATCGACGGAGAGTAGGGCTCCGCGCCATGATATCTCCAGAGAGAATATAGAATCAAAACGTCACCTAAAGGCCAACTATCGATCAAAAACAGTAAATCAAAAGCACACACCTCGAGAAACTACAGCCAAGAGCAGACAAACAGAGTGGCTAAATGAGCTCCCAACACTAGAGCTGGTATGTCTCTCCTAAGAGAGGCTTGAGACTCCCAAACTATAGCCGGAGGTAACAGAATCAGTTATAACACCCCCCAGACTTCACTGTGTGCACAGGGTCAAGTCCCTATACGACGACAACTGTGATGTTCAACCCCTATCTGACTCAGGACACAAACAACATAACCACTGCAAGTACCCTATGCGATACCTAGGTAAGGAAACTATGGTCATCGCAATATAACCAATGCTCAGGGGGACAGTCACAGGTGGGATCTATCATATGGGCAGGGTAGATAAGCCCGAAGCACAAGAGGACGAACCTCCGGTACCCCCAGATACGAACAAACCCTGGAAATATCTCCCACGTTCAGCCAATATCAGAGGGACATCTCTTCAACCAACCTCCCATGACCTCGTGCTTAACTCTGGCTTGAGTAGAGCTTCCTAAGAACACTGATATATACCATGGATTCCTCCACTCCCTGGTCAGACACCTAATGTTTCATCTAGTAGTCTTGGATTGTTAACTCACAATGATCTATTCCTAGACTCTGTGTATTTTTTTATTTTTCAATATATGGAAATGAAAAATGCAAGCAAAATCCTACTATCTAGTCACTGATATGCCGAGGAGATCACTAAGACAACTCAGCAGATACCAAATAGTAAGACTCAGCCAACGGAATGAGCTCAAAAGGAAAAAACCAACAAGGCTAAATCCAAAGATAGGTAAAAAACCAACAAGGCTCAACCAAGAGAAAAGAAGAGTTATGGTCACAACCAAGGCATGGAATAGTTAAGAAATAGGCCAACAAAGACTCAGGACAGCCACTATACAACAAGTACATATAATATATAAACGGCATTAACATCATCGATAGCAATGGTCCATGATATAACAAGTAAATGCAACCCAATTTAAGATAAACAACATTTACAACATTAATGGACGAGAATATGAGTATTTCTATTAATAAACAATAAGAAGTACAATGTGATACGACCTCTTGCCAGCAACCAATCTGAACCAAGATCTGGATCAATCCACTTGTGCCTCCACCACTTCAATCCTCCATGAATGGCAAACTCAAACTATGATAATATTTTGGAAGGTGAACATAAAGGGTTCACAACTACAAGGATCAATGAGTGTAGACTCAAGATAGGGCAAAAATCCACTAGAGTTCTCTTGCTCTTCTTTCTCCTCCTGTCCATAAGCCATATGTGCTCAATATATAGTCCTCTTAAAGGTAAGTGAAAGGAAACATCGAGGCATTTCTTGGGAAGATGGAGAGCCAAAGGTCACCCAATGATCGCTTTTTGGGAGTAAAAAGTAATAAACTAGTGATTTTTACCATTTTACATGCTACCCGCAGGCTATAGTGATGCAACTCGCGGGTACGCTGGCTATAGTGATGCAGCTAGCATACAAGGGAAAAAATAGGGAAAAATAGTGTCTGAAGGATATAAAATGGTTTTGAGTCAATGGAACGGATCCTCTAGGCCAAAGAGTGTTGATTCTCACAAGGTGGAAGATTACAATGTAATAGCATGCGTCAGTAGAAGAGCAAACTCAGGATGATTTGACAGAGGATGTGTTAGAAACCATCAAGACCATTGAAGAAGATTGCAAGGATATAGTTGCTAAGCTGAGCACAATGTATCAAGATCTCCCTACTAAGATAGCTCTGCAAGAGGAAGAGCAACTCTTGGAACCAGAAGTTGAAAGTGGCTCGGGGACAAGCCACATGTAAGTGTTAGGGGCCTGTTGGGCCTGACCCAAGCAAGGAATTTTTGTCCAAGTCATTTTTGAAGAAAGACAGTTTTGAGGAGCTGTGAAGTTGAGCACAGCGCAGTATTGGTAGGGTAGGAACCGCGCAACTGAGGTTTGGTTCTGTGAGGTGCCAGCAGCGCACCTATTTTGGGTAAAGAATGAAGAGAAGGTCGAGCTACGAAAGTGACATGTTTTACCAAAGCACTCCATGATTCCCAGCAAGCGGGTAAGGAATGGTGCTGAAGGAATGCGATCGGTCACACGAGTCGAGGCAGCACGGCGTGAATCGACCGCACAAAGCCGTTAGAGAAGGAATGGCAGGGTGAAAGCGATTGTCGACATGCGTTCGACATGGCAGGCTGAAAGCGATGTGACCATGCGTAGAGGATGGCCACGGTAGAGAAGTCGCTATCAGAGCCCAGGATTCCTGGTTAGCGGAATTACCATTACGGTTTTGGGGAAACCTTAGGATTTTTGAGCCTATGCATTGTAAAGATGTGACCTAACGGCACGGTCTATAAAAGAGCACATTTTGTAAGGGGAAGGATTAATCTTCATTGAATATCTCTAATGTTGAATTGTGAATTCCTAAATCTTGAGTAATACTTGTTGTGCATTGTTGAATGCTATTGTAAAGGCTCTGCAGCTGTGTGCGCAGAGACCTACAGAGAGAGAAGAGAGTTTGCAGCTGAGTGCACAAACTGGAACTGTTGTACCCTTCCCAACGATAATACAACAACATTTCTTGTGGACATAGCTCCCATCCTGGGGGTGAACCACGTTAAATTCCGTGTTGTGCGATTGCTTATGTGTTTGCATTTATGTATTTACTTATGATGAATGGTTAAGTGTTGTTTATGAGTTTATGTGCTTTGGTTTTATATGTATTCACCATAAGGATGATGATGGGAATAATATGTTAAGTAATCACAAGTATGAATGAATGCCGGATGCATCGGTATTTCACTGTTAAATGAATGCATGAACTAGTCGGGTAACACTTAGCACAACATCGGAAGTGCACAGTGATACCATTGTTTGTCATAGTGTATAAGGTTTCAAGGTTCCGTCTACTACACTTCTTGAATGTATCTTTTAACACTAAGCAAGATCTATCAAGTTGCATAAGTTTGTAAGAGGAAGCGCAGTCTTCATGGCATTGTCCTATCATCAAGTAGTCTTTGCATTAAGTAAGATCCGTCGAAGTAGTTAAGTACCGAAGAGTAAGTGCAGTCTCTGTGGCATTTTCCCGTTGAAGAATCTCCCCGCATCACGCAGTCCTTGGAAGCGCGATAGTCTAAGTGCCGTCACAAAGAAGTGGAACTTTGCGCGGTTCGAAGTCCGCAGCATGAGTCCTGTAGCGCGGTGCTCACCAATCTGTTTAAACACTCATCACCTGGTTGTGGAAACCTGATTCCGCGACCCCCCCATTCCTTCGCCTCGGGTGAGACCTCAGTCTATTCGTAGACTGTTTCCGAAAGGGCCAGTGAAAAGGGGTTTGTTGGTTCCTTGAACAGCGCAGAACCTAGGTCTTTATAGAAAACCTCAAGAATAGTATTAAAAGCCAACACCCATGCTGTGGGTTCCTTGGTGGTTGGGCCTCCTTCATGGGGGACATCAACATAGCCTTCTGTGTATTCCTTGAATTTTGTGAGGTCATGGTCGGTATACTATAGCCTATGCAGCTTGGCCGCAATGTCCCCGACGTGAGGAACGCCCTATGGTATTGGTGACATCTCAATCGAATACCTTTCATTCTTGTTTACCCGTAGCGTGGGTGCCTCTTTTTGGCATGGAAGAACATACTCTGAGAGCATCGGGCCATCATGCCCTTCTTGCAGTACTTCTGCACCGGAAGGACCTGCAGCTTCATCAATGAACCATGCTAAGGCCTGAGTTCCTTTCTTCTTTGTGTGACCGATTTTTGGAGGCCGAGTTGCGCTCCTCTTCTCTTTGTGTGGTAATATTGCAGACATAGCTTCCCGTTGTTCCTGTACATCTGGTGTGGGATGGGGTCGCTCGGCACTGGTGCTTGAAACATACACCTCCATGCAATTCTACAAACTCTTACTTAATCACATAATGCCTTTCACTGCCCCTTTTCCTGTATTTATAGCATTGGTTGGCCGCATCCACCCGATTTTGGACCATGATTACCGAATCTAGTGGTGATTTTCCAAATCTACCGCATGCATTGGGTATTAACTGCAATTTTTCTTGTTTTTGCTGCTATCCGTTGTGACATAACTGCTGCATTTATGACGGGATTTGACTCTTTTTCACCAAGTCCGTGATACTGCGATTCCTCTATTGACCAGTGCTACTGTTCGGGTACACAGGGTACTACCAAAGGACCGAACACCAAGATCAACCACTTCACACAAACAGATCACAGATCAACACATCGATGTTTTGACGTGGTTTAAACCCTCTTGAGGGAAACACTCCACGGCCCCAGCCAAATAGCTTCTACGGGACAATTTATTATGC
Organism: Larix kaempferi; assembly: GCA_027924585.1. NCBI lineage: Eukaryota > Viridiplantae > Streptophyta > Pinopsida > Pinales > Pinaceae > Larix > Larix kaempferi. The sequence continues at coordinate 16,899,668 of BSBM01000362.1, forward strand.
AAGGAAAGAAAGTTACAAATGAGCTTCTCATACTCGATCAACTAAACAATGACCCTCCATGCTCTTTAAATAGAGATCATGGACCAATCGGGTGTTAAGCCACGGATCAAGGTTAGGTTTGATCTAAGAGAAGTTGAGCCGTCGGATCACTCTATGTCGGAAACATATTGTGACCGTCGGATTAAGTATTTACAAATGCATACTAATGCATACTAAAGAAACACACTATCCCTAATGGATATATTACACAAGTTGATCTTAACTAACTCCTAAGTGTCTAAATATCCTAACATCCCCCCTTAAGAACAACTTGGGATAGGATTGAAGGATTTACAAAGTGACACTATTAGGAGAAGGAAGGAGGCATTAGAGCCTATCCCCCCTTAATGACAAGTTCCTGAACTCCTAACATAGATCGAAGTTTAGAAAACTTCGCTTCTGTAAGAGACTTGGTGAAGATGTCTGCAACTTGATCATATGTAGGGCAAAAGAGAACTTCAAGAACACGATCATGAACAAGATTTCTGATGAAGTGCATATGTAGCTCAATGTGTTTGCTGCGTTGATGTAGAACTGGATCTTTGGCAAGCTTGATGGCGCTTTGATTGTCGCACCAAAGTGGAGTAGGCTGTTGCTGCTCGAATCCAAACTCTGAAAGGATCTGTCGAAGCCATAAAGCTTCCTGACTGGCATTAACTGCTGCTCGATATTCTGCCTCTGCTGAAGAAAGAGCAAGAGTTCGTTGTTTCTTACAAGCCCAAGTTATAGGTCTAGATCCCAGACTGAAAACATAACCTGCAGTAGACGTCCGATCATCAGGATCACCGGCCCAATCTGAATCAGTGAAACCAACCAACAAAGGTTTCCCCCCTGTACTGTAATGAATCCCAAACTGAACTGTACCTCGAATATATCGAATTATTCTTTTAGCTGCTTTCCAGTGACTTTCATGAGGTGTCTGCATATAACGGGCAACTCGACCAACGGCAAAGGAAAGGTCAAGACGGGAATGAGTCAAGTATAAAAGACTACCAACAAGCTGACGATACAAGGTGGCCTCTACTTCAGGTGAAGTACAAGTGGCAGAAAGTTTGACTCCAGACTGGAAGGGAGAAGGGGCTGGTGTACAATCTTCCATGTGAAAGCGACGAAGAAGGTCACAAGCATACTTAGACTAAAAAAGAAAGATTCCTTCTTTGGTTTGCAGAACTTGGAGACCAAGAAAATAATGCAAATGTCCTAAGTCTGACATTTCAAAAGTTTGTTTAAGACTGGATTTCACATGGGTTATAAGCTTAGGGTCACTACCAGTAAGAATAAGGTCATCAACATATAGAACAAGTATGATGAGATGGTTTCCTACTTTCTTGGTATAGACATTGGGGTCAGAATGGCATCTAGAAAAACCAGTGTCAAGGAGAAAGTTATCCATTTTGGCATACCAAGCTCTAGGAGCTTGCTTAAGGCCATATAAGGATTTCTTAAGGTGGCAAACAAGGCTAGAGTTATTCTGAACATAGCCAGGAGGTTGTTCCATGTAAATTTCCTCCTGTAAATCACCATGTAAGAAGGCAGACTTGACATCCATTTGATGGACTTCCCAGTTGTGTAAGGCTGCAAGGGAAAGAACAAGGCGGATGGAGTTCATTTTTGCGACGGGAGCAAAGGTTTCATTGTAGTCAATCCCTTCAACTTGGGAAAAACCTTTGGCAACTAACCTTGCCTTAAGTCTTTCAACACTTCCATCTAATGCATACTTAGTTCTGTAGACCCATTTACATCTGACAAGTTTTCTTCCTTTTGGAAGAGGTACAAGATCCCAAGTATCATTCGCCATTAACGAATGATATTCTTCATCCATGGCTGCATCCCAATCTGGATTCCCTGAAGCTTCTACAAAAGTTTCTGGATCATGATTCTCGGAAACTTGAGCCAAAAGAGAAGAGGCTCGCTGAAACTGAGAACGTGTTCGACGTTGATCTCTAGGATCACCGGCAAGATCACCGGCTGCTTCACATGTTGAACAGACCCATCGAGGAAGCACTGGTGCTGGTGCAACTGGAGGAACATGAGCAGGCGGAGGTGGATTTTCATCCTCACTGTCATCATCAGAAACTGGAGTTGGAAACCTGTCAAGAAAGTTGGAAGAAGAAGAAGAAGGCACAAACACCGAATCAGGCTCGCAGGCCAAAGATGGCACACTCGCCGAGTTAGGCTCGCAGGCCAAGATATTTTCATCAAATTTAACATCTCTTCTAATGATTATAGCATGAGAATGTGGTTGAAGAAGTCTATAACCTTTTACATCTTCAGAATATCCAACAAATATGCACTTTTCACTTTTAGGCTGCAATGCTTTCCGTTTTTCATTCGGAATGTGAACCCATGCTTCACTACCAAACACACGAAAGTGACTTACATCAGGTTTAATTTTACTCCATGCTTCTTCCGGTGTTATACCTTGTAATGCTTTTGTGGGGGTGCGATTAACTATGTAATTTGCACAATTTATGGCTTCAGCCCAAAATTGAAGACTTAGTCCCTTAGATTGGATCATACAATTAGCCATTTCTTTTAAAGTGCGGTTCTTCCGCTCAGCTACACCATTTTGTTGTGGTGTATATGGAACAGTGTGCTGTTGTTGGATGCCTTGTTCAGTGCAGAAAGTAGTGAACTGTTTGTTAACATATTCTCCTCCCTTTTCAGATCTTAACTTAATAATTTGATGACCAGATTGTTTTTCAACAAGGGCCTTGTAGGCCAAGAACATGTTAAATACTTCGCTCTTAAGTTTTAGGAAATAAACCCAAGTGCATCTGGTGTAGTCATCAATGAAAGTTAAGAAATACTTGAAACCAGAAAAGGAAGCAGATGGAAGAGGACCACATAAGTCACTATGCACAAGCTCCAAGGGAACCGAGGCGTGCCAAGAGGCACGTTTTTCAAAACTGTCCCGATGATGTTTTTCGAGTACACAACCGGAGCAAACACCATCCCTGCAAGATACCATCGGAAGACCTGTCACCATATTTTCTTTACATAGTTGTTGCAATGAGCGATAATTTAAGTGACCAAATCGCTCATGCCAAAGTTTGCTCAAGTTATCACTATGAGCAACAAAAACTGAAGGGAAAGGTGATGACCCAAAGTTGTTAAACTTATACAACCTGGTAATATCATCAACAATTTCGGTAGCTAGGACCTGTTGAGGATCTTTAAAATCCTTGATTACAACTTGGTGAGGTGTAAAGGTCACAGTTTTACCTTCACCAGAATGAGTGATCTGATAGACTGATAACAAATTGCAGGAAATTCTTGGAACACATAGTACATCACTAAAATGACCATTATCTACTGGAACTGTTCCAGCTCCTACAACACTTAGAGATCTATCATCACCAACAAATATGTGTTTGGTGTTACATTCATGCATAGTAGAAAAGATGGCTTGATCCTTAGCCATATGATAAGATGCTCCAGAATCAATGAGCAATTCATTTGAAGTAGAAGAAGAAGATGCATTATAAGAATAACCAGAAGCACAAAGTGCATGTCCATGAGAGGTAGATTCTGAAGACGAATCTAGGATGATGTGGTGCTTTTTCATTGCTGCTTCCAAGGCTGCCATCTTCTTGAAACACTTAGATTCATCATGATTATCTTTCCTGCAATAGTTGCAATGACACTCAATCTTCTTGCCTTTTGGCTTGGATCCTTTGTCATTTTTTAAAGAAGGAGCTGACTGAGAGGGTTTGGGACCCTTGTTTGACTTATTATTGCGAAAATTTTGTTTCTTGCGAGGCTTGGACTTTTCTTTCTGTTGGGACAATAAGGCTTTCCCAGATGTATCTGCATTGTTGATTATTCCAAGATGAATGAGTTTATCTTGTTCTCTAATCAGGGAATCACAAAAGGATTCAAGACTAGGCTCTTGATAGCTAGCTGCATTCAAGGATACTTTCATGGAGTAAAATGTAGATACAAAAACAGAATATGCAGGTCCAAGTTTGGAAAGAATATGATAAATGCATTGTTTGTCTTCCCTCTCAATCTTACATTCTGCACATAAGAGTTTAAGAGTTTTGTACTTAGATAAATAATCTTGAATGCATGAAAAGTCACTTGGATTTAAAGAAATCAACTCATTTTCGAGTTGATGACCTCGAATTTTATTGTGTTTACCAAACACAGTTTCCAACTTGTCCCAAGCAGCATTAGGTTCATCAATTCCAGATATGTGGAATCGCAAATCTGTAGAGATTGACATCCCAATCAATCCACGATCTTCATCACATCTATTTGCCCATTTTATTTTCTTATCATCATCAGTGGGTTCTTTTTCTTTCCCTGTTGTAATTCTGAAAAGTCCCCTACTTCGTAGAACATCCTCCATACGAGATTTCCATGAGAAATAGTTGGAACTATTAAGTAGAATATCACAAGGGGCGGCCATATTTGTAAATTAATGGCTGTAAAAGCAGAAACCAATAGTCTGGATGTGAAGAGCTCGAAAAAATAGGCGGTTTCAAAAAAAACTACACTGAAAACTGACTCTGTATGATGAAGTTACGCTTGAACAAAGAAACTGTTGAAGATGTCCCCAATAGTGACGTGGCAGCTAGAGAATGTCCAGCAAAAAAAAGAACCCCCCTCTTCCCAAGATAAACCTTTTGACAATCACTTTACAAGAAAGTTGCTTTAAGTGAACCACTTTTGTAAAATAAGTGATTTCACTTTTACAATGATATTACTTTTAAATAGTGCAACAAATAAAAAAAACTTAAGTGACTCACTTGTATTTTTATTTTTTATTATTTAAGTGAGATGCACTTTTACAATAAAGTAACTTGAAAATAGAAATTGCATGCACTTTTTCTTTTAAAAGAAACTTCCTAAGACTTGAACTCAAGACCTATTAAGGAATAAAGCAACTTTGAACCAAGTGAGTTAGATTAAAAGGTATGTAAAATATGGGAATGAGGAAGGGTTTTTTTTTTTTTTTTTACTCTTCTTACTCGGTTTGCGTGCTTGCCCTTTTTCCTGTAAAACAAACCACAAATCGAAACAAAAAAACTTTTCCACACTTGTGGAGTTAGATCTTGTTAGCTTGCCTGGAAAGTATACGTTTTCTCTCTGTTTCTGATTTGCCGAGATCGCGCAAGGTGCACGGCAAAGAGCATACGCAGTCGAGAAAAACCCTTTCCCGTTCTGTTTCTGATTTGCCGAGATCGCTCAAGGTGCACGACAAAGAGCATACGCAGACGGGAAAGCAACAATCCGAACCAAAAAAAATCTAACAGTAAAAAAAGATGAAATATGAGATTTTTTATTTTCAAAAAACGAAATAAAAAATATGCGTCACTGTAACATTATACCTTCAGATCTGATGAAATACGCGTTTCTGGAGCAACCGGGAACCGTTTTCGATCAAACAAAAACTATTTCCCAATGGAAACGATGCTCCGGACGCAATGGAACACCTCCCACAGCCCAAAAATGCACAAAAATACCAGAACTAGAAACCCTTCCGAGTTTCGACAATAACAGTTCAAGATCTAGATCATAACCGGAAGCGGCACTTCATAAAAGCTCTGATACCATGTTCGGGTACACAGGGTACTACCAAAGGACCGAACACCAAGAACAACCACTTCACACAAACAGATCACAGATCAACACACCGATGTTTTGACGTGGTTTAAACCCTCTTGAGGGAAACACTCCACGGCCTCGACCAAATAGCTTCTACGGGACAATTTATTATGCAAGGAAAGAAAGTTACAAATGAGCTTCTCATAATCGATCAACTAAACAATGACCCTCCATGCTCTTTAAATAGAGATCATGGACCAATCGGGTGTTAAGCCACGGATCAAGGTTAGGTTTGATCTAAGAGAAGTTGAGCCGTCGGATCACTCTATGTCGAAAACATATCGTGACCGTCGGATTAAGTATTTACAAATGCATACTAATGCATACTAAAGAAACACACTATCCCTAACGGATATATTACACAAGTTGATCTTAACTAACTCCTAAGTGTCTAAATATCCTAACAGCTACTACTGCCGACCAATTCTTGCTTGTCGACAGATTCCTGCTGTGATTTGATTTTTTTTTTTTTAGAACCCTCAATTAGCAGTGTGGCCACTTCCGTTGTGCCGCGGTGTCGCACTCTGTTCTTATTTTCGCAGTTCTTGTTGTTTTATCCAATCCATTCCAACTTCGTTTTTTTGGTGTCATGTACTTCCCGAACTCATCCATTATCGGTTCCCTACTTCCTGCGTCCAACGTTCTCATAATCTCGGCCTGCACTCTCTCCTTGTGCCTTGGAATCGACCGGTAGGGCCGCTGCTTGACTGGCTTTGCATCGGGTTTCAGGGGGATCTTCATTTCACCTAAGTCCCTGGAAATTCCTTTCATCTCTGAGAATTTCGTTGGGAACAGATCCTGAAACTCATGCAACAGATAAGTCATCTTCATGACAGTTGAGGCCTCCCAATAATCCCCAATACTTGTGAACTTCGAGTTCTCCTCAGACCCAAGGTTGACTTTATTGATCTTCAGCGGTTGCTGGAATTTGTCAGAAGGTATTTTTGGTGCCTCAACACTGCGACTTCCTTCCGACTCTGGAACATGCGTAGCCCTCGGTTCATCCTCATCATCCATGTTAGGAACCCATGTCTTTACTTTGTTAGTATGTTGTTATTGGACGCATATGCTTTGTAAGTCGTCCCGTAGTATTTGTTAATCAATAGTTTGTGTTATTGTGTTGGCGCATATGCTTTGTAAGTCGCCGTAGTATTGTTGATCCATAGTTTGTAACGGCCCATGGTTTCGACCCATAGTATTGGCGCCTAGAATTAGTATATAAGTGGGTGTTGAGACCTATGAAGGCACCGTGAAGTTATTTGTATTGAGCTTGCTCAAAGGAGGTTGCCCCCTCGAAGTGGCCCGTGATCAATACAAAGTGATTCTGAGTTCTGTCATTTCTGCTATTTCGCATATTTTCATTAAGTAATTGTTGCAGGTGCCTCACATCTGGTATCAGAGCACTTTCTTGGGCTCGCTGGGTGAAATTTCTGCCAAATTTTTTTTTTTCACATCTGTTGCAGGTTCGGATTTGGGAATAATCCCTATCCGCTTAACTGTGGGAAGTACTTGGGCATAAGCCCTAAAACTCATTGTGAGGAGTACCACAGGAACCCCGAAGTAGCTGGCCCATTGAGAGGACCTGCCGGCGAAAAGGGCAACGACCCCTACCTGATTGACTAGTTTCCACCCGTGAGGTAAACCAAGAGCTGTCGTTTGTGGCAAAGCGGTTATCAGTTTTACCTGAGCCGTGGAGTGAGGGGTACTGCCCCAATACGCAAGCCGTCAGACAGCATTGGTGGCCGAGTGAAAACCCTGAACTGTTAGGAATCCGCACATACCTGGGGTCCATATCTACTTTCAGCTGAACTATTGTCGATTACTGCTGCGCCGTTTCAGATTCATTTGGCAAACCGTTCCAGATCCAACCGTTCGGCGTTGTTCCAGAATCCTTCGAACCGGAGATCTCATTTTGCAAGCAGAGCCGTAGCCGCTCCAGTCTGTAAAAAAAAAAAAAAAAAAAAAAAAAAAAATCCGTTTTTTCTCCATATCTCCCTTGTTTTACCTCTGTTTTCCTTGAAAATTTCAGGGAACCCCTGTCATTCCATTCTGCATATTTCATCCCTGAGGACCCTATCCTCAATTCCCCTTCCTATAGCCCGAAATCCCACATTTGTCTATTTTTAGGGTTTTCCATAACTTCCTCAGATTTCACCCAATCACCTTCAATTTTTACCACAGAGTTCCTTTCTGAATTCTGCTTCTTTGTTCCCCTCTGCCAAATTTTCCCATCCTTTCACCCCACTGCTGAAATCCTCATTTTTGCTTCCCTGTCTATCCAACAGTGTCCAAAAAATGAGTCAAACCCCAATTACCCTTCTGATTTTTTCCCAAATCCAAATTTTCCTTTACTGAAGTAGTTCCTGTTTTTGTTTTCCTACCAAAAAAAAAAAAAAATCCCTGGTTATGGTTGTCACCCGTGCAGGAGCAAAAACCATGGAGGAAGCCCTTGCAGCCATCCAAGCCAAACTCCAGGATTTGGATGAAAAATTTCTTGGTCTCCATCTTGAACATTCAGCTATGAACAACAAACGGCAGTCCGAGTCTTCAGTAGACAATGGATTCTCTTCTTCCAGCAATTTCCGTGGTCCGAAGCTTGATTTTCCTCGCTTCAATGGTACCGATCCAACTGGATGGATATATCGTGCAGAACAGTATTTCAGTCTGCATAATACTTTTGATGTCAACAAAGTTCAATTGGCATCCTTTCATTTGGAACAGGAAGCTCTTCAATGGTACCGTTGGTACATCAAGGCTCATCCAGAGCCCAACTAACCAGACTTTTGTCAGCTCCTTTTGCAACGATTTGGTCCTAGTGCTTTTGATGACTTCACAGGAGCCCTCACTAAACTTCGCCAAACTGGCACTGTGAGAGAGTATCAAACCGAATTTGAGAATCTAGCCAACCACACCGAAGGATTGACTGATGAATTTTACCGGAGTTGTTTTATCAGTGGTCTAAAGGATGCCATTCGCTCTGAGGTCAAAATGTTCTGTCCCAACACAATGATGGAAGCACTCGGGTTGGCTAAGTTGGCAGAAGACAAGATTGCAGCCCAGCAACGCTCCAAGCCCACTTTTGTTCCCTTCAGAAATATGGGTTCTCAGCGACCACCTATACCGCAGGCTCCTCGACCGACTCCTATCAAGCGTTTATCTGAAGCAGAGATGCAAGCACGCAGAGAAAAGGGGATTTGCTATAATTGTGATGAGAAATTCACTCGGGGACATCGATGTGTTCAGCAAAAGCTCTATCTCCTGGATGTGGAGTCTCCGCCTGCCTCTGAAATGGGTGACGAAGATCCAGAAACACTGGATGCTCCGGTCGACATTCAGGAACCGCCTATTGACCCTCCGTCTCAAGATGACCACCCAGAGATATCTCTCCATGCTTTAGCTGGAATCACCACCCCCCAAACAATGCGGGTCAGGGGTTACTTCAAGAAGCTTCCTCTTACAATCCTCATTGATTCTGGTAGCACTCATAATTTCATCGACCCTCGGATCGCCAAACAAGCTGATTGTTTTATCCATCCGTGCTCCAACTTTGAAGTCATGATTGCCAATGGGGGCACCTTACCTTGCAAAGGGAAGTGTCGAAATGTGCGTATCTCCATGGGAGATTATATCCTGCGCTCTGACATGTTTGCCTTTCCCTTAGGTGGATGTGATGTGGTTTTGGGAGCTCAATGGCTACGCACACTCGGCCCTATCTTATGGGATTTTGCCGAACTTTGGATGCAGTTTTCCCTCAATGGACACAAACACACATTGACAGGATTACAACCAGGTTCTCTCAGCATCATCAGTTCACATCGCATGGAGAAACTCCTCAAGAAGAGTTCACATGGTGTCATCGCTCAGATCAGTTCCATCCAGATGCAACCATCCGCGGTCTCCACTACTCCCTTGGATCTACAACAAATTCTGAATCGATATACAGGTGTCTTTGCTGAACCAGTGGGATTACCACCTTCCAGGCCAGAAGACCATCGTATTCAGCTCCTTCCTGGCAGCGTTCCTCCCAACATCAGGCCCTATCGCTACCCATTTCACCAAAAAACAGAGATTGAAATGCTCGTGCGGGACTTATTGAAGCAAGGTATTATTCGCCCAAGCACTAGTTCCTTTTCTTCTCCAGTTATTCTTGTCCGCAAAAAAGATGGGTCATGGCGCCTCTGCATTGACTTCCGAGCACTTAATCACCTCACCATCAAGGATAAGTTTCCAATTCCTGTTGTTGATGAGCTTCTTGATGAGCTTCATGGGGCTCACTTTTTCTCCAAGTTGGATCTTCGTTCTGGGTATCATCAAATTCGGGTTCATGAGGAGGATATTCCTAAAACAGCTTTCCGCACACATGATGGCCATTATGAGTTTTTGGTCATGCCCTTTGGCCTCACTAATGCTCCTTCCACATTCCAGGCCTTAATGAATAAAATATTTCGACCTTACTTGCGGAAATTCATTCTGGTATTCTTTGATGATATCCTCATCTACAGTAAAACATGGGATGAACATCTCCAGCACCTGGATCTTGTCATGCAACTTTTCTCTGACCATCATCTCCATGCCAAGCAGTCTAAATGTGTTTTTGGACAAAAGGAAGTTGAGTATCTCGGGCACATTATCTCAGCACAAGGGGTTCGCGTGGATCCTGCCAAAATCGATGCCATGAACAATTGGCCACATCCTCAGACACTCAAGAGCCTTCGTGGTTTTTTGGGGTTGACTGGCTACTACCGCAAGTTTGTCAAGGATTATGGGAAGATTGCAGCTCCATTAACTGCCCTATTGAAAAAAGATGCTTTTACATGGACACCTGCTGCTCAGTGTGCATTTGACAAACTAAAACAAGCTATGTGTACTACACCTGTGCTAGCTATGCCCGATTTTTCCAAGCCCTTCACGATTGAGAGTGATGCTTGCGGCAATGGACTTGGTGCTGTTCTCCTTCAAGATGAACACCCCATTGCATTCACCAGCAAAGCCCTTTCCGGTAAGAATTTAGCTGCCTCTACCTATGAGAAGGAAATGATGGCTATTTTGCATGCAGTACAGAAGTGGCGGCCATACCTATTAGGGAATCATTTCTGCATCAAGACTGATCACTAGAGCTTGAAATATTTCTTGGACCAGCGTGTCTCCTCCCTGGCACAACAGAAATGGGTTAGGAAACTCATGGGTTATGACTATGAGATCACTTACAAGAAGGGTAAAGACAATATTGTGGCAGATGCTCTTTCTCGTACATTTGATGCCCAAGGTTCTCTTTCAGCTATTTCTATGCCTGTTCCAAATTGGTTGCAATCTGTTCAACAGGGTTATGTCAATGACTCTTCCTTATCTCAGATCATCCAACGCTTGACCAACAATCCTTCTGCGGTCCCACATTACTCTTGGGATGGTGCTTCTCTGCGATACAAGGGTCGTCTGGTGCTTCCCCAGAGCACATATCTTCAACAGGCTGTCTTCTATGAACTCCATGCTTCTCCATCAGCCGGGCACTCTGGGTTCCTCAAAACATATGAACGAGCACGGCGTAACTTCTTTTGGCAAGGCATGAAAAGGACAATTCAACAGATGGTGGCCGAATGTGATACCTGCCAGCGCAATAAGGGTGAAACAACACTCCTTCCAGGATTGCTTGAACCCTTGCCCATACCTACACGGATTTGGACAGATATTTCTATGGATTTCATCGAAGGGCTCCCTAAATCTGGCGGAAAGACAGTGATTCTCGTTGTGGTTGATCGTCTCTCCATATATAGTCATTTTTGTGCTCTCAGCCATCCCTATACAGCCTCCTCCGTCGCTCAAATTTTTATGGACCAGATCTTTCGTCTTCATGGCATCCCTGCTTCCATTGTCTCGGATCGTGATGCGACTTTCACTAGTCATTTTTGGACAGAACTATTTCGTCACACTGGCACCAAACTGAAGATGAGTTCAGGGTATCACCCACAAACAGATGGTCAGACTGAAATTGTTAATAAATGCTTGGAAACTTATCTTCGTTGCTTCACCTTGGAACAACAACATCAGTGGGCAAAGTGGCTTCCTCTCGCTGAATGGTGGTACAATACCTCTTACCACACTGCCTCCAAAATGACCCCATATGAAGCAGTCTATGGTCAGGCACCTCCAGCTCTTCTTCCATACACCCCCACCAGTTCACCAGTTCAGGAAGTTGACAGGGTCCTTCGCAACCGAGATCAGATTCTTCGCATTTTGCGGGACAATCTTCACATGGCAAGGAATCGCATGAAGCAACAAGCTGATCAACACCGTTCAGAGCGCACCTTTCAAGTCGGTGATATGGTTTTTCTTCGTCTCCAGCCGTACAAGCAATCCTCTTTGAAACTCAAAGGACGTCATAAGCTCGCTCCAAAGTTCTATGGGCCATATCGGATTCTTCAGAAGATTGGGTCCGTCGCTTATAAATTGGAACTTCCTCCTTCTTCCCGCATTCATCCAGTCTTTCATGTCTCTTGTCTAAAGAAAGTTCTTGGCACCAACATCAGCGGCCAAACGATTTTACCGGAACTGGATAATGAAGGATCCATCCTTTTGGAGCCAGAGGCCATCCTCAATCGGCGCACGCGTCAGCTTCTCTCTCGCTCTATCACAGAGGTCTTAATTCAGTGGCACGGCATGCAACCAGAGGATGCTACATGGGAACCACTCCTTCAGATTCAACAACAATTTGCACATCTACAGCTTTGAGGACAAAGCTTTTTTTCAAGGGGGAGGGGATGTTAGGAACCCATGTCTTTACTTTGTTAGTATGTTGTTATTGGACGCATATGCTTTGTAAGTCGTCCCGTAGTATTTGTTAATCAATAGTTTGTGTTATTGTGTTGGCGCATATGCTTTGTAAGTCGCCGTAGTATTGTTGATCCATAGTTTGTAACGGCCCATGGTTTCGACCCATAGTATTGGCGCCTAGAATTAGTATATAAGTGGGTGTTGAGACCTATGAAGGCACCGTGAAGTTATTTGTATTGAGCTTGCTCAAAGGAGGTTGCCCCCTCGAAGTGGCCCGTGATCAATACAAAGTGATTCTGAGTTCTGTCATTTCTGCTATTTCGCATATTTTCATTAAGTAATTGTTGCAGGTGCCTCACAATCCATCTCTCTTGTGATGTTATAGCACTCCATCATCATTTCTGGTTTCGCAGTCCATCGAAGTTCTAATGGTTGCTCTATCGGTACTGCTTCAAATATCTTCTCGCGAATCACTTGTAGCGCACTATGGATGAAGGGGTCCTCATTTGAGAAACAAAATGTTTGGCTGAAGCCAATTGTTAGCTGCTCCCAAGAAGTTATTCTGCATCGCATTTCTACTATGACATACCAACCCCGTGGTACTTCATCCAAAGTGTGAACAAATGCATGGGCCCATTCCTCTTTTGCTCGTAGTCCCCATCTGATTTCACACTCAGCCAAATGTGCCTGTGGGTCACTCCTACCATCAAAATTCCTTCCGATATATCCTTCCACATCGTCGAACCTAACCTCCATGAGGTGTCGACATAGTGGCCAGTTTGTGATATTGGACTTGTGCGCTGCCCACCGGCGCGTAGGAGTAGCCTTCAAGGATTCCTCCAAGGCCAATAAACGTTGTGGTTCCACCAACTTTTCCTCGAATTCAGTGAGAAAGGTACTCAAATTGGGAAAACCCTCATATGTTGGTAGCACGCACTCCTCTGTGGCTACCCATCGCAGTGACTGTGTGATCCTTGTGCATCTCCTAAATGACACTTCATGCATCCGGTTCTGCCAATTCTCGAGCACCTCATCCAAATCTGACGACGCCGAACTGACATGGCACCATACCAATTCTCTGTTTGCAGTATGATTAATGTAATCCTCATATATATTGTATATACTATCCCATCCCTTCATAAATTCAACTCTCGTTGGTTCAACGTATCGGTGCCCTTCCATAGGATCCAGAGGTGCAACGATCCTCATCTCGCGATTCTCAAATGACATCGTGCACTTCTTGAAGTTGATAACCACTAGATTATCGATTTCCCATTCAATCGCTAACAGTGCTGGGTAGGGCTGGTATTGTCCACAATTTCAATTACATCAAAATCTGCATAAGCCTTGAGGCTCTCAATCTCAACAGGAAGTTGGTACACCCGACCAAGTGGAGTAACCTTACTTTGATTTGCTAATCGCAACTGTACTGGTGACCAGGCCAACTACGGTTTCCCCATTGTTTCCCATATCTGCTTGGTGAGGATGTTGACATCTGACCCCAGGTCCAAGATAATTGAGTCGACATCAAATGCTTTGATTTGTGCCAACATTCACATCTCTCGCCCCGTCTTCCTCCTGTGTATGCGATTAAAATTTGGTCCTAGCGTGCACCCTCCCATCGATTTAGTAGATTGGATATCTCCTCCAGCGCATCCTGATCCTTTACCAACTCTATACAACTCTTCAAGAAGGTTTTTAAGGTGTTAGCATTCCCCCGCAACTTCATCCCATCGAACGTTGGTGGCATGTCATAGATAGTTTCTTCCTGAAGAGGTAACTGCCTCTTTTGTCTCATCGCCTCCTGTGTTGCCAAGAAGATATCCCTTTCGACCTCCGCATCAAAGGCGACATGTTTCTATGCTGTTGGTCGGACAGTAGCTCGTGGCCCGCCAGCTCCTCCTCGTGACACCACTCCAACAATCGCAATTTGTCTTTGAGCCTTCGTCAATATCATTTGTACCACCGGTGGATTTTGATTCTGGTTCTGTCAAGGTGGTGGCTGATTCTTGGTCTTCCATTTTGCGATGAGCTGCAGACAATCTTCAACACTAGGATCCACAACACTGCAGTAGGTGCACTGCTGTGGTGTTGGATTCAGGAAATCCCTCCGATAGTGCCCCTACTGCCCACAATTATAGTATATAATCGGTCCTCGTCCTCGTCCTCGTCCAACAACTCCTCCTTGTCCTGCGCCAACACCTCGACCTCTGCGGAATCATCCTCTAGCACCTCCACGCGATGGGGCATATGGTGGGTACTACAATTTCCCATACTGCAGCTGTCCATACTGCATTTTTCCATACTGCCCTTGATCATACTGCTGCGGTTGGTGATTATACTAGGCCGGCAATTGATTATATTGCTGTTGTTGCTGACCCGGTGCCCGTTCTTCTCCTGCCATGAAGTATGTGGTTGCAGTCCTCTCCTGGATTATGCCATAAGCTCTAAAGTTATTTTCATCGTGGCCAACCGATTTGCAGAACTTGCAATACAAGTTCTCTAGTTTCGACACCATCTTCTACAGATACACACACTCTTCTGGTCGATGGCCTCTCGTTTGGTAGATATGACACCAAGGAAACCCTCCTTGACTGAGGGGATTTGGTGCACTGGATTGCAAATAGTCTTGGAAGTCTGGGCACTGGTCCTTATTGTGTCCCTATGTCCTACACCTAGTGCACCAGATCTCTTCGCGAGCCTCTTTCCCTTTCTTCATGTCTTGTAGTTGGATCATCAATTTTGCTAGCTGTGCTTGTATTCGATCCATACCCAACCTCATTTCACTGATTGGTGAAGCCTCCATCTTCATCGCAATCTTCAATTCTTCTGCTTGGGTCGCAATATTCTATTGCATTAGTGGTCCGCAGATGAGTGGTACCAATCCTGTGATGAACCACTCCTTGTGCTGCATATCATTTATTCCAAAACTTACCTTCGCTATCAGTGTTTTGTATCGCTGATTAAATTCCCATATCGGCTCATTTGGGTATCGCTTGATTTCTTTGAGCTCGATGACATATTGCGATCCAACTTTGGCTTCCTAAATTCATAGATCATTCCTGCTTTGATTTGCACCAAAAAATTGGCTAGTGTTTCCGTCGGAACCGTCGTAAAATTCATAAACCAATCCAGCACACGACCCCTAAGGGTCGTCGCTAGCTATCCCTGTTTAATAGCTTCATCCTGGACCTGCTTCACGATCCATATTGCTTCGCACAGAAACCAAAACTGCTTAGGATCCTCAGTCCCGTTCCCTTGGAAAGTGGGCATTTTTTTGTCGTATGTCATTCTAACATTCCTATTGTTATTGTTTACTGATGCACTACTTTTACCATTGCACGTAGGACAACTTTGCGAATAGCTTGTGTTTCTTCCTGTGAAATTCTGGGTAGTGCATGGGGTTGCAGGTATGTTATAACTTACGATTCGTCCCTCTTCTACTTCTGGGTTAGCCTGGTCACCGTCTTCGTCGCAATAGGGTCGCTTTCTTCCTTGTGGTCTTGTTTCACAGTCTTCTGTCCTGGTCCTCTCAGGAGACTCTCTCTCAGTCCTCCTCTTCTTCTCAGGACATCGGAATATCACCCCACTCCTCAAGGTACCACACTCTTTGTCAGCTTCCCTTAAAAACTCATCGTCGCTCATGTCCATCTACCCCACATCTTTATATCGGATCCGTATTCACGTGATACCCGCACCCTCCGCACACTAATCTTTCTACTCGTCAGAAGTCATCCTCAATATGCCCTTTTCACAGAAAAGCATCTTAATCCACAGTTTTACCAACAACAAGAACCTTCCCTTGGTCCCCGGAAGAAATTTCTGTCCGCGTTGCTGTACGACTTGATCGTGTCTACTGCGAACTCAGTAATATATCCCTCTAGGATACTATCCACCCAGAAATTGACAACCCTTGATACTGTGTTGTTGACACGTTTTAGTTGTCAAATCAGTTCTGGTATCCAATGGTCAGGCCCAGTCTTTTGGAAATGGTGCTTCTGAAACGTTAGCTGCACTAACCACTCATGCAGCAGTACTAGGAATTCACAGAAAAATATCTCGTGGATATCTGAATAAATGTATCTCTGTAACCAACTGCTTACCGTCTGTTTAGGGTTTTGCTTCTCTCCTTCTGCGAATTCTTCTATCTTTTTGTCAAACCAGTCTTGGATCTATGGTTTCGTCGGGTGCCATAGAAAATCCTCTTCTTTTTCTCCTCAAGGTCTCAGAAATGGAACCATTTGTTGACACATCACTTGTCGACAGGGGTTCACTGCACACTGTCGTCAACAAACCATCAACCAAACTCCCTTACGCACCGGCCCATAAATTTTTTACCCTTTCCAGCAACACTTGCAGAGCGAGTGAAGTATCACCCAAGATGCACAAGGGGGCTACGGGAACCAAGTTTCTGCAGTGGAGTTGAGGACATGCATCAAACACACATTCCACTCGCAGAAACCAGAGATTATGTCATTCACACTACACTAGTATTTCATGATTCGCATATGCAGAAACAACATATAACATACATTCGCATCAAAATAATCTAACTACTCATTGGCATAAACAACGATCCACAGAATATTAAACATCTCATCAACATTCGTATTCATCCTATAACATAAATAAGGACAAAGATAGAACCATAATCAAACATCTTCATGCATTCATTAAAACCCCCTGAATGACCTTCGCAGGAACATTCAATACATCATATCGCAGATACAAAATAGATCAATAGCTGGATCAAAACTCACAAAGTCGATCGCTCTATTCATCATCAGATCGCTTGTTGCCCTTAGTCTTACAATCATACTTCTACTTATACAAAACTAAGTGGTTACAAAATGGTCCACATGACCCTTAACTAACAAACTAACTACTTCCATGCTTCCGTGTTCTCCGCGAATGACCCTTTTTCCATGGACTGCCCCTTTCGCAACTGTCAGCTTCCGCACTTCCTGCGGACTAATCCCATGCCAACAAACATAGGAATAAAAAGGTTGTCTTTTAGTTGAATTAAAACCATCAAATTTATATAAACCAACAGTATGATCAACATGACCAAAAGAAACTACTTAAAAATTTTGGTTGATATCTTTAAGAACATATTTATCAGGCCAAGCTTCAAATTTAAATCCTTTCTGACATGCACGATAAATATAAAGTAAGTTGATGGACATATTTTCAACATGAAAAACATATTACAATTGACCATTAGCAACATTAACATTACCAGAACCAATTACGGAAAGTTGTTTACCATCACCTATAGATACTTTTTGAGATTTGTGTTTACTATTGTCATAAGATGTAAATAAAGAAGCATTACCAGTCATATGTTTAGAAGCACCAGAATCCATTATCCATTCCACATTAGAAGAATAATTACTATAAGAAACAAAATATGCACATAAAGCTACTTGTGATTCATCAGAACCATTCTTTTTAGCCTTAGACATTAAACATTTCAATTTAAAGCAATTCTTTTCAGGGTGATTAGTTTTACCACAATGCTTACAAGGATCATACACTTTCTTCTTCTTACTAGATTCATGATGTGCATAAGAAGCATTACTAGAATTATTAGTAGGTTTTGAAGTGTGTGAACAAGAACCTTTAGCATTATTAAAACTTCTCTTAGGATTCTTATTATGTGCCATTAGAGCTTTATTAGGTGAGACTTGTCCTGAAACAATTAACCTTTCTTGCTCATTTATCAATCTTTTACAAAAATCATCAAAAGTAGGTATTGTGGTATTTGAAGACAATTCAAGAGCTCTATTCCTAGTTTGAATGAACATATCAAAACACGATGGCAATGTTTGTTCTACAAGAATTATAAGAGCAGTGTCTGTTTTCTTGTAATCTTTACCACAATTATTTAATTTTTCATTTAAGGTTTTCACTTCAGAAAGATATAATTCTACTCTTTCAAAGCTAGTAGGATCTAGCTCAAAAATGTTCTTTTCAAGGTAATAAGTAGAAACATCATTAGATTTATCAAATAAAGAAGTAAGAATTTTCCATACCTCAACGGGGCTGTATTCTGCCTCTATACTTACCTGAAGACTATCTGAATCTGTTTGACCAATGAGCCCTCTTGCTTGATCACATTTATCTTCCCATATAGCCAAAGCTTGAGCATCAACAGGTTTTGTGTGTTCACCATTAACAATCCTCCATAGATTCTTACTCCTGAGAACATCAATCATTTTTCTTTTCCATGCAAGATAGTTATGACCAACAAGTTCAGGAACATAATCTACTTCTGAAGTCATAATGGTAGAAAAATAAAACCCAAATGCTAGAAATGACAAGAAAAAAAAGTGAATAATAGAAAACTGAAACACTTTACCGTACTGATCTGAATCTGCAGAAACACAGTTAGAAAAACAGTAAAGGATTTTTTTTTTACTTACAACCCTTTTGAAAAATGCCAAGAAAAGTCACTCGCGGGTCTACCAACAGGAAACCAGCAAATAAAAACTGATACTCGTGGGTTCTGCATGGTATAGGTCGCGGTTACTCATGGGTTTACAGTAGATTCAACTGTGGGTTCATGGGTATGTAAAGGTGAATGTCACGGTTATGTTCGGGGTGTTCGCGGGTGTTTATGCAGTAAAGTTGCAGCTATGCCAAAGCACTCGCGGGTATCTGCACAGGAGCATAGCGAGTAGACTGAAGTAAATGCGAGTTAGCAGTGAGAACAGTCGCAAGTATGCCATAGCATATGCAGGTCTTCTCATTGGAAGTCACGGGTCTATAGTATACTCACGGGTTCGCAGTAGGCACAGTCGCAGTTAACCACAGGTTCTACGAAGAAAAAGTCGCGAACGCCAAGTTTGAGGCCGGAAATAGTGTCGAATCTATCAAAGATGGAAACCTGCATAAAATCTACCAAACTTGGATGAAAACTGCCTATCTATCAACCGGAAGATAGATCTCCTTGAGGAGAATTAGAAAATCATATAGTTCTACAAAAAAAAATCAAGAAACCCTTAAAAAAAATTATGTATAAAAACTTTACAACAAGGTTAGGGTTAGAAAGAAAAACTGCAGAAACATGCTCAAATATGAAGAGAATCCTAATGGATACTAGATAGAAAGAAAATATACAAAATAAATAATTCCCAAATGATAAAATATTGTTTGAAAGAAATAGAAGGTGCTAGATCATAGCAACTAGCTCTGATACCATGCCAGAGATATGGATCTAGCTAAACTAACTTACCTATCTATTCAAAACAATAATATATCAACAATAAGTACAGAAAGAGAACGAGAGAAAAAAGTACACCAGATATACGTGGTTCACCCAATAGGGCTACATCCACGAGAAGGTAGTCTTCTATTATCTCCATATCATCTCCCTCGAGCTTACAAGAGAGCAATGCCAATAATCCCAATACAATATAGCAATACTTGTGTGAATAAGTAAAGATCATGATGAGTGATGTGACTCCCTTGACTCTATGATATACTAAGAGATGAGGAGGAATTAATCTCACATATTACATGTGGAATAATATAATTCTCCATAATAACATCTCTTTATATAATAATGAATATCAAGAGTATATTTTACCATAATGAATATGGGATATAATGTATTACTCTTTTACATAAGATTGTGGATATCTTCTGACATAGTACAAAGACATTATTACCTTCCAAGGAATATAAAATATTCCAACAACTGGAAAGGGAAACACAACTGCAAAATCGAATGTAACAACAACTACTTTGATCAATCATAGTCTCACAATAATTTTTAAAGAGAATGCACCTGCTATAATATTAAAGAAATATATTATCTATTAAAGAGAAATCCAATCAAGACATGAAAACTATGATAAAACTCTAATCTGCAGAAGTAACAACAGTAACATGAACTATTAGCTCTTTCTAATGATCAACCCAAATCTAAAAGTAACAATCCATGTAATTAACAACTATCGGGAAGCAAGTAAAAATCCACACAAACTAGCAACAACTATAGTACTCATAATTATGGAACAAGCTATGATAAATCTATCTAATAAAACAAAAGAAATGAAAGCTATGATCAATGAAGGGGGACCTTCCTTCTCTAATAAGGGTTGTTGAAACAACTCACAATTGAATACTTAGATCACATGAACCAAGGAAAGGTACAATCAGATCCAGCAGTTCTTGGTTCTGCCTCTTGCCTCTTCTAGTCTAACCCCCTAAATCAAGAGGGTTCACCTCCTTTATACATTCATGAATAACAATATTTACAAACAAAATATATGAACTCCTTGAGAATTGGATATTCTCGAGGTTGTTCTCAATAATACATAGTATAAAGTCTGTTATATATCTATGATGTTACAATTGATGTAGAAATAGAACATTTTTTTGCATAATCACAACAACGGGTAGTTGCAATAGCTGATACTCCCACATTCTCTTGATAACTCATCATTGCCACATTGGCTCTCATCTGCTCCTATACTCGAGGATTGATTGAAGACCAAATTCCCAAGTATCAAGGAAATCGTGGAAGTGGTGGCAATGGCATAATCTGGAAGTAGCAACATCTAGGAGTAACAACATACCAAATAGAGGCGTCATCCAAGCTTATGCAAGAGTAACAACATCCCAATCCTTGAGAGAGCATGACTTGTATTTAACCTACAAGTACATGCCTTCAATCCATCTCATCCATAACCCAAAATCAAGCAGAAAACTACTTAACAACCTATATTACCACTTAAAACAATGCAATACATAGAAAGACTCTACCTTGGATAAAAACATGAAGTCATAGGTGTTGCTTCCTATACACACCTAGGTAACGTGGTAGAAATATTCAAGCCACTTGGTGTGTCCTTGGGGGGAAGTCTCGAGTCAAGTATTGTCACTTGATCTTGACTCCTCCGTTTAGGCTAACTCCTAACGAAGCCAAGGGGTGTAGACCCTAAGAAAAGTTACTAAGGCTTTTTAGTTCTTAGATGTTAAAATGGGAGTAAGTTATTTAGGATTTGTGAGATTTAATACTGAAACAAGACAAGTGCAAAATATATGAATTTGTTCAACAACATATAAAATATAACTTTCACAACAAGGAAATGACTAAAAGCAAATAATATTGTTGTAAAGTAGATCAATGTCGATGGAGTCAAATAATGCTTCTAGAGAGAAATGTTTTGCAATTGTATCTTGGTCACTTTTAGAATTATTATGATGAGTGGATTACGGGAAGTGGGTTCCGATATACCTATAAGGTACATGGAATATGCATGGACTTTACCCATTGTGGTTCTACACAAGAAAATGTGGGCTAGATCGGAGTCGTAGGGGTGTGTCCAACACTACACCAATCAAGGGTGTAGCCTGACGTGACCCCATGGTCACTATCTAGTTGTTCCTGCTTTCTTTGCAAACTTTTCCCACAGAAGGTAAAGGTCATGACGTCAAATTTTCGTCCGTTTAGGGGAGTTGGTTTTTATTAAAAGTGTGATGTTAATTAGATGTGAAAAGTTATGAAATGCAAGATCCCTTTTTGGTTGTTCCAAAGATCAGACCTACCTAAACTAGTCTGTCATGGACAATAGCATACTTGGGGGTAATGCAAATATTAATTCCAATTTTGAAAGCAAATGATATTGTAAGTGCAAATAAATTAAATGAACTTGAAGCAAAAAGTATTGTACTAATTACTACTGACTATGTGTCAAATTTTTGATCATCCACCATTAATCAACAAAGCCTTTAGGTGGTGGCGAGAGCATACTTCGTGGCAACGAGTCGGGTTCATTTATTTACTTGCAAAATAAATGTGAACTAACTAAAAAATTGAAACCAACTAAATTATTCTTGCACAAATGAAACTAAACTAACTTGCAAAAAAGGAAAACTACTCTAAGGGTTAGTAACAAAAAACAAAGTAAAAAAGGGAAAGTCACACCAAAAAGGAGGAGATACAGGTTCCCCCAATGGGGGAAGGGGTGTGCGGGTTGTGTATCCAACTTACTTATTTTATTAATGGATTTTTACAATGATTAAAGAAGGCCTCTTTATATTTATAAGTTCGGATGAAAGAGGTTACAAAATACAGATGGAAAAAGACCCTTTTCGAAGATGGCTTTGAAGAGGCGCTTTGGAAGGCTCAAATCTTGAAATTCTTGCTAGCACTTCCACTTGACCTATCTATAAATGAAAAAAAAAACAGCAAGCTAAATTTGTTAAAATGTTAGTGGTTTAAACAAAACTAAAATAAAAATATAACACTACTTAGTACTTGGAAAATATTGGAAAAATTGCAAATTCAAGTACTTAAACCATAGATCTAAGCATTAAGATTATGAATGAAGTAAAGCACTTTAAGTCTATATATTTTCAATAACAAGTAATATTATTAATTCAACTCTAAATATTATATATACTTGTTATCAATTGAGAAACCAGTAACCAAGTAACCAGAAAGTAGATTTTAGTTTAAGAGAAAGAAGGTGAAGAATCCTAGAAACTAGAATGAAGAAGCTTGAAAGTCCTTTTCTTTTCTTGGAATGTATAGGGTGTTTGTCCTCAAAATAAATTTAATATGAGGAGGATGCAAGCAAGCTCCTTCTCCTCTCCAAGTAAGGCTACCTGCAAGCTTAACAATCCTTGCACAAAACCAATGGTTAAATGAGGGTATTTGCAAAAAATAGAAGATTAGAAAGCATACAAATCAAAAAAGAATGCATGCATCTCCAATAGATATACCACTAAAATATAACTCAAAGTGAAAATCAAACAAGAATGCACCCTTACCCTACTGGGAGGTATCTCCCCTATGCAGGCTCACAACTTATCCAAAGAAAGCAAGAAGAAATTAAGAAAGATTATACCTCATAAGCATTTGAGAAGAAAGCATCTACACATGAAGCACACTAAACCAATGATGAGCCTCCAAATATTTCTTTATTCATAAAAAATACAAAAATGATCATAGAAAGTTTCAACTGAGCTTCACTACCTCCATCCCTCAAGAGAGGAGGAAAAGCTTGCTTTTATAGTGAAAAAGGCCCTCAAACCCTTGGATGGTGAAATTCCCAATGGAGGAGGTGGATTGGGGGTTCTAGAGAGCATGGAAAGTGTCTTTCATGTGAGAAATGGGTTTGCCACCTCTGATGAGGTGTCCCAAACACTAATGGTAGGCTACCATATGTCAAATAGAGCTCTAATAACTCACCCTCATGGGGAATTGCGCCCTCTCTTGGAGATATTCTCTCCTCAAACTTAG
Organism: Larix kaempferi; assembly: GCA_027924585.1. Lineage (NCBI taxonomy): Eukaryota > Viridiplantae > Streptophyta > Pinopsida > Pinales > Pinaceae > Larix > Larix kaempferi. Next base: position 16,923,345 of record BSBM01000362.1, read on the forward strand.
AAACCAATGAAATCCACATTATGAGTTGGGAAACATGCTACAACAACTCATTTATTGACCCAGACAAGATGCCAACAAACCTGGACACCTTAGAGACAAGCTCCCTTTGATTTAGGAATTGGATTTTCTCCATATTTCCCAATTATTGGACCCAAAATGTCATTTTCAAGAGAAAATCAAAATTAGTAATTGAAATTTGATAAGCTTTATTAAAAATAAGGGAAGTGATCTTTCTTCTTCTTTAATATTTTCTTTAAAACATAAAAAATAGGAGTACAAACTATGATCTATTCTAAGTGTTGAATAATAATCTAATTGAAGGAAAATGGCTATAATCTTGGAATAACTATCATTCATTTATGAAATATTTTTCCAAATAATTTAATAGTAAAATATGAAAATGAAATAACATTAAGAACATCAAATAAAATTAGGAATAATCAAGCATTCAAATCTATTCTTTTAATTCCAATCATTAAGTAAATATTAGCTAAAGTGAAATAAAGAAAAGATCTAATACCATAGAATAATCTAGACATAAGTAAATTTTTACTACACTATCTTGGTAATTTATCTAAAGTAGACCAATCCAAACTTCAAGAAAATCCAAAACAATAATTCTTCAGTGGTGGAATTGGCTTCTCAGTGTTAAATTTTTGAAATACTCAGTTTTACAAAAAGGTCCTTCTCAAACTGACAACTTTTAAAAATCCCGTTATACTTTAATCCATTCTTTAAATATATACAAAAACGTTTTAATAACTAACTTCCTTAACTTAACTCATAGGAAAACCTTCATTAAGTTGTCTCTATAACTCTTCTTCATATTTTCCACACTTATCAAATAATTCTTAACATAAAGCAAAATGAGGGAACATGTGTTGCCTAAGTGGGGTCCTCAAATTTGGTCACTATGTCATGTATCTTTTGATGTACTTTTCAATTTTTAGTAAAGCACATTAAATTTTAGCTATCTTTTTGGATTCATCATAAATAAATTTCTTGAGATGCTCCTTTTGAATATGAGAAATTTGTCATTATTCAACTTTGCGGTTTTCATGTGCATCCTCCAATGCTTTGGCAACTTACGTAGCATCAAAAAAGTTCTCTGGTGGTCCAAAGGATGGAAAATGCAAATTTTCATTTAGCTAAGCCATTGATCTTCTATTACATTTTGATCTCATCTTACCATCATGCCCCAGTAACTAGCATCTTGCTCAAGTTCATGGATTTCATATTCAATCAAAACTCTTATATTATGAGCTTCATTCCTTCTATGATTCCGAGCTTGATTGATGAATTTGATTTGCTCTTGTATGTTTCTTGTAGTTCTTTCCATCTCAAATTTTCCTTGTACAAAATAAAACTCTATAGGTTGTATTCTTGTAATTTAAATGCTATGATATAAAAATCTTGTACAATATGAAAATTTGACTGAGTTTCTTCTAAGTCATAATCTAGAAAAGTAGTCACAGTCACTATGCCTTGAGCATATTTATAGTATAAAACTTGATTTTCCATATGGGAAATATTCTTTTGCAACTTTCCCACATATTTGTTGAGATATTGTAACTTCAAAGAATATTATAATTGTACTTTATTATTCCGGAGATGTTTCATTCCTCCATAAAGATCTTATTGTATATCCGGAGATGTTTATTCCTCCGTCAGAATGTGGTAACTCGGGTTATTAGACTTCCCTAGTGGAGGTCGGCCCTTTATGTGTTATGTGGGTCAAAGGGTTATTAGACCACCCTAGAGGGGTCGGCCCAGTTAGTTGTAATGGGGTATTTAACCCATTGGTTAAATACGAGCCTACGTGTACTTGTGTAAAATACATATCAGTGAAGTGTATAAATAGAGGAGGTGTGTTCCTCATTTGACACACTCACTCATTCAAGGGAGGCGCATTTTTGGAGGAGAGGTCTGCTACGGTGGAGAAGGAGATCATGTCTTTGGTTTGCATCTTTGTATATTGCTGGTCATCTATATTGAGGAAGCTTTACTGGGTTTTCTACCCCATGAGGGTTTCCCAGGATAAATCTGTGTCTCTTGTGTTTATGCTATGCTTGTTGTTTCTTCAGTGATCCTGTATATGCTATTATTGTGAAATGGAATGTAATGCTGCTATTTTCTATCTTAGCATATTGAATTTTAACATGGTATCAGAGCTAACCTGAAGGAAGACAAGGTATGGCACTAACAACACTTGCTTTACTTACGACAATTTGAAGGCTAGGGTTTTATATAGCAAAAACCAGTCATCGTAGCACTTTCGCTATAAATCCGTTTTGGCGAATTTTTCGGATCTGAAATTGTTACAGGACGAAGATTAAATCTCCAGGTACCTTGTGTCCAAAGGACAACCTCTAATTCGTTGTACTTTGTGATTTATGACCTGTACAATATAGGGTTTCTGCCTCTTCCAGATCTGAGTCAAAATCAGGTGACCTTGGGAAAAAGGTCATATCTTGGGCTAGGAAGATCCAAATGAAATTTAGTAAAAAGTGACAGGTAGTACACAGTCTGTACTATCTCAGAAAACTTTTTCAGAGGCCGAAGTTGAACCAGTGACACGTGGAACTCCGTACAAGTGCGCTCTCCTGTATTATCCCATAAATAGGTCACGTTGCGACATTTGGCATAACTCTCTCTCAGAGAATCCAATTGAGGTAAGACCTATCAATATGGAAAGATAACAGGTCAGGCTATCGCAGGAAACCTTTTCAGACCCTGTGGATCAAAAATTTTGGAGTTACACCAGAAACAATCAGGTACATATTTCTGTCAAAACAGAATTATTTTTTGGTACCTTCATTCATGGCTTCCGGAATTTAGGGCTTTGAAGAAAGTTCGAATTTTTGTAATCGGAGACCACGGCTGGATGATACTCATCAAAATAGAAATTTAGAGACCAAGATCAGAATTTTTGGTTGGGCAGAAGGCCGGGCTTGATTAGACCCTAGTTCGGGACTTTGATCAGAAAAGTGGAAAATTAGGGCTTCTGTAAAAATGGGAATTTTTGAAATCTGTGACCACGGCTGGAAGCTCCTCAGAAGAATAGAAGCTTAGAGCTTTGGATCATACATTTTGATTGGGTAGAAGAGTGGGCTTCATCAAACCCCAGTTCAGGGTCACGTCCAGTGAATCCGGAAGTTTCAAAGACAATTTTGAGGGGTCAAACTTTGGAGATTTCAAAACTGAAGTATGCTAGTTTGATCAGCTCAGCAAGACACATCCTTCCATCCATTCAGAAGTGTGAAAGTCAAATATTGAATTTTTAGAGTTTCGCTAGCAAACACTAATCAAGCTTCAGATCAAGTTTCAGGGGGAGTTGAGGCTAAGACCTTACATAAGAAGACTACAAAAAGTCTCGACAGGTATGACTTAAGGAGGTTCAGGTATGCCTTGAAATCTGATTCTTGATTAAGTTCATAATGTGTTTGTCTTCATGTTAGTTATTAGTACAATCTTGATTAATGTTATTAATTGTCTTATCACCCTAGTAACAATATGAATGCATGTGAATGATTTGATTAGGGCTATATGATTGTACTTATGCATTATGGTGTTGTGTGAGGTTGATGTTGTCTGCTAACAAGACACAGGTACATTACAAAAGACAAATCAAGTTCCATGACCATGACAACATGAAGACAAAGACTCACGAGGTATGTATGACTTTTTTATATTATGCTTAACCTATGAGACATGCAGGTTCTAGCTCAGGATCTCTAAATCATTGAAGAGATTGTTTAGGTATGTTGTACATAACCAAGTAGGTATACTAATCCAGGTATGTTTCCCATGAATCTTACCTTGTGTTAGGATCCCTTATATAAGTATACTTGGAATGATTGGTTATGCTTGTTCATAAAGTTAGTAATCAAGGGATTATGCATATTATATCTTTTATCTTGATTGATGATATGCATGAGTAAAAGAAGACTTCCCTGAAATCTTGAATACTAATGTTTATTAACTATAATCATGACTATACATTTTCAAGATTATTTAGTACTATAATGTTTTGATAGCATTTAGAATATACTAATAAGTGTATGTTTGTGCATGAGATCATGAGGATGACTCTTGAGCATGCACAGTGGTACAGAATGAATAGAAGTTCAAAAGACATACAGAAGATCAAGCGGGAGGCAACCACACAAACATAAAAGATAAGTACTTGAGTTGTTATTTGAAATAGTAAATGATATTGCTTGTATTCATATTTGTATTCCTAGAATATATTATGCTGAGTGTAAACATTCATAGAGCATTGAACAGTGTACTACTAATATGCATATGATTGGTAAGTTGGACAAACATTCCATTGTTGCTTGTCTAGAATGAAACCTCTTTGCTGACATGCTGAGAGCTGTGCACACTCTCAATAGCATGTTCTGGTAGAGATGGAAGGCATCTAGATAGCCACTGTATGCATACAAGATATGGGAAAGGGTTGTACCAAAGTATTGGTCAATATAGTTGCATAACTATGTAAATGATATCTGTATGCATAATAGGTTATCATGCCAATATGATTTGATGATTATGAAGTATTACTAATCATGTACCTAATTTTGATTTGTAGGAAAAATCATGATGAATGATGAACAAGCGATGGATGTTCAACAAAAGGATTTACAAATCAAACACACTATAGAAAGCTTATGGTTAAGAGATTCTCTTAGAAAGAGGAAGAGAATCATGATGAGATGTTTTGACCATTCTCTTAATGATGTAATCAGGTTCTGTATGGGTTCCCAGGCTCGGTAGTCAATTGATGAGTTTAATGATCATCATGGGTGATGTGGATCTCAACCCTTGCTACAAGGTTGAATATGGCTTCTATACACATATGACATGGATGCAAGAAGGAACTCACCATAGAGTTCGAATGACTTTGAGGCTCATATTAGTAGACCCATCTGACGAGAGATGGCACAGATAGATATGCAGAAGATCACTCAATGCTGAGTGTGAATAATGGACAATTGACAGCTTCATGACAAAGCTTGGGCTTTACCAGAAGTAAAGCTGATCCTAACCTTTACCTAAAGGTTGTGGATGATAAACCTATCATACCATTATTATGTGACGAGGATCTCTTTCTGACAAGGAATGAGAAACAGATCATGAAAATGGCTGCAGAAATAAAAATGAAAGATCTCAGATTAATGCACTACTTCTTAGGTCTAGAAGTATGGCATGATCCAAAAGGAATCTTTTAAATCGAGGTAAGTATGCTGTGAAGTTTCTAAAAAGATTTGATATGTTGGAGTGTAAAGCCATGGCCACTCCCATGGACTCCAACTTGAAGTTATTAGTTAATAACTCATCGGATTTAGTGGACCTAACCCTATATAGACAAATCATTGGGCCAATGATGTATTTAACAAATACTAGGCTAGATATATGCTTTGTTGTAAATACCGTAAGTCAGTATCTAGTAGAACCTAGAAAGGTTCACTTAATAGCTACAAAGCATGTAGTGAGGTACCTAAAAGGTACTTTAGATTTTGGTCTATATTATCTTGGAGGTCTTAAACTCCGTTTACATGGTTACTCAAATTCTGATTGGGCAAGAAGTGTCTCAGACAGAAAGAGTACTTTAGGTGGATGTTATAGTCTTGAATCTACCATGATCTCATGGTTTAGCAAGAAACAATCTAGTGTGGCTCTCAGTACTACTGAAACAGAATATATAGCTGCCTGTTCTGCTAGCTGTGAAGCAGTATGGCTTCGGAAACTTTTATCTGGAGTGTTTGACTTAGAAATGGACCCCTCTGTGATTATGTGTGATAATCAAAGCTGCATGATAAGTCAAAACACTTTGAGATCCGATACTTCTATATACGAGATATGGTGCAGAGAGGAGCTATCAAGCTCGAGTATATAAGCACTAAGGATCATTTTGATGATTCCTGACCAAACCTCTGTCTCGAGTAAAGTTTGAACACTTCCGAGACAAGCTTGGTGTAGTTTAGAAGGACCCTCCTCGAAAGGGGGAGTAGCGCAGTATCCGATAACAAGTCTATCTCATCAATGATGAGGTTATCTATTTACTGCACTTAGTTACCTAGAATTATTTAGATTTAGGACTCTTATATTCTTTATTTTTATGATTAGATGTATACATACTTTTGATGATAGATGTATACATGCTAGATACTTTTGATGATGATTAGATGTATACATACTTTTGATGATAGATGTATACATACTTTTGATGTTAGATGCTTTTGATGATGATAGATGTATACATGTTTTGATGATGATGATACATGTTGTGATTATACATGTTTTTGATGATGATGATACATGTTGTGATTATACATGTTTTGATGTTGATGATACATGTTGTGGTTATACATGTTCTACATGTTGTGGTTACACATGTTTTGATGATGATGATACATGTTGTGATTATACATGTTTTTGATGATGATGATACATGTTGTGATTATACATGTTTTGATGGTGATGATACATGTTCTACATGTTGTGGTTACACATGTTTTGATGATGATGATACATGTTGTGATTATACATGTTTTTGATGATGATGATGCATGTTGTGATTATACATGTTTTTGATGATGATGATACATGTTGTGATTATACATGTTTTGATGGTGATGATACATGTTGTGGTTATACATGTTTTGATATTGATGATACATGTTGTGGTGATACATGTTATGATGATGAGGATACATGTTCTTGATGAACATGTGAGGGGATTGGATCATCCCTGGACTTTCAGTCCTAAAGAGAACCGTAGACGTGAGGTCTCCGAGAATGAAGTCCTTAGTGGACAGTTGAGGGGATTGGATCATCCCTGGACTTTCAGTCCTAAAGAAGAGCCGTAGACGTATGTCTTCGAGAATGAAGGGATTGGATCATTCCTGGACTTCAGTCCGAAAGAAGAGCCGTAGACGTATGTCTTCGAGAATGAGGGATTGGATCATTCCTGGACTTCAGTCCGAAAGAAGAGCCATAGACGTATGTCTTCGAGAATGAAGGGATTGGATCATTCCTGGACTTCAGTCCGAAAGAAGAGCCGTAGACGTATGTCTTCGAGAATGAGGGATTGGATCATTCCTGGACTTCAGTCCGAAAGAAGAGCCGTAGACGTATGTCTTCGAGAATGAAGGGATTGGATCATTCCCGGACTTCAGTCCGAAAGAAGAGCCGTAGACGTATGTCTTCGAGAATGAAGGGATTGGATCATTCCTGGACTTCAGTCCGAAAGAAGAGCCGTAGACGTATGTCTTCGAGAATGAAGGGATTGGATCATTCCTGGACTTCAGTCCGAAAGAAGAGCCGTAGACGTATGTCTTCGAGAAAGAAGGGATTGGATCATTCCTGGACTTCAGTCTGAAAGAAGAGCCGTAGACGTATGTCTTCGATAATGAAGGGATTGGATCATTCCTGGACTTCAGTCCGAAAGAAGAGCCGTAGACGTATGTCTTCGATAATGAAGGGATTGGATCATTCCTGGACTTCAGTCTGAAAGAAGAGCCGTAGACGTATGTCTTCGAGAATGAAGTCCTTGGTGGACGGTTGAGGATTAAGTCATCCTTGGACGTAGGTCCTAAAAGCACGGTGAAGGATTGGATCATCCTTGGACTTTGGTCCTGTAAACTGAGCCGTAGACGTGAGGTCTCCGAGAACATGATAGGACTGGATCGTCCCTGGACTTCGGTTCAAAAGGTACATGACTGGTTTACATCATCCTTTGATGATGCTGATGATCGTGGGATGACGATGCTGATGACGATGTTGATGATCGTATGATGACGATGCTGATGATCGTGCGATGACGATGCTGATGATCGTGTGATGACGATGCTGATGATCGTGCGATGACGATGTTGATAATCATGTGATGATGATGTTGATCGTGATGCTGATGATCGTATGATGACAATGCTGTTGATCGTGTGATGACGATGCTGATGATCGTGTGATGATGATGTTGATCGTGATGCTGATGACGATGTTGATAATCGTGTGATGATGATGCTGATGATCATGTGATGACGATGTTGATCATGATGTTGTTGATCGTGTGATGATGATGTTGATCATGATGCTGTTGATCATGTGATGATGATGTTGATCGTGATGCTGATGATCGTATGATGACGATGCTGTTGATCGTGTGTTGACGATGCTGATGATTGAGTACTATCAACTCTGATGATGTTGATGTTCCAGTATTGAAGATGTTCCAGTAACTGGTTGAGTTACTGATGATGTTGAGAAAGCTTCCAATGATTTATAGATGTATCATGTATGATGTTGATGACTCCTTGCTCGTGCAGGTGCTGTTATAATATCCTTCTTGTTAAGGGGGAGTGTTGAGATATTGTAACTTCAAAGAATATTATAATTGTACTTTATTATTCCGGAGATGTTTCATTCCTCCATAAAGATCTTATTGTATATCCGGAGATGTTTATTCCTCCGTCAGAATGTGGTAACTCGGGTTATTAGACTTCCCTAGTGGAGGTCGGCCCTTTATGTGTTATGTGGGTCAAAGGGTTATTAGACCACCCTAGAGGGGTCGGCCCAGTTAGTTGTAATGGGGTATTTAACCCATTGGTTAAATACGAGCCTACGTGTACTTGTGTAAAATACATATCAGTGAAGTGTATAAATAGAGGAGGTGTGTTCCTCATTTGACACACTCACTCATTCAAGGGAGGCGCATTTTTGGAGGAGAGGTCTGCTACGGTGGAGAAGGAGATCATGTCTTTGGTTTGCATCTTTGTATATTGCTGGTCATCTATATTGAGGAAGCTTTACTAGGTTTTCTACCCCATGAGGGTTTCCCAGGATAAATCTGTGTCTCTTGTGTTTATGCTATGCTTGTTGTTTCTTCAGTGATCCTGTATATGCTATTATTGTGAAATGGAATGTAATGCTGCTATTTTCTGTCTTAGCATATTGAATTTTAACAATATTCAATATATATCTATTTGGGACCTATCAATAGCATCCTCTGTCATAGCTAGACCTGCACTTAGTATGTTTGAGAGTTTAGCATTCTTTGTATCCATCACTTTCTCATATGTACTGCAAATGATAAACTTGTCTACATTAACTTTATTTTTTCTTTGAACTTGCTTCACAATAGTTTTTTTCTTTTATTGTAAGCAATAAATTCCAAGTCTGCTACATCATCCACATGTTCTGGAATCGCTTGATTACCCCATTAAAGGATATTTTCCATGTTATTGGGGGTAATGAATTCTTCAATTACAATATTCTTTCATTTGTTTATGGATGCAACTAACTATATCGGGGTATTCTACATTGACAGTTCCATGTTTTCCCCAGTATTAGAGACTTCTTGCTGAGGGAATTCTGAAGTATGTCTATTATCTTGTTTAGTTTTCTTCTATAATTCTTTCTTTTTAGCTTCTTCTCCAACCTGATTCCTCTATGCTTCTTGTCTTATTTTCTTTGCTTCCACTTGTTCAACAATTTTTTTCTATTTCCCCCCTTCAACCTATTTCCTTTCTGCTTATTTCATGGCATTTAATTTGTCATTATCTTCTTTTAATTTCCTCCCTTCATTATCGTTTTGTTCTCATTCTTGCTTTAACTTTAACTCTTCAATAGTTTTCACTTCTCGTTCCTCTTTTTCTTCAATTCTTCATTCTAAAATTTAGAACTTTCAACCATCTCTTTTTGTACACTAGATGTTCTTCTAGTCACAACTTCTTCCCATGATTCAACATTTTCATACTTCTTCTCATTTTCCCAATTATTATGTGAATATGGCCAAACTAATCCAACCTTATTGTAATCCTTGATTACTAGTTTTGGGGCTTTCTAATGGCCTTTCTAGGACAACTAAATATCTCTCACATTAATTATCAAACTAGGGGTCATATTTTATTTCAAGGATATGTGCAAAGTCTATGCAAGCTACAATTTCCTCCATAATGTTGGCAAATCTAAATGATCGTGTAGTAAATGAATGAAAAATAAATCAATCCACTCTTTTCTGAAAGGAAACACACTTCTAGATAATCTTGCATACTACCTGGTAGAAAATCATCAATCAATACTACTTTTGTAAGAAAGGAAATCACACTCAATCCATACAATATTTGCTAGGAAGGAAATCACACTTAATCTATGCAATTCTGGCTGAAAGGTAAATAAAATTCAATCCACGCAACTCTTACTGGAAAGGGAAACACAACTGCGAAATCGAATGTAACAACTACTCTGATCAATCATAGTCTCACAATAATTTTTAAAGAGAATGCACCTACTGTAATATTAAATAAATATATTATCTATTAAAGATAAATCCAAGCACGACATGAAAACTACGTTAAAACTCTAATCTGCAGAAGTAACAACAGTAACATGAACTATTACTTCATTCTAATGATCAACCCAACTCTAAAATTAACACCTAAAAGTGGCTTTTCCACCAAAAACGGTCGCAGAGTTTTTGATTATTTTTTGCCAACCCTTTTCGCAGCTTTTCATCTTTTCGGCACCGACTGGTCACAATTTTTTGAGCCATTTGTTGCAGACCATTTCATGGTTTTTTGGGCCATATTTTTTGGTTGTTTCGCAGCATTTGTACTCCGACCTTTCGCAGCCTTTTCGATATTTCACTCCGATGTTTTCCCGCCGATTGTTTCACCGCCTTTGGGATGAACGCCCCAATCGTCTCACCCCGACCAAAGAGTTCTTCGCCAGAGTTTTTCGTCGTGTTTTGGACAAACTTTTCGACCATTTCTCCATGGTTTGGCGAATTCACGCCAGCCATTTTCAGAGTAGCTGATAGGAGTAGCGCCGATTGTTTTGCGGTAGTTGAAAGGAATTCTATGAAATGATCGGTGAATCTTTACCTCATTTGGGGTGCCAACGAAGATCATTAATTAAGCCCACCTACCGAACCCCATTCGCATTAATGACTAGGGCCTTATATATAGCGGGAGGGAAATTTTTTTGTTTTTTACCACTGTTTTCAAAGAGTAAGAACGTCGTTCAAGCATCATAGACATCATCACCAGTAAGAGAACTCTAGGTATCCACCAACTGCCAGACTCACTCACCAACGAGCCACTTCGTCGTTGATAGGTAGGCAGTCTAAACCCCATTTTCTCATTTAATTTGGTTGCTTGGGGTCTTTGTTTTGAACTTTTTGGGCCTTTTTCGTTGTTTGTGAAGTTTTGCAAGGGTTTGAGGGGCAAGGTCATTATAACTCAGGCTTAGTGCTGTTGTTTTGAGTGTCACATAAAACCGTCAAAAACAAGCTGCTCTCCTGCCCGGTGTTACCCACATTAGTTTTTGAGCCCGGTCACCCATAGCCTATATACTTACGTCGGTTGTCATGGGTATGGTTTTGTTTGGTTGGTTTTTTCACAGCTAGTGTCTCCTGGCTTACTAGGGTTCTAGATTCCTAACAACAACGCGAAGGAATTTTTCGGTCCTGGGTCATAGTACACGTTCAGGAGAAAAGTGAGCTCTCTATCGCCAAATCGCTTGGTCTCCGAATAGTCGCGCGGTTTTACACTCTGTCACAACCTTTAGCATTTTCATGCCCGATGTTTTGTGTGTTTGAGTAAAAGGAACACATATTTTCTTCTGAGAAAGTTTTAAAAGTTGAAGCAGATTCTGGTTAAAGACGTGCTGAAAGGTCTGTCACGTTTATTAACACCCCTGGGCACGCACGGGCCTTACTGTTTTCACACATGTCCCTAGCTACACCGTTTCACATTGTTTAGGGCCTTTCACCTTGTTGAACTGTCGCGGGTCGTGCAGGTTAGGATTTTAGGCAGCGAAGCAGGAAGTTGTGGGTAGGACCCAATCGTCAGTTGTGTTGTTAAGTTGTCATGCTCAAAGTTCACTATTCTCAGCATTTTGGTTATGTTCAATCATTTTGGTGAATTGGGATCACTTTTTAATTGCAGTTGACTCTCCACGTTTTATGGCCTCTTTACAAATTTTTCACTAAAACCGTTAGTTCATGCAGAGGAAACTCAAAGTTTTGCAGCTGTCTCTTCACTATGTATTAATAATCTTCTTCACAGTGGTTCTGTCATTTTAAGTCATACCGAATATTCATTTCCATTAAAACCAAACGAACATTAATAATCGCATGATTTTATTCAGTTAAATAACCATTATTTTGGTCTTCAACTTGTTTCTTTTATAAGACGTTGAGAAAATTGAAGAATTAAAATCTATAAGTTGTTAATCATATAGAATTTGAGTTGACTATAAGTCTTATTTTTCTCATGGATAAATGGTAATTGCAGTCAAACGTTAATTATACTCATTAGCCATGTTGTAGTGATGAATAACCTTTCCTCACTGATTTGTTTTATCTCCTAACAGACTTGATATGCATAAGCGGTCTGCTAAGTGAAAGTCCAAGTTGATTGAATCAGACTCAGACGTCAAAATATTGTTAGATACCTCACTTGAAACAATGTTCGGAGACACTCAATCTGTGACAGGGATCGCCCCAGAATTCAAGTGGGGTGAACTATACAGAGCTATCAGAGATGAGAATATCCCTGAATCTTCTATTGAAGAACTAAAGGTCTACCAAAATATAAAGAAGTCAGGCCTTCATAGGGTGGATACGCGCCCAGAATTGTTCCCATGCTCGGAATTCATCGGGTGGATCTTGCCCCACATTGATTGTGAAACGAGAATAATCTTAGATGTCAAAGGAGTAGGACTTGCATCCTTCCAACCACTCCAAATAGCTACAGCCTACAAGCTTCCCTTTTCTAAGATCATGTTGAATGATGACTAGATAGCTGGGGCCAATATAGATCATTTTGAATATGCTAAGAAGATGACAGTTGCTGAGATGACAGTTGAGACCAAGAGCTAGTGGGTAATATGATAGTCAATATTTAAGGACCCCATATAGAATCATAGCCCTGATGTTAAGTCGGTGTTTGGCTTAGCAATCGGGAGTACATACAAACTCAACTAGGTACCAGTAATGTACCACGTTTCTACACACGGTGCAATGTTCAATTGGGAAGATATCATCTCCGAGAGCATGGTGTCACAGATTGAAGCCATGCAAGGAGGACTAAATTAGAAGAAAGCTGAATTTTTCATGTCCTCTTACCTCTTGGATTGCTTATTGATTAGACATCCTTTCCCTGCATTGGGATATTTTTGGAAGCCGACTGAACTCCCCTCCACGTATCCTATCAAACAACATGGGCTCACAAATACGCAAGTAGCTACAATCTCATTTGTGAGGAGTTGATCATGCCACTGTACCGGCTAATATTCAAGGAAGAGTCGAATTGTATGTATGAGAATGCCATGTCAGTTATCGAGGAATCAAAAGGAGGAAGCCAAAAGGATCCAAAAGGAAGAGGTAGATAGAATTCAGAAAGAATAAACTGAAAGAATCCAAAGGGAAGAGACTGAGAGGATTCGGAAAGAAGAAGCCTCAAGACTATGTGAAATAAGAGAAAGAGTAGAAAAGGAAGCCACTGAACAACAGAGGAAAAAGGAGGAAGAAGAAAAGTCCAAGGAAGATGTGGAATAGGGAATCCTGAGCACGCAAGATATGGACATAGACCTACCAAATATAATCACCGGAGGACACTCCCCACTTCCGGAGCTCGCTCTTACCCCGTTCACCCCATCAAAGCAGCATATGGTACCCCGAATAGACACAATATTCTTTGACTCAAAAAGAAATACTATCATGAAGAGGTAGGAGAAAATAATGAAATTACCAGCCCACGTCGATGTTGTCACCATTTAGGAGGACACAATATTAGAGGGTACTCACAGGGACCCCAAACTCATAGCATCTGTCGGCGTAGTTGCTGCACAAGCCAGTGCAGACAATATTAATATGTTGATGAGCAATGTGGAGAAGAAGAAAGAAAAAATGCTCAGACTGAAAGATAATATGGTGAATATACGAGGCAAAGAGATAGAATTAAAAAGGAATCATGATGTTATTCTGTCTGAGAAGGAAAGGATAGTGGAGGAGTACCAGAGTTTGGAAGTGGAGAAGGATGCATTAACTGTACAGTTGATGATCATGGAAGGAGAAAGGAGTGACTTCGAAGCCCAAATCACTCAATTGGAATCAAGGGAATCTGCTGCAAACTAGCAAGTTGAAGAGCTGAAAACTCAGATGGAAGAGTTGGTTAGAGAAAATGAATCTTTGGCAGAACAACTGGAGTTGGAAGATAAAAGGAAGTTAGACATAACTCCATTTTGTGATCAGGCCTGCAAGATTCAAGAGAAAATATGTCATTCCCAAGAGGTTCTCACAGATGGGATATACGAGATTAAATCGTCAATGACACAGATGAATGAGATAGCTACTAAATCGCTAGCCTTCTAGAAAAAGATTTATGATGTTGCCGAGAATATTAGGATCCAGATGGTTTGGAGGGAAACCACTTTGGATTATCCTGACCATTTACCTCCGAAGACAGCAACAAATTTAAATTCAGAAATGGAACTTCTGGAGTTTTGCAGAAAGGCTTCCAGAAAACTAAATGATGACATTTATGTTAGCACTCAAATCTCCCAAGGTTGTGGTAAGGGCTCTTCAAGGTAACACACAAAAACAAGCTTTAGGAAAGCTAGTTGGCTTCTATCTTTCCAGAGAGGGATCTCTCATCAATTGTTTATTAGGGTCAGATATATGAATTAGACTTAAAAACATATTTGTTATTTTGTTGAAACAAGGTGAATATTCATTGGGCAATGGAGTCAAAACACTTATGATGATAAAGTGGCAATGCTTTGCAAATAATTTATAATAGAGGAAGGGTAGCTACTCATTTATAGTCAAAGAGCTGTTTGTCTGGTGATAAGGAAGAAAATAAGAACAGTCCATCAATACAGAGCATTATTAAATGAATTCTGCATTAACTTTAGTAGAAATGGGTTTGTGGATGCTTGGAATCAAAGAAACATAGCATACAAAATATGAATTCTTCCTCAATATGCACTTATCCAAACATGAAAGAAAACATTATGAAGTAGATAACAAGGAAACATTCACATGAAGAAGAGAAGGTACAGACTGTAAATCAAATAACACAAGAATCTCTGCATGAAAATACTTGCTCAAATCTGCCAATTTTATTAAAGGAACATCTCAGAATACATAACACAAAATCCTCACGGGTTCCAACAGGTTTTAACACCTTTGCACCTCGATTACATATGTATATATAGATATCTTTCATCCCTCAGGCCCAAATCACCCTAACAGAAATTGTTACAAAATTCTCGACACCTATGTAGCTAGGTCTATCCCTCTCGAGGATTAGTTACAACAGAAAATCAGATGCTGACAAAATAGGCTAACAAGATTCTACGAGTGTCACTAAGCATCTTCCAGCTAGTAACTGACTATAGTAAATAAACAAGACTCTTCATAACTAATTCTTCACGCCATAATCTTCATGATCCTCGAATCTTTAGGGGTGCAGCGTTAGTTTAGATTTCCCATACTTCTCCATGATCTTCGACTGATCAGCAGATGGAAACTCTGATGTGGCCACCTCTTTAAACAATACTTGAATCTCTGTGTGATCCCTATATGAACAACTCCTGAAGTGTGCACAAGCTTCCTTGAAGACCCAAACTAGCTCAAATTCGTTGGTTAGCTTTTCCACCACTTTTTTCCTATTAGAGGTTGGTCCATGTCAGCAAATCCTTCATGATCCAATCTACATTCTCATAACTTGCCTTGATATTCCTCCTGTGTCCTCATGGTGCCATCCTCCTCCCAAAAAAGACAAAGTCTCCTCTTGAATAAAGGGTCAAACATATCCCTGAATATTTTCACCCGTTGTGTCATAACATCAATTCTAGCTTGAATAGAACTCACCTATTGATGCTTATATATCACTCTCTTGGCCCAAATGATAGTGGACGCTCTATCCTTTATACCTGTTGTCTTTCTTCATCTCCAATCAAGACATTCAAGAAATCTATGGCCTTTTCAGCGTGGTCCACGGGATTTTTATTCAATTTTTCATTTGTTGCTACTACACTTTGCTTGGCTGACTTGATTACAGGCTCTTTGTCCAAAATGAATCAATATATGGCCTCAGATTTTTTTCCTCTGCAATAATGTCATCCCAAATGAATTTCTTTGCTTCTTGTAAGGAGGTATGACCTGTGGCTTGCTTCAACAATTTCTCATTCTTGACTTGTATCTCCTGGTACTTGGTTTCCCAAGCCTCCTTTTCTTGCTCTGCCTTTTCCATCAAGGTTTTCAGATTTGTGTTTTGCTTCTTTAACCTTTCCACTTCTAAGTATTTTAGTCTTGCTTGTGCCATAGCCCCCACAATGGAGAAGTCACCTCATTCTATGGAGGAGGGTGTGGCCATGTTCTCTATCTCATTTCTCTTCTCCTGCAGTTTCTTCTCAAGGTCTTCAAACTTAGCTTTCCACTTCTTTTCACTCTCCACCATGAAAGCCATATCACTCAGCCATAATTTCTGTTTTTCTTCAAACTTCAACAACCTAGCTTTGCATTCTGTCAGTTCATTTTGTAGCTTTTCTCTTTTCTCCTCCAACTCTGCCAACTTAGAGGCTTCCACTAGCTGGGTGGAGGGGATTTTTATTTTCTTTTTCAATGACTGAATGGTGTTATCTTTCTCATCCATCAAATTTTGTATGTTGGCCTTCTTTTCTTCCTGGATTTCAGTAGCCAATAATTCATTCTGTAGCTTCTTAATTTGTGCCCTATGGGCCTTGTTTTCCACTCTTTCTTTCCTGAGCTGATTTTGAACCTTCCACTTATTGACTTGCAATTTGGATAGATCTAAGTCAGCTTTCAACAATTTATTATAAATGACATCCCCAGTCTCTTTGTGCAAATTGATCATGTCAGGAATAGGGATATCCTCCAAGTTCACTTTTAGCTCAGTGGCTTTGCTTTTGGTAGCTAAGGCTAAGTTTAGGGTGTTCTGGTCATGGATTCTGCTAGCCACCAAAGACACATCTTTGTTTGAAATATGCCTCACCTCTTCATACAGTTTAGACTCCTCGGAGGCTGCCTCTGTGCTCTCTTTGTATTCATCCAATAGTTCTTCCCTACTCTTGCTGGGTGCAACAAGTTCAGTGGATGTTTGTTTGAATACATATTGTTTGACCTCGAAAGCAGGCAACTTAATATTCACATGTTTCTTCTTAGCTTGACTTGTTGTCACTAGCACCAACTGGTGCTCAGGTTCTTCTACTTTTTTCCTCTTTGAAGCTCTCTTTGTGTCATCATCTATATCCATGACATCAATCTTTTTCAACTTGCTGGTTTCCCAAGAGCCACTGGAAAAGGGTAGGCCTGCTGAAGCTGTTGGGACCAAGCTAGAGCTGCAAATTTGAGGTAATGTGGATTTTGGTACCAGGGAGGTGGAGTCATCAGGTGTATCTATCTCCATCTGACTTTTTCCAGGATATTCTATCAAATTAGCAGTTTCAGCTAGCCCTGCAATTTCAAAATGTATAAAAGCTTTTCTGTTACTTTATTTTCTCCTATCTAAGATGATGTGGTGGGGGTCATAATTAATGGCTTCCTTTGATCTGAATCCCATATCTATCATCATCTCTTCAATGGTTGAAAGGCCGGTGTTGTTTTTAACAATGAATGGGCCTACAACCCATGGAAAGGTGATATCTGAAGCCTTCTTGTCATCCAAGAAATGTTCGATTTCCACTCTCATCTTTTTTCTGATGAATTCCAATGTGAATAATATAGGGGTTAGAAAAGCTGGAAGCGCATAGGGTGCATGGGAAAACCCATAAAATCTGATTATGATGCTGTCTTCTGAGAGGAACCAGTCAACTATCTTCTTCTTTGGGGAAGGCTGCAGCATCTCTTTCATTTCTGTTAGTACCCTAGGTAGTTTCCTTTGAAAGATAACGTTTTGGACTTCAACTATGATGTTGTTCATGAACTTAGTGTAGTCTGTGAGTATCTCCTGAGTGAGCATCAACTCAGGCATCTGCAGTTTTCTTCATTAAAGGACAAGAACATTCTCAACAGGTAATACTAGAATATGAAGCTTCTAGTTTTGGGGAACTCCACTAGATGAGAATGGATCTTCTCAACTACGGCCTCATCAAACCTAAGACAAGCACACTGGATGGACTGACTGGGCTCCTCAGGATCAAGAGGACATGTGCTCATGACAAAAACCATGCTTATTAAAGGCTTAGTGATATACTAATCTGTATCTAATACTAGGAATTGGGCTAACATGGTGATGACACATTTGGAATCTTCAGTGAATAAACTGGCTTCACTAGGGAAAGGTTGGTTTTGGAAGGAGGCATTTGGCTGCAGGCTAACATGGATGAAAATTTGCTTAAGCTTGGTTGGGGCTTGCCTAAAATACTGAATTAGGGCTTCCTCTTTGCATTCTCTGGATTTTTGGCAGAATTCATCCGGGATCGACAGGGCCTTTCTAACACTGAGGGGACTGACTCGGCACATGATCTTAGAGTTGGATGCGTCCATAATCACCCTCTTATAGGAGGAGTAATGGGTGGTGCACCAGTAAACGAAATCAGGGAAATTTGGGGTTTGGTCAATTGCAAAAAGATGGAAAAATGACTAGTAAACCTTATGCACGTCTACATTCCCCATCCTAATCAACTCCAATCTGTCTTTTGCTGTCTCAAGGGAGTTGTTTATCCACACTGTATCATAAATATTGGCATCCTTATCCTCAAACAAATAACATATCCTATGGTATTCCAAAACTCGGGGTTCTATCTCACTCAATTCAGCCATTTAAATAGCTTTGTATGGGACAGAAGGCCTACCTGGTTACTCGACAGTTGGTCTGAGCTCCTGGATGAGTTGTCTGCTTCTGTACAATGGTTTTCTATCATTTTCCAACGCACAGGATGAATGATGCTCAGATCCTCGTGCAGCTGTATTTTTATATTATTTCTTTCCCCTTATCACCCTTTCACTTATCGCAATGGAGAATTTCTCTGATCCCTCCATCTGCGTGATTAAACCCGAGACGTAGATCTCCTTCAGCCCTTTAACTCTACAATCCTTCATGGATTTCGATCCTTCCTTATGCTGCCTATATTGCACCTTAGATCCAGGAAAATGTTGTCAACCGTCGATCTAGACTCTTCCCAGATGCTTACCGTCAAAAGGTACAGTGCCTACCATGTTCGCATATTTGGACGACGTCGATGCTACGTGCATGTTCAATCTGTGAACAAATATACAACCGTAGATCTAAAGTTTGCCAAATATGCGCCGTTGCAATCCACGGAGCCTACCAAAAATTCGTAGATTTGGAAAGTGTCAATTCCCCACGCATTTCAAATTGATGAAGTTAATGTTGTCCATAGATCTGTCCTTCTTCCTGTCGATCAACTTTCCAATTTGCTCGTGGGATAAACACTTCGCCTTTGTTTAAAACATACCCTACTTCTTCCGTGAAGCTGCTTCTTAGCCATTGATCTCCATCGTCGCAGATATGCCCCTTTCACTTATGCCATGATTTAATTGCGGGCGGATTTTTGCATATACCCTCATTTGCAGGGTTAAAACTTAGGAGCCCTTGATTATTTCACTCCGAACTTAGGGATAAACCCTTTAGAGGCCTTATTTGCACCTTGATGGGTCATAGGTTTAAGAACCGGGGTTTTGGTCGTTGTTTCACGGGTCTAACCTTCTCCAGCCCTTCAAGACAAAACTGGTGTCAACAATTCCAAAGACCATTAAAAAATGTCAGGATTTCTATGACGGAATACAAAAAGTTCATGAGAAATGTCATCTCGCTCCGCTTCCAGAGATGGGCAATATTCCCCCGAAATATTTACGCATAGCGGAACTATAGAGTGGATTGCAAGGAGAATTGGAATACATCAGAAAATTGGATGCCCTCACTAAAGAAGAAATCCACCATTTTATAGGACAAGCGTCCATCCATGCATATTTCCTGGAAGATAGCTGCAAGGCTGCAGAAATAGGATTGATGCATATTGTCACTCAACTGTCACACCATGAAGTCTCCTTACAAGTATTAGAACCCAAAAGACTTAATGTCATATTTGAAGGGGCTAATGCGCAGGGAGAATATTTTTCTAGCTTAGTTGGGCCCACGTCAATCTAATTTGTAAATATCTTTTGTATTTTCTAATATGAGCACTAGAAGACAAAATTTTGGGAATCCCTAGGGTTAGGGTATGTGAAGAGTCACTAGAGGACAAAATTTTTGTAAGATAAATAGAGGAAGAAAATACATATGAAAGGACTTTTTGGCAGGTACAATAGAACTGGACTATTTTTGTATGAGAACTATTTTTCTGCTTAATAAAGAAGGATCTGTTGCCTGGGAAAAGCTGCTGCAGAGATTATGCATGGAGTGTGTGGAATGTTAATGGAACTACTTCTTATTGCATTTATAAGTCAAACTGTGAGATCGCTCTAACTTTCTTGAATTACTTCATGGTGATGAATTATTTTTCTTTCTGTGCAAATGTTTATGTGCTAAATGAGTAATAATTTGCTTCATCATATTAGAGCTATCTTTGATATTCTTTCTATTGTGAATGTGATTAATTTGTTGAAACAACTATCTGTGAGACTTTTATGAGCATTTCCAGTTTATTACTCTTAATTCAATCTTTCTACCTAAAGGGATAGGAAAGTTAGATTAGATTAATTTAGAATAGGAATAAATAGGTAATTGATAAGGCAGGAACGGTAAGACGAGAGGTAAGAACCTGCGCATCGCTAGTGTGGTTGCTGCCTGTGAGTTATATTCATTTAATTAGGGCACTTGCATCCCATAATAAAATATTAAATACATAAATGGTGAATCGGGCCATAACCGATAAAATATTGAAACAAACACACACACAGTAGTTGGACCATTCACTGGGCAGATTCCCCCACACCAAACGATGAGAGATCTAATTGGGATTTCTTACCGGGGAGAATCCCCAACTGTTGGTACTGTGATTTCAGGGGCATCAACAATTTTTTGGTGCTATAAGGAGGGCCACCAGTGCATGGATGGCAGAGGAGATCCTTTCATAAGAAGAAATTCCTTTGAAAACCCACTTGAAACAGCTATACCAGAAGACTTCATTATGGAACCTAAAGATCAAGAAAATCTGAATTCTGGAAGTGAACATCAAGAAGCTCTATACATTGTCCCCTTTGAATAAGTAAATCATTTCCGTATAAATACGCATTCTAATGTGAGGAAACTTGGGGGATTGAACGTTATTCCCATATTACCCAGAAGGCGACTTCCCAAGAAAGAAATCCAATATACCAGAGATTCGGTGCTTGTAGAAAATTTGGAAGAATTGTTGGATTTATCTCTACAAGAAATCACTGAACCTCTTGATTAGTTGAGACTAGAATCTCCTCCAACTTAGGAAATTCCTCATACCCCGCCACATTATCCACCACATTCACCACCTTGTTCACCACCATGAATTATGGTCGGAAATGTGCCTGCGTGGAGGTCCATAGGGCCAGTCAATTTGGCTGCTCCGTTGAATGATTTTCCCAAGCATCCAGAACGGGTGCTTCCCAAGTTTGATCCTAAAAAAGGCATTTCCGCTGAAGATCATTTGAAGAGTTTTTACTTGGCTCTGAATGTTCTAAATGTTGAACATGAAGATGTGGTCTGCAGACTCTTCCCTTACACATTTGATCCAAGGGCATCTTCTTGGTATTTCAGTTTACAAGCTAATTCCATAGCAGATTGGGATGGTTTTGAAAAATGTTTTTTAAACAAATTTGTAAATCAAAAGACTATTGCAACACTTATGAAAGAATTATTATCTATAAGGATGGATAAGAAATAAAAGGTACAGGAGTTCAATCAAATATTTACAAGCCTGTTAAACAGCTTTAGTGCTGCAACGAAACCAGCTGAGAAATCTTTGGTAGAGTATTATACTACAACACTGTATCCACCCATAGCCATGTTTGTTAAAAGATCAATTAAGGCTACTTTAATAGAAAATTATGAAGAAGCTAAAAAGGTGGAAGCTGATTTGGATAGTATCGCAAGACATGCAGTAGAATTGGAAGCGAAACCAACAGCTAGCAAGAAGCCTCTCATACTATCCAGGACTAAAGAAGAACCCTATAATGAATTAGAAAACATGGTTAAAATGGTGCATAAATTATCCAATAAAATAGTGGACTTGGAAAAAGATAAAAGTGCTAGTACATCTAGAAAACCATTTAAACCATTCTACAGGAAAAGAGAAGAAAGTGGACAGTCTTTACCACCTGTTACAAATTATGTTGTCCTAAATCTGAATGAATTTGGCATGGAACATTTCTGTAATTTTCATCAAGAACACCATTATGAAAAGAGTTGTCCACAATGGATAAACTCAATGACCTTAGTAATGAACCAGTTGATGGATGCTCAACTGATAGATCAAGAAGAGGTGGAAGAAGATCAAACCAGAGAGAAAGAGGAACCAATTGAGGAAACCAAAATGGCGTTATGGGATTGGGACCCCACTTTGGGGCTAAATGAAGAAGATCCAACTATCATCAGTGTATGTAACCACCAGAAGTAAAGGACCAGTGGCAGATCAAAGCTTGGGGTTGCCTAAGGTGAAGATTACAAAAGAAGCTCCGAAAAGAAATGTTGTATTCACCCAGCCTCAACCCAAATTAAGTACTGAAGTTATCAAATAAACAAGCCCAGTAACAAATAAACAAGCAAAGGTCGTAGTGAATAAAACATGAAATATTGGGAAAATCACAGAAGAATACAACATGGGGTATGATATTGTTGAAGACATTAAGAAAACTAAAGCCAATATATCTTTATTTGAGTTATGTAATATTCCCCAGTAGAGAAATAAATTGTTAGAAGCTTTCGACCCACAATCAAGTAGCACCTTAGAAACCATCAAATCCGATATTGAGATTAACGAGGCTAGCATTGGTGGAAAATCAAGATCTTAGACTTTACCTTTTCTGTTGACTTTTGAAATTTTTAATCATAACATACATAACTGCTTGGTAGATTCTGGAGCTTCATCCAATGTCATGCCATTGTCAATCTGTAAGAAAATTAATGGGCAACCTATACCATCTCCTTCCCAGATCATACAATTAGACAGATCCGATGTTAAAGTCACAGGGGAGATGAAAGATGTGCTTATTATATTATCTGCAGACCCAAGGGTGTGTCAATTCATATATATCATGGTAGTGGACATACCTGAAGCTTATGGTCTGATATTGAGCAGGGATTGGTCTACAAAACTAGATGGTTATTTTGCAATAGATTGGTCTCACCTATGGTTTCCTTATCAGAACAAGAAAAATCAGATCAAGGTAATGAGAGAGCCTCATATGAAACAAAATGTAACTCAGCTGGAAGAAAAGAACGATCCTGTTAATTTTTCATCCTTGGTTTTGGGGAATTATTTCTTAGAAATTGAACTAGGGAATTATCAATCAGAAGATTTCAGTCATGATTCAGACAAATAGTCCGATCTCCTTCAATTTTCACGGACTGGAGAAATTTTTTGTAATATAGTAGAGTTAGTTGCTAACTTAGAAAATAATACTAACGTGGTTAAAACATAAAATAAATGTTGGGTTTTGTACTTTGATGGTTCCAAAATGCAAGAGGGATATGGATATGGTTGTGTTCTGGTTGATCCTGAAGGAAACAAACAATTTCTCTCTTGCAGACTAGAGTTTGAATGTACAAACAACACAGTTGAATATGAAGCTCTAGTCCAAGGTTTAAAAAGAGCTATAAATTTGAATATCAAGTATTTAAAGGTCTTTGGTGATTCAGAAATAGTTGTTAGGAAAATAAGAAATACAATTTATTGTCTATCTCTGCACTTAAAAGGATATCAGTACGAAGTTTGGAATTTAATTTTGCAATTTGATGCTTTTAACATTAATTCTATTCCTAGATTACAGAATGCTGCAGCTGATTTATTAGCTACTTCTTCTTCTAGATTAGTGCCAACAAATAATAAATGCTCTATTGAATTGATTTTCAGGCCATTTGTACCTGATAATGTTACGAATTTGAGGGTGTTTGAAGATGATGAACAAATCATTAGTTTCTTAACAAATGAGGACGCTTTCAAAGAATCTGTAATCGATGAAGATGAGCACAATTTGGATTTGCAGAATAAAGAAGAAAGTACAGGGAATTTTATGACAAAAGGAGTAATAAATCTTGAAGGTCTATTTGATTTACAGAACAAATTCAGAAGGCCATCCAATGTCAATACCAATAGCTCCTCATTCCAGCATGAGTTGGTAAACTTGGGTACATAAGCTGAGCCCAAATATATTAATCTGGGTAAATTCTGTTCACCAGGCGAAAGAAGTAATTTGATCAATATTTTTCAGCAATACAAAGATGTTTTTGCATGGACTTATGAGGATCTAAAAACGTATAACACATGTATCATATAGCATGTGATACCAATGAAGCCAGGTGTGAAAAAATTTCAACAACAATTACGAAGGATGCATCCAATACTCGAGCCCTTAATACAAAAGGAATTAAAAAAATTGTTGGATGCTAATATTATTTTCAAAGTTCAACACTTTGAGTGGGTGGCTAATTTAGTCCTCGTATGAAAGAAGTCAGGAGAAATAAGATTGTGCGTTGATTTTCGAAACTTGAACAAAGCATCAGACAAAGACAATTATCCTATGTCGCCGATGGAACAGATCTTACAAATGGTGCCAGGATCATAATTGTTCTCCCTATTTGATGGGTTCTCTGGTTACAATCAGGTATTGGTGCATGAACAAGATCGTTTGAAAACTACTTTCTGTGCCAAGTGGGGAACATTCACATATCAGAGAATGCCTTTTGGCCTAATGAATGCTGGAGCCACAATCCAGAGGGCCATGTATATCGCATTCCGAGGGTTATTTGGACACTGCGTGGTCATTTATTTAGATGATGTAACGGTTTTCTCCAAGAAGAGAGAAGACCATGTTTTCCATTTAAAACAGATTTTCGATTGTTGCAGGAAATATGGTATATCTCTGAATCCAAAAAGAGTGTTTTTGCTGTTTTGGAAGGGAAACTATTGGGTCACATCATATCCAAGAAGGGAATCTCCATAGATCCAGAGAGAGTTGAAGCCATAACTCGGATTCCCATGCCCCATAATAAAAAAGCTATGCAATCATTTATGGGCACAACAAATTTTGTTCAAAGGTTTGTGCCTGATTTTGCGCAAATCATTAAACCTTTGCAGCAAATGGTGAAGCAAAGTGTACAATTTAAATGGATTGCGTTCAAATACATAAAGAATTCCATAGCCCATGCAAATTCTTTGATAATTCCAGACTTTGAAAAGGATTTTATCATATACACCTTCGCTTCAGATTCATCTCTCGCAGCAGTGCTCACCCAGAAGGAGAATCTAGAGACAAATATCCTATATCTTTCATGAGCACTGGGTTACAAGGGGATGAACTGAATTACCCAACCATAGATAATCAAGCGTATGCAGTGTTTAAAGCGGTAAAGGAGTTCAGGCCATACATTTTGAAAAACAGGACTAAAGTCATAGTACCTCACCTGACTATCAGATCTCTTTTTGTACAGAAGGAATTGGGTGAAAGAAGAGGAAACTGGGTGACTGATATTCAAGAGTATGATCTAGAATTCAATCCAGCCACTATCATTAAAGTTCAAGGCCCGTGTAAGTTGATCATTGAAAACCCAGCCAATGAAGATCAGAAGTGGGAAAACGAAGTTGAATTGAATCTAACCGAGGTATGTCCTATCTTCACTGCTCCGGAGTCTTGGTATAGAGATTTGGTGTACTGTTTGCAACAAGGTTATCTACTAGAACACTGGATTCATAAGCAGAGAAGAGCGCTCCGATTAAAATCAGCTTCCTATCAGGTAATTGATGGAGTACTTTTCAGAAAAAAAAATTATGATGGGATATTTCTCAGATGTCTTGAGAAAGAGGATGATGATAAATTAGTCAAAGAGTTACATGATGGCCCTGCTCGGGGACATTATTTTGGAGATACTACTGCTCATAAAATACTTAGAGTCGGTTACTATTGGCACACTCTTTTCAAATATTCTCATGCTCATGCCAGAAAATGCGATGTATGTCAAAGGAGTGTTGGCAGATTGCCAAAAGCAGCAAGTCCCTTACAGCCAGTTATTATATATGAACCATTCGAGCAGTGGAGCATAGACATTATTGAAGAAATTAATCCAAATTACTCACTGCAACATCAGTATATCCTCACAGCCACTGATTATTTCACTCGGTGGACAGAAGCTGCTCCTCTACGGAAATTCAATGAAGACGTAGTCATTGGGTTCTTGCGGGAGAATATCATAACCAGGTTTGGGGTTCCAATTTCGTTAGTTTTTTATAATGAAACTTGCTTCTCCTCTGTAAAATTAACTGCATTTTATTATGAAAGAGGAATTAAATTGCATTATTCATCAAATTATTATCCCCAAGTAAATGGACTGGCCGAATCTACAAACAAAAATCTCATCCGAATCCTCAAGAAAACTGTTACTGAGAGCCAAAGGAACTGGCATACAGCTCTTCCAAATGCTTTATGGGAAGATAGAGTTACTCCAAATAATTCCTTAGGGGTCTCTCTTTATACACTAGTTTATGGGAAAGAAGCTATACTCTCACCTAATATAACTACTCCCATCCCTACAACTAGCCCAAGCCTCTCGAGGTTCCAGTAGTCAAGTCCTACAGTCACGAATTGATACCCTGCTGAAACTTGAAGAGTCACAACAAAAGGCCAAAGATAGATTCCACCAACACCAAGATATTGTCAAGAGGTGGTTTGATAAACGAAAATCTGGCAAAAGAAGCTTTGAGGTAGGTGACCTAGTTTTGAAGTGGGATCACCCACATGATGACAAGGGGAAGCATACAAAATTTTAACGATTATGGATTGGCCCTTACCAGATTGCTAAAAAGATTGGTTCATCGACATACAAACTTAAATATTTATAGGGGGTGGAAGAAAATCTCCCTGTCAACAGCCTTGCTCTAAAGCAGTACTTTACTTGGGTTTACGAGTGCTTTTGTACATAAATAAACTTGCACTTATTTATCTTTCTAGTATGTTGTTTTCAATTTTGATTAGTCCAGTTTGTTTTCTTTTCTTTTTCATCAGATTCATTTGTTTGCTTATTGTTTGCTTTCTTTATTTTTTTAAAATAAATCCCAACTCAACTTCTTGGTACATGGAAATATAAGGATCTGAACAATCTCAAGGGCATCCTTTGAAAAGACAAAATTTACTTATAAAAGAAAGTTTCTCTATGTGACATTTCTTTTGCTAATTACTTTTTAGAAAGGAAGAACCTGCTTCAGTTTCATATTTAAGTCATGATAACCCCTGTAAATTAACTAAGACTTGTGACTTCTATATTACTCTCTTGGGGCTTCATCCACCCTCACATTAATAACTGTCTCAGGTAGTTCACTATGTTAAATTTTGAGTATTAATTCACAATACTATAGGATCTGTGCTGAGAGAATAACATCTACAGTATATCAATGCATGACAATCATAATATGACAAGCATCACAAGCATCACAAGAATCAAAAGCATAGAGACAAGAGACACAGAGTTTCCGTGGGGAAAACCCTAAGGTGAAAAACCCCACAACTTCCTCAGAGATAGAGAGAGCAAAGGCTCAACCAAATAACACTGAGATAGCCTCCTAGAAGATGATCCTCCTCCTCCTCACTAGTGTGCCACTTTTGAGAGTGAGAGTGAGTTACTTTTCGAGTGAGTAAAATAGAGATCTCCTATCTCTATTTATACTCACCTTTTTTCCCAGTGACCCAATGGGGCCGACTTGTCTAATTAGATACATCCACATTATATTATATATAATTCCGGGCCGACCCCAAATGGTGGTCTAATAACCCATCGGCAAGTACACACACTTGCGACACTTGTCAATCCACATGACGACACTTCCTTATAGAGGAATAACACATCTCTTATAAGGGTACAATAAATATATATAAAATATACAGATGAAATACATTCCGAAGTTACATATACATCAACACTCCCTCTTAACTAGGAAGGTATTTCTCGACACAGATCTGCTAGACAAGTCTTCTTCTCTGGATCATCGTCATCATCATCGTCACTGCTGCTACTATCTCAACCAATCTATGACTCTACTCGTCATAGGAAGTTCTACAGAGCCAGTCCTTTTTCATACTGGATGTAGGCCCACCATCTGCAGGTCTTCATCATCACTGGCCATACTTTGGAATCCTCAGGACTTATTACGTGCGTCACAAAACCTGGTTGCAGCATCCCAGGCTATTACGAGCACACAGCTCTACCTGTAGGATCTCCCAGGAGCACATTACATGTGACCCATCACAAAACCTGGCTGAAGCATCCCAGGCTGTTACGAGCTCAAAGCTCTACCTGTCGGATCTCCCAAGAGCACATTACATGTGATCTCACCACAAAACCTGGCTGAAGCATCTGAGGCCTTTTTCATCCTGTCCAAATCTCCCAGGAGCAAATTACATGTGGTCATGGCAAAACCTGGCTGAAGCATCTGAGGCCTTTTTCATCCTGTCCATATCTCCCAGGAGAAAATTACATGGCATAGGACAAAACCTCGCAAGAGCATCTGCCAGATATCCTAGGGCACCGAATTACATGCCATAGGCAAAACCTCGAAAGACTATCTACAGATCTCCCAGGGTACAAATTACATGTCCTTCCAAGCAAAACCTCGAAAGAGCATTTTCCAGATGTCCCAGGGCACCGAATTACATGCCATAGGAAAAACCTCGAAAGACCATCTGCAAATCTCCCAGGGCACAAATTACATGCTTACATGCACAACCTGATCCACGGCCACAAAGTATCATCTGATACTCATCAAACATCATCCTGATGTACACATGATCATCCTGATCATCATCACTGCAACATCCTGCTGCATGTCATCTGGAGAAGCTCGTAATCCACGATCATCTAATGCATCCATCTGATGCACACCAAGTATCCATCTGATACATACATAGATACATGATCCACACAATGTATCCATAAACATACATGAACTACCTGATCATACAAAGATACATGATCCACACAATGTATCCATCAACATACATGATCTACCTGATCATACAAAGATACATGATCCACAAATGTATCCATCAGCATACATGATCTATCTGATCATACAAAGATACATGATCCACACAATGTATCCATCAACATCCAACATGATGCGTATACAAAATACATACACATGATCCAACCGATCATATCCAGCATCCAACATGATGCGTATACAAAATACATGCACATGATCCAACCGATCATATCCAGCATCCAACATGATGCGTACATATATACATATAATGATCCAACTGATCATATCCAAGCAGAAACCAGAACATCATCCTGATGCTCATCATCCAGCGCTTACATCCATAGCCATGTGAAGGATCCCCCTTCCAACATGCTTGGAATGGCTTCAACAAATGTGTCCATCACTTCTTCCTCGAAGTGTCCTCGATCTGAAGCACGCCAAGCCTCTCTCTGAAGTACTCGAACTTCACCCTGGCTAGTGG
This sequence comes from Larix kaempferi, assembly GCA_027924585.1. Classification (NCBI taxonomy): domain Eukaryota; kingdom Viridiplantae; phylum Streptophyta; class Pinopsida; order Pinales; family Pinaceae; genus Larix; species Larix kaempferi. The sequence continues at coordinate 16,952,989 of BSBM01000362.1, forward strand.
CTTCGTCATCACATCTGCAATTTGCTCGTCCGTCGCAACATACAGGAGCTTCACAGCTCCTCTCTGCACCATATCCCTGATATAGTGATATTTGATCTCTATGTGCTTTGACCTGTCATGAAACACTGGGTTCTCGGACAGCTTCACACAACTCTGGTTATCACAGAAGATACCAGTAGCCTCCAACGGGAGATCAAATAACTCAGACAGTAGCTTCCGTAGCCATACTGCCTCACAACTAGCTGAACAGGTTGCAACATACTCTACCTCAACTGTACTCAGTGTTACGCAGGACTGCTTCCTGCTAAACCAAGAGATCACACCTGATCCCATACTGAAGCAGCACCCAGATGTGCTCTTCCTATCTACAGCACTTCCATCCCAATCTGAATCAACATAACCCTGTAGGTTAAACTTTTGATTCACTTCATACTTGAGCCCATAATCCACTGTACCCTTCAGGTACCTCAGAACATGCTTTACAGCAACCAGGTGAACACTCCTTGGATCCGTCAGGAATTGGCTCAATGTGTTCACAGCAAAGCAAATGTCTGGTCTTGTGTTCTTCAGGTACATCAAGGACCCAATCATGTGACGATACATGGAGACATCAACCGGCTCAGATGAAGCATCACATAGAAGCTTCAGATTCGATGCCATAGGTGTGGCCATGTCCTTTCAATCCATCATCCCGAATCTCTTCAGGATATCTACTGTGTACTTCCCTTGACCAAGGAAGATCCCACCTGCACTCTGCCACACCTCCATGCCTAGGAAATAGTGCATCATTCCCAAATATTTCATATCGAATTCAGTGCCAAGCTTCCTCTTAGTATCTGCAATCAGTCTGTCATCTCCTGTTACAAATAAGTCATCCACATACAGGAGTAGAATCACAGGATTCCCTTCCACAACCTTGTAGTAAAGGTTGGAATCTGCTTTACTCTTGGTAAAGCCCAAGCTAAATAGGAAACTGTCCATCCTACCATACCAAGTTCTGGGAGCTTGCTTCAAGCAATACAAGGCTTTCTTCAATATGCACACATGTGACTCCCTGTCATGTATTTCAAAACCAAGTGGCTGTTCCACATATACTTCCTCTTCAACTATACCATTCAAGAAAGCAGTCTTGACATCCATCTGGTGTATTTTCCATTTCATAGCTGCAGCCTGGGCAAGTACTGTTCTAATGGAAGTATACCTGGCTACAGGTGCAAAATTTTCTTCATAATCTATTCCCTCTTTCTGAGAGAATCCACGAGCTATGAATCTTGCTTTGTATTTCTCCACACTGCCATCTGCAGCATGCTTGATTTTGAAGATCCATTTAGAAGTCACAACAGACTTCTCTTTAGGTCTTGGGACAACATCCCAAACATCATTCTTCATTATTGATTGGTATTCCTCAACCATGGCATCCTTCCATTCTTTCTTTTCTGCTGCTTCTTCATAACTGGAAGGCTCTTTGTTCATAATGTCACAGAGTAAAGCAACATAGCTGGTCTGTGATTTGGTTCTTTTCTTTGCTCTGTGTTCTTCTTCTGGAATACCAAATCTTTCTGCATCTTGAATGAGCTCTCTAGCCCATATAGGTTTCCTCTTGTGAGAGTTATCCTCACGGGGTGGATCTACAGGTTCTTGTGGATCTTCAAACTCACGAACAGCTTCTGGAACTGCTTCAGTCATGGTAGTGTCTTGAAATCTTGTTTCCTTAGGTTCTTCATAAACTTCAGTAGGTGCCTTCCTTGATTTGATGAATGCTGAGTTTTCATCAAATGTTACATCCTTGCTGACATCAATCTTCTTGAACCTTGGAAAGTATATTCTATAAGCCTTCGAGCTTTCACTGTAACCCACAAAGATACCCTTCTTTCCTGAAGGATCTAGTTTAGTCCTCTTTTCCTTTGGGACATGAGTGTATATTGGACAACCAAATATTCTGAGATGACTGACTTCAGGTTTCTTACCAGAAAAGACCTCTTCTGGTGTCTTGTTGTCCAATATCTTGTGGGGTGTTCTGTTCTGCACATATACAGCTGTTCTAGCTGCTTATGCCCATAGATGCATAGGAAGATCCTGGTCATGCAACATTGCCCTTGCTGATTCCATGATAGTTCTGTTCTTCCTTTCTGCAACACCATTTTGTTGAGGATTATAAGGAGCAGTCAACTCCCTCTTAATCCCTGAATCACTGCAAAGCTTCTTGAAGTCACTTGAGGTGAATTCTCCACCATTGTCAGATCTGAATGTCTTGATCTTCTTGTCAGTTTGATTCTCCATCAAGGTTTTGAATTCCTTGAATTTATCAAGCACCTCATATTTTCCCTTCAAGAAGTATATCCAAGTCTTCCTGGAGAAGTCATCAATAAATGAGACATAGTAAACATACCCACTCAGGGAACTGGATGACATAGGGCCACATACATCTGAGTGGATGATTTCCAGGATGTCTTTTGCCTTGCTTTCACTGCTTGGGAAAGCCTTCTTAATGTTCTTACCTTTTGCACATCCTTTGCAAACACCTTCATTTTTGGTCTTGATTTCAGGAAGACCCTCTACTGCCTTGCTTGCAATTGGAAGTGCTCTGTAGTGCATGTGAGCAAGTCTTCTATGCCAAAGTTCACTTGGCTCCATGGATTCATGCACCATGGCATGTTCAGGTTGTCCCTTCAATTTATACAAGCCTCCCTCTTGCTCTCTAATCACTACTGCATCATCTATGTTCTTTCCCTTTGGCCACATTAGGACTTGGCCATCCACAAATGCAACCCTCATACCTTTTGCATCCAATGCAGAGATGGAGAGTAAGTTCTTCTTGAGCCCAGGTACATAGAGGACTTCCTTCATCTTCAGAGATTTTCCAGAATCTAGGTTGTAGGAGGCTTCACCACTTCCTTTGATTGGGTATTGATAATCATCCCCAAGTTTCACCTTATGGGGTGATTCATGTTCAGATAGATTCACAAAAGATTCCTTAAACCCATTCATGTGTTTGGAAGCCCCACTATCAATCAACCAATCATTACAGCCATGGGAGATGGTACCTGTGAGAGCAGAGATCAGAACATACTCTTCTTCACCTGATGAGTCATCATTGCTATCACTTTTTTCCCTAGCCTTCTTCTTTGGGGGTTCATCATCTTCGGCAGCATGAGCATGAAACCTTCTTTTGCTACCCTTCTTCTTCTTGTTGGGGATATTATTGTCCTTCTTGTTCTTGGGACAATTTATGGCAATATGTCCTTTCTCATTACAGGTGAAGCATATTCTTCTTTCTTTGAAGTGATGTGAAGATCTCTTGGAGTGAGATGGCTCTCTCTTGGACTTTCCTTTCCTGGTGTGAGCTGTGAGAGCTTGATCTTCATTCCCCATCTTTTCTTCTCGTGCCACAAGCCTCGCTTCTTCTTGTGAGCATTCTTCCCAAAGTCTACTGAAAGAGATCAACTTCTTCCTTGCACAAATTCCTTGGATAAAGGAATCCCATGACCTGGGTAGGCCATTTAGGGTGGTCATTACCACTTCACCATTCTCCACCATTTCATCCACTGCTTCTAGTTGTTCCTTGATCTGGGAGACCCTTGAAAAATAGGATTGAATGGTTTCTCCATTCTGAAACTTTACTCCTTTCAATTGGTTCCGCAGGGTCATCTTCCGATTTATGTTCTTTCCTTCAAACAGCTTGGTCAAAGAGTCAAACATCTCCTTGGGTGTCTTAAGAGAAGACACATGGGGTATGAGATGGTCTTTGATAGAATCAGCAATGATTCTTTTTGCCTTGACCAAGTTCTTCTTGTGCAATGCCTTGGCCTCTTCATCCTCTGGGATAGGGATGTCTTCTTTCACATATGAGTCCAACTCATTCTCTTCCAGGATTAACCCAATCCTATACTTCCAGGCTCGGAAGTTATCAGCTCCTTCAAGCTTATCCTCAAGCTTGGTGTGGAGAGACATCTTTAAGAGTACTTCAAATGGAAATATAAAATATTTAGGACTTACCACTTGAAGTGCTGAAAACTGGATCTGGTCCCGGATTAGGGTTTGTCAGAGAAACCCTAAAAATTCAAAATGTGAATTTCAAAATTCCGAAAGGACAGAAAGATGTGCCTTGGAGAGCTAATCAACCTGGTACATTCAAAATTTGAGATCAGCAAAGTCTTGCCCTTCAAAATTGCCTTTTTGTCCTCCTGGGTTTACTGGGAGAGCCCTGAATTAGGGTTTGAGTTTCCCGGAGATCTACCCAGCCAAAAATCTCGATCCAAATCTCTAAACTTCGATTTTTGCAAGGAGCTTCCAGCTGTGTCTTCAGATTCCAGAAATTCCTATTTTTGTGGAAACCCTAATTTTTAGGGCCAAATCTGAAAATGCTCGGAACTGAATTCTGATTGGACAGATAGATGCGCCTTGATGAGTAGAGTCAATCTACTATACTTATTTTCAAAAATCTATGGATAGAAACCCAATAAACAAGGAACACAAGCTTCCGTTACTGCAAAATGTCTTCTTCTCAGGTTAGCTCTGATACCATGTTAAATTTTGAGTATTAATTCACAATACTATAGGATCTTTGCTGAGAGAATAAAATCTACAGTATATCAATGCATGACAATCATAATATGACAAGCATCACAAGAATCAAAAGCATAGAGACAAGAGACACAGAGTTTCCGTGGGGAAAACCCTAAGGTGAAAAACCCCACAACTTCCTCAGAGATAGAGAGAGCAAAGGCTCAACCAAATAACACTGAGATAGCCTCCTAGCAGATGATCCTCCTCCTCCTCACTAGTGCGCCACTTTTGAGAGTGAGAGTGAGTTACTTTTCCGAGTGAGTAAAACAGAGATCTCCTATCTCTATTTATACTCACCTTTTTGCCTAGTGACCCAATGGGGCCGACTTGTCTACTTAGATACATCCACATTATATTATATATAATTCCGGGCCGACCCCAAATGGTGGTCTAATAACCGATCGGCAAGTACACACACTTGCGACACTTGTCAATCCACATGACGACACTTCCTTATAGAGGAATAACACATCTCTTATAAGGGTACAATAAATATATATAAAATATACAGATGAAATACATTCTGAAGTTACATATACATCAACACACTATGATGGACTCATGGAGAGGAAGCAGGTCTCACAGATGTATAGTATTTAAAATGATCCCATGCTGCAAATCAAAATCCAAAAGAGCTTATATCAAAGAGTCCCACCTCACCTCTATCAAAGCATGGTTGAGAAAATGAAGACATCCAGTCAAGAAAGTTTCCCTAATGGTTAGCCCAGTAAGGTTCTTCTTCGTCCGTGAGCATGATAATCAAATAAATCTCTTACTCACACAAAAGGACATTATGGATGGAAGAACCCAAGTCAAATATTGAAGACTTAAGAAAGTTATCATGGGAGACTCAGATGACAAAATTCGTCAATAAAGAAAGAATCTAAAGAAATGCTGACAGCATGGGAATGAGGAACGAACGAATACATTTGTGGGATCTTGTTACAATCCCATGGAGTCCTATTTAGCAGGCATCCAAAAGATGGAATTAAAATCAACTTCACATATTGCCCCCGAGAGAGTGGTTAAGAAGTCTAATTCAAAGTTACCCATTTTTTCCCAGATGACTGATGTGATAAAAGTGGTTACTCCCATGTATAAAATCTAGCCTGTAAAAGCACTATGTTACATATGGAGTCAAATAACTCGTAAGTTTTCTGACCTTGAAAAGAGATTATTCAGAGATATGTGTTCACCAACGAATCGCCAATTGTTGCTGCTGCAACCTGATCCCCAATTTTTTTTTCTTTTTTATAGGCCCCCTCCTTTATTCTCTAGATTTTTTGATTCTTGGAACTTTCCGATTTTTGCACTTAGTTTTTTCTTAGAAAATCCTTGAAGGAATAAGTTTTCAGCGTAAGTACAAACTCAAGTGTTACTCCAAAATGGTCGCAGATTTTTGACTACTTTTCATCGACCGTTTCACATCTTTTTTATTGTTTTCCGCCGATGCATTTCTCAACTCTTTGTTTATTTTTTCCGACTGTTTCATAGCATTTCGGCGATTCATTGTCGTCCATGTCACACATTTTTAAAGAATTTCTCTCTGGCATGTCACCGCTGATTGGGAAAAATTGTCGACCGTTTCGCTGTTTTGTTGTATCATTCGTCGATCATTTCACTGAGTATTGTTTTTTTTTGTCGACCAGTCGCAGCAGGAAGTGGTGTTTCTTGCTGACACTTCGCGAGTTTCTTCGCCGAAAAGTGGCTTTTCCGCCGAAAACGGTTGCATATTTTTTGATTATTTTTTCCCGACCCTTTTCGCAGATTTTCGTCTTTTCGGTGTCAACTGGTCACAGTTTGTTGAGCCATTTGTTGCCGACTATTTCACGGTTTTTTGGGCCATATTTTCTGGTTGTTTCACAAAATTTGTACTCCAACCTTTCAAATCCTTTTCGATATTTCGCTCCAACGTTTTTCTACCGATTGGGAAAATGCACCGACTATTTCACTGCCTTTGGGATGAATGCCCTAACCGTCTCACCCTAACCAAAGAGTTCTTTGCCAGAGTTTTTTTCCGTGTTTTGGAAAAACTTGCTAACCGTTTCGCCATGGTTTGGAGAATTCACGTCGGCCATTTCGGACTAGCTAACAGGAGTAGCGCCGACCGTTTCGCAGCAGTTGAAAGGAATTCATCAAAACAATCGACGAAGCTTCGTCTCGTTTTGGGCGCCAACAAAGATCATTAATTAAGCCCACCTACCAAACCCCGTTCGCATTGATGACTAGGGTCTTATATATAACGAGAGGGATTTTTTTTTTGTTTTTTACCACTGTTTGCAAAGCATAAGAACGTCGTTTGAGCACCATAGAAGTCATCGCCATTCAGAGAATTCTAGGTATCCACTAATCGCCAGACTCACTCACCAGCGAGCCACTTCGCCGTTGACGGATAGGCGGTCTAAACCCCTTTTTCCCATTTAATTTGGTTGCTTGGGGTCTTTGTTTTAAACTTTTTGGGCCTTTTTCATTTATTGCGAAGCTTTGCAAGGGTTTGAGGGGCAAGGTCATTATAAATCAGGCTTAGTTCCGTTGTTTTAGGTGTCACATAAGACTGCCGAAAACAAGCTTCTCTCCCAACCGGTGTTACCCACGTTAGTTTTTGAGCCCGATCACCCATAGCCTATATACTTACGCCGACCATCATGGGTATGGTTTCGTTTGGTTGGTTTTTCATAGCTAGTGTCTCCTGGCTTACCAGGGCTCTATACGCCTAAAAACCACGCAAAGAACTTTTTCAGTCCTGGGTCGTAGTACACGTTTAGGAGAAAAGCGATCTCTCTGTCACCAAATCGCTTGGTCTCCGAACAGTCATGTGGTTTTCTTCTCTATCACAACCTTTAGCATTTTCCCGCCCGACGCTTTGTGTGTTTGAGAAAAAGGAAGACATATTTTCTTCCGAGCAAGTTTTAAAAGTTGAAGCAGCTTCTAGTTAAAGACGTGTCGAAACGTTTGTCACATTTATTAACACCCCTGGGCACGCACAGGCCTTATTGTTTTTACACACGTCCCTAGATACACAGTTTCGCATTCTTTAGGGCCTTTCACCTTGTTGAACTATTATGGGCCGTGCAGGTTAGGAGTTTAGGCAGCGAAGAAGGAAGTTGTGGGCATGACCCAGTAGTTAGTTGTGTTGTTAAGTTGTCATGCTCAAAGTTCACTATTCTTAGCATTTTGGTTATGTTCAATCATTTTGGTGCATTGGGATCACTTTTTAATTCTAGTTGACTATGCACGTTTTATGGCCTCTTTACAACTTTTTCACTAAAACCTTTAGTTCACACAGAGGAAACTCAAAGTTTTGTAGCTATCTCTTCACTATGTATTAATAATATTCTTTACAGTGGTTCCATCATTTTAAGTCGTACCGAATTTTCATTTGCATAAAAACCAAACGAACATTAATAATCGCATGATTTTCTTTAGTTAAATAACCACTGTTTTGGTCTTCAACTTGTTTCTTTTATAATAATTTGAGCAAATTGAAGAATTAAAAGCTATAAGTTGCTAATTATATAGAATTTGAGTTGACTATAAGTCTTATTTTTCTCATGGATAAATGGTCATTACAGTCAAATGTTAATTCTACTCATTAGCCATGCTGTAGTGATGAATAACCTTTCCTCACTGATTTTTTTTATGTCCTAACAGACTTGATATGCACAAGCGGTCTGCTAAGTGAAAGTCCAAGTTGATTGAATCAGACTCATACATCGAAATATTGTTAGATACCTCACTTGAAACAATGTTCGGAGACACTCAAGCCGTGACAGGGATCACCCCAGAATTCAAGTGGGGCGAACTATACAGAGCTATCAGAGATGAGAATATCCATGAAGCTTCTATTGAAGAACTAATGGTCTACCAAAATATAAAGAATCCAGGCCTTCATAGGGAAGCTATGTGCCTAGAATCGTTCCCATGCTCAGAATTTATCGTGTGGATCTTTACCCACATTGATTGTGAAACGAGAATCATCTTATATGTCAAAGGAGTAGGACTTGCATCCTTTCAGCCACTCCACATAGCTGCAGCCTACAAGCTTCCCTCCCCTAAGATCATGTTGAATGATGATTGGATAGTTGGGGCCAAGCAAGACCATTTTGAATATGCTAAGAAGATGACAGTTGCTGAGAGACATTTGAGACCAAGAGCTAGTGGGGAATATGATAGTCAATATTTAAGGACCCCATATATAATCATAGCCTTGATGTTAACCTGGGTGTTTGGATTAGCAAGCGGGAATACATACAAGCTCAGCTGGGTACCGGTAATGTACCACATTGCTACACACGGTGTGATGTTCAATTGGGCAGATATCATCTCCGAGAGCATGGTGTCACATATTGCAGCCGCGCAAGGAGGACTAACTCAGAAGAAAGATGAATTTTTCATGTCCTCTTACCTCTTGGATTGCTTATTGATTAGACATCCTTTCCCTGCCTTGGGATTTTTTTGGAAGCCGGATGAAACTCCCCTCCATGTAGCCTATCAAACAACATGGGCTCACAAATATGCAAATAGATACAAGCTCATTTGTGAGGAGTTGATCATGCCATTGTACTGGCTAATATTCAAGGAAGAGCCGAATTGTATGTCTGATAATGCCATGTCAGTTATCGAGGAAGAAAAAGGAGGAATTCGAAAGGATCCAAAAGGAAGAGGCAAATAGAATTCATAAAGAAGAAACTGAAAGAATTCAAAGGGAAGAGACTGAGATGATTCGGAAAGAAGAAGCCTCAAGACTGCGAGAAATAAGAGAAAGAGCAGAAAAGGAAGCGGTTGAACAACAGAGGAAAAAGGAGGAAGAAGAAAATTCCAAGGAAGCTGTGGAACAGGGAAGCCCGAGCAAGCAAGATATGGACATAGACCTACCAAAGATAATCACCGGAGGACACTCCCCACTTCCAAAGCTCACTCTTACCTCGTTCACCCCATCAAAGAAGCATACGGTAGCCCGACTAGACACAATATTCTTTGACTAAAAAAGAAAGACTATCATGAAGAGGTCAGAGAAAAGAATGAAATTACTAGCCCACGCCGATGTTGTCACCATTCAGGAGGACACAATCTTAGAGGGTACTCACAAGGACCCCAAACTCGTAGCATCTGTCGGTGTAGCTGCTGCACAAGCCAGTGCAGACAATGTTAATATGTTGATGAGTGATGTGGAGAAGAAGAAAGAAAAAATACTCAGACTGAAAGATGATATGGTGAAGATACGGGGTGAAGGGATAGAATTAAAAAGGAAGCATGACTCTATTCTGTCTGAGAAGGAAAGGATATTAGAGGAGTACCAGAGTTTGGAAGCGGAGAAGGATGCATTAACTGTATGGTTGATGATCATGGAAGGAGAAAGGAGTGACTTCGAAGCCTAGATCACTCAATTGGAATCAAGGGAATCTGCTGTAAACCAACAAGTTGAAGAGATGAAAACTCAGATGGAAGAGTTGGTTAGAGAAAAGGAATATTTGGCGGAACAGCTGGAGTTGGAAGATAAAAGGAATTTAAACATAACTCCATTTTGTGATCAGGCCTACAAGATTCAAGAGAAAATATGTCATTCCCAATAGGTTCTCACAGATGGGATATATGAGATGAAATCGTTAATGAAACAAATGAATGAGATAGCTGCTGAATTGCTAGCATTCTAGAAAAATCTTTATGATGTTGCAGAGAAGCTTAGGAGCCAGATGGTCTGGAGGGAAACCAATTCAGATTATCCTGACCATTTACCTCTGAAGGTAGCAACAAATTTAAAGTTAGAGATGGAACTTCTAGAGTTTTGCAGAAAGGCTTCCATAAAACTAAATGATGACATTCCAAAGACCATTAAAAATGTCAGGATTTCTACAACGGAATACAACAAGTTCATGAGAAATGTCATCTCGCTCCGTTTCCAGAGATTGGAAATCTTCCCCCGAAATATTTACACATAGAGGAACTATAGAGTGGGTTGCAAGGAGAATTGGAATACATCAGAAAATTGGATGCCCTCACTGAGGAAGACATCCACCATTTTATAGGACAAGCGTCCATCCATGCATATTTCCTGGAAGATAGCTGCAAGGCTGCAGAAACAAGATTGGCGCATATTGTCACTCTACTGTCATACCATGAAGTCTCCTTACAAGTATTAGAACCCAAAAGACTTAATGTCATATTTGAAGGGGCTAATGCGTGGGGAGAATATTTTTCTAGCTTAGCTGAGCCCATCTCAATCTAAGTAAATATCTTTTGTATTTTCTAATATGAGTACTAGAATACAAAATTTTGGGAATCCCTAGGGTTAGGGTATGTGAAGAGTCACTAGAGGACAAAACTTTTGTAAGATAAATAGAGGCAAAGAATACATATGAAAGGACTTTTTGGTAGGTACAATAGAGATGGACTATTTTTGTATGAGAACTATTTTTCTGCTTAATAAAGAAGGATTGGTTTCCTGGGAAAAGCTGGTGTAGAGATTTTGCATGGAATGTGTGGAATGTTAATGGAACTACTTCTTATTGCATTTATAACTCAAACTGTGAGATAGTTCTAAATTTCTTGAATTGCTTCATGGTGATGAATGATTTTTCTTTCTATGAAAATGTTTATGTGCTAAATGAGTAATAATTTGCTTCATCATATCAGAGCTATCTTTGATATTATTTCTACTATGAATGTGATTAATGTGTTGAAACAGCTATCTGTGAGACTTTTATGAGCATTTCTAGTTTATAACTCTTAATTCAATATTTCTCCCTGAAGGGATAGGATAGTTAGATTAGATTAATTTAGAATAGGAATAAATAGGTAATTGATAAGGCAGGAACAGTAAGACAAGAGGTAAGAACCTGCACATCGCTAGTGTGGTTGCTTTCTGTCAGTTATATGCATTTAATTAGGGCACTTCCATCCCATAATAAAATATAAAATACATAAACGGTGAATCGGGCCATAGCTAGTAAAAGATTGAAACAAACACACACACAGTAGTCAGACCATTAACCGGATGGATTCCCCCACACCAAACGGTGAGCGATCTAATTGGGCTTTCTTACCGGGGAGAATCCCCAACTATTGGTACTGCGATTTTAGGGGCATCAACACGATCAAAGACCAAATTCCCAAGTATCAAGGAAATCATGGAAGTGGTGTTAATAACATAATTAGTAAGTAACAATATCTAGGAGTAACAACATATCGAAAAGAGTCATCATCCAAGCTTGTGCAAGAGTAACAACATCCCGATCCTTGAGAGAGCACAACTTGTCTTTAAATTGCAAGTACATGCCTTCAATCCACATCATCAATAACCCAAAATCATGCATGAAACTACTTAACAACCTATATTACCACTTAAAACAAATAAATACATAGAAAGGCTGTACCTTGGGTAAAAACATGAAGTCATAGGAATGACATTGTAAAAAAGGCTAAAGGGTGATTCAAAGTATCTTTGAACACTACAAGGAAAAGGCCCTGTAGCAGAGGTTATAGCAGAATATCCTCTCAAAAGAGCTCAAATATCAGTTTATAGCGGAGGTCACTAATAGAGGCGGGCGGCCAGAGGTTGTAGCATATTTTTTTCTCGATGCATTTCTAACATAGACACCCTAGTGCATCTCTAACCAACACGCACCAGGATGACTAAAATAACAATGTCGCACACCGAAAAAAAGAATTAAAAAAAATTCAAAATGGCCAAATTTTTTGTAAAATTGTCATGGTGCGTTTTGGTACACCAAACAGACCAGTGCGTTGACACAAAAAACGCACCAAGAATGCCAAAAAAACAATGTCGTACCCTAAAAAAACATCATTTAAAATAAAATTTATGTGAAACGCGCTATAATTTTTATGCAACCGTAGCGTTATGTTTTTGTAACAATAATGCCTCAGTGCGTCTCCATACCAAAGCACCGTGAACGCCAAAAAAATGTCGTCCCCTGATAAAAACAACATTTTTTTTTATGTGAGACGTGTGGAAATTTTCTAAATCCGTCGTGGTGCATTTGTTTAATATCAATGCACCTATGCACCTAAGATAAATAAATGCCCCAAGTTGTTTTATCAAAAATAAAATAAAAAACCATAAATGTGGGCCATTCATTATTAATAAACGACCTGGTGCGTGCACTAACAAAACGATATGCACTATTAATTATGACATCAAATTTGTAACTAGGGAGGTCATAAGATTAAGGTGCAGATACACTATGTACATGATTGGAGTGGATATATTTAAGTTTGTTAACTTAATCTGCTGAAATGAACTCAAAACTCAAGCTGCAAATTCCATTCCAAATGAAATTCTATCAAGCACAAGATACCAACTGCAATTGATCTATACTTGTTTCAATAGGACTTTCATTCACCCACACACATCATCACTGCAAAAAATCTATTTGACTTCTTGAACTCAAATAACCCACTAGGATTATAGTCCATTATTCAATTACTTTTCATGCCATAAGGAACTTTTATAATCATGTTCTAAAAAATGATAATGTGCTGAAAATTAAAAGTCATCCAAATCTAACCATAGTTAGTAGAATTATAAGTTTCTTCAATCCTCTGTCTTCTTCAATAATTAATTCAAGAATAGTATGCTAAATCCTGGTTAGTCCAATAAAAAAAAATGTTTCTATACTATTCTTTGGAGAAAATCTACCAAAATGAAAATTCTCACATCCTCCTGTACTTGATCCCATAAAGTACTGAAACTGTAAACTTGAACTAGCACTCTCTAATAAACTCAAAAAATGGAACCAACTCATCTTCAAATCACTCCCTTCATCAAAGCAAACAATGATGTGAAACTTGTGAAAATCCTCACAGCAGATCTAAGAGATAATGTATACCTCACAAGAAAGTAATTGATTAAGCAAGAAAATAGAAGAAGAGTGGGCAATGCAGTATAATGAGCAACAGAATAATAATACAGTAGAACTTGGATAGAAGCAAAAATACTTCACACACACTGATTAATTAATCACAATATGGACAAATAAATAGTACAATGCATGAGGATTTGAATGCCTAAGGTGGCAATTCGAATTAGCCTTCATGGAGTGATGAAAATATCACTGGAGTGTCATCGGAGCACAACTAGTAGTCTATCTCATCATCAGTGGAGTCATCAATGCTCAAGTAACTGTCAACCATCAGTCAAACTGAGTCAAACTGGGTGTGGTAGGTGTAACTGAGTGTAACTGGCACTAACTGAATGAAGGAGGCTCAGTGGAGGGTGCATGAGGAGCTAACTAAAGTCAGAATGGGAAGTCAAGTCTCACTGGAGGTCCATTGGAGTGATGCAGTCAGTTGAGAGTCAGTCTAGCCTTAAATTAAGGAAAGAACTGATGATAACTCAATTAACTGAAGTGCAACTGAGTGGTAGGTGAGAGAGGGCGCATGAGATACATGCAATTGCATGAAGGGGCGCACTAAGCACTAGGAGGGTTAAAACTGATCTGAGAGAATCTCTAGGGGGCTGGCTGACTGAGGGCTAGGTGCTGGACTGATGACTGGGATGCATGCAAACCCTAAAAGTACATGCATGAATGAAAATGCAAATAATGAAAATGCTGCTAGGACTAGGATGGAGTATAGGAATGTCCTAACAAAACTTAAAGCAAAGCTGAAATCAAATCACTATTTCTTAATCACTCCTTGATTTAAACAAAATGGAACTTCAAACTGCAAATCTCATAAGAAGATAATTGCTTGAACTAAATTCATGAACTGGAAGCGAAGGAATCTTAATAGCATAACTAAAATCAACATCATAACTATTGGATCACAACTACAATCAATCTCTACTCTCAACATCTACAATAAAAATAATTAACATGACCTAAGGTGCATTGCATGGCCAAACAGGGGGGCCTCCAGACTTAGGATGCATTTTTAATCTTCACTCAAATTGATACACCAAACATGAAAAGAGAATGATGACAACTTCATATATATATATATATATATAATCAGAAAAATACAGAGGAGTACAATAATTGTATCAATCAGGGTAGAGCCATCCCCTTACATCCTCCTTACACAGTCTAGGCACTGATGAGCTATCTATTACAATGAAAATCTGTATTTTTATACAACATTTAGAATTCTCAAAATATAAGAGATTAACAATAAACATTTATTCCAATGTTATTGTAATGTCCCCATTTTAACCCTTAGGATATATTGGCTTTTAATGTAAACATTGTGCATATGAGATGTATGATTCCTGGTGTGGAGCTCAAGGCCAAGGCCCCGTGAATGAATGCTCAACTTTAAGAGGCAAGTATTTGATATTGTGCTATCCATGTGCTATTAAGCCATGGAAATTGTAAAAATGATGTAAACAAATATCATGTAATAAAAATACCAAGGGGCTGTCTATGGATGTAATTAAATGAGGGGGCTATGTGTACCTGTTAGGGAGAGGTGGGGGGGTTGTGGGATTGAACCCTAGGTTTTCCTATGTCACCTTAAGAACCCACCTTTGACTGTCCTAGTTGTCATTTAATTCTACTGTAAGGGATTGATTGGAAATTAGTCCATGGGAATGATGGAGTATGGGGCAGCCCTGAAATTCGTAAGCCAGGGTATGGGCTCTATTTTTCTTGACCCAGAAGTCACTCCAACCACATGGAGGACGTATTCCATCATGGAGGGGGAAGGATCAACCTTGATGCATCATACAGCCCAGCAGGGAAGGAGGATGAAGGATCATGATTATGGGGGAAGCTATGTTGGGGAAGCCACGTTTGGGAATGCCAAAGGGACCAAGAAAATTTGTGTGGGAAAAACATCAGTTTCGCATTGGTTGTGCATGCCCAACTAGGAAGGAAACCATAAAATCACAACTCTGGAATAGGCCGTGGGGGGGGAATATCCATAGACCTGAACCTGAGGGCGGATTGGAGAGGGTTAGATTCCCATAAGTTCAAGGTAGAACCGAGACTTGAGAGCTGAAAAAAACCAGTTACGGGACAGGGCCATTTGGCCACAACATTGGGAAGATCCGAGGGTGGATCACAGTGGGAGAGAGACCAGGGGGGCTCATACTTCATGGTAGAGCCACTGAAGGTGCATTTACCTTTGGTTTAGAAGTCAGGACCAAGCCATACCTTCCCAGGTCAGCGCTGAGGGAAGGGGATGCCCAAGGGACGGTGTAGCAGAGAAGGGGACCTTACTTAGGCTAAGAGTGGAGGTGATGGGGGTTCCTTGACTGTCTGAATCCAAATGGGTAATCCTGTAGCTTTGAGGTTGAGCTCATTAGTTTAGAAAACCCTTCCCTATCTTCTCACTTGCTTGATAGAGCCAAATGTGTACTGGATGACCCTGAGTGACTATGCCTAAGGCTGTGAGTGATCCTGAGTAGTCCTCCTTAGTGGATACATGGCCCCAACTCAGTGGTGGTCTTTGAGCGCTAAAAGAATATAGGATGGGCATATACCTATGGTTGGGTTGGAATGTTGCAGTCCATAGCCAGTTTTCTTAGTGATTTCATTTTAAAGATAAGTATTCTATGTGTTTTACCTCTACAATGGTCATTTGATGACTGTTATGGATATGTTGTATGCATTCCCTTCTATGTGTGTGGATAATGTTTCATCCCCCTGTGTTTATTGGTGTATGAATCTGCGTACATGAGTTATTTATCAAACTTTTGCATATTTGCATTATTATATTTATGTTTGTACTTATATGAATTGTCCATTGATGAATAGGCTAAGTCTGGTTAATTTTCAGAATGATTCAGTCATGGATGTGGGGAAGGAATAGACACTCCCCTTTGGTGTTCCTATCCCCTTTGTGGATTAGATGAAGGGGAGAGGACATGACAGATTGGATCAGAAATCTTCACAAAGTGGTAAAGAGGCATGGATGAAGTTGGGGTAACCCTTTTGATGTGAAGAAGGACAAAATCAGAATCCTCAGGTGTGGATGAAGATCCTGCTACTACATAGATCTCTTCGAGAGATTTCCAATGGTACCAAATTTTCCCAAAATGGACTTGGGATGAGAAAGTTATGGGTCTGAGAAGTTACGCAGTTGGGCTTCCGAATTTCTGAACCCGCATGCGGATTGCGGATTGCAGAAGTCGGAAGGGTGTTTTCTACGAAGAGGCGCATGGTGTTTCCGACTTTTGACTCCTACAACGCAGATTGCATATTGCGGAATTCGAAAGGGTAAATTTTTCGGAATTGTAAAATTGGGGTTCCGAATTCCGACTCCTGCAATGCAGATTATGGATTGCGGAAGTCGGACGAGTAAATTTTCTAGAGTTGTGAAATGGTAGTTCTGACTTCCGACTTCCACATCATGGATTGTGGATTGCATAAGTCAAAGGCATGATTCAACGAGGTGGAATATTTGGTGTTCCGACTTCCTATTTTCTCACTGTGGATTGCGGATTGTGGAAGCCGTAGGAGTATTTCTTCGGTGACGCACATTTGGTGTTCTGACTTCTGATTTCCACACTGCGGATTGCGGATTGACGAAGTCGTTGGTGCATTTTTGTCGAAGTTGTAATTTACGGTTCCGACTTCAGACTTCTGATTGCGGCTTGCGGATTGCGTACTGAGATCATTGCGACTGTGCAAAGTGCAGAGTTGCGGAACCTTTGGAAAAGAAAAAAATAAAACAAATTTAGCAGGTGTTTTCAGAGGTGTCTCCCATCGCCTCTAAGCGAATCGAGGTGACCGGGGACGTGACAGATGGTATCAAAGCCCATGTTGCAGCACTGGGGCTGTTTAGTCCAAAGTATGAGCTTACAGGAAGATAATCAGAACATTTGAATGAGGTGCAAGGGAATACAATGTACCTTGAGGGACTCCCTATGGAGTTGGAAAGGAACAAATTGCAATGCTCATAAGTGCAAGGAATTCCAAGGAAGGCCAAGTTTGACTTGACCATGATTTCTTAAAACAATGTGAGCAACAAAGCATATGAACATAGTGCAATGAGATCTATTTCAGTGATCAAGGAAGGCTACATAAGGTTGACAAGATGGTTGCAACTTAAAATTGGAGAATAATCTCCAAAGGGCAATGTTGATAAAAAGGGAAAATTCTCACCTTGAACTATTTCTGTTTATAGCATAAGAATTGTATGCTTGGAAAGTAGCAAGTAGGAATGTTATACATGAGTATGTGTATTGAATTGCGGCTTGGTGAGAAAATCATAGCTAATGATTCCTTGTGTCTTGCTACAGAGGCCATGAAATTGGATCATCTATGATGTGGAAGAGGAATTCCATGCTATGCTGAGGAATTGGAAGGGAATAATTCATCAACTATCCTCTTTCTATTGTATTTATAATTCTGATATGTTATGTACATAAAATTAGGGCATATGAATGTTGAAAATGCAAGGAATTAGATGGATAAAGTGAATATGCCATAGTTGGCATATTAATAAACATTGAAAAATGCATGTGAATATGTTTGTGCATGTACATGATGTTGCATGTTGGTAAAAATAGTGAAGTTTTACATATGCAATGAGACACTTAAGATAATTATTGTGGTTGTTAATGATTAGTGGTGCTCACATTGGTTGTAGGATCAAAGAAAACTGAAGCATGGCTAACGATGTTTATAATGTTGTTGCATGTGACCAAGTGATCAATGACATGCCTAGATGCATCCTGCATAGTTACAACAATTTGGTTTGGTTACCCAACAGAGTTGAACGATACAGACCAGAAGAAGGCAACTCAACGGTGGAGAAAGGATCTCGCTGTGAGAAAGAGCACGGTGGTTAATGCCCAAATGGATGCAAAATTCCAAAAGTGAATGTCCCTCATTGATCACAGATCAACGGACGAGGAATACCTCCAAGGAAATCAATGGCTCGTACAAGTGGTAGGGGGTTAATGGCTAGAATGGATGTGAAATCCCTTTATAGAATTGGCATATAAAGTTGGAATCCACCATTGATCGGGATTAGATGGTACATAAGTAATTCGCTGCTCTAACTTGCTCGATGCTTAAGATTTAGTTTAGACATGAAATATTTATTAAATCCATATCACCTCTAATTGAAGTCTTCCCTTCAACGTCCGTTGGATAAAGACTCAACTGAGTTACTAAGTTTGGTGATTCTGCTAACTTAAATCTATGATCAAGAGGTTGGTTGAAGGATGGTTTAATCCTTTGCAAGAGACCAACTGATTAGGTAACATGAAAGGTGTTAGTGGGAGCCATGCAAGCAATAGTTTATTTATGATTGCATGCAAACAGGGGGTGGGTAAGAATCCCTTGTGCCATATTTAATAATCATAAATTGGTATGCATGTGATGATGAATGCATTTATACAAACATTATCCCACCAGGTATAGTGAAGCATGTGGTAGTAAGGGAAGGGATCCTTATACCATCTAGTTGTTTGAAATGTAAATGCATTCATATGAAAATCTATCATGCCATTTGTACATGTTGGTTATGAGTTTAATAACCAAAGCAAGCAAGAACTTATAGTCCTGTGGTGAATGTGCATGCATAGGTGTGGGTGCACAATGAGATGCATTTTGTGAATGCGTGGTTGTGATATATATTTCATTGCAACTAGATAGTGGATGAAATGGTGAATTATTTTTAATTCTGAGATCATTTCATGAGCTGCTATGGATGCAGGAAAAGGATTACATGGAGAAGGTATCCATGTTTGGTGGGATACCAAGAATGCTCTATTGGAGGGTAGAGTTGCTTGAATGGATATGATGATTTCAGGTAGAGTTGTCTTGGATATGGAAATGGGGGTAAGTCCATAATAAAGAATAGAATCTACCATGTACAAAAGCCAAATATTATGAGAAGGTTCTCATGGTTGTGAAATTTAACTTATGTATGAGACATATTGTAATTTTCAGATTTGAGATTTTGCTATTAGTTACTAATGACTGTTTGGCTTATCTAGAATTGTGTCAAGAGGACATGTTGTAGGTGGATATCTATGTTATGGAAACAAGTGTAAAGCCATAATGGACAGAGTGATACCACTTACAAGAACCAAACCATATGAGGATGGCCTTATGGTTAAACAAATCAAATTTCTGTAGAAGACAAAATTGTAAATTCAGATTTGAATTTGATTATTAATTCCATTTATTGGTTGATTGTTTGTGAATTGTGTTAGGAGGACACATTGTAGGAAGACCATGTGATATGGACTGCAGAAGCCAAAATCCATGGGAAGGATAGCATGCTTTGAAAATGGGTTTCAGGTGAAACACCATTGTAAAGTTTGATAACATCTCATGTGAACTGCATGCTTGTATGTAATGCAGGTGAGATGGTAAAATTATGCCAATAGGGCATGTGTTGTTATGAAACGTGAAAGGGATTGGGGTAAAAAACCCGAGGGATTGTTAAATTGGAGAAGCTTGAGCCCCATTCCTCATGAAAGGAAGAGAAAATGCATCTGCAAAACAGATAAGTATTTTGTAACCCTTGCTAAAAAAATGCATGTCTAATTATTGGAATTAATATGTAGAACATGTTTTTTATTTCATACTGCTTGGGTTGTGATTATGGCCTACATGACTCACATCAGAGAGGAGTGCACACCTCTCGGGTGCTATGTTGTGTTATGGTTGTCAATATTGACTACACCCTAAGGGAATGGACACATTCCTGGTGTTTCAATATTAGAGAATGAAATTTTTATGAAATATGTTTACAAATTTATACCAGCAATACTGATGAGCTTGCCTACCCATATTGTGTTGTCATGTATAACAAATGAAATTTGGTGTTGCATACTAAAGAAGCAAAGTGAATAAGGGGTACCATCCTTATGTGTTTGAGTGGTTGTTCCAATGCCTGATAAACACAGTCAGCGTACTAGCTTGGCATTAGTAAAATGGAATGTGTCTATATGTGTAAAGGCATAAAATATCTATTGGTTCAGCAATGAGGACCTCCTACATCTACCCAAGATAGCGCTGAGGGAAGGGGCGCCCGATGGACTGTGCAACAGAGAAGGGGAACTTACTCGGGATGTGACTGGAGGTGAGGTGGGTGTCGATACTGGATGGAACCCCTTGATATGCCTATGGATCTGTAGTAGAGCCCTTGATTTGAAAATGGTTATAGTGCAGTTTACTTACATTAGCCTGTTGACCTAGACGGAAGTGTTGGCTTGGAAATGGAGAGGAAAAACCAGGTATGGGACTGGTTTGGCACCATAAATGCTTGGTAAATCTAGTCAAAGCACTGGTTGAGCATTGATTGTTGTGGATCACCATGCGTGCTAGCCAAACATTCATTAAATGCCTGATAAACCCAGTCAGCGTACTGGATTGGCATTAGTAATTTGAATGTTGTGAAGTAGCCTGCGTGCTAGCCAACACATTCGTTATGGTATCCACAGGTGATCCAAGGCTTGTAAAGCAAAGACGGAACTTGTGGAATAACGTGAAGATGTCCAATACAGATAAGTATTTGGTTTATTTTACATCTTGTTTATTTAATGTGGATATGCATTTGTATATGCTTTGACTATGGTTATGAAAATTTTGTTAAGGGATGAACCCTATGAGAAAAAAATTGACATGTATATTTACATATTGTTAGAGTGTAGGTATTGCTGGATGCAAGGACCTTGAAAACATCTTAAGGATACATGTGGACATGTGACTATCCTAGAAAGCTCAGTAAGAGTAGCAATGGAAAATGGTGCTAGTGGAATTGTGTGGTCCTAACAGTCGAAGGTTATGTAGGAAAACCATGGGGAAGGGTTCCCTGATTGAGGGGCCTTAGATAGACCTTAGACACCAAGTGTCATTTCCAAAAAAAGGAAAAGGAAAGTCAAGAATTCACATTTGAAGTGAAAGAGACCAAGGAGCATGGAACCACAGTGGTGGTGGGGCTTCGGATTGGAACAAGATTAAGGGAGGGAAACTCTTACTCTTCTCTTTCCTTTTTATTGATGCATTTTAGAAACAAAAAATTATTGAATGCATGTTATGGCTGAAAGTTGATTGTGTTTATTTTGCTTGGAATAAAGCGTGAATGTTGAATTAGTTAATTTCCCGTGAAAGGATGAAGATGAATGAGTTCATTGTATGTTGGACAAGCATGAAATGTGTGGAAGTCTTATGGATAAAGAATGAACTTCCATGTCAATTGGGAAAGTAATTGACTGATCCTAATGCTTATGTTACAAGGAAATTAAACCAATTGGTTGCAGTTATTACAAGGCAAGTGTTTCTAGTAAGCACATCATGGGAAGCTGTGCACATTGACCATGGTAGCATAAAGATAGTAGCCATAAAGTTTCCAGACTTGTGGATCAACTGGAAGGTAAAGAAAAGGAAGGGATTATTGTGTAACAATGCCCACATGTGGAGCTGGAAGGTCAAATCCAACAAGAGCAGCCTGTAGAAGCCAAAGGACTTGGTCCTAATAACTTGAAGTAAAATATGAAGGTAGGATAGATCTGCCACATTTTGTGAAATTTGGACATGTGTAAATAATGGGCATGCATTCCTAAGCATTGGAACACCGAGGACGATGTCCCCATTTTGACCCTTAGGATATATTGGATTTTAATGTAAACATTGTGCATGCGAGATGTATGATTCCTAGCATGGAGCTCAAGGCCAAGGTCCCTCTAGTGAATGCTTAGCTTTAAGAGGCAAGTATTTGATATTGTGTTATCCATGTGCTATTAAGCCATGGAAATTGTAAAAATGATGTAAACAAATATCATGCAATAAAAATAACAAGGGGTTGGCTATAGATGCAATTAAATGAGGGGGCTATGTGTATCCACTAGGTAGAGGTGAGGAGGTTGTGGGATTGAAACCTAGACTACCATGAGAACCCACCTTTGATTGTTCTAGCTGTCATTTAATTTTGTTGTAAGGGAGTGGTTGGAAATCAGTCAATGGGAATGATGGAGTATGGGCAGCCTTGAAATTCGTAAGGAAGGTATGGGATCTATTTTTCTTGACCCACAAGTCACTCCACCTCATGGAGGATGCATTCCCTCATTCCCCATTCCATCATGGAGGGGGAAGGATCAGTCTTGATGCATTACACATCCCAACAGGGAAGGAGGATGAAGGATCACGATTTTGGGGGAAGCCACGTTACGGAATGCCAAAGGGCCCAAGAAAATTTGTGTGGGAAAAGCATCAATTTTGGATTGGTTGTGCATGCCCAAATGGGAAGGAAATTGGAAAATCACGACTCTGGAGTAAGCCGCGGGGGGAAAAGATCCATAGACCGAAACCTGAGGGAATATTGGAGAGGGTTAGATGCCCAGAATTTCAGGGTAGAACCGAGACTTGAGAGTCGAAAAAACCCAGTTACGGGACAGGACCATTTGGCCGCAACATTGGGAAGATCCGAGGGTGGATCACAGTGGGAGAGAGAATAGGGGGGGTCAGACTTCACGGTAGAGCTAGTGAAGGTGCATTTACCACAACAAAATATGAACCCAAAATACGATGAAATTGACTGTGTCATCAGATTTCACCTTTAAAATTACAAATTTTGATCAATTTTTTTTAATTGATACATGGAATTGTCGGATATCTAACTGCCTTCGTCGGATATCCGACATATATATTATAATGGTAACTATGGTAATATCATCAGATATTTTGATAATCTGCAGGGATCTAGCAATTGTAACAATCTCACAATCAAACTCTCAAGATTATTTGCAAAAGAAGAAGAGAAGCATGCACTCAATAATCACTCATAAACACAAAATAATGACCAATAACAGTATCATACAATGAATAATGAATGTAAAGAATGTGATACAATAATCTATGATGAGGCATCATATAGGATTCGAATTATCCAAGTAGGGCATTCGAATCTGAGCTCAAAGTCTAGTCATTAATAATTATGGAGACATCATCCAGTCGTTAGTATCAATCATAAATGGTAAGAGTCAGTCAAGTGTGTCCAACTGAGTTTAAAAGAACCATCTAGCCATAAATAAGGGAATGGAGACTCCAAGGAGGGTGCATGAGGTTGTCTAACTCAAAGTCTAGCTTGGATAACAATGGATACATCATCCAATCAATAATATCAGTCATAAATGGTAATAGTCAGTCAAGTGTGTCTAACTGAGTCTAACAGAACCTTATCGGCATAAATCGGGGAATGGAGACTCCAAGGGGGGTGCATGAGGCTGTCAAATAGTCAATTGGAACTCCAGAACTAGCTAACTAGAAGATATAAGCAATCAGCATGAGCAATCAGTGGAACAACAGCTCAATCAATGCACTAACTGAGTGATAACTCTCGGTAGGTGAGAAAAGGAGCCCTAATTGAGTGATAACTGGTGGTAGGTGAGAAAAGGCACCCAAAATGGCTGTGGTAGGTGGGAAAGGCACACTTGTCAAGCAGAAAGGTCAAGGAGGGAACATTAGGTAGGTAGGAGGCCAAATGGGGGCTGAAGACAGGCTCTGGAGAGCTAGAAGCAAGCTCTAGGTGTTGGGGAGATAACCATGATGATGACTGGATGCATGTAATGGCATGCAAAGCATGTAGATTTTCATGCAAGCATGCAAAATACAAAAATGATGGTGTGAATATTCCAACACCCCCCCGCAAGCTATACTATAAGATAATAACCGAAAACAAAAAAATAGGGCCCTGGTGACTAAGACCAAAGGTCACCCCGTACAATCAATCTAAATAAACTAAGTGAGGAAAGAGGGAAAACCCAGTGGGAATAAATCCCTCCCTCAAAATAGACTGTAGGATGCTAATGAAGCATATCATCTCTCACCCCCGAAGGAGGTAAGTGTCCTTCTTTCTCAAAGAAGGATCGATAGATCTGAAATGGATCAGGCATTTCACAAGGATGAATCCTCACATGTGAAAAATATGATCTGGTAGATCGGGCTGCAGTGGTTGCCCATCAAAGAAGAGGATCAATAAAGTAAGAAGGATGAAACCTCTCATGCTGAAAATCTGATCTGGCTTATCGGGGAGCAGTGGATTCCCATCGAGGAAGAGAATTTGCAATGTGAGAAGGATGAAACCTTCCATGCTGAAAATCTGATTTGGATGATCGGGGAGCAGTGGCTGCCCATCGAGGAAGAGGACAAATAGGTGAGAGATATTCAGGTTCTTATGGATTTGGATCTCCCATTCGCTCATCATCATCACTTGCTAGACTTCTGGGTCCACCATTCTCTCATCATCATCTCCATATTCAGATTATGAATCTGAAATATCATGTGAAGATGCATCACCACATCCAAACTCCGAATATGAAATCTCATGTGAAGAAGCAAGTAAAACTGGATCATCATCACATGCAAACTTTGAATCTGAAATCTCATGAGGAGAAGCAAGTAAAATTGGCTCATCATCACATGTAAACTCTGAATCTGAAATCTCATGAGGAGAGGCAAGTAAAACTGGCTCATCATCACTTGAAGGAGGAACATACCCAAAAATATTGATGTCATGAAACTGCTCCAGAATATGCATGTACTCCTCTTTTGAACCATCATGGATGTAATCAATATTAGAAGAACTAGGACTAGATGATCTTCATTAAGATCGAAGGAGGATGCAGTAGTGGAGGCCCATTTTGAAATAGGAGTTGAACAAATAGGTGCTAGATCTTCAAGTTCTTGTGGATCTGGATCAAGCATTCGCACTTCTTCAAGAGTCCTCTTTTTCTCAATCTCTTTCGATGATTTTTTCCCATTAGGCAACTTGCGAAGGTGCCATGAGCAAACTTGCCACTTAGAAGACCATCAACCACATTCCGAGCTAGCTTGTGGTTGAGATGAGATAGTCTACTCTCTTCATGAGTATGAGAGCGAAGAGCAGACTCCTTTGAGAGAGGTAAGAAGTGTGAAAACTCATAGAGTTTTGTCTCATGATTTTCAACTCCTTTTGCAATGATTTTCCCTGAAACCATGTGTTGTACCTCAACTTCATATGGAGTAAAGATCACTCTTTTGGGCTCTCTAGTATAAGCCATTTGATACACTGAAAGGACATTGGTTGCAAGAGAAGGAACATAAAGCACATCAGAAAGTAACCATGATCAAGATCGATTCTTCCAATCCCCTGAGAGAAGACTTTTGAATCATTGCCCAAACTGACTGAAGGGCCAATAGAGCTTTCGAAACTAGAGAAGAGATATTTGGAGGAAGCCATGTGGCATGATGCTCTTGAATCTATGATAAAAGAAGAATCAGTTGATGCACTTGCTATGAGAGCATGACATATTTCTTTGCCTTCGGATCTCTTGTCAGAAATATTTTGCTTTCCTTTACCATTCGCTCTCTCTGCAACTGTAAGGGCTGAATCCAATTTGGGTTTGATCATTCCCATAGAGATCAACTTCTCTTCCTCTTGAGTAAGAGATTGGATGAAATCATCAAGTGAGGGAAACTTCCATCTTGGAATGGACAACCTAGCTGACTGGAAAGTAGAGACAAAAACTGAGAAGTTTGCCCCCAAATTTGAGAGAATGGCAAGTATAAGTTGCTTGTCTTCTTTCAATATCTCATATCTTTTCAACTATGATATCAAGCTTTTGAACTTGGTGAGGAAGGTATTAATAGATTCGAAGCTGTCAGGACTCAAACATATGATCTCATTCTTCAATTTGTGTCCTTTCATATCATCTTTCTGTCCAAAAAGGGATTCGAGCTTGTCCCAAACCTCTTTAGGAGATGTAATATTGATGACATGGAAGTGAAGATCTTCAGAAATTGAGAGAAGGAGGAGACCAACTGCTTCATCAAGCCTGTCCAAGTACTTGGAATTTTCAACTGCACTGAGAGGTTCTACCATCGTTCCGTTGAGTATTCGGGTGAAGCTCTTGGATCTCATGAAGAGAGCCATCTTGGATTTCCACTCAACATAGTTGGAAGATGTGAGCTTTAGATCCATCTGAACAAAGAAAGTCGAATAGTTGAAGAAGATTCTGAACGGGTGAATAAACCTGCAAAACAAGAGAATTTTTGCTGATGGAGGATGCTACACTTCGACTGAACACTACCTTAAGGACACTTGGTACATAGACTAAGTCCTTCACACCTGGATAGACCTCACTAGATTTCTCCAATGAATTCAAGTAATAGCACTAGGATTTGTTGTGGAAACTCAGAGGCTTCTAGTGCACAAGTGAAAGATAGCTGATCAAAGAAATTATGTAATGGCTGCAATTCGAATAGCTGCTGACTGTTATGATACCATGTGATAATCTGCAGGGATCTAGCAACTATAACAATCTCATAATTAAACTCTCAAGATTATTTGCAAAACAAGAAGAGAGGCATGCACTCAATGAATCACTCATAAACACAGAATAATGAACAATAATAGTATTATACAATGAATAATGAATGTAAAGAATGTGATACAATAATCAATGATGAGGCATCATATAGGATTCGAATTAGCCAAGTAGGGCATTCGAATCTAAGCTCAAATTCTAGTCACGAATAACTATGGAGACATCATCCAGTTGGTAGTATCAGTCATAAATGGTAAGAGTCAGTCAAGTGTGTCCAACTGAGTCTAACAGAACCATGTATCCATAAATTAGGGAATGGAGACTCCAAGGAGGGTGCATGAGGATGTCTAACTCAAAGTCTAGCTTGGATAACAATGGAGACACCATCCAGTAAATAATATCAGTCATAAATGGTAATAGTCAGTCAAGTGTGTCTAACTAAGTCTAACAGAACCATCTAGGCATAAATCAGGGAATGGAGACTCCAAGGGGGGCGCATGAGGTTGTCAAGTAGTCAAGTCGAACTTCAGAACTAGCTAACTAGAAGCTATAAGAAGTCAACATGAGAAATCAGTGGAACAACTACTCAATCAATGCACTAACTGAGTGATAACTCCTGGTAGGTGAGAAAAGGAGCCCTAACTGAGTGATAACTGGTGGTAGGTGAGAAAAGGTGCCCAAATAGGATGTGGTAGGTGGGAAAGGCGCACTTGTCAAGAAGAAAGGTCAAGGAGGGTGCATTAGGTAGGTAGGAGGCCAAATGGGGGCTGAAGATAGGATCTGGAAAGCTAGAAGCAAGCTCTAGGTGTTGGGGAGACAACCATGATGATGACTGGATGCATGCAGTGCCATGCAAAGCATGCAGATTTTCATGCAGGCACACAAAATACAAAAATGATGGTGTGAATATTCCAACAGATATACGATGAGCTTTAAATTTTAAAAACTATAAATTATGGAAACATTCTGATATGTTTGCTATACAAGCGATGGTTTGCGGAAATTATATTCTTCGCACAGACTGTTTTTCGTAAAAGAATACACAATTATTTCAATTGTTTTTGTGATTAAAAATAGTGAAGTGTGTTAGCACCCAAATTGACCCTCAAGTTGTGGGAAAGGTCTCTTCGAGGTAACACACAAAACCAAGCTTTAGGAAAGGGAGTTGGCTTCTCTCTTCCCAGAGAGGGATCTCTCACTGATTGTTTAACAAGGCTAGATACATGAATAAGAATCAAAATCAGATTATTGTTTGGTTGAAACAGGGTAAGTATTCATTGGGAAATGGAGTCAAAATGTAACACATAGGTCAATTAACAGTGTTGTGGCATGGAATTTTATAACAAAGGCAATGTAGCTACTCATTTACAGTCAAAATGTTGTTGTCTGGTGATAGAGAAGAAATGAAGAACAGTCCATTAACATGGGAATCTAACAAGGATGAATCCAATGCTAACTTTAGTAGAAAGATTTTGTGAATATCTGAAATTAATAGACAGAGCATATATGTATGAATTCTGCACTATCCAACACTCATTTCAGACATGAAAAATATAACAAAATGGAATAGATAACAAGGAACACATTCACATGAGGAAAAACGATACAGGCTGTAAAGTAAATAACACAGGAATCTCTGCAAAATGCCATCCTCGGCTCTGTAATTTTATTGTGGATGGATCTCAAAAAGAAGCTCAAGTATCACGGGTTTCAACCCTTTCTTCCTTCATTACATATGAATATATAGGAGATTATACATCAACCCTCCAGCTCAAAATATTCTGATCTAATATCCAAAATAGAAAGTCGTTACAAGAGAGGTGACACCTATACAGACAAGTCTATCATCCTCTAGAATTAGTTACAACAGAAATACAAGTGCGGACAAAATAGGATTAACTTCCTTTTACAAGTGTCAATAGACATTTACTAGTTGGTAACAGACCTTAGTAAATAAGCAAAAATCCTAAGTAACTAATTCTTCAGGCTGCAAATTCCCATGATCTTTGACAATCTTCATGCATGTAGCGTTAGCTTGGCCTTTCCATACTTTTCCACAAGCTTCCACTGGTCAGAAACTGGAAAATCTAATGTGGCCACCTCCTTTAGCAATACCCGTAATTATGTATGATATCTATATGAATAGCTCTGAAGGTGTGCACAAGCCTCTTTGAAAACCAGGACCAATTCAAACTCTCTTATCAACTTATCCACCACTGTTTTGCCAGACAGTGATTGGGTCATGCCAGCAAATTCTGTATAATCCAACCCGCATCCCATGAACCTGCCTTGATACTCTTTCTGTGTCAGCATGGTGCCATATTCTTCCCAAAAGAGTGGAATCCCTTTCTTAAACAGTGGATCAAACATATCTTTGAAGAGTTTCAATTGGTGGGCCATAATATCTATTATGTCTTGGACTGTAACTAACTCCTGATGTTTGTTTATCACCTCCCTGGCCCAAATGATGGTGGATAACCTATCCTTTATGCTTGCTGCTTTCACGTCACCCTCAGTTAGGCCATTCAAGAACTCAATGGCATTTTCAACGCATTTGATAGGCTTCTTATTCAAATTTTCCTTCGTTGTTGTTGCACTTTGCTTGGCCAACTTAATTACATTCTCCTTGTCTAAAACAAAGTCAAGGTAGGGCCTTAATTTGTTTGCCTCGGCTATAACATCATCCCAGATTACTTGCTTTGCTTCCTGTAGCTAGGGTTTTCACCCTAGCTTGTGCAAATGGGCACCTATTCAGGAGAAGGGACTCCTTAGTAGCAGTTCAGTAAAAATGGTAAAAGCAAGACAGTAAATAAAAACAGTAAACTTAAACTAGCATGTGCATAAGACAACAAAAGATATTAAAAATTGTTTTTGTATTAAGTATACCTCAAATGTGAGGTTGGTGGAGCCTTTGCAGTAGTCCAGGGGTTGCTCCAATGCTCCAGTGTTGTTCCTTCTTCTTCTTCCAAGGTGTTTTGGACATGGGCCAAAGGGGTTCTCAAGTGGGAAAATAGCTCCAAGTGGTGAGCTAGAGTTTCAAGAGAATTTTTGGCAGCATAAGGATGGAGAAATTGGGGATGTGAAATGGGGAGCCTCCATCACCTATTTATAGGTTTTTAGTGGTGGAGTGTTGACCCATGGTTTTGGGCACCATATGGTTTAGGTCAACTGTATAGGGTTTTTGCTTCCTTTTTTCCCTCTTTTTCCTCTTTTTTGTATTTTTTATTCCCTTTTTAGAGGGTTTTTTCTATTTTGGAGGAATTTTGAATTTTTTTGGGGTAAAAAGGGGGTTTTGGGCCTTTTGGAGGCTTTTGTAATGGTTTTTTTTGGCCTTTTAGAGGCTTTTTAATGGTTTTTTTTTGGCCTTTTGGAGGCTTTTTAATGGTTTTTTAAGGTTTTGGAGGCAAATATGGTAGGAAATATGGAAAAATGAGTCATGTAATGAGGGAGATGAGGTAGTGAACACTTTTTGGGTGTTAACACTTCCTGCAGTGAAGTTTGACCTGTAGCCTACCTCATTAATTCATCATATTTAACCTGAAAATCTAGGTACTTAGCCTCCCAAGTCTTCCTCTTCTGCTCTTCTTCTGAAACTCTGCTTTCCAGATCTGTGTTATGCTTTTGCAAATTTTCTAGCTCTAAATCCCTCATACCTGCCTGCGCCATTGCTTGAACAATGGATAAATCACCAAATTCAATGGAGGAGGAGGTGACCATGTTCTCCAATTCTTTGCCCTTCTCCTACAATTTTCCTTCCAAATCCTCAAACTTAGCCTTCCACTTCTTTTCTCTCTCCACCATAAGAGCCATATCCTTCTGCCAATGTTTTTCTTTCTCTTCAAAATTTAGTAACCTGGCCTTACAGTCTATTAATTCATTTTTTAGCTCTTCTCCTCTCTCCTCCAGCTCTGTCAACTCAGAGGCTTCTACCAGTTGGGTGGAAGGAATCTTCAATTTCTTTTTCAATGACTGAATAGTATCGTCTTTCTCATTTAGCAGATTTTGAATACTAGCCCTTTTGTTTGCCTGGCCCTCAGTTGCCACTAATTCATTTTGCAACTTCTTGATTTGTGCCTTGTGGGCTTTGTTCTCCACTCTTTCCTGTCTGAGTTGATTTCCAACCTTATTCTTACTGGTTTGCAGTTTGGACAGTTCTAGTGCAGCCTTTAACAACTTGGCATAAATTATGTCCCTAGTTTCCTTGTGAAGATGGATCATGTCAGGTATGGGAATGTCTTCTAAGTTCATTTTCAATTCAGTGGCCTTACTCTTGGTAGTTAGGGCCAAATTCAAGGTGTTTTGAGCATGGCTCCTGGCAGTAACCAAGGACACATCCTTGCTAGAGATTTGTCTAACCTCTGCATATAACTTTGATTCTTCTAAATTTTCCTCTTTGCTTTCTTTATACTCATCCAATAAGTCTGCTTTACTCTTGCTTTGTGCAGCATGTTCAGCAACTACCCTATCAAATACACATTCCTTGATCTCGAAGGCAGGTATTTTGGCCTTCACTTGCTTATTTTTAGCTTGACCAGTCGACACCTGCACAATCTATTTCCATGGTTCTTCTACTTTCTGTCTCTTTGAAGCTGTCTCTGTGTCCTCATCTTCTACATCCATGGCATTGATGAATTCCAATTTGTTGGATCCTCCAGAGCCACTGGCAAGGGGTATAATTGCTCCAACTGCTGGGACCAAGCTAGAGGATCCAGGTTGTGGCGATGTGGCTTTTTGTACAAGGGAGGTGGAATCATCTTGTATATATACATCCATCTGACTTTTGCTGGGATACTCCAACCAGTTAGCAGTCTCTGCCATACCTGCAAGTTCAAAATGCACAAAACCCTTTCTGTTAATTTCTTTCCTTCTGTTGGAGATGATGTGATGGGGATCATAGTTGATGGAAACCTTTGTTTGAAGCCCCATTTCTCTTGTTATACACTCAATGGATGAAAGGGAATCCTTATTTTTAATGATGAATGGGCCTACAACCCATGGAAATGTGATGTCTGAAGCCTTCTTATGATCCAGAAAATGTTCAATTTCTACCTTTAACCTTTTCCTGATGAATTCTAGAGAAAACACTCTAGGAGTTAGAAATGTTGGTAGTACATAAGGTGGATGACTAAACCCATATAATCTTATCACTGTGCCATGTTTCAAGAGAAACCAATCCCCAATTCTCTTCTTAGGAGAAGGTTGCAACATCTCTTTCATCTCTGTTAACACCCTAGGAAATCTCGTCTGAAAGAAAACATTGTAAACCTCTGACATGAGGTTGTTCATGAATATGCTGTAATCTGTCTTCATTTCCTTTGTGAGCTCATCTCAGGAAGCTGCATATTTTCTTCATTAAATGACAGGAACATCCTTAGCAGATATGATTGGAACTTGAAGCTCCTGGTCTTGTGGAAGTTGACTAGCTGAGAATGGATATTCTCAGCTAGCGACTCATCAGATTTAATGTAGGAACACTGGACAGACTGGTCAGACCTCTCAGACTCTAATGGGAAAGTGCTAAGGACAAATAATAGGCTCATTAGGGGCTTAGTGACATACATGTCTATGTCTAGTCCTAAAAATTGGCTTATCAAGGTTATAACACACTTGGATTCTTCAGTAAAGAGATGGAATTAGACTGGGAAAGCATGGTCTTGCAATGGAACACTAGGTTTTAGGCAAATCCTGTAGAAAATTTTCTTAAACTCAACTGTGGACTGTCTCAAATACTGAATTAGGGCTTCTTCCTTGTACTCTTTGGACTTTAGGCTGAATTTGTTAGGGATTGACAGGGATTTTCTTATAACGAGAGAATTGACAAAACATAATATCTTTGAGCTAGATGCGTCCATAATCACCCTCTCAGAAGAGGAGTAATTGGTGGTGCATCAGTCGATGAACTCGGGACAGTTTAGGGTTTGGTCAACTGCAAAAAACTGGAAAAATGACTTGTATACCTTGTGTACATCTATACCCTAGTTCCTAATCACTTCCAGTCTATCCTTTGCTGCTTCAATGGGTCCATTGATTAATATAGTGTCATAGACCTCATCATATTTATCTTCTAACAGTTCTTCAATCATCTGTGTTCAAAACCTTGGGGCTCTACTTGTCCAAGCTCAACCATTTAAATAGTTTTGTAAGAAGATAGGAGGCCTACCTGGTTATTGACAGATGTTTTGAGATCCTGGCTGAGTTGTCTGCGTGTAGCACGTTCATCGTCTTTTTCTTTCCAATGAAACCAGACAAACAATATCCAGATCCCCATGCAGAAGTATTTTATATTATTTTTCTTTTCGTATCAGTCTTGCACCTCTTGTGACAAAGGAATTCTTTGAGTCGTCCACCTGCAGGATCAATCCTACACCGTCGATCTCTTTCCTTGTTTAACTCCTCACTCCTTCACAATCTTCAACCTTTCAACTGTGGCCTTCCTTGCACTTATATCCTGCGAAGCCAATGCTGACCGCAAATATGATCCTTGCCCGCATCCATACCGTCCAAAGTAGTGGTCTCTACCAATCCTCTCAAATCTAAAAGTGTTGGTTGTTTGTGCATGTTGAATTTGCGAACAAAATTCCCACCATTGATGCTCATCTCCGCTAGATCTCACCGTTGAAAGATGTGGAGCCTACTAACTTTTCACCAATTTGAAAATTTATTTTCTCCACGCATGTTAGATTGGTGAACCATTGGATGACCATATATCCCTTTCCATCCGTCGATCTGACCATCGATTTGCTTGCGGGTTAACAAAGCTCTACCCATACTCTACCATGCATCTTACCCTTGAGAACTTGCTTGTAGTCGTTGATCTCCGCTACCATAGATCTGCTTAGTCCATTCCTATCCATACATTACTTCGAGCGAATTTTCACATTCTACTCCCATTTCCAAAGATACTTAGAAATTTTGATTTTCTCCATTTCAGACCCAGGAAAACACTTTTAATATCTCATAAATCTTCTTAGCAATTCCTCCTAGATTAGATTGACTTAAGAATATTTTGGGATTTTATTCTTCATTTGCAAGGCTCTAACCCTTCCCGACTTATCAACCCAAAACTAGTGCTAACAACTAGCTCCAATGGGGATGCTATCCTCCCTGCGAGGTAGAAAAGAACCCGTAGACCAGGTGCTTGATCCATTGGGCGACTCCTAAACTTTCAAAAGCCTCACATTGCTGTCTTTCACTTTTTTTGTATACAAAATAAAACAAAGAAAAATGGCTACCCCACAATATCTCAGGGCCTTCTCTTCCGGCTTCAAATATTTGGATCACCATCTGCACTAAATTTAAAGAAAGAAATATATACACTTACGGTACAAGAGTTACCTGTCATCCTCAGGACAAGTAATGCTTCAGAAATCTTCCATTCACTGGGCCACTTCCCAGCTGAGACCTATCTTGATGCTCCAAGATGAATGAATTTGCACCTCTATATGTTGCAATGATGTATGGACCTACCCACATATGATCAAACTTCCCATGCTTGTCTTCTCTAGGACCATCCCACTTTAAGACTAAATCACCAATCTGGAACTATTCTTCCTTAACCTTCCTTTCAAAAGTATTTTTCATTTTCTCCTGGTGTACTTGCACTTTGTCATAGGATTTATCTCTCATCTCATTCAGCTCTATTATCTGATTTATCCTTCTCTGCATATGATTTGGTTCATCTTCATGTCCCTACAACAACTTCATGACTGACATTCCTATAGATGTTGGAAAAACAACTTCAACTCCATATACTAACTGGAATGGTGACATTCCAATTTCCCTTTTTGTGCTAATCCTGTCAGCCCACAGAGCATATTTCAGCTTTGTATGCCAAGCTCTTTTGTTCTCTTCCAACAATTTCTTAATTATTGTTACCAGGATTTTGTTAGAAGATTCAGCCAATCCATTCCCTTGTGGATAGTAGGCAGTAGAATGGTTCAAGTTGATGTGATATTTATGGAAGAAACTTAGCATTTTCTTAGATTTAAAAGAAGCTACATTATCTGTCACAATCCTTCTAGGACATCCAAACCTGGCCAAAATGTTATTATCTAAAAAATACATGATCACAACATCAGTAGCTCTCCTTGTGGGTATAGCTTCAATCGATTTTGTGAAATAATCAGTTGCTGTCAGAATCCATCTGTGCTGACTTGAAGAATTTGGGTTGATTTCCCCAATGAAATCCAACCCCCATTGTTGGAAAGGTGCCTCTACTGAAATTGGGTTTAGAGGAAGTGAAACCAGTTTCCTTTTACCATAAAAAATCTGGCACTGATGATATGTGGTAGTCTCTTTATAAACATCAGAAAACATAGTGGGCCAATAAAAACCAGCTCTCAGAATTTTATTTGTTGTTACCTTCCATGAGTGGTGTCCTCCACAATCTCCTTTATGGAATTCCTTCATTGTTTGTTGAGATTCATTTTCCAATATGCCACCAGGGTCCTTCCAATACAAGTATTGATCCATAATGCAGAACTTTGCAGCTTTCAGTTTCACAGATATAGTTCTTCTTTTACTCAATCCTATAGGGGCTTGTAGGTTTTGCAAAACATATATAATATCAGTGTACCATGGTGATGAAGAAAAATATGGCATTACCTGCATACCTGTGTCAAGCTGGTTTGAATGACTGGTCAGGAAGTTGAGCTGTAAATATTCACAGTTAGCATCTGTCATTATTTTGGCAAGCCCTTGTCCCTTTATCAACTTAGCAGGCTTGATTTCAAGATCATACTCCAATAATAAAGAAATCCACCTTGCTCTCTTCCGTTCTGGATCTGGTTGGGTAAGAATGCTCTTCACTGCATTAGTTGGAACATAGGCAATAATGTGTGAATGCAGAATGTACACTCTAAAATCTTTAAAAGATTTCACTAAGGCATATGCCTGTTTTTCCATGATATCATATTTCAACTCTCCATCTCTCAATACCTTACTGAAAAATGCTATAGGCTGCTCAACATTTTGACTGTTTTTCTACAATAGGACTCCAACAATAGTATGCTAAGATGCAGAGGAGAATACTAGGAAATATCTAGTAAAATATGGACTTTCCAAAACTGGAGCTTCAGTGATGGCCCTTTTAATACCTTTGAAAGATTCTCTAGCATCCTCTGTCCATTTTATTTGACTCTCCTTCTTCAGCATGTTAGTAATATTTCTCAATATCTCAGCAAAGCTGGGGATGAATCTCCTCAGGAAGTCTACCTGTCCAATAAATGACTGCACTTCCTTCTTTCTCCTAGGCTCCTCAACCTTTAAAATTGCACTGATCCTTTCTGGATGAATCTTAATACCATCCTTCGAAATAATATGTCCAAGCAATTCAGCTTCTTTCAGCGCAAAATTGGATTTTCTGGGATTTAGTGAAATACCATATTTTCTGCATTTTATAAATACTTTCTCCAAGTGCCTGATATGTTCCATGTCAGACCTAGAATAAACAATTATATCATCCATGTAAACGACTACAAATTTTTCCTTTCTTCTACAAAAGCAATGTCCATAGCACGCTGAAATGTATCTCCTGCATTCATCATCCCAAATGGGAATTTTAGCATACATGAATGTACCCCATGGTGTAGTAAAAGAAGTCTTCTCTTGGTCCTCTGGGAATACTTGAATATGGTTATAGCCTGAGAAACCATCCATAGTTGAAATCCTTTTAGACCCTACCACCTTCTACAGAATGTGGTCCATCTTTGGTAATGGGTAGTTGTCCTTCATAGAAACTCTGTTGAGATTTCTGAAATCAATATGAACTCTGATCTCACCATTTTTCTTTCTAACAAGAACCAAGTTAGCCACCCATTTTGAAAACCTCAGAGTTACAATAATCCTAGCATTGAATAATTTTTTGATCTCCTTTTCTATCATAGGAAACAACTTGAGGTTTACTCTTCTCAACTTCTGTATGAAAGTATTTTCTCTAGGTTTTATTGGAATGGTATGCTGTATGATAGAGGTATCATACTCTTTCAAGTATTCATAGCTCCAGGCAAATACATCTATGTATTTCTTCATTAAATTGACATATTCTTCTTTCTCTTTTGTGGGTAATTTCTTGGACAGCTTTACAATTCGTGGTGCTTATTCAGTACCTAAGTTATGATCTTCAATGACATCATCAGCAGGCTTGACTTTAGGATCCTTAGAAATGTCATTCTGATCAAACAACTTCTCTAGGGGAATCAGGCCTCTTGGAATAAAATTGCTTTTCAATTGTATTATGTCTTTTCCTGCTAACATATTCTGCCATTCTTTGTTTTCAACTCCTTCATCCTCATCTGATTCACCA
Source organism: Larix kaempferi (assembly GCA_027924585.1). Taxonomy (NCBI): domain Eukaryota; kingdom Viridiplantae; phylum Streptophyta; class Pinopsida; order Pinales; family Pinaceae; genus Larix; species Larix kaempferi. The sequence continues at coordinate 16,990,083 of BSBM01000362.1, forward strand.
TCTTGGAAGCTCTCTAAATTTTCATTCTCTGTATCAATCTGAGCATTCACGAATTCGTCATACATTTCCAAAAACCTATTTATTTGCAGATCATCATCGAAAACTTGCCAACATTTGGAGTTGTCTGGTATTGAGGGCCTGTTTATAATTTCAACTTTATACTTTTTTTTAGAATAAATAGGGGTTTTGAAACCACCAGTAGTCGTATCCAGAGATTCCACTACTTGATTTTCAATTCTGGGAACCACCCTGATTTTATGCTCTGTAAAATAATTGCCAAACATATCCCAGACTTCATTCCTGTAGGCTCTCATTCTGGGATGTTTGGTCTGGTAACTATCATTCACCTGATTTACCACAAGCTCTGAATCCCCAAATAATTCTATTCTTTTTCCCCCATATCTTTCAAATATTGCAAACCCAATAGCAGAGCTTCATATTCAGCTACATTATTAGTACACTCAAAAGGCAGTTAATAATATAAAGCTGTAAACTCTCTGACTAGAGATATAATCCAAACACCTGCTCCAACCCCATTTTTACTTAGAGACCCATCAAAGTACATAGTCCACAACCCTTCTTCATTATGTTTCTTCTCAAAGGATTCTTGTATTTTTGCAAATTCCTCATCCTCTTTAACTTCAATCTATACATGAACTTCAGGATCAGTGTGTGGTCCATCATTGAAAAATATAGAGGATCCCAAATCAGTATCAACAGCATAAATGGGATGATTTTCAGGATTATCTTGACTGCTGACCACATAGGCTAACATTTTCTCTCTATATAACCTCTTGTTTCCTCCGAATAAATGTATAGTGGCATATGAAAAATCCATTTGCATAGTTCCCTTTAATTTTGACTGCCAAGATCTTGATAACAACATACCAAACTTTGCAGGAATATCAACTACTAAAACATCCATCACAATGATTTTAGCTGGAAGTTATGTAAGAGTTACCACCATATCTTTTTATCAATCCCAGACACCTGACCTTTCTAGAATCGAAAGAATACAGGTCTTTGTAGGGCCTAGTAACATCCAACCCTAGACTTTCCACTACTGTTTTTGGCATTAGATTATGAGATGCACTAGAATATAGCATGGCATTGTGCAAAATCATATCATCGATATTCAAACTTAGATAAAATGGAGGAACTTCTTCATCATCTATATCTTCAATTTTAGGCCCAAAGACAATAGTGGGAGAGTCATCTGTTACTTCTAGAATATCTGGTTGATGATCACCTTGATTCTTGACCATTTTAGTAATTTCTTCTCTATATTCATTGTTCCTCAACAACTCATTAAAGGGGATAGAAATTTTGACCTTGGACAATTCTGACTTCAAATTGAAGAATGAAATTGTCCTATCTACATCAATTGGAACTGACTGTTTAGTTTCCTTTGACCGATGCTCTTTATTTTCTGGATTTTTCTGTATAATAGCATCCTTCTGCTTTTATTTTTGTTTTTTCTGAATTATGTTGGGTGTTGGAAAGCTGGTTTGGACTGGGTTTTCCTTTATTTGTTATTACATCATGATTTCTCAGTTTTAACTTTCTTTGAAAATCATCAATGGCATTCTGGTATCCTCTCTGATATTGTTCTAAATCTAGCTCTGAAATATGAGTGTCATCCTCTTGAGTGAAAAAATTATGCTCTTCTTCAGTTAAATGTATTTCAGAATCAATATCATCAAAGTGGTGAATCTGGTTATTCATTGAGTCTTCTTGTCCTTCCTCATCAACCAACTTTTCTGGGAATGGTGGTCTTATTTGCTTGTCTTCAGGGTTTCTTTGGTTTCTTTGAGGAAAAGGGGGTCTTCTAAAATTTGGATTTCTTACTTGATTTTCAGGTTTCTCTCTGTTAGTTGGTATATTATCTAAAGCCAATCTGTCCATCAATCTCTCCATGGTTTTCATCATCGTTTCAAATTTGGCATCATTTGCAAAAGGAGGGGCAGAGACGGATGGTTGATTTTCTTGTCTTCTCCTATCTGTTTCTACTCCATTTTTCATCTTTCTTGAAGCCATTAAATTTGTTTCCACTTCTAAAGCATCCTTAAACATAGTAGGAATATTGGCAGACTTTCTCTCTCTCAACATACAAGAAAAATATCCATCAAAAGAATCTACATAATGTAGTTTAGTAGCCCCTACTAATGGTTTGATATCAACAGGAATTGAATTGTAAACCTTCATAAATCTGTTAGAAAATTCCTAGACTGATTCAAATTTCTCTTTCTTTAAACCATTGTATTGAGATAATATTTGTACGTGGATCTTCTTTGCCTCCCATATATCCAAAAACTGTAAAGTTAGTCACAGCAGATCTAATGAACAAGTAAATCAATCACAACAGATGAACATAGAAAATATGGTGTAAAACTGTGTAAAAACATGCACAGTGCTCAATATCCCAATAAGAGTGAATAATTACAATACAATCTAACTATGTGAGTGAGCAATTCGAATTGACTGAGTAGGCCATTCGAATCACTGAATGGAGTAGCTTGACTCCAACTAGGAGTCCTCATCATCAATCAGTGGTGGTCATCAATGCACAAGAACTAGTCATCCAGGTGTCAATCTGAGTCTAACTGAGTGTAACATGTGTAACTGAAGTGTGTAGCACTGATATAGGGAAGGAGGCTCAGTGGAGGGTGCATGGGAGGCTTAACTGAAGTCAGAACAACTCATCTAGTTAATCTGGAGGTCCATCGGAGTGATACAGTTAGTTAGGAGTGAAACTAGCCTCAAATCAAGGAGAATCGGAGCTAACTGAGTGTAACTGAAGTGGTAGGTGAAGAAGTGCACCCTTCTTTGGAAGTAGGTGAGAAGTGGGAGCCTTCCTGACTAGGAGGGCTGAAAGTCTGATGTAAGAAGCTCCCGGATGCTAGAATAAGGTGGCTAAGGTACTGGAGGCATCAACCTGGTGACTGGGATGCATGTAAACCCTAGAATTTGCATGCAAACCCTAATTGCATGCAAGGTTTTGAAAGTGATGATGTGGATATCCGAACAAAAACAGGGTCTGAAAAGCTTCAAAGGTGAGGATAGATGCTGCTGGTAAATCTTTAAAGCATCTCTTTGCCTCTCCTGACAAACTTTGAGCAAACAAACTCATTTTCACATCATCATGGTCTACCTCTTCTAGGTCAATGAAATCTTCAAATCTATTCATATGTTGTCTTGCTGTAAAATTTCCATCTCCATCATATAAAGAAATTCTCTGTGAGTAATTATGAGGGAGATCATGCAAAGCAGCTGTCAATGCTAAGGGTGAAAACCTAGATGCCATTGGTCTAGGTGGATTATGTGCTACAGGAGGGTTCTGAGGAGGATTTTGAAGAGGATTATGAGCAAGGTTTGTAGTATGAGGTTGAGAGGTTTGAAAATGAGGGTTACTGCTGGCTTGGTTTTGCAACCAAGCTTTGTGCAATGGGCACCTATCAACAATGTGATAGCAGTTTCAATATAGAAAGCAAAAATGATTATGAATTAAATCTAAATCTAAACTAACATGTGCATATAACAAATAAATTTAAAAACGATTCATGGAAATAACAAGAAATAAAAGAATGGATGTTTTGTATTAAGATACCTCAAATGGTGAGGATTTGTGTTGAGCAACTCCAAGGGTGAGTAGCTCCAAGCTCCAATGGTCTCTTCTCCAAGATGCTGAAAATGGCCAAAAGTCTCATGAGAGATTTTGACAGCGTGAGGATAGGATGATGGATGGATGGAAAGTGAGGAGCCCCTACCACCTTTTTATAGTTTTTGGTGGTGGGGAATACCATTATGGTTTTGAGGAAACCAATGGTATTGACCAACATGGTTTAGGTACCTTTTTCCCTCCTTTTTCATTTTTTGAATATTTTGAATATTTGTATTCCCTTTTTAATATTTTTGGGAATTCTGGACCATTTTTGAGGGTTTTTTATGCTTTTTGAGGAAAAATATTCATTTTGAGGGGAAAAAGGGGTGTACTATGGTCTTTTGGTGACCTTTTGATGGCTTTAGAGGCTCAAATGGCGGAAAAGTGGACAAATGGGTCATGTGAAAACGGAAATGAGCTAGTGAGCACTTTTTGGGTGTTAACAGATTACCCCCTGATGTGTGAGGGCAAGAGCTCATCGTATGGCCGATAGACATCATAGTTCTTTTGTCTTTTTCCTGGGGTTTGGGGAAGAGAAGAGACCGGTTGGAGACTGGATCCATGGCCCTTGGAAGCTGCAAAAAGAAAAAATATTACATGGCCTCAATATGAATGAGGAATAATCTCTCATAATGGACGAGGCGGGCATACCCATGCTTGTATCAAGACATATGCATAACAATTAGTCCCAAGAAGGGGGACCTGAATAATACATAAAAAATCTGTTGGTACATCATAATGGTCCAAAGGGGACACTATTTTGGGATGTACTCATGATCATAACATGACTGATCTCAATAACTGATACACTAGAATAAAGCGACAACCATTCTGAACAAGGTCTCAGAAGGGTTGATGAACTGTTGAATCTGAAGGTGTCCAACATCTGTAGGGACTCAATGAATTTGAGTCAACTCTGAGGAGTATATTTAACTGTATACTCAAGGGAGTGTAAAATTGGGGCACATCTGAATACTGTCGCCATGCGCAACCCGGATATCTATAGGAAAATGTAACTGGTTGTTTCCATAAGTAGACTCTCAAATGTGGAAGAGTCAAGTGGTATCCGAGGTCTTCAACAAATAACTGAAAGGGCCAATACCATGTGTGAGTCTCAACGATGCGATCAATATGTTGAAGTCGAGCATGTGAGAAACAACCATTTGGAGAGGCACTAAGGACTCTTCTCGAAATGATTCGTAGGCACTCATCATAAATGGTGATGAGTCCAAGACGCAGGGACCTCTAGGTCTATCCTCTGGAATAAATTTGGTTGTCGTTGACAGAGGGAGACCAGCAACTAACAAGGCAATGATGTTTCCTTGATAGGAGCACGAGGTGTAGAACTGAAGTGTGGTAGTACTGATGGTAGGACTGACATACTTGTGGGGATGGGAAGTAACTGGGGTCATAGAGTGGGTGGACTCAAACTTCCTTTGTTCAGAGCATGATGACATGGTTGACCTGGCAGCGTAGGGAACTAACTTGTAGGTGGGGGGATCATAGCTTTGAAGGACTGAAGGGTATGTATTGACTCTGGGGGGTCAAGCTGATGGGTGCTGATTTTTAGGGTGACATACTGCAGAATACTCTGAACAAAGGCGACCAAAATGGGGAAGCTGCCATATGAGTAGACGTGATCTGTTGTGGCGCCGAGAAGCACCATTGGGTCCTTCTTCGTAGTTGTAATGAGCTCCAAGAAGCGATAAAATTGTGCTCTGAAATGGTACTGTCCTGTGGATTTTGTGAGCCTAGGACTATTCGTGCTCATGTGTGCTTTCATTTTTAAGGAGTCTGAAAACGATAAGAAGACTCTGCAGTGGTTGTGAGTACCGTCCTGTGGGTTTTTACGAGCCCAGGATGGTGATTGCTCGTGGTCGCTTTCATGTTTAGAGAGTTTGAAAGTGGTAAGTGGACTCCATTGGTGTCTTTTTCGTCAGTTAGTCTCTAAGGCCCGAAAAAGCATAAAATGATGCAAATGGAGAACTCTTCTAGCCGATGTGACTAGAGTATTCCTTTTTTGTAATTAGTCTAAAAGGTCCGGAAAAGGGGTAAACTTATACCAGGTAGACGCCCTTTCAGATACGTTTAGCGAGCATGAAAGGAAGTAAGGTTGCTCGACGATCTTTTCATTGTTTTAGGAGTCAAAAAAGAGCTTAACAGAAACTCCCTAAGTGCCTTTTCGTAAAAGGAATTGTTCGGCCTGAAAAGGGGGTAAAACTATACCGAACAAAAAGGTATTGATGAGAGCGAGAAAAGGTCTCAAGCATCGTCATGGGTTTAGAATACTGAATCCGGTGACATAAAGATTGTAAAAAACGGGCAATGGCCAATGTGGCACACAAACCGAGGTGATGAGTGGCATTTTGAAAAAATGCCCAAAAATTATGGGGGTGAGAGCGAGAAATGATCTCAAGCATCATCATGATCGCGAAAAACTGAATCCGATGATATCAAACTTGTCAACAATGGACGACGGCCGATGTGGCACGAAAACCGAGGCAACGAGGGGGCATGGGAAAAAATGCCCAAAAAATATGGAGGTGAGAGCGAGAAATGATCTCAAGCATCATCATGAGTGTGGAAAACTGAATCCGGCAATATAAGACTCGTCAGAAACGGACAACAGTCGATGTGGCACGCAAACTGAGGCAACAAGGAGGCATGGGAAAAAATGCCCAAAAAATATGGAGGTGAGAGCGAGAAATGATCTCAAGTGTCATCACGAGCACAGAAAACTGAATCCGGCAATATAAGACTCGTAAGAAATAGACAACGATCGATGTGGCACGCAAACCGAGGCAACGAGGGGGTATGGGAAAAATGCCTGAAAAATCTGGAGGTGAGAGAGAAAAATGATCTCAAGCGTCATCACAAGCACGGAAAACTGAATCCGACGATATAAGACTCATAAAAAACGGAGAACGGCCAAAGTGGCACGCAAACCGAGGCAACGAGGGCATGAAAAAATGGTCAAAAAATGGACCTAGTGAAAACAGGAAAAGGAGAGAACTATCATGAAGTTCTCGCTATACTAATTCCAATGGTACCAATGGTTTGAGGAAAGGACGTCATATGATACTGCAATAGTTGTTTGAAAAATGGTCAAATCTCTATAAATAGGGTGTGGGGCCCATATGACGTGTCATTGTTACGTGCGAGTTTGGCAGAGCAATCAAAGCTCTTTCTTGATTTCCGAGAGATTTGACCGTTGGTTTTCGATTCCGCGAGTTTTAGGTAACCCTATTCGCCTTAGCCTTTTTAATTATGTCTTTTTTGGTTAGTAGTGGGCCCCCGAAGGCCGCGAAATTCCATGTTGGCCTTCCAATGTGGAATGATGCGGGTTTTGCATCCTTTTCCGTGATGAACATCGCGGGTTTGGGGCCAACAGTTGCGATGTTCATCGTGGCTGTCAGGATGAATGTCGTGATGTTCATCGTGACTACGGGGCTGATAGTCGCGATGTTCATCGCGACTGTGGGGTCAATACCCGCGATGTTCATCACGGGTTCATGGATGAAAGCCGCGATGGAATTTTTTGAAAAAAATTTCTTTGTTTTTTGGCAGGATGTTGAGGAGACCATTGGTGTCAGGGAGAGAGCGGGAGATGGAGGAGGACTTGATGATTCAGATTCAGACCGATCGGGGGGTCCGACAGACTCTGGCTGTGAGCGGGCTCTTGAAGTTCGCTCAGATTCCACTGATGCGTTCAGCAGGACCACTGCTGAACAAATTGATGGGTCTCTGGGTACCTGCAGAGGGTGCTTTCATTGTTGGGGGTGAGAGGTTAGAGATCACCCTTATTGATGTATACTTTCTTACCGGGTTGCCTCGCTTAGGGGAGGTAGGGGATCTTCTGTTGAGGATCCCGGTAGGTTTGGATATCGAGGATCTGCTGGAGACCTTCTGTGTTGTGGGGGCTATTGTGCAGAACAACACATTGAGCCTGAGATCTATGTGGGAGTGGGATATGCGGGCTGTTGGGTGCCGCGGCACCACATCGTTTCTCAGGGGGACAAATGATGATGGTGGATTCTGTGCTGAGGGGGACCTACTACGCATGGGGTTAGATGTTTTTGGCTGGTGTCCAGAGAGATCTGGACAAGGTCAGTCAGGAGGGGGGAGAGTTCTACTATGCCTCCCTTTTGTGTTGTTTCTTTTTTGAGCGGGTACCGACCTTGCGGCCACGGGTGCCGGTTCAAGATGGGTTGGTGAGTGAGCTGTGCATGGTGTGGTGGGGGCAGATGATGCCCCGCGGTGGTGGTGGTATCCACGAGTTCTTTTCACAGGATATGTATGAGCAATGGGAGTAGATCCCCCTGTTGATTGATGACTATCCATATGCCGGTATGGATTATCGAGGAGATCCGGAGATGCCTCGATCCCAGGGACAGGCCTGGGGTTTAGACGGTATGTTTTTGTGTTTTGTTCTCTACTATATCATGTGTTTTTTAGATGTTTTTGTTATGATTATAGTTAGAGATATTTATATGATGGTTCACTTGCGTGATTGTGCAGATGTTGGTCATGTACCACTGGCCGATCATGTGGTTCATAGGGGACAGGTGATGGTGGTCGTCCCACCTCCTGTAGCGGTATCGCCTCCTCATGGTCGAGGAGTTGGGCCTCGCGGTCGAGGAGCTGGGACCTGAGATGATACCATGGAGGGCGTACAAGAGACACTAGACATGATCCTAGCAGGATTGCCAGAGGATGGGTGGAGGGATTTGGATTGGGACATCGTTGAGCGGGGCCAGCAGAGAGGAGGGTTTGGGTGCAGGATGATCCAGTGGGGCCGACAGAGAGGAGGGTTCGGGCTCGGCATGATCCGATGGGGCCAGCGGAGGTGGTGCCAGAGGAGCCCGGAGACCATGATGATTAGATGATCTTGTATCTGCCCCCAAATGTTGATGAGCATATGGGGAAGTACCTTTTTGTACGGCTTATGTATTTTTGTATATTGGGTGCTGAGGGCACCTATGACATGTTGACTAGATGTTATATATATATATATATGTTTTGGTATATAGTCGTGTATGTGTATGGATGCATTTATTGTCTATTTGTTTGCCCGTGGAGGCACATGTTATGCATGTGGATGCAACATTTTAATTTATGTATATGCCCGTGGAGGCACATATTATGCACGTGGATGCAACTTTGATTTTGTATGTGCCCGTGGAGGCACACGTTATGCACGTGGATGCACTTTTTTAATTTTGTATATGCCCGTGGAGGCACATGTTATGCACGTGGATGCACTTTTTGTTTATGCCCGTGGAGGCACATTTTGTATTTACTACATGGTTTGGTTGGTGTGCCAATCAAGAATGTTGTTGGCCATATGGTCTGCTACACTGTTGAGATTCCTTGGGACATGTGTGAATGAAATGGATTCAAACTGTTGAACCATTTGTTTAGTGCGCAGGATTTTTCTGAAAAGACAGGGATCGCGTACCTGGTAATCATTGTTGAGCTGGGAAACAAGGAGTTGTGAGTCCAAGAAAATGTTAAGGTGACTGATGCTCATTTGGAGAGTAGCGGCCAGGAGACCGGTTACGGAATCATATTCAGCTTGGTTTTTGGTGGCGGCACCTATGCACACTCTGTCAATGTGGATCAACTCATGTGAAGGGGAATATATTACCCAAGCTACGGAGGTGAGATTGGGGGACCAACGGCTTGCACCATCGACGAAACCAACGTAGCAAAGTGGAATAGGATCCATCTGTGGTCATGCAGGAAAAACAAATATTTAGGTTTTTTTATTTTTTTGTGAAAAACTAAATAAGACTGTACAATAATGGATGGTGGTTTCCATCAAATTTTCTATGGGTAAAATCGCTTGAGGTACAACCCGTTGCGTGGGTTGCATAGGGGGTTTCCTTCTGAATCGGTCAGAATGTATGCCCCCTGTTCGAGGCAGGTGTGTATGATGTATGGGCCTTGCCACATGGACACAAACTTTCCTTTTCCGGTTTTTTCATGAGCTTGATCATAGGCGAGGACAAGGTCCCCTTCAGTAAAGGTTCTTGGGTGGACATGTTTGTCGTAACTCAATTTCGATCGGTTCTTGGCTCAGGAGAATTTAATGTCGTAGCTTTGTACTGAAAAGATGACAGCGAGGGCCATCTTCTCTTCATGTGGGTACCGGAGGGGTGGGCCTGACAAGGTTTGTCTCACATAGTAGATGACATGCTCTTGGCAAGCAGTATCTTCTTGGACAAGAACTGCAGATACGGCATATTCAGATGCTGAAACATGGAGGGTGAAATCTTTTGTGAAATCTGGAGGAGAGATCAATGGGGCATTCGTGAGTGCTTTCTTTAAGTCGATGAAAGATGATTCTGCTTGTTGGTCCCATATGAAATGGGTATGTAGACATAGTAGTCGAAGGAAATCATGGACCGTTGTGGCATAGTCAAGGACAAAGCAGCAGAGGAAGTTGGACCTCCCTTGAAGGCTTTGAAGTTGTCTTAATGTACGGGGTGACGATAAGTCTACAATGGCTTGGAATTTCAAGGGGTCTACAGTGATGCCTTTTTCTGAAATGACAAACCCCAGCAGGAGACCTGCTTTAATGCAAAAGACACACTTGAGTGGGTTCAAGCGGATCTTGTATTTTCGACAACGCAAGAAAACTTGTTGAAGGTCGTCTAAATGGTCAGATCATTTCTTAGATCGAGCGGTGAGGTCGTCCAGATAAACTTTTATGATTCTGTGTAGATCGTGGAAGCAATAAGTCATGGCGCGTTGGAAAGTGGCTCCAGCATTCTTGAGACCGAAAGGCATGACGCAATAGGCGAAGGTGCCCCATGGGGTAGTGAAAGCTGTCTTGTATTGATCTTCTTTACGGATTTTGATTTGGTTATATCCGGAGAAACCGTCCATAAAAGAAAGAACCTCATGCCCCGCACATTCATCAATTAGTTGGTCAATGAATGGTGTGGGGAAGTTGTCTTTGGGACAAGCGAGGTTGAGGTCTTGAAAATCAGTACAAACGCGTATGGTGCCCACTTTCTTGTTTACTGGCACTGGGTTTGAGACCCAGGTGGTGTAGGCAATAGGATATATGAATCCTACGTTTTGGAGTTTCTCAATCTTAGCCTTGACAGCTGGGAGCTTGGACGGGTGAATTGGGCATCGTTTCTGTTGGAAAAGAGGCACATTGGGCCAAGTGTCGATGTGATGTTCCACAATTTTAGGATCGAGGCCAGGCATCTCAGTGTAAGACTAGGCAAAGACATCATGAAACTCTTGGAAGAATTTCTTATATGCCTTAGTCTCCGCTTGAGTGCATGAGGCGCCTAGCGAGATGAGCTCAGGTTTTCCAGGTGTGGTGGAAATGTCGATTTGTATGATAGGGGAAATGTTGGACATGTTCCCCTCTTCGAAGGCATCTGGTGCTGGGATGGGGTCTTTGAACCAATCGACCTTAGTTAGTAGAAAATCTTTTGATTCGACTGATAGTTGGTTTTCTGTGGTGGATGTAGACACCTCAGGGAGGAAGTATGATTGATGGTGCATATCGTCCCAAGGGTAGTCTGGTGTAGTGAGTGTTTCTAGAATTTTCTCATCAGTACGAAAGTAATCAGACCATAAATCAACGGGTTCTGGTTTGTATGTGGTTGAAATCATATAGATGGTATTGATTTCTTCCGAAGAAGATGATTTCGGAGGGTAGATCTCCTCAATGAGAGGAGGAGATATCTCTAAGTCGGCATTGTTCATCTCGTATAAGGCTGCTCTATAATCTGGGAGATCAGGGCAGTGGTGTGAATAATGGCCATAAATGCCGCATATTGCACAAGGGTGGTTTGTGCAAAGCGTTTTGTCGCGAGGTTGAGGAGGTGGCTCAAGTCTTACCACTAGAATTTCGGTGTCATCATCTAACATATTCATGTGTTCTTGGAGTGCAGGAAATTGTGGACATTGATGAGTGGCATGGCCTACGTCGTCACATAATGAGCACTTAAGGGGAATGCGAATATTTGGGGGGTTCTTAGCTACCTTGGGGGTTGCTGGGGGGGTGCGAGTTATGGGTCCAGTGTTATAAGTTTGTGGGCCTCTGCCCACTGTGTTTCGTAATGGAGGTGGGGGGCGTTTCTGGACGTTGATGCTGTAGTCACTATTGGGGGTGGTTTGTTTTGCAGATGAGTGATAGGAGGGGGTGGGTGGTTTGTAGTAGGGATAGGTTGTACCGGTTGTAAAATAATAGTTGGAATCGGGGGGGGGGGGGGGCTTGGAACAGGTAAGTACCATATAGGTATCCCTAATGTTAAACCAGGAAGGTTGAGTGTAGCCATTACTGGCAAACTGACAACTCTGGAAAATGGGAACAAGAATGGGATAGTATGAATTGGTGTTATTCCAATATGAGTAGGCACTGTTGGTGTTTGTGGTAGTGACGAGGGCTACTATGTGGTGTGCGACAGGGTGCACAAATCGGATGTTTTTGTAATCAGTATAGGTGGTTGGATCGATGGAAATGTGGAAGTCATAGGTGACTCGGTGTAGATTCTAGGACCAATTGACGAGAAAAATGATGTCGGTGCAGTTTGAACAGTTTGTTCAATCATTGGTAGCACATTTTGAGGGGCTGCGGGGGCGTTAGGATCATAATATGTGAGTTGATCAATCTTGATAACGCGTCCTTCATGTGGGAACATCATGAGGTGGAACACAGATGAAGCGATGGATTTCATTTTGTACATATAGCTACGTCCAAGAAGGAGGTTGTAGTCGAGCTGGGCATTGATCACTTCGATGTCGATGAGAACTAATTTTCCGCCTAGTTCTACAGGTACGTTCGCTAAGAGGCCTTGTGGTTGAGCTGAGCACCCATCGTAAGCTCGTAATGCCATGGTGGATGGTTGTAAAGTAGGGGAGCCAAGTTTCTGCCACACAAGGTGTTAAGTTTAAACCAAATAGACAAACAAGATCTCTGAAAGAAACACAATCACAAGATAGACACACAATATACCCTGGGAAACCCTCATGGGGTAGAAAACCCAGCAAAGCTTTCCTCAATAAGATGATCAACCAAAATACAAGATGTGCTCCTTCTCCTTGACTCCTTAGCATATCTCCTCAACTAGTGCGCACTCTTCCACAAGTGAGTGAATGATCTAATGAGGAGTTCACCTCCTCTATTTATACTTGACTCCCAACTGACTAAAAGACCTAATGGGGCCGACCTCACCTGGAGAAGTCTAATAACCCCTAAAATATAACTGCAGGGCCGACCCACACATGGTGGGTCTAATAACCCTAGTTAATACAAACCCTTGGAGGAATAAACATCTCCAGATACATGATAGGGTTACCTCGGAGGAATGAAACATCTCCGGAATAATAAAGTACAAATATAATATTCTTTGAAGTTACAATATTCAACACTCCCCCTTAACAAGAAGGATATTATAACAACATCTGCAGTAGCAAGGAGTCATCATATATGATACATCTATAAATCATCGGAAGCTTTCTTCAATTCATCTTCATCAGTAACTCAACCAGTTACTGGAACATCAATGTCAACAGTGTCGATATCAATCCGATCATCGGCATCGTCATCAGCATCGTCATCATACGATCATCAGCATCGTCATCATACGATCATCAACATCGTCATCAGCATCATCATCACACGATCATCGGCATCGTCATCACACGATCATCAGCATCGTCATCACACGATCATCAGCATCATCATCACATGATCTTCAGCATCGTCATCACACGATCATCAACATCGTCATCACACGATCATCAGTATCGTCATCAGCATCGTCATCATACGATCATCAGCATCATCATCACACGATCATCAGCATCGTCATCACACGATCATCAGCATCGTCATCACACGATCTTCAGTATTGTCATCACACGATCATCAGCATCGTCATCACACGATCATCAGCATCATCATCACACGATCATATTCCTAGGATGATCAATCCTGCTCCTTTTAGGACATAGGTCCATGGATGATACAATCCAATCTTCAGTTCTCGGAGACTTCAGTCTACGGATCAATTCAGGGACCTCAGTCCGGGGACGATGCAATCCCCTGCCTGTTCATTCAGGACTTCATTTTTCGAAGACCCAGTCTACGGTTCTATTCTGGGACCTCAGTCCGGGGACGATACAATCCCCTGCCTGTTCATTCAGGACTTCATTTATCGGAGACCCAGTCTACGGTTCTATTCTGGGACCTCAGTCCGGGGACGATACAATCCCCTACCTGTTCATTCAGGACTTCATTATCGGAGACCCAGTCTACGGTTCTATTCTGGGACCTCAGTCCGGGGACGATACAATCCCCTACCTGTTCATTCAGGACTTCATTATCGGAGACCCAGTCTATGGTTCTATTCTGGGACCTCAGTCCGGGGATGATACAATCCCCTACATGTTCATTCAGGACTTCATTATCGGAGACCCAGTCTACGGTTCTATTCTGGGACCTCAGTCCGGGGACGATACAATCCCCTACCTGTTCATTCAGGACTTCATTATCGGAGACCCAGTCTACGGTTCTCTTTAGGACTGAAAGTCCAGGGATGGTCCAATCCCCTCAACTGTCCACTAAGGACTTCATTATCGGATACCTCACGTCTACGGCTCTCTTTAGGACTGAAAGTCCAGGGATGATCCAATCCCCTCAACTGTCCACTAAGGACTTCATTCTCGGAGACCTCACATCTACGGCTCTCTTTAGGACTGAAAGTCCAGGGATGATCCAATCCCCTCAACTGTCCACTAAGGACTTCATTATCGGAGACCTCACATCTACGGCTCTCTTTAGGACTGAAAGTCCAGGGATGATCCAATCCCCTCAACTGTACACTAAGGACTTCATTCTCGGAGACCTCACGTCTACGGCTCTCTTTAGGACTGAAAGTCCAGGGATGATCCAATCCCCTCAACTGTCCACTAAGGACTTCATTATCGGAGACCTCACGTCTACGGCTCTCTTTAGGACTGAAAGTCCAGGGATGATCCAATCCCCTCAACTGTCCACTAAGGACTTCATTCTCGGAGACCTCACGTCTACGGCTCTCTTTAGGACTGAAAGTCCAGGGATGATCCAATCCCCTCAATCTGTATTCTCATCAATACAAGTACAAGTATCCTCATCCATACAAGTACATAATCAATATCTAGCATCAACAGCATGTATACATCATACATCAAAAGCATGTATTCTTACTAATACATCTAAAAGCATGTATACATCTGTCATCAAAAGCATGTATTCTCACTAATACATCTATCATCAAATCATGTATACATCTAACATCAAAAGCATGTATACATCTGGCATGTATTCTCACTAATACATCTATCATCAAAATCATGTATACATCTAACATCAAAAGCATGTATACATCTAGCATGTATTCTCACTAATACATCTATCATCAAAATCATGTATACATCTAACATCAAAAGCATGTATACATCTAGCATGTATTCTCACTAATACATCTGTCATCAAAATCATGTATAAGTAAAACTAAATGAAAATAAAATAGTCCTAAATCTAACTATTTCTAAGTGACTAGGTGAAGTCTCATTATTGATGAGACTTGCTTGTCATCAGGAATCATGCTACTCCCCCTTTCTAGGAGAGTCCTTTTGAACTACACCAAGCTTGTCTCGAAAGTATTCAAATTTCACACGAGACAGTGGTTTGGTAAGGATATCAGCAATTTGATCTTCAGTGCTCACGTACTCAAGCTTGATAGCTCCTTTCTGCACCATATCTCGAATATAGAAGTATCGGATCTCTATGTGTTTTGACTTATCATGGAACACAGGATTTTCTGTCATCTTGATGCAGCTTTGATTATCACACATAATCATAGTGGGATCCATTTCTAAGTCAAACACTCCAGATAACAGTTTCCGAAGCCATACGGCTTCACAGCTGGCAGAGCAAGCAGCTATGTATTCTGCCTCAGCAGAGCTGAGGGCCACACTGGATTGTTTCTTGCTGAACCAAGAGATCATGGCAGATCCAAGGCTATAACATCCGCCTGAAGTACTTTTTCTGTCTGAGACACTGCCTGCCCAATCAGAGTCTGAGTAACCATGCAACTTGAGTTCATGACTTCCATCATAGAGTAGACCAAAATCTAATGTACCTTTTAAGTACCTCATTACATGCTTTGCAGCTATTAGATGAACCTTTCTGGGTTCTACTAGATACTGACTTAGGGTATTTATAGCAAAGCATATATCTGGCCTAGTATTTGTTAAGTACATTAGTGATCCAATGATCTGTCTATATAAAGTTAGGTCCACTAATTCTGATGAGTCATTAACCAAAATCTTTAAGTTGGAGTCCATGGGAGTGGCCATGGGTTTACACTCCAACATATCAAATCTTTTCAGAATTTCCACAGTATACTTACCTTGATTCAGAAAGATTCCTCTTGGTTCTTGCCACACTTCTAAGCCTAAGAAGTAGTGCATCAATCCGAGATCTTTCATCTCGAATTCTGAAGAAAGCTTCTTCTTGCTTTCAATGATTTGATTCTCATTTCCAGTTAGAAATAGATCATCTACATATAATAAAAGTATAACTGGTTCATCATCCATCACCTTGAGATAAAGGTTTGGGTCAGCTTTACTTTTGGTAAAGCCCATGCTAGTTAAGAAATTGTCAATCCTTCCGTACCAAGCTCTGGGAGCTTGTTTCAACCCATATAATGCCTTTTTCAGTTTGCATACATGAGTCCTTCCGTCATTTACCTCAAACCCTTGTGGTTGCTCTATGTATACTTCTTCTTCAATTACACCATTCAGAAAAGCTGTCTTAACATCCATTTGATGTAGTTTCCACTTCATCATGGATGCAAGAGCCATGATAGTTCTAATTGAAGTATACCTAGCAACTGGTGCAAATGTTTCTTCATAGTCAATTCCCTCCTTCTGAGAGAAACCTCTGGCTACAAATCTTGCTTTGTATTTTTCAATACTTCCATCCGCAGCATGTTTTATTTTAAAGATCCATTTGGAATAAACCACACTTTTGTCTTTTGGTTTGGGAACTATATCCCAAACATCATTTTTCATTATTGACTGATATTCTTCAGTCATTGCTTCTACCCATTCTTTCTTTTGAGCTGCCTCTTCATAGCTGGTAGGTAGTTGATCCACAAGATCACACATCAGGGCCATATAGTTGGATACTAGCTTTGGTTTCTTCCTTTCTCTAGTGGAGCCTTCAGGAGCACCATATCTTTCTGCTCCTTGAATAATATCTCTAGCCCATGCTGGTCTTCTTTTCCTAGACAATTCTGCAACAGGAGGTTCTTGTGGTTCCAGCATGTCATGATCCTCTGGTATGTCCTCTTCAGGAATGTGAGCATTCTCTGATATTCTGGGAGATGTATCTTCTTCATAAACTTCTTCAAGTTGACACTTTCTAGATTTCTTGAGGGCTGCTTCCTCATCGAAGGTAACATCTCTACTTATTTCTATATGATGGAAACCTGGTATGTAGATTCTGAAGGCTTTGGAAGTTTCACAATAACCAACAAATATTCCCTTCTTACCTGAGGGATCCAATTTGGATCTCTTTTATTTTGGAATGTGGATGTACACAGGACACCCAAATATTTTGAGATGACTTACCTCAGGCTTCTTTCCTGTAAAGACTTCTTCTGGAGTTTTGAAGTCAAGAGCACTATGAGATAGTCTATTTTGAACATATACTGCTGTCTTGGCTGCTTCAGCCCATAGATACATGGGAAGGTCTTGATCATGTATCATAGTCTTTACAGCTTCCATGATGGTTCTATTTTTCCTCTCAGCTACCCCATTTTGTTGGGGATTGTAAGGAGTGGTTAGTTCCCTTTTGATTCCAGCTTCTTTACAGAACTCTTCAAATTCCTTTGAAGTATATTCTCCACCATTATCTGTTCTGAGAATCTTGATTTTCTTGTCTGAGAGGTTTTCTATTAGAGCCTTGAACTCTTTGAATTTTCCAAAGACTTCATTCTTACCCTTTAGGAAGTATATCCAAGTTTTTCTTGAATAGTCATCAATGAAAGAGAGATAGTATTCAAACCCACTTAGAGATGTGGTAGGCATAGGTCCACATACATCTGAGTGTATTAGCTCTAGAGAACCTTTAGTATTTGTTTCACTTTTCGGAAAGGGATTCTTGATATTCTTCCCTTTCTTGCATCCTTTACATGAGCCATCATGATCAACCTTCAAGTTTGGTAAACCTATAACCATCTTACTTACATATGGTAAAGCTTTATAGTTAATGTGAGCTAGTCTTCTATGCCATAGCTCACTGGGACTAGAAACTTCATGAGCAAGGGCAGATTCTGGATGACCCTTGAGTTTATAAAGTCCTCCTTCTTCTTCACCAATGACAATTGCATCTTTGATTGATTTTCCTTTGGTCCACATGAGTACTTGACCATCTATGAAGGCTACTCTAAAGCCTTTCTTGTCTAGTGCAGAGATAGAAAGTAGATTCTTCTTTAAACCTGGGACATATAAAATTTCTTTCATCTTCAAAGGTGTTCCTGAATCAAGCTTGTAGCTTGCTTCACCAATTCCCTTGATGGGATATTGATAATCATCTCCTAGAGATACCTTCTGGGGTGAAGACTTCTCTTCAATCTTGGAGAGAGTTTCCTTATGACCTGTCATGTGCTTTGAAGCACCACTGTCAATGAGCCAAGTGCCTTCACCAGGGGACACAGATCCAGAGAGAGCAGAAAATAGTACATATTCTTCTGGTTCTTCTTTCTTTACTTTAGATCTTTTCTTTTGAGGCCTTTCCTCCACTTCTTCTTCTTCTTCTTCTTCTTCTTCACTGTCATCTTCTGCCATATGAGCATGATGTCTTTTGTGAACAAACCTTTTCTTCTTCTTCTCTGGTAGGGTACAGTCTCTGGCATAGTGTCCTAGCTTGAGACAATTGAAGCATTGGACTGTGGAGATGTCTCCCCCTTTCTTTTTGAATCTATGAGAGGGTTGAGGCCTTTTGTGGTTCACTTTCTTGAAGTAGCCTCTCTTTCCTCTTTTGGTGTGGGTGGCAAAAGCTTGGTCATCCTCTTTGAGAAGTGCTTCTCTGTTGGAAACCCTAGCCTCCTCTTGAACACAATCTTCCCATACTACATCAAACTTCATACTTTCTTTTCTGGCACACATAGTTTGAATGAATGACTCCCAAGGTCTAGTGAGACCATTTAGAGCTGTCATCACAAGTTCATCTTCATCAAGAGTATCACCAATGGCATCTATTTGTTCTTTGATTAGAGAGACTCTTGAGAAGTAGTCTTGAATGGATTCTCCTTTGTGCATCTTGGTACTTTTCAACTGAGTCCTTAGATTCATCTTCCTGTTGATGTTCTTTCCTTCATACATTCTTCCTAGGGCATCATACATTTCCTTTGGAGTCTTCTTGGAAGACACTTGGGGAATCAAGTGGTCTTTAATGGAATCAGCTATGATTCTCTTTGCCCTAATCAGGTCCTTCCTGTGTTTTTCTTTGGCTTCATCTTCTTCTGGTTCTGCAACTTCCTCCTTGATATAATGAGCAAGATCATTCTCCTCAAGAATGAGACCAATTCTGTATTTCCATGCCCGGAAATTCTCTATGCCTTCTAGCTTGTCTTCAAGCTTAGTATTTGGAGCCATCTTCTCTTGGGGGAGTCCAAGAGACAGAGTAGACTTACCTGGGAAGTTACTTTTCACTTTTCCGGAATCTGGAACAGAATTTTATCGCACTTTTGGTAGAATTAGGGTTTGACTTTCCCGGAGTTCTATCCAACCAAAAAGTTCGATCTATAGCTCAAAAGAATGCTCTTGAGAAGATATATCCATCCATGTAATCAGAAATAAAAAATTACAACTTTTTTCTGAAACCAAAATCTGACGTATCGCACTTTTGGTAGAATTAGGGTTTGAATTTCCCGAAGTTCTACCCAACCAAAAAGTTCGATCTATGGCTCAAAAGAAAGGTATTGATGAGAGCTATCCAGCCATGCAACCAAAAATCAATAATACCAACTTTGGGCTGAAAACCCTAACTTCACCAAAGAGAGAGAAAGAGGTATTCTTACCTTGTGAAAGATGTCCTATTCAGTCTAGCT
Source organism: Larix kaempferi (assembly GCA_027924585.1). NCBI lineage: Eukaryota > Viridiplantae > Streptophyta > Pinopsida > Pinales > Pinaceae > Larix > Larix kaempferi. Next base: position 17,009,877 of record BSBM01000362.1, read on the forward strand.
CTGATACCATGTTAAGTTTAAACCAAATAGACAAACAAGATCTCTGAAAGAAACACAATCACAAGATAGACACACAATATACCCTGGGAAACCCTCATGGGGTAGAAAACCCAGCAAAGCTTTCCTCAATAAGATGATCAACCAAAATACAAGATGTGCTCCTTCTCCTTGACTCCTTAGCAGATCTCCTCAACTAGTGCGCACTCTTCCACAAGTGAGTGAATGATCTAATGAGGAGTTCACCTCCTCTATTTATACTTGACTCCCAACTGACTAAAATACCTAATGGGTCCGACCTCACCTGGAGAAGTCTAATAACCCCTAAAATATAACTGCAGGGCCGACCCACACATGGTGGGTCTAATAACCCTAGTTAATACAAACCCTTGGAGGAATAAACATCTCCAGATACATGATAGGGTTACCTCGGAGGAATGAAACATCTCCGGAATAATAAAGTACAAATATAATATTCTTTGAAGTTACAATATTCAACACAAGGGTGGACATAATGCAGGTTGAATCTCCTTCATCGATGATGCATCGATGCACAATAAGGTTTTGAATGTTTACTTATACTTGGAAGGCCAAATTTGATGGCAATCGAGGTTCGGCTTGGTCTAAGTCGAAAGCCATCATGTGTGTGTCGTCAGGTTCTACTCATCCGATGGCGGATAGTAGTAGTTTTCGTTGGGCAGGGCATGTTTTCAGTACCTCTAAAGCAAACATATCAGCAGGGGATTGTGCTAGGTCTTCCACGACGTTATAATTGGATGTTGCGTGAGCATTAGGATTGTTGTTAATCCTTCGCAAAGGGATGCGAGGGATTTTAGGTCCTCCGTCCAACGACATATTTGGTATGCGTAGTGGTTGATCTGATGGAAGGGAGGTGGATGCGTCAGTGGGAAGAGTTTCTGGGGGTGGGTTGTACTGATTCCTATGAGTATGGAGGTTGATGTCATTGGATGACATCATTAATAAATGGTGTGTGCCTGAATCCATATGCTGATAATCAATTGCGGCATAGGTGATTTGCTGCTGAGGTGCAACAGATCCTTATGGGGGATCCATAGGGCGAGCATTTACTACTCCCTGGTTTGGCAATGGGTTTTGTAATATCATGGGTTGCGGTTGATTAAGTGGAGCTGGCTGTCCAGCGTGGCCCTGGTGTTGGGCATCGTCAACCCAAAGCTTACGTGATTTCTCTAAATGGGGGCAGTTGTGAGTGTAGTGTCCATAGACTCCACATATAGAACATGGATGGTTTGTTCTTGGCTGCTTGGGATAATGATCAGGATTCTATTTTGGGGGAGAAACGTTGTTATTATTTGGAGGATTGGGTGGTGGTGGACCTTGATTATGTTGTTGGTTGTTACTGCGGTTATGTCCTCTTCCGCGGTTTTGTTGTCCGCCTTGGTTGCGTTGGTTGTTTTGGTGTTGGGGCTGATTGTGTTGTGTGTACACTTGCACTTGAGTAGTAGGAGGATTTTGGGGTGCTGTAGATGTGGAAGCAGGTTGCGGTGGATAATAAGCTGGTGGGGCTGGAGGTGGTCCAGTTGCCTGCTGGAGTTGTTGGTAACCCTGAGCTATTGGAAGTGTTGGGTTAGTTGCTGTAGCTTGCTGTGGGTAATACATTGGTTGGGCTGGTAAATGAATTGGGTTCTGGGTGGTCGGTTGGTTATAGTATGTGGGTGGTACATATGTCGATGGTGCTTTCCCATAGCAATGTTGTGGACAAGAGGGTCCATGAGTGTGATCAGTCTGATTCGTTGGAGCGTACGAAGTCGTCGCTCCAGAATTAGATGTATCCCTAGAGAGGTCTGGGGCATTTATGGTGCTCACCATGCTAAAAGGTTTATTTTGTGTCATGAATTGGCCGATAATACCATCAGCGACATGTGATGCCCCTGGAGTGTCACTGCATGAAGAATTGCCTCGTGGGGCGTCTAGTATGATGGTGTAGAGATAGCCTGACTGGGCATAAATCAGGTCGAATTGTTGAGCTTTTAAGATGGCTTCCTCTTCTGACTAGGGTCGTTCGAAAGCTACATCTTTAGCTATGAGGGGTAGGAGTGATTTAAGAAACTAGTCCAAAAATATATGGTCATCCAGTTTTATCTTGCAAAGGCTACAACGCTTGCGCCACTCATGGATATGGTCGGTGATGTGGGTAGCCGTGTTTTGTCTACAAGACAACATTATTTCAACTCCTGCATCATAGCATACAGGTAGCTGAAAAAATTGAAGGAAAGTGGAGGCGAGGGACGTAAATGTATGGTGGGTCCCATGTGGTTGTTCAATGTACCACTTGGCTGCAGATCCATTGAACGTTCGTTGCAACAGTCTTAGTCTAATGGAGTCATCCAGTATGGAGTTAGATGAACACCATAGGTGAAATGACATTATGTGGTTTTGGGGATCCTCCCCAGGTTTTCCTTCAAACTTGGGGATGTCCGAGGGGAGCTTTGTAGGCATGGGTGGCCATGTAGGGTTGTGCCTGATAGGATCATTGGTTAACCTGGCTAGATCTGGTAGGTTCAGACTAGCCATGTATGGTAAACTAGCAAATGGGTGTGGTGTAGTGACTAGGACATAACTATTAATGGTGGCATTATGTAGTGGTCCAGTAGCCCCTAAGGGTATGCTAGGTATTGAAGGTATGTGTCCTCCAACTGTTGTGATGTGGGATGGGCCAGCGCTCCCAACTGCAACATGGGTTGCAGAGGGGTTAGGAATAGTGCCAAGAATTCCTAGGGTCTGGGTTGTGGTAATGAGAGGGGGTGTAATTCCTATGTTGGGCATACCCATAATAGGAGGTAGTCCTGTGTTGGGCATACCTAAAGGTGGAGTGGCCCCTATATTAGGCATGCCTAAAGGGGTTGTTGTTACCATGGGTGGCACAGTAGTAGAAGGGTTTGTGGATGTATCTCCAATAGTACTGGTGAAAAGTGGGTCGTATTGTGATCCAGCCATGGGGTTGGTTGGTGATATTTCAGTAGGGTTTTCGGATTCAGCCTCAGAATATGATGTGAAGTGAGGCGTGTCAGAATCGGATGACTGTGTTCTTGGCCGATGACGTGTCGAGTCAAGGGATAAGGATCTACGTCTATGATGTGTAGAGCCAAGTGTACCGAACTGAGGGGGTTCACCCTAAAGACAACAAGATCGTCTTAAATTCTCAATGGTGAGAAATATTTAAAAATTTCAGTGTAAGGTGGTGATGTAAAAAAAAAAAAACTTGAAACCCTAATGCAACAATGAGTGCAAGAGGGGAGTGAAAAAATAAAGGCTCTCAGGCCAACAACCAACCTCAAAAAGCACTTATTATAGCAGTTGTGCTATAATAAGTGGAGGGATGCAACAAAATTGGTCAGAATACCAAAATTCAAACAGTTCCTAGAAAAAAGTGGTGTTACTAGACCAAAGGTGGGTATTGTATCATGCAAACACCTAACTAGAAGTATTGTGAGTCAACAAACGATATTCTCTGCAAGGTGATGAAATCCAAGTCAGACAATATAGAGTGTTGAATCAATGGCTAGATATCCCCCTACTGGGAGGAATACCGGGTAGACAATCCTAAAGAGTGGCAACTAGGATACCCCGTTCATGACACGTTTGGTTGGGTGAATCTGCATTTTGGTTCTATCGCCGCTGTACCCCCTCTTGGGTGTACACCGAGAACTTCGAAAGGTATCCTTCAGTTACTGAATGGATTGCGGTATTCCACTTAGACTTCCGGAACCAGTCTGGCTACTTCAACCCTCCTAAGGGAGAGGCCTTCCCGATAAATTGGTTGATAACCGTGTCAAAATTATAAGGAAATTTTGGACTCTAAAGACAACCACTATGTCTCAAATGTAAATAATTGAGGGGTGTTATTGGTACACCTATTCCCTCAATTCTACCTAACTACAAGATTCTTTTAAGTGCTCCCCAAGTGGGGTTAAAAGTTTGTTGAGTTAAGGTAAATTTTAAGGCTGAATTTAAATTATGTGGCAGAGTGGGTGCAAGTGTGATATTTAAACTGAAATTGATTTGCCTTGCTTGGGCGATTAATTACAAATGAAAGAAAAGACGCTTCCAGTTTTGCAAAAAATAAAGGCGTTTTTTGAAATGTAAATGCTTGAAAAAACTATTAAAAAATAATGTTTCTTTGAAATAATTTAAAGGGAAGCAAATAACATAAATATTTCAAGAAATAAATGGATCTCTTAAAAAATTTCTTGGGCAAACTATTGAGCAAAATAAACAGTAAAACCTTGATCTAAATAAAATGTAGAAAATCTTTCTTTCAATTACTAAAATTTTTTAAAAAGACATTTGATGGAGCATATATAAATAGAAAAAGGTTTAGTATGGTTGTAAAAATGCAGAAAAAATAATGCTGTAAAAAAGGCTAAATGGGCAAAAAATACAGCAAATGTTTTTTTCACAAATTGGCCGAATTCAAAATAATTGCATTGCAGGTTTTGGGGAAACAGTCGCAATGTGTAGCGCAGGTTTCGGCCGCGCAGTTGCGATGTGCAGCGTGGCAAATGGCCGCGAAGCCGCGATGTGCAGTGTGGGTTTCGGTCACACGGTCGCGATGTGCAGCACGACAAATGGCCATGAAGCCGCGATGTGCAACGCGTAAAATGGCCGTGAAGCCGTGGCGCGCCGCGCGGAAAAAAGCCGCGACGTAGCAATGAGCCGCGCGACTGTCGAGCGAAAAACCGCGAGGTGAAAGCCGAAAATGGATGCCGAGAAACGAACCCGAAAATGAAAATTTCAGGCTGTTAATGGCAATAGAAAGGGCCAAGATCTAGAACAGCAATGGATCTGTTATTTAGGATGGAAGATCTATGAATTAAAATGATTAAAACTAACAAAAACTAAGATCTAAAGCAAAAAACCAAGATCTAAGAATTCGAAGCCAGCGGAGTCGCCAAAAACTGTTGGCTTGGTTTTGCAACCAAGGTTTGTGCAATGGGCACCTATCAACAATGTGATAGCAGTTTCAATATAGAAAGCAAAAATGATTATGAATTAAATCTAAATCTAAACTAACATGTGCATATAACAAATAAATTTAAAAACGATTCATGGAAATAACAAGAAATAAAAGAATGGATGTTTTGTATTAAAATACCTCAAATGGTGAGGATTTGTGTTGAGCAACTCCAAGGGTGAGTAGCTCCAAGCTCCAATGGTCTCTTCTCCAAGATGCTGAAAATGGCCAAAAGTCTCATGAGAGATTTTGACAGCGTGAGGATAGGATGATGGATGGATGGAAAGTGAGGAGCCCCTACCACCTTTTTATAGTTTTTGGTGGTGGGGAATACCATTATGGTTTTGAGGAAACCAATGGTATTGACCAACATGGTTTAGGTACCTTTTTTCCCTCCTTTTTCCTTTTTTGAATATTTTGAATATTTTTATTCCCTTTTTAATATTTTGGGGAATTCTGGACCCTTTTTTAGGGTTTTTTTTATGCTTTTTGAGGAAAAATATTCATTTTGAGGAGAAAAAGGGGTGTATTATGGTCTTTTGGTGACCTTTTGATGGCTTCAGAGGCTCAAATGGTGGAAAAGTGGACAAATGGGTCATGTGAAAACGGAAATGAGCAAGTGAGCACTTTTTGGGTGTTAACAGTTACTTTCTTCAAATTTTACAATGTTCTGCAAGTTATACCACAAGGGATCTAGCAAGTATGACTCAAACTTATTTGGATCTACTTCTGTTTGCTTTAGGTCTGACTCTGATTTTGATATTAATAAATATTTTCCAACACTTACTCCTAAATCCAAATCTTGAAAACCATAAAACTTTGTTTGAGATAAAAATCTTTCAGTATTATAAGTGCTAGTTTTCTCTTTTCCACTTTGGTGTCTAAGCAAACTTTCTGGGTTCTCTACACTTTGTAAGATTTCAGAATTAGGATTACCTCTTGTGTGGATCCTTCTATAGGCCGAGATGCATTTTGAAACCTCCTTTGGAAATCAACGTGGAGTCGCCAGGGAAAATGTACAACCTTCTGAATATGTTAGAATCTCTGTTTTCCCACAAAAATCCTTCTCTCCTTGAAATCTAGAACTCTTTGTCATTTATCCTTGGGACAATATAACTTTCGCTCCCTGGCAACGGAGCCAATTATGTTAGCACCCAAATTGACCCTTGGGTTGTGGGAAAGGTCTCTTCAAGGTAACATGCAAAACCAAGTTTTAGGAAAGGGAGTTGGCTTCTCTCTTCCCAGAGAGGGATCTCTCACTGATTGTTTAACAAGGCCAGATACATGAATAAGAATTAAAATAAGATTATTGTTTGGTTGAAACAGGGTAAGTATTCATTGGGAAATGGAGTCAAAATGTAACACATATGTCAATTAACAGTGTTGTGGCATGTAATTTTATAACAAAGACAAGGTAGCTACTCATTTACAGTCAAAATGTTGTCGTCTGGTGATAAAGAATAAATGAAGAACAGTCCATTAAAATGGGCATCTAACAAGGATGAATCCAATGCTAACTTTAGTAGAAAGATTTTGTGAATATCTGAAATTAATAGACAGAGCATATATGTATGAATTCTGTACTATCCAACACTCATTTTGGACATGAAAAATATAACAAAATGGAATAGATAACAAGGAACACATTCACATGATGAAAACAAATACAGAATGTAAAGTAAATAACACAAGAATCTCTGCAAAATTCCAGCCTCGTCTCTATAAATTTATTGAGGATGGATCTAAAAAACAAGCTCAAGTATCACGGGTTTCAACCCTTTCTTCCTTATATTACATATCAATATATAGGAGATGATACATCAGCCCTCCAGCTTGAAATATTCTGACCTAATATCCAAAACATAAAGTTGTTACAAGAGAGGTGACACCTATACAGACAGGTCTATCATCCTCGAGAATTAGTTACAACAGAAATATAAGTGTTGACAAAATAGGCTTAACTGCCTTTTACAAGTGTCAATAGACATTTACTAGTTGATAGACCCTAGTAAATAAGCAAAAATCCTAAGTAACTAATTCTTCAGGATGCAAATTCCCATGATCTTTGACAATCTTCATGCATGCAGCGTTAGCTTGGCCTTTCCATACTTTTCCACAAGCTTCCACTGGTTGACAGTTGTTAAATCTCATGTGGCCACCTCCTTTAGCAATACCCATAATTCTGTATGATCTCTATATGAATAGCTCTGAAGGTGTGCATAAGCCTCTTTGAAAAGCAGGACCAATTCAAACTCTCTTGTCAACTTATACACCATTGTTTTTCCAGACAGTGATTGGTTCATGCCAGTAAAGTTTGTATAATCCAACTTGCATCCCATGAACCTGACTTGATACTCTTTCTTTGTCAGCATGGTTCCATCTTCTTCCCAAAAGAGTGGAAGCCCTTTCTTAAATAGTGGATCAAACATATCTTTGAAGAGTTTGAATTGGTGGGCCATAATATCTATTCTAGCCTAGACTGTAGCTAACTGCTGATGTTTGTTTATCACCTTCCTGGACCAAATGATGGTGGATAACCTGTCCTTTATGCCTGCTTCTTTCACTTCACCCTCAGTTAGTGTTGATGTATATGTAACTTCGGAATGTATTTCATATATATATTTATTGTACTCCTATAGAGATGTATTATTCCTCTATACGGAAGTGTCATCATTTGTATTGACAAGTGTTGCAAGTGTGTTAACTTACCAATGGGTTATTAGACCACCTTGTAAGGGGTCGGCCCGGATTAATGTAACATGAGGTTATTGTGCTAAGTTAGAAAAGTCGGCCCCATAAGATTATTGGGCAGTCAGGACAAGTATAAATAGAGATCTCTGGATCTCTATTTGGATCACTTCAGAACTCACACTTCCATCACTCGGAAAGTGGCGCACATGTGAGGAGGAGGATCAACTACTAGGAGGAGTCTATCTCTGTGTACTTTGGTTGTGTCATTTCTCTATCTATCTTTGAGGAAGCTGTGGGGTTTTTCACCTTAGGGTTTTCCCCACGGAAACTCTGTGTGACTATTGTCTCTCATTCTTTTGCTTCTTGTGATGATTGACATGCTTGCTATGATTGATATGCATTGGTATACTGTACATGTTATTCTCTTAGTAAAGATCCTATAGTATATTGAATTAATGCTCAAAATATAACAGTTAGGCCATTCAAGAACTCAATGGCATTTTCAATGCATTCGATAGGCTTCTTATTCAATTTTTCCTTCATTGTTGTTGCACTTTGCTTGGCCAACTTAATTACATTCTCCTTGTCTAAAACAAAGTCAAGGTAGGTCCTTCATTTTTTTTCCTTAGCTATAACATCATCCGAGATTACTTTCTTTGCTTCCTGTAGTGAAGTTTGACCTGTAGCCTGCTTCATTAATTCATCATATTTAACTTGTAAATCTAGGTACTTAGCCTCCCAAGTCTTCCTCTCCTGCTCTTCTTTTGAAACTCTGCTTTCCAGATCCGTGTTCTGCTTCTGCAAATTTTCTAGCTCTAAATCCCTCAAACTTTCCTGCACCATTTCTTGAACAATGGAGAAATCAACAAATTCAATGGAGGAGGAGGTGACCATGTTCTCCAATTCTTTTCCCTTCTCTTGCAATTTTCCTTCCAAATCCACAGACTTAGCTTTCCACTTCTTTTCACTCTCCACCATAAGATCCATATCCTTCTGCCACTGTTTTTCTTTCTCTTCAAAATTTAGTAACCTGGCCTTACAGTCTGTTAGTTCATTTTTTAGCTCTTATCTTTTCTCCTCTAGCTCTGTCAACTCATAGGCTTCTACCATTTGGGTGGAAGGAATCTTCAATTTCTTTTTCAGTGACTGAATAGTATTGTCTTTATCATTTAGCAGATTTTGAATACTAGCCCTTTTGTCTTCCTGGAACGCAGTGGCCACTAATTAATTTTGTAGCTTCTTGATTTGTGCCTTGTGGGATTTTTTCTCCACTCTTTCCTCTCTGAGCTGATTTACAACCTTATTCTTACTGGTTTGCAGTTTGGACAGTGTTATAAAAACATGATCGCAGATCAATAACAATAAACATAAATGAAAATATAATCACACAGACACATTACAAGAGAGACACCAATATATCGTGGTTCACGCAAGATGGGCTATGTCCACACTGAAATTTCCATTCCTTATTATTATACCATCCAGCAAATGAAGGGATACAACCTGCAGCACATCCGCTGCACTTCCTCTTCACTGTCTCACAGTCTCTCTTCACAATATCATATATCTTTACAATGCATAATACCTAATACATCAACCCTAGCCGTGTTACAATGTCTTTCTTTTATAGGGGAAATACAATGGGAAAATGCCATGGGTTACCCAAAACCATGGGCCCGTAAACTATTGGCGAAAACAACCCAAAAATTTCTTTTGGGGGCTTCAAGTTCTGAATGTGGAAGATCGGGCTCCACAACAGGATTGAATAACATCTCTGAATGTGGAAGATCAGGCTCCACAACCAACAATATCCCACTTGGAGACTGATCACAGCAACTCCACTGCTGTTGTACTTACTGGACTTGGACTTGGAAAATTTCTCATCTTCACCTTCACGCTAGAAGGCAAATTGAAACTAAGCAGGAACTCAGTTTCTCTCTGGTCACTACCTTTGTAAACGTGTCTGCAGGATTTTGGCTAGTATGTATCTTCTCCAGCTTCAACAGTTCATCTTCTAGAACAGAGCGTATGAAATGGTACTTGAGTTGTATATGTTTTGTCCTTGAATGGAATGTTGAGTTCTTTGCAAGATGAATGGCACTCTGGATTTCACTATACAACCTGCTATCCTTCTGCTTCTTACCCAATTCCTCCATAAACCTCTGCAACCAAATCATCTCTTTACTAGCCTCTGTAACAACAACATACTCTGCTTCCGTTGTTGAAAGTGCAACAACCTTTTGCAGTTTTGAAATCCAACTTATTGTTGTTCCACCTATAGTAAACACATACCCTGTGGTGACCCTCCTGCTATCCTTATCACCTACAATATATGCATTAACATATCCCTGTAGAACAGTGTCTGGACCTCCAAAACATAATGCCTCAGTGGTAGTATCTCTCAAATACCTGAGAATCCACTGTACTGCCTCCCAATGTTCTTTACCTGGATTATTCATATATCTGCTCACAACTCCCACTGCATGTGCAATATCTGGTCTTATGCACGCCATGGCATACATCAAGCTGCCAACTGCTGATGAATAGGGAATCTTGGACATGTAATCTATCTCTTCCTGTGTCTTGGGACACATTTCCTTACTTAGTTTGAAATGGCTGGCCAAAGGTGTACTAACTAGTTTTGCATTCTGTATTATGAACCTCTCCAACACCTTTTGTATGTACTCACCCTGAGACAATGTCAATTTGCGATTTTTCCTGTCTCTTTTTATTCTCATACCAAGGATTTGCTTTGCAGCACCCAAATCCTTCATCGCAAATGAATTTGCTAACTTCCTTTTGAGCACATTTATATCCTACATGTTAGACCCTGCAACAAGCATGTCATCCACATACAATAACAAGATAATATAACTTCCATTATCTAGCCTCTTGAAATAAACACAGTGGTCAGAATGACATCTACTATAACCTTGTTCTGTCATAAACTTGTCAAATTTTAAATACCACTGCCTTGGAGCTTGCTTCAACCCATACAAGCTATTTTTCAACCTGCAGACCAAATTTTCCTTCCCTTTGACCTCATACCCCTGTGGATGCTGCATATATATCTCTTCCTCCAAATCCCCATGGAGAAAAGTTGTTTTTACATCTAACTGTTCAAGATGCAAATATTCTACGCCACTAGACTTAAAATAGTCCTAATTGAAGTCATTTTAACAACAAGAGAAAATATTTCATCAAAGTATATACCTTTCTTCTGTACAAACCCCTTTACAACAAGTCTAGCCTTGTACCACTTCTTACCTCCTTCTTCTTCCTTCAACCTGTAAATCCATTTGTTCTGCAATGCTCTTTTACCAGTAGGCAACTGAACCAAATCCTAAGTCTGGTTTCCTACCAATGATTCCATCTCCTCATTCATGCCTTGCTCCCACTTCTTTCTAGTTTCCACCTGCATTGCTTCTTCATAACATTCTGGTTCACCAGCATCAGTCATCAATAAATAATACATTGAAGGAGAGTATCATTCAGGGAGTCTACTTAACTTGATAGATCTTTTTGCAGTTGTAGGAGTTTCAGGTACTTTCTGTTGTTCTTGATTTTCTGGCACCTTTGGAACTTCATTTTCTTTAATTTCATCAAGTACTGTGTACTTTGTGTTTTCCTTTTCCTATTTCTTTCCCTGCAATTGATCTTTATACATGACCTTTTCATTGAATATCACATCTCTACTCCTAATGATTTTTTTATTTTCATAATCCCATAAACGATAACCAAAATCATCAACCCCATATCCAATAAATGTACATTTCTTGGATTTAGCTTCAAGCTTTGTTCTATTATCTTTATCAATATGGACAAATGCTTCACAACCAAACGTTCTCAGAAATGAGTAGTTTACCTTTTTACCTATCCATGCCTCCTCTGGAATACCACCATCCAAAGCACTTGAAGGCCCTCTATTTATTAAATAAACAACAGTATTTACAGCATCTGCCCAAAACTGTAAGGGCAACCCTGCATGCAATCTCATACACCTTTCACGCTCCATGATTGTTCTATTCATCCTTTCTGACACACCATTTTCTTCTGGTGTTCCTGGGACTGTATTCTCTCTACGAATCCCATGGTATGAACAATAACTATCAAACTCCTTGCCGTAGTACTCACCTCCATTATCATATCTGATACACTTCAACCTTTTTCCTGACTCATTCTCAACCAAAGCTTTCCACTTCTTAAAAGTAGCAAAAACATCAGATTTATGTCTAATGCAATAAACCCAATTTTTTCTAGTTGCATCATCAATAAATGTAACATAATAATGAGAACCACCAAGAGATTGTACCTGAGCTGGACCCCACACATTTGTATGCACAAGCTCTAACTTTTCATTCTTCTTTTGTTTCCCAACCCTGAGAAACCTGACTCTCTTTTGTTTTCCATAAACACAGTTTTCATAGAATTCTAAACTTACCTACTTCAAATCTGGCAGCGACTTCCTTGAGTGGTGAATCTGCATCCCCTTCTCACTCATGTGTCCAAGCCTATGACGCCATAATGTTGTATTTGTTTCTGTGGAAGCTAAAGAGATAGAATGGTCAGTATTATGAGGACATAAATACAAGGTACCTACCCTATCTCCTTTTGCTATCACCATTGATCCTTTAGTGATCTTCCACCACGTTTCTCCAAACGTAGATAGACAGCCGCCATCTCCCAATTTCCCTGTTGAGATCAGATTTCTTTTCATAGCAGGAATATGCCTTACATCTTTCAACAGACATTCAGTTCCATTCTTAAATTTTATCCATACCTTACCCATTCCAACAATTTTACATGGCTCATCATCACCCAATAAAACATGTCCAAAATCGCCTGGAACATAATCATGAAAATATTTCCTATGGGATGTAGCATGACATGAAGCCCTTGAATCTACTACCCAATAATCACTAGTATTATCTAATGCAAGAATCAAAGCATCTTATAACACATCACCTGCTACATTTGCTTCCTAGGTATTTTTCTGATGTCCATCTCCTTTCTTCTTTAGAGATCTATAGTCTTTCTTTAGATGTCCTTTCTTTCCACAGTTCTAGCACTCTATTTTTCCCAGTCTGGACTTGGATCTGCCCATTTTAGACTTTCTGCAGTTACCTTGGCTCTTTCCTCTCTCCTTTTGTCTTCCCCTGCTCTCCATGGTCAACACATTACCTAATGTCTCACCTATGCTTTTTCTTCACATTTCCTCGCTAAGAATAACACTAACAACATCATCAAATATCAAGGTGTTTGAACTAGAGATAAGTTACTTACAGCCATGACCAAGCCATTCCAGCTTTCCGGCATTGAACACAAGATTAGAAGAGCCCTAACCTCATCATCAAAGTTCACACTTACAGAACTTAGTTGATTTGCAACCGTATTAAATTCATTTAAATGATCAACAACATATCCACCTTCAGACATCTTCATATTAAATAAACATTTCATTAGAAATACCTTGTTGGAGGCCGAGGATTTTTCATACAGCTTACCCAATGCGCTCATCAAACCCTCAGTTGTCTTTTCTTTCGAGATATTGAAAGCCACCGACGAAGCCAGGGACAGCTGTATTGTTCCTAGTGCCTTTCTGTCAAGAACCTCCCATTATTTGTCCTTCATAGTCGTCGACTGCTTTGCTCTTCCTCCCAACGGTAGGAATAGATCCTTCTGGCACAGATAGTCTTCCATTTGCATCTTCCATAACTAGTAGTTTTGGCCATTAAATTTCTCGACCTTAAGCTTTCCTTCTTCCGCCATTGCTCCCACTCGAACCAGAAACCCTAGTTTCCTGTGGGTTTATCTGCCAAATAGAGCTTTGGCTCTGATACCAATTGTTAGAAAAATAGGATCAGAGCAATAACAATAAATATAAATGAAAATGTAATCACACAGACACATTACAAGAGAGACACCAATATATTGTGGTTCGCCCAAGATGGGCTATGTCACGTCCCCACCCATCATACCAGTGCAATGGGGAGGATCGTGAGGCTAAAACTGGGTATCCAGCCCATAAACTTATTTCATAAGCATTCACATACTATAATGGAGATATGAAGATTCATAAAGATTTTAAAATCACAGCAGAAGTAATTTCAATACACACCCATCATACATTCCAGATGTTCATGCCATTCATCAATCTAAGCAATATAAAATTAACAAATTGAGAATACTTATCTTAAATCAAGTAATCCCTGAGCAACCAGCTTCGCTTCTGCAACGTTCCACCCAACCTTAGGCCAGTGTGCTCTTCAATCTCTTAGCACCACTGCCACCCCCGAGCTGGGCATGATCTCCACAAGGAACTAGGGAACAACAGGGTCTCACATAGCCATAGATACCCCAAAAATCAACCATACCAACTAGCAGTTGGGTTTCTGAGGATTCTAGGAGATGGATGCATATAATCAGCAAAAGTGTAAGTGCTGGGCATGAGAAAAACGCTTCTATAGTGAAGTTCCCAACAATGGGTTTCTAACAGTCCAAGAAAAACGTGGGAAACCAAAACGAAAAGGAGAAAATGGGAAATCAACCCCAGGAGAGCAGAATCGTTTTCAGAAGAATGCTCATGGGCATTTCGTGGGCAGAAACGGCCTCCCTAACCCCAAAAATCGTGGCTCTCTTCTCCCATCCAATGAGCTAACCAAAACGAGTTTGCAGGCATGGAATAATGCCAGAAATGGTGAAAAACGTGAAGGATAAAACCCCAACAGGCTCAGACTGCGTGAGAGGATGAATGCCATGGGTGAAGAATGGCTTTGGGCCAATTTCGTGGGGGTTTTCTTGCCCAACCAACCAAAACTCGATTTTCCAGGTTGCTATCTTGCCCATACACGAAAATTGAAAGCCATACCTCTCCCATCCCAAGGCATTAATTGTCTCAACCAATTATTGGAAGAATTAAATGATTGGGTGCATGAGGCCAAATGGGTAGTTGAGAGTTCATGGGTTTCCTCAAAAAAAATGGCTTAACACCATGGCTGAAGGGTTTGGTTATTTTCCCTCCCTGTTCCTTGTAAAGATCATGCCCCCATCTCTTTGTTGCATTGCGTAGCTGGTTGTGGGTATCTTTCATTAAATTCGTATTTACATGATGTCTAATTTACATCGTGCCCTTGAGCACAAGAACCATAGGCATCTATCTCTTTAAGTTCTAGTACATAAAATGCTAAATCAGTGGTGGGGCCTTGGCCTTGAGCTCCTCACCATGATTAAGTTACAATATTTACATCATTCACGATTTAATGCAAGGGGTTCAAAATGAGGACGTGACATACCCCTCCCCTTGGAATAACACCGTCCTCGGTGTTCCAAGACTTAGGCATATATATACAATTTACACATGTCCAAAACTTCAAAAACTTTGCAGATCTGCCCTGCATTCTGCTTTTTACTTTGAACTTTCAGGACCAAGTCCTTTGACCTTCACGAGCTGCTCCTGCTGTCTTGGATCTTCCAGCTCATCCATAAGTCTGAAAACTTTATGGCTGCTACCCTCTTGAGGTTCTCTTGTTGGGCAGTTACGAATGCAATGATCCCCTCCACATTTCCAACACTTCACTAGTTGCTTTGTCTTTACCTGCTCAATTTCCTTTGAATATTCCCACCTGGAACGTTTCTTAATCGGACGATTGGATGAATTCTTCTTCATTGATCCACCTTTCTTTCCCTTTCCGATTGCCCTCATAATGCTTTTTACTTCTTTCTGCAGACGAATAGAGTCCTGCAAGACCTTGTGGTTCATCCCGTTCTGCTGCTTTTGCATCTTAAGCATCTCTCCAAGATTTTCTTGGGTCTTGGCAATTATTTGAAGAAGACTTCCAGCCAATCCTAATAGCCCTCGGTCTGCTGCCATGGTCAATGGGCACAATTGAACACACTTTGCTTACTAGCAACACTTTCCTGTGCCGACTGCAACCAATTGTTTCACTTTCTTACCTGTGAAATTCATCATGGGAATTCTTTGTTAGGACAAGCATAACATAAACATTAGGATTAGTCAATTATTTTCCTAATTGACATGGAATGTCCATGCTTTATTCATGGGACTTCCACACTTTTCATGCTTTCTAAACATACACATGAACTCATTCATGTTCATCCTTTCACAGGAAATTTACTATTTCAGCATCCACAATTCATCTCAAGCAATTACACACAATCTATTTTCATCCATGATATGCACTCAACAATCTTTTGTTTTATAAATGCATCAATCAAAAGAAAAGAGAAGAGTAGGGGTTTCTCCCTCTTAGTCTTGTTCTATTATGGAGCTACACTATCACTGTGGTTTCATGCTCCTTAGTCTCTTTCACTTCAATGTGAATGCTTTGACTTTCCTTTCTTGGCTATGACACTTAGTGTCTAAGGTCTGCATATGGATTTCAACTAGGGAACCCTTCCCCCTTGTCGCTTACAGAACCTTTGGCTACTAGGACCCACACAGTTCCACTAGCACCATCTTCCATTACTGCTCATACTGAGCTCTTTAGGACAGTCATATGTCCACATGCATCCTCCAGATTCTTTCATAGTTCTTGCTTCCAGCAATACCTACACTCAAACATTGAGTCAATTCACATGTTTAGTGTATTTTCATGGGGTTTATTTCCAAATGAGAATTTAAGAATCATTATTAAATCATATACACATGTATATTCATAAGCAAGAAGTTGCAAGATAACCAAATACTTATCTGTATTGTGTGTTTCCTCGCTACTCCACAGGTTTCCTTCTCTGCTTTACAAGCCTTGGATCACCTGTGGGGTGGATGCTTGGCCAGCACACATGTTGCTCCACAACATCATCCGAATAGGAAATTCCAAGCCAGTGCGCCAACTGGGTTTATTAGGCATCCCAAAAATTAGTATGCTAAGCCAGTACGCCGACTGGGTTTATCAAGCATTTCAAAAATCAGTATGCTAAGCCAGTACGCCGACTGGGTTGATCAAGCATTTCAAAAATCAGTATGCTAAGCCAATACGCTGACTGGGTTTATCAAGCATTTCAAAAATCAGTATGCTAAGCCAGTGCGCCGACTGGGTTTATCAAGCATTTCAAAAATCAGTATGCTAAGCCAGTGCGCCGACTGGGTTTATCAAGCATTTCAAAAATCAGTATGCTAAGCCAGTGCGCCGACTGGGTTTATCAAGCATTTCAAAAATCAGTATGCTAAGCCAGTGCGCCGACTGGGTTTATCAAGCATACAATAACCATTTCCAAGCCAGTTCTCCAACTGGGTTTGTCAGGAAATAACACCCTTCACCAATACCTCCACATCATGCAAGTAACCAATGCCAAGCCAGTACACCGACTGGGTTTATCAGGCATCCAGCAACCATTCGTCACAACTCTCAAATAACCAATGCCAAGCCAGTACGCTGACTGGGTTTATCAGGCATACAACAACCATTGCCAAGCCAGTACACCGACTGGGTTTATCAGGAAATATGAACAACATAATATGATTACGTGGCTCCTTCTCTTGTGCAACCAGCGGTTCCCTCCAGGAACTCCATAGGTGACTCACTTGACTGCAGGCTAGCATGGCCCCATAATACCCACTCACACTACACAAGGATGATACCCCTTTTCTGCAACATAGCTCCCCGGGCCTATCCATCCCTTCTAGTGTCCTTTAGTGTGAGCGTAGAAAGGTTACCACTGCCCATACAGTCCTCTTGAGCACCCTTTCTTCACTTTGCCTCTTACGTGCAACACCAAATTGCATCTGTGTAAGCTGATAGCACAAGAAGGATAAGCAGACTCATCAGTATTGTTGCTCAAAAATTGTAATCATATTTCATATCATTCACTATCAAGTATTGAAACATCAGGAATGCGTCCATTCCCTTAGGGTGTAATCAATATTGAAAACCCTATCATGACCCAGCACCAGAAAAGGTGTACACCCCCTCTCCGATGTGCGCCATGTAGGCCCTAATCATACTTAAGCAGTCTGCAATGATATAAATAAGATAGAGCATGCTCTGCATATTAACCCTAATAATTTAGACATGAATGTTGTCTAGGGTCACAGAATACTCATTCATTTCGCAGATGTGTCTCACATGCCTTCTGGGCATAGCTTTACCATTTCACTTTCATGGTTTACCGACATGTAGTTTGGCTGAGACATTATCAATGGCGTTTCACCCGAAACCCATTTCCAAAGCATGGGATCCTTCCCATCTAGTTTGGCTTCTGCAGGTCATCACACATGGTCTTCTTGCAATGTGTTATCCTGGCACACTTCATCAAATAGCCAAACAGTCAGCAACATTTAGCAATAAGCTTCAAATATGATTGTTTCATAACCAATCAATAACATTAATAATTAAATTCAACATGAATTTACAATTCTGTCTACTACAGAAATTGGTTTTCTTATCCATGAGGCTATCCTCATATTGTTTGGCTCCTATAAGTGACACCACTCTTCCCGTTATGGTCTTATTCCCGCTGCCATACATGAGCATCCACTTACAACATGTCCTCCTGACACATTTCATATAAGCCAAACAGTCATCAGCAATTATTAGCAAAATTTCAAATCTGAAACATTTACAAATCTGAGATTTACAACTGTCCTTACTAACAGAACTTAGAGCTCTCATCCATGAGATTCCTTCTCATAAGCTCTAGATCAAATTTCACAGTCATATCATTCATACAACTCTGTCCTTCCACAGAGCATTCTAGCAGCCCATCGATCATGATTGGGCTCTTCATGCACTTACTATTCTGCATTCATAACAACCCATGAAATGATCCTAGAATTATCATCAATTCATCACTTCATTCATTATTTATTTTGCAATAACATATGCATCATCCTTATGTATTCACACCATGCATCAGAAGATTTATAAAATCTCTTTAATGCACATATACTAAATGCTTCCTTGCATTGTTTCATGAGTACTATGCATTCAAGCCTATTATGATCGATCATGACTATCTCATATAATTTGCTTTACCATATTCAGAACCACCAGTCCTCACTTGCTTTGGTTATTAAGCACATAACCAACATACACATGGCATGATATAAATTCATATGAATGCATTGAGATTTCTAATCGATCATAGGGTGTAAGGATCATTTCCTTCACTTACCCACACCTCACCAAGCTTGGTAGGTTAACAGTCCCAATCGATATTCAATATCACATGCAAACTAACTCAACATAGCTCAAACATGGTTGAAGAGATCTTACCAAATCCCCTTTCAACATTCATGCAATTTGGCACCAATAATCCTTACTTGCTTGGTTACCATTAACATCGTCTGATGTTACCTGATCAGTTGGCCTCTTACCAAGGCTGCTCAGTCCTTTTTGCTAACTTTATGATCATAGATTTGTTGCACCATCCTTTCTGCATAATGTTGTTGGCTTCATGCAACAACATCCTTGGCACATTTAGCCATGATCTTTGTTATTTTTGGTCCTACAACCAATACCAACATCAATAGCGATTATCAATCACAATATTCTCTATTAATGGTTCATTGCATAAGCACACTCCATTATTCTACCAATATGCAATATCCCATTTATGCACAAGCATTTCCATATGTACTATGCAATTTTTGTTAAGATGCCATCTAGTGCATATACATCTATGTAATCTCTTACATTTTTAACATATTTATGCCATATGATAGTTTCATAATTATAAGTATGATAACAAATAGGGGTTTAAGGAATTCTTCCCTTTTCGGTCCCTTATCGTAACATGGAATTCCTCTTCCATATCATGCAATTGTAGAAATTGCCCATATTGACAACAAAATTTGTTTGTCAAGACAGCCGCTGGCACTCTTATGCACTAAATATCCATGATAGCTGTAGACCTTATTCAAACTCTGGTCATGTATCATTGTTCCCCGCTGGACAAGCTTTCCAATGCCTATCTCCATGCTCCATTCCGACATCAGGTGTGGAAACTGCATCTCTTCAAAAATGACAACTTTCACTACAATTCTGCCCATTTTACACAGTTGCATTTTGGTCCAGAATGCCAACTTTAGCCACCTGTGGAAGGAAATCTATGAGGAATCACAAAAACTTTTATATCCGGCGAAGTTGTTCCATATAACAAGGAACACTCAGCAATTCACGTATTTTAATTCCGGTGCACCATTCATCTTCTACGAATTTCTGGGTTTTGCTACTTCTCACTTTTCACATTTTTCCAAAATTCCAAATTTTGGCCCAAAAATGGCTATCTCCCAAACGGTGCATTTATGGGAAATCTTCGTCTAACGGAAACTATCCATCTTAATGAGAATATGAAATGTCTAGTTCAGTAAAATTTTTGACTCCCACATCTAGGGTCACTTTTACTGCCCACAAGCTTTTCAAAATCCCGAAAAAGTGGCCTGGAACAGTGCTTTTTGGCCTTCTTGCTCACCCCGACTCCACATCCTTTGGATTTTGGCTCCGAGATTCTGAACTTAACATCGTGTCTTCCCCATGACTTCCTCATATCAATTTCGGCTCAAACCGACCTTCTGTCAAGCCTCGGGACTCTGTCCTTCAAAAGTCACTATTATCCAATTTCTGTCAAATCGGAGTGTAATGGACTCGGGGTCTTCACTGGTTCTTTCATGGCCTTCGTCAATGGCCTCCGAGCCCCACAGGAATCATCGCATTCTGAGTCCGGATGTTCCTGTTATCCAAAAATCAAGTTTTCGGCACTTTACTCGTTTTTTTTTTTTTTTTTTTCGCGGGCCGGTTCTCCGAACGCTTCCGCAATTGCGGAGCAGTTCGGCGAATGCTTCCGCAATGCGGAGCAGTTCGGCGAACGCTTCCGCAATTGCGGAGCAGTTCGGCGAACACTTCCGCAATGCGGAGTAGTTTGGCGAACGCTTCCACAATGGCGGGGCGATTCGCTGAATTCTCCCGCAACTGCGGAGCCATTCGGAGAATGCTCCCGCAACTGCGGAGCCATTCGGTGAAGGCTTCCGTTGCGGAGCCATTCGGAGAATGATCCTACAACTGCGGATCCATTCGGCGAATGCTCCCGCAATTGTGGAGCCATTCAGTGAAGGCTTCCGCCATTTCAGAGCCGTTCATGGAATGCTTCCCCGGTTTCGGGCGATTTTGCGGAAAGCTTCCGAAATTTTCTTTTGACGCCAACACTAAGAAAATTTTCTACTTTTTCGGAGCATTTCGCCGAATTTTTTCGCGTTGCGGGACAACTCGCGAAATCCTTCCACAAATTTCGGAAGAGAATTCCTTCCGCAATTTCGGAAGAGAATTCCTTCCGCAATTTCGGAAGAGAATTCCTTCCGCAAATTTCGGGGCGACTTCCCAAACTCCTCCGCGTTGCGGAAAAACTCGCGGAATGCTTCCACAGTTTCGGGGCAATTCGCCGAATGCTTCCGCAGTTGTGGAAGACATTCGGGAATTCTTCCCGAAACAGTCTTAAACGAATTTTCAAAAACTTACTTAGGAAAAATTTGAATTCACAGTATTCCAGGAAAGAAATTGCACTTCTTCATGTTAAGCATGAAACAGCAAAACAACAAAATAGCATAAGATGGCAGAGGTTGCCCCTCCTTTCTCTATTTCATGGAAGCAAACAGACAAATACAAAACGCATGTACACACAATGATTTATATCTCTGTGAAGGGCCCAACAGCTGCAGTGTTGAACCTAGAGCTCTGATACCATTCTGTCACGTCCCCACCCATCATACCAGTGCAATGGGGAGGATCGTGAGGCTAAAACCGGGCATCCAGCCCATAAACTTATTTCATAAGCATTCACATACTATAATGGAGATATGAAGATTCATAAAGATTTTAAAAGCACAGCAGAAGTAATTTCAATACACACCCATCATACATTCCAGATGTTCATGCCATTCATCAATCTAAGCAATATCAAATTAACAAATTGAGAATACTTATCTTAAATCAAGTAATCCCTGAGCAACCAGCTTCGCTTCTGCAACGTTCCACCCAACCTTAGGCCAGTGTGCTCTTCAATCTCTCAGCACCACTGCCAGCCCCGAGCTGGGCATGATCTCCACAAGGAACTAGGGAACAACAGGGTCTCACATAGCCATAGATACCCCAAAAATCAACCATACCAACCAGCAGTTGGGTTTCTGAGGATGCTAGGAGATGGATGCATATAATCAGCAAAAGTGTAAGTGTTGGGCATGAGAAAAACGCTTCTATAGTGAAGTTCCCAACAATGGGTTTCTAACAGTCCCAGAAAAATGTGGGCAACCAAAACGAAAAGGAGAAAATGGGAAATCAACCCCAGGAGAGCATAATCGTTTTCAGAAGAATGCTCATGGGCATTTCGTGGGCAGAAACGGCCTCCCTAACCCCAAAAATCGTGGCTCTCTTCTCCCATCCAATGAGCTAACCAAAACGCGTTTGTAGGCATGGAATAATGCCAGAAATGGTGAAAAACATGAAGGATAAAACCCCAACAGGCTCAGACTGCGTGAGAGGATGAATGCCATGGGTGAAGAATGGCTTTGGGCCAATTTCGTGGGGGTTTTCTTACCCAGCCAACCAAAACTCGATTTTCCAGGTTGCTATCTTGCCCATACACGAAAATTGACAGCCATACCTCTCCCATCCCAAGGCATTAATTGTCTCAACCAATTATTGGAAGAATTAAATGATTGGGTACATGAGGCCAAATGGGTAGTTGAGAGTTCATGGGTTTCCTCAAAAAAAATGGCTTAACACCATGGCTGAAGGGTTTGGTTATTTTCCCTCCCTGTTCCTTGTAAAGATCATGCCCCCATCTCTTTGTTGCATTGCGTAGCTGGTTGTGGGATCTT
Organism: Larix kaempferi; assembly: GCA_027924585.1. Classification (NCBI taxonomy): domain Eukaryota; kingdom Viridiplantae; phylum Streptophyta; class Pinopsida; order Pinales; family Pinaceae; genus Larix; species Larix kaempferi. The sequence continues at coordinate 17,032,388 of BSBM01000362.1, forward strand.
TCATTAAATTCGTATTTACATGATGTCTAATTTACATCGTGCCCTTGAGCACAAGAACCATAGGCATCTATCTCTTTAAGTTCTAGTACATAAAATGCTAAATCAGTGGTGGGGCCTTGGCCTTGAGCTCCTCACCATGATTAAGTTACAATATTTACATCATTCACGATTTAATGCAAGGGGGTCAAAATGGGGACGTAATAGGATATGTCCACACTGAAATTTCCAGTCCTTATTATTATACCATCCAGCAAATGAAGGGATACAACCTGCAGCACATTCGTTGCACTTCCTCTTCACTGTCTCACAGTCTCTCTTCATAATCTTAGATATCTTTACAATGCATAATACCTAATACATCAAACCTAGCCGTGTTACAATGTCTTTGTTTTATAGGGTAAATACAATGGGAAAATGCCACGGGTTACCCAAAACCATGGGCCTGTAAAATGTTGGAGAAAACAACCCAAAAATTTCTTTCGGGGGCTTTAGGCTCCGAATGTGGAAGATCAGGCTCCATAACATGACTGAATAACATCTCTGAATGTGGAAGATTAGGCTCCACAACTAATAGACAGTTCTAGTGCATCCTTTAACAACTTGGCATAAATTATGTCCCCAGTTTCCTTGTGAAGATGGATCATGTCAGGTATGGGAATGTCTTCTAAGTTCATCTTCAATTCAGTGGCCTTACTCTTGGTAGCTAGGGCCAAATTCAAGGTGTTTTAAGCATGGCTCCTGATAGTAACCAAGGACATATCCTTGCTAGAGATCTATCTGACCTCTGCATATAACTTTGATTCTTCTACATTTTCCTCTTTGCTTTCTTTATACTCATCCAATAATTCTTCTCTACTCTTGCTTTGTGCAGTAGGTTTAGCAGCTGCCCTATCAAATACATATTCCTTGATCTCAAAGGCAGGTATTTTGGCCTTCACCTGCTTCTTTTTAGCTTAACTAGCTAACACCTGCACAATCTGCTTCCCTGTTTCTTCTACTTTATGTCTCTTTGAAGCTCTCTCTGTGTCCTCATCTTCTACGTTCATGGCATCAATGACTTCCAATTTGTTGGATCCTCAAGAGCCACTGGTAAGGGGTATAATTGCTCCAACTGCTGGGACCAAGCTAGAGGAGTCAGGTTGTGGCGATGTGGCTTTTTGTACAAGGGAGGTGTAATCATCTTGTATATCTACATCCATCTGACTTTTGCTGGGATACTCCAACTAGTTAGCAGTCTCTGCAATACCTGCAAGTTCAAAATGCACAAAACCCTTTCTGTTACTTTCTTTCCTTCTCTTGGAGATGATGTTATGGGGATCATAGTTGATGGAAGCCTTTGTTTGAAGACCCATTTCTCTTATTATACACTCAATGGATGAAAGGGAAGCGTTATTCTTAATGATGAATGGGCCTACAACCCATGGAAATGTGATGTCTGAATCCTTCTTATGATCTAGAAAAAGTTCAGTTTCTACGTTTAACTTTTGCCTGATGAATTCTAGAGCAGACACTCTAGGAGTTAGAAATGCTGGTAGTACATAAGGTGGATGACTAAACCCATATACTTTGATCACTATGCCATGTTTCAAGAGAAACCAATCCCCAATTCTCTTCTCAGGAGAAGGTTGCAACATCTCCTTCATCTATGCTAACACCTTGGGCAATCTCCTCTGAAAGAAAACATTGTAAACCTCTGACATGAGGTTGTTCATGAATATGTTGTAATCTGTGTTCATTTCCTTTGTGAGCTTCTTCTTAGGAAGCTTCAGATTTTATTCATTAAATGACAGGAACATCCTTAGCAAATATGATTAGAACCTGAAGCTCCTGGTCTTGTGGAAGTGGATAACCTGTTCAGACCTCTCGGACTCTAATGGAAAACTGCTAAGGACAAATAATAGGCTCATTAGGGGCTCAGTGACACACATGTCTGTGTCTGTCCTAAAAATTGGCTTAGCAAGGTTATAACACAGTTGGATTCTTCAGTAAAGAGATGGACTTCGACTGGGAAAGCATGGTCTTGCAATGGAACACTAGGTTTTAAGAAAATCCCATAGAAACTTTGCTTAAACTCAACTGTGGACTGTCTAAAATACTAAATTAGGGCTTCTTCCTTGTACTCTTTGGACTTTAGGCTAAATTCGTGGTGGATTGACAGGGATTTTCTTATAACGAGAGAATTGAAAGGACATAAGATCTTTCAGCTGGATGCATCCATAATCGCCCTCTCAGAGGAGGATTAATTGGTGGCGCACCAGTCAACGAACTTAGGACAATTTAGGGTTCAACTGCAAAAAACTAGAAAAATGACTTGTATACCTTGTGTACATCTATACCCTGGTTCCTAATCACTTCCAGTCTATCCTTTACTACTTCAATGGGTCCATTGGTCAATATAGTGTCATAGACCTCTGCATATTTATCTTCTAACAGTTGTTCAATCTTCTGGTGTTCAAAACCTAGGGGCTCTACTTCTCCAAGCTCAGCCATTTAAATAGTTTGTAAGAAGACAGGAGGCCTACCTGGTTACTGATAGTTGGTCTGATATCCTGGCTGAGTTGTCTGTGTGCAACACGTTCATTGTATTTCGCTTTCCAATGCAATCGGACAAACAGTATCCAGATCCCCGTGCAGAAGTATTTTTATATTATTTTTCTTTTCATATCAGTCTTGCACCTCTTGTGACAAAGGAATTCTTTGAGTCGTCCACCTGCAGGATCAATCCTATACCGTCGATCTCTTTCCCTGTTTAACTCCTCACTCCTTCGCAGTCTTCAACCTTTCAACTGTGGCCTTCCTTGCACCTCTATCCTATGAAGCCAATGCTGGCCATAGATCTAAGCCTTGTTTGCCTCAAGACCGTCCAAAGGCGTGGTCTCTACCAAGCCTCACAAATCCGAAAGTGTTGGTTGTTCGTGCATGTTGAATCTGCGAACAAAATGCCAGCTGTTGATGCTCATCTATGCCATATCTCACCGTTGAAAGATGTGGAGCCTACCAACTTTTCTCCAATTTGAAAAGTTATTTTATCTGTGCATGTTTGATTGGCGAACCACTGGATGACCGTAGATCCCTTTCCATCCGTCTATCTGACCGTCGATTTGCTTGCGGGTTAACAAAGCTCCACCCATACTCTACCGTGCATCTTACCCTTGTGAAATTGCTTGTAGTCGTTGATCTCCACTACCATAGATCTGCTCCGTCCATTCTTGTCCATACATTACTTCGAGCGGATTTTCACATTCTACTCCCATTTGCAAAGATACTTATAAATTTCGATTTTCTCCATTTCAGACCCAGGAAAACACTTCTAATATCTTAGAAATCTTCTTAGCAATGCCTCCTAGATCAGATTGACTTAAGAATTTTTTGGGATTTTATTCTTCATTTGCAAGGCTCTAGCCCTTCCCGACTTATCAACCCAAAACTAGTGCTAACAATGTGGAGCTTGCTTTTTTAAGATCGTGATCTTCATTCAAGCTCTTTATGAGAAAATGTCAAATAGCAATATTCCTGATCCAGACGAACAAAATCGACAATTGCTTTCTAGATTGTGGGATGGACCGAAAATAAAGGGTGATGGGAAATGTTATTGTCCATGTAGTCAATGTAGGGGCTTTAAAAGGAGAAGAATAAATATCACAACAACTAGAAAACATTACAGGGAACATGGACACGCTGAGGGGGGACATGAATATCATCCATTTTTGCATTATATATGTTTTTATATTGATTGCTTTTGTAAATGTATATATTATTTTAATATTTCTTATATTAACTAATATATATTGATGGTTTCATGTAATTATAAAGGAAATACATCCTACGGAATATCGTCCGGAGGATGTGATTTCAGAACAAGTACCGAAGGAACATGGAGCTATGAATAATGGAGAACAAGTTAATGATCATATTGAAGAAGATGATCATACTGATAACATAGTTGAAGATGATGGTACAAATACATTGATCCATGATAAATTTAATGTTAGAATGGATGATGATGATGATGTTCATGATTTACCTCTTCTTGAGAAGGCATACAAACCACTTTATGAGGGCTCCAACACAAATCTTCTCTCTGCTATATTGTTGATAATGAACTTGAAGGTTATGAATGGTCTTTCAAACACATCAGTCACACGTATTTTAAGGTATGTAATATATTCCATCACATATATATGATCGCGCTAAGGTTATCACTGTTCGTTTAATAAAATTATTGTTAATTCATAAGTCAAATTAATATGGATGAAATGGGTTTCTTTGATATTATTTATATATTATATTAACTAGATTTTTATTTTAATTTGTTGTAGCTTGATAGCTGAATTTTTGTTACCAGCATCAAATATTTTACCTCGCACATATAGAGATTTACCTGCCATCATGAAATAAATTGGAATGCAGTATGAAGAAATTCATGCATGCCCCGATGACCATGTTATATATTATAATCAACATGAATTTGAAATGGAATGTACAGAATGTCATATCACTAGATATTGAACATATCAAGTAACAAAAAAGGTGCCTCACAAGGTTCTTCGTTATATTCCCAATATTCCACGTTTGCAACGACTGTTCAGGTGCAAAAACATAGCGCAATTTATGGATTACCATGCATGGAACAAAAGTCAAGATGACATTATTTGAATGCCTGCAGATGGGTCTGCATTTAGAGATATGGAGGAAAAATGGCCTCACTTTAAAGAAGAACCTTGTAATCTTAGGATTTATTTGGCAGCAGATGGTGTCAATCCATTTGCAGAGATGAGATTCATTTTCTCGGTGTGGCCTATTTTTGTTATCAACAATAACATTCCCCCATGGTTGTCAATAAAGAGGGAGCACATAATATTGTCAATGATCATTGTTGATGTATATGTAACTTCGGAATGTATTTCACCCATGTATTTCATATATGTATTTTGTACTCCTATAGAGATGGCATTATTCCTCTATACGGAAGTGTTTGTATTCCTATAGAGATGTTATTATCCCTCTATATGGAAGTGTCGTCATTTATATTGTAAGTGTCGTAACTTATACTTGATGGGTTATTAGACCACCTTGTTGGGGTTGGCCCTGTATAAGTCATGTGGGTCGAAGGGTTATTAGACCACCCTATTGGGGGTACGCCATGTGGGTCAAAGGGTTATTAGACCACCAAGTGTGGGGTTGGCCCGGAATAAGTTAACCATGGGTTAAGCTAGACATGTAGGCCCCATTAGTTTATTGGGCAGGACAAAACAAGTATAAATAGAGATAGGGTATTTGATCATTCATTCACACACTTCTCTCATTCAGAAAGTGACGCACTTGTGGAGGAGGAGGCTCTGCTGTTAGGAGAAGACTATCTCTTGTATTCTAGTTGTATCATTGCTCTATCTATCTTTGAGGAAGTTATTGGGGTTTTTCACCTTTAAGGTTTTCCCCAAGTAAAATCTGTGTCTCTTATGTGCTTGCATTATTGTGTCCATGATTGATATGCTGTAGATATTCTGTACATGTTGTTCTCTCAGTTAAGATCCTATATCAGATTGAAGTAAATTCTAAAAATTTAACATGGTATTAGAGCTATCCTGAAAGAAGGCATGATATGGCATGTATGACACTTGTTGCACTTACGATGCTAGGGCTTGATATAGCAAAAACTAGTCATCATAGAACTTTCGCTATAAATCCATTTTGGATAATTTTTAGGATTTGAAACTTTTACAGGTCGAAAATCAGATCCCCATGTACCTTGTATCCAAAGGGAAACTTCTAATTCGTTGTACTTTGTGATTTATGATCTGTACAATATAGGGTTTCTGCCTCTTCCAAATCTCAGTCATAAACAGGTGACCTTGGCAAAAAGGTCATAACTTGGGCCAGGAAGCTCCAAGTGAAATTTTGTAAAAAGTGACAAGTAGAACACAGACTGTACTATCTCAACACAATTTTTCAGAGGCCGAAGTTGAATTGGTGACACGTGGCACTCCGTACAAGTTCGATCTCCTATTTTATCCCATAAACAGGTCATGTTGTGACACTTGGCATAACTCTCTCTCAGAGAATCCAATTGAGGTCAGACCTATCGGGATGGAAAGATGACAGGTCGGGCTATCTCAAGAACAATTTTCAGACCCCTTGGATCAAAAAGTTTGGAGTTACACCATAAACAATTAGGTACATATTTCTGTCATAACAAAATTATTTTTGAGCACCTTCATTCATGGCTTCCGAAATTTAGGGTTTCGGAGAAAGTTGGAATTTTTGTAATCAGAGACTACAGCTAAATGCCACTCATCAAAATAGAAATTTAGAGACCAATTTCAGAATTTTTGGTTGGGCAGAAGTCCGGTCTTGATCAGACCCTAGTTCGGGACTTTGATTGGAAAAGTGGAAAATTAGGGCTTCTGCAAAAATGAGAATTTTTGAAATCTGTGACCATGGCTGGAAGCTCCTCAGAAAAATAGAAGCTTAGAGCTTTGGATCAAACCTTTTGATTGGTCAGAAGGGTGGGCTTCATCAAACCCTAGTTAGGGGTCATGTCTAGTGAATCCGAAAGTTTCAAAGGCAAAATTGAGGAGTGAAACTTTGCAGTTTTCAAATTCTAAATATACCAGCTTGATCAACTCATCAAGGCGCATATTTCTATCCTTTCGAAAGTTTGAAATTCATAGTTTGAATTTTTGGGGTTTCTCTGACAAACCCTAATCCAATTCCAGGTCTAGTTCTTGCAAATCAAGTGGATTGGGTTAATCCTAGAAGAAGATGGATTGGTCACCTGCATAAGTGAAGAAGTTCCTGTCTCAGAGGGAGATGAGGCTAAGGCCTTCCATAAGAAGATTACAAGCATGGCTTACAGGTATGTTTCGAATTCTGTTCATGGTTAAGTTTATGATATGTTTGTCTTCATATCATTACAGTACAATCTTGATTAATTACTAGACTTGGCGTATTACCTTAATAGAAGATATTCATTGATTAAGGTTTTGACACTTATGATTGTACTAATGCATTATGGTGTTGTATGAGGTTTATGTTGTCTGCTAACATAAAAGGTACACCAAGAAAGACAAATCATGTTCTACTTCAAGAACATATGATCATGGTGACATGAAGACAAAGATTCATCCATTGTCATGGATCACATAGAAGATCTACTTATGAGATATGTATAACATGGTTAACTTATGAGACATGCAAGTTACTAGCACAAGTCACTGAAGAGAACCAGAAGACATTCTGCGGGTATGTTAGACATAACTAGCTAGCATGCTAATCCAGGTATGTTTTTCCTATATCAAGCTAGAATCCTACCTTGTGTTAGGATCTTATACTGTCGTGTTGTTGATAATGATTATTTATGAAGTCATAGGTTTGAATAGAAATGGTTGTATGCATATTATGTTTCTTACCATAATTGATGATATGACTAACCAAAAGAATCAGGTTTGAGTAATCATGGGTTTATGCATTGATGATTTAACTAATCAGAAGAGACCTATGATCAAATAAGAATATGCACGAGTAAAAGAAGACTTCCCTGAAACCTTGAATACTAATGTTTATTATCTATGAATGATCGGGACTATACATGTTTAAGATTATTGTGTTTTGATAGTATTAAGATTATACTAATAAATGTGTGATTATGTATGAGACCTCAAGGATAACACAATGATGATAATAATAAGCATGCATAGTGATTAAGGATGGATATAAGTTCAAGGACAGGTAATCCAGGAAGAAAAGATCAAGAGGGAGCACACTCCAGTTGTTCCTACAAGAAAGCAAAGGAGCACACTTCAGTAGTTTCTGCAAGGATGCAGATATTCAGAGGGAGTTGACCACTTCTCACAATCCACATCAGAATGGAGCTGCAAAGATTCAGAGGGAGTCCACCCAGCAACCAAACAAAGATAAGTATTTGAATTGTCATTTCTTACATAATGTTATTCAATGATGTATATGCTTATGTTCCTAGAATTAGGTTGTGTATTATGCATATTAGAATAGTTGCACAGTATACTACTAATATACATGGGTAAGTGGCCTATGGCACTATACAACATTTCATTTCTACTTATCTAGAATGAAACCTCTTTGCTGACATGTTAGGAGTTGTGCACACTCTTAACAATGTTCTGGTAGAGATTGGAAGGCATCTAGAAAGTTAAGAGATATGGATAAATGTTGTATTGAAGCATTGGCTAAGATAATTGCATGACTGTATGACATATTTCTTTATGTGTAAGATTTTGTTCTGAAAACTATAAGATGTTTTCTAATCATGCAATTTAACTTGTTGTGTAGGAAGATCGTATACCATCACCTACAAAAGAAGGACTACAACATTTGTTCAGCAACAAAGTTATCTATTGAAAATATTGAAGATATTGAAGTTCCCAGGATCTGGGAAGAATGCCATGATCGAGGAGTACCAGTTGATCATGAAGATGTTTGGGATGCAGTCCCAAGACATGAAGGGTAGTCTGTAGTGACTTCCAAGAGGATCTACAAGATCAAGCATGCTGCAGGTGGTAGCATAAAGAATTTTTCTCTTGTAGCCAGATACACTTCCATTAGATCCGTACTTGCTCTGGCTGCAGTGATGAAATGAAAGATACACTAGATGGATTTCAAGACAGCTTTCTTGAATGGCGTAGTTGAAGAAGAAGTGTATGTGGAGCAGCCACTTGGTTCTGAGACACATGACAGGGAGTCGTCATATATGTGCAGAACTTGGTATGGTAGGATAGACAGCTATCTATCTAGTTTGGGCTTTACCAAAAGTAAAGCAAATTCCAACCTTTACTACAAGGTTGAGGAAGGAAATCCAGTGATACTACTTTTGTATATGGATGACCTGTTTGTAACAGGTGAGGATAGATTGATTGTTGACATGCAGCGGAAGCTTGCTACCGAGTTCGAGTTGAAGAACTTGGGGATGATGCACTATTTGTTTTTGGCATGAAGGTGTGGCAGAGTACAGATAGAATCTTCCTTGGATAAAGGAAGTATGCAGTAGAGATTCTGAAGAGGTTCAGGATGATGGACTGCAAGGCTATGGCCACACCTATGGCATTAAACCTAAATCTTCTGTGTGATGCTTCATTTGAGCTGGTTGATGTCCCTATGTATCATCAGATGATTGGGTCCTTGATGTACCTAACGAACACTAGACCAGATATTTGCTTTGCGGTGAACACATTGAGCCAATTCCTGACGGATCCGAGAGATGTTCACCTTGTTGTTGTAAAGCATATTCTAAGGTACCTGAAGGGTACAGTTGATTATGGGCTCAAGTATGATGTGAATCAAAAGTTTAACCTGTAGGGTTATGTTGATTCAGATTGGGTAGGCAGTGCTGTAGATAGGAAGAGCACTTCTGGGTGCTGCTTCAGTATGGGATCAGGTGTGATCTCTTGGTTTAGTAGGAAGCAGTCCTGCGTAGCACTGAGTACAGCCGAAGCAGAGCATGTTGCGACGAATGAGCAAGTTGCAAATGTGTTGACCAATCCGTTGGCCAGAGTGGAGTTTGAGTACTTCAGAGAGAAGCTCGGTGCACTTCAGATTGAGGTTTCTTCCAAAGGGAAGTGATGAGTCCGGAAGATGCAGATGCACATGATCTTTTCTTACATGGTTGATGTGTTCTCCCATGTCGGTGGTGTAAGTGTTGGATGATGTGCATCTGGGATGTACTTCGTGGACGATGAGATGATCTGAAGAGGACGATTCTGTGATGATTAGGAGGATTATGGATGATGAGCATCAGGACGATGCTCCAGTTACTACTCTGTATATGTATATGCATCATGTTGGATGCTTGTTATGATCAGTTGGATCATTTATGTATATATGCATCATGTTGGATGCTGGATATGATCAGTTGAATCATTTATGTATGTATGCATCATGTTGGATGATGGATATGAACAGTTGGATCATTTGTATGTATTTTGTATATGCATCATGTTGGATGCTTGGACCATGTATCTATATATGTATCAGGTGGATATTGAGATCATGTATGTTGATATGTATCAGGTGGATACATTGTATGATCAGGTAGATCATGTATGATGATATGTATCAAGTAGATACTTGGTATGCATTAGGTGGATGCATTGTATGATCAGGATGATCGTGGATGATGAGCTTCTCCAGATGACATGCAGCAGTATGTTGTAGTGATGATGATCAGGATGATCATGTGTACATCAGGATGATGTATGGTGAGTATTAGGATGATACTTTGTGGTTGTGGATCAAGTTGTGCAGATGAGCATGTCTGGGAGATCCTATAGGTCAGATTTGTGTACCCGTAATAGCCTGGGATGCTCTTTCGAGACATTGCTCTGGGAGGACATGTAATTTGTGCCGTGGGAGATTTCAGGTCGGAGTTGTGTACCCGTAACATCCTGAGATGCTCTTGCGAGGTTTTGTCCTATGGCATGTAATTTGTGCCCTGGGAGATTTCAAGTCGGAGTTGTGTACCCGTAACATCCTAAGATGCTCTTTCGAGGTTTTTCCATGACCACATGTAATTTGTGCCCTAGGGAGATTTCAGTTCGGAGTTGTGTACCCATAACATCCTGAGATTCTCTTGCTAGTTTTTGTGGTGACCACGTGTAATTTGTGCCCTAGGGAGATTTTAGGTTGGAGTTGTGTACCCGTAACATCCTGAGATGCTCTTGCTAGGTTTTGTGGTGGCGTCACATGTAATAAGTCCTGGAGATCTGGACAGGATGAAAAAGGCCTCAGATGCTCTTTAGGGTTCTTGCTAGGCAAGAGACTCTTTAAAGGTTTTGTGACGCATGTAATAAGTCCTGATGATTCCACAGTATGGCCAGTGATGATGAATACCTGCAGGTGGTGGGCTTACATCCAGTATGAAAAAGAACTGGCTCTGTAGAACTTCCTATGACAAGTAGATTTAGAGATTGATTGAGATAGCAGTAGTAGTGACGATGACGATGATTCGAGGATGATGATTCGCTGATGACGATCCAGAGAAGAAGACTTGTGCTAGAAGACCTGTGTCGAGAAATACCTTCCTAGTTAAGAGGGAGTGTTGATGTATACGTAACTTTGGAATGTATTTCACCCATGTATTTCATATATGTATTTTGTACTCCTATAGAGATGGCATTATTCCTCTATACGGAAGTGTTTGTATTCCTATAGAGATGTTATTATTCCTCTATACGGAAGTGTCATCATTTATATTGTAAGTGTCGTAACTTATACTTGATGGGTTATTAGACCACCTTGTTGGGGTCGGCCGTGTATAAGTCATGTGGGTTGAAGGGTTATTAGACCACCCTATTGGGGGTCGGCCATGTGGGTCAAAGGGTTATTAGACCACCAAGTGTGGGGTCGGCCCGGATTAAGTTAACCATGGGTCAAGCTAGACATGTAGGCCCCATTAGTTTATTGGGCAGGACAGAACAAGTATAAATAGAGATCGGGAGATCTCTATTTGATCATTCATTCACACACTTCTCTCATTCGAAAAGTGGCACACTTGTGGAGGAGGAGGCTTTGCTGTTAGGAGAAGACTATCTCTTGTATTCTGGTTGTATCATTGCTCTATCTATCTTTGAGGAAGTTATTGGGGTTTTTCACCTTTATGGTTTTCCCCAAGTAAAATATGTGTCTCTTGTGTGCTTGAATTATTGTGTCCATGATTGATATGCTGTAGATATGCTGTACATGTTGTTCTCTCAGTTAAGATCCTAGATCAGATTGAAGTAAATTCTGAAAATTTAACAATTATTCCAGGTATGTGTCTACAAATTTATTTTTTAATGTAGTGGCATATCATTAGTTGTATTTTGTTACATAATGTCACACACACACACACACACACACACACACACACACACATATTATTTTTCTCTTATGCATGGTTTATATATCTAAATGGTTGTAATAATTATATATTTTATATATTCAAATCAATCAGGTAAGTACCAAGTTAAAGATATGAATGTATATATTGACGAGCTACTAAAGTTATGGAATGGCATCACTATGTATGATGTATCTAGACCAATACGACAAAGGGAATTTCAATTCCATGCAATGCTTGTATGGACAATACATGATGCCCCAGGGTTAACCCATTTTTGTGGTTTGTAATTAAAAGTTCCACTTTAATTGCATTTAATTTTATGAACTAGTTAATATATTATTCACGCATGTTTTTTTAAATAATACATTCATTTTATATATAATTATAATTGACATAGATAATTCATCTATTTATGTAGGTCTTCAGACAAAGGGAAAATTTGCATGTCCATTTTGTGGTCCTAAGATCAAATCTCATCGTTCAAAAAGTTTTGGAAATGAGGTGTTTGATGAGTATAGGCACTTCCTCTCTAAGAATCATAGGTATCAAACTACCGAAAAACATATGTTCAATGGGAATCAAGAGACTACATTAAAACCACAGAGAATGACACCTCACCTATGGAAGTTGCAATATAATAGAAATTGTCATGGTACGTATGAATCATCGTATATAAAATGTTATGCATTTTTTTTTTATTGTGTGTTGTTTACTGTAATTGACATTGATTTCTGTAATTTATTTATAAACTATGATTCATGATGGTTGTCATGATCATGAAGGAATTAATGGACTTCCAAGAGGAATGAAAAGTTATCCTAAACAATTCAATAGGTTTCCCTACTATGAGCACCTAAAAATTGCTCATCTGTTTGATACAATGCATATCGGAAAGAATGTGATTGAAACAATATGGCGAATATTGGATGGAAGGAGCGAGAAAGAAAATATTGTCAAAATTTGCAAAAACATTCAAGAAGGCAACCATGCAATGAAAGGAATCATTCAATTTTATAGCAACGGAGACCAAATTAATATAAATTCACTTCCATGGATGTTAACGGAGTAGCAAAGTAATGTTGTAAAAGAATTCATGCAAAAAATTAAATTTCCCACCCAATTTTGTTCGAACATGAAGAGTATCATAACAAAGAAAGGTGATTTTGTGGGGGTGAAAAAGCATGATTGGAATATCTTCATGAAGGTAATTATTATGGTATTCATATAATTATTGCTATGTTTTTTTATTCCAGTGCATATTGCTGGTATTTTTTTGTCTACTTTTTGAAAAAAAAATGAAACAATTTGTATATTGTTACAGTATGTTCTACCTCTTTCTCTCCCCGACAACTTCGACAACAATGTCAAACAAGTTATATATAATCTTTGGAAATACATGAGGTAAGTAGCGATTTTTTGCATGTGCTTAGTGTTTGTTTAATTCATTGTAGAACTTATATTTGATTATTTTACACTAATTCATGTTATGTAATATATTTTTTTTTTGTTAAATATTTTGATTGGTTTGCATCACTTGTAGATGGTTGTCATCTAAAGAAATCCATAAAGAATATATAAAGTATTGGAGGAGAGAAATTCCTCGTCTCATGTGTGAAATGAAAAAGAATCTACCTTCGACATTTTTCAATGCACAAGAACACTACCTCATACACCAAGTTGAGGAGATCGAATTGTGTGGACCTATACACTCAAGGTTCATGTGGATGGTTGAGAGGCACTTGAAAGTTTTGAAGGGTTTGGTTAGACAACAAGCATGTCGTAAGGGTTCTATGATGGAGGGATATATGGTATACCAAAACATGTTGTATATTAGTGAATATCTTCCTAAATTAGCATCAAAACTCAATTTAGGTCACATTTGTGATCCGTACTCGAATAAAAATTTCAAAGGGGAGTACTCGAAGGGGAAAGGTAGATCGTGGAAGGTGAAAGGTAATTATTAGCTAGTGGAGATTAATTAATATAATACATTTGCCTATTGATTTTTATGTATATATCATACATATGTTATTTTTAATATTCAATATGCATCAATTAAAAGTGTATACTTTGTTAAGTGAATATACATTTGTATTGAATTTTAATTTTATTTTCATCAAATAGTTGGTCGAGAGTGGGATGCACTTCATTTATTCATCACAAACAATCTTGACTGGCTGAAGGTATGGATTGAACGATGTGAACAATCTGGTCATGGAATATCATGGGAAGGTGTGGCTTCATTGGTTAAAGCAGCACATCGCAATGCAGATACTAATCTTACACAAGGGGGAATCGATTTAGCATATTGTTTAAAAGATAAGCAGGCAAGCATATTAATCACCACACTATTTTTTTTTGTCTTTGCAAACAATATATTGATGTACACGTTGATTTTTTTTCCTGTAGGGAATAAACATGCACTTAATCATAAATGGGTCATGATGTAATATTTATGTGTATGTCTTGTTGTAGGTAAAACACCATAAGGCTATGTGGTGCAATGGCTGTAAATATCACATCAAAAAGCTGGATGAAACGAAGAAAACATCATATTGTGGGATATCTGCAGTCTTTGAGGTGACCAATGTTTCCTCTAGAAGTGACAAAAATATAGAACTCTCATAAATTTGATACTATGGGTATTTGGAAGATATTATTCAGTGTGACTTTAAATCCTTCAAGGTAAATATGTTCGTTGTCAAATGGTACAGGTTATGATTGAATCAACGTGATCCCGATAAAACTATTATTGAACACGATAATGGATTTACCATGGTTAATACAAGTTTATTTGAGCTAGGAACAGATCCCTATGTTCTTCCAAGCCAATGTGAATAAGTATTTTACTCCGAGGTTCTAGGTAGAGGGGGTTGGTCATTTGTTGTGAGACACGATCCAAGGGGAAGGCCGGTAAAGTATAACATAGAGGAAGGTAATGAAGAGGGTCTTGAAGAAGAAGACGATGTTGAAGATGATCAACATGAGTTAGGTGATCATGTACCAGAAGAAGATGTCGAAGAATTAGTTGAGTCAGATGATGTAGCAGACAATGTCCATGAAGATGATATCGACGATGACATGATGATCGTAACTGACATCGATGACGATGATGATATGGCCAATCCTTAGAATGTTGACTTTGGATTGGATGATACAGATGATGACTTGGATGAAGAAGATGATGAATTCCATTGAAGTGTATGAGTATTCCTTAATATATCTACTCTGTATATTTTGATTTAATATTGTGATAGAATTATTGAATTTTATTGGTACATATAAATTAATTGTTCCTTAGTTTTTTTTTCCATTTTCCTATATGTTGGCATATGTTATAATTAGAAACATTGCTTCTTAAGTATGACAAAAAAAACAATTATTATTTTTTTACATAGATTTTGTTGGGTTATGGGGAATCGAGAGTGATGTGAGGGGGGGGAGGGGCCATAAGAGCTTCCACCTTCATGTAGTTGGCCTTGTTCAGTAGAGAATATTAAATTATTCTCGAAACAAAGAGAAGCTCAGTAAGGCAATGCAAAATGATCATGCTAACCCAAATGGCGTGCTTGATCATGTATTGCATGGGGCCAACGCTGATTTTTTTTAATTTGTGCTTGCTTGGACTGAAATTTGGCATGGTTAGACTAGACGCGTGCATTGATGGTGTGGTAGGGTTTCCATACTCAAACATGACTAACACTAACAATTCGAGCATCAAAAACCATACCTATATATTAATTAATGTGCTACACGGGGCCAATGTTGAAATTTTTTAAATTTGTGCTTGCTTGGACTAAAATTTGGCATGGTTAGACTAGACGCATGCATTGACGGTGTGGGAGGGTTTCCAGACTCAAACATGACTAACACTAACAATTCAAGCATAAAAAACCATACCTATAGATTAATTAATGTGCTACATGGGGCCAACGTTGAATTTTTTTAAATTTGTACTTGCTTGGACTGAAATTTGGCATGGTTAGGCTAGACACATGCATTGACGGTGTGGGAGGGTTTAAAAACTCAAACATGATTGACACTAATAATTCGAGCATCAAAAAAGATACCTATAGATTAATTAATGTGCTACACGGGGCCAGAGTTGAAATTTTTTAAATTTATGCTTGCTTGGACTGGAATTTGGCATGGTTAGACTAGACGCACGCATTGACGGTGTGGGAGGGTTTCCAGAATCAAACATGACTGACACTAACAATTCGAGCATCAAAAACCATACCTATTTTTTGTAAATCTACTATGTTTTGTGTAAATCATAATGTATGTCTTGTTTTTAAAAATTATATATTAAACCATCTTATACGTTTTGTTTTTGAAAATTAGATGTTGAATCATAAATTAATATGGAACATAATTCATTGATTAACTTTTTAGTAAATTTGGAAGGACAAATATGATACACACATTAAATGATTTTTTTTTTTTTAAATACCGAAAAGGAACATAATTCCATACAATTTTTTTTACTATATATTAAAATTCACCAGACTTATATAAATAATAATTTTTCATCACCATATTTCATTAAAAAAAAATATTACTAATTCTCATAAATTCACAACATCCACTTCTTTGTTTAAAAAATATGATTACAATTATATTTTAATCCACAAAAATAATAATCATTTAAAAGTTAAAATCTTAAATGAAAATTCATATCCTTTTGATTTTACCTACCAAAGTGTCCTCTCTTGGCTCATGTCTTTTTGGATAATGCATTTTTTTCAACAATTCTTCTAAAAGGTGCCATCACAAAAAAATCATAAAATTGTGTTAAAATTTTTGTAAAAAGTACCAGTTGAAAATCTTGAAGACAAGTGGAAGATTTAGTGACTATTTCGAAAGGTGTAAATTAAAAGAACTTATGTAAAGAGAGAGCTTTAGAGGACCAAACTTGAGGAGAGGATTTGGATTTTATATATAAATATTTTTATGGTTTTTAATTTATATATTTTTTTATTTGAATTAATGTTAGTTATTATTCATTTAAATTAAAAGATTTTTAATAAATTAGAGTTAAAATTTTATATTACAAAATAAAAAAGAATTTTTATTTATATAGAAATATTTAAAACCATTAAAATACTTAATGTTAATTGTTTACTCAATACCCAATTTTTAGGGACAGTAAACTCCAAATAGCTCTTGAGTTTGTAGGTGTGTCTCACTTGACCATATAATGTGATAGTGAAAACTTAGTGACCTTTCTCTAGGCTTGCAATCTAGGGTACTCACTTGTGGCTTTGTGGTTAGATATAGTTTGATAGGAATGAGTGACCTTTTACTAAACTTCAATGAATTTCATCACCTTTGGTGGCATACTTGGGACTTTTGAAACTATCCTCTTACATTCACTTATGTAATCTCTTTCAATTGAATTTCATGACCTAGTGGGGGACGCACCTCTGGAATTATCATTATTGGTCTATTTATTTGATGCTTGATAGTGTATCATAAGGATGTGTTGAATTTTCTAATCTTATAATTTACATTGAGATTTGAAGAACCTTATAGATTCATAGATTCATCAACCATTTTATCTAAATTGAGCATTGTCACATATTAGTTTTTAGGAGTTTCCTTAGTCTATTAAGCTTATCACCTCCACATGGTGAGTTGTCCCTTAAGTTGATCATCTCCACTTGGTGAGATTCCCTCTTTTAGATCTAGGCACATTGTAAAACTAAGGCATGGCATGGCTAATGTTTTTGGAAATATCAACCAAGGGAATCCTCCACAAGGAAGTTCCTTTTCATTTTGAATCTAGTAGAAAAAATTTCCATCCCCATCATATTTACCCTAAACCTTCCATACTTGGCCATAGTACTTCATGTTTGGTTGATTTATACTGTGAACAATGTTAGTCCAACCTAACCTCCTTTATTTCACTAAATGTTGAGTATGTGCCTTCTCCTTCTACTTAACTTAGTTTTAAGTTGGAATCCTATGCATAAGAACCAACAAGAAGAACAACAAGAATTGAAAATCTAAGAATAGGAACCAAGGGCAAGGGATCAATAAGACCTGCAATGATAACAATTATAGGGGCATGACAACTAAAACCAAGGTCAAATGTAATTGAAACAAGGGCATAAACCTAAGAATCCTTGTGTTATCTATGGATAAATTATCATTATAGTCATACATGTCCTATTATTGTATAGCTCTGATGATTGAGACCCCATATTCCTAATTAGATGATCCCACACGAGCTTGCAATGTCACAATAACACTTCTGTTAGCATGAATCCATTTCATCTAATGTTGATTTTCACTTGATTTTACATCTTTGGCTTCCCATTATTAATAGGTTGATATCTCCGACTAATGTATCTACCTTGATACTAAGTTAAAATCCCCAAACCAAGTGGTTACTCCTTCTTGTTTTGGTGGCATTAATGATGATGCTTACAACGATGACGATGATAATGGTGTTGTTTATGGTGATGAAAATAACAATTAATGACAACAATGACGTTGATGTTGTTGCTTATTATGATGATGATGGTGATCATGATTAATGATGACGGAAACGTTAATAATGATGATGATGATGATGATGATGATGATGACAACAATGATGAATATTCTGGCGACGATGATGGCGGCGATGATGTTGTTCTTATTTTTCATGATGATGAAGATGATGATGACGATGATGTGGTTCTCTAACCCATATAAACAAGGTAATTTTTTAAGATAAGTAAGAAAAAAAGGTGGTTCTGTAACCCATATCAGCCTTTGTCAAAGAAATTGCAAAGTTAATTACCACCCCTTTCAATTAACTTATAAGTATGGAAAGTCATGTGTTTGAAGTAGAATGAAGCTCTTGGGTAGATCATTATTCATGTAGAGCGTCATGTCATTCATCATACCAAGGATAACAAAGATGCAAAGGAAAGTTGGGATACATTCAAAACTCTCTTTGAAAAGGTGAATACTACGTAGGTAAACCAACTTGAAACTGAACTCTCCCACCTATAAATAGATGACTTCAACGTGTTTGAGGAGTATATTGCACAAGGTTTAAAATATAAAGGTTAACCTTATTCAAGTGGGAGAAATGGGAAAATTAGATCCAAAACTTGTAAGTATTGTTCTGAATACTCTCTCTCTCTCTCGTTTTGTATCCCCTCCGAAGGCCATCTCAACCCCACTTAAATCTAAGTCTAACTTGGGTATGGGGAATAATTAAAACCCTCACACAAGATAAAATCCATAGGTGGATACTATCCTTAGGGCCATCCTTTCATGTATTACCTTGCTCGTCTTCGGAAAATTAGAGAGCTGGAGAGCTTGCAAGATATATTTTAAATACATAAAAAACAAATAAAAAAAATTAACAAACAACATTTTATATAAAATACAAACAAACAAAAAACAATACAAAAAAAAACAAACAAAATAACATACCTTTCTACCTCTCGCGCATTGAATTGCTTCATTGTAACCAACCTTAGCCTCTCACGCGTGCACCCTTTGAGTTATGTCACCTCTGAGCAGAGCATTCTGAGGCTCCTGTGCCACCACTGTTTTCGTCGAGCTGTGAGCTGTGAGATGTGTTGGATTGTGGCAGTGCATCTTCCTCTCATGCGTGCACCCTTTGAGTTCTATGTGTTGCGAGCAGAGCTGTCCGGGGATTCTATGAAACAATTCATTGAGATGAGCTGTGAGATTTGATCAAAGTTGTATTGTGGTTGTGGTCGTGCATCTTCATCCTCTCGAGCGTGCACCCATTGAGAATAGGCAATGCCTCCCAAGTCTGTGAGTGAAGCCCTAAATTTTATGGGGTCCAATATTTCAAAGTTTGAATGGTTGATTTTATTACTATATCTGTTGTTTTCCCTTAAAAATCAATATAAATGGAAAATTGATTTAGATTTAGGGCCCATCTCTCTCCTTTGGCCACAAATTCTTTGGGAGGGTTCCATTTCAAGCCATGTATTATGGGGAATATATGAATTGTAGACCGGAGGAAGGAACCATAGGGCGAGTTCAATGGCTTGGGTATCATGCCATGGACATGTATGGATTCGATAACATGCCATGAACATTTGCTAATTTATTTTTTGGATATGCATGGATACAAGCAGTGCCCTTCGATGCAGCTTGGGATTAAAAAAAATGTTGCAATTTTCAACAACTATTATGTCAGGTGCATGTGGTTGGATTCAAATAAATTCACAGATGCAAGGACCAAATATTTAGTCATGCATTCGTGTAATTTTTATTTCCGCGGAAAAATGCTTCGTGGTATGGGTAGGATGGATGTTGTAGCCTCCCTCATGTTCGTTTCATTCTTTATTAATTTAAAAACTGTAACACTTCAATGCAGGACGCTACAATGTACACTCTAGCTTGTAAACGGGCACAAATCCTGACCTAATTATACAATTTTCTGGTGAAAAGACAAAACCTAACTTGCACTTCATCTTGTCAGGACCACCTTCTACGCAAACCTAAACATAAACATTACTCATGCACCATCCCATAAGAGGTTTGCACCTCATACTTGATAGAACCTATGATTTTTGTAAAAAATAGCTGGGTAGATGCTCCGTACCATCATGGACATTGTTCAATTTTCGTACCATTGTTCCGTGATGATAAAAGGTAGGGACTGGCTTATTCTGCATGAACATTTTCACTCCATTGTTATCCTTCTCATTATGTGAACCTTATTTTTTTTCTGCAGTAGCATTAGCCTGGAAAATAATCTTTACAGGTAATGCTATGTATTTCCATTCCTCCTGTTATCACTTAGAATGCTACCTTGGAAACCAACCCAAAAAAAGAGGTAGTTACAAGGAGCTATTACATTGTGTCAATTCGGGGTTGGCAATGTCAAATAAGAAGTAGTTCCAAGGATCTATTGCATTTATTTGACCTTCAATCTCTTTGGAAGGTCAAATAAGAGGTAAATACAAGGAGCTATTGCATGGTGGCATGGATGATGGTATAGCGTTTATTTTCTTGCATGCAAATTCAACGTCTGTGGGTGTAACCTTTCCAAACTTGGCCTCCCTTCACCTATTATACCATACCTTCGGGCCCCTCTTGGACTCCTTCGCTAGTCACCCTCATAACTTCGGACCTGCTGCCCTTTTTCCACAGTTTGTTATCCTTTTACCTTCATCCATCTATCCCTCCTTCTTCCCCACGACCTCATCTTTGATGCCCTTCTCCTTGGCTACCCATACAAGCCTCTCTTACACCTTACACAGGCCTGCAATTACAAATTGCAGACCTTGTGATCCCTTCCCTCCATCTGCACACCATGCAAAGCATAGATTAGAAGTTAATGTAGACTAGTTTGTAATCAGTTCAATAATTCTAATGTTCATAATTTCTAATACTGGTTTCAATTTATATCTTGGATGCACAGTAATCAAAAGCTAATTTTGTGTTCTATAAATATTCAAAAGCTTGAGAGTAACTCATGGTGAAAAGACTAAGAGTCAAATCACTTTTGGATGGCACAAAAAAAGGTTCCATGGGAATCATAGCTGCTATAAATGACCCCAACCTACCCACAAAGAAATGTGGTGTATAAATTGATATGATGATGACTTAGGAGTCAAACCCTTTACCACTTATCTAATAGATAAAGAAGCAAAAGTGATTATTTACTATGCCATTGATCTAGGCCTCCATTCAAACAATGTACCACAATTTTAGGCATTAGTATGAGGTTTAGGCTGAGTGGCACTTAGCCTTGTCCTAGAGGGTGATTCCACAGTAATAAATAGTGCAATTAGAAAAGGATGATCCCCTCAATGGTGTCACAATGCCATTATTGAGGAGGCATGCAATCTTAAATCTCACTTAGGAAATTCTTTGTTCATTCATTGTTTCAAGGAATGTAACAAGGTGGCTAAACATGTGCCAAATAAAGGAGTTTATGTCAATTTGCATTTGAGCATCATTCGATTCAAAGTGGATATTATGATATTTTTTGATATGTCTAACCAAAATTCTCATAAGAGAACACCTCTGTTCTCATAAGAGAACACAAAATAGTTCCTTTAAATGATATATTTGGCCCAATAATGGGATGCATTAAACTAGATTTTGATGTTTGGTATACTAGGAAAGGGTCTTCTTACCAATGGCATCATTTCACACCAAAATCTAATGTCTTGGGCTATGAACGAGCTACTTATTGGATACATTGGATATTCATGAGGCCCTTGACCATGAGACAAAACCTTTGGATGGAATATTTGGCATATGAGTGGGACACATACTTGATTGCAATGTTTTTCACACTAGGGAGGGGTCCTCTTTCCCAATACATACTTCATGGTTAATATCCATAGGCTTAGAATCTATATTCTTCTTAGAGGACATGGTATGGAGTCAGTAACCAAGGGATTAGGTCCTACATGTTGCTTTTAGGGCTCATGGTTTATTAATAGGATCCCATAACACAAGACATGCAATCTAGCATAAATATTTGTACCACAAGTGGGATACAAACCCAATTGAAATGTTTGTCACATGAATAATAGTCTCCTAACCCAAGATTATTCAAGGCCAAAAATAAACAATTTCTATCCCAAATGTTGATTATATGACTTGTGGTTCATCCATAAATCCGTATATCATGACACATGCCCTAGGGAAGGAAATTTCCGTGATTAACATATGGGATAGATGTTGAGGTTTAGGTCACCAAGGATGTGTTGGCATGGGATTAATCCGCAGGAAATGCGGAAGCCGACAGGTGTGAAAGGGACAATCCGCAAAAGAAGGAGCATTCACGGAGTTCAAGAAAGCACAAGAATAGTTAAATTAGTTAGAATTGGTCATGTGGACCGTTTTGTAACCCCATAGTGGCATATAAATAGAAGTAGATTTGTAAGCCTAAGGGCATCGAAGAAAGTGATAAGAAGTTGATCCATCTTTTGATCTGTTTTGTATTCACGACATGGTGTATTGACTGTTTCTGCGAAGTTCATTCCACAAGTTTTAATGAATGCATGAAGATGTTCAATTATGGTTCCATTTATGTCTCTGTCTCTATGCGATGATGAATGTGAATGTTTGCAACATGTTTAATATTCTGTGGGTTGAATGATTACTATTGATGTGAATAAGTAGGTTAAATATGTTGTTGTGAATGTTTATTATCTGTTGAATCTACGAATGATCTAATGTGGGAATGATGAGTTAATAGTTTACTGCGGAATATATAATCTCTGGTTTCTACAAAGGTAATGTGTGTTGGATTCATGTCCTCAACTGCACTGCAGAAACTTGGGGTGAGACTTCATTCACTTTGCGAGTGTTGCTGGAAAGGGTAACACCTTTCTGGGTCGGTGCATAAGGGAGTTTGGTAGTTGGTTTGTTGATGACAGTGTGAAGTGAACCCCTGTCGACAGTCGCTGTGTCAAAAAAGGGTTCCATTGTCAGGACCTTGAAGAGGAAAGGAAGAGGATATGTTGTGGCACCCGACGAAACCGGCGATCCAAGAGTGGTTTGAAAGAAAGATAGAAGAATTCGTAGAAGGAGAGAATCCAACCCCTAAACAGATGATAAGCAGTTGGTTGCAGAGATACATTTACTCAGATATCCATGAGATATTTTTCTGCGAATTCCAGTACTGGTGCATGAGTGGTTAGCGCAGTTGACGTTCCAAAAGCACCATTTCCATAAGACTGAGCCTGAACATTGGACATCGGAACTGATTCGACAGCTAAAATGAGTTGACAATGCAGTATCTAGGGCTGTCAATTTCTCAGTGGATAGTATCCTAGAGGGATATATTATTGAGTTCACAGTAGACATGATCAAATCGTATAGCGACGCAGAAAGAAATTTATTACAGGGACCAAGGGGAAGATTCTTGTCGTTGCTAAAACTTTGGATTAAGATGCTCGTCTGTGAAAAGGGCATCTTGAGGATGACTTCCGACAAGTAGAAATATCAGTGTGTGGAGGGTGCAGATATCGCGTGAATGTGGATGCGGTAGAAAGATGTCGGGTACTTGGTGTTGTAGGTCAAATATGCACTTCTCCGTCCATGATCACATTGCTCTGTCGATCACACAAAAGGACACTATGGATGGAAGAGCTAGGTTGACCCTGGATGAGTTATTGCTGAGATCACACTCTTTAGTTGAAAATATTATTTTTTCTACAGTTTTCACCATGTGTGTGCTACTATTTCCACAGTGATCTAGCATTCGGAATGCTGGTCTTATTGAAGACAACATGCGCACATACTCCAAAATGTTGCAAATGTTGGTTGTCAAGTGCAAGAGTTGCATATTGTGCACTAGTCTACTTGTATGAAACCTGTGCACATCTTAAGATGAAATGAAAAAATATATTAAGATTACGAATTGGGATTAGTTGAAGTTGGTTCTGCAACTTCTCCAACCTCCCAATTCAACCACCTATCGAATTAAACTGCCTACCTTGTGCCATAAATACAAGGGGAAGCCATGAGAGAGGGGACTAGAATGAATGATAAGTTGTTGTTACGCTAGAGGAATTCTTAAGTCATTGTGAGGAGCAGGAGCCCAGGACTCAGTTGCAAAAGTGTCTGGATAGATCATGTATATATGTACTTATCTACATTTCTTTAACAATAAAAGGTGGAAATACCCTTCCTGTTCCAATCGAATGTCTATTTGATGGAATGTCTATTTGATTGAATATCTTATTGTACTTGATGTTAAGTTATTTCCAATTTCATCATATTTATTACAGTCAAGATACGCTGAGGAAGGTTAACTTTGTTTTGCAGGTTCATCATTGCAGAAGAGTGGGCGAAAGCTAGGACCAGCCATCGTTAAAAAGGTACAACTTTTGGAATCCTAACATCTTTCCATTTACAGTAATGAATGCAAAACAAGAATGTATTTACCTGTCATCCCATGTAAGTTGGTAGTGTCATCTCCCCCACTATAAGGTATTTTCCTTCACAACAGAACTGGGGACTCCGCTAGGGAGTAATCGATTGTTTTCTGCTCTGGGGGACCTTGCTAGGTTTTCTTCCACTTTATTCAATCTTTTGTTCTCTGAGAGGTTTTTTATAGGTTATTTGCCTGTTCTTCTATCTTGATTCATTTCAGTTTGCTTCAACAAAGCTTTTTGATTGCTTTAAGTCCTTGTGCGGTAGATTACTGTGCATACAGTAGCACATTTATGTCTTGTGCACTGGTTTCTCTGAAACACAGTAGCGCATTTCTTGTGGCAGGCACTGGTTCTTATACCACACAGTAGCACACTTTTCCTGTAGGTTCAAGCCTTCTACTAGGGTTTGGTTTCCAACTGGTTAGGTCTACTTCTAGCATTTTGCCTTGCTTTTTTGACTCATTTTTGAGACATCTTTGTTTGTTTATGAGTCTTGTCTACTTCTTGAGAGTCCTGTAGATTGCCTTTACTTGCTTTAGCACTTGTTTAAGGTGTCTTTTCTACTTTTTTAGACCTTTTGATGATGTGCGTGACTCTTTGCTAGGCACAGTAGCACACTTTTTGCCCTAAATGCTTGTTACAGTTATACAGACCTGCGCACTCAACGCTTGTTATCTGTGGCAATAACTGCGCACTTTTACTGAGTCTTGTCCTTTTTTTAGGGTTTGATCCCATTTTGAGTTTTTAGGGTGGTTTTGAAGGGTTTCTTGGTCTAGATACCTTCTGAACATCTATTCAGATTAGTCTGATTTAGTTGAAGCTTTCTAGTTAGCTTTTCCTTTGAGTCTGTGTGTTGGTAGGGTTACTTTTGGTTTGCTTACCTACTTTTTGTTTGGCGGGTGTTTTCTTGGTTTTTGGTGCTTAGGGACAGCCTCTTGGTTTGTTTCCCATTTCGTGCATCAGCATTACCTTATTTTCTTTTACATCTTGTTCCAAACCTTGAGTTAGTTCATTGTAACAACTCGGTAGGTAGAGTCTTTCTCAAGTCTTTTTGATTTGATTGTTTTAAGCCATTAGGTTGTTTTTCCTTACTCACACTTTGTGTTAGATCTTGATTGTTCCTTCTTTCAAGTTCATTTTTCTTTTGCAAATAAAAGAAAAGTTAAAAATTGAATTTGGTAGATTAGTAGTAAGATTTATCATCATTTTTCGAAGTAGCATAGATTGTCTTGCTTTGAAAATTTAAAAGAAAATTTTTAAAAAAAATAGGATTGCCTATTTCTTGTTTTGAAAAACATAAACGAAAAAAAAGAGTTTTTGTGAAGTTTGATGCATTATTTTTTCCGCACTTTACTTTATGTCATGAACCATACCACACACTTCACTATCCTTTTTGAGTAAAAAGTAGCCTCTAAAAAGAAATCTTAATAAAATTAATTAGAAACTTTTTCTTTTTAGGTATGACACAACATCAACTAGCTTAGGCTAGGGTTTCGGGGTAAATCACCTTAAACTACTCGAAATCGATTTCATTACTCAATAATCGTAGTAAGACAATCTCTTAGGTAAATCCACCTATATCAAAATATCCTGGGAACGCTCTACTCAAACCAGAGTAAAGCACGAGGCCGTGTGCGACTGGAACTATTGAGGATACCCCCTCACTTTCCTTTCAAAAATAAACCAGCGCTGATTTGCGTACGGGGGTCCACTAGTACTTTTAAGTGCTTTTGGATTTCAGGCTTTGCTACCCTGCCCATGCGTCTTGGCTAGGCTGACCACTGTTCCCCCAAGTATTTTCCGTATTTGTGGTATCCTTAGTATCATAACCCTATGGCTCCACAAAGGTAGAGTGGAAGGATATTTCCACTTCACCTCAGACAGATGCGGAAGGTAACCCTTTGGCAATAATCCCGGGAGGGCGGTTTGGTGATTCAAATGCTTGCACCCAGAGGACCTCCATTGGACGCCGTGTAACTGACTGTCGATACTCTATTGGTTTGTTCTGGGCCCTCATCATCCTAGACTTGCTTTTGAGAGTATTAGCTTTGTTTTCCTAGTTTTGATCACTGTAGGACATTTTTTAGTGGTGTGCTCTTTGTGCTGCTTGTTTTTAGTTGGCCTTAGAGATTTCTGGCCCGTTGAGTCGGAAACTATGGATAGCATCCCGATGAGCACCAATCAAGGGACCCCTGTTCAAGGGGTTTGTTAGCACCAGATTTGTGTTAAGCTAAACCCGCCACTTAGGAGCCTTTCATAACCACTTCATGCACCCGCCACATCAACATCCAAGTCCCAAAAATTCAAATTGCAAAGAAAAGACAAAATCAAAACTCAATGGAATTTTATATGAAGAACATGACAGTTTTTGATGAAAATGATTTTTTTAGTCATCTTTTGCCACGGACTTTTTCAGCCAAACCGGGAGGAATTTTGGGAAACTGAGAGAGGTTTCTCTTCAAAATGGGCCAACATCCAATAACCTCTCTCAGAATTTACACAGGTGTTACGGTTTGGGAGAACCGAAGGGTTTTTCATAGGGTAAGTTTCCAGAAATTACGTTTTCTTCTTGAGTCATCAAATTCAAAGCCCGATCTCGGCCAGCTGGAGGTGAATTTGGGGAAATGAAGACATGGGTTTTGTCAGGAACGAGCCCGACTACAAAAACCTATTTCAATATTTACATAGGTGTCCCTGTTTGAGTTGTACAGCTGGGGCTCTGAAGGTCATTTTCAACAGTCTGCGGCCAAAATTGAGCAAAACTTGTTGAAACCGACTCCCAGGTTGTTGAATCTCTTTGTGTAGGTGTCCATTCAGTTGCAACCACTCTCCATTGAAGCATCCCTAGCCTGAGGGCTGAGAAAATCTATATAAGCATTGTAATAGAAGAAGAAAGGGTTGGAAAATCAATTGGCTGAGGCCTTGGGGAAACTTAGCTCTGTTTTGAGATATTTTCTTCAATGAATAGCAGTGTTTGAAGCTGGATTTTGGGCAGAGATTCTAGTGTCATTCTCCTTACAGTCTGTTTACTTCTTTTCTCGTATGTGGATGTGTTTCTTTCTCTGTTAATTCATTCTGTCAATGCTTTTTCATGTTTGGTTCATTGTAGCATTTGAATGGGATTCACATTGATTGTGCCATGTTCATTTCATTCCAGACATTTCACAATTAACCTCTGCTAAAGTTGGTGTAGAATTCATCATTGTATGCTCTACATCAATGGACTGTTCCTATCTTCTTCCTTATCATCAAATTAAAAATCTCATTGACTGTAAATGGGTGGCTACCTTGCCTCTATTTGGATATCTCATGCAACAACACGGTTCTCTGTTTTAGATGTTATGCTTGACTCCATTGCCCAATGTTTCTCCTATGATTTTTCTTACCAAACCTTAAACAAATTGTATGTTTATCATTGCAAAAATATTTGAGTATTTTCATTATTTAATAGATTTTAAGAGAGATCCCTCTTTGTTTGTGTTGGGTCAGTAACACAAGCTATAGTGGTTTTGATGTTACCCCGATTCTACCTCTCCACAACCTTGGGGTACGATTTGGGTGCTAATAGGGCTCCTTGTGCTTTTCCATTCATTGGAAACATTGGTACTCCCTTAATGGATACCTTGAATCTTCTGGGATTCACTATAGGGTTACCGGTTTGGTTGTTTTCCACTCTAAATGCCTTGCATACTCCTGATACTTCTCAAGTAAGCACCTCATATCAAGAGCATCAAAACCCTATGCCTGTTTTTCCAGTAACATCTTCTCCTCCTCCTTCTACCTCATGTGGTGAAAGTAGTATACTAGTAACCAACAATCTAAAAGGAATAGACAAAGGAAGAATAGGAAGAAGATGCCAAAGCAAGGGGGCAGCCACCCAACCTATGGAAGTCATGCTGGGGAAACCTACCCAACCTCAGGTGGTCATGTTGGGAGAACTCACTCAGTCACTGTAAATCATACTGAGCCTACGCACCCAGCCTCTAAAAGTCATGCTGGGGGCACCCACCCAGCCTCTAGAGGTCATGCTGGGAGAAAAGTTTCAGTCACTGCAAATCATACTGAAAGCATGTCTTCAACCACTGTAGGTCATGTTGAGGACATGTCATTGATCACTGCTGGTCATATGAATGACAATTCACCAGTTATTGTGAGTCATACTAGAGACATTGAATCAGCCACTGCAAGTCATGTTGAGAAAGTTGACATTGTCGACAAACCTAATAAACAGAAGCTTAAGTTCCCTTGTCAATTTTGCGAGGGAGACCACCTGACCTATTTGTGCCCTGTACTTCCAGAAGTGCAAAGAGTGTGGTCCATAGTTCAAAATTCTTTTGCTTTTGAGCAACCAGCCACTGCAAGTCATGCTGGGGGCAAGCTGTTAGCTAATGCTAGTCATGCTGAGAGTATTGATGTTGTAAAGGAGTCTAATTTTATAGGACGCAAGCCAAAGTTCCCTTGTAAACTTTGTAAGGGAGATCACCTTACTCACCTATGCCCTTCTATTCCAGTGGTGTAGAGAGTGTGGTCCATGTCTGAAGGATCCTCTACTCCTGAATTGACTATAGATTCCCAACAGCCTGATCAACCTTTAGTTGATAAATTGGTTGAACCATAGCAATCTGTGTTCAACCCCACTCTTTCTTTGGAGAGTGAAGTGATTGAATCGATGCAATATTCGACTGATCCCATCAGTCCTTCAGAGGCTGATGCATCTGTACCTAAAGTCTTCTGCATTAGCAGTTCGGGTGTTTCTGAAATGGGTGACACTTCATATGTGCCGAGTGAACCCCTACCAAGATCAGGGATCATTTCCTTTAATTGGAATAGTCTAACTAGGCCTCACCTTCCTTCTTCTTCACCTTTCCAGATAAAGGTTGATATTAGAAACCATGTGGTTCACCGATGTATTGTAGGTGAAGGAGCCTCTGTTAGTATCTTATCCCCTTATGCTTGGAGATATTTAGGTTTTCCTAACCTTGTTCCAGCTATTAACTGGTCGTTGACCTTCGATATAAGACCTAGTGAACTGGTGGGATTCCTCCCTCAAGTACCTGTTACTTTGGGTGGAAAAACAGTCTTAGTTGATTTTATGGTTTTAAAGGACCCTGTGGATTTTGATATGATCCTAGGGCGTGATTACGTATATGCTATGGAGGCTATGGTGTCTACGCTCTTTCGTGTGATGCATTTTCCTCACAACGAAAGCATTGTCACTATCGATCAGCTTACATTTGTTGATCCCTCTTATTACCCAACTATAGACCAAGTATGTCCCCCATCAGTAGGAACTACCATGTCACAATCAAATTATGTGGCATATTGTTCCTTGAGTCCAATTTCTACTAAGAAGAAGCCTTTGAATTCATGCTTACCTTCTCGGGACTGGGTCCTAGCAATTGACCAGGCGATAACTCCATTTGAATGTTTAGACATGCGTTCTATTTGAGATGATATACTTCCATTTGATGAAGTTTTCCTAGAGTCTATAATGCAGTATGCCATTCATTTGGACATTGATCCACCGACGAGCACTCTTCCACCTTTTCTTCGACCTTGTTAAAAACAGTAAGGAGGCAACGAGTATTCTTCCACCTTCACTTCGAGCTCATTAAAAATAGTAAGGAAGTTATGAGAATTCTTTTGTATCTCCTTTGAGCTCGTTAAAAACAGTAAGGAGGTCATGAGTTTACTTTTTTGGGCTCGTTAAAACTTTACGAAAAAAAAATTATAGAGTTATTTCACACTCTTGTTAGACTCTTTAAATATGACAAGATTGTCAAGTATAGTTGTCCTTTCAGACTCGTTAAAGGATTTGAAGCGACATCCACCTTGGTATAAGTTTACCCCTTTTCCGGACCTTGGCAAATCACTTATGAAAAAGGAATACTCTAGTCATACATGGCTAGAAGAGTTCTTCTCTCATTGTTTTACACTTTTTCGGGTGAGGAGACTAATTGTACGAAAAAAGGACTTTTGGAGCCTTCTTTAGGGTTTTCAGGCTCTCAAAACATGAAAACACCAAGCGAGCATTCACCTACTCGAGTTCGATGTGAAATCCATGAGAACATATATAGAGGATTGTTTAAGTTTTTTAGACTCTATAAATAGGAAAACACCGGCGAGCATATACCAACTCGGGCTCGATACTAAAATCCACAGGTAGGTGTATGGAGTTATTGTTTAAGTTTTTCAGACTCCTTAAAATTGAAAACACCGGCGAGCAAGAACAGATCTCAGCTCGATATTAAAATCCAGAGATCAGTATTATAGAGTATTCTTCTATTTCTTCTTCAAACTCTATAAACAATGAATAAGGTCCCGAGTCTTCCTCCCATGGGCTCGTTAAACTTTTACATGGTTGGGCTTATTGATTTTGCTTTCTTGGACTAATTAAAACAACAAGAAGGACATTCTTTTACCAAAAAGAATAAGGGAAGAGAAGGGTATATCTACATATTTTCAGTTTCAAAGGTAGTTAAGTTAGTCGTTTCCTTAAACACAGCACCTATTTGAGTCTATCATTCAGTTGGGTTTTAGTTTTTGACCTTAGGGTGAACCTAATCTCAGAGTTTGTTACTCCTTTGGTTGGTTATTCTTCCAATCACATGGAGAGTATGCTAATGTCTCCTACATTGCAATCTTATATCACTTCCCCCTCATGTCAAAAGCTGCCTAAGTCACTTTGTGTCGTGCTCACTATTCAAGGATATAGCCTGTGTCGTCCATTCTGCAGTTACCTTGACTTCATGTGTCGACCATCCTGGTGTCAGTTTGTTTCATCTTGTGTTAATCCTACTCTAAATCATCTCAAACTTTTGAGTGTTCCTCGTGTTGGATGATGGAGCATGCATTAAGGCCTCCCTTCCAGCGGACTTCTTCCTATCGACTTCAACTCATTATGCTCTGGGAATGAAGTTTAGAGTTTTGGTTAGTACCTTGGGGATTGCAGTCATCAGTGGCAGTTTCCCTCGCTGTATAATAATGAGAATACATCAATGTCTCTTATTCGACAGGTTCCTCAGGTGTTCGACTTCAAGTCCATTTATTCACACTTGTTGGAACGTACTAGGTACCTTGGGCCCCATTATCATTATCGATGGAAGCCCTCGTGTTTGTTAACAGTATACATCAATGACCGGTAATCAAATGATACCCCCCATGTTTGACTCCAGCTCATTTATTCACATGGTTAGGGTTTGTACCTTGGGTTGTTTGGATGAAGACCTTGGGGCTTTGATAGCATCACCATTTTATGTTATCACCCAAGCTACGTAAGACTAAGCCTCACTCATTTTGGCTCTGCATGAGACATAGATCTAGCTTGTTGTTATGGCTATGATCTCTCATTTTTTACATGGATCCATGCTTGTATTTCAGTGGCCATGCTTGTTATTGGACAATCCACTCGAGCGGACGCGAGCATGATCTCCCCAGATCAATGTGAGTCTAGAACAAATAGAACAGACTACAAATACATCTCCTAGATCTACTTAAGGATCGAGTACTAGATGACTTACCTTTTACTTCGCAATCCTTTCTCCTGAATGCTGCTCCATGTCTCATAGTCATCAAATCCAAGCTGCAAGACCTGTCAAGACAAAGAAACAAGAGAAACCAGTAAAAGACATCTATACAATAAGAGATCTAAGTAAATAATTAAGCAAGTAAACTACTCAATATCATTGCACACATGAAAAATATTGGTGGAAAGAATTTGTATTACTGTAAATAGAGGAGTACATGATAGAGATATAGAACTACAACCAAGACTTAACGTAGTATCCCTTCTCCGACCAAGCCAATTGCCACATCCATCCAAGGAAGTATGAGTTCTCCAATAGTTGAATGGAGGTGTTCTAAAAGTGATTTCACCAGCATGTAGATACCATAGGCTTCCTCCCTTTGGGATGGGAGTGAGCTTCACTTATATGGGACTAAGTGGATAAGATATGGATAGGATAGGTTGAGAGATGGTAGGAGAGAGATAGGGGATCCTCCCAAAGAGTTAGGGGTCGAGTACTAGCTGCCCTAGAGGTCAGGGATAAGCCCCTAAATGAGCAAGTTTTCGAGAAGGATCTCGAATAATCTATTTTTTCCCATTAACTGACCTCATCGCACCCTACAGTGGAGCAAGCTACGACGTTGCATGTTACTAGTGTGCAACCTGCGACAACCCTTCAAAACCTAGCACAACTGAGCACAAATCCTCTCAGGATGATTATTTAGTCCAAGTATCTTTAGGGGTGTATACACTGAATCTTATGATGAGTAGATTTTGGGTGTAACAGAATGCCCCCCAAAGCATGAAGTTGTTAAGGATGTATAGGTGAAGTGCTTTGAAAGAAGTAATAGCAATAGACTCGTCGGATGAAGGACACTGCTACAGTACAACTGACTCTGAACTGACAATCTCATATGAAGTACAACATGGCTGCCGACCAATACATTGCAGATCCATGGTAGTAATGACCGATTGAACACAATCATGGCTACTAGACACAAGCATAGATCCATGATGAGATGATAACACAGCCACGACCAATACAAAGGTGGATCCGTGTAATATGACTCAATACAAACTCCATCGCAACCTGGGTAAAACATGACTCCCCAGGGTCTTCAAGCTGAACCCGCAATGATACGAATCTATCCATGTGATTACAAATGTCTTGACATCGAACATGGTAGAAACCACTTGATTACCAATCATTGATGTAAACCGTTAACAAGTGCGAGGGAGATCACCATTGATGTCAATGATTCCCAAGGTATCACACTACATATCATCGAGTGTGAATAAATGAGTTGAAGTCGAACGAAAGATGAAATCTTTCAATCAAGAGTCAATGATTTAAACTCATGATGAAAGCGAGGCAACCTACCATTGAGGCATACAGGGCCAAGGTACTTGGTTGGTTTCTATATTCAATGCTCGGATGATGTGTTGAAGTCAACAAGGATGAATCCATCGAAGGAGGGCCATGATAAATCCCCCATCAATCGACATGAAACACGACAAAAGATGTGTAGAGTGGATTGGATGGTATAGTAACATGTAAGACTGACTCAAAGTAACAACGGCATGACGACATGTGTACTGACTGTAGATGATAGATAGTGAATGTGTTCTTGAACATGGGCATGGCATGACTTGGCAGTATTGACATAATGAGAATGATGCAAACTTCTAATGCAACTGATAATGGAATATTTCTCCGAATGAATCAGAGGAGTAACAAGACTCAAAAAGTAAGCGGGGACTCATAGACAAACAGATGACCCAAGTATTGTATGCAAATGCAGATGAGTGCCATGTTCAAGAACGACTATATACTGCCACTAAGGTGTGTAACACAAACACTTTCCCTTTTTCCCCATCATGAATGATGAGTGACTCATGTGTTTTTTACAAGCTTGATGAGGGTAACCAGATGCTCGGTATAGCTCATCTCATAGATGAGTCCAATCCCAAATATTTTCCAAACCTAGGATAGGGGGGGTTCGTCCCATGATGGGCCCTTTAATGTGAAAATTTTAACGAGTCCATAGAAGGTAAACTCGGTCGTCATTTCATCTTTAGAGAGTCTAAAAAGAACTAAAGAAGATTCCAACGGTCCTTCTTCATAAAGTTAGCCTCATCGCCCAAAAAAGGGTAAAACAACACGGGAGAGGACTCTTCCAGTCATGATTGGCTGGAGTATACCTTTTTCGTAATTAGTACCTCCTGGTCTGAAAAAGGGGTAAACTATCACAAGGAAGACGACCATTCAAATACTTTAACAAGCATGAATGCGACAATTCGCTTGGAAATCTTTTCGTGTTTTGAGAGCCTGAAAAGAGATTAACGGTAGACTCTGGGGGGTGTCCTTTTTCGTGGAAGTTTAACGAGCTCGGAAAAGTGATAAATCATAACTCGATACTTGCTCTCATGGTTTCGTGAGTACGAGAAAAAACAAAGAGTAAACTCATCCTCATGCAATAATTATGACTAACCAAAAATAATAATGACAAAACATTCAAAGGGGTGTTCATACCTGTAGTTACCATTGGTGATGTGAGAAACGGCACAAAAGACCACTTTACGACTCCTGTACACTAGAGAAAGTGTCAAATAGCCCAAAATATAATGACAAATGGTCGAAACTATAGTAAATGGCCCAAAAGCATCAAAATAATTGAAAAGGAATATTCCATTCTATTTATAAATAGAAATATGGGCCAAAAATAGAAAACATTGTTTCAATTGCCAATTTGGGTGGAGAAGTACCAATTTGGAGCCAAAACTTCCTTTGCCGATTTCAGGAGCTACGATCTACCATTTCACCAACCATCTGGATCAGGTAGGCCTAAACTTCATCCAACAACTTTCCAGTGGTTTAGTTTTTTGCTTTTAGGTCCATTTTTTGGGTTTTTTATGGTGTTATGGAGGGCTTCATGTGCCCTCGGCTTGTCATAGGTTTCCCTTTTGGGACCTACGACGAGACCGAGTTGTCGCAATCCTCGAATGCGAGAGGTGTGACGTCATCGCACTATACCTAAACGTACAGTGCGATGATGGAGAACCATAATTCAAACATCAAAAAGAATCCAAAAATTGAACTTGTGAAGGTTGAAGCAGGACCTAACAGTGTTAAAATGTCCTTGGCAGGTTACTAGCTAGCCAATATGGTATTGGAGTGACGAGAGAGAGAACATGAAGTAGAAGATGAACAAGCTGCGAACGATCCACAATGCGTGGAAGCTTTAAGAAACTGTGGGTTACTCAAGTTCTTTGACATCCAGGGGATGAGATCCTAGATCCCACTACTGACACACATGCTCCAGAGTTGAGATGCGGCCCAATAATACTTTGTGGTAGGTGAGCATATCCTCACGATAGACATTGAGGATATCTACTTTCTTACCGGTTTGTCCCGAAGAGGGGACACTATACATCTTACTGGGACACAGGCCAGTGACCGTACAGTTGAGGACATGATATCGCAGCACTATATCGCTAGCTCTCGACCTTCCAGTGGGAAGATTCTCATCAGGGATGTGGTGAGCTGTCCACTACGGACCATATTGCTTACCATTACTAGGGTGGTGGGTAGAGAAGCCCCACACATGGCTACTCGGACCCAGATGTTGTATGCGGAGGACTGTATGTCCCCCATGGTTTTCAACTGGTGCGAGGGTCTCCTCGCAAACATCCGAGCTCAGCTGACCAAGTGTCGACGAGGGGAGCTCAAGCAGTTTGGGTATGGATCAATCATAGTATCGTTCCTCTTAGAGCGGATTCCTCTTCTATGTTTGCAATTTCTACTTGATGACAGGGAGACCAGGGATCCCCATATGCTCAGATGGGATGAGGCCATGACCCATCATGGTGGCGGGCCCATCATTAGCTTTGGTCCTGAGTTTTTTAGCTAGATAGAGGGCCAGTTACTCATGGTCGAGGACTTTCCATACAATGGCATGGACTTTCGAGAGGATCCCAACTTGGTGCTGCCGGAGGGTGCAACATGGGGCGACATAGGTGAGAACAAAACTACCCTTGTATTTTTAGTTTTGTATATTATATCATTTTTTTGATGCAGTGCTGACAAGTATGTAACATGTGTGTGCAGATGTGGGCCCCATACGGTCGGTGGGTCTCTCCCTTCTGGCGAGGAGAGACAGAGGTGGGGAGGAAGTCGTTCCTGTAGGTGCTCATGCTGCCATCGAGGAGATGGAGGAGGTGTATAGGAACTTGTCCCAGCTGACTGTGGAGGTACTGGAGCCAGCTATTGATGACTTACCGAGGCCCATGCAAATATTTGGGGTTGGAGCATCCGTGCGCTTCAACGCCTTACTCCGCAAGGTGGCTCGGACCGTGGACTGTTTCCTCACCCAGCGACAGCGAGCTGTTCGAGCTAGGGGTGGTATACGGGTCAGGCATCAGGCCTGATGACACTTCTATACATGTACTGAGAGCTTAGAGGCCTCAAATTTTGTACTATTGAAAGCTATGATGCTTCATATTTTGTACTAGCACTACTTTTTGAGCGATATATATATATAGACATTATCGGTGATTTATACATTATGTGTTTTTAAAATGATTAGTGATGTGATCTTGTTTACATGTTTTCTTTTATACATTACATTATTCACATGTTGTGAATGCTTTTATATATTATGAATATTATGTGTGTGTGATGTACCAATCCAAAATGAAGTTGGCCATCGAGTCAGCAACTGTGATTAACTCTCGTGGAATGTGAAGGTATTGAACGGATTCAAATGACCTTTCCAGGAGACATACTCGTCTGAAGAGACGGAGTAAGGCGGGATCACGGATGGCGTAAACTCGGTTAAGATGGGAAACCACTAATTGAGAATCCATGTGGATGACAATGTGGTTCATACCCAAGGAAATGGCATTAGCTAGGGTTCCGATTACTGCCTGATATTCTATGGCATTGTTAGTCGCAAACCCTAGGAAATTTCCTCCTAAGAAAATGAGATCACCTATAGGGGAATATAGTACCTAGGCTCTCGAAGCAAGGTTACGGGTATGCCGACTGGTGCCATCCGTGAATCCATAGCACGTTGATGCACACACAGACAGAACATGGTATAAGAAGTGGAAACAAGATCAAAAGACACTCGAAAAAGAAATGCATCACACCACACAAAAACACGCCATGTACAGTATATACAAGCAAGTCTATGCATGAGAGATCAAGCATAGTATCTCTTCAGGTAAATCCCATTACGGGGTTCACCCAAAGAGATTCCGTCATAGTCTTCAAGCTTGTAAGCACCTTTTTCCAACACACATTTTATAACGTAAGGTCCATGCCACATGGACTGGAACTTCCCTACTCCTAGTTTGTCGTGCTTCTGGTCATAAGTGAGAACCAGGTCACCCTCGTTAAATATACGAGGCTCAACTGACTTATCGTATTGGGCTTTGATGCATTTCTTATGCACTTCATTAGCAAGAGCGACATTTTGGTGAGACTCATCAAGTTTTGCTAAGTGCAAGAGACGTTCTTCCTCAGCAGTAGTGTTAGGAAGAAGTTTGACAGCGAGTTGTAGAGACGGAATTTCGCACTCTACTGGTAGGACAGCCTCCAATCCATATACCAATTGGAAAGGAGTGAATCCTGTGGTGGTTTTGATGGAAGTTTGGTAGGCCCACAATGCTGAAAAGAGCATGTTATGCCAATTGGACTTATGTGTCCCTACCATCCTTTGGACCATAGTTTTCAAGACCTTGTTAATGGCCTCGACCTATCCATTGGACTGCGGGTAGTAGGGTGTCGAATTTTCATGGAGAAAACCCAACCTATCGCTCAGTTCATCAACCATATGGTTCTAGAAATGGGAACCATGATTAGTAACAATTGCTTGGGGAACTCCGAACTGTGCTACTACATGATTGAACATGAAGAGTGCGATGGTTTTGCCATCGTTCTAGTATGTAGGCATAGCTTCGGCCCACTTTGTAAAGTAATCCACAGCTATAATTATGTAACTATGCCCCCCGGCCGAGGTAGGATTACAATGCATGAAATCAATGCCCCATTTTGCGAAGGGGCCCACGGCAATAACCGGATGTAGTGGGGCAGGATGAGTGCACTTCTTCGTATGGAAGTGTTGGAAAGGAGGACATTTCTTAACGGCCTCAATACAATCTTTGAAGATGGTAAGCCAATAATATCCTGCGTGCAAAATCTTCTGGGTTGTAGCCATCCCAGAGAGGTGACCGCCACATGCCCCAGTGTGACAATCATTGAGAACGTGTTCGGCCTCATCGTGAGTTAGACAACGTTGAAGAATTGAATCGACGCCACAACGATACAAAGTATCATTGATGATAAAATAATACTTTGCATGGTGACGTATCTTACGACGGTCGTCGTGAGACAGTTGAGGATCGAAGCGTTGGGTTTGAAGATATAACAAGATATCTCCATACCACGGATCAGTCATACTGATGAGAAACAATGATTCATCTGGAAAGGAGTCATTGTGCTCAACTTCTGCATTAGGACGGGGAAGGTCGCAAATAAGCTCGGCAAACACCAAAGACTTCTTAGACTTGGATTTCTTGAAAAGAAGATCGAATTCTTGCAGTATCACGATCCAGTGTGAATACTTGCCCCCAAGTACCTGACGTGTCAGTATGTGGTACATGGGGTTCGAGTCGGCAATGATGGTGGTGGTGCGGAGCAAGATGTAGTGACGGAACTTTTGGACGGCAATGACTGTCGCGAAAGCAAGTTTTTTGACATGTGAATATCTAGTTTCAGTGTCGGTGAGACCCTTACTTGCATAGCATATTACATGTTGCTGGGAATTTTGATCCTCCTATACCAAAATCATGGCGATGGTGGTAACAAAAGCGGCGAGATATAAAATGTAATCTCGATAATAATTAGGCGGTTGGAGCACGGGGGCATGCGTGATGGGATGTTTGATACTGTTGAAGGATTTTTGAGCTTGGTCGTCCCAAATGAATGGGATGTCCTTCTTGAGCAGTCTCATATACCCCTGAGTCTTCTCCGCGAAATTGAAAACAAAACGTATTAAATAAGTTTCCTTCCCTTGGAGACTTTTAAGTTCCGTAACATCAATCGGGGGACGTAGGTTGATGATGGCCTCCACCTTTAAGGGATCAATGTGGATCCCATCCTTCGAAATGATAAATCCTAAGAGGCGTCCGAACTCGACGCAAAAGATACACTTGTGAGGATTCAGATGGATATTGTACCGTCTGCATCTGAGGAAAATGGCCGTCAGATGATCAATGTGGAACTCGCGCTGCTTTGAATGAGCAGGGAGATCATCCAGGTAAGGTTCCACAAAGTCCTTAATATCATGGAAGGCATACGACATAGCCCGCTGAAACATGGCACCAGCATTTTTAAGGCCAAATGGGAGCTTGCGGTATGCAAATGTACCCCATGGGAAGATGAAAGCCATCTTATGTTGGTCGGCTGGGTTGATCTCAATCTGGTTGTAACTAGAAAATCCATCCATGAATGAGAAGATGACGCTTCCGGCACAGTTGTCGATGATCTGGTCGATGAAGGGGGTCGGGTAGTTGTCTTTTGGACAAGCTCGGTTAAGGTCCCGATAATCAAAACAGATGCGAATGGTTCCCTGCTTTTTGTTCACAGGAAAGACATTTGAGACCCAATCCATAAATGGAACAAGATAAATAAAACCAACCTTTAAGAGATTTTCAATTTCTATCTTAATTGCCGCAGTCTTCCGGGGGTGTACCGATCGCAACTTTTGGCGCACAGGTTTGATGTTGGGATAGGTTTTTATTTCATGAGAAACAATCGCGGGGTCTATCCCAGGCATCTCCTCATAGGACCAAGCAAATACGCCTCAAAATTGCTTGAACAAGGCCATGCTAATAGCGATTTCTTCAGGGGAACACTTATGGCCTATACGAATGTGTTCCACTATACTTGGTTTCACCGAGATGTCTACCGGGGTGGTTGGATCAATGTTGGCCAAGTTTCCCTCCATGTCTGTAAGACATATAAGGATGGGGGAATGAGGGGATGGGTAGATATCTGGTGAAAAGAGGGTGTGAATGTTGTCCTCTATGTACTCCAAAGGAGGAAGAAAAGATGACATATGGTGGAGATCATCCCACGGACTGTCATCAATATTAATTACTTCCATGATGGACTCATCTTAATGAAAAGTCCAAAGTAAGAGATCAAGTAGAGATGACGTCCATCGTAGAGAACAAGATGGAGAGACCATGGTTAAATGGTCCTCAGGTGCTGATTGGATAGCCTCGTAAATACGTTCAGCGGGTGAAAGAGGCATTATATCTCCAAGAAGGTGTGTTGTGGCTTCATCCGGTACAAGCCAAGCATCGTTTGAGTGAGATGAAATTTCTGTGGAGACCATGTGCACCATAGCAACATGATTAGGGGGGTCCGCGGCTGGAAAAATGACCATGAGAGATGAATCTTTAAAAAGGCCAACCCCTACACTTTCATACTGTTTTGACATCTGTCCAATGGAAGGAACATGGTCACCAGGATGAGTAGTGGCGTCTGGTGTACAAAAGTCTAATTGGTCGATAGTAAAAATCCGTCCTTGGTGGGGGAATTGCATTATACGGAAGACTGAAGAGGCTACCACCTGCATGGTGTAAAACCAATTGCGACCAAGCAAGAAATTATAATCTATTGGGGCCAAGACCACTTCCATGTTAATGGTTACGGTCTTTCCACCCAACTCAACTGCAAGAGCTTGTAAGAGCCCATGAGGTTGAAATCCACACCTGTCGAATGCTTTCAACGTGGTAGGAGAACAATTCAATTCAGGGGGAGCTGATGGCTCTCCAACAGGAAATCAACATGACAGAAGTGGAGGCACCTTCGTCTAAAAGGGTACGATGGACAATCTTCCCAACAATGTTCGCAGAAACTTGGAATGCGAGCTGGTGTGAGAGCCTTGACTTAAGGTTGTCAAGTCGAAACATGATGGTATTCGAGGAATCAGGGTCGACTGCACCGATGGTTGCAAGGAGAGTTTTGCATTGATTAGGACAATTTTGCAAAACTTCCAGGGTAGACATGGCACAAGGAGCTTGTGCCAAGTCTTCCACGATATTGTAATTTTGAGCCGCCTGAGCATTAGGATTGAAAACATCTTTTCGAATCGTGCTTTTGGGGGGTCGCAATATCGAATCCAAGGAGGGATTCTCAATGGTGAGAGAAGTTGATGGTACAGTGACATCAGTCAAAGAGTTGGAAGCCTTTTCAGTATTACTTCCAGTGGATTCCTTCGAAGGGACCGGGTCGTAAGATCACGAGCGAGTATTTAAATTGATCGTCTCGTTACATAGCATGAGAACATACGTGGTATTGGATGGTTCCCCCTAGGCTTGGGGGGGTTGAGCAATCATCTGCTGGTTCTGAGTGGGAAACGGATCATTGAGGACTGCGGGAGTTGGTTTGCCCCGAAGAAAATTTTGCACTTCATCTCTATGGGGGCACTTTTTGGAGAAATGGTCATATCCACACAATAAACAAGGATACTTTAGTTTCCATTTCTACTTGGTATCGTTAGGAGTGCTCTTTTGTTCCTGCTGGGTAAAAGACTTTTTGGGTTTCCCCTTGTTCTTCTTTTTGCCTTTAAACTTCTGAGATGAAGCTGATTGAACAGAATTCACCTCTTCAGTTACAGTAGGAGCGGTCGACTTGGTGGTGCTGTGGCCAGCTTGAGTTGGTAAGGGGGAAGACCCTTGAAGGTTGGATGATCCAACAGTACTAGAGGTAGGCTGGGTGTTAAGGGATCCAATGATTCCATCGGTTTGGGGTCCCTTATGTGGTTTCGCGGGGTCATTAACATCACGGGGTGCTTCAAGTAGAATATTAAGTAGAGTGCCAAATTGAGTGTAGACCAGGTCTAGCAGATGGGCACTCACGATGGCTTGTTCTTCGGTGATAACACCTCTCATGGCGACATCTTTTGCTATGGTGGGAATGAGCGATTTTGTAAACCAGTCTGCTATGAGCTGATTTGGAATAGGAGCTTTAATAAGACGTCGTCTCCTTCGCCACTCATGGATATGATCGAAAATATGAGTGGCGGTATTCTGACGGAGCAAGGTTAAAAGCTCAGTACCAGTCTCATACCGTATAGGCAGCTAGAAATGCGTCAAAAAGTTCATAGCAAGAGAGCCGAAATCAGGAAAAGAGTGGTGTGGAAACTCGATGTACCACTTGGAAGCCGAGCCGGTGAGAGTCCTTTGAAACAATCTAAGATGAATTGAATCATCCATTAAGGAATTAGATGAACACCATAAGTGGTATGTCATCACATGGTTTTTAGGGTCTTCACCCGGCTTGCTATCAAATTTGGGGATATTAGACGGGAGTTTCACCGGAATCGATGGCCAGTTAGATCCATGGTAAATAGGATCATTGGTTAAATGGGATAGGTCAGGCAGGTCCAAAGTAGCCAGGAAGGGTAGCTGTGGGTTAGGCTGCGCGTATTGATAATACGGATAAGGCGTGTAAGGAACAAACTGACCATAAGGTGTACCGGGAGGAAACTGACCGTAGGGGGGTGTGCCGCCCAGACCTTGAGGGGGTCCACCACCATAAGGTGGTCCATTCCAATAAGGTGGGGGTCCACCTCCACCATCGGGAGGGGGCGGAGGTCCACCTCCACCACCGAGACGAGGTGGGGATCCATAACCGTAACAAGGTAGCCCACCACTGCCTCCGCCTGGAGGGGGTGGTGGGCCACTTCCACCACCAGAAGGATGGGGGCCCCCACCACCTCCACCGCCAGAAGGGTGAGGGTCTCCACCACCACTGCCACCACCATAGTAATTCAGTCCTCCACCACCTTCACCTGGAGGGGGTGGTGGACCACCTCTGCCACCTGAAGGGAAATGTCCTCCTCCACCATGATAGGGAGGTCCCCGACCACCTCCACCTAGAGGGGGTGGTGGACCATTCTTGCCACCGCCGAAAGGGTGGGGGAAGTTGTAGGTAAAGTGAGGTGGGCCTCCACCAAGGTTAGGTGGGGGTCGAACGATCAGGGGTGGTGATATTTGAGGGATAGTCGGTTGGGGTCCGTGGTGCAACACAAGCTGTTTCCCCCATAGAGTGTATGGTGCATTTCCAGGATTAGATTAACCTGGCACAGGGTTAATGAAACCTGGATACAGGGTTAACGGAACCTGGATACGCTTGACTCCATGGGGGTTGAGTTACATTGGACAGCCCCCCAACATGAGATAATCCCATGGTGGATGGTCTGGCGGGTTGGGACGGTCCAACGGAAGGCCCATTGGGGTTTCCACCACCTATGTTCTAGTTAGGAAATGGGGGTTTCCCCCCAACCACAGTAGGTTGACCACTATTCAAAGTTTGAAACAACGTAGGTTGTTGACTAGCTACCATAGTAATAACATTACCAATAAGGTAACCTGGGGGAACAGAATACCCTCCCCTCGAATTTTGAGGTGGGGGAGGAACTAGTAAAGTAACTGTGGTAGTTACGGGTGTGTTGGACTGTTGTCCTTCCACCGGTTGGTTCACTTGAGGTGCAGGACTGGACTCTTGCGAGGGTTGACTAGTCTTGTTAGTGGTCTCGTGGTGGGGTGATTCAGGTGATCCAGAAGATAATGGATGAACTGGGATGGGTTGGTAAGGAGGTAATGATGGGTCTTGAACCCTCCGTTGGAGACTTGACTACCGAAACTCTTCAGCCATGGAATGAAAGTGATCCAATTGGCCACGAAAGTAAGCTAAAGTGTCTTCCGGGGTAGTCTCACTGGGTGAGGATGAGGTGGCAAAATGAGCCACTAGGTGGTCTGTAGAAGATGTCCAGTAAGCTGCTGAAGGACCAACAACTGCAGTAGGGTCACCCTGGGGTTGGTTTATCCATTCCAACGATCCAGGTTCTCCCAGGAAAATGGAAGAAATGTCTCGTGAAGTGGGGGTGTGTGCTTCTTCATCCTGCGGGGGATGAGAGGCAGGTGAATCTAGTGGAAACAAAAGTCCTCCAACATTCAAAGTGGGGTTTTCCACTTTAGTAACTACGACTACGTTACGCTGATCCATTCTTACCCTCGAAATAACCTCTGGATTAAGGGGATATTCAGGTGGTAAGTTCATGATCCTACGGGATCTTCTCCAGGGAAAATCCGCTAGAGTAACAGGAAAATTAGCCAGAAAGGCCGAAACAACGTTTCTCCTAAGGGTAT
This sequence comes from Larix kaempferi, assembly GCA_027924585.1. Lineage (NCBI taxonomy): Eukaryota > Viridiplantae > Streptophyta > Pinopsida > Pinales > Pinaceae > Larix > Larix kaempferi. The sequence continues at coordinate 17,076,855 of BSBM01000362.1, forward strand.
GCTAAAAGAAAAGCAGTCCAGAAAAAAACCTACTCAAACTAAGGCAAAAAGAAAACTTATGTGATAGAGTGGATTCAAAAGTCTAGAACCTCACGGGATTATCAAGGCATCACAAACCACGATATACTGTAGGGTCCAACAATATGACACGACAAGGAGGATTGGGACCATACCCTTGCCTGCATACCCGATTACCTGAACAGTACGTGCGTGATAATCTCCCTGAGTGCTGTTCTCGGTGTATTGCTTTGCCAAGACGGACAAATGGTTAACTCGGTTGGTTTCAGGAATCCTAGTGGTGTCTCCCGATATATGCAAGGTACATGGGAGCTCAAATCCGTAGTGGTGTTGTCTAATGCACAACCATTCGAAAAGAGACCTTCCAATATACATGTCGAGTACGTGATACACCCTTCGATATACACCAAGTACAGATTATGGTACTTGGTGGGTACGTGAAGGAGCTCAATATACTGATGTACGTGGAAGACTACAATACCCCTGAGATACAGTGCTGGAAAAAAACGACAGCTGCCATGCTTAACGACGCTGGAACACATCTCTAACTTACACACAAGTTGCTAAACATTTTACCTAGTTCTACCATTAATTTTATCTTGGACGGTTAAGTGAATGCATGAGGTGAGTACATAATCGGAAGCATAATGCAAGCCCTAGCTACATGCACTAAATATTCTTTTCTTTCAATGAATTCTAGCTACGGGAAGGAGAAAACTTTTTCCAGTAGTATTGCCAAAACAAACTCAATGCAACACAATTCCAATTCAAGCAAAAATTGACAATGAAAGTACTCTTTTCCTTTTCGACAAAACATAAAAGTACACAATACTACTAAACCAAATCAAAACAACTTTTTCTTTTCAAAGTAAAATGACCCTAAGTAATGAAAAGAGAGGATTCTGAAATGAAATATGCAAACTTTTCAATTTCACTTTCAATGATCTAAAAGCAACAAGAATTAAAAATGCATCTATCTTTCCTTAGCATGGAATCAATTTTGAAAAAATCGAAGCGTTCTTTGAGCATTTCAAGAAAAATGAGCTATTCATAATTCAAGAAAAACACAATAGATCATACATTCATTCAATTCTTCCAAAACATAAACGAGAATTTTCCAATGCACAACAATTTTCTTCAATAGTGTTCAAGAAATGATGGGAAAGAAGCACTTTTAATTTTTCAATGGATGCATCGAAGCAATAATTTGATAACAACTCTACTTTCAGATCTAAATGACTAAAAAGAAAACACTACTTGCAGCACTAGTACATCCAGAAAACTCAAGAAAAGACAAGCACTCTACCAGGCTGAAAGACACACTTAACTCAGAATCAAGCAGCAACAAGCAAGCAAAGCTCAAAACAAATGTAAATGAGTTCTGGAGGTTGATCCAATGCAATGATTAGATCAGGGATGGAAGGAAGGGAATGCAAGAGTGAATGGATGAAGGTGGAGGAGACAAGAGTATCCACAACTACCAGTCTCAAACTTGTCCAAAATGGAACCCAAAATCAATCCAAACAGAACCAAACTCTCAAAACACAAATCAGAAATGGGATCCCTGGCTGGATCTTGCAGCACAGAGGGAGTTCATACATAATACCAAAATACAGACTGTCAAATGAAGAGAAGATGCCTGCATGCCAAATATTTGATAGATCGACGCACTCTGTGCTCGTACACAGTGCGAAGTCCCAGGTTTCCTACACGGGAAGTGCGACAATGTCGCAGTTTACCAATGCAAAGGCTGTGACAAGTAAGAAATAGATAAAGAACAGAGACTCATAAAGACACAGTGTTGTTGATGTATATGTAACTTCGGAATGTATTTCACATATATGTATATTGTATTCCTATAGAGATGTTATTATTCCTCTATACGGAAGTGTCATCATTTATATTGTAAGTGTCGTAACTTATACTTGATGGCTTATTAGACCACCTTGTTGGGGTCAGCCCTGTATAAGTCATGTGGGTCAAAGGGTTATTAGACCACCCTATTGGGGGTTGGCCATGTGGTTCAAAGGGTTATTAGACCACCCTAGTGGGGGTCGGCCCAGTCAGCATTATGTTAAGTGGTTAAGTTGAGGCCGACCTAGTTGAGTAAAGGTCAAGTCAAGTTAGTGTATAAATAGAGAGTGTGTCTCTCTCATTTTACACAGTCTATTATCTCACTCACACTTGGGAGAATGACGCACTTGTGGAGGAGGAGGCTCTGCTACTAGGAGAAGACTATCTCTTGTATTATGTTTGTATCATTGCTCTATTTATCTCTGAGGAAGTTATTGGGGTTTTTCACCTTTATGGTTTTCCCCAAGTAAACTCGATGTCTCTTATGTGCTTGCATTATTGTGTCCATGATTGATATGCTATAGATTTGCTGTACATGTTATTCTCTCAATTAAGATCCTAGATCAGATTGAAGTAAATTCTGAAAATTTAACATGGTATTAGAGCTAGCCTGAAAGAAGGCATGATATGGCATGTATGACACTTGTTGCACTTACAATGTTAGGGCTTGATATAGCAAAAACCAATAATCGTAGCACTTTCGCTATAAATCCATTTTGGAAAAGTTTTTGGAGCTAAACATTTTACAAGTTGAAGATCAGATCCCCATGTACCATGTGTCCAAAGGACAACCTCTAATTCGTTGTACTTTGTGATTTATGATCTGTACAATATAGGGTTTCTGCCTCTTCCAGATCTGAGTCAAAATCAGGTGACCTTGGGAAAAAGGTCATAACTTGGGCTAGGAAGCTCCAAATGAAATTTCGTAAAAAGTGACAAGTAGTAAATAGACTGTAACATCTCAGAAAAAAATTTCAGATGCCGAAGTTGAAAAAGTGACACGTGGAACGCCGTACAAGTTTGCTCTCCTATATTATCCCATAAACAGGTCACGTTGCGACACTTGGCATAACTCTCTCTCAGAGAATCCAATAGAGGTCAGACATATTGGGATGGAAATATAATAGGTGGGGATATCGTAGAAAAAATGTTTAGAGGCCGAAGTTGAACCAGTGACACGTGGCACGTCGTACAAGTTCGCTCTCCTGTATTATCCCATAAACAAGTCACGTTGCGACACTTGGAATAACTCTCTCTCAGAGAATCCAATTGAGGTCAGACCTATCGGGATGGAAAGATAATAGGTCGGGCTATCTCAGGAAAAAATTTCAGACCCTGTGGATCGAAAAGTTCGGAGTTACACCAGAAACAATCAGGTACATATTTATGTCAAAATAGAATTATTTTTGAGCACCTTCATTCATGGCTTCCGTAATTTAGGGCTTCGGAGAAAGTTGGAATTTTTGTAATCGAAGACCATGGCTGAATGCTACTCATAAAAATCAAAATTTAGAGACCAATATCAGAATTTTTGGTTGGGCAGAAGGTTGGGCTTGATCAAACCCCAGTTCGGGACTTTGATCGGAAAGATGGAAAATTAGGGCTTCTGCAAAAATTGGAATTTTGGAAATCTGTGACCACGGCTGGAAGCTCCTCAGAAAATTCGAAGCTTAGAGTTTTGAATCAAATATTTTGGTTGGGTGAAGCTCTGGGAAACTCAAACTCTAATTCAGGGTCCTCCCTAATGAATCTGGAAATCTAAAAGGCAATTTAGAGGGGTGAAACTTTGCAGTTTTCAAATTCTGAATATACCAGCTTGATTAGCTCATCAAGGCGCATATTTCTATCCTTTCAAAAGTTTGAATTTTTGGGGTTTCTCTGACAAACCCTAATCCATCTCCAGGTCCAGTTCTTTCAAATCAAGTGGATTGGGTTAATCCTAGAAGAAGATGGATTGGTCACCTGCATAAGTGAAGAAGTTCCTGTCTTAGAGGGAGATGAGGCTAAGGCCTTCCATAAGAAGATTACAAGCAATCTTGACAGGTATGGCTTATAGGTATGTTTCATGGTTAATTTTATCATATGTTTGTCTTCATATCATTACAGTACAATCTTGATTAATTACTAGGCTTGTCGTATCACCTTAATAGAAGATATTCATTGATTAAGGTTTTGACACTTATGAATGTACTAATGCATTGTGATGTTGTATGAGGTTTATGTTGTTCGCTAACATAAAAGGTACACCAAGAAAGACAAATCATGTTCTACTTCAAGAACATATGATCATGGTGACATGAAGACAAAGATTCATCCATTGTCATGGATCACATAGAAGATCTACTTTTGGGGTATGTATAACTTGGTCCTACAATGGTTAACCTATGAGACATGCAGGTTACTAGCACAAGTCACTGAAGAGAACCAGAAGACATTATGCAGGTATGTTATACATAACTAGCTAGCATGCTAATCTAGGTATGTTTTTCCTATATCAAGCTAGAATCCTACCTTGTGTTAGGATCTTATACTGTTGTGTTGTTGATAATGATTATTCATGAAGTCATAGGTTTGAATAGTCATGGCTCTATGCATATTATGTTTCTTACCATAATTGATGATATGACTAACCAGAAGAACCATGAAGGTATAGGTTTGTGTAATCACGGGTTTATGCATTGATGATTTAACTAATTAGAAGAGTCCTATGATCAAATAAGAATATGCATGAGTAAAAGAAGACTTCCTTGAAACCTTGAATACTAATGTTTATTATCTGTGAATGATCATGACTATACATGTTTAAGATTATTGTGTTTTGATAGTATTAAGATTATACTAATAAATGTGTGATTATGTATGAGACCTCAAGTATAACACAATGATGATACTAGTAAGCATGCATAGTGATTAAGGATGGATGTAAGTTCAAGGACAGGTAATCCAGGAAGCAAAGATCAAGAGGGAGCACACTCCAGTTGTTCCTGCAAGAAAGCAAAGGAGCACACTTCAGTAGTTTCTGCAAGGATGCAGATATTCAAAGGGAGTTGACCATATTTCTACATTCCACAATAGAAAGGTGTAGAAGAAGCTACTTCAGCAGCTCCTGCAAGGAAGCAAAGACTTAGAGGGAGTCCACCCAGCAACCAAACAAAGATAAGTATTTTTAATTATCATTTCTTGCATATTTGTTTGTTTAAATAAAATTGTTCAATGATGTATATGCTCATGTTCATAGACTTAGGATATGTATTATGCATATTAGAATGATTGCGTTAATGAACAGTATACTACTAATATGCATGTGATGGGTAAGTGGCCTATGGCACTGTACAACATTCCAGTGCTACTTATCTAGAATGAAACCTCTTTACTGACATGTTGGGAGTAGTGCAAACTCTTAACAATGTTCTGGTAGAGACTGGAAGGCATCTAGAAAGTTGTGGAACATGGATAAATGTTGTATTGAAGCATTGGCTAAGATAATTGCATGACTGTATGACATATTTCTTTATGTGTAAGAATTTGTCTGAAAATTATGAGATGTTTCTAATCATGCAATTTAACTTGTTTTGTATAAACGACCGTATACCATCACCTACAAAAGAAGAACTACAACATTTGTTCAGCAATAAAATTATCTATTGAAGATATTGAAGTTCTTAGGATATGGGAAGAATGCCATGATCCGTCGATCATGAAGAATGATGCTTGGGATGTGGTCCCAAGACCTGAAGGGAAGTTTGTGATGACTTCCATATGGATCTATCAAGATCAATCATGCAGTAGATGGCGGCATAGAGAAGTATAAAAGTGATGAAGTGGAAGATACACTAGATGGATTTCAAGATAGCCTTCTTGAATGGTGTAGTTGAAGAAGAAGTGTATGTGGAGAAGCCACTTGGTTCTAAGACACATGATAGGGAGTCATATATGTGCAGAACTTGGTATGGTAGGATAGACAACTTTCTATCTAGTTTGGGCTTTACCAAGAGTAAAGCAGATTCCAACCTTTACTACAAGGTTGAGGAAGGCAATCTAGTGATACTACTATTGTATGTGGATGACCTGTTTGTAACAAGTGAGGATAGATTGATTGCTGACATGCAACGGAAGCTTGCTGCCAAGTTCAAGATGAAGAATTTGGGGATGATGCACTATTTATTTTTGGCATGGAGGTGTGGCAGAGTGCAAATGGAATCTTCCTTGGACAAGGGAAGTATGCAATAGAGATCTTGAAGAGGTTCGGGATGATGGACTGCAAGGCTATGGCCACATCTATGGCATCGAACCTAAAGTTTCTATGTGATGCTTCATCTGATCCGGTCGATGTCACGATGTATCATCAGATGATTAGGTCCTCTATGTACCTGACGAACACGAGACCAGATATTTGCTTTGCGGTGAACACATTGAGCCAGTTCCTGACGGATCCGAGAGATGTTCACCTGGTTGCTGTAAAGCATATTCTGAGGTACCTGAAGAGTACAGTTGATTATGGGCTCAAGTATGATGTGAATCAAATGTTTAAACCTACAGGGTTATGTTGATTCAGATTGGGCAGGCAGTGTTGCAGATAGGAAGAGCACTTCTGGTTGCTGCTTCAATATGGGATCATGTGTGATCTCTTGGTTTAGCAGGAAGCAGTCTCGCGTAGCACTAAGTACAGCCAAAGCAGAGCATGTTGCGACGGATGAGAAGGTTGCAGATGTATTGACCAAGCCATTGGCCAGAGTGGAGTTTGAGTACTTTAGAGAGAGGCTTGGTGCACTTCAGATCGAGGTTCCTTCCAAAGGAAAGTGATGAGTTCGGAAGATGCAGATGCACATGAGATTTTCTGACATGGTTGATGTGTTCTCCCTTGGTCGTGATGTAATTGCTGAGCCATTTTTCACATGGTGGTAGATGTGTTCTCCCATGGTGAAAAAGTAAGGTCTGGAGCCTTCCCTGAATGGTGGTAGATGTGTTCTCCCATGTCAGTGGTGTAAGTGTTGGATGATGTGCATCTGGGCTATGCTTCGTGGATGATGAGATGATCTGAAGAGGACGATGCTATGATGATCAGGAGGATCATGGATGGTGAGCATCAGGACGATGTTCTAGTTACTACTCTGTATATGTATATGCATCGTGTTGGATGCTTGTTATGATCAGTTGGATCATTTATGTATATATGCATCATGTTGGATGATGGATATGATCAGTTGGATCATTTATGTATGTATGCATCATGTTGGATGCTGGATATGATCAGTTGGATCATTTGTATGTATCAGTATATGTATCAGGTGGATACATTGTATGATTAGGTAGATCATGTATGTTGATATGTATCATGTATTTGTATTTGTATCAGGTGGATACATTGTATGATCAGGTGGATCATGTATGATGATATGATCAGGATGGTACAGTGATGATGATCAGTGTGATCATGAGCATCAGGATGATGCTTTGTGCGATGATGATCCATTGGATCATGAGTATCAGGTTGATACTTGGAGGTCAGAGATGATATGTGGCAGGTTGTGCAAATAGAATGTAATCAGTCCTGGGAGATCTTGCTGGTCGTGCTGCAGCACATAAATGTTCTTGGGATACTCTTTCCGATATTGCTATGTAGTATGTAATCAGTCCTCATATATCCGATAGGTTGACCTGTGTGCTCCTAATCAGTCCTGGGATGAGGTATTACTACGGAGACATGTAATCAGTCCTGGAGATCCGAGAGGTTGATCTGTGTGCTCGTAATTAGTCCTGGGATGCTCTTTAGAGATCTTGGCGGTCGTGCTGCGACACATAAATGTTCCTGGGATGCTCTTTAAAGGTTTTTTCTATCCACATGTAATCAGTCCTGGAGATCCGAGAGGTTGAGCTGTGTGCTCGTAATAAGTCCTAAGATGCTCTTTAGAGATCTTGTCGGTCGTGTTGTGGCACATAAATGTTCCTAGGATGCTCTTTAAAGGTATTGTGGAGGAGATGCATGTAATCAGTCCTGGGAGATATTTCCAGTCATGCTTAGGCACATAAATGTTCTTGGGATACTCTTTCCGATATTGCATCCGCACATAAAATTAGTCCTGAGAGGCCACCTCTATCAGACTGTTTGCACAGATGATGAAGACCTGTAGGTGGTGGGCCTACATCCAATATGAAAAAGGACTGGCTCTATAGAACTTCCTATGACGAGTAGATTCAAAGATTGATTGAGATAGCAGCAGCAGTGACGATGATAATGACTCAATGACGATTATCCAGTGACGATGATCCAGAGAAGATGACTTGTGCTAAGAGACCTGTGTCGAGAAATACCTTCCTAGTTAAGAGGGAGTGTTGATGTATATGTAACTTCAGAATGTATTTCACATATATGTATATTGTATTCCTATAGAGATGTTATTATTCCTCTATATGGAAGTGTCATCATTTATATTGTAAGTGTCGTAACTTGTACTTGATGGGTTATTAGACCACCTTGTTGGGGTCGGCCCTGTATAAGTCATGTGGGTCAAAGGGTTATTAGACCACCCTAGTGGGGGTCGGCCCAGTCAGCATTATGTTAAGTGATTAAGTTGAGGCCGACCTAGTTGAGTAAAGGTCAAGTCAAGTTAGTGTATAAATAGAGAGTGTGTCTCTCTCATTTTACATATTCTATTCTCTCACTCACACTTGGGAGAGTGGCACACTTATGGAGGAGGAGGCTCTGCTGCTAGGAGAAGACTATCTCTTGTATTCTGGTTGTATCATTGCTCTATCTATCTCTGAGGAAGTTATTGGGGTTTTTCACCTTTATGGTTTTCCCCAAGTAAACTCTGTGTCTCTTGTGTGCTTGCATTATTGTGTCCATGATTGATATGCTATATATTTGCTGTACATGTTGTTCTCTCAGTTAAGATCCTATATCAGATTGAAGTAAATTCTGAAAATTTAACAAGTGTCGCTCTGTTCCCACTACCCAGGTGCGACAGGCGAGGTCTAGGTTTAAAAATGAATAAGATCTCTCAACCATGAACCAAAAACAGGATTGAAAATGAGTTGTATAAACTCAGAGGAAGCAAATCAGAGTCTTCAATGCGAAGATATGATAGTGAAATCAACCTTAAGAAGAAAATGGAAAAAAATAAAAGGCTTGTGTCAAGCAATCAACTGAAAATGACTCTCATATTAACAACTGCTGACCAAACTCTATATCTCCCCAGTATGGTCTCCACATTTGTTATCAGACAATCCACTCGAGTGGACGCGAGCAAGATCTCCCTAGCTCAGTGTGAGTCTAGAACAAATAGAACAGACTACAAATACATCTCCTAGATCTACTTAAGGATCGAGTACTAGATGTCTTACCTTTTACTTCGCAATCCTTTCTCCTGAATGCTGCTCCATGTCTCACGGTCATCAGATCCAAGCTGCAAGACCTGTCAAGACAAAGAAACAAGAGAAACCAGTAAAAGACATCTATACAATAAGAGATCTAAGTAAACAGTTAAGCAGGTAAACTACTCAATATCATTGCACACATGAACAATATTGGTCGAAAGCATTTGTATTACTGTAAATAGAGGAGTACATGATAGAGATATAGAACTACAACCAAGACTTAATGTAGTAGCCCTTCTCCGACCAAGCCAATTGCCACGTCCTTCCAAGGAAGTATGAGTTCTCCAATAGGTGAATGGAGGTGTTCTAAAAGTGATTTCACCAGCATGTAGATACCATAGGATTCCTCCCTTTGGGATGGGAGTGAGCTTCACTTATATAGGACTAAGTGGATAGGATAGGTTGAGAGATGGTAGGAGAGAGATAGGGGATCCTCCCAAAGAGTTAGGGGTCGAGTACCAACTCCCCTAGAGGTCACGGATAAGCCCCTAAATGAGCAAGTTTTTGAGAAGGATCTCGAATAAGCTATTTTTTCCCATTAACTAACCTCGTCGCACCCTGCAGTGGAGCAAGTTGCGACGTCGCATGTTGCTAGTGTGAAACCTGCGATGACCCTTCAAAACCTAGCACAACTGAGCACAAATCCTCCCAGGATGATTATTTAGTCCAAGTATCTTTAGGGGTGTATACACTGAATCTTATGATGAGTAGATTTTGGGTGTAACAATGCTATATATACATCTCCCAGTTATGTATTGGAGATCATGTTGTATCACACCGAACATCTATATGATTTCAAGATTGTAATTGCTCGCTGACCTTGATCGTTGTTTTCAGGTACTTTTGTGACTTGGTTCTATGGTTTCTTGCTCCTCCTCTGACTTGGAATTATAATGTATTTCGGCCATCGTTTCCCTATGAACTCACACATTAGGGGGCATCTGTTATAGGTCAAATATGCACTTCTCCATTCATGATCACATTGCTTTGTCGATGACACAAAAGGACACTATGGATGGAAGAGCTAGGTTGACCCTAGATTAGTTATTGCTGAAATCACACTCTTCAGCTGAAAATATTATTTTTTCTACAGTTTTCACCATGTGTGTGCTACTATTTCCATAGTGATCTAGCGTTCTGAACGCTGGTCTTCTTGAAGACAACCTGCGCACATACTCTTAAATGTTGCAAACGTTGGTTGTCAAGTGCAAGAGTTGCATACTGTGTGCTAGTCTACTTGTATGAAACCTACGCACATCTTAAGATGAATGAAAAAATATATTAAGATTACGAATTGGGATTAGTTGAAGTTGGTTCTGCAACTTCCCCAACCTCCCAATTCAACCACATCTTGAATTAAACTACCTACCTTATGCCATAAATACAAGGGGAAGCCATGAGAGAGGGGACTAGAATGAATGATAAGCTACTATTACGCTAGAGGAATTATTAAGTCATTGTGAGGAGCAGGAGCCCAGGACTCGATTGTAGAAGTGTCTGGACAGATCAGGTATATTTGTACTTATCTACATTTCTTTGACAATAAAAGGTGGAAATACCCTTCTCGTTCCAATCGAATGTCTATTTGATGGAATGTCTATTTGATTGAATATCTTATTGTAGTTGATGTTAAGTTATTTCCAATTTCATCATATTTATTACAGTCAAGATACACTAAGGAAGGTTAACTTTGTTTTGCAGGTTCATCAATGTGGAAGAGTGGGAGAAAGCTAGGACCATCCATTGTTAAAAAGGTACAACTTTTGGAATCCTAAACTCTTTCCATTTATAGTAATGAATGCAAAACCTGAATGTATTTACATGTCACCCCATGTAAGTTGGTAGTGTCGTCTCCCCCACTATAAGGTATTTTCCTACACAACACATGGACATGAGCGACGACGAGTTTTTATGGGAAGTTGATGAAGAGTGTGGTACCTTGAGGAGTGGAGCGATATTTTGACATCCTGAGAAGAGGAGGACTGAGAGAGAGTCTCCTGAGAGGATTAGAATAGAAGACTACGAAACAGGACCAAAAGGTAGAAAGTGACCCCATTGTGATGAGAACGGTGACCAGGATACCCCAGAGACAGAAGAGAGACGGATCGTTAGTTACAACATACCTGCAACCCCGCGCACTACCCATGATTTTATAGGTAGAAACCCAAGTTATTCGCAAAGTTTCCCTACGTGCAGCAGTAAAATTAGTGCATCAGTAAACAATAACAGTAGGAACATTAGAATGGCGGAAGAAGTGAATATGCCGACATTCCAGGGTAATGGGATCAAGGATCCCGAACAATATTGGTTTGTGTGTGAAGCAGTATGGACCATGAAGTAGGTCCAGGATGAAGACATAAGGAAAGGACAAATAGCGACGACCCTCAGGGACCGTGCATTCGATTGGTTCATCAATTTTACCAAGGTACCGATGGGAGCTCAAGAGAAAAAATTGCTATAAATAAAAGCAGGTATGATTGCTGAATTCAAGAAGTCAAAATTTGAGTCGCAGTACATTACTAAGCTCAAACAAATCAAACAATTCCCAATGAGTCAGTATGGGACTTTGACCAGCGATATAAAACACTAATGGTGAAGGTCACTTTTGGGATGAATGATATGCAGCACAAGGAGTGGTTCATCGCAGGATTGGTACCACACATCCATGGACCACTGATGAAACAGAAGGTTGAAACCCAAGCGGAAGCATTGGAGATTGCGATGAAGCTGGAGGATTCACCAATCAGTGAAACGGGGTTGGGTATGGATCGGACATAAGCGCAGCTGGAAAAATTGACGATCCAACTGCAGGACATGAAGAAAGGGAAAGAAGCTCTCAAAGAGGTCTGATGTACCAGGTTTAGGACAGAGAGACACCACAAGGACCAGTGCCCAGACTTCCACGAATATTTGCAATCCGGTGCACCAAATCCTCTCGATCAGGGAGGGTTGCCTTGGTGTCATATCTGCCAAACAAGAGGCCATTGACCAGAAGAGTGTGTATATCTATAGAATATAGTATCAAAACCAGAGAACTTGTATTGCAAGTTCTGCAAATCGGTTGGACACAATGAAAACAACTGCAGAGCTTATGGCCTACTCCAGGAGAGGACCGCAGCTGCATACTTTATGGCAGGAAAAGAACATACACCAGGTCAGAAACAACAACAGTACAACCAACCGCTGGCCCAGTATAATCACCCACCGCAGCAGTATGATCAGGGGCAGTATGGGAAAACGCAGTATCTGGCACTGCAGTATCTTGCATCCCAGTATCCGCCACCGCAATACCCACCATATGGACCACCGCAACAGCCATAGTATGGGAAACCACAGTACCAACCATATGGCCCACCGCAAGGGGGGGCTAGAGGAGGATTCCACGGAGGTCGATGTGTTAGTGCGGGGTGAGGAGGAGCTATTGGACAAGGACAAGACCCAATTATATGCTACAACTATGGGAAGCAGGGACACTATCAGAGGGATTTCTCGAATCCGGCACCACAGTAGTGCACCTATTGTAGCGCTGTGGATCATGGCATTGAATATTGTCTGCATCTCATCGCAAAATGGCAGACCAAGAGTCAGCCGCCATAGAACCAGAATAAGAATCCATCAGTGGTACAGATGACATTGATCGAGGCTCGAAGATAACATGCAACTGTTGGAGTGGTGACACGAGGAGGAGCAGCGACAAGAATCGACGGGCCGAGAGATACTGTCTAATCGACAGGGATAAAACATGTCACCTTTGATGCGAAGGTCCAAAGGGATATCTTCTTGGTAGCACGGGAGGCGATGAGACAAAAGAGGAAGTTACCTCTTCAGGAATAAATCTATGACATGCCACCAACGTTCGACAGGACTAAGCAGTAGGGGAGGGATAACACCCTAAATCCTTTTTGAAGAGTTTCCTGGAGTTGGAAAAGGATCAGGATGCGCTGGAAGAGATATCCAACCTATTGAACCGACAAGAGGGTGCACGCTAGGACCAAAAGGTTAATCGCATACACAAGAGGAAGACGAGGTGAGAGATGCGAATGTCTGCACAAATCAGATCATTTGATGTCGACTCGATTATCTTGGACCTGAGATGGGATGTTAACATTCTGACCAAGAAGACATGGGAAACAATGGGGAAACCGCAGTTGGCCTGGTCACTAGTTCAGTTGCGATTAGCAAATCAGAGTAAGGTTACTCCACTTGGTCGGGTGTACCAACTTCTTGTTGAAATTGAGGGCCTCAAGACTTATTCAGACTTTGATGTAATTGAAATTGTGGATAATACCAGTCCCTACCTAGTGCTGTTAAGAATAACTAGGCAATCGATAACCTAGCAATTATCAACTTCAAGAAGCAGACAATGTCATTTGAGAATCGTGAGATGAGGGTCATTGCACCTTTGGATCCTGTGGAAGGGCAGCAATATGTTGAACCGACGAGAGACCAATTCACGGAGGGATGGGATAGTCTGTACAATATATCCGAGAATTGCATTAATCCTACTACAGATGGAGAATTGGGATGGCACAGTGTCAGTTCGGCGTCGTCGGATTCGGATGAGGCACTTGAGAATTGGAAGAACCAGATGCATGAAGTGTCATTTAAGAGATGCACAAGGATCACACAGTCACTGCGATGGGTAGCCACAGAGGAGTGTGCGCTACCAACATACAAGGGATTTCCCAATTTAAGCACCTTTGTCATGGAATTCGAGGAAAAGGTGGTAGAACCACAATGTTTATTGGCCTTGGAGGAAGCCTTGAAGGCTACTCCTGCGTGCTGGTGGGCTGCACACAAGTCTAATATCACAAACTGGCCACTATGCCGACACCTCATGGAGGTTAGGTTCGACAATGCGGAATGATATAGAGGAAATATGTTTGATGGCAGGAGTGACCCACAGGCACATTTGGCAGAGTGCGAAAGCAAATGGGGCCTATGAGCAAAGGGAGAATGGGTCCATGCATTTGTTCACACTCTGGATGAAGCACCGTGGAGTTGGTATGTCGTAGCAGAACTGCGACGTAGGACAACTTCTTGGGAGAAGCTAACAATTAGCTTCAGCCAAACGTTTTGTTTCTCAAATGAGAACCCCTTCATCCACAGTGTGCTACATGTGATCAGCGAGAAGATATTTGAAGCAGTACCGACAGAACATCCATTAGAACTTTGGTGGATGGCGACACTAGAAATGATGATGGAGTGCTATAACATCACAGGAGAGCCAGACGATGAGGATGATTCAAGGGCTACGCATGTGCCGGAATCAGAAGGTATTCACAGTGTCGAGGCACCAAAAATTCCTTCTGACAAATTCCAGCAACCGCTGAAGATCAAGAAAGTAAACATTGGGACGGAGGAGAACCTGAAGTTCGCAAGTATTGGAGACCACTGGGATGAGTCGACGATTGTGAAGGTGATGGATCTGTTGCATGAGTTTTAGGATCTGTTCCCAAATATATTCTCAGAGATGAAAGGAATTTCTGGGGACTTAGGCGAAATGAAGATTCCCCTAAAACTCGATGCGAATCCCATCAAGCAGTGGCCCTACCGGTTGAATCCAAGGCACAAGGAGAGAGTGCAGGCCGTAATTGAAAGGATGCTGGAAGCAGGCATTATAAAACTCGTAGAAGAATCAAAGTGGATCAGCCCGATGGTGGTCTAGGATAAGAAAACTGGGGAAGTTCAAATTTTTGTCGACCTGTAGAAGTTAAATGATGCATGCTTACACGACCCATTCCCCACGCCATTTATGGATGAGGTGCTCGAAGGAGTAGGAGGTCAGGAAATCTGCTCATTTATGGATGGGTTTTCAGGTTACCATCAGATAAATATTGCGAAGGAAGACAGGCACAAGACAACCTTTGTCACTGAATGGCGATGTTTTCAGTATACCGTGATGCCATTTGGCCTGAAGAATGCACCGACGATCTTATCCATACTAGTTGTTGCTACATTCAAGGACTACATCCACAAGTTTCTTGCTGTCTAAATGGATGATTGGACGGTGTATGGATTGGTCAAGGATCATGTTGTAAATCTGCGGTTGATGTTGGAGAGATGTCGACAGTACCAAATTTCATTGAACCTAAAAAAGTGCATCTTCTGTGCTCCGTTTGGGATTTTGCTGGGGCACATTATCTGCCGGGAAGGAAAGCTAGTCAATCCAGCAAAGATTACTATTATTGTTGACCTCCCATCACTAACAACAAACAAGCAATTGAGAGTGACGTTGGGCCACACAGGCTACTACATGAATTTTATCATAGGGTATGCCACAATCACAGCACCAATGGAGAAGTTGTTGAAGAAAGATGCCAAGTTTGAGTGGAACGAAGAATTCCAGAAGAGTTTGGATATATTAAAATCAAAGATGGTTTCTAAACCCATATTGGCATTTCCAGATTGGACAAAGGAATTCCACGTTCACGTCGATGCGTCATCAGTCGCATTAGGATTCATCTTGGCCCAACCAGGAGAATGAGACATCGACCACCCAATAGCCTTTGCAAGTAGGAAGTTGTCTACTGTGGAGAAGAATTACACAACCACAGAATGGGAAGGGTTGGTGATGGTCTATGCCTTACAGAAATTACGACACTACCTATTAGGGGGCCACTTCAAAATGTTCACCGATCACTCTACCTTAAAATACCTAGTGAACAAGCCTGTGTTGGGGGGGAAGATTTGTTGATGGTTGTTACCATTCCAGGAATTTGAATTTGAGATCATTGTAAAGCCAATACGAATGATTGTAGGACCAGACCATTTGTCACGGATTGAGTCAGGGGAAGATACCAGAAGCATCGACGAAGGATTGTCGGATGCCTAGTTGTTCAGGGTCGGCATGGTTGAAGACCACTACGAACAAGTCATTCTATTTTTGGCAATAGGGGAAGTGCCGGAGGGTTTCACTACCAACCAAAAGAAGTAGCTGGTTGTTAGAGCTTTCGATTTTCATTTGATTGCAGGACAACTATACAAAATGGGGTCAGACAAAATACTTCGTCGATACGTCCTTCCGCACAAACAAGAGAGGATTCTTGCGGAATCTCATGATGGGATTGTTGGGGGACACTACGGAGGACACGCCACTACAAGGAAGATTTTGCGAGCAAGAATATGGTGTCCGACGATGCATGGAGATGTCGCAGACTACGCAAAAGCTACGATGTATGCCAACAGACAGGGAAGCTGTCAAGAAGGGATGAGATGCCACTAGTCTCGCAATTGACGCTATAGGATTTCGACAAATGGGCATTCGACTTCGTGGGACCCATCAACCCACCAGGAAAAAGAACAGGCCCGCGCTACATCATCACTGCGATAGATTACTTGATGCGATAGGCAGAAGCCGCGCCGGTGAAGGATTTCTCAGCTTCGACGGCAGCCAGATTCCTCTTCGACAATGTCATCACCAGGTTTTGGGTGCCCAAAAATACTAGAGAGTGACCAAGGGACTCACTTTGTTAATCAGACGATCGCAATGATGACCGAGGAGTTTCAAATACAGCACAAGAAGAGCACCCCTTACCATCTGCAAGCAAATGGAGTGGTGGAGGCATTTAAAAAAATCTTGGAGCATGCGTTGATGAAGATATGCAACACAAACCGGGATGATTGGGATTTTAAGATCCCCACGATACTTTGGGCGTATCGCACAACTTGTAAATGTTTGACTGACTAGACACCATTCAAGCTCGTCTATGGGAAGGAAGCTGTAATTCCAATGGAGTATATTGTCCCCAGTCTGTGAATTGCAGTTGTCATAGGCATGAGCGATGATGGAGCATTAGAAGAATGATTGATGCAATTGGTGCAGCTCGATGAGACCGCTTCATCGCAGGTTTTCATCAGAAGGTGGAGAAGGATCACCAGAAGGCTTGCCACGATTGACACATCAAACAAAAACACTTTCAGCGCGGGGATACAGTTCTTCTATACGATAGTAAGTTTTCTAAGCATCTAGGTAAGTTACAGATGCATTGGTTAGGTCCCTATGTCATAGATTTTGTTATTGACGGAGGTGTGGTACAGCTAAAGAGCTTAGACGGCAGGTTGCTGGCAAAGTTAGTAAACAACAATCGGCTAAGAGCCACATAGTGGTTTAAAAAAAAAAAAAAATGATGACAAAACGTGTAAAGCATGCAGACAGCATGGCCAGCCAGCTCGATCGTCGATGCTTCACATGACCAACACGCGGGAGTCACATCCAAGTATGATCACTGCGGATTGGCATCCAAAAAATACAGCGGAAGGGTATGATGAAGGATTTGGTTGGTTGTGGATAATATTTGCAAATGATGAGCACGTACCAAGAAGTAAGCATAAATACCGACGTCGGGATGGAAGAATGCATGTCGAATGATAGAAATTCCAGACAAGGGAAGTAGTATGTTGAATGATGCGAGTATGTAAGTTCGATGCAGACAGTTAGGAAGTTCAGTAGGAAATCCCAAGGAATCTGTGGAAAAGGGTAGTGAGGTAGTTGCAATGGTGCACTTCATTTCAAGCAGAAGCACTCCAAGTGCGCTAAGAGCTAGAACGATGACTGTGCACAAACAACTAGCAAAGGAAGCAACGAGGACACTCAGGAGGAAGAGAGACGAGGTCTCACTCAAGATGTCTAAGAGTGTGGTAGTAGTTACAAGGGCTGGGGTTTCCCCGACCACCAGAACACCCGGGGCGGAGGCCCGTTGGCTCCAGTCGTGGATTGTCAAATGTGTGCAATAGCCAGAGCAACTAGCCTGTTTCACAATTTGGCACCAAGGAAGAACTTGTCCTCAGATCACAGCAGGTCTAAAGTGCCCGAGCAAGCACAATCGAGGTAGATGATCAAGGTTTCAAGAGACTGGAGGATGAGTTTGAGGTAGATGATCAAGGTTTCAAGAGACTGGAGGATGAGTTTGAGAATTACATGACAGCGAGCTCCAGACGTCAAGAACAACTTCTGAATTTTACCACAACACCAGTGGTGTCCAACTGAGGTGGCTTGAGGGTGAGCCACAAGTTTGTGTTGGGGTCCTATTGGCACATGATTAGTCTGCAGGAAGTGCGGAAGCCGACAGGTGCGAAAGGGACAATCCACGAAAGAAGGAGCATTCACGAAGTTCGAGAAAGCGCAAGAATAGTTAAATGAGTTAGAATTGGTCATGTGGACCGTTTTGTAACCTCATAGTAGCATATAAATAGAATTCGATATGTAAGAATAAGGGCATTGAAGAAAGTGATAAGAAGTTGATCCATCTTTTGATCTGTTTTGTATCTGCGACATGGTGTATTGACTGTTTCTGTGAAGTTCATTCCGCGGGTTTTAATGAATGCATGAAGATGTTCGATTATGGTTCCATTTATGTCTCTGTCTCTGTGCGATGATGAATGTGAATGGTTGAAACATGTTTAATACTCTGTGGGATGAATGATTACCGTTGATGTGAATAAGTAGGTTAAATATGTTGTTGCGAATGTTTATTATCTGTTGAATCTGCGAATGGTCTAATGTGCAAATGATGAGTTAATAGTTTACTGTGGAAGATATAATCTCTGGTTTCTACAAAGGTAATGAGTGTTGGATGCATGTCCTCAAATCCACTGTGGAAACTTGGTTCCTGCAGCCCCCTTGTGCATCTCGGGTGAGACTTCATTCACTCTGTGAGTGTTGTTGGAAAGGGTAACACCTTTTTGGGCCGGTGCGTAAGGGAGTTTGGTAGTAGGTTTGTTGACAACAGTGTGCAATGAACCCCTGTCGACAGTCATTGTGTAAACAAGATGTTCCTCTTGGACTATGGTAAGCTTCAAATCTAAAAACTAGGGGTTTAAGATAACAACATTGTTTCTATGGCTGGTTGACAAACCCAAATATCAATGCAACACCAACTATCCCCTCCTAATTATGCACCTAATTGTTTCCCCCATTTATAAATATTTTCCTATTATTCATCTTAGCAGAGGAAACCACAACTAGTTATTTGGCCATTCTGCCATAAGTATTAGATCTGGGATGAGCAAAGTCTAACCAAATTATATTGACAAACGATCATGACTAGACACAATGAGTATTTTCCCCATGGGATAGAGATAAGGATGGTGAAACATAAATTTCATGACATGAATTTGCTCATCCAAAAACCCACAATCATGACATTAGTACTATATCTATTAGAAAGGGTGAAGGAAACCATCATTACGTTAATAGAGTAGATTGTTTTTTGAGAGGTTATCCTATTGTGTTAAATGAAAAAAATTGGGTTTGGAATAATTTATGATATGAACCTCACAATCTTCACTGACATGGTAATAAACTATTCATTATATGCACTTACCTGTAGAATACACCTAGCAGAAAGCTATCAAGAAATACTAAACATATATGACTTATGCCTATGTTATTGAATTCAAGTTTTTGTTGTTGTTCCCAAAGGTAGGTTCTTGGATTTCTTGTTACCATTCAATAAGGAGCCTTTTTATTTTGTCCTACAATGCATTACATTTATCATTGAAATGCCCATATAATCTCTGATAAGAGTAGTATTTCTGATTTCCTTGGCCAACAAAACATGTCGCCTCTTTAGTAGAACCAATGGTGATTGACAAACTAAGGGATGTAAAGGTCCATGAGGGTGACATCAACACCATAGTTCGGGGACATCTCTTCTGCTGGTATAATTCAAGAGAGTCCTTTCCAATTGCAACCTTTGTGGTAACTTTGGCATTGAAAGTATAGACTAGATAAACTATAATAAATTTGACACCCCAACTTTAGGAGTAGTTGTAGTAGCAATATCATGTGTAAAGATGACTGGTGTAAAGGGAAACCTCATGGTGCATTCTTGAGAAGATAAAATAACGAATTTTAAAGGGTTTAGGGTGTTTAGACCCTATTTCCTTTTTTGCTTTTCATGATGTGGAGATGAAGAACTTCTTGGGGACTACTCACATGAGTGGAGAAGTATGAGATTGACTTGTAGTAGGATTTGGGTCCATCTTATCATATTTTTTTGCATATTGAAAAATTGTTGAGGGCAGTTCTAAATGATGTAACCATTAACAATAAAATTGCGTCAATAGAGCCATGATGTTGAGGCTTTCTAATTTCGAATTTGCAGGATAATAGAGGCATATTGTATTGGTAGGTGAGAACATTGGAGGTCTAATTTTATTTCCCTAACAAACAACATTATCACCAACATCCAAGGGTAGACTAGAGGGTGCATCCATAGCTCATTTCATACATACAAATTTATATCTTTGTGGCATCATTAAACATACAACAATCGCATCATTAAACATACAACAATCATATCTCATCATTACTTTTAAATCTCAAACCTTGCATCACCAAACAACATATAAAGGTGTGTACTCACATGTAAATCTAAGCACCAAAACTCAACCAAAAAAAAACTATTAACGTCAACATCTACAGGGTTGATTTGAGGTTGGGAAAACTAGAGTTATTCCCTACCACCAAGTTTGGGACTACTAGAAGATTTGCACAAATGTTACCTTACAATAAGAGGAAATGTGTTCATGCGGTTTCCATCCCATATGTGATGTGAATAGGATCAAGTTGTATAAAATTGTTGGCTAGGAGAACCGACATGTGTTATGTTGGGAGGAAGTGGTGTGAATCCTCCATGGTTAACTTAGTTTATGTAGTAGTTTCTTCCTCATCCATTATTGTTTCAATCGGTTAATATACACTCTAGTGCATGAAATGATTGTGATTATTATGGTTAATATACACTGTAGGTATTGAGACTTGTAGAGTGACACACATACGTTATATTATTTAGATGCATCACTAGAAAACTTAATTTAACATAGGTAGTTGTTTGCTATGGAATTGGAAGGAATCCGAAGGTAATACCATAATGTTGTTGTTTCATGCATATGTTCATACATTAAATTTTGAAACCATAATATAACTAGGCTAGTGATGTCGAAGGTCAAGCCTCATGGGTTTGGGGAGGTTGAAATGATCACACCCAAAATGAATAGCAACAATAATTGTGCCAAACGAAATTTGGATGTAACTAAGAGCAAGTGAAGGTAATTGGTTCAAAACCTTTAGGCTTGGTAGAAATGAAACTCAAGTGAAGACATGATATGGTGAATGCCCAATTCCCAATAGAGTAACAATAAGGGAGCTCAAAACCATATAAACATGTTCAAACGATAAAGGTCAATCTACCCATTAAATGGCGGGTTTATGTTACCATCTAAACTCAAACAAGAATGAGAGCCATCGAGAATCATTCATTCCCAAGAAATCAAGCATGGCTATAAAAACCATAAGGAACTAATCAAAATGCTAATTATACTAAGTTCGAGACAACTTATAGCCAATTAATCTCGATTCAAACCCAAATTTGATGAAAAATTAACAAGTATCATATACATTTGGTCTACTCATGCATTTAAGTTTGGTGGATAGGTTTCTCACTAACATGGTAAATGAATTTGAATTGGAGTTTGGTTCAATATATTCAAATTGTGGCAAGGCCAAGGTTTGACATCCATTGTTTCTTGAGTCATTTTGGATTCCTTCGTATACGAACTTGAGGCATTCAAATATTAATTTTGGCCATTTTTTCCAATTTTGAACATGCATGACAATTAAAGGAAAAATCCCTTACTAATCAACAAATTCATTTTCAATCTTGGGGGAGGCATGCTAACTATGTATGATGATAGTTGAAAGTGCATACCTTAATGCCTTGTAATTTTCTAATATGAATTATGCATACCCAACAAGGTCCTATTTGAACGTTTTTCCCATGGTGCAGGTAGAACCAAATAGGTATTTGTCAGATCTATCTTTCTCGAGTGAGGGGAGTTTAGGAAGGCTAGAGGAAAGTGAGACATCCAGTAGGTCTACAAGATTTATATCAACTATATGTCAAAAGATCAGAAGAAATTCCATAAATGCATGGAATTTTTTCTTGCTGAAGGGGGCCATGTTCTTATGATGATGAGACAATAGGTGACATCGAGGTGCCCTTGAGGTACAATCATCTAGTGAAACAATGGGTACCAAAGGATATTCCTCAACTGAACACAAATTTTTGTGTGAACGAGAGGATATATCGAATTGCACTGTCGTCATTACATGGTTTGGGGTTGTTTTGCATGGATGGCATAAAGGTCGGTTACAACATATGTACATAATCGATGGAGTATGTTGGACCCTGTTACAGCTACAAATATTGGATGCGGTTGGTCCAATATACACCAAGTATGCACATATATGGATTGTCAGCAAATTATTTACAATTGAAAGACAAAGATCAAAATAAAGGAGCAACGTTGTACACTGACGGAAGGCCAAAAACCACAGGGAATATTCTGGGGTTTATAAACAATACACAACCAGGGTCTACAATTAAGCAACCAAAATGCACATTTGAGGGGCATGAAGGAAATCATGTTTTTGTATGTGCCATTAAATAAATAAATGCAAGGGAAGATTTTCTCATTAATTACAATTTGAATCGAGTAGATACAAACACAGTTAATATGGGAGTGGTACATCTAACAATTTACCCAACCTTTTATTAATGAATTTAACATCTTAAGGATTTTTCGTTAGTCTACTATTATAATTTTGTTTAAATTTTCTATATTTATGTCACAGGGTAGTGATCGGGGCATCTCCTCAGCAGCTGGTCAAAGGAGTACAACTTCCTCGGGGCGGCAGATATACATCTTTGTAATAGTACAAATATAATATGAAAAAAGAGTTTCTTTTGCTATGTATTTTCATGAGTATATTCATTTGGTTTATATAATGTTATTTGTATATTTGTTGCAGAGTGTTGATCGGGGAAACCACCTGGCTGTTGATTAGATGACAACAGCCTTGGGGAAATAGGTAAACATGATTATAATTGTACAATTTAAATACGTCAAAATATTTTCTTACTATGTTGTTTCCGTGAGTATTTTGGTTTCGTTCAGATAATTTTTTATATATTTTGATGCAAGTTTTTGTAAGGGGCACCTCCATAGCAGTAGATGATACCAGACCTGCGTCGAGGTAGCAAGTATACATTGATGCCATTGTACAAATTTAATATGAAAAAATAAAAAATGTTTCGTTTTTTCAAGAGTATATTAGATTCATTTAGATAATGTTATCTATATTTTTGTTGCAGAGTGTTGATGATCGGGGAAACCACCCGGATGTTGATCAGACGACAGCAACCTCTGGGAAATAGGTAAACCTGATTGCAATTGTACAATTTAAATAAGTCAAAATGTTTTATTATTATGTTGTTTCTGTGAGTATTTTGGTTTCGTTTAGATCATTTTTCTATGTTTTTGATGCAGGGTTCTGTAAGGGGAACCTCCCTATTAGTAGATTGGGGCAGGTCACCTATAACCACTGATCTGATGAGTAGACGATCCTCAAGGCAGCAGGTATAATTCATTGCAATTGTACAAATATAATATGTAGCATAATGTTTTTTTATGTCTTTTTCGTGTGTATATCGGTTTCATTATGATAATGTTTTCTACTTCTTTTTGGCAGGGGGATGATCGTGGAAAGTCCCCAGTTGTGGATCATACGACACCAACATCGAGGCATTAGTTAAAACTAATTGTAATTTTAGGAATCTATCATGATCGATATGTTTTGTTAATAATGTTTTATATATTTTTGTTCCATACCACTAATTTGGCGTGTGATCCAGCATCAGAGCAATCAATAGATTTTGATGTGGATGATTTCATGCGGGATGCTGACATTGGTTCTTCTCTAGACCCGATTAAGATGATAGAGCATACCTTGAAAAAAATTAATCTGGATATCCTTCATCTTCTATTCATTCAGCCGCAGATAGCTGAGATTAGAGCCAAGGTTGATGTCTTGGTAAAGAGATCTCAAGCCTTGAAATGAATCATAATATAAATTCATTTATTATTTTATAATTTTTATTTGTATATGATGGTGAAATTATAAGATATGGTTTGTATTTACAGGATTTTTTGTGACCACACAGTAGTACTGGTCAAGGTGGTGTTGACCCTAGTGATGCTCATGGAGAGTCATCGCATGAGAAAAACAATCCACGTACATCTCATGTGCCATTGTTGTCGATTAAACAGTCGGAAACATGTTCCGCGACACCCCTGAGGCTAGTCGCGAGTGCACCCGCTAGTGACCGACGCACACCAGATCGTGTAAAATAAGGGCTCGATGCAGAGCCTGCTATTATTGATATTGTTGAAGCAACATTTCCTGGATCTTCCCGTGTCACTAGCACGGGTACAGTACATACAACATTTTTGGTGGATGAAGAGCTCCTTCCAATAAAGATAGAGAAGATCCCAGGTAATTATACATTGTTGATCAATTTAGTGTTTATAATCTAATTGTAATATACCAATAAAACATTGTTTTTCAACTAATGATGGCATGATCGTTTTGCAAGAAATGATGTTTTCTATAAACATCTAAATGATTTTTCCTTGGAGATATTTGGGCCCACCATCCGCAGAAGGTGGGATAAACAAATTAAAAATTTAAAAGATGAGCTCACTAATCGATTGGTTGGCATGTTTGGTAATGAGACCTTTAATAGAGTCGCGGTCCTAAAGAAGGATGGAAAACATATGAAGATTGTCTGGGACCAATATAGGGTTATCTAGAAAGGAACCCTAGGTATGAGCGCCCTCCGATGATTCCAGCAAGAGAGTGGAAATCCCTAGTGGAAGATGGAAAGGAGAGGGCTCTGAGAAAAGAAGGAAAGCTACCACCAGGCATAGGGAGGTATGCAATACTTTCCACGATGTAATTCTAAACCTTATTATTATTAATTTTTATATCAAATTTGGAACATATAACGTATTTCAACACTTTCATAGGCTGTCAGACACATCAAAGGCCACAAAGGCAAGGCAAGAAAAAATTGGTCAGCACAAGCTTGGGCCTGGTGGTTATTCGAATTTGGAGGCACGAATTGTAAGTATCGAAAAACCAATAATGCATCCAAATAATAAATTGCAAATTATTTTTGTTTTATTGCACCACAAAAGGTAAATTCATGAAGTTATGCAAATATGCAGGACGACCGATTCAATGAAGTTCCCACTGAGGATGACTTGAAGCTTGGCTTCCAGCATGGCTTTGGAGCTGTTGTTGAACGCCGAAAAAGCTTTTCTGGGCAAACACAGTGTTCTGGTGATCCATCTTGCACACATGTATATAAAATCTATATAGTTTAATGAAGATTTATTAGTTGTGCAATCTGTTCATTATAAATAATTTCCATAAAATATTCACTCTATTTTGAGAAGGAAAGCACAAATCCACCCAATGTCGAGGATGGACAACAACCAATCGAAGATCATGCTTCGAATCCTGGTAATGAATTTATTCATATGCTACAATTTTAAATATTGCATTGCAGATGGTGAACATTAATTGTACTTTTCGATGTTTCAACTGAAGAGCATGTAGAGGGTCACACTGTACAGGTTGATCCTAGACAGGAATATGAAGAACATGATGTGGCCACAACAGGTAAAAAAACACCTTTGTAATGTTTTTTTTAAATGAAATACTTGTCATTATAATATTAGAATATATCAATGTAACATTTTCACATTTTTGCAGCAAATCCAGACCCCTTGCCACAAAATCCATGTCGCGAGTACTCTACTAGGAAGCCATCATGACAAGTTGATGAAGCACCAAGAACTGAACAACAAGTTCCAGAAGATGAGTTTCTTGTTGATTTTGTAAAGAGAAAAAAAGAAGAAGAAATGACTGAAGAAATATTGTGTAATTATTTTTTATAATATAATGCCATGCATAATTTTTTTCCTACTGAATGAATGAATGGTTTAATGAATGTTAGCTTTTATTGAATGAATGGTAAATGTTTCTTTATGATGAAATCTGCATGTTTGCACATAATTTGTTTTTTCAAGTACATGTAATGGGTATGAGGAATTGAGAGTGATGTGAGGGGGGGGAGGGACCATAAGGGCTTCCACCATCACGTGGTTGGCCCTGTTCAGTAGAGAATATTAAATTATTCTCGAAACAAAGAGGAGATCAATGAATGGCTATGGTGGTGCCTTTCTATAACCCACTCGTGTTTTTTCTAAATTTTGACAATTTATTGGGGCTTGTTATGAAAGTTTTGGCCAAGAAGGATTCTCTATTTATGGCCCACATGACACCATCAGTGTTCTTCTTGTCACTATCATGGCCAAAAAAACATTGTTTAGGGCCTCAAAATAGCCCCAAAAGATCAAGATTTAAAAAACTGCCTAGCTAGAAAAATGTGTCTTTTAGCCAATGGACTAGGTGGGTGGCCACCAATGTCTATCTGGATAATCAAACCTTGTTTCTAATGCAATGAGAATAAATTCGTCTTTCAAACAAGATAATTTCTTGAGTGAAAAATTCACTAATCCACCACCTCTTTCTTTACATGGCCACCAAATTTATCTTTTTTCAACGCCTTGTTAATTAGATAAGCCCTTTATTCTCCACATAAAATCATTTTCTTCATATTGAGCATATGCTACCGAGATTACTACTTCCTTATTGTAGTTCCCTTTTCTTTGATTCACATTCATTACAAGCCCATACGTGCTCACTACTTTGCATCTAACATTACTTTGAAATCCACCAAGAACACTAATTCTAGTTTTTTCTAAACAAAATTATTGAGCACAATTTATTTTCTCACTAGGATATTAAGGGAAGGAGGCCACTAGTGCACCACCCTAAGAAACCCACATGAATTGTCCATTTATACCAACCCACATGGCATATGACACCATCCATCTTGGTCAATTCATATGTGGAGGTAGGAAACAACTTCACTAGACAATTGATTTCATGAAAACTCTTCTCGCTTCCATTTATGATGTGCACTAATACCTACTCAATATCTCCACCCTGAAACCCTTCAAAATTTTCCCTATGACTATTCATGGTGTCTCTACTAGTGGAACTCCCTCATGTTTTTTATTTCCTATCTACCTTACATTGTTCATATTCAATTGATGTTTTGCTTCACATTGAATTTTCTTAAATATTTATCCCTTTCCCTTGTGCAATGTTCTATTTCTGATGTTGGAGACCAATTTTGGCCATCCAATGGACTTTTATAGTTGCACAAGAAATCAATCACAATTTGGAGATGGGATTCGGCATTTCTCTATCCCTTTGAACAAACCGAAGGAAATTTAAATCCATAATGTTGTGATTGTATGTATTTCCTTTGCGTTGTGATTGTTCCTAATGCTTCTTTCATTTTATATTTTTTTCATAGGGAAACCATGGAGAGTTTGGTTTTGGAGATAAAAAAATGATCTGTATGATGATGATGAAATAACTAGGGGTGAAAAAAGCTTCTTTGAGTGGTAGTAATTTATTACAATCAAACCTATAAACTTGTATATGGTTTTCAAGATAATAGAGGTTTAGTGGAAATATGTTTGGCCTTTATTTTATATATGGTTGTTGTTTCAAGTAGGGATTTATTACATTTGGATTTGGGTTGACTTTTTTGGTTTGAATGCATTTTATTTTGGTACTAATATCTCTTATATCTCTTATCATCATTTTTCATGGTACTAATAATATTTGTAATATGATGTATTTGTGAGGGACCTTGCATGAGGTATTTCCATCCAAATAGAGAATCTGGAGAGGATTCCAACTATAAATATATAGGTTTAACAAAAGTGCAAGGGTAAGTTCAAGATGCCACCACTTATTGTAAAAGGGATGCTAGTTTTTGATATTTTCCAATTCTTGTTATTATCTTGATTTCCCATGATTACTCGTATTTGGTGCAGGATATACAAAACTTCTACTGCCTAAATTGTAAGCATAAGAAGCATCAGTACAACTTGATAAAATGGTATTGTATTTAAAGTAACATGTTGTCTTATGGACATGAGTATATTCATGTGAACATATATAATATTTATTGACATGGTGTGTGCCAGGTCCCATATATAGATTCATCCTTGGGGGGTGTCAAGCTTGGCACATATGGTCATAAAGACTTAAAAAACTTAATTATCAACATGATGTTGTACACCTTTTGAAACCAACATCCCTTGCTCTACAAGTATGACATATTGTAGCTGTCCATATTTTTCTGAAATCATTGTCTTTGGAATATTTCATTGAAAATGCTATGGATATTAGGAATATTCATACTAGTGATGGTATTATCTATAATTGTTAAATTAGAACACATACTATTTTCCTAGCTATTATAGTTTTTATTGTTTGATTCTTAGATATTAGATCAATAGAATTTATATAATTTGTGTCAGATTGGAGTCAAATTATTGTGTTATATTTTTTTTATTGAGACTTTCACCCATTCTCATTGCTTTCAATACTCATGTCATTGATATGGGATAGACCATGGATGGAGTGTTGGATATATTTACACTTGGTCTCATTAGGGGATCAATGCCCCTTCAGCAAAATCGATACTTTTCTAACTTTTGTCCATGAAGTTGGTAGTTTTTTGGGAAACCATAAAAAAAAAAAAAAAGAATTTACATAAGTGTTGTCATATTCAATTCAACTTATTCTATTAGAGTTATCAACTTTGGATTCACTACTACCAATGCTTGTTTTATAATGGTTACTGGACACTCAATTTATCATTCAATTAAAATGGGTTAGGCTTAGGAGCCATGTTTTAGGTGTATTTATTCCACCAAAATCATGTGGGACTTGCATCTTGCCTCTATCCCTCACCTGGTGGTACTTCCATTATTGTGGGACAATGGACACACCTTATTAAGATTCAAAAATTGGCATTTAAATAGATTATCCCAAAATTTAATCCAAGCAATATCGTGCCCTAAGAAAAATATCAATCCTTCCACAATCAAGTCAAACCGTGTAATACCTCCAAACCCTTTCCTCACTGCAGATCTTTAAAATGATATATTGAAAACATGATTAAAAAAATATTTACATCTTAATAGTCAAAGAAATAGCTTTCAACAACATGGAACAATGAAACATTTATCTTTGTTAGATACAATTGTGATATTTTACAGGAGATATCACACAGCTGGATAAAAACTCACTAAAACTCACTCAAGAATAACATAGAAGAGAAGAAGAATTGTTGAATCAATAATCACTCATTAACACAAGAAATGACAAAAATTGTTGTAATCATACATCAGCTGTAAGCTGGCACTGTGAAAGTGAATAATAACTTAATACAATCAAATGGATTTCAATGCCTCCTAAGTTCATTCGAATTCTCCTCAATGTGTGGCTTGGATAGCATTGGAGACATCATCCAATCAGTGGTAGTAGTCACAAATAGTCAAAAGTCAGTCAAATAAGTCTAACTGAGTCATGTGATCCCAAATCAAGGGATGGAGACTCCAAGGAGGGTGCATGAGTCTGATGAGGCTGTCAGTAGGTCAAGTGGCACTCCGATACAAACAACTGGAAGCTACTGGCAGTTAAACTGAGCAATAAATGCAAGAACTTATCAATAAATGTTGCAACTGATTGTCAGTGATCCAAGTAGTGTAGTAGGGTGCATATGTCATCCAGGTGAGGAAAGAAAGGTGCACTAGGTAGGTAGGAGGGCTCCTGATGGATAAAAACATGCTCTAGGAGGCTGAACATAGGCTCCAGGTGCTGGGGAGACTACCATACTGATGATTGGATGCATGCATGATGACTGGATGCTTGCAGGCATGCAAATATAAAAAATTATGGTGAGAATATTCCAACACCCCGCTGCAAGCCAAACTATGAGGAATGAACTGAAAAATAGTAGGGCCCTGGTAAATGAGACCAAAGGTCACCCCATACAAAAATATAAATAAATAAAGTGAGGGAAAAGGGAAAACCCAGTGGGAAGAAAGCCCCCCCTCAAGATAGACTTTGGTAGGATAATCAATCGTGTAAATCACTCACCCCAAATGGTAAGTAAACTTCTCCACCGAAGAAGGATCTGTCGGCAAGAAATGGATCAGTAATGTGAGAAGGATGAAACCTTCCATTCTGATAATCAGATATGGTTCTCCTTTGATCATGTGAATATCCCACAAGATCTCCAACAGATATAAGAGTAGTGGCTTTCCATCTAGGAAGAGGTGGATCTGCAAGCTGTAGATCTAGATCTTGGTCTTCCAACGCTCATCTTCACTAATAGGTGCTAAATCTTCAGGTTCTTGTGTATATGGATCTAGCATTTGCTCAAAAAGAGTTATCTTCCTCTTGGTAAGAAGAGGATCATGCTCCAAAAATATGTGCTTGAGTTCTCGAACAATGGATGCAAGCAAATATGGAGGCTTTCTGAACTTGCTCTTCCTACCAAGCATGGTGGGAACAAATTCAAAAATATGAAGATCATTATGGAGCATATGATTCGAACCAACTGAGGTAGAATAAACTCCATGAATGTGTATGTAGTTCTTTGATGTCTCCTTTTAACCGACATAGGTGAGATCATAACCAAATGAACTAATACATGATGGTGGTGGCTTGGACTTCAATTCGGATCCAAGAATTGATAGCTGGATTCTTATGATATCCTTTGAACCAACAGGGGTGAGATCAAAACCAAAATCACAAGGATATGCATGAGACTTGAAACCAAGCAAATGATGGTGTCTTCCATCTTTAGTAAAACTCTGAAAACATGTTGCAATGACCAAATAGGAGTTTATAGGAAGCATTTGATGAGGGAGATCGAATGCATCACCTCCAAAATTTGATTTTACCTCCAAAATAATTAGTAGATCATCATCTTGCACATCAACAAGCTCATGGGAAGTAGAGATTTCAAAAGTCTCTTCAACTTCTAGAGTAGTAGTTGACATATCTTGCTCAAAATTTGAATTAGAAAATGGATCAACTTCATCAGTGGTGATGGACCATTTTGCAATAGTAGATCCTGATATCATGTCTTGGATTTCGATTTCATCGTAAACAAATTCATCATGGGAGATGATTGAGGCCGAATCATGAATAGAGAGAGCACTTGAGGAAGTACTATTGGGCTTCTTTTGCAAATGGCTAACATCATCCTCTTCCTTCTTTCCAAATAATCTGTCCAATCTTGTCCAGTTATCACTTGGATGTTCTGCAGGATCAATGAGGTACTCTATATTGGAAAGCATAGCAGTGCATATTGTTTCTGAGGCTCTGTCACAATCATCTAGCCTCTTCATAGGAAGAAAAACATCTCTTAACACCAATACACATATCGAAAAGACCATATCTCTTCAAGTATGCTATCATCTTTGGTTTAAATTCTTTGTAGTTGTATGAAGAGAGAGAAGGAACTGCTTTCAGATTCACACCTGGCTAGACCTCACTAGATTGCTCCAATGAATTCAATACAATTGCACCAGGAATTGGTGTGGAAATCCAAAGGATTTGGTGCTCAATGAAAGACAGTTTCTCAAAGAATTGTTGCAACTGCTGTTGTTGCAATTCAAATAGTTGACTCCATCTCTGATACCATGTGATATTTTACAGGAGATATCACACATCTGGATAAAAACTCACTAAAACTCACTCAAGAATAACAGAGAAGAGAAGAAGAATTGTTGAATCAATAATCACTCATTAACACAAGAAATGACAAAAAATGTTGTAATCATACATCAACTGTAAGCTGGCACTGTGAAAGTGAATAATAACTGAATACAATCAAATGGATTCGAATTCCTCCTAAGGTCATTCGAATTATCCTCAATGTGTGGCTTGGATAGCATTGGAGACATCATCCAATCAGTGGTAGTAGTCACAAATAGTCAAAAGTCAGTCAAATGAGTATAACTAAGTCATGTGAGCACAAATCAAGGGATGGAGACTCTGAGGGCGCATGAGGCTATCAGTAGGTCAAGTGGCACTCCGATATAGACATCTGGAAGCTATAGGAAGTTAAACTGAGCAATAAATGGTCAATAAATGCTGCAACTGACTGTCGGTGATCCAAGTAGTGTAGTAGGGCACATATGTCATCCAAGTGAGGAAAACAAGGCACACTAGGTAGGTAGGAGGGCTCCTGAGGGCTAAAACCAGGCTCTAGGGGGATGAACATAGGCTCCGGGTGCTGGGGATACTACCATACTGATGATTGGATGCATGCATGATGACTAGATGCATGCAGAATGCATGCAGGCATGCAAATATAAAAAATGATGGTGAGAATATTCCAACAAAAATCAAACAGTCTTTAACAACCAGGATCATGGCCTTCATCAACCTAAAAATAGATCATTCACTCCTTAATTAGCATTTATCAATCCTGCATATCCGTTGCAATAAGGGATACTTTAGTCGTTATTTAATTTGTTGTTAGGCTATTCTTGTACCTATATTTTTGTTATAATACTTTCCCACTTCAGAGATTTTATCTCATGAAACTAGTTGTTGAAGAGTAATATTTTGTTGTTAGTTATCTCCTGTATGTTTCCGATAACATTATTAATTATCTCATATTTTCATACTAGATAGTAGTCAGGGCTTATATTTTTAACATGTGACTTCTCATCCCTCCTCGAGCTCATAAGTGCGAATGAGATTGCTAGTACCTTGCCATCTCCACTCAACAATTGGCTCGCAAAGAGTCAACATATCACAAGCAGGATTTCAACTTGGGTAGTGAGGTTAACAATATCTCCTCTATACCACTCAAGCTAGATACAATAAACTAGATAATATTCAAGGCTTTGCACAAGTGTATGCTCTATTTGTGGTTTAGTTGACTCTTTACACTCCCTTCTTTCATAAACCAAACACATCTCAACAATTCTAAAAACTTCCTTTCATATTCTTTCATGCTCATGTTTCCTAACTTGAGTTCAAAGAACTCTTTCACATTATTGTCATAATAATGTTTCCATAGGTACTTTTGTTGGAAATAATTCTTAAACAGCCTCCATGATCTTTCCATTGATATATTTAACTTGAACAATATTATCCCACCAACGAAAGCCTTCACATGTAGTTTGTAAATGGAAATTATGGCTTCCACATTAGAGGAATAGTTTTGTAATTGGAGATAATTCATTGTCCCTAATAACCATGATACAACATATTATTCCTTATTTTTCTCACCGTCTTGAGTTGGTGGATTATTATTCCTCATCTCCCCTTGCATATATTCCTCAATGTCTTCTTTTATGATGCCTAACAAGAGACATTTACATTCTACTCCTAGATTCCTTAGATGTATATGCCCTCTTGGCTATAAGAGGTGGTGAGTACTATATTAATGTAAACATGATCATCAAAAAACCCCATCTCATCTAAAAAATATGCATGATGTATTCCATGTTTTTTATCTTAGGCATTACGTTTTGTATCCTTCCCATGTGTTGAGATCTGAGGGATTGCAGGTTTCCGAGGAGGAAGATATCCAAGTAAATCCCTTCTCTATACTATACCATATGTTTGTTAACTTAGGAGATGCGAAATTTAACAAATCAAGGACTAACAAGACCAATATAGCCAATGATATTCTTCTTGGGAGGCCTAAGAAACTATGAATCGTGACTTTCCTAATTTATTTAAATAAAATTGCTTCTATAGGTCTAGCTAACTAAATGTGGCATGACTAAAGATAAGAGTAATTAATGGAGGACAAGTGGAGTCTATCCATGGAATTTTGGAATAGATGAATATGAAGAATAGCTACATAAGTGAGGTTGAGAAGATGAATACATATTGGAGTTTGGGATCAAACTTTGGTATCAAGGAGTTCTTTAAGATTGGCTTATGAAGAAAGAATTAGACATTGGAATAGTTTTGTATTAAGTGCTCAAGGAATCTTAGTCATTTGACTAAGATATTGGTTGGGAGAAGAGTCATCCCCCGCAAATTAGTTGCAACTTGGATGGAGTGAGAGACCAATAAGTTGGTCGTAAAATTTCTTCAATTTGTTTGGTATGACTCACACCTCTTTGACTCTCATATTTTTGAATTATTAAGTAGTAAATTGGCTAATAGTTAAGGGTTTTTTGGTGAAATGAAAGGATATAGTTTTTTTTTTATATGTGTACGTGTTGACCTTGTTGTGCACTACAACCACCAATAAAACAATTCTACCCAAATAGATATGAAAACTTTAGATTGACAAATCATATGCTTCAGATCTTCTTTCAATCACATTCCTTTGTTTGGTTGATCTGGTACTTTTACGTTTGCATACACTGAATATACTTGCATATTGATTGTATGTATAGCCATGTATTGGATCAATGGTTCACATAATTTTATTATGTTAATTGTTTATTTTTACCTCATTTATCCTATTAATAGGCGTGCGTCCTTATTTTCACTTGGTTGTAGTGTGCAAGATGTGATGTAGCATGTACAAAAAATGTAGACTATTATAGATAAAATTATTACATGTATATATATATATATTGAGGTGAAACTCAAAAGCTTATTTATTATGACAAGTCTTTATGGAACTGATGAGATTTCTATTTCATGTTTGTAAAAGAATCCTAATACTTATTCCTGTAGACCAAGCTTTGCTAATGCTTAGCAGGTGTATGTGCCTGCATGGAAACATAAGTCCCAACAGGGTTCTACTCAATGTTTAAAAGGCTTTATGTTATGCATGCATCATAAAATATTGTTAAAACTTATCGCATATGAATATTATGTTATTGTTAGCCAATAATGGAAATTCCTCTTCATCATTATTCATTCAATGTTCTCACCTTTTTCGCTTTTGTCCTTTTTATTGATGGATATATGGATAGATAGACAAATAATTACATACATATATCACATTTATTAAGAACAACACCTAATTTTTTTAATCTTTTATCTGGAAGGAGATTCAATTTGGAAACATTTACAAAATTTAAGTGCAAAATGAAGTCTTAGTCCATAAATATATCCTAGCACTTCTAGTTGTGTTCTAGGAAGGTGTCTGAGAATTTTTTTACTTGGATAGTGTTATTAATTATTATGGTTATTCCCTTATGACAAATGACATATTTTTTGTCGTGGTTGTCTTTATTTGGAGCCACAGGTTGTGTAACTAGTAGTTCCTTAGCAACAATGATCTGCTCACCATTCTAGATAGGTATTGTTTTTTCTATGTTGGTTCCTCCTGTCTCATCGTTCTTGGTAGTTGATTTTTGTGGGAAATCAATTGAAATTTGATAGTTTTTCTCACCTTCATTTGGAGGAAGCTCTGTTTATTCTTGAAATTTTTTAGATTAGTTGGATTGTGGACTTCTATAATGTGAAATTATTAGAATTTTCCATGTTTAGTTAAAAGTGATTGTGAATATTGTTCAAACTTCAAACTTGTACCATAAGAAACAATTTATCTATCATACAACCGAAGAAAGAAAGAAATTGGGGTCCATAAAGGGAAGATAAATGGATAGGTGTAACAATGTGCACATTCAAAAGTTGACAATCACGTTGCATCCTACGAAACTTATTTGACTCTACAATAGGGTATTGTCATGTATGTATTTGTAAGTGTTTTGGAGTTCTGACAAAAAAAGAGGTTGTCTTAGGAAATAATAATTTCATAGATTACACCAACGTTAGTTTGAGCTTTAGATTATGATCTATTTTTCCATTAGCACTTGTTAATATTTCCATTTTGTTTTATGTCATCATTGTCTTTTGCTTATTTAATTTTCTTACAAGTATATGTTCTTCTTAAAAAGGAGGCATACAAGCTTATCGTAGTTTGCAAAGTTTTATATTTCATTGTATTTATTGTCATTTGGTTTTGTAATGATAAATATGCCTGATTTGTTGGCAACTTGGCAAACAAGACATCAAGAAATAAGACATTGGGAAAACCTGGCGTATTATGGTCCTGTTATCTGACATGAAAAGCAAGAGGACCCCACAGTGCAAAAACATAATCCATGGCCATGGTCACACTATAGAGGGGGGCCTAATGAATTCTCCAAACCCCCTATGAAAATTTTTAAAAGAGTGAGGTATGGTGAATTTCTATGTACTGTAATAGTTAGAGTGAGGTACCATTCATGTTCTTTCTAGAATAGAAAATTATTTCTTTTATTTTGAAAAAAAATCTATGAAGTGTTTCAATGAGAAAAATCCAAAGCAACTGAGATGTTTATGTATTCCTGTATGGATGAAAACTTGTGGATAAGGGTGATATTGGAACTATCCTATTGGGAAAATTCAATAGAGAAAATGGATAATCCAACTAAATAATTGTCCTTGAGTTGTTTCCATATGTACATCACCTTCTTTGACAATTCAATACACTTAAACTAAATGGTTCCTATGGGGAAAATTTCAAACCATGCCTCAGAATGGAATTTTGATCATTCCAACACATGATTTTAATCAATACCATCGTTTTCTTGAAATTACCAATATCGAATGGAAAAAATATCAATATTTTTCCCCAACATCCAAATCTAGTCTTTAGCATTGAGACTATTGACCTCATTTTAAATCATTCCTACTACAACCCTATATGGTAAAGGAATCATGGATAAGGGTCTCATTGGCATTGCCATATTAATATGAATATCATAGAGTAGAATATTTATTAACTTGACTCGCAAATCTTGAGTTCTTTCCAGATGTATCTCACCTTCCCAGATAATTTACAACACTTCACCTAAATAGTCCTTGGGGAAGAAAATGAAATACATTCCTTAGAATGGCATTTCTACCTACCGAAACATGTGATATCCAATAGAATTTTATTTTTTTTAATTCCCCATAGTGGTCGGATATCCGACGACCCTTCCAACAAATCCGACGACCTTGCCATACCATCGCCGGAAAATGTCGTCAGGCGTTGTCTTTTGTTTGTGGAAATATGCATCGGATATCCGACGAAAATGTGGTCAGAAATATGACAATATGTAAACTAACATGGGTTGGATATCCGACCTTCCAGAAAGAAACTGTGGTCAGATACCCGACAAGTATATTGAAAGAATTGTAGTCAGATATCCGACATGTATATTAATAGATTTGTGGTCGGATATCCGACATTGTCTTATCGGATATCCGCCTAAGGTCAAACAATGTTTAAAAAAGGAGATTATTGTCGGATTGTTGACAACTTGATGTCGAAAATCAGACATATATGCCATCGGATTTTGGGTTCATATTTTCATGTGTTCCTTTGGTTTAGAAGTCGGGACCAAGCCATACCTACCTAGGTCAACGATGAGGGAAGGGGGTGCCTGAGAGACTGTGTAGCAGAGAAGGGGACCTTACTTATGCTGAGAGTGGAGGTGATGGGGGTTCCTAGACTGTCTGAAGCCAAATTGGTAATCTTGTAGCTTTGAGGTTGAGCTCATTGGTTTAAAAACCCCTTCCCAATATTCCCACTTGCTTGATAGAGCCAGTTGTGTGTTGGATAACCCTAAGTGATTATGACTAAGGATGTGAGTGAGCCTGAGTATTCCTCCTTAGTGGATACATAACCCCAGCTCGGGGGTGGTCTCTGAGAACTAAAAGAATACAGGTTGGGTAGAGACCTATGGTTGGGTTGGAACGTTGCAGTCCATAGCAAGTTTGATTGGTGATTTCATCTTAAAGATAAGTATTCTATATGTTTTACCTCTGTAATGATCATTTGATGATTGTTATGGATATGTTGTATGCATTCCCTTCTATGTGTGTATATAATGTTTCATCCCCCTGTGTTTATTGGTGTATGAATCTGCATACATGAGTTATTTATCACACTTCTGCACATATGCATTCTTATATTTATGTTTGTACTTATATGAATTGTCCATTGATGAATAGGATAAGTCTGATAAATGTTCATAATGATTCAGTCATGGCTGTGGGGAAGCAATAGAATCTACCCTGTGGTGTTCCTATTCCCTATGTGGATCAGATGAAGAGGAGAGGACATGGAAGATTGGATCAGAACTCTTCACAGAGTGGTAAAGAGGCATGGATGAAGTTGGGGTAACTCTTTTGATGTGAAGAAGGAAAAAATCATAATCCTCAGGTGTGGATGAATATCCTATTGCTGCATATAGCTCCCCGAGAGCATTCCAATGGTACCAAATTTTTCCAAAATGGACTTGGGATGAGAAAGTTATGGGCCTGAGAATTTATGTAGTTGGGCTTCTAAATTTCCGAATGCGCATGCATATTGCAAAAGTCAGAAGGGTGTTTTCTATGGATATGCATGTGGTGGTTCCGACTCCCGCAATGTGGATTGCATATTGCGGAAGTCGGAAGGGTAAATTTTCCAGAATTGTAAACTCAGGGTTCCAACTTCCGACTCTGTAATACCCCATTCTGACTCTTAGGATGTATTAGCATTTAATGTAAATAATGTGTACATGTGATGTATGTTTTCCTAGCGTGGAGTTCAAGGCCAAGGCCCCGCTAGTGAAAACCTGAATTTTGATTTAAAAGGCAAGCATTGATATTTTGATGCCCATGTGCTCTTAAGCCATGGAAATTGTAAAAAGGATGTAAATAAACATCATGCAATATAAAATTCCAAAACTGGCTATGGAGGCAACGAATGAGAAGGGGCCATGTGTATCCACTAGGGAGTGTTGAGGGGGCTATGGGACTGAACCATAGGCTGCCATATGTTACCTTGTGAACCCATTTGACTTACCTTGCTGACATTTATTTATGATTGTAAGGAAGTGGTTGAGGAATTCAGTCCATGGCTTCAATGGAGCATGGGAAGCCCATAAATTCGTATGGCAGAGTATGGGCTCTGTTTTCTTGTACCACAAGCCACTCTACATCATGGGAGTTGCTTCTTCCTCATCCCCATTCCATTGTGAAATTTGCCAGCACCATTTTCCATGGAAAAACGAATTGCCAGCAGAGAGAAAAACCAGAAATCGCGACTTTGAGAGAACCCACGTCTTGAAGAGCCAAAAATGCCCAGATTTGGTATTGGACAGTGAAATCCAATGGGGGATCCATTGGTATGAACCTTGGGGCGAATTTGGGAGCAATAGCTAGCCCAAAATCCATGGGAAAACCCAGTTTTAACTGCCCAAAAAATCAATGACGGATTTGGGGTTATTTGTGACAGAGTTGTGAGAAATCCAAGAGTGGATGTATGAACAGAGGATGGGATTGCTGAGTCCAGCTTGAAGTGTATGTGGCTCTGGGATTGAGCTCAGTGGACTAGCATCCTCCTCCATCTCCTATTGCATGCTTGAAAAACCCAACTGTGTGTTGGCTTAGCATGGTTGTTTGAGTGAAACCCTAACTGTGAGTGAGCCATCTAGTTCCTCCTTAGTGGATACACAGCCCAGCTCGGGGGTGATCTCTCAGCTGAAAGAATACAGGCTGGACAGAGATCTATGGTCGGGTGGAACGTTGCTCTCACGTAGCTAGTCGTTGGACATTTGTGTTAAAAGATAAGTATTCTTGTGAATTAATTTATATACATTCTGAGTTCTGCAAAGTGCTAAATCTGAATGTTATTTATTCATGAGGTTGAAATTGAAATGAATTCTATGCATAGCATAAGAATGGGATTGAATCCATGCATATGGAATCATCTTCTGTTTGTGCTAGATGTGTTGAAGCATTGCTGTTGGTGTGCGTGCAAATGTGTTTTAATTCCGCTGTGCTTATATTGAAGCTCGAATCTGCACACAGAAGTTTTTAATTGTCATGAATTTTTGAATTAATTGAAATATTGGGGCTAAGTCTGCCAAAATCCCGGTGTGTTGTTAATGTTTCCTTCCCTGCATTTGATGATGGAAGGGGACGTTACAGACTCCTGCAACGCGGATTGCGGAAGTCAGAGGCATGATTCGACGAGGTGGAATATTTGGTGTTCCGACTTCTGATTTCTGCAATGTGGATTGCGGAAGTCAGAGGAGTATTTATTCGGCGTCGCGCATTTGGTGTTCCGACTTTCGATTTCTGCACCGCGGATTGAGGATTGAGGAAGTCGGAGGTGCGTTTACATTGAAGTTGTAATTTGTGGTTCCGACTTCAGACTTCCGATTACAGCTTGCGGATTGTGGACTAAGGTCATTGTGGCTATGTAAAGTGCAGAGTTGCGGAACCTTTGGAAAATTAAAAATTAAAAAAAAAAAAATAGCAGGTGGTTTCTCAGGTGTCTCCCATCGCCTCTAAGGGCACCAAGGTGACCGAGGATGTGACAGTTACCCACAACATCAAACATGCTTTGAGATGACGAATCTTCACTGGTAGCTTCAAAAAATTTATAATTGTTGGAATGGAGAATCACTGTAGGAAGCTTTAATAATCTTATCCTCCTTCGACTTCGTAGAAAAATTAGGGCCATAAGAAGATCTAGCATCAATGTGGCAAGCATTTTCTATAAGAGCATGCCGTAACTTAATTTTTGAGTTTAAACACTCCATGGGACCACATATTTCTCTCCATTTATGCAAAATTTTAGCAAAACGTCCATGTTGTTATATAAACAAGACCATTCTGCAAGTGGGTTTCTAAGGGATTTGAAAGATTCGTCACTGTTTGATCAGAAATGAATCCCGAAATCAACTGCCTGGAAAATGACGGGATTTGATCATGAACTGGAAATTTGATTTCAGATTTCCCTTCTTCTTTGGAATTCATGATTTGGTGGCAATTGATTGGAGAAACTCTACACTATCTTCTCTTTGGAATCCATGATTTCAAATCTTCCCATAATAAACAAATTATATAGAACATCATTTGACTATGAGATCACTACAACTGCTCTTGGAGAAATGGTTATTAACATATAAATTCAATCCGTATTGATGCCATGTGGAGTGTGCTTCTTCTTCTAGATATTGCATGCTGAAAATTATCATGGAATCATGGATCAAATCTGACAGGATGCCCCTTTATTCCTGGTTTCTCAATTTCATGCCAAGATAACTAAAAGAATAATCATGAAATTATTAATTGCATTCGTGTTGCTCATATAAATTCATCAAATTTATCTTTATTCTAAGTATGATTTGTGCTGGCCATCTTTTGTAAAGGCATTGGCTTCATTTTGATTGGGAGGTAGAGTTGCATGTGAACAACCTGAATATTATTTAAAGAATGTGAATCCATGTTGAAGAGTGTAGAAATAAAATCCATATACTCGATTTCCCATAGGTAGGCCACAACCATTCAAACCGTTGATTTAGTATTGGATTCTAGTACCATAATTTAAATTGACAAGTTCATCATTAGTAAATTAAATCCAAAACTTATTTCAACCTATTAAAAACATGATAATAGGAAAAATCTATAACAATTATCCCTTTGTGCCTATAAGGTAGGATTTAGGTGGAAAATATGAAAATATAGGATATATGAGTGTTAACGGGTACTAGAAAATGATAAAAATGATAGGATAACATGTCCAAATGAAGACAAAACACAGGTCCAACATCCCCCAAACCAAGAGTTGTGCATTTGTCCATGCAAACATTCATGCAAGCAATTTATCATTTTTCTTTTGCAGCCTCTGATTCCGTGTTTTGAAAATTTCATTCTCAACTTTAACGTATATACCGTTATCACACTATTTCTAGTTGTTCATGATAGGTGTCCCAACAGGAATAGTAGAGGGTGAGCAGCTAGGAAGGTGTAACCAGCAATGGCCAAGTCCTCCGTTCAAGGAACGAAAGTCACACCAGACAAGGCTATTGTCACTTTAGACGAGGCACGTAGCCAAGTCAGGGGGGAGACCCCGCTCAACCGGTGATGGTTTAGATGAGTGTAAATTAGATCCTAAGGTCAGTTTCAGCCACCGGTTGGACACACGGATGAAATAAGCATGAAAATGAAATGTGACTAGCGATCGATTGTGATGAATAAAATAGATTAGATAAATGATCAAATGGCTAAAAATCACCTAAGGATACAAGCAAACTAGAAGTGAACGAATGGGGTGATCTTGCCCAAGGAAGAGAGTCATGTCACGTCCCCATTTTGACCCCCCTTCGCATTAAATCGTAAATGATGTAAATATTGATATTTAATCATGGTGAGGAGCTCAAGGCCAAGGCCCCACCATTGATTTAGCATTTTATGTATCGGCAATTGAAAATAGATGCTTGTGGTTCTTGTGCTAGATAGGCACAATGTAAATTAAGACATCATGTAAATATGAATTTTAATGAAAAATAACCCACAGCTAGCTATGCAATGCAACAAAGAGATGGGGGCATGATTCTACAAGGAATAGGGATGGAAATTATTCAAACCCTTGAGCCAGTTGTGATAAGCCAGATCTCAATGAATAAACCCTCAACTACTCATTCTGACTTATGCACCCAATCATTTAATTCTTCCAGAAATTGGTTGAGGTAGTTAATGCCTTGGGAATGAAGAGGCATGGTAGCCAATTTCGTGCATGGGCAAGCCATCAACCTGGGAAAACGTACTTTTTCTTCTGGGGCAAGAAAACACCCACGAAATGGTGCCCAAAGCCATTATGAACCCAGAGTCTTTCCTCCCTCACGCAGTCTGAGCTAGCTGGGATTTCCCCATCACGTTTTTTACCAATTTCCTGCGTTTTTCCATAGTCGGGAGCTCGTTTTTGTGTTGCACAGTGGATGGGAGAAAGGGAGTCACGTTTTGGGGGTTTATAGAGGTCGTTTCCCCCCCTTAAATGCAGAAAAACGTTTTTTGAAAATGAATTTTCTCTCCCAGGGTTTATTCCCCATCTACAAGTTCGTTTTGGTTGCCCACGTTTTTCAGCACTTGTGTTTTGTTGTAGGGTGCATCCCTATGTTGGGTGGAAATTATGAGCAAGAATTAGGAGTGGAAGTGGAACAGAATTGGCTTGATAAAATTAGTGAGGAGGTAACCTCTCAAGAGTATCAAAAGGGCTGGTTGCTCTTCTATGCACACCTTGAAGAACACTAGAATGGAAGGTATGGCCTGAGGGACTGTGTATTAGTGAAGGGAATACTTCCTTGTGCCAGGTGTGTAGGTATTATGGGGACCAAGCTAGATAGATCTTACGGAGGGTGCCCATATCTCTATGGATGATCCCATTAGCTTAGCAATTCTTCCTTCCATTGCCTAACAGCCTGATAAACCCAACTGTAGCTTGTCTTGGCTGATTTGGTGTATCTTTGAGCTATGTGTGAGTCTGTTGTTCCCTGATTCCTTGTAGAGATCATGCCCAGCTCGGGGGTGGCAGTGTGTTGAGATATTGATGATCACAACTGGCCTATGGTTGGGTGGAACGTTGCAGTTGCATAGCCAGTTGCTTGGGACTACTTTGTTATAAGATAACTATTCTCTTGTGTTAACTTTGAAATTAGTTATTTGATGAATATCTTGAATGTATGATGGATGTGTAATTGAACTTAATTCCATTGTGTTTTCTTATAATTATACATTTCCATATGTCTTTTCTATTATGTGAATGCTTATTTAATAAGTTCATGGGGCTAGATGCCTGGTTTTAGCATCACGATCCTCTCCATCGCACTGGTATGATGGGAGGGGACGTGACAGAATGGTATCAGAGCTGCTGGTTGCAGCATTGGACCTCTATGGGCCAGATCCGATTACAGTCACATGGGAAGGTCCCTTCCTAATCACCACAAGTATCAGCATCGAGCCTAAACTGGCTAAGTTGAATAAAATTACAGAGGTAAGATCACCTCCTGCTGAGCAGCAGTCATCACAGAAAGAAGGAAAGATTTCAAATTTTCCTAAGAGTTTTTGAAAAATTTCTAAGTGTTCGGCGTCGAAAGGAAATTTTCGGAAGGACTTAGCGAGTTGGTCCGCAACAGCGGAAGAACTCGCCGAGTTGGCCCGAAACGGCGAAAATTTTCTAAGTGTTTTTCGGCGTCAAAGGGAAATTTTTGGAAGGACTCAGTGAGTTGGTCCACAACAGCGGAAGAACTCGCCGAGTTGGCTCGAAACGGCGAAAATTTTCTAAGTGTTTTTCGGCATCGAAGGGAAATTTTCGGAAGGACTCAGTGAGTTGGTCTGCAATAGCGGAAGAACTCACCGAGTTGGCCCGAAACGACGAAAATTTTCTAAGTGTTTTTCGGCATCAAAGGGAAATTTTCGGAAGGACTCAGCGAGTTGGTCCGCAACAGCGGAAGAACTCGCTGAGTTGGCCCGAAACAGCGAAAATTTTCTAAGTCTTTTTCGGCGTTGAAAGGAAATTTTCGGAAGGACTCAGTGAGTTGGTCCGCAACAGCGGAAGAACTCATCGAGTTGGCCCGAAACGGAAAAATTTTTCTAAGTGTTCAGCATCGAAAGGAAATTTTCAGAAGGACTCAACGAGTTGGTCCGCAACAACGGAAGAACTCGCCGAGTTGGCTCGAAACGAAAAAAAAATTCTAAGTGTTCGGCGTCGAAAGGAAATTTTCGGAAGGACTCAACGAGTTGGTCTGCAACGACGGAAGAACTCGCCGAGTTGACCCAAAATAGAGAAAATTTTCTAAGTGTTCGGCGTCAAAGGGAAATTTCGGAAGAACTCCACGATTTAGCCCGAAATTGAGGAAAAACTTAGCAAGTTGGCCCGCAACGGCGGAAGGACTCGGCAAGTTGGTCCAAAAAAAAAAAAATCTCAAAATTTTTTTCTAAGTGTTTTCGACGGAAGAACTCAACGAGTTGCTCCGCAACAGGTCGGAATAACTCAGTGAGTTGCTTCGCAACAGGTCGGAAGAACTCAGCAAGTTGCTCCGCAACAGGGCGAAAGAACTAGATGAGTCACTCCGAAACAGGAAATTTTAGCTGTTTTTCAGGGAGAAGCCACAAGGGGGAAAGCACCCTTGACCCCCATTG
Source organism: Larix kaempferi (assembly GCA_027924585.1). Lineage (NCBI taxonomy): Eukaryota > Viridiplantae > Streptophyta > Pinopsida > Pinales > Pinaceae > Larix > Larix kaempferi. Next base: position 17,121,838 of record BSBM01000362.1, read on the forward strand.
TCCCCCTCATATGTCGTTGATTGTGAGAAAATTATATGATTTGACAAATTGTCAATATAATATTTTCCCACGTGCATGAAAGTAATTTATGAATTTCTGAGAATATAATGCAGCTAACAATTGTGTTGATGAACACATTTTGCAGAATCACAGTTACATCAGGGCAGCACTCTAGATAGTACAGTTGGAAAGTTTTGGATCTTGGTTGGGCCAAGAAAATCAACATCATGGATGATGCACAGGATCCCTATGAGCCTGAGATAGATGCCATGGGGGAGAACATACATGTTGAAAATGCTGAAACAGAATCTAATGGAAGAAGAAATCAAGAGACTCCTCCAGGTATTGCAACCACCATGAGAAGCCTAAGGGTGGAGTTGCAAAGCTGTAGAGAAGACAATGAAAGGATGATTAAAGCTTAGGAAGAACAAAATCAGTTGAATGCAACCATGCTGCAGAGTTTGACAGACATCCAAAGGCAAATAAACTTTGGGCATCAGACATCAAATCCAGAAAGGGGTGGGAGTAGTTCTAGAAGGAATTCTCGTAAGAGGGCCAGTAGCTCAAGAAGAGTTTCTACAGACAGAACATATACTCTAGAAATCTCTTCTAATGAATCATCTGACTCTGAAGAATCTATTGAGAGTTCAAGCTCTTCATCTCGTAGGAGTAAGAGGAAGAAGCACTACAAGAACAATTCACATGGGGAATTTAAGAAGGCGAAAGCTCCTACATTTGATGGAGAGATAAAGTCTGGTCAAGAAGCTGAAGCTTGGCTTCTTGGGATGAGAAAGTATTTCCAAGTCCAACACTACTCGGGAAATATGAAGGCAAGGGTAGCCATCTTCAACTTGAATGGAAGAGCATCTATATGGTGGGAACACATCAGGAAAGTGAAGAAGATCAATGAAAGGAAGATTGTGTGGAAGCAGTTCAAGAAATACTTCAAGCAGAAGTACCTCTCTGATAGGTACTATGATGATAAGATAAAAGAGTTCCATGAGCTAAGATTGGGACAATTAACCATGGAATAATATGCAAACAAGTTCTTAGATATGCTGAGGTATGTCAGGTACATTCGAGATGATAAGGTGAAAATTAAGCGTTTCCTGAGTGGACTGCCCCAGTCATATAAAGACAGAATTGAGTTCGATGAACCTCGAACTCTAAAGGAGGCCATAAGAAAGGCCAAGTATTGCTTTGATCAAAATAGAAGCAAACCAGAATTCCATAAGGCATGGAAGGATAAGAAAAATGAAAAGTTTGATCAAAGGAAGAAAGGGTTCAAGCCTCCTCAATTCAAGAATCAGCAAAGGTAGCCATCACAGGTTGTGACTAAGCCAACTAGGATGATGGGAGACAAGCCAAGAGATCCAAAGGAGCCAATAGAACCACTTCAATGTTGGGGTTGTGGAGGAGACCACATGCTTAGGAAATGTCCACATCGGAATGGGAATGCAAATCAAGTCCACAACATCCAGGGAGCTGAAACTGTGGGTCAAGTGGCGAGGACAATCCCTAGAATCTATGCAGCACTAGACGACCGCCAAGCAGATCATCAGTCAACTATGGTTGAAGTTGAAGGTAAGATTGCTAAGCAATCTGTTTCTATTTTGATTGATCTTGGATCTAGTCACAGTTATGTCACTCCTAGAATTGTTGATATTTGTGCTTTCAAGAAATTAAAGCATAGTAAATCATGGTTAGTTCAACTAGCCACTAGAACCAAGATAAAAGTTAGTGAAATTGTAGAGAAATGTCCATTAGAGATGGATGGGCTATTCACTTACGCAAATCTGAATATTTTACCACTGGATTCCTATGATATTCTCATTGGAATGGATTGGTTAGAAGCACACAGGGTTAAACTTGACTGCTACAGTAAGACATTTGAATGCATGGACGAAGAAGGAAACCCGAGGGTTGTAAAAGGCATTCCAAAGGTGACTTCTGTTAGACAGGTTACAGCCATGTAGCTGAAGAAGTTCTGTAGGAAGGGATATCAATTATATGCATCCCACATTTTAGAGGCAACAGAGAATGAAACTCTTAAATTGGAGGACTATCATGTATTGCAAGAATTCAGGGATATTTTTCCTGATGATATTCCAGGACTCCCTCCAAAGAGAGACATTGACTTTACAATTGAACTTGTGCCAAGAGCGGCACCAATGTCTAAAACACCCTACAGGATGAGTACACCGGAATTGCTAGTACACCGGAATTGCTAGAATTGAAAATGCAATTACAAGAGTTGCTGGAAAAGAAATATATTAGGCCAAGTGTGTCCCTGTGGGGAGCACTTGTTCTATTTGTGAAAAAAAAGATGGAACACTCAGGTTATGTATTGACTACAGGCAGTAGAACAAAGTCACTATGAAGAACAGATACCCATTGCCCCAAATTGATGACTTTTTTGACCAAATGAGAGGAGCAAAGGTATTTTCAAAGATTGACTTGAGGTCTGGTTACCATCAGGTAAGAATCAAAGAAGAAGATATTCATAAGACCGCCTTTAGAACAAGGTATGGACACTATGAGTTTGTAGTGGTACCATTCGGTCTCACAAATGCACCAGCTACATTCATGTGTCTCATGAATAATGTTTTTAGCAAGTATTTGGACAAGTTTGTTCTTGTATTCCTAGATGACATTCTCATCTATTCTAAGAATGAAGAAGAGCATGAAGAACATTTAAGAATGACAATGCAATTACTAAGGGAGCATAAGCTGTATGCAAAGTTGAGCAAATGTGACTTTTATAAAGATAGAATTCATTATTTGGGTCACATCATCTCCGACGAAGGAATATCTGTAGACCCTGAGAAGATTGAAGCCATTATGAATTGGCCAACTCCAAGGAATGTGACTGATGTGAGATCTTTTATGGGCCTTGCTGGTTACTACAGGAGGTTTATCGAAGGATTCTCCAAGGTTGCAAACCGGATCACTTCTTTGCAAAAGAAGGGGATAAAGTTTGAATGGTCACCAAGATGCGAGGAAAGTTTTCAACGGTTGAAGAATCTTCTTACAAGTGCACCAATTTTGAAAATTGCAGACCCAGAAAAATACTTTGTGGTGTGTACCGATGCATGCAATCAAGGACTTGGAGGAGTTCTTATGCAAGACAACCACGTGATATGCTATGAGTCAAGAAAGTTGAAGGAGCATGAGAAGAACTATGCTACTCATGATATAGAACTTGCAGCCATAATACATGCTTTAAAGATGTGGAGGCATTACTTAATGGGAAGAAAATTTGAGTTAAGGATAGACCATTGTGGTCTGAAATACTTGTTTGATCAACCAACTTTAAATGCTAGGCAAGCTAGATGGTTGGAATTTTTGTGTGAATTTGATTTTGAAATCAAACACATAAAAGGGAAAGAAAACAAGGTGGCTGATGCACTCAGCAGAAAGGTACATGAAATGCATGTGGCAGCACTTAGTACTTGCCAACCAGATTTAAAGCAGCAGATTGTTAACCATATTGTTGAGGATGAAGTGTACGTGCAGATAAAGGACAAATTGCAGCAGCAAGACCTTGGCAAGAAGTATGAAGGCTATCATTTGGAAGAAGGCGGACTTCTTACTTATAAGAATAGAGTCTATATTCCAAATGCGGCAGATTTGAGGAGGATTGTTATGGATGAAATCCATAAAGCTCCATACTCTGGTCACCTAGGATATCAGAAAACAATTGCTACAGCAAGAAAATATTATTTCTGGCTAGGCATGAAGAAGGATGTCGCTGAATACATTTCTAAGTGCATGAAATGTCAGCAGGTGAAGGTTGAACACCAACACCCCGCAGGTTTATTGCACCCAGTTCCAATTCCAGAATGGAAATGGGAAATAATTTCCATGGATTTTATTACAAGATTTCCAATGACTATGAGACAACATGATTCCATCATGGTTGTGGTGGACAGGTTAACAGAGGCAGCACATTTCATACCAGTTAAGTCCACACATACAGCCGATGCCATTGCAAATATTTTCATGAAGGAAATTTTCAGATTACATGGGTTTCCTAAGGCAATAATTTATGACAGGGATACCAAGTTCACTTCCAATTTTTGGAAAGGTCTCTTTGCAGATTTGGGTACACAGTTGAACTTTAGCACTGCGTACCATCCTCAAACAGATGGGCAAACAGAAAGAGTAAATCAGGTGCTTGAAGACATGCTTCGCATGTATGTAATGGACAAGCCATCCAAGTGGGAGGATTATCTACACCTGGTAGAGTTTGCATATAATAATGGGCAGCAAGAATCATTGGGAATGAGTCCATATGAGGCTCTATACGGCAGAAGGTGTAGGACACTAGTGACTTGGGACAATCTAGTGAACATAATTGTACTTGGGCCATAATTGCTTAAGGAAATGGAACAAGAGGTTACAAAGATTCAGCAAAATTTAAAAGCAGCCCAGGATAGACATAAAAGCTATGCAGATAAGCATAGGATCCATAGGGAATTCAGTGTTGGGGATCATGTGTATCTTAGAGTGAGGCCAAGGAAGGGTTCCTTGAAGCTTGGGAGTTGTGCCAAGCTATCACCTAGATATTGTGGGCCATTTGAAGTGCTTGAAAGAATAGGGCCAGTTGCATATAGACTTGCATTGCCTGCTAGCACTAAAGCTCATAATGTTTTTCATGTTTCTTTACTTAAGAAATATGTACATGATCCTAACCATGTGATTAATTGGGATGTGATCTAGGTGAAACCCGAGGGAGAGTTCCAAACCGATCCATTGTGCATCCTAGACAAGAAGGTAACATTGCTCCGAAACCGAGCCACCGGACAGGTAAAGGTGCAATGGAAGCACTACGGTCCCGATGAGGGTACATGGGAGCTGGAGGATTCCATGAGAGTGGCATATCCATTTTTGTTCAGTTTTGATGAGCACTGAGGACAGTGCTGATGTAAGGGGAGGGGAATGTCACGTCCCCATTTTGACCCCCCTTCGCATTAAATCGTAAATGATGTAAATATTGATATTTAATCATGGTTAGGAACTCAAGGCCAAGGCCCCACCATTGATGTAGCGTTTAATGTATCGGAAATTGAAAATAGATTCCTGTGGTTCTTGTGCTAGATAGGCACAATGTAAATTAAGACATCATGTAAATACGAATTTTAATGAAAAATAACCCACAACTAGCTATGCAATGCAACAAAGAGATGGGGGCATGATTCTACAAGGAATAGGGAGGGAAATTATTCAAACCCTTGAGCCAATGGTGATAAGCCAGATGTCAATGAATAAACCCTCAACTACCCATTCTGACTTATGCACCCAATCATTTAATTCTTCCAGAAATTGGTTGAGGCAGTTAATGCCTTGGGAATGAAGAGGCATGGTAGCCAATTTCGTGCATGGGCAAGCCATCAACCTGGGAAAACGTACTTTTGCTTCTGGGGCAAGAAAACACCCACGCCCAAAGCCATTCTGAACCCAGAGTCTTTCCTCCCTCATGCAGTCTGACCTAGCTAGGCTTTCCCCATCACGTTTTTTACCAATTTCCTACATTTTTCCATAACCGAGAGCTCGTTTTTGTGTTGCACAGTGGTTGGGATAAAGGGAGTCACGTTTTGGGGGTTTATAGAGGTCGTTTTTGCCCTTGAAATGCAGAAAAACGTTTTCTAAAAACGAATTTGCTCTCCCAGGGTTTATTCCCCATCTACCAGTTCATTTTGGTTGCCCACATTTTTCAGCACTTGTGTTTTGTTGTAGGGTGCATCCCTGTGTTGGGTGGAAATTATGAGCAAGAATTAGGAGTGGAAGTGGGCCAGAATTGGCTTGATAAACCTAGTGAGGAGGTAACCTCTCAAGAGTATCAAAAGGGCTGGTTGCTCTTCTATGCACACCTTGAAGAACACTAGAATGGAAGGTATGGCCTGAGGGACTGTGTATTAGTGAAGGGAATACTTCCTTGTGCCAGGTGTGTAGGTATTGTGGGGACCAAGCTAGATAGATCTTGCGGAGGGTGCCCATATCTCTATGGATGATCCCACTAGCTTAGCAATTCTTCCTTCCATTGCCTAACAGCCTGATAAACCCAACTGTAGCTTGGATTGGCTGATTTGGTGTATCTTTGAGCTATGTGTGAGTCTGTTATTCCCTGATTCCTTGTAGAGATCATGCCCAGCTTGGGGGTGGCAGTGTGTTGAGATATTGATGATCACAACTGGCCTATGGTTGGGTGGAACGTTGTAGTTGCATAGCCAGTTGCTTGGGACTACTTTGTTATAATATAAGTATTCTCTTGTGTTAACTTTGAAATTAGTTAATTGATGAATATCTTGATTGTATGATGGATGTGTAATTGAACTTACTTCCGTTGTGTTTTCTTATAATTATGCATTTCCATATGTCTTTTCTATTATGTGAATGCTTATTTAATAAGTTCATGGGGCTAGATGCCTGGTTTTAGCATCACGATCCTCTCCATCGCACTGGTATGATGGGAGGGGACGTGACAAGTCAAGCAGTGAAATAATGGACCTAGGGCAGAGATAAATTAGTGTTTAATGACACTTCTAGCAATCGATAGTTTGATTTCTTAAGGTAAAATGGCGATTTAAAACCAAATCTAAACTACCCAAAACTCCAAAGTGACCCAATCCAGCTGAGAGAGAAAAATGCCACAGAGGGCGTTTTTGGCAAAAAGACCAGTGCTAGTTCTATGGGTAGATGGAGTCAAAAAGCAATGAAACTTTGGATTTAGGTGTTTAAGAGCAAATCATAAACGGGTTTGGAAAGAAATTTAAGTTTTTACAATCAAATTTTTAGTTTTTAATTTTCTCTTGGTTTTACATGTAGTTTCAACTCAGCAAACACATCAGAAATCTAATTAGAGAATTGAGCATGAGAGGAATACCTGAAACAATGATGAATGGATGAATATTATGTGAAGACCACTTGCTGGATCCAAATGATGAGCAACCAGCACTTTCCCTAAGCATTTGATCCAGCCGAAGACCAAGTGCACCCTAGCTATCTGCCACAAGAAATGGAAAGTCAGAGATCTACAATAAATAGATAGTTTATACAGCAAAATGAAATACGAATGATTGAGAAATTGAATGATAAACAACAAATTCAACTCCCTCTTTAAAATCCTTGAAGAAAAACCCAAGTGTGGAGCTCCCACTCCAAAAAATGCGCCCTTCCTCAAGTGGCCTTCCAACCTGCAATTCGTTTCAATTGTAGATGGTGGATAAATGCACTAAGAAACTCATCAATACATCAGCAAATGGACATCAATCACCACAATACTCATCCAAGCAAAGAATGTCTCAAGAATTCTCAAGAATCTCTTCTTTATTTCAGTCCAAGTGTTTACAAAAATGCCCAAGAGGACGTCTCAAATGAGTGAGCTTCATCTCTTATAGAGATGGCTCAAAACCTAACTCTATTCCCCCCAAAACGAATGGTTGGGATTGACTCTCCAAAACACCAAATTGATGGTGGAGATGAGTCCATGAGGGGGTGCGAATTGCCCTCCCTAGCGCACAAGTGGAATGAGGGGCCCTTCGTGGGGCCCATACAACAAATAAAACCAAGGTTGGGGGCTATCTATATGGTGTTTTATCCCCCCAAATCATACAACCAAGGTCCCATCATAATAATTTTGCAAAACATGAAATTTCACTAAGTGGAAAAACGCCCCCATGGGCCAATTCGCCCCTCATGGTGAGCTGGGAAAGAGAGGGCCCCACAACACAAAATATAATGTCCAAACATTACCAAAATTACCTTAGAAGTCACCCTTGTATTAACCAGCCTTTGATTTTTCCATTTTCCATAGTTTCTTTTCCCAAATTTTGATTTTTCATTTAATTAACTGCTAGTTTTTATTGTTGAAGGTGTAAATTGGGATTTTGACCCACTTATAGTGCCCGGATTGTCGAGCCGTCTGTTGCAATCTGATCGTGGACCCAAGGTCAGCTGCCAAGGGGGACTAAGTGACCAAGTCTATACCAATAGTGGGGATATGATCTAGTGTGCATAGATAGGAGCCTACTGGAAGGGGTGGACTGACATCACCAAGGGCCAAACACATCATAATGACAACTAGATCACCACATCAACATCATATGTAAATTCAATGTACTATCATATATAAACAAGTCTAATCAACAACATGAGCAATAGAACATCAAATGCTATACCTGCCACACCATATACCTGCTACTGAAGCTGACTTTGAAACTGGATCTCTACTGAATCTGAGCAACAAGTGGCAAACCAACAATACTCTGTGATGCTCTCAATCAAAAATAAGGCTAGGCAACTGTCTCAATGGGCTTATTCAAAGCCTGGCAAGGAAGGGTGACCCTGTAGGCCATGCTGTATAACATGTCTGGACTCATAGATAAACCATCTGTCCCCACTGATATATCTGCTCGGGGCAATCTGAACAAAATGCATGCCCCCTCTGAAGGAATCCGATCTCTGATATGGAGGAAAAAAATGTAGTATGGTCCTTGACCACACAGTCTGCAGCATGGTAGCTCCAGCTAAAATGGATGTGATAACATCTAGCTCCAGTTGGGACAAGTGCTCTAAGGGAGATAGTGCTTGAGAACCACAGAATCTCTGGTCCGTAGCACCCCTCTCATCATTATCAAAGCACATGCATGTACATGTTGTCTGCATCACCATCATATATGTACCTATCCCTGTAAAATGCAGACGCTATACCAATCTCTGCAGACCACTTGTAAGGACATACAATATATATATATAATCCAGCAGAAATAAACAAAATGACAATGCTGAAAGGAAAATATATCAATAATGAAATGTACTCTACAGCATTTTAAAATTATTAAGCCGACACATGAGGTGTAAGAAAGGTGAAAAACAACTGAAAAAAAACTATGGTACAAAAGCAAACTAAAAAAAAGGGAAAATGGTGTCAAAAAGTGAGAAAAAGACAAAAACAGAAAGGACAACTAACTACTGCTCACGAGAGCTTATTCAATTTACCTACCCTACTCTAACCAGTTCATACCACTACTAAGTAAAATCATAGATCCAATGCAACCACTCATCCAATAGATCAATAGTTCTCCTTTGATATTGTTTAGCAAAACAAGTCAAGATTGGATTAAAAATTAATGAGTTTAAGATCACAATCCTCTTAACTCGTTCACAAATTGGAAAAGGGTTAGAGTGGTGCAAAATGAAATCGTGCCAAGGTTGAGACTGAGTTTCACAAGACACATCTATCAATAAGCCAAAAGGATCATAAAAATGGTGTGAGTTATTCTTTAAATTTGACGGAAGAAAATGATATAACATTCAACTCAACCCTCCTTGAGACATGTTGTTCTCCTCATCTATCAAGATGGCATTCTCAGTGGCATTCATCCTTGGATTGATGAAAGGACCAAGTGGGGACAAATTGGAGTTTACTAAACCTAAGATCAAAATTACTCCCACTTGTTGCTAAAAAATTGCGAAAAGATGAAATTGATCTTTGAAAAGCTTCTCGGTTCACCCATCAATAGGACTATCAGTTTGGAAAATAGGGTTAACCCAGAATGGTTGAAAAAGAAAATAAAAGGTTTTACCATCAACCACTTGGCATTCTACAAACTCCTTATCGAACCCTTTGCACAACAAAATTAGGTTTGAAAGAGGCATTGACTTCACGAGTTGGGATGGGAGGGAGGATTGAAACGTAGAGGCTTGTTTAGCATTTCCTAAAATTGTCCTCCCCAAATCTGCATGGGATAAGGGACACTTCTCAAGTAAATTATCAACGTCAACACCAACCTTCCGAAGACAAGACTCATTTTGATTCATATTTCCAATCAATTCATTTTGACCAAGGATAGAGCAAGGAATCGTGTTGGCATTAAGCATGACACCTTTTGAAGGTTCTTTGTGACATTGATCCCATCTTGCAGGTTGCGACAAAGAACACTCAAGGTCGAGTTGGTACATAACTGGATCATCATCATCTTGATAGGGAGGTATATCGATATAATCATTTTTAAGACCCCCATCACCTTCACACATTTGACTTCCAACCACATGATGATCATTTGATCCACCCTCAATAGAATTCTGATTATTTTCAATACTTTCTTTTTCTTCTTCAAAGATATGATTGGGAAATGAAACAAGGTCAGGATCACTTGAGCATTGACTTGAACAATCGCCAATGAAGCCATGACTATGGGGCTGCCCCTCAAGAGGACCTTTAGTGGATTCACTGGTTGAAAGCTCAACCAAAGAATTTTGTCTCTGATGATCAATGGGATCCCCTTCTTTATTTGTGCCTTCTCCGGGTAATGATGACAAAGTGCTGCGTATGATTTTAGTAAGTTCCCCTTCTAAGTCAATATCAAGGTCATAATCTTGAGGGGCTGAGATTTGCGCACTATCATACATAGCTTCATCATGAGACTTATTGCATATATTATTCAAATACTCTACTACATTCTTATAGACTGAAGGCTCATTCATAAGCTGAATCAAAGGCACATTCACCATCGGTTCATGGGAGGAGAAATCAAACTGATAAGGACAATCAGTGCTCATTTCATCATTGCTATCCTGATCGTCTTCATGACATTGATCCTCCACCACACAATCCTCATTTGGTTTTTCTTCCATGGATTCATCAATGCTTTCACCCCATTCATCTACGCAAAGTTGATTTTCAATTACATGATGATCACTTGATTGTTTCTCAAATGCAATCTGACTATCCTCACCTTTCTCCTCCTCTTCAGAGAGATGATTAATATTTGAGTCAAAATTTGGATTGTTTGAACATTAAACAGGACAATTGTCAACCATGTGATGATTGTGAAGTTGCTCTTCTGGTGATCCTTTACTGGAGTCAACAATGGAAAGGTGAATTAGATCTAGAATTCGGCCTGCAACTGCTTTAGGCAATGATAACAAAGTATCTCGTATGATTCGATTGATGCCTCTTTTAATTTGCACACGAGGTTTTGAAGCATTATTCTCAAGATACACTGTAACATTCCTATGGATTGTAGGAACACTCATAATTTGGAACATCTAAGGAGAGGAATGATCCAATTGAGAAAGCAAATTATCAATATAATCATCATCCATGACACAATCAGTGCTAGATTGACATTCCAAAGACTCATCAATGTTCTCACCCCATTTATCTATTAGCAACCTCGTGAACATGTCATATCCAGTGATGGATCCCGGTGCTAAATTATCAAACCATAACCCAGCTCCCCCGTCTAAGGATTCACCTAGGGCTCGCATATAAACATCCTCATTATCAGCCCCTCTAACTTCCATATGATCCCAAAGCATTTGCAGATGTTTTTCAATAGATATATAATTGTTTCCACAAAATCGAGGCAACCTTTCAGTGTATTCATTCGGCATAGGATGAGGTGCCCCACATATCTCCGAGAAGTCAAATGGAGAAGGTTTCGTTTTCCCTACAGATTTTCTATCCATTCTACTTGGGGCTCAAGTAGGATGTCTAATTTGGTTAACATGATGATTTGACCAACCATTTTGGCTATAAATCCTTGGTTGGGATTGACATCTAGATTCAGGTTGACTTACCAATCTATTAGGGGTGGATAGGACAAAGATTCCATTAGAGTGATGAGGAGCATCGCGGGTATCACAAAAATATTGATATTCAGGTTCATACTCATGATCATATTCATATTCATCCCCATACTGAGATTGTGCATCCCATTCATTTATTTCCTCTTATTTCCTATCAGACCTATTCACACATTCATTTAATTCTTTTATGGCTTGTGAGAGGCCAAGGAGAACATTTGGGTCCATTCTGATTTCTCAATTTAAGATTTCCCCATGGAGTCTCATGTGAGCTGTCAGAATGATCTAGGCTTCTAAGGTTGTGTGGATGGGTTCGGTCTTCAATGGAGCCGCGGGGTGGAGTTGCAAGGTGAACTAGGAGCCTTGTTCACCGAAGGTGGAATGTCGTGAGGGGAAGTGGAGAGTGAAACAAAATGGTGTTGGCTGCAATAAATTATGCAAATGGAAATCAGCCAACAGATTTTTAAGTACAGATGTTATGATAAAAAGGAAAAAAGGAAAAAGACTCAAACTCAAGAAAAACACGGGTAGGCCTCTACCTCCCCGACAGCAGTGCCAAAAATGTTATCACACTATCTCTAGCTGTTGATGATAGGTGTCCCAACAGGAATGGTAGAGGGTGAGAAGCTAAGAAGGTGTAACCAGCAATGGCCAAGTCCTCCGTTCAAGGAACGAAAGTCACACTGGACAAGGATATTGTCACTTCAGACGAGGCATGTAGCCAAGTCAAGGGGAAGACCCCGCTCAACCAGTGATGGTTGAGAGACAAAAACACACCAAATCCCAAAATATAAAGAGATGAATACAAGAGATGAGTGTAAATTAGATCCTAAGGTCGATTTCAGCCACCGGTTGGACACACGGATGAAATAAGCAAGAAAATGAAATGTGACCAGTGATCGATTGTGATGAATAAAATAGATTAGATAAATTATCAAATGGCCGAAAATCACCTAAGGATACAAGCAAACTAGAAGTGAACGAATGGAGTGATCTTTCCCAAGGAAGAGAGTTAAGCAGTGAAATAATGGACCTAAGGCAGAGATAAATTAGTGTTTAATGGCACTTCTAGCAATCGATAGTTTGATTTCTTAAGGTAAAATGGCGATTTAAAACCAAATCTAAACTACCCAGAACCCCAAAGTGACCCAATCCAGCTAAGAGAGAAAAACGCCCTAGAGGGCGTTTTTGGCAAAAAGACCAGTGCTAGTTCTATGGGTAGATGGAGTCAAAAAGAAATGAAACTTTGGATTTAGGCGTTTAAGAGCAAATCATAAGCGGGTTTGGAAAGAAATTTAAGTTTTTACAGTCAAATGTTTAGTTTTTAATTTTCTCTTGGTTTTACATGTCGTTTCAGCTCAGCAAACACATCAGAAATCCAATTAGAGAAATGAGCATGAGAGGAATACCTAAAACAACGATGAATGGCTGAATATTGTGTGAAGACCACTTGCTGAATCCAAATGATGAGCAACTAGCACTTTCCCTAATCATTTGAGCCAGTCGAAGACCAAGTGTGCCCTAGCTACCTGCCACAAGAAATGCAAAGTCATAGATCTGCAACAAATAGATAGTTTATACAGCAAAATGAAAGATAAATGATTGAGAAATTGAATGATAAACAACAAATTCAACTCCATCTTTAAAATCCTTGAAGAAAAACCCAAGTGTGGAGCTCCTCCCACTCCAAAAAATGCGCCCTTCCTCAAGTGGCCTTCCAACCTGCAATTCGTTTCAGCTGTAGATGGTGGATAAATGCACTAAGAAACTCATCAATACATCAACAAATGGACATCAATCACCACAATACTCATCCAAGCATAGAATGTCTCAAGAACTCTCAAGAATCTCTTCTCTATTTCAGTCCAAGTGTTTACAAAAATGCCCAAGAGGACGTCTCAAATGAGTGAGCTTCATCTCTTATAGAGATGGCTCAAAACCTAACTCTATTCCCCCCAAAACGAATGGCTGGGATTGACTCTCCCAAATACCAAATCGATGGTGGAGATGAGTCCATGAGGGGGTGCGAATTGCCCTCCCTAACGCACAAGTGGAATGAGGGGCCCTTCGTGGGGCCCATACAACAAATAAAACCAAGTTTGGGGGGTGTCTATATGGTTTTTTATCCCCCCAACTCATACAACCAAGATCCCATCATAATAATTTTGCAAAACATGAAATTTCAATAAGTGGAAAAACGCCCCCATGGGCCAATTCGCCCCTCATGGTGAGCTGGGCAAGAGAGGGCCCCACAACACAAAATATAATGTCCAAACATTACCAAAATTACCTTAGAAGTCACCCTTGTATTATCCAGCCTTTGATTTTTCCATTTGCCATAGTTGCCTTTCCCAAATTTTGATTTTCCATTTAATTAACTGTTGGTTTTTATTGCTAAAGGTGTAAATTGGGATTTTGACCCACTTATAGTGCCTGGATGGTCGAGCCATCTGTTTCAATGCTATCGTGGACCCCAAAAATAGTAGACATGGTCACTTGAACGACCACGATCCATCACTTAGGCACTGTTTGCCCAAAAGCCATGATTTTTAATTAAAACAGGTCAATAATGACCCATAATAATTAAAAATTTCATCGTTGCCTCAAATTTTTTAAATTCTGATGCTTGGAGGCTCATATGGGACCCCAAGAGATAACAAATGACCAAAATCGAAATCTTGATCGTAATATTTTTTCAGGCCCATTTTTGGCCTAGTCAACCTGGTTTGACCAAGTCAAATCTGGTCAAAATGGAGCTGGTTGAATACCTGTATGCAATATGAAGCGAAAAGGATTCCTTATACATGTTAGTACATTACTATACAATATGATGCCAACATGGTGATAAAAAATACATAATATCTCAAAAATATGAGGCCCCGGGTGAGGTGGGCCCACCACTTCCAAAAGACTCAAACTGCTATGCACAACCTATAGACTTGACCACTTAGCTGACTTTGGGTGAGGTGGAAAATCAGGGTGAAGGATAGGGGAAAACAAGGACCAAGATCGTGTGACCCTTTGGATAAATTAGGAAAGCGGGTCCCACTGAGATAAGCATACCATGATAATACACAGGGAAGGGTAGTGCCTCACAAATCGTTATAGTGCAGGGAAACCATCACTGGTCATCTAAAAAATACCTCACAACTCGCATCCGTGCCTTAAGAAGACTCCGTGAGGATCTTTTCTAGAGCCTCCAAACTGGGTGTCCGGCAAACCGTAACTTGAGACTCTAGGGGACAATCTTGAGCTTGTCCCTTGCTCCCTCTCACCTCCTTGCCCCGCAAGACTAGGTGAGGAAATAACCAATACAATGCTGATATATATGGTTGACCTGTGTCCATGTGTGTTCAAAAACACATTGCATGGACTTTTACATTGACTTTCATACTTAGCCTTTTTGGCTAGATTTTACATTTACATAGCCTTTTGGCTTCTTTTACATTTCTTCATTTCCTTACATTTCAAGGCCCTTTTGGGCTACATACATATCTCAATAGATACAATCAAGGTGCTCATACTGCAAATTAATGGGGGTAAGTGCATATGCTTCGATGACCAATGGGGAACACCCTGTGAGGCTA
Organism: Larix kaempferi; assembly: GCA_027924585.1. NCBI lineage: Eukaryota > Viridiplantae > Streptophyta > Pinopsida > Pinales > Pinaceae > Larix > Larix kaempferi. The sequence goes on from BSBM01000362.1 coordinate 17,137,017, forward strand.
CACAATCCTATACTTCATTGCAACATCGGGGGCAACCGACAGGAGCAAATCCCAGTTTTGAGAGTGCATCTCACACACTAAAGAGCCGAGGCACAGAAAACAGGGAATCATGACATACTTAGAGGTCACTAGGGAAGGGGATCCTCAAGGTCACAAATCAAAGTCCAAGTCGGGAAAGACCAACATGAATGGGTCGGATGGGTGGAGAAAGTGAAGGTGGATCCAAAGTCAGCTCCCAAGGGGGACTAAGTGACCAAGTCTATACCAATAGTGGGGATATGATCCAGTGTGCATAGACAAGAGCCTACTGGAAGGGGTGGACTGACATCACCAAGGGCCAAACACATCATAATGACAACTATATCACCACATCAACATCATATGTAACTCAGTGTACTATCATATATAAACAAGTCTAATCAACAACATGAGCAATAGAACATCAAATGCTATACCTGCCACACCATATACTTGTTGCTAAAGCTGACTTTGAAACTGGATCTCTACTGAATCCGGGCAACAAGTGGCAAACCAACAATACTCTATGATGCTCTCAATAAAAAATAAGGCTAGGAAACTGTCTCAATGGGCTTACTCAAAGCCTGACAAAGAAGGGTGACCCTGTAGGCCATGCTGTATAACATGTATGGACTGATAGATAAACCATCTGTCCCCACTGATATCTCTGCTTGGGGCAATCTGAACAAAATGCATGCCCCCTCTGAAGGCATCCGATCTCTAATCTGGAGAAAAAAATGTAGTATGGTCCCTGACCACACAATCTGCAGCATGGTAGCTCCAGCTAACATGGATGTGATAACATATACCAAGGACAATAAACTCATGAACATATTCTTTCCATGTTTTACTATGATTCCTTAGTCGAACAAGTTCATAGTGTGCAGAGCTGGATGTCAACAACTGAGCATATATGATCCTTAACATATTATGACTTTATTATGCGCCTGATAGGGTAAGAAGAACCATATATAGGGATGATAGAATGTATGATGATTTTGGGAATAAGTGACTTTTCGAAAGAAAGAAGGATAAATGTGTAAGATAAGTGAACAAGCAAAAGAGAAGTTATAGACCTCTACTCATTCCTTTGCTTCTAATAAATTGAAAAGCTTAGGAAAAATTTACCTCAAAATCTTACCAATTACTAATACGAATTGTTGAATGTCATTAGGTACTAGAAAGATGAATTGGCACATAAGATTCTAGTACAGGAATAGGGGTGCTGAAATTGTTGGTACAAGAACTGAAGTATAGGAAACTCTGTAAAGCTGATGCATCTATTCTGGTATTGGAAAAACAAAATTCTATTGCACCTGTTTTGGTACTAAGAGAACACAATTCTAGTTTGTTGAATATACAATGAATGCTTGAACTCTAGATACTAATGATGAACAAGAGAGATATTACAAGGAATATGCTTATATTAATATTGCAATATAATGATCTATCCCAAAGATGAGAAAAATGGAAGTCCTTTAACCATAATGCTCCACCACTGCCATAATTCTATGGAGGCTTGGATTGCATAAGAAGCAATTTTTTGTTGAGGTTGATCTAGTCTTTGACACTCTCCTTTATTCCTTATTCAACAAAACATAGAAATTGTTGCTCTAAACTTAGTCGACCATACACATCATTTATTTAACCTTTTATTTATTTACAATCCTACCTACTTGAGAAGAAGGCAAGCTTCTTTTAATTGTAGTAAAATTTCCAATGCAACCACTTACGTAGCAAGATCAAAATCATACCCATATTCACATACAAAAAATGTACCTTTATAATTTCTTAGATATGAGGAACCAACTTAACCTCCTGGTCTAGTACCAAGAAATGTTGAAGAAAAATATTATCCTGTATCCCAGTAACATAATGAAACCACTCTTCAATATAATCCCTTGTTTCTTGATCATACCACTCCTCCTTTCCTATCATGCCCTGCAAATCTACAAAAGTATGGGTTTTCCATCTTTGAGTACAAAAGAGCATAAACATACATGAGATTTTTCGATTGTAAATTTCAATATCTGCTCTTCTTGTAATGGAGCTTCTAATTCTTCATTCTTTTCTGGAGGTTGGTCATGATACTCGAAGGACTGAGGCATGGATCCATCTTCAATCTCCTCCAGAAATTCAGAGAAATATTGCAATAACATCTCCCTTTTCAACAATCCTTGCATTCCTTTTGATTGCTCTGGATGGCTCTATTAACTCCTCTAATGTAGGGGGATTATTCTAACTTGAAAAATGACACTTGCAGATCACCCAACTGGAAAAATGAATTCTCATACTAAATTTGCAAATCAAACTACGCAAATGAATTCTTTCACTCTTGAAAATCAAATTTGGCATACAACAACAAAACTGAACTTGCACACAACTTCAAGACTGAACATGTATCTACCCAAAGAAACTGAACTCATACCAATTCAAAACAAATTCTGAAATCAAACCATGTACCTAAGCATCTCACACTACTTGGACCCTGTTTTCACTATTTTGTCTGTTGGAATGTGAGTCACACTTTCATAAAAATAAAAATAAAACACTTCTTCTTGAGACAATAAGGCTTCATAGAAACCCCACTAAAGTGGTCGCATAGGCTCTTACCTCCCACCTTACCATTTATCTCCTCCCCTGTAGGGTCCTCCATTTCTGAGGCCCTTCTTAAAACTAAATAAAAAATTTTCTTTACATAATATAAATGAAATAAATCTTATAATCGATAGACAAAGGAATTAGTTAAAAATATAAACTAGCAAATGCAAAATGAAACCATAACCTATCAACCGTAGGTCGTTTTCATTGTTGAAGGAGGAGTCGTTATTGTCACCCGATCTAGTATGTCCTTTTTTTGTCCGCATCTTCCATTGGATTCCACAGGTAAAATATCGTTAACCATAGGCAAAGCAATCATTAGTTTCACCACCCAACCGTAGGATTATGCGATCAGTCACATAGCCACCCCCGAGATTTGGGGTCGTAGAGGATACACACTTGCAAAGGTTCAAAAATGAGACCCCCCTCACCAGAATCCTTATCCAAAATCACCATAGAAATCACAATCAGAAATTCATAGCCATTACGGAAGTCATCCAATGATAGGGTCCCTTTTTCCCTTCTTCTCATCTTTCTTAAATAGGAAATTTTCCCACGACACATGTCGCTTCATGCAAAAATACTCTTTTATGTAATATTATTTAATACAAATATTCACCCACCCATGTGTCACTCTCTCATGAGAGTGCACATACTTCCCACATTTTACTCCTAGATGTCCCCTGATGCTAGGATTCCAATCCCTATTTAAGTGGGTGCATGTGGAGTTGACTAGTTAATGACTCATAGTCTATCTTTTGCTCCATATTTAATTATTCCCAATTATTTAATTATAAATAATCATTTCATGCACAAATAATCTAATGAAATACTATATGCCAAGTACATAACTACAAGTAGTCCTTTCATGCACAAACAATTTAATGCAATTCTATATGCCAAATACATAAATAAAAATAGTCCTTTCATGCACAATTAATTTAATGCAATTCTATATGCCAAATACATGGGTGTTCATTTATCAATTTTCTGTATTCATCTAGGTACCACATCGTCGGGTCTTTCTGACTTTCTTTCCTTAATTGTCTAGGTACCACATCATCGGATCCTTCTGACTTTCTTTCCTTAATTGTCTAGGTACCACATTGTCGGGTCCTCCTGACTTTCTTTCCTTAATTGTCTAGGTACCACATCGTCGGGTCCTTCTGAATTTCTTTCCTTAATTGTCTAGGTACCACATCGTTGGGCCCTTCCGACAATACTTTCTCATTTTACTGTTGTGCTGGGATTCCATGTAGTGATTTAGGAACCGTTACCATAAATCATCCGGCTACACTCTATGTGATACTAATGGCGCCGAGGAGTAATTTCATTCTTACTACGCGCCCCTCAACCTTGTACGTGACCAATCCATTATGGTCTCCCCCATACGACTTCACGCTTCCCCGAGTAAAGCTGAAAGGGATTTCCAAACTCGTGCCTGGATGCTTATCGGAAGCTGACATCGTTGTCGATGAACCGTATTACCTGTCACTGTACACATACTCAGAGCACACATATCAATAGCACTTCTCAAAACCATCATATGATAATTCACTTCATTCATTCGCTAATCGTTAAGAAAACATATATATAATGCCAATTTCATTAAACTTGGACATATTCTAGTCCAAGTCAATTTGAAGATGGGTCAAAAACAACCTTTCTAAATCCCAAAATCAAGCAAACTATGGTTCCAAAAGTGCCAAATCCAGGTTCCAAAAGTGCCAAAACTGGTTCCAAAAGTGCCAAATCCGGTTCCCAAAGTGCCAAAAACAGTTCCAAAAGTGCCAAATCCAGGTTCCAAAAGTGCCAAAACCGGTTCCAAAAGTGCCCAAACCGGTTCCAAAAGTGCCAAATCTAGTTTCAAAAGTGCCAAATCCAGGTTCCAAAAGCATACTTTTCCTTTTCATATCGCCACTTTTGAAATTGGTTTTTTTACTTTTCCAATATGATAAATATGATAATGGCACTTTTAGAACCTGATTTTTCCCTTTTGGAAGTCTACTTTTGACACTTCCAATACTTAATTTTGAAATTTTAAAACAAATTTTAGCACTTTCAAAATCTTATTTTGCATTTTCGAAAACCAAACTCAACACTTTACAAGAATTATAATCACAGTGAAATTGAACATACTAGTACAAACAAACATTCAAGTGTATCATTTTAACAAAATACTTTCATTTGATTCACAATTGGCCTTACATCACTCACATCATTCAAGGGCAGCAAGTAAGGCCATAATTGATCTAACAAGAATGTGTCATTGACATCTTGGCAAGTATAAGTTTTTGTTATAATACAGTTATCTTCCTCGTTACAAATGTGATCTACAATCATTGTATTTGTAGCATCCCAACCATGGATCAAAATGTCCCAAAATTTGTTTAAAGTCTTGAGAAATACATCAGGATTTCCATCACCCTGATAACCCTCTCTGGCTATGCAAGAACAATATTCTTGTGTTAAAATTACTCTAAATTGTTCCCTTTGCAATCCTGTTCTTTGTAATAATGTTGGCAAAAACTCGTCAACGTTTTTTTGTTGTGCAGATGCCCATACCCCAACTTCAAATATACTAAATCATTTTTCAAAAGAATACCTTAATCCTGGACGTATAAAATAATACTATGTGGTTGATTCAATATCCAGTGTTCATGGCAATCCGAATTTCTTTTTTTTATGAACTGCGCGTAACAAAACTCCATTGAAATTGAAAATAATCAATGGTTTACTGGTAACAATCTTCTAGTATCCACAAACAAAAAAGACACACACACACAACACAATCAATAAAATATTATGTTTCAATGTTTCTAAGTATATTGCTTTCATGTTCTGCAATTTTTGAAACAATGTTTGAAACACATCACTAGATACATGATACTATGTCCATAAATGTCACGTCCCCATCTTGACCCTATTGCATTAAAATGTAAATGATGTAATAATGTTATAAAATCATGGTGAGGAGCTCAAGGCCAAGGCCCCTCCATTGATTTATTGATGCATACGGTTTGCGTGCTAGCCAGGCACATTGGAATTTCAACATCATGTAAATATACATTTTAATAAAATACCCACAACTACCTATGCAATGCAACAAAGAGATGGGGGCATGATTTTACAAGGAATCGGGAGGGAAATATTCAAACCCTTGGAGCCAATCAGGTCAAGCCATATGTCAATGAGGTAACCCATCAAACCCTCAACTACCCATGTTGACTTTTGTACCCAATCATTGATTTCTCCCAAGAGTTGGTTGAGGTAGTTAATGCCTTGGGGAATGAAAGGTATGGCTGTCCAAATTCGGGTATGGGAAAGCCACCCTGCATGGGGAATCGCGTTTGGATTCTTGGGAAAGAAAAGAGCCATGAATTGCTCCCCCAAGCCATTATCCATAAACCAGTTTTCTCTTCCTCACGAGTTTAGAGCTACCTGGGCGTTTTCTAGCCATGTTTGATGTTTTTTCCTTCATTCTCCCAGCTGAGAAGGGCGTTTTTGTATTGTATACCAATGGGGAAGAAGGGGAATGGAATTGGGGTTCCATAGAGACTGTTTTTGCTGTTAAATGCTGAGAGAGTTGGGGAGAAAACGTTTTCCTCCCTATGAATGTTTTTCCCCATCCCACAATTCATTTTTGGATGGAAACGATTTGGGGAAAGCCCAAACCCATGGCCATCCTGTTGGTAAATCCATTGCTTTGGCTTGAGCTTGAGTGTAAGCCTCCAGGGTTCAAATGTAGCATGATAAACCTAGCTGTGGACTGGCTTGGCTCAGATGAAATGATTAATTGGCTGTGAAGGAGTGAATGTTCCCTTTTCCTTGTAAGAATCATGCCCAGCTCGGGGGTGGCAGTTGTGTTGAGAGATTGATGAACACAACTTGCCTATGGTTCGGTGGAACGTTGCAGCGACATAACTAGTTGTTTGGGACAATTGCACCATAAAGATAAGTGTTTTTCTGTCCATGTATTACTTCTGCCATGTTTAAATTGATGACTTTTTTTATATGCTGTATGCATGAGTAATGTGTGTGGATAGTTTTTATTCCGCTGTGCATGTTTAATTGATTTGCATCTGCACACTCTTGAATTTATGTGTATGAATCTAATGCATGGGCTGAGTTTATGTAAAAGCCCAAAATTTGGCAGCATGTGTCCTTCATTGCCTTGGATAGATGGGAGGGTATGTGACAGATGGTATCAGAGTGAAGGTTGCAACATTTGGGCCTTCATGGGCTACCTATCACAGCTTGCAGGGGTAAGTATGCTTCCTACTCATTATAGACCATTAAGAAAAATTTCAAACTTTCAAATTTTCGAAAAAAATTTTAAGTGTTTTTGAAAAAATTTCTAAGTCTGTATCGGAAAGAACTTACGAGTTTTCGTCGAAACAACGGAAGGAACTGACGATTTTTTGCCGAAATGGTCGACCGAAATTTTTTTTAAGTTCGCCAAACTAGAAGAACTCAGTGAGTTCGTCCGCAACGGCGGAAAAAGTTGGCGAGTTTGTGCCACAATGTCGGAGGAAGCTGGCGAGTTCATGCCGCAACGGCGGAAAAAGTTGGTGAGTTTCCGCCGCAGCATCGGAAGGAATTGGCGAGTTTCCAGTGCAGTGTCGGAATGAATTGGCGAGTTTCCACCGTAGTGTCGGAAGGAATTGGCGAGTTTCGGCCGCAGTGTCGGAAGGAATTGGCGAGTTTCCGCCGCAGTGTCGGAAGGAATTGGTGAGTTCCGCCGCAATGACGGAAGGAAAAGCTGAGTTTTCGACCAGAAGAACTCAACAAGTTTGTTCGCAACGGGTTGGAAGAGAATTGCCAAGTCCGCCGAAACAGAGAATTTCATCTCTTTTCCAGGGTGAATTTCTGGTACCAAAAGTTGAAAAATGGCTTTGAACTCATGCACCAGATTGCACAAAATTGAAGGATTTACAAAAAAAAAACAAGGGCACTGCCCTTGACCCTCCCTAGAATGGCGCAGAGAAGCCACAAGGGGGAAAGCCCCCTTGACCCCCGGAGACAGTCGTTGAAAGTGTAAAATGCATTCTTTATGCTTGGGATGAGAAGCAGGGATTGCATATAAGGTTGTGGATGCCTTATTAAGAGTAATTAACTATAATATACATTGTGGAAGAGCAATGGGAGCAGCAAGGAAATGTTGATAAAAGGGAATTTCCTCACCTTAAACTATTTCTGTTTATAGTATAAGAATTGCATGTTTGAAAAATAGCAAGAAAAAATGTTATACACTTATGTATATATATTGAATTGATAATTCATGAAGAGATCATAGCTAATGATTGCTTGTATGCTTGGTAGGGAAGCCAAGAAAAGGAATAGCTATGATGTGGAGGAGGAACTCCATGTCATGAGGCGAAATTGAAAAGAGAGAATTCCTTGACTCCTCTCTTGTGTTCGGATGTCCACATCATCTTTTTCAGGATCTTGCATGCAATTAGGGTTTGCATGCAGAATCTAGGGTTTGCATGCACCTGCATGCACTTGCATGCATCCCAGTCACCAGTTTGATGCCTCCAGCACCTTAGCCACCTCATTCTAGCACCCGGGAGCCACTTACTATAGAGTTTTAGCCCTCCTAGGCTGAAAGGCGCCCACTTCTCACCTACTGCCAGAGAAGGGCGCACTTGTTCACCTACCACTGCAGTTCCACTTCAGTTACATTCAGTTAGCTCCGATTCTCCCTGATTTGAGGCTAGTTTCACTCCCGACTGACTATTTCACTTCCGTTGGACCTCCAGATTGACTAGATGACTTGTTCTGACTTCAGTTAGCCTCCCATGCGCCCCCACTGAGCCTCCTTCTCCTTAATCAGTGCTACACACTTCAGTTACACTTATTACACTCAGTTAGACTCAGATTGACACCTGGATGACTGGTTCTTGTGCATTGATGACCACCACCGATTGATGATGAGGACTCCTAGTTGGAGTCAAGCTACTCCATTCAGTGATTCGAATGGTCTACTTAGTCAATTCGAATTGCTCATTGACAGATGTTGTATTCTATTGTAATTCATTCACCCTTTCTGGGATATTGAGCACTACTGCATGTTTTGCACAGTTTTGCACCATATTTTCTATGTTCATCTGTTGTGATTGATTTACTTGTTCATTAGATCTGCTATGACTAATTTTACATCTTGTTACTGTATTTATATTTCCCGAGTTTTATATACTGAAAATTATGGCACAGGGATGTTGGAAATGCAAGAGAGTAATGCATATGAATTAGTGGGCATGATTAAAGAACCATTGCATGGTGCATGTGGATTGCTTATGCATGAGCATGATGTTGCACATGGGTAAAGGTAGTGAGGTTACACATGCAAATAGCCCATTAATGGTATTCCCTATGGGTGATGACAATTAAAGTTGTCGATAATGGTTGTGGGAATCAGACCATAGAAGCATGATTGAAAATGCAAGAGGATAGATAGATGAAGTGAATATGTACTAGTTGGAATACTAACAGACATTGCATAGTGCATGTGAAAATGTTTGTACATGTATATGATACTGCATATTAGTAAAATAGTGAGGTATTACATATGCAATGAGCCACTTAAGATCATTATGGTGGTTGCTAATGATTAGTTGAGTTCGCACTGGTTGTAGGACCAAAGACAACCGAAGCATGGCTAAAGATGTGAATGGTGATTGTTTCATATGATCAACAACCTTATGAAGAAAGGATGGTGTAACAAATCTGTGATCATGAGATTGGAAAAAGGACTGTGTAGCCTTGGTAAGAGGCCAACTGATCAGGTAACACCAAGCGATGTTAATGATAGCCATGCAGGTAATGGTTATTTATGCTTAATTGCATGAATGATTGAAGGAGGATTTGGTAAGATCCCTTCAACTATGTTTAAACCATGTTGATTGGTTTGCATGTGGTATTGAGTGCCTGAAAGTGAATGTCAACCCACCGAGTATGGTGAGGTGTGGGTAAGTAAAGGCAAGGAGCCTTACACCCTATAGTTTCTTAAAAACCTCAATGCATTCATATGAAATTATATCATGCCATTTGTGTATGTCGGTTGTGAGTTTAACAACCAAATCAAGTGATGACTTATGGTACTGTTGTAGTGTATGTCATATGAGATATGCATGGTTAGGCCATAATATGTTGGAATGCATAGTATTCATGGATTAATGCAAGGTTGTATTGAGGGGTATGCATTGAAGGAATGCACATTAAAATATTATGTAAATGTTGCGAATGTGCATGCATATGTGTGGGTGCACATGTTGAGATGCATTGTGTGGATGCATGGTTGTAATATATATGTTTCAATGCAATTAGATAATCAATGAAATGGTGAACCATTGTTAATACTGAGACCATTTCATGAGCTGTTGTGAATGCAGGAGAATGATTGCATGTGGAAGGTAGACATGTTGATGGGCTACCAAATTGCTCTATTGGAATGACAGAGTTGGATAAAAAGAATATGGTTGTGAAGTAATGAGTATTTACAGTTTATTTAAATTGCATGGATAGTGTATCTGTGTCTTGCAATTCTATTATGATAATGATGCATATATAGGGATATACATTTCATTGCATTTTAAATGTTAACAGCTAAAGGTGTTTGAATTATTGAGTGTTATAATTCTGAGATCACTTCAGTGACTGTTGTGGCAATGAAAGGATTATATGCATAGATACTCACAATGTGTTTGGTTGATTGAAGTTTCAGTTTTCAGGTAGAAAAGTCTTGCGTATGGCAATGAGGGTAAGTCCATAGTAAAGACCGGGATCTACCATGTGCAGAAGAAAAAGGTTATGGGAGGGTTCTCATGGTTGTAAATTATGCATGAAACAAATCTGAAAATTTTCTTGTTTAAGTTTATGAGAATAATCTCATGGTTGCAAATCTAATTTCTGTAGGAAAACAGATTTGTAGATTTCAAATTTGAGAATTTGCTTATAATTGCTAATGACTGTTTGGCTTATATAAATTGTGTCAGAAGGACATGTTGTAGGTGGATGTTCAGGTGTGGTAGCAAGTGTAAAACCATAATGGACAGAGTGATACCACCTACAAGAGCCAAACAATATGAAGATAGCCTCATTGCGAAGCAAATCAATTTCTGTAGTAGACAGAATTGCAAATTCATATTGAATTTAATTATTAATGACATTGATTGGTTATGGAACAATCAGATTTGAAGTTTATTGTTAAATGTTGCTGACTGTTTGGCTATTTGATAAGTGTACCAAGATGACACATTGCAAGAAGACCATGTGTGATGGCCTGCAGAAGCCAAACCAGATGGGAAGGATCCCATGCTTTGGAAATGGGTTTTGGGTGAAACGCCATTGTAAATGTTGATAATGTCTCAGCCGAACTGCATGTTGGTAAACCATGTGCGTGAGACAGTAAAATTATGCCAAGAAGGCATGTGTGGGTTATGGAACGTGGAAATATTGGGGTGGCAAACCGAAGTACTATTGACTTAGAGAAGGGAGCCCCATCCTTCGCAAATGAAGGAAAGATACATTTGAAAAGGGATAAGTATTTTGTAACCTTAACTCAGAATATGCATGTCTGGTCATTAGATTTAATATGCAGAGCATGTTTTATTATTTCATTATTATTCCATAATGCTTGAGTATGATTAGGGCCTACATGTCTCACATCCGAAAGGGAGTGCACACCTTTTTGGTGTTGGGTTATGCTAGGGTTTTCAATATTGACTACACCCTAAGGGAATGGACGCATTCCTGGTGTTTCAATACTTGATAGTGAATGTTATGAAATATGTTTACAATTTTAGAGCAGCAATACTAATGAGCTTGCTTATCCTTCTTGTGTTGTCAGCTAAAATAGATATAGTTTGGGGCTGCACGCAGAAGAAGCATAACAGAAAGTTGCTATGAAGGATTGTTGCATGCCTAATAAACCCAGTTGGTGCACTGGTTTGGCATTATTTACTTGGATGTTGTGGGTGTTGTGAAGGTTGTTATGAAGGGTTGTTGCATGCCTAATAAACCTAGTCGATGCACTGGTTTGGCATTATTTGCTTGGATGTTGTGGTTATTGTGGGGCCATGTTGGCCTGCAGTTAAGGAAGTCACCTAAAGAGTTCCTAAAGGGAACCGCCAGTTTTGCACAAGAGAATGAGTGCCATCCTTGTGTAGGTGAAGAATTGTTACGCGCATGAAGGGTTGTGACATGTGTGAAAGGCTGATGCAAGCCTAAGGCATAGTGGTAGAGCCTTGACCTATAATGGTCGGTGGCACAGTTTCCTTCCATTGGTCGATGACCTAGACGAATGTGCTGGCTCGGAAATGGAGAGGGCCAACCAGGTATGGTACTGGTTGGGCACCACAAATGCTTGGTAAATCCATTCGGTGTGAAGGTGTACTGGTTGGGCATTAAATATTTGATGTTATGGAGCAGCATACATGTTGTCCAAACATCCAAGTCCATAGGTGATCCCGAGGCTTGCAAAGTGAAGCAAGATCCCGTGGACCAGAAAGGAAATGCACAATACAGATAAGTATTCATTTTCATTTAGTTCTTGTTTGGAATAATGAATATTTCAAATATAAGTCTTCTAACAGCTAAGTTGATGCGCTATTGTTTCTTTGTTGGAAACCTTGGGCATTGCAGGAAAGCAAGGACCCTGAAAGAACTATAAATTCTTGGTAAACCAAAGAGTAACTGGTTGGGCGCTATAAATTTCTTGGTAGAACCAGAGAGTAACTGGTTGGGCGCTATAAAATTATTGGTAAATCCATAGAGTAACTGATGCTTAATAAATTCAGAGAATAGTTGGTGGGAACATTAACCACTTGATGTTGTGGAGCAGGCGATGTGCTGGCCAAACATTCCTTAAATAATTGATAAACCCAGTCAGCGTATTGGCCTGGCATTGCCTATTCAAATGGTTGTGGAGTAGCCTGCGTGCTGGCCCAACATTCATTATTGTATCCACGGGAAATCCAATGCTTGGAAAGCAAAGAAGGATCCTATGGAATAAAGTGAAGACATCCAATACAGATAAGTATTTGGTTATCTTGCAACTTCTTGCTTATGAATATACATGTGTATGTGATTTGGATCTGATTTCCTAAACACTTGTTTAGAGATAAACCCTATGAAAATAAACTAAACATGTGAATTTATTCAATGTTTGAGTCACGGGGGCTTCACTCAATAAACCGCTATCATAACACGTTCGTTCGTGGCATATGAAACAATACCCCTAATTTCACTAAATATTGGAAAATACCTTCCAAAATCGTTTTTTAACCCCCTCCCAATATGCCTTCCCAATTTAAAAAAACCCCTATTTTCACTAGATATTGTATGTATCAATTTTTTCATTAACATTTTTTATACCCCTTTATATTTCTACCTAGTATATTGATATGATACCCCTCTTATGACCCCACATGCATTCTACAATGCACCTTACTTCTTTCGATGTATATTGTGGATGCACATTACTTCACCCACAATGCAATTACTCAACCACATATCATTATGATTTGCAACATCTAATGGTCTAATGAAGAGATAGGAAATCACTTCTTGTATGTCACTAGAGCCAATGCACATAGTACAACATTTAGATTGGATGTTGCAGTTCCCCAATCGCTGAGTAAGGTTGTTGTGGGGTAGGTATTGTTGGCGGATATTTCTACCCTATAGTCAGGAAACTAAACTATCAACTTGGTTGGGGTGACAGGTAAGTGCATTTATGTCATTACAGAGGTGTTCACAAAAGAAATAGATTACAGATTTAGAGAACATACCTTTTACTGGAGTCTGATCCTAGCTTTGACTCAGTCTTGTGTCCAGCTCTCAAATCTACTTCCTTTCAGCAAACCTGAAACAACAATACCTTCCTCAAACACTTTGGGCAAAATATAAATCATAAAATAAACAAAGATTATGTTTAATATCCAGTATTGACCAAAGTAAATCCAATTCAAAATGTCATTTTATAAAACCTTCAGATTGGAACAAGGAAACACTTCAACCTTTATTTGTCAAAATAGTATGCAGTACAAATATACCTGATAATGAAGCAGGCTTCTGCAACTAGATCCTGGGCTCTGGCTCTGCTCTGATCTGAATGTCTTCTGCAACAGTTTCTCCATTAACTCATCCTCTCATTCTTTAGTAATCATTTGCATTCATAATTTCTTCTAACCTTGCTCCCTTAGTCTTCTAGGAATTTATAGGTTTAAGGAAGCAGTTCAAGTCGATGAGGAGGTTGGGGAAGTTAAGAAACTGTCTTCAACTAATCCTCTTCGATGGATTAATATATTTTTTAATCATTTTTTAAGGTACCCGCGACTATTACACAGTGGAGTAGCGTATAGGGCGCTACTCTATTGTTTAAGAAATAGCGCTCATTTAGTTTTAAATTCCGAGCGCTACTTTGATAATAAGGAGTAGCGTATATACTGATATGGGCGCTACTATTATGCACTGGAGTCGCGTATGGGCGCTAGTCTCTTTAAGTAGAGTAGCGCTCATACCTCAAAATGATATTTTTGTATGTTTTCCAGTGTTCTCAGGAAATGGGATGAGTTGTCATAACATCCAAGGTCAACATGCTCCTCCATCCAAGTTGTCCTTTTGTGTGATCAGCAGCTCAGGGTGATCACGGACGGAGAGGTGCAAGTTTGACCTATAACAGATGCCCCCTAATGTATGAGGTCAGAGGGAAGCGATGGCCGAAATACATTATAATCCAAAACCAGAGAGAGAGCACAGAACCGCAGAAAAAAGTCGCAAGAAACCTGCAACAAAAATCAAGGTCAGCGAGCAATTACATTGTTGACATCGTATAGATGTGTAGGGTGATACAACATGATCTTCGATACATAACAATGAGATGTATATAAAAGCATGGCCACTTGAAATACAAGCGTGGATCCATGTCAAACTAAGAGATCATAGCCATAACAACACACTGGATCTATGTCTCATGGAGAGCCGTATAGAAGTGAGGCTCAGTCTTGCGCAACTTGGGTGATAACAAAATGGGGTTATGTCATCCAAATCCCAAGGTCTTCATCCCATAACAACCCTAGGTACAAACCCGAGCCATGTGAATAGATGAGCTGATAGTCGAACATGGAGGGCATCGTCTGATTACCGGTCATTGATGTATACCGTTAACAAACGCGAGGACTTCCACCGATAATGATGATGGAGTCCAAGGTACCAAGTACGATTCGCCAAATGTGAATAGATGGACTTGGAGTCGAACACTTGGGAATCCTGTCGAAGAAGAGACATTGATGTATTCTCATCATTCAACAGCGAGGACAATTGCCACTGGTTACTGCAATCGCCAAGGTACTAATCGAAACTCTAAACTTCTATCCCAGAATAATGATTTGATGTCGATGGGAAGAAGTCCATTGGAAGGGAGGCCTTGAGGCATCCTCCATCATCCAACTCGAGGAACACTCAACTGGTAAGAGCTGATATGAAATTATATGTAACAAGACTGACACGAGGAAGGCCGACACATGAGGTTAAGGTAAACTGCAGAATGGCTGACACAGGGTATATCCTTGAACATTGAGCACGACACAAAGTGACTCAGGCAGTTTCTGACATAATGGGGTAAATAAGTCTGAAATGTAAGAGACATTAGCAGACCCTCCATATGGTTGGAAGAATAACCAAACCGGGGGAGTAAATAACTCGGAGGAAAGGTTCACCCTAAGGCCCAAAAACTAAACCCAACCGACAAGATAGACTCAAGTAGGTGCTGTATTCAAGGATAGGACTTGACTGATACTGCCTTTAACAATGAAGATATGATGTGTTTTCCCGTTCCTTATTCTTTTTAGATAAAAGAATACCCTTCTTGTGGATTTAATGAGTCCAAGAAAGAATGAAAACTCAATAGGTCCAACCATGTAAATAATTTAATGAGCCCGTGGGAGGAAGACTCAGTACCTTCTTCATAATTTAAAGAGTTCGAAGAAGAGATAGAAGATTACTCTATATGTACTGATCTCTGGATTTTAGTATCGAGCCGAGATCTGTTCTTGCTCGCCGGTGTTTTCGATTTTAAGGAGTCTGAAAAACTTAAACAATAACTCCATATATCTGCTCGCGGATTTTAGTATCGAGCCCAAGCAGATTAATGCTCGCCGGTGTTTTCCTGTTTATAGAGTCTGAAAAACTTAAACAATCCTCTTTTCACCTATCCGTGGATTTTATATCGAGCCCGGATTGGTCTGTGCTCGGCGGTGTTTTCTTGTTTATAGAGTTGAAAAACTTAAACAGTCCTCTACTTACCCTCTCGTGGATTTCACATCGAGCCCGAGTAGGTGTATGCTCGCTTGGTATTTTCATATTTAGAGAGTCTGAAAACCCTAAAGAGAGACTCTAGAAGGTCCTTTTTCGTATAGTTAGTCTCCTCCCCCGAAAAAGTATAAAACCATGAGAGGAGAACTCTTCTAGCGCATACTGATGTATACCTAGAGTATACCTTTTCCGTAGTTAATCCACTGAGGCCCGGAAAAGGGGTAATTCTATACCTGAGTGGATGAGCCTTCGGATACTTTAACGAGCTCGAAGAGGACAAGTCTGCTCGGCAATCTTGTTTAGGTTTAATTAGTCCAAACAAGGGCTTAAAATGACTTAAAGGTCAGCTTCTGAGATCGTAACTTCATGTCCTGCCAAAAACTAGGTTTTCAACAAAATATTAGTCGATGACGCAAAAATCTTAAAGAATATATGGATTTGAAATGTTTAGCTAATTGATAAGATTGATCGTTAAGAAATTTGAGGTCAGGAGACGAATTTGACAACATTTGAATGAAAATTGAACTTGGATCAATTTTATACCTTATTTTGTGTTTCAATTGATTAATTAGGGTTTTTGAAAATGTTTGAAACTATAGAAAATTAAAAATTATGGGTAAAAATTAAAATCCAATTATATATATAATTTCAATATTAACAAATCAATTTGCATTTTGTGTTGTAGGGCAAACATTGGGCATATTTTCACGAATTTCAAATCTCCTTTGTGATCGAAAGGAGGATCCAAACGCCAAACTGCTTCCACCAAGTAAGTAGCAATCAACCCAACTTGCATTTCAATGGTTTATTTTTAAAATTTTGAGGAAAAATGGCCCGAAACGCAATGCTCATAAAGTTTTATGCGCGGGCGCTACTGTATGTACATAACAGTAGCGTACGAAGGCAATGGGCGCTACTTTTCTCAAACAGAGTAGCGCCTACACGCTACTGTGTAATATACACAGTAGCGTACACATTTGCAAAGCCAAATTAAAGCGCCGAGACTCAAAATTTTGGGGGTTTTTGTGCAGGATGGTCTTACAATGGAGGGAAAGGGAGCATGAAGACATGGATAGACTAGCTATGCAAGACCCTGCTACCCTTCATGCACTCCGTAGATGCGGTTTGTTGAAATTTTATCGAACCGTAAACATGCGGGCACTAAACAAGCTGTTTCGGAGATTGATTCAGTATTGGGATGTCGATACAAATACCTTCATCATCCGAGGGCAAACTCTTGAGCTTACCATTGAGGATATATATTTTATAACCGGTCTCTCAAGGAGAGGAGACGTAATCAATCTAAAAAGTACATCTCGCTTGGGTGCACGATCAGTGCAAGAATATGTGAACACCTACTGTGTTGCTGGAGCAGAAAAATTGGGAAGCCAAATCCTGATTTCAACTATTGATGGTCTCCCGCTGAAAGTGATAGTGAGCATGATCAACCGGGTATCCGGTAGTGCATCACAACACTTAGCTTCTAGGAACTCGATGCATGTCGGTGTACAGTGCTTGCATGGGCATGTTTATGATTGGAGTACTAGCTTGTTGGCAAACATGAAGTATCAATTGACAAGTTGCAAATCTGGTACAATGAAGAATTTCGGGTACGGGAGTATCTTGTGTACTTTCTTCTTCGAGAGAATGCCTGCTATTAGTTTGGGAATGCCATTACCACAGGTTAACCCCCGTGAGCCCAGACTAGGCCGTTGGGGTGACATTTTTCTCCGCCAGGGTGGTGGGGAGAGTCACTATTGTTACCATACAGATGACTTCTGGGGGTGGTGGGAGAGGCAAGTTCCCGCTTTTGAGCAGTTTCCCTATGCTGGACTGGATTTTCGTCACGACCCAGAGCTGGTACTTCCGCCAGGTGGTGCCTGGGGAGATATTGGTATGTTTACTTTTTAAGAATTTATTTAATTTTTTCAAACTTTTCAAATATTTGATTTTTATGAAATGAGTTTTGGAGTTCTAATCAAGTGTTCAATGCAGATGTTGGGCCTGTTCGTCCCGAGGGCCATCCTACTATCTATGTGAGGCCAGCTGATATCACCGCAGCAGAAGCTATGCTGGGAACCCTGGAGAGGAAAATGAGTCGACTGACTCATGAGATTCCTACCAGCCGCATGGACCAGATACCTGTTGACATGCAGGAGGATGTTGTTGGGGTGCCCCCAGCATGGCTTAGATTACTGCGTAGGGTTGCTAGACTAGTGATATGCTACCGTAATGGGGTAGATGATGAGGAGGTTCCTCCTTCTCCATAGGAGAAGAAAAACATTATATGTATATATTTTTGAGGCTGCCATGCCCAACTTTTGTACTTTTATAACTTGACTTATGAGACTCATGACTCGGAACTCATATTTTTTGATACGGTATCGGTTATATATACAGTATCGGTTATTTACATGTGAATGTGTTTAAATCTTATGTGTGGAATGTTGTTTACAATGTATGATGCAAATGCCAGTCTAACACATAGTTTGCTAACGAATCAGCTAAATTGTTTAAATTTCTTGGAATGTGTTCATATCTGATAGAATGAAAATGTCTTTCCAATAATCTAACTCGTAGAAACTGTCGTAGCAATCCTGGATCTCTGATCCGATAGACACCTGTTAACTGAAATACAATTAGTTGTGAGTCAAGCCTTACCTCTAGGTATTAAATGCCATGACTGAGGGCATCTCTGAGAAGTTCTATAACTGCACTGTATTCAGCCATATTGTTCGTGGTAGGTCCCAAACAAACCCCCCCCGAAGAGATAAGTTGGTCAGCGGGTGAATAAATGACCCAAGCTGCTGCAGCCAACTGACAGGTGTGGCGACTGGCGCCATCAGCAAATCCTAAGAAATGTGCGGTTGACATCTGGTACATGAAACGAGAAGCACACATCAGATCACCTAACGAACATAACAAAACTAACTATACAAAAATATACAGCTATGTTACAAGAAAAAGTACTTCAACCTAGGCGTAGTACTTCTTCAGGTACGGTCAATGCCTGGATCTTCCTCAGGAGGCCGGGCAAAGGTGTTATGGAACTCACGGAAAAGGTTAGCATACGGGATTATTTCATCGAGATAACATCCCGTTTCAAAGAAAATGTTTCCGTTAACTCCAGTAAAAATGTTCACCAACGAGGTATGTGCTCTATTTGCTTCAACAATGGCAACTTGTGAAGGGGTGAGACCAGTATTCTCATCGGGTGGTGAACAAAATTCTCCTCTCTCTAATAAGTGAAGAAAAGGAAACAAGAAGGACACACGATTTATAGGTTCACGAGGATGGTCTGGGTCATTCAAAGCTTCTAACATTTCTTCATCAGAAGGTAAAGTAATTCCTGAACTGTTGAGAGAATGAATTGGGTTGGGTATCTAAGTAGTGGCACAATCTATATTTGACTCAACAGACACCAATTGAGTCGACATATGTCCTGTTGTAGTTTGATGAGACTCCAAATGGGTAACTTCTACAGCAGGGGTAGGCACGGAGGGGTTTGTATTAGCTGAGAGAAACTTGGAATCAGTTGTTGAACTAATGATAGGAGTTTCAGACGATGAACATCCTTCAGTACCAACAAATAAAGTAGGAGCGGGTAGGTCAAAAGTGCCAATCAGTGATCCAAAAAGTCCTGCTCCTAAACTCTCGCTAACTGAGGTGGTTTGATCAATCATAGGAATCGTGGTTTCTGTAGAAGTCTGGTGTTTTCCTTGAGTGAAAGAAAGTTGATCGACTGTAGCGATCTTACCTTCAAATGGGAACATGACCACTCGAAAAACTGCCGATGCTATAGCTTGCATGGCATAAGTCCAACTCCTGCCCAATAACATGTTGTAATCGAGCGGAGCGTCCAGAACTTCAATCTCAACAGCAACTGTCTTACCGGCCAAAGTGACATTAAATGATGGCAAAACTCCATGTGGACGGAAAGTTCTGCCATCAAATGCAGTAAGCATTGTGTTGGAAGGGACTAACTCAGGTGAACCTAGAGCTTTCCAGCAGGAAATAGACATTACGCAAGTCGACGCTCCCTCATCTACTACAGCTCGTCTTATGGTCATTGGACCATGAACGACTTCAATCTGGAGGGAAACGTGATATGGCAACCGATATTTGACATCAGTCATATCAAATCGCGCAGACATGTTGGAGGACTCCATACTCCCAATAGCTGCCAGAAGTGCATTTCGTTGCAAAGGACAACTCTGCAAGACTTCCAAGGTAGACATGGCACAAGGATTTTGGGCTAGATCTTCAACTACATTGTAGTTGGAAGCAGCCCGCGTGTTGGGATTGTGCGATGCCCTCTTTAAGACACCTTTCGGAATCTTAGGCATTGGGTCCACAGGTATGTGGAGTGGAGTGGAGGATTCAGCAATCTCCTTATCCTTTCTCTGCGTTTCCGGGGTATAATTCTTAGCTCTGGTTTGCAAAAGTGCATCTGAGTTGACCATGTTTATGAATGTTTGATCAACCGAAGCGTGCGAAGTGCCCCCAGTTTTGGAGGTGCCGGAAGTGGAGCCTTGCCCTTTGGGAAATGGATCTTTCAAGACGGCAGGCTTCTTCTCTTTCAAAAGCTTCTGGGCTTCTTCTAGTAGAGGGCATTGATGAGTAAGGTGGTTTTGTTTGCAAAGTTTACAAGGGAACCTAACCTTCTTCTCTTCTTTATTACCCTCTTCGGCATTATCTTTTTTGGGCTTTTGTTGGTTCCCCTCTCCTTTCTTGCCCTTCTTTTTGTTGTTGGGCTGCCGAGGGCCCTTTTGATTGTTCTGAACCTGATTAACAGATTCAGAAGTAGAAGGAGAGGTTGTGACGGAAGCAATGTCTGCAGTCGAATGTTTGACAGTTAAGGCTTGGACCTGTTTGGTCAGTGCTTCGAAAGCTGTAGAGTTAACCGAACCCACTATGCCGTCAGCATGTGGTCCAGGTTTGGG
This sequence comes from Larix kaempferi, assembly GCA_027924585.1. Classification (NCBI taxonomy): domain Eukaryota; kingdom Viridiplantae; phylum Streptophyta; class Pinopsida; order Pinales; family Pinaceae; genus Larix; species Larix kaempferi. Next base: position 17,157,896 of record BSBM01000362.1, read on the forward strand.
TCTACTTAGATCAGTATTTGATCTCGGTGCGTCCGGTATAATCTCATACAGTAAACCAGATTGTGCGTATACAAGGTCTAACTGTTGAGTCCTTAAGATGGCTTCTTCTTCATTGGAGACTCCAGATGTCGCTACTTCCTTAGAAATATAAGGAAGGAGTGATTTCAAGTACCACTCGAGCAGGAACTCTGGAGGGATATTGGCCTTTATGAGCCTCTTCCGTCTTCGCCACTCCTGAATGTGGTCAGATAGGTGAGTGGCTTTGTTTTGTCTAAAAGTAGACAAAAGTTCCGTTCCGGCATCATACCGAACAGGAAGTTGGAAATGGTTCAAAAAGACGGTGGCCAGATCCCCAAAACTAGAGAAAGTAGCCGCAGGTAACTCAATGTACCATTTGGCCGCGGGACCAGTTAAGGTCCTTTGAAACAATCTCAACCTGATGGAATCTTCATTCAATGAATTTGAAGAACACCACAAATGAAAGGTAGTGACATGGTCACCAGGATCTTCACCAGCTTTGCCTTCGAATTTGGGAATATCCGAAGGTAATTTGGTGGGAACTGATGGCCATGCTGAGTTATGACACACAGGATCATTTGTCAATTTCGAAAGGTCTGGCAAATTCAAAGTTGCCAGAAAAGGTAGACGAGGCCGGTAAGATGAAGCTTGATAAGGGAAAGCACCCATTGTTTGTCCCATGAATTGTTGGTAAGGGTTGCCCCCAGCCATTTGGTGATTAGGGTTTCCCCCGGCCATGTGTTGGTAGGAGTTTCCACCTCCCAACTGTTGATAGGGGTTACCCCCAGTTAACTGTTGGTAGGGGTTACCCCCAGGTATTTGTTGGTAGGGGTTGCCCCCTGCCAGTTGTTGTTGTGAGAAAGAATGATTAAAATTTCCCCACCCGTACGAGAGCGGATTAGTGCTTTGTTGGTTCGTCCATTGTGGCTGGGTGTTAGCCCCGCCATATTACTGGTTGAAAAAGTTGCCCCCCCCCCTGAGAATAAGGAAAAAGGAACATTATTTGCAGGCATGCTACCCTGATTCAAGTTAGGGCCTACAAAGTTGTTGAAACCAGCCGAAGCTGATGTGGACGGTGCAGTCATGGTACCCATGACTGGCATGTTTGCTGAAACACTTGGTCCTACCACAGGTGTGGAAACCCAAGTACTGGGGATCTGATATAAAGGTTGTGAAGTAGAAGGTGTTGCACAGTTGGCCATACTGCTAGGTCTAACAGTAGACGTGGGAATAGATGCCATTGTTGTGAAACTAGGCATTCCTAAAGTACTAGTGTTAAAACTGAAAGATGGAGTAGGCACAGACGTAGTTTGTGCCTGACTAGATGTAGCAGTAAAAGAAGGGTTAACTGTGCTGGTATTCATACCTAAGGTGGGAGTTTGGGGACCCCCTTGTTCACCTCCTGTATTAGTCATCAGATGATCGGGAAGCAAAAGATCTGCACTGAAAAGAGGCTGTTGGAAACCAACAGGTGACAGCAACGGAATTCTAGTGTTAGTTAAGGGAGGATTAAAAGGAGTGCTATACTCCGCGGAAGTAAGATCTTCCACCTCAACAGTATTAAAAGGTTGTTGATCTGTGATACCTGGTGATGGTTCCTCAGGAACCTCAGTTTCAAGGTTTTCTGTTATAAGTATTTCTTCAAGCAGTTCTATTTCAGAGGTAATATCTGAAGAAATACTGGGGTTTACCCGCTGTCTTGTAGCTGGTTGAATAGGTTCTATTCTAATAGGAGGAAGGTTTTGAATCCTTCTCGATCTACGGAGTTGTTGATTCTCCGTGATTATAGATATCCAATAAACAACCTAGAACCTAGGGGCCACTAAGACTAGGGGGCAAACAGCACACCAACTAAAAATTCCTAAGTATGCAAACCAATCAAACAAAGGTGCCTTCCGGAGAAGAGTCTGGGATGATGAGGGCCCAGAACAGATCAACGAAGGATGAAGAACAGTTACCCGGGGTCCACAATATAATGACTAAGGGTGCAAGCGCTGGAATCACCCAACCGCCCTCCCAAAGACCTGCAAGGGATTTCCTCCCACGTCTGTCCTAGGTACAGCAGATATACCCTCTGCTGTCACCTGTGTAAGAACCTAAAAGTCTGATACTAAGGATACCAAAACACCGAAAAATCCTGGGGGAACAGTCACCGGTCGAATCAAAAAGCGTGGGCAGGGTAGCTAAGCCCGAAACTCGAAAGAGTCCCCAATACGCTATCTGATCCTGGCGTATGCTCAATCAGAAAGTAGGAGAGGTATTCCCACAAACCGATCTCACATTGACCTACTGCATATGCTCCCAGGCAATTTTTGAGTGTAGTGGATTTGCCTAAATGATAATCTCACTACGATTATTGCGCAATGTGTGATCTTGGGTGGTTTAAAGTGATTTAAACCCAAGACCCTAACCAAGACTAGTTGGTGTAGTGTGCCCTAAAAAAGAAAAGGTTTCTAGTTCATTTTATTAATAAATTTTAAGGGCTTTTATTACGCAAAGGGGATAGTGAGTGTGTGAACGTGGTTATAACAAGAAAACCAAATGCAAATATATTCAAATTTTCTTACAACAAAACTCTTTTATTTTTTACTTTTTCATCTATCTTTTTCAAAAATGAAAATCTAAGCAAACTTTCCTACTAATTTTTTGTTTTCTTTTTGAATTAAACAAAATATACTAAGCTATTTTGCATTGACAAAAACAAGTTCTATTTAACTCAAAGTACCAAAAAAAATTTGCTTTTTCAATGACCGAAAAAGAACTATGCAAAAAAAATGGAAAAGCCAAATAAAAACTTCTTATGCCAAAAAAGTGGAAATATGGCAAATGTTCTTGAGCCTACAGCTATCGAAATCTAACTCGAGAAAGGCTTGATCTACAGGTTTTTTACTCAGGAAAAAGCCTATAAACTTGGACACTAAGTGGGAGAAAACCAAGGAGAGAACACCCAAGGACTGACCTAAAGTGTTTAACCCTAACAAGACCACAAAGCAAAGTACACGTAGACAAGCAGGCTGCCCTACTAACACGAAGAAAACTGAGAGGTGAAACTAGCCTACAGCTATTAAAAAATCACTTGTGACCATCAAAAGACAAAAAGTCCCGGAAAAAAAATGAAACTTGACAAGGAGAAGACACCCTAGAAGCTCTACCAAAGACCAAACCCTAAACAAAGGACAAGGATAGGAGAGAGCAGACAACTTCACCACAAACAACAGACACAGGAGTGTACAGGTTTGTAAATGGGTAAAAGCAGTCAGGGTCTGAAAACAAGTGAAAATGTTCGTCACCAAACACCACTAGGTCTTCCAAATAGGTCAAAAAGGTCTCAAAGAAATCCAAAGGCCAACAAATGGTTTAAAAAATGGAAAAACTTTAAGGAGCGGTTCTATGACTTGAATCAATGATTAAAAACCTTATGCAATCATCCCAAGAATCCTACAACAAAGTCAAAAAGTCTCCATAGGGCCAAAAGCAAGAAAAATAAAAAATGACTGCTTCAGGAAATATACTCTACTGTGCAGTAGAGCAACTCGCGCCCATGCCAAAACGGGCGCTACTGTATATACAGTACAGTAGCGTATGGGTGCTACTGTGTATATGTAATAGTAGCGCTCATATTTCAAAGGCTAGGAAAATGACTTTGGAGGGTATGAAAATCGATGAAAACAGGCAAGCCAACAACACAGGATACCTAAAAAAGTTCTTAACACATCGAAGGAATAAAAAAATACCGAGAAGACATCCAAAAACAATGGTTTCCTAAAGCCAAAACTCTATATCCCCAGCGGAGTCGCCAGTCTGTTGGCGGATATTTCTACCCTATAGTCAGGAAACTAAACTATCAACTTGGTTGGGGTGACAGGTAAGTGCATTTATGTCATTACAGAGGTGTTCACAAAAGAAATAGATTACAGATTTAGAGAACATACCTTTTACTGGAGTCTGATCCTAGCTTTGACTCAGTCTTGTGTCCAGCTCTCAAATCTACTTCTTTTCAGCAAACCTGAAACAACAATACCTTCCTCAAACACTTTGGGCAAAATATAAATCATAAAATAAACAAAGATTATGTTTAATATCCAGTATTGACCAAAGTAAATCCAATTCAAAATGTCATTTTATAACACCTTCAGATTGGAACAAGGAAACACTTCAACCTTTATTTTTCAAAATAGTATGCAGTACAAATATACCTGATAATGAAGCAGGCTTCTACAACTAGATCCTGGGCTCTGGCTCTGCTCTGATCTGAATGTCTTCTGCAACAGTTTCTCCATTAACTCATCCTCTCATTCTTTAGTAATCATTTGCATTCATAATTTCTTCTAACCTTGCTCCCTTAGTCTTCTAGGAATTTATAGGTTTAAGGAAGCAGTTCAAGTCGATGAGGAGGTTGGGGAAGTTAAGAAACTGTCTTCAACTAATCCTCTTCGATGGATTAATATATTTTTTAATCATTTTTTAAGGTACCCGCGACTATTACACAGTGGAGTAGCGTATAGGGCGCTACTCTATTGTTTAAGAAATAGCGCTCATTTAGTTTTAAATTCCGAGCGCTACTTTGATAATAAGGAGTAGCGTATATACTGATATGGGCGCTACTATTATGCACTGGAGTCGCGTATGGGCGCTAGTCTCTTTAAGTAGAGTAGCACTCATACCTCAAAATGATATTTTTGTATGTTTTCCAGTGTTCTCAGGAAATGGGATGAGTTGTCATAACATCCAAGGTCAACATGCTCCTCCATCCAAGTTGTCCTTTTGTGTGATCAGCAGCTCAGGGTGATCACGGACGGAGAGGTGCAAGTTTGACCTATAACAGGTATCTAAGCCCCCAGGGCCTGTAGCAAGCTCTAGGAGGATGACTAAACCTCCCAAGGCCTGTAATAGGAATGAGTGGTTGGGTATTCAAGACCCCAAGGCCTATCGAGGGCCTATAACAGGCCCTGGAGGCTTAGAGCCTCCTAAGGCTATTGGTAACAACTGGCTGAGTGCAATTGGTAACAATTGGATGTCAATGACCAGTGTCTCTCGACTATGATCGACTGGAAACCCACTTCACCACGAAACCCTTGGCCTTAAGCATGCCTCCAAAAGCGATTTTCCTACGTACTGGTAAGCTCGAGCCTTGCCTCAACCCGATTTATCATCCAACCATGATCTCGCCATCTCCATTTGGAGGATATTTGCTAGCCCACCCATATAAAAAAGACCTCAAAGTATTTTTGTATTGTTACATTAAATAATAAAAACCTTTGCCCCTTAATATATAAGCAATATAATTTTTAGGTTTTCATGAATATTTAATACCGCAATATGAATGAATGTGATAATATATTGCCTTCTAGTGAAGCCCCCGTGGTTTGAGTGTAGGTATTGCTAGAAGCAAGGACTATGAAAGCATCATGGGGATGCAGGTGGACATGTGACTGTCTTAAAGAGAGATCAGTATGAGTAGTAATGAAAGATGGTGCTAGTGGACATGTGTGGGTCCTAGCAGCCAAAGGCTCTGTAAGCAACAATAGGGAAGGGTTCCCTAGTTGAAAATCCTTAGACAGACCTTAGACACTAAGTGTCATAGCCAAGAAATGGCAAGTCAAAGCATTCACATTGAAGTGAAAGAGACTAAGGGGCATGAAACCACAGTGACGGTGTAGCTCCATAATATAACAATACTAAGAGGGAAAACTCTTACTCTTCTCTTTCCTTTTTTACTGATGCATTTTAGAAACAAAGGATTGTTGAATGCATGTTGTGACTGGAAGTTGATTGTGTTTATTGCTTGAAATGGATTGTGAATGCTGAAATAGTTATTTCCCTGTGAAAGGATGAACATGAATGACTTCATGTGTATGTTGGGAAAGCATGAAATGTGTGGAAGTTTCATGAGTAAAGCATGGACGTTCCAAGTCAATTGGGAAAATAATTGACTAACTTTAATATTTTGTTATGCTTGTCCTAACAGGAATTGCCATGATGAATCTCATAGGTGAGAAATTGAAAGCCATTGGTTGCATTTGTTACTAGCCAAGTGTTGCTAGTGAGCAAGTGAGAGCCATTTGTGCACCATGATCATGGCAGCAGACCAAAAGCTATATGTTTTGGCTGGAAATCTTCCTCAGATAGTTGCCGAGATAATAAGAAAGATGGCATCCATGAAATTTCAGACTTGTAAATTAGCTGGAAGGTGAATAAAGGGAAGGGATTGCTCTGGAGCAATGCCCACCTGTAGAGCTGGAAGACCAAAGCTAGCAGGAGAAGATTGTGGAAGCCAAAGGACTTGATCCTGAAAGTTCAAAGTAAAGAGATGAAATGCAGGGTAGACCTACCACCATTGTGTGAATTTTGAGGCATGTGTAAAGTGGGTATTTATTCCTAAGTGTTGGAACACCGAGGATGGTGTTATTCCAAGGGGAGGGGAATGTCACGTCCCCATCTTGACCCTATTGCATTAAAATGTAAATGATGTAATATTGTTATAAAATCATGGTGAGGAGCTCAAGGCCAAGGCCCCGCCATTGATTTATTGATGCATACGGTTTGCGTGCTAGTCCAAATTCAAGTATGGGAAAGCCACCCTACATGGGGAATCACGTTTGGATTTTTGGGAAAGAAAAGAGCCATGAATTGCTCCCTCAAGCCATTATCCATAAACCAGTTTTCTCTTCCTCACGTGTTTAGAGCTACCTGGGCATTTTCCAACCATGTTTGATGTTTTTTCCTTCATTCTCCTAGCTGAGAAGGGCGTTTTTGTATTGTATACCAGTGGAGAAGAAGGGGAATGGAATTGGGGTTCCATAGAGACCGTTTTTTCTATTAAATGCTGAGAGAGTTTGGGAGAAAATGTTTTCCTCCCTGTGAATGTTTTTCCACATCCCACAATTCGTTTTTGGATGGAAACGATTTGGGGAAAGCCCAAACCCATGGCCATCCTGTTGGTAAATCCATTGCTTTGGCTTGAGATTGAGTGTAAGCCTCCAAGGTTCAAATGTAGCCTGATAAACCCAGTTGTGGACTGGCTTGGCTCAAATGAAATGATTAATTAGCTGTGAAAGAGTGAATGTCCCCTTTTCCTTGTAAGAATCATGCCTAGCTCGGGGGTGGCAGTTTTGTTGAGAGATTGATGAACACAACTTTCCTATGGTTGGGTGGAATGTTGTAGCAACATAGCTAGTTGTTTGGGACAATTGCACAATAAAGATAAGTGTTTTTCTATCCATGTATTACTTATGCCATGTTTAAATTGATGATTGTTTTTGATATGTTGTATGCATGAGTAATGTATGTGGATAGTTTTTATTCCACTGTGCATGTTTAATTGATTTGCATCTGCACGCTATTGAATTTATGTGTATGAATCTAATGCATGGGATGAGTTTATGTAAAATCCCAGAATTTGGCAGCATGTGCCCTTCCTTGCCTTGGATAGATGGGAGGGTATGTGACAATAAATAATATGAGAATTGTCCAATAAAATTTACATCAATTAAGTGTAGAAGTTGTCAAAAATATACAAATCACTAAATGAATTGTTGTCTATATAATATGATGGTCATTTGAAGTTGAATGTCTTTAACCAACACCCCATTTTTGAATGAGGCCCAAGATAAATGAATGAAAGGGTGGCCAACCCTTCTTCTGCCCAGTATTATTTCCATAATAGTTCTAGACTGCAAGAAGGGTGGGTCGATTCTTCTTGTGTTCACCATTCTAGATACAGGTGAATTGTTGGATATTGGTGTTCACAATTATCTACTAAACGAAGGGGAGACCGATCCTTCTTGTCGGAAGTCAGAAATTATGATAAATATTGTTTATATGTTATAACTTAGCCAATGTCCCGATCCCTACCATTTACTACAGAAGTCGGTAGTCAGGAATTGTCGTCCCAACCTTCGTAGATTAAATATTTTTACATTTCTCTATTAAATGAAGGGTTGGCCAACCCTTCTTGTGCTTAGTATTTTTCCAGTCTTCACCATTCTGGATATACATGAATTTACGACCTAGCCTTCGTAGGCTGAATATTTGCACAATTCCCTCATAAATGAAGGGGCGACTGACCCTTCTTCTGCCCAATATTATTTTCATACTAGTTCTAGACTTCAAGAATGGTTGTTCGATCCTTCTTGTGTTCACCATTCTAGATACAGGTGAATTGCTGGATATTGTTGTTCACAATTATCTACTAAACAAAGGGTCGGCTGACCCTTCTTGTGCTTAGTATTTTTTCAGTCTTCACCATTCTGTATATTCATGAATTGACGGCCTAGCCTTCGTAGGTTGAATATTTGCACAATTCCCTCATAAATGAAGGAGTGGCCGACCCTTCTTCTGCCCAGTATTATTTTCGTAATAGTTCTATACTGCAATAAGGGTTGATTGATCCTTCTTGTGTTCACCATTCTAGATACAGGTGAATTGCTGGATATTGGTGTTCACAACTATCTTCTAAACGAAGGGGCGACCCATCCTTCTTGTTTCAAGTTAGAAATCGGGATAAATATTGTATATATGTTTATATGTTATAAATTGGGTAACATTCCTCAAAGAGAAATCCGAAGCTTTCAAGAAGTTTAAATTTTTTAAGGCAATGGTTGAAAATGATACAAATATGAAAATCAAATGTTTAAGGTCATATAATGGAGGAGAGTTTACCTCAAATGAATTCAATGAATTTTGTGAAACCCGTTGACACACTATTTTTCAATTTTGAATGGGAAAAATATTGATAAAAATAAGTCTTGATATCATGTAAAAATGGTGAGAATATCCCCAAGTCCTAAAAAAAATGGTTCATATGACTATTGGCTATACCAAAAAGTATTTAAAGAACCAAGCAAAGTGCTTTGGAAGTCATGTGAAATGATCAATGGTCACGATTGCATTGGAGAAGATCGACGATGGAATATGAGTTTTGCCGGAAAAGAAGAGAGATGAATAGTGGAAGCGAAATCCCCTGAAAAATTAAAGGGTGATGCTAAAGGATAGAAATGATCGACAATTGTTGGTGGGGAAATGGATAGATCGACGACGGGGGAAAGATTTCTTCAAGAAAGAAGTGAGGAGGATAAATAAGATAAAGTGCAATGAAAATTCAAGTCAAGCAGTGTTAAAGGAAAACCAATATCAATGGTTATTCGATAAAAGGGCAGTTAGATCGACAACCCATAATATTTTCATGCCACCAACATGCACGATGAAATGGAGGTCGGAGCGGTTGTGAAATACCATACCGTTGTACGCGTGTTGTCTCCACATCATTTCACAATCAGAGAAAGTGGTAAGGAAAACCACCCTCCTGCGTTGAAACCACCTTCGGTGGTGTATAAAATACAAAGGCACGTGAAAAGTTGATATTTGTCTTTTCAAGGGCGGATGATTGGAACATGTCTGTGCTGCAGGAAAGCGACAGAGCAGGGACATGTTCAACTGTATACATAATGGAAGGAAGTAGTGCCTGGTAAGTCCTCTGAAACTCGTGAAAGTAACTAGAACTATTTACATAATGGAAGGAAGTAGTGAAACAGTCCCTCAAAACGTTGAAACTACGAGGATAGAATAAACCATACAGGACAGAGATAGTGACATTCGTGACCCCATAATGGTTAAATGCTCAGTTTTAGAAATCAAAAGCAATTTGGAGGGTTTATATAAACAGAATTTGGATGTGCACAATGTTTATAAGTCTGGTTTTATCCATTTCTGTCCAGAACAAGCTTTAGGGTTTCCATATTTCTTTTCGTGGTGTGCAGTAAATTATTCTTAGAGTGAAAGAGTCATTATGAATTCATCAAGAACGAAAATTCTTTTCCCTGTAAATGCGTCTATCGTTAGGAAAGCTCTAGAAGTACCATTTTTTTCCTCCCACGACCAGGAATATTTTTCCGAAGAATCCCTAGTTAGCCAGTACAAAGAGACATCCCCTAAGACCAAACAAACCTTCATGACCAATTGTCTGAAACCTGACCTTTCCATTGATAACACCCCCTATCCACTTGACATTAATTCCTTTGATGAAAATTCACAGTTAGTTTTGTCACTCATTTCACAGTTTTTAGGGTTTGATTATGATTCCATGGTCATAGAGGTCCAGTTAAGTTTTCCTTTTAGATTAAGTGTTGGTAAACCAAAAATGGATTACAGTCAAGTTCCCTACCTTAAATTTGATGAATACTTGGCTGGGAACATCCACTCTCAGTTAGTGAATTTCCACACTTCCATACATTTTAGATTCTAGACACACCTGATGAAAATGCTCCCGTTTTTCAGTGAAATAAATTTACATTTCCCACAGGCAGTGTTTTCAGAAACAGTGGAAAATAGTATGGTTTATTTTATGAATTTTATTTTATCTGAAGTATACATATTGATGTGGAGAAAATTTGCCTAGATTATTATCAGAGATGAAGATCCTAATACAATTAAGCCCATAAAAAGCAATTGGAGACTGGTTTTTACTGAAGCATCATACAGTAATAAGAATTTATGGATTTGTTAAGGAACCCTATATTCTACCAACCTTTTTTATTGTGAGAGTTTTTTTTTTGGAGTTTATCAGACAGAAATTGACAGTAGAAAATGACCATTTTCTAGCTTTCAAGAAAACTTCAAATATAAAGTTCCCTTTAAAAATTGGTCCTTTTATCATCAAGAATAAGAATTATCTCCCTTTTGTAGAAAAACATTTAGAAGCACTAAGTTTTAGGAAATCCATTGCTATAAATTATGATCCTTGTCATGTTATTTATCAAAGAAGGCAACAGAACAAAAATAAAGCCTTTGATCACCAGGAGGTTGAAGGATTAGGGGAGATGGAAAATTCACTACAATAGGAATCAGACACAGAAGTTTCAGGAAGTTCACACGCTAATCCTTCTACCTTGGATAAAGTTTTAGCTGAGTTGGTACCTACCCCAGGAAAGATTGAAGAAATAAGTAAAAGAAGTTTTTATGAAAGTACTGATATGCAGATGGAGGAAGAGAGAGAATCCAAAAGATTAAAATCAAGCCAGCAAGATGAAGTAGTTGTATTTTACAAAGAAAAGGGAAAGAAGAAAGAAAAATACCAAGGGACAAAAAATTCAAGTACATGAATACAAATTTGATGAGGCAAGAGCTGCAGGTGATTCTAGCAAATTTCAATCAAGAGATGAAATATATGTAAAATATGGGCAAGACAAACAAACAACAATAGAATCAATGCATAAGTTGTTTCCAAAATTCAGGAATGTTGTTGATTCGGAAATTACTCTAATGACTAGCAGAGATCCAACCAAAAATACTTTGAATTTGGTCGTATTGTCTAATGATAAGGTCACAAAAATGAAATTGAATTTGCAGAAGATACCAATTCCTGATAAAATTCACCTACATAGACAGACTGGAGAGGTGATTTATACATATTTGATGAAAGCTACTTTAAAAGTGGAAAAACTACAAAATATAGTGAATAGGATGGAAATCCAGTTGAAGCAAGAGAAAACAGAGAAGAAATCTCATCAGCAACAAATAAAAAGATTGCAAGATGACCTGGTGGAGAGAAATGATGAACCAAATAGAGGGGAGGCAAGTAAAAATATTTTAGCTGCGAGAGAAAACATTATCCAATTACTTAAGAAAAAGCTTAAAATTCCAGCAACTCAGTTAATTCAAGCCTCTGAATTAACTGTGTTAGAACAAGAAAAAGAAACTTTATCTCAAGAATTGGATGACTGTAGAGCTAAATTTCTCAAGTTTGAGGAAAAAGAGGTAAGTTGGGAGAAAGATAGATTGAGTCTTAAGACTCAAATTGAATATCTAAAGGCCAAATTGGAAAATATAGCACAAGAGAAGCAAGGAATAGATCAAGGAAACAAAGAAGCAAGCACAGATGATATAATTCAAGCTATGTCCCAAGTTAGCTTGAAAGAGGTGGAGATCAAAGAACTAAAAGAAGAAAAACAAAGAATAGAAGAGGAAAAAAAAATGAAATAAAAGAGTTGACAAATAAGAATAAAGAATTGGTAGACAGAAATCAGAGGTTCATAAGTCAAGTGATAGGACAACTACCATTGCAAGGTGCAAAGCATTTGATTTGGGATTCAATCATCAATGAGGCTGCAAAATTCAGGCCTTATTTAAATTTTATGAAGACAAAGGAATCCATAGCAGATGATAGCTTACAAACATGTACAACAATGAGAGAATTTTTAGATAAGAAACCAAAACATACAGCCCAAAATACCATAAGTTTCTTAAATACTCTGACAGAAGATGATCTGAAAGAATGGCTATCAAAATAGGGTAATAGTCATAACTTGGGCTAGGAGAGTCCTTGGAAAAAAAATTTGGGCATAGCCCAAGTAGGCACAATTTTGATAAGAATACAGTTTTGGGGAGCTGCGCAGCTTTTGGGCTGCAATGTCAAAAGACACAATTTTGAGAGATGCACAGCTCGGAGTATAGACGCAATTTTGACGAAGCAGTGTGGGTGCGTAGGGCCTGCAGAGCAGCTACTTTTGGCAAAGAAGTATAGAAGAAGGTCGAGATGAGTAAGCGACCTATTTTGGGTAAGAAGCAGAATGAAGGACGAGGAAAGCGACATGTCTAAGAGAGTGGCGGAAAGCAGTTGAGAAGCTAGGCCACTAAGTCGATGGCGATAGGTAGGCCAAAGGAGTGGAAAGTGACAGGCCACGATGCAGTTGTAACCGTTTTGCTAATGACTGGGGCTGTCAGGAGGGCGTCAGAGCCACGAATAGTCTAGTAAGGCGGCCAAAGCGAGTGGAGCAAGCTATTGACGGTGACAAGAACAGTGGCGGGTATCCGCACCAATTTTGGGAACCTTAGGGTTTATTGCCATGCATTGTAAAGACATGACATACGGGCATGATCTATAAATAAGGCATATTTTGTAATGGAAAGGATTACTCTTCATTTTGGGTTGTTCTCGTTATTGATTTGATAAAATATCTATGAGGAACATTTTGTAAAGGCTCTGCAAGCTGAGTGCGCAAAGGCCTATTGAGAGAGAAGAGAGTGTCCAGCTGAGTGCGCAGATAAAGAACTGTTGTACCCTTCCCAAAGACTAATATAACAACAGTTCTTGTGGACGTATCCTCCGTCCGAGGGGTGAACCATGTTAAATACTATGTAGTGTAATTGTTTGTGTGTTTGCATTTACCTATTTGCTTACATTGGATTCTCGGATTCTCATTTATCAGTTGGTGTACTAATTCTTTTATATGTATTCGCCCTAGGAGAAAGATGGGAATGACATGTTAAGTATTGATGGAATGAATGAATGTTGAATGCCCAGTATTCCAAGTCTGTGAAAGTATTAGTTTATTGAATAATCACATGTGTATGTAACGTTCAGAGTGTATAACTCTTCGACACGCAACACCGGGTGTGCGTAGCATTGTATGTTCATCTACTTACATTTGTTATAAAGCTGATTAATCTAAGGCAATAGATGAAGGATTAAGTGTCAAAGTAAAACCTCCATAATGGTTAAGTCTAGAAGAGGAAGCATATAAGCCAGTTGTGCTGTCCTACTATTTGTATCCTGCCCAAACCGCACAGCCCTTGGGTGCGTTGGTCGCGATGCAGTAGTTTGTAGAAGTGTGAACTGCTATGCAGGCTATCGTTGCGCAGTCCCCAGTTCGCAGCGCAGGTCTAATAGTGCGCTGTACAGTAGTCCCGTCCATACAACTCATCACATCGCTGTGGAAACCTGATTCCGTAGTGCCCCCATAGCTACACCTCGAGTGAGACCTCAGCCTATTCGTAGGCTATTACCGAAAGGGCTAGTGAGAAGGGGTTTTGTTGGTTCCTTGAAACCGTTAAGAACCTGGGTCTACATTGGAAACCTCTATATCAATACTTAAGCCAACAAATGGTTTCGTTTCCGCGCTAAGAATCTGTGATGAGTTTAATTCGTGATGTGCGAAGTAGAAGAAGTTGAGCTGGGCGTCGACTTCTAGTATCTAGATAAGAAAGAAATCTGGGCGTGGTGTGACAAGATAGAGAGAGATTTCGCAAGGAAAGAAAACAGACACCCACATCTCTCTGATATTCAATGGTTGAATAAATACCTATGGAAAGACGTGCACAAAGTTTTCTGGGCATCTTTTGGGAATGAGCTACACGAGTGGTTGTCAAGGCTTGTAGAACACAGAAACTGTATCTCGAGAAGCGTACCGACCGAGTGGACACCAGAGCTTATTGAAAGGCTCAAAGCACTAGATATTCCTTTCGTACAAGCAATCAACTTTTGGTTCGATAGTACATTGCAAAGTTTTGTGGCAGAGTTCACTGTGGGCATGCTAAAGTCCTACAGCGCAGCCGAAAGAGAATTTTTCAAAGGATTCCGAGGTAAGTATCTGAACAACCTCAGCTTGTACATTAAAATGCTTTTAGCTGAGAAAGGTGTTCTTAGAATGCAGTAAAAATTTTGCATCTATCATGGTCAATAGCATTTTTAGTGAGCCTGATGAAGAGACACATAATCTAAGAAGTGGGAAAAGGTATAAATATACACCTAAGAAGATTGCTAGTGGACCTGGACTTCACATAGACATTGATTAAGAAGATGAAGTTGATAACCAAGCCACACCTCTATCTTCCACCTATCAGCCCATTACTCCACAAAATCCACCGGGTGGGAACACCGTGCCTTCCATTGCACAATCTCATCCAGTCCAGATCCCCCCTATTGCGAATATCCCTAGCACTCAAGCCATTCCGTTTATTTTTTCTGCACAGTGGCTTGCACAGAACCCTCCACCACCTAGAAGAAGCATGAACAAGTATATTAAGCTGCCGATATTCAAAGGTACGGGTCTAGAAGACCCTGATCAACACTGGTTTCTATGTGAAGCCGTTCGGAGTGTTAAACAAGTACATGACGATGTTGTTAAGCAAGCATGGCTCATCACCACATTCAAAGATTGAGCCTTGCACTGGTTCATGAAATACTCACAGGGACGTAATAGAACCCTGGTAGAGATCAAGGCTGCACTCTTAGATGAATTTAAGAAGCCAAAATCTGAGTCACAGTGTATAACAGAGTTGAAAGAGATCAAACAGAAACCTAATGAGACAGTTTGGGATTTTGATCATAAGGTTAAGACTCTGTTGGATCAAGTGAGCTTTTTCATAGCACCACAACAGCACAAGGAATGGTTTATAGTTGCGCTACTGCCCCATATTAGATAGCCCTTGATGCAGCAGAAAGTTGCTTCGCAGGAAGAATCCTTAGAGATCACAATGAAGCTGGAAGCTTCACCTATGAGAGATACTAGCACTGGCATGTCGGAGATCCAGAACCAGTTAGCTACCCTGACACTACAGCTACAAGATATCAAGCAGGGAAAGTAGGAAAGATGGGAAGTCTGGTGTATAGGTTGTAAGGGAGAAGGAGACACTAAGGATAATTGTCCTTTATTCCAAGACTTCCTTGGCATGGATGGACCAAACCCATTAAATTCGCGCCCAGGGCCATGGTGTGAAATTTGCAGAATCATAGGACATCGGCCAGAAGACTGCCACATGATACATAAATACGTGCAAACACCTAAGAACTTATACTGTAACTTCTATAAGTCAGTAGGGCATGACAAGTCCAATTTCCGCGCATATGAGCTCATGTTAGAAAGAAAGAAAGAAAGATATTGAGCATATTTATGGAGGAATGTACAGAGTCCAAGGAGAGACTTTGCAGAACAAGAAAATGCACCGCAAGACCAGGGGGCATACAGAGGCCGTGGAGGATATTGCGGGAGAGGAAGGAATAATGGCCCAACGCAAGGACGAGGCCGAGGTCAAGTAATCTGTTACAAATGTCGCCAAGCAGGCCATGTATCTAGGGACTGTACCAACCCATGCACTACATGTAGTTATTGTCAATTGTTTGATCATGTTATTGAGGATTGCCCAGTGTTAGAGGTAGAAATGCAGAAATGAAAGCGGCCAGAGGCGCTGAAACCAAATATTCAATTGATTATAGCAGAGAGGAGACCTGTGGACCCAAGTATCAATGCAGTGATGCAAAGTGACACTGCGACAGGAAGAGATAGAGGAGCAGAAGCTTCGACTTAAAGAAAAATAGAGAAGTCTTTGAAGAAGCATGGGATATCTTCAAAGAATTAGCACCCAGATCGTTGAGAATCCCGTTGCGCAACGAGATACTGCATATGGAAGATATTCCGGCTGCTTATGATAGAACAAGCACTGTAGCAGAGACATGCAACTATGTTGCGCAGTTCCTCAAGAGCTGCATGAAGTTGCTGAAGAGTCCAAACGCTATAGCAAAGTTACAGAAGTTGATAGACCAGTATGAATCGCGCAGCGAGAATGAAACTACGGATAGCGTAGTTCATCACATTGGGAAACACAATAGAATGGGAAGAGAAATGAGACTCAGTGTACAAATAGGGGATTATGAAATGGATGAGATCATCCTTGATCTGGGATCAGAAGTAAATGTCTTAACCAAACAAACATGGCAGCAGATGGGGAGACCAAAGCTGTTATGGTCACCTATCCAGTTGAGAATGGCTAATCAGGAGAAAGTCATACCCTTTGGACGATTATCCAACGTGATTGTTGATGATGATGGAGTACAGAGCCACGCAAATTTTGAGGTTATCGCGATTGTGGATGATAGTCAGCCTTTTCCCGCACTGTTGGGAATTGACTGGGCTATCGATAACCTCTCCATCATAAAATTGAAGACACGGAAGATGATCTTCGAAGGCAAACATCTCAGGGTCATCACACCACTGGACCCTACAGATGGAGATAGATACAGTGAGTCGATTCAGGAGGAATCCAGAGCTCAAGACTTGGACTGATTGTATAAGATGAATGTGAACCAGGACGACTATATTAATCCAACCGCGGATGGAACACTTAGTTGGTGATGCGACAGCTCTTGCATTTCAGACTCTGATGCAGGATTGGAGAACTGGCAAAGTCGCATGCACGAAGTATCTGCGAGGAGATGCAAGCAGGTTACAAAGTCACTGCATTGGATTGGAAAGAAGGTAAGCCCAATCCCTACATATGATGGTTCATCTAATGTTTATTCATTTATCAAAGATTATACCGCAGCAATTGCAGATGAGCATCGCTTACCAACATTAGATATGGCACTACGAGAGACACCTGCCAGATGGTGGGTTGCGCATAAGCAGACATTGACCACGTGGGATCAATGTAGAATCAAGATGTAGATCAGGTTTGTTGACAAAGTTACCCTATCTTTCGAGAAATACAATGGACAGATAGATCCAAGACAACATATTAAGGTCTGTTCATAGGCATGGCAGGAGAGACCAAAGACAGAATGGGTGCATTTGTTTATGCACACCCTGGAGGAGGAATTCCCAAAGAAATGGTACTTAGACATGGAATTGCGCAGCGAGACTACAAATTGGCCTATCCTCACTGCAAACTTCCAGAAGGATTTCAGTTTCAAAGATGAGAACCCTGGCATAAATGATGCGCTGCAGATTATTAAGGAAATACTATTCAGGCTAAAAGGTCTACATAAGAATATGACATTGGAAGAGTTCTTTGGAACTAACGGCGTACCTGCAAGCTTATAGCAGGAATGGACCAAACAAGAATAACATGCAATGGAATGTTATAATTTAGCTGAGGAAGCTGAAGAAAAAGAAAACAATGACGAGGAGGACCCGCGCAACATTAAGATACCTGAGTCAGAAGGTGCGCATGAGGTAGAGGGACCTCTGCTGGAAATCCCAGATATGAGTGGACTTGTGAAAACGAGAAAAGTGAACATTGGCACTAGCGAAGAGCCAAAGTTCGTGGCTATTGGAGACTACTAGGATGACCAGACCGTGGGAAAGATCGCAGACCTGTTACATGAGTATCAGGAGTTGTTCCCAACAAAGTTTACAAAAATGAAGGGCATTTTGGGGGACTTAGGAGTTATGAAAATGCCTCTTAAGCCAGGTGTGAAGCCTGTTAAGCAAAGGCCATATTGGTTGAACCCGTGCTACAAAGAAACAGTCAGGGCAGAACTTGATAAATGCTCGACTCAGGGATCATCGAGCCAGTCGAAGAGTTTGAGTGGATAATCCCTATGGTTGATCAAGATAATAAATCAAAAGGTGAGATCAGGATTTGTGTGGATCTTAGAAAGTTGAACGATGCTTCAATGCATGACCCATTTCCAACTCCCTTTACTGATGAGGTACTTGATAATGTTGGAGGAAATGAGGCATACTCTTTCACGGATGGATTTTATGGATATCATCAGATCAGGATTGATCCAACAGATAGACACAAAACTACTTTTGCTACAGAATGGGGGTCATTCCAATACACAGTGATGCCATTTGGTCTAAAGAACGCACCCGCCATCTTTTCCAGAGTTGTGGTCGCCACATTCAAGGATTTCATGCATAAGTTTTTAGAAGCTTACTTCAATGATTGGATAGTGTTTGGGTTGTTGAAGAACCATTGCGTGAACCTGAGAATGATGCTGGAAAAGTGTAGACAACATCAAATCTCCTTGAATTTGAAGAAGTGCATTTTCTGTGTTCCCTATGGGATCCTGCTGGGACACATTGTCTGTAAGAAAGGCTTGATGGTTGACCCTACGAAGATTGCAGTCATTGTAAACTTGCCCACACCAAATTCATTCAAGCAGCTTCGCACTACATTGGGGCATACTGGTTATTATAAGAAGTTCATAAAGGGTTATGCGTAGATAACCATAGCCATGGAGAAACTACTAAAGAAAGATGTGTCGTTCATTTGGAACGCAGATTGTGAGTAAGGTTTTGACACCCTGAAAGAGAATATGGTCACTACGTCGATCCTAGTTTTTCCAGACTGGGAGAATCCATTCCATGTTCATGCCGATGCATCATGTATAGCATTGGGAGTTGTCTTAGCACAACCAGGAGAGGGAGGTATCGACCATCCCATCGCATTTTCTAGAAGGGATCTCTCATCTGCAGAAAATAATTACACCATGTTAACACCCAAAAAGTGCTCACTACCTCATCTACCCCATTACATGACTCATTTGTCCATATTTCCTACCATATTTGCCTCCAAAACCTTAAAAACCTAGTAAAAAGCCTCCAAAAGGCCAAAAAACCATTTAAAAAGCCTCCAAAAGGCCAAAAAACCCCTTTTCCCCCCAAAATTCCTCCAAAATAGCAAAAACCCTCTAAAAAGGGAATAAAAAATACAAAAAAGAGGAAAAAGAGGGAAAAAAGAAGCAAAAACTCTATACAGCTAACCTAAACCATATGGTTCCCAAAACCATGGGCCAACACTCCACCACTAAAAACCTATAAATAGGTGATGGAGGCCCCTCATTTCATATCTACAGTCAACCACACCCTTACTCTGCCAAAATCACTCCTGAAACCCTAGCTCACCCTTGAGCTACTTTCACATTTGAGTGCCCCTTTGGCCCATTTCCAAAACCCTTTGGAGAAAGACAAAGGAACAAAATTGGAGCTTGGAAGCAACCCTCTTGGACTGCTGCAAAGGCTTCACCAACCTTCACATTGGAGGTATAATCAATACAAAAATCATTTTTATTATCTTGTCTTTTATGTTTTATGCACATGCTTAGAGTAGTTACTATTTTACTGTACTATCTTTCATTTACTGTTTTTCTGAACTGCTACTAAGGAGTCCCTTCTCCTTAGTAGGTGCTCATTTGCACAAGCTAGGGTGAAAACCCTAGCTACACACCACTACTAAGAGAGAAGGCTTAGCTATGGTCTATGCATTGCAGAAGTTCAAGCACTACTTGCTGGGTGCTCACTTATCTATGTTCACTGACCATTCTGCTTTGAAATACTTGGTCAACAAGCCAGTGTTAGGGGGCGAATTTGCAGATGGTTGTTACTCTTACAGGAATATGATTTTGACATAATAGTTAAACCTAGAAGATTGAACTTGGGACCTGAACATCTTTCAAGGATTGAGTCAGGAGAAGAGCCAATGAACCTTGAGGACAATCTGCCTGACGCGTAGTTGTTTGCTATCTAGATAGCTTACGATTATTATAAAGACATCATAGACTTTTTGACTACTGGGTTAGCACCCATAGAGTTCACTACGCAGCAAAAGAAGCAGCTGGTAGTATGAGCCACAGACTTCACGATTATCGCAAGTCAGTTATACAAATTGGGATCGGATGAAGTACTGCGCAGGTGTGTGTTAGAGCATGATAAACCATTCATACTGGCTTATGCACATTCGGGAGCAGCAGGAGGTCACTATGCAAGAAAATCCACTACGCAAAAGATATTGAGGGTAGGGCTATGGTGGCCTACAATTCACAAAGATGCAAATGAGCACTATCAGAGTTACGACGTCTGTCAAAGGACAGGAAGGCCATTGCGAAGAGACGCCGATGCCATTGAACCCACAGTTGACATTACAGGCATTTGAAAAATGGTCCATTGATTTTGTGGGACCTATAAACCCACCGAGAAAGAGGACTGGTGCGAGATACATTATTACAGTGACTGATTACCTCACTAGATGGGCAGAAGCAAAACCAGTGAAGGACTATAGCACAGGTACTGCTGCGCAGTTTATATTTGAAGACATCCTTACGAGGTTTGGATGCCTAAATATTTTGATGAGTGACCAAGGCACTCACTTTTTGAGCCGAACCATTGAGGCATTGACAGAATAATTCCGCATTCATCATAAGCAAAGTACACCATATCATCCACAAGCGAATGGAATTATTGAGGCATTCAATAAAATACTGGAGAATGTGCTGACCAAGGTATGCAATGTGAATCGGGATGATTGGGACCTGCACATTCCTGTTGTTTTATGGGCATATAGAACCACATGCAAGAATTTGGCTGGCCATACACCATTTAGACAGGCCTATGGGAAGGAATCCATCATGCCTATGGAGTACATATTTCCCAGCTTGAGAATAGCTACGTTTACAGGAATGGAAGATCGTGAAGCGCTAGAAAAAAGGCTTCTACATTTGGTTGGTATAGAGGAGGATCGATTCATTGCAGGCTTTCGCCAACAAGTGCAGAAGGAAAGAGAAAAAGCATGGCATGATCGCCACATCAAGAACAAGTCTTTCCAGGTAGGTGATCTAGTCCTCCTATATGATAACAAGTTTATGAAGTTTCCTGGGAAGTTTAAAATGCATTGGCTTGGCCCATATACTGTTGTGCATATTACTAATGGTGGCGCAGCTCAGTTAGCCATGTTAGCAGGAGACAATTTAGCTAGATTAGTCAATGGAAGTAGGCTAAAACCCTATCGGGATAGTCTTGCTTCGCAGAACCTGTGATGATCAATAAGAGGGAAAGTTCTAAGTGCCAAATACAGTTGGAATTGGGCACTAGAATTGGGAAAGAGCCTGTACGCAATGTATAATCAGGAAGTGTATATACCGTGCAGCACTGCTGAAGCTGTACGCAAAAAAAAAAAAGGAAAAGAGGGAGAGCTGTACAGGAAGTTGGGACCCTCACGGCGTGGTTCAAATAGCAAAGGGAAAAGGTGAGGAGCGAGAATCGGGGTCCAGAAGGATATGGTACAAATAAAGTTGCACGACAATGACGGAAAGAAACACATGTGGACTTCACGCCATACTATTAGCACCAGCAGCGAATCATGACAAGGAGAGGTCATCGTGACATCCGTCCGCCGAGTAATAAACCGTTATCCAAGTGGGGACACAGACCAAACTCCGCATTTAAAGAATATCCTATCCAGTTGAAGTGTCATAAAGAATGGAATGATCAAGATTATAAAGGGATCCGCCGGACTGTGAAGAACCTGCGATAATTAATTAATGCAAATACAAAAGATATCAGAAATAATAGAACTTAGAATCACTTTTATATTGATCACAGGCCACTTCAAGGGGGCAACCTCCTTTGAGCAAGCTCAATACAATTAACTTCACGGTGCCTTCAATGACCTCAACACACACTTATATACTAAGTCGATGCCCAATACTATGAGTCAAAACCATGGGACATATAATACTACGGGACGACTTACAAAGCATATGCGTCCAATACTATGGGTCAATACTATGGGCTAATATAAACTATGGATCAACAAATACTACGAGATGACTTACAAAGCATATGCGTCCAACAACAATATACTAACATAGTAAAGAGGAGGGTTGACATGGGTTCCTAACATCCCCTCTCCCTTAGAAAAATCTTTGTCCTCAAAGCTTTGGTTGGAGAAATTGCTACAAAATCTGAAGAAGTAGTTCCCTGGTAGCATCCTCGGGTTGTATTTCGGGCCACTGACGCCTTTGGAGTGTCAGGGAGGATTGCTTGGAAGGCTGTAGATGAAGAAGAACCCCATCAGCTACGCGGAAAATGCGCTCAGAACGGTGTTGGTTGGCTTGTTGTTTCAGGCGAATTCTGGCCATGTGAAGATTGTCCTGCAGAATGAGAAGAATCTGATCACGGTTTCGAAGAACCGAGTCAATTTCCTGAACTGGGGAGCTGCTAAGGGTGTATGGAAGAAGAACTGGCGGTGTCTATCCATATACTGCTTCATATGGTGTCCTTTGAGATGTGGTATTGTACCACTAGAGCGTTGTTAGGAGATCCATAGAAATAGTTGGCCAAAGCTGTGTAGGGATGGGCAAGCGTTTGAGCAATCCCGAAAGGAGTGTCATTTCACCCTTGTTGACCTGGAAAGTATCATAGTCAGCCACCATCTGTTGAATTGTCATTTTCAATCCCTGCCAAAAGAAGTTACATTGTTCCCGGTCATACATTTTGAAGAACCCAGAGTGCCCTGTTGATGAAGAAGCATGGAGTTCATAGAAGAGATAGCCCTGTTGAACATATTGCAACCAATTTGGAACAAGCAGAGAAAGAGCTGTAAGAGAAATTGGGTCATAAATTGTGCGAGAAGGAGCATCTGCCACCATATTGTCCTTACCCTTCTTGTAAGTGATCACATAGGGATAACCCATGAGTTGGATAACCCATTTCAGGTGTGTTGGGGAGGAGGCCCATTGTTCCAGAAAATTTTCCAGACTCTGGAGATCAGTCTTGATGCAAAAATAATTCCCTAATAGGTATGGCTGCCACTTCTGTACTGCATACAAAATAGCCATCAGTTCCTGCTGAGAGGTAGATGCGACTAAATTCTTACCGGAAAGGTCTCTTGAAGGCAGAAAGCTCATTGGTTCAGCAAAGACACCTGCATATCTATTCAAGGAAGTAGTGGAGACCGTTGATGGGTGCATTTGAAGGGAATGGAGTTGAGCGATGATACCATGTGAATTCTTCTTAAGTATTTTTTCTAGGCGATGTGAACTGATGATGCAGAGAGACCCTGGTTGTAAGCCCATTAATTTGTGTTGTGCCCCATTTACTGAAAACTGCATCCAAAGTTCCAAAAAATCCCATAAGATGGGGCCAAGTGTGCGTAACCATTGAATGCCCAAAACCACATCACATCCGCCTAAGGACAAGACAAACATGTTAGAGCATAGGTTATAATATTCCATAGAGATACACACATTGTGACACTTCCCCTTGCAATTTCAAGTGCCCCCATTGGCAACCATGACTTCAAAGTTGGAGCAAGGATGGACAAAACAATCAGCCTGTTTGGCAATCCGAGGGTCAATGAAGTTATGAGTGCTACCAGAATCAATGAGTATGGTAAGAGGGAGCTTCTTGAAGTATCCCCTGACTTGCATTATTTGTGGGGTGGTGATGCCGGTTACAGCATGGAGAGAGAAATCGGGTGGGTCGTCCTGAGATGGGGTGTCAACAGGCGGGTGTTGAATGTCGACCTAATCATCTACTGTATCTATAGCTTCTTCATCAAGTTCTGAGGTAGGCGGAGAATCCACATCCAAGAGATAGAGCTTTTGTTGAACACATCTATGTCCCCGAGTGAATTTCTCATCACAATTATAACAAAGCCCTTTTTCTCAGCGTGCCTGCATCTATGTTTCAGACAAATGCTTGATAGGAGTTGGTTGCAGGGTAGGCGTGATGGGAGGTCGTTGGGAACCCATATTTTTGAAGGGAACAAAGGTGGGTTTGGAGCGTTGTTGAGCTGCGATCTTGTCCTCTGCAAACTTAGCCAACCCTAGGACTTCCATCATTGTGTTGGGACAGAACATTTTGACCTCTTAGCGGATTTCATCCTTGAGACCACTGATAAAACAACTCCTGTAGAATTCATCAGACAATCCTTCTGTGTGATTGGCCAGTTTCTCAAATTCTGTCTGATACTCTCTCACTGTGCCAATTTGGTGAAGTTTAGTGAGTGCTCCTGTAAAGTCATCAAAAGCACTAGGACCAAATCGTGGTAAAAGGAGTTGGAAAAAATCTATCCAGTTTGGCTCGGGATAAACTTTGATGTACCAATGGTACCATTGAAGGGCTTCTTGTTCCAAATGAAAGGATGCAAGTGGAACTTTCTGGACATCAAAAGTATTATGCAAACTGAAATATTGTTCTGCTCGGTATATCCATCCAGTCGGATCAGTACCATTGAAGAGAGGAAAATCAAGCTTCAGCCCGCGAAAATTGCTGGAAGAAGAGAACCCGGTGGCTGCAAAAGATTCTGGCTGTCGGTTATTGTTCATGGCTGAATGCCGAAGATGGAGGCTGAGAAATTTTTCATCAGATCTTGGAGTTTAGTTTGGATGGTTGCAAGTGCTTCCTCTATGGTTTTTTTTTTTTTTCTTGGAAATGTATAGAAAAACACAAACAAAAGCTTATTTAGTAAAGGAAGATTTGGATTTGGGAAAAACTCGGATGGGTAATTGGGGTTTGACTAGGTTTTGGACACTTTCTGATGGACAGGAAAGCAAAAAATGGGGATTTCAGAAGCGGGGTGAAAGAATGAGAAAATTTGGTAGAGAGGGACAAAGAAGTAGAATTAGGAAAGGAACACGGTGGCAAAATTTGACGGCGTTTGGGTGAAAATTGAAGGAGTTATGGCAAACCCTAAAAATAGACAAATGTGAGATTTCTGGTCTTGGGAAGTGGAATTTGGGATAGGGTCTTTAGGAATGAAATATGCAGGATGGGATTGCAGGGATGTCAGTGAAGTTTCATGGAAAACAGAGTTGAAACAAGGGAGATATGGCCGAAAAATAGGAATTTTTTTTTTCTTTCTTTGGCTCAGAAATGGATCGGCAACAGCGGCGCGGAAGGGATCCGCAACAGATGGATCTGCAACAACGCAGAAATGATCGAAAACGGTTGGATCTGAAACAATGACTGGATCTAGAACGAATTTCATAATAGATTTGAAACGGCTGGATCTGGAGCGGAAGTGATCGGCAACAGTTCAGCTGAAAATAGATATGGACCCTAAGTATGTGCAGCTTCCTATCGGTTCAGGGGATTCACTCGGCCACCAATGCTGTCTGACGGCTTGTGTATTGGGGTAGTACCCCTCACTCCATGGCTCAGGTAAAACTGATGACCGCTTTGCCACAAACAACAGCTCTTGGTTTACCTCACGGGTGGGAACTAGTCAATCAGGTAGGGGTCATTGCCCTTTTCGCTGGCAGGTCCTCTTAATGGGCCAGCTACTTTTGGGTTCCTGTGGTACTCCTCACAATGATTTTTAGGGCTTATGCCCAAGTACTTCCCACAGTTAAGTGGATAGGGGTTATCCCCAGATCCGAACTTGCAACAGATGCGAAAAAAAAAATTGGCAGAAATTCCACCCAACGAGCCCAAGAAAGTGCTCTGATACCAGATGTGAAGAACCTGCAATAATTAATTAATGCAAATACACAAGATATCCGAAATAATAGAACTTAGAATCACTTTTGTATTGATCACGGGCCACTTCGAGGGGGCAATCTCAATACAATTAACTTCACAGTGCCTTCAATGACCTCAACACACACTTATATACTAAGTCTATGCCCAATACTATGAGTCAAAACCATGGGACATATAATACTACGGGACAACTTACAAAGCATATGCGTCCAACAACAATATACTAACATAGTAAAGAGAATGGTTGACACGAGTTCCTAACACGGACGGACTTGGAATTTAATATTTGCTTGGTTGTCAGACAGCCTGGCAGTTCCATTACATCTTGGCAATTAAAGAAAGTTAATCTGACAGGACGTAAAAAATGGCGGAGAAAGATTGGCGATCCAGTAGGATCTCATCCAGCGGGACTGGCACTTAATGCCTAATCTAACCATTCCCAGCACATTTAATATCACGAGAGGCAGAGATCCATCTAGGATTTGCTAGACTGATGTAACATTTAATTCCCCGATGAGCCATTAACGGACACACCATCAGGTAAAGAGTCTATAAATACCCGCACACTCATCCTTATGCATTTTACCGTGAATTTGAAATTTTACAGCGTAAGAGTTGAAGCAGCAAGAAGCACCGCTGTCCGTTGCGTTTATGTCTGATGAGCATACTTTAAACGAGATCCTAGGCACGTTCAAATGCTTTGGTTTAAGCAGAGTCATGAAGTCACCGCCGAAGCAGACCACAGACGTTGGGACCATCTAAGTGCCCAAAGCCGAACAAGCCACACCAGCAGAAGAAGGATAAACATCTAGAGGTAGAACCGCATCAACAGAAGAAAGATAAACATCCAGAGGTAGAGCCATAGTAGTCAAAGACACCAACTACCTCAAAGGCGGTTCCGTAGGGGAACCCACCTGCACTGATTTGGGTTATCCTGGAATATGTCAGTCCATGGAAGCGTGATGCCCCAGAATTGCACTTGGAGAAGAATTCAAAATATGGCATCCCAATACCATCGATGTCAAAGCGTGTACGGACAAAGGAGGATTTGCTTGGTAAGATCATGGAATGCAAGCTTAATGATTTTAATCTCATGGATGCCGAGAAATTTACCCATTTGTAGATAGATAGATATATGTATAGAAAGGATGAAACCACAAAGAAAGCAGAAATTGTCCCTATGGACTGGGCGGGTACCGTTAGGCCAGGAGGGTCTGCTCAACCTGCTGAGAATCCTACATTTCGACCGAAGCAGAAAGTTCAAGGCTATGGTGCGTATGTTGCTTTCCTGCACGCACCAGGGATACATTTGGCTCGATTTTAAGGTTAACATCACTGTTGACCTCATAGCAAGGATCACGGGATTAAGCAAGAAGGGTGATGACCCTTCTAAAGAATTTGTAGGCAAGAAGGAAGACCAGGAGCTGGCCGCAAAAATCAAATCCACATTTAACTTGACAAGAGGGACCAGAGGATATGAGACTGACCCAATTACAATTGAACCTCTATGGTTTGCAATCCAACTATTGGCGGGAATAATTTTAAGGAATTCTAGACCAGCGCAGGTGTTGGCCTCTGTAGTAGCCTTGGCGGCTAAAGCTATGGATGGGCATGAGTTTAACTTGGAAAAATTCTTGTTAAATGATTTTTTGCTAGATGTCTAGGATGCGCAGGATAAAGGACTCGACTTCCACTTCAGTTGGTTGCTGGTCCTCATTGCCTTTGTGGGATAGAAAGAACCTAACCATCAGAACGGCCTGCTAGTGGCCCTAGAGGACTGCTGCGTAGTAAGATTTGCAAACATGTGGTCATCCATGAGTTTAGAAATGCAGAGGCTTAACAACTTGCAATTATTCACTTACTTGGAGCAGCTGCGTGCAGTGATTGAGAAAATCTTGCACATCATAGATGAGGTCACAGCCAGGTATAATCCATTTATGATTTTCAAAGTTGGATTAAATTCTATCTTTATATAGCCGCGCTTGAGCACAGAGAAGTGGTATGAAGGGAAGTATCAGTTGGGCGTACCCATGAACGAGCTGATTATTGAAGACTAGCCTGACAAGTGGAAAGAGGATGCACCAGACTCGGTTATTACTCCTTCTAATGATGAGGAAGAAGAGAAAAATGCGAACAAAGAGGCGGAGGTCCAAAGTGCATCAACCTCCAAACCCGACCAGCAGGCAGGATAGAAAAGGAAGGAACCAGCTACCTAGACGCCAGAGAAGCCACAGAAGAAAATTTCTAAATCTAACAGACAACCACTCGACGCAATACTTCATGCTAATGACTATGAACAGATAGCATTGCGGGTGTCAGCGCACTTAGAATATAAGGAAGAACTGGTCCAAGAAGATATCAAGGACAATATCAATAAACTGACAAGTCTATCTTACAGATGGATCAAGTCCATCATAACTTAACCACAGAGCCGAGACATGAGGATCACTTAGGGGAGCCAAGTGAGGCGATGCGCAGGTCACCTGTCTTCACAACACGGACGCGCATCGTCAATATTGCATCAAGATCTATTCTGTTCCCAACAGACGAGATGACAGAATCAGTGAGGTTGCTCCATCAACTGGAATTGAATGTAGCTATGCTACCAGCTGAAGGATTGCACCAGTTGCACACCCAAATATCCCATGAAATGCATGAGCGAGACATTGTCTCGCACAATCAGTGCCTTCAATATGAAGAGAATTACAGGAAATTGTAGGGCGAAGCTAAGCAGAAGGAAAGGGAGCTTCGGTGCACAAAATAACCAGTAGCGCAGAATAAAAGGAGCCATGTCAGCATTATATGCATGGCTTCCGAAAGTTGAAGAAGAATCAGAAGTCGAAGCAGCTATCCTACAGATCGGAGTGGCCATGGATATCTTGCAGGAAAAAATGAAGGGATTACAAATTTCCCACGCAAAAAAGATCACAGAGATGGAAGCGGTCCATCGGGCAGAAATGGCCGAGCTGGTAGCTAGACAGCTAGTTGATACAAAGAAGCAAGAGGAAGAAGCACTAGCAAAGGCATCAAAGGAATCTATGCAAAGCATATGTGCAGCAGTGGCGCAATGCCAAAACTTATCAAACGATGTGTCTAACACCTAGAGCATACTACAGGAATGTTCGGAGCTACAGAGTATCCATGATGAGATGCAGCAAAAGAAACAAGATTTGGATGCGGCAGATGCATCCATGAAGGACTTACCAGTCCATCAAAAGCGGAACGCCTTCAAGAAAACCAAGGCATTAAGGAAGGAGCTCGAATCCTTAAGAACGAAAGAAGCAGAAACTTCTGCGAAGTTACAACCACTGCTGGAGGAAGCACTTACCTGGAACTATGATATTGAGACAAAGTTACAAGATCTTCAGGCATCGGAAAATCATATCAAGGAATAAACTTTGGAACCTGCCTCGCAAGAAATGCTCGACAAAGTAAAAGAATGCGAGCGGGAAGTGAAAGAAGTAGTTGCACAGTTGAGCGCAACCGTTGAAGAATTCACTGCACGGGTAGGGATTTCAAAAGAGGCACAGATGGAGCAGCTGGATTGAAGTGGCTCGGGACGAGCCACAAATCAGTGTTAGGGCCTTTTGGGCATAGCCCAAGTAGGCACGTTTTTGATAAGAATACAGTTTTTGGGAGCTGCGCAACTTTTGGGCTGGGATGTCAGAAGACACAATTTTGAGAGATGCGCATCTCAAAGTACATACACAGTTTTGATGAAGCAGTGTGGGTGCGTAGGGCCTGCGCAGCAGCTACTTTTGGAAAAGAAGTATAGAAGAAGGTCGAGCTGAGTAAGCGACCTATTTTGGGTAAGAAGCAGAATGAAGGATGAGGAAAGTATTCTGTCTAAGAGAGTGGCGGTAAGCAGTTGAGAAGCTAGGACACTAAGTCGATGGCGACAGGTAGGCCAAAGGAGTGGAAAGTGATAGGCCACGATGCAGTTGTAACCGTTTTTCTGATGACTGTGCCTGTCAGGAGGGCGTCAAAGCCACGAATGGTCCAGTAAGGCGGCCAAAGAAAGTGGAGCAAGCTGTCGACGGCGACAGGCAAGGTGGCGGGTATTCGCACCAATTTTGGGAACCTTAGGGTTTATTTCCATGCATTGTAAAGACATGACCTATGAGCATGATCTATAAATAAGGCATATTTTGTAAGGGAAAGGGTTACTCTTCATTTTGGGTTGTTCTCGTTATTGATTTGATAAAATATCTATGAGGAAAATTTTGTAAAGGCTCTACAAGCTAAGTGCGCAGAGGCCTATTGAGAGAGAAGAGAGTTTGCAGCTGAGTGCGCAGACAAATAACTGTTGTACCCTTCCCAAAGACTAATATAACAATAGTTCTTGTGGACATAGCCTCCGTGTCGGGGGTGAACCATGTTAAATACTGTGTAGTGTGATTGTTTGTGTGTTTTCATTTACCTATTTGCTTACGTTGGATGCTCAAATTCTCATTTATCAGCTGGTGTATTAATGCTTTTATATGTATTCGCCATAGGAGAAAGATGGGAATGATATGTTAAGTATTGATGGAATGAATGAATGTTGAATGGCCAGTATTCCAATTTTGTTAAAGTATCAGTTTATTGAATAATCACATGTGTATGTAACGTTTAGAGTGTATAACTCTTCGATGCGCAGTACTAGGTGCGTGTAGCATTTTATGTTCATCTACTTGCATTTGTTATAAAGCTAATTAATCTAAGGCAATATATGAAGGATTAAGTGTCAAAGTAAAACCTCCATAATGGTTAAGTCTGGAAGAGGAAGCATATAAGCCATTTGCGTTGTCCCACTATTTGTATCCCACCCAAACCGCGCAGCCCTTGGGTGCGTTGGTCGCGACGCAGTAGTTTGTAAAAGTGTGGACCGCGACGCAGGCTATCGTCACGCAGTCCCCAGTTCGCAGCGTAGGTCTAATAGTGCGCTGTGCAGTAGTCCTGTCCATACAAATCATCACATCGTTGTGGAAACCTGATTCCGCAGTGCCCCCATAGCTACACCTCAGGTGAGACCTCATCCTGTTCGCAGGCTGTTGCCGAAAGGGCCAATGAGAAGGGGTTTTGTTGGTTCCTTGAAACCGTTAAGAACCTGGGTCTACATTGGAAACCTCTAGATCAGTACTTAAGCCAACAAACATTCTCACGTTGAGAATGTTCAGGCTAGAGTAGAACAGATGAAGAAACAGGTTGAAGCCTTCGAAAAGGGATTTGAAAAGCTAATACAAAAGGGACTGCCTTCTTTTTGGGATGAAAATAATGAGTTAAATTTCCAGAACAATTATAAGGATTTACTATTTAACATCAATATGAACCATGATAAATTTGAATATTTGACTCATGTTCTAACAGGGAAAATTCTGCTGGAGAAACTCTTAGATGATTTTGAAATTCTAAACCAGCTGGCCATGATAGGTGAAAAGATTCCTCCAATTTCCATTGCAGAGCACATAGAGATGAAAGTTCTAGTCAAGTAGATGACTGGTTATGAGATACTTTCTACGGACCAATGTAAGATAGTGGAGAGATATGGGAAAATGAAGTACAACTTGCACAATTGAAGGCTATTGTTCGATAAAGAAGCCCTGTCAGCATCTACATCCAATAGAAAGACATCAAATGTTATATTCTGAGAATATTTGAAAATTGTATAAATTTTGACCGAAATGGAATGTAATAGTTAGTTTATAATTTGCTATTTTTAGTTATGAAGCAGTTAGGGTTTTACCTCGAGAGGTTTTACAATGTATAAAAGACAATTTTTGGCAATGTAGTAAGGGCTGGAACCTGTGAAGAGATACTTGTTTTGTATTGAGCCATTCAATTTTGAAAAAAGATGGCCGAGCAGAGTTGATGCATATTTTCAAGAGTAAATATTCCCGTGTTATTAATATACAGTCTATATTGTCCCTTTCCTCATGTGATTTTTTATTTCTAGTAATTATCTTTCCATTATATTTTCTTTCATGCTTTGATGAGAGTTTGTTTTAAATCATAATTCATGTAACTATGCTCTGGTTTAATTGGATCAAAGTATTCACATATTTTCATCTAAAGTCAATGTTATATTCATTATTGATTGATTCCATATGTTGATGGACTGTCATTCTTTCTTCAAATACCAACTGCCAACCAAGAATTTGACTATAAAAAGATAACTACCTTGCCTTTGCAAAAAAATTCATTGTTAAAAATCTGTTGATTTTTAAATTTTATAGTTTTTGACTCCATGCCCAATGGTATCTATATTTTTCTACCCCTCACAATTTAAAATAAAATCAGTTTCAAATATCTCTAGCCATTATATCCATTTCTGAGAGAGCCCTCTCTAGTAGGAAAAAGGCTAGTTTCCTCCTAAAGATTGGTTTGAAAGAGTTACCTTAGGATTATCCTTCTACAACCAAAGGAAAAGTTCTGAGTACTAACAAAACCCATGGAATTAAAATAAAATTTTCAACTCCAAGGACTCCTCAGCAAAATGGCATTGTGGAAAGAAAGAATAGGGCAGTCCAAGAAGCACCATAACTATGCTTAATGAAGCAAAACTTTCAGATGCATATTGGCGAGAAGCAGTATACACAGCTTTTTATATACTCAATAGAGGACAACTCAAAGTAAATAATGACAAGACTCCTTATGAACTATGGTATGGAAGACCTGCCTCTGTCAAAAATTTCAGAGTGTTTGGAAGTAATTTATTAGCACACAGATTTATATGTTTTATGATTTAACAATACAAAAAAGAGTTATTAGATGTATGTATGAAAAAACAAAATGAATCAAGGAAACTTGATACACATAACAAAAGAGAGGAAAAGAGAAACTAACTAAAATTCTTTAAAGATTGTAAAACATTACAATTCTCCAAGTACAGAGTGTCTCCAGTTCTCTCCTTCGATGGTTCCCCCCCCCATTCATGAGATTTACAAAGGGAAGATTTCCACTTAGAAAATACATCCAAAATATCATCAACATATTGATCCTTTGCATGCTCAAGCTGTAATTGTGCCTTGCAAGTGAAATCCTCGATCTCCCTCTTCTTATCCTTTGACCATTCTTGTAAGAAGAGATTAATATTCATCCCTGAAGCCACAATAGATTCAATTAATTCCTTGATCTCTGCTATCTATATCTTCTCAAGCTACTCAATGTGCCCCTTGGATTTCAGATCCTTTTCTTCGACCTGTGTAATCAGAAGTTTAGGTGGAAGAGCAGTCTCAATCGGATTCATGACAGGAAACTCCAACAATCCTAGCAGATTATCAGAGGCAAACCATCTCTTTCTGCAGACTTGCTGGCCTTCTTCAATTGTAGTTTCAACCATGTCACAGACATTCTCCCAGGATTCCAAAGAAATATTTATCCTTCTGAGTTTGATCTTATCCAGAATAGGGACTACTTTAGGTTTATCTATGATGTATTTTTTCCAATCAATTACATCTTCAAAGGCTCTAGTGGCATCATTTATCCTTTGATTGTGATCACCAAGGATATCTGAGAAATGCTCAAAGGAATTAAAGATATCCTGAATTTCATTTAGGCCTTAAAACAATTCAATCAAAGAGTTCCTAAAGTCATCATTAATCTTCAAGGTGAATTCTCTAAATTATTCTTTAGAGAATTTTGAAAAGGAAGAAACAACAGAAATGGATTGTGAAGCTTCCAACTGTTGTTCCAGGGCTGCTAACTTCTCAACATATTGTGCATTCTGTCCTTGTGCCTTTATAAGTTTCTTTTTAAGATCATCATTCTGAGAATGCAATTTCTGAACATGATATTCATAATTATCTTTCAATCCCTAAAATTGATATTGATGGTGTTCATCCAATTGAACCTGTTTATGCATGAGGTCTTGTAATTCCTCTTCCTTCTTCTCAATTTCTCTGTTGAGTGAGGCAACAGAGTCATAGTTAGCACCGGCAAAGGCTCCCATGGAAACATTTGATTCTAAGGATTCCTGTTTGACATTTGTGGAAGTTCTCTTCCAAATAATATTATTAGGAATAAAGCCCTGCACCAATGTCCCTTCTCTTGATCTCTTGGAACCTTTCTTCACAAATCCCTTCTCCGACTTACTCCAAAAATATTCTCCAAGTGAGACCACTGCATCTTTACCAAAGTCTGCAATTTCTTCAACAAGGGATGAAGACACTCCCAAAACTCTAACCAAAGATACAAGTTGGGAAGTAGCAAGGGGAGGAATAGGCATACTTATATGAGGTATGGAAGTGGAAGGTACTGCAGTAGTGGAGACTGAAGATAAATGAATGGGGATTGTAGATGAGGTGAAAAGAACTGAAGATGTGGAAGAAACTTGTATTTCAACTGGATTGGGGGGAATCTCCATGGGAATAACAAGTTGATCATATTTTTGGGATGGAGGAACTATAAGTTTTGAGGATGATATAGATGGAAAACTGGTAGGGATGGTAAGAAGTGGAGAAGAAGTGATAGTAGAAGTGGTGGTGGTTTCTGAAAAATGAATTTCAAGAAAATAATAATCAACCAATACATTGTCAAGTGGCTCAAAAGAAGGCTGGGTAACTGAAGTGACCACTGTCAGGCTAGTAGGAATAGTAACTGGACATGAAAAGTTGGTAAAGGGAAACTCATCTTCCAAATCACTGTCATCAATATGCAACAATGAAAATTTTGTCACTGACACTTCAGTTTTCTGCTTCTTGGTTGGAGGAGTTGAAGGAATGGTCTTGGTCTCAATTTCATAGCTCATTAATGCTAAGCTCTTCTTCATTTCTGCAGCTAATTTGATGAGAGCATTCATATTAGACAAGGGTTGAGTCTGTTGCGGACCCTCAACTGGAGCTTTACCTTTATCTTATGATTTATAGGTCAGCATCATAGGAATTTTAACCTGAGTTTTTTGTTCCTCCTTTTCTATCAATTCCTTTTCAGTTCTTTCATAATCCAACAGTAAGAGTTTCCTGTCTTGAAACACTTTTACCTTGAGCTCTTGCTGGAATTGGTGAATGAAATTTTTCTCCTCCTACGAGATGACTTTTCTCAACACATCCTGGAATGAATTTACACCTTCATAGATGGAGTCATCAGGCTCATATTGATGCACATAAGTACTCTTGATATGTTCATTTGTGAAGTGATTGGACAAGAAAGACTTTGGATCGTGCATCCTTTTATGGGCCTCCCCAAGATTTAAGGTTGCAATATTATTCCCAAGCAGAGTTGCATGAGTGGAGTTCTGAATAACTAGGGATCCAAGATTAAGAGGAAACTTGGGACAACCTTTCCTTTTAGCTCCATTAAACCGAGGGAACACACCATCAATGACAGTTTGGAAGAATATCTCTTCCAATACCATTATGTCAGGCACAATCCTGGGTAATAGATGAATTGTGTTGTTGCCCCAAACTCTGATGTAGGAAAAATATTCTCCCACATACCAATCTCCCATAGTGGCAATCAATGCCTTAAATTGAGCAGAAAAGGTGGGGGAATCCTCGTTGAAGATTTTGTAATAAATGGATCCCAGAAAATGGTCACAAATTTCATAGATGAAGGGTACAAAGTTGTCCTCCCATAATGTTAAGCAATAAATTTGGACTGGAGGTCCTTCTGTGGTCCAATTCCATCCCATGGCAGGAAGGGGAAGGTTGAATAGAACACATCCATAATATAAGCAAAAAGGAGAAACACTGGCTTTTTGGAGGCTGGAGTCTTCTTATACTTGTCAATGGCTTCCTTCAACACTACTAATAGAATTTGTTCCCAATTGAAGGATTCACCGGTGGTGAGAACGTGATGTGCCATAGGTTCCCATTCTTCTTTGAAAACTATACAATTGGGTAACCCATACAATCTACACAACATGGCTTCCAACAAGGAAAAGGGTTCTTTAAACTAGGAAATAGGATACATCTTATCGGATTTCGGAGCAAACATAGTAAGGGTTTCCATCCATGATTTAATCATTTCATTGAAACTGAATCGGATTTCAGAATACTCTAGGAATTGTTTGGTGAGAAGTTGTTGGGGACTTCTAATTGCATAAACCCTGACAAAGACATCACGTCGGAAAGAAGCTAAAAATTTTTGGTTTATGTTATTGAATGAACGTTCCTGAGGGCTAGGATCAGGGATGGTTTGGCTACTATAGAGTGGATTTGGGATTTACTGATGTTCATATAAGCTGTCTAGATGGTCATGCTGGATTTCAGAAAAATTGTCTTTGTCAAAGATGGCATAAATCCATGACCAATCCAGCATATAGGTTTCAGAAACCCTCCCATTAGTGTCAGAGAAGATTCCACTATTTGGGTCTTTGTTTTTCAATTGGTCCATGACAGTTTTGGAGCTAGGGTTCCTCGACATGATTGAAAATGGTTTTTTTTTTTCTGATAAAACGGAAAAAGATTTTAATTAAAATTGATTTTCAATTTCCAAATATTAAGCAGATGATTGACATAGAACAGGAGACTTACTCGTAAACCAGTGGAAAAGATTTTAATTAAAATTGATTTTCAATTTCCAAATATTAAGCAGATGATTGACATAGAACAGGAGACTTACTCGTAAACCAGTGGAAAAGAATTGCAAAGCTGGTAGTAGGATAAAATTCGCAGTGAAATTCGTTTACAGAAGGTAAAATTGCAACGTGAAAATGGTAAAAAGATAATTTTACTCTGCGTATTTAACCCCAAAATGTCAAGGATAATTTTAGGGGTGAAATTCAGCCCATGGGCTATTTTTCCATGTTTTTTTCCAAAAAATATTCGCCAATTTGCATTTTTAGAAGCCCCATTTCGCCCAATTTTGATGGGGTAAACTTTTTTCACTCCTAAAAATTGCCAAAATATTATATAAACTATATAAAATCCTTAGAAATTGAAATAATTATATAAAAAATATCGCCAAATATTTTATAGTTGAAATTTTGATAATTGGTAAGATTCGCCAAGGTTTATACACTTTTAAATAAGTATGGGTCCTTAAAATTATCCTTGCAAAATGTTATTAGCGAATCTAAAACAGGACCGTAGATCTCAAGCAAATCAATGGTCAATATTAAACAAAGGAAAAGGCAAATTGCAGAATTGTAGATGCACTTTTAGAAAGTTTGTGACTTAATCCTTCCGCAATCTATATTGCTTGTTGCGGGATTGGGGACATGCAAATTTAATGTTGGAAATTTTATCGTTTCCGCAATCTGCAACCCGAAGTCGGAAA
The DNA here is from genome assembly GCA_027924585.1 of Larix kaempferi. NCBI lineage: Eukaryota > Viridiplantae > Streptophyta > Pinopsida > Pinales > Pinaceae > Larix > Larix kaempferi. The sequence goes on from BSBM01000362.1 coordinate 17,194,876, forward strand.
TGCAGAGCAGGAAAAATTATGGGAAAAAATTCAATCTTCCCGTAATCCACATTGCGGGTTGCTGGATTGCTGAATTACGGGAACATTTTTAAGAAATTTAGGTATCCACAATCTGCAATATATTTGCGGGTTCGGAAAAGGTGATGAAATGTTTTTTTTTAAACTTTGGTTTTTGCTTTCTGCAATCCGCATTGTGGAATGCGGAAAGGTGAAACCGAAAATCTGATTTGTATTGATCAAACGCTTTCCGACTTCTGCAATCCCCATTGCGGGTTGCGGAAATGCGGAAGAAATAAATTCAAACTCATAAAAAATAGGATTCCCGCAATCTGCTTTACGGATTGCAGGATTGCGGAAAAGATGTATTTACAAGAAAAACAAGGCCTCCCGCAAATCATGAAAATACATAAAAAGAAGCGTTATTTAAAAATTTTTTATTGCGGTCAAAGCATGCAAAGGTGAGAATGAAAAACATCAATCATAAAACCCCCCTTAGTAGGTTGAATATTTGCACAATTCCCTCATTAATGAAGGGACAGACGACCCTTCTTCTACTCAGTATTATTCTCATAATAGTTCTAGACTGCAAGAAGGGTCGGTTGATCCTTCTTGTGTTCACCATTCTGGATACAGGTGAATTGTTGGATATTGGTGTTTACAATTATCTACTAAACGAAGGGGCGACCTATCCTTCTTGTCGGAAGTAGGAAGTCGGGATAAATATTTTTTATATGTTATAAGACCCATAAACATATCTATTATAATACCCATAAGTCTATTATAAAACCCATAAACATATCTATTATGCACACAATTGTGGAAGCATAAGTCTATTATAAGACCCATAAACATTTCTATAACATGTCTTCAATATTTTAGTATTAGTTTCAAAAATTTTACTTAACTAAACCAGTCCATGGTTTTTGTAAACCATACAACCAATTCATGGTTTTGCTTTAGTTAACTAAATCATCTCTTTAAACCAAAACAACAAACCAATTCAAAATAATAATGGTAATTATTACTCAGCTCATGGTATTTATAAACCATGCATAATTCAGGTTATGATTTACAATTGAACATTTATTCCTTATTGTCTTTCACAAATTTTTCACCATAAATCCATTTTAACCAATTCCTAAAAACTAGGACATTTTCCAGCCATTCGTTAAGTTCCAAATTCAAATATACAAAGAATTTGAACGAGTTATTTCCTTCATATTTTTCTAAATGTAACCAAAGAAATACTTTAAACAGAAAATGACCATCAATTTCGAGAATTTAATTCAATTCTGGAAATTTTATCTAATGGTTATTATATTCTTAGGGATTAAATTAAAACAAGGAATTTAATATTTCAACCTAGAAAATACGATTTCCCAAAATATAATTCTTTAAAATTTCATTTGTAACCAACTTATATTTATTATGCACAGAAATGTCGCAAACATAATTTCTCAAAGCATACTTGCAGAGAATTAATATATAACAGAATCTAAATTCAAAACCATGAAATCTCAACATTACATTCTCTCAAATTATCATTTAATAGAGAAATTATCATTTAACAAATAAATTATCATTTAACAGAGAAATTATCATTTAACAGAGAAATTAGAATTCTGAATATACTTATCTGAGAATTCTGTCCTGAAACAAGCAACTGACTGCATGTGAGCCACTCTCCACCCAACCGTAGAACTTGTCCATCCTGTATTATTTCAGCTCCCAAGCCCAACCCAAAGCCAAGATCTAGACATTAACCAGAGATAACTCATCAACCCCCTCAGCTCACTCACAGGGACAACGTAGAAATAACTGGGAAATATGAAATAATCTCTACCAGGCACAACCAAAACAATAGATTCTAACCAATTCCTTGTCAATTCTGCAATTAACCCACCAAAGCTCCTTCACAGACACACAACGATACACTTCACTGCAAGTGTTGGAATTCCACTCAGGGTTTCATGCACAAATTTCCAATTAACTGGTTAATTCAACCAAAGGAAATACAATGCCAGTACAGGTTGTAAAAACGGGCCATAAAAATAGGTTGTAAAAACGGGCCATAAAAATAGGTTGTAAAAACAGATTTTTCTTCACCTCTGTGAATTCAAAGTCACACCATGATACTCTTCACTGTCCGTTACTCCATTTTTCCTCTTCCCCGGAATTCGCCACCCCCCAGGATTTCACCCCAGCATTCCAGGAAAACAAGTGTCAACTTTCGGTTTCCCACGTGGCTATCCCAAAGGAACCACGTTCCCTTCTTTCCTAATTTCCATTAACAACTTAATTAAAATTAATTAAGTTCTCCCAAAGTTGTAATTAATAACATTTAATTATTAATCACTCCCCCATTTGAGTTTGGCTTAGGAACATGGGTTTTTGGATTTTAACATAAGGTTTAGAAAACAACTAATCAAGGAGACAAGGTACACAAGCAAACCTTACCCCCTCACAAACCTCGGTTAATATCTGTATCTCCTCTTCAGCAAATTTCTCAACACGCATCCAACTGGAATTGTTTTATTAAAATAATAAACAGGCTATGTACATACTTCATAGAAACAATGTTTAGAACCTGATTTTTCCCATTTGGAAGTCTACTTTTGACACTTCCAATACTTAATTTTGAAATTTTAAAAAAGATTTTATGTAGGGCCCCTCCTGTAGGGTCCTTTCGTGCTTAACCTGAAACTTAACAGACTAATACAAAACAGATTAGATAGCATAATCACTAGAGAAATAAAATAAATTAATTGAATAACTTAGCAAATATAGACAAAACCATAACCTTTCGACCATAGGTCGTGACTGTTGCCGAAGGAGAAGTTGTCGTTAATTCGATCCATCTTGTGCATTTCCATCGACGTCTTCCGTAGGATCCCTCCAGCGAAGCTCGATTAACCATTGGCGAAGCAACCGTTAGCTTCGACACCCAACCATAGGCTCATGCCTTCAGTCGCATGGACACCCCCGAGCTTCGGGTCGTAGAGCTCACACACACCATTCAAGAAAATCCTCAATGGGTTTCCCCCCCACAAGAATTTCTAGCCAAACCCCAATAGCAGCAAGTCACTCGCTTTTTCAATATTACGATAACCATCCAAAAACTGGGTCCTTTACCCATCCCCGAAGCCTTCCTTAAATAGGAAATTCCCCTGCGACACGTGTCACTTCATGCAAAATACCCAATTTCTTAATATTCAAAAAGTAATTTATCTCACAAATCCATGTGTCAAGTTTCCTAGAAGAATGCACCTACTTTCCTAAATTTACTCAAGTTTGTCTCTAAGATGCTCACTCTAAATTCTATTTTGTGGGTGCATGTGGTTTTAGCTAAAAACTCAAGCCTAGGATTCCATTTTGCTCTTAATATAATTATTTCTAATATTTAAATACTAAAAAGTATTTACATGTGCAAATGCCTAAAAATAATTATTTCTATTATTTTTAATACTAAAATGTATTTTCATGAGCAAGTGTTCTAAATGCAATTTTATATGGTTTTTATGCATAAATTTTACCAATTCATCCCTTCTAGAACCTAGCTGCCACACCATTGGGCCCATCTATCCTTTATGCTCATATTTCGACATGGTACCACTCCGTCAGGTCCATTTATTCGTCGTATCCATTTCTCGGCAAGGTACCACATCGTCAGGTCCTTGCGTCCATCCTTTCCGTTTCTCGGCAAGGTACCACACCATAGGGTCCTGCCAATATCTTTTCATTTGACTTGCGGGAACTTCATGATTATATTTAGGATCCGTTACCTTCAATCTTCCATCTACACGCTATTGGGGACTAATGGCGCTAAGGAGTAAGTCCGTTCTTACTGCACGCCCCCCAACTTGTATGTGACCAACTCCGTCGTGGTCCACATCGCACGACTTCACGCGACCCCGAGTAAGCAGATAAGGGCTTTTGAACTCGGCCGTGGGATCTGTTAGAAGTCGACACCGTCGTCATCCTTCCGTGTGTGATTTATTCGTACTCTACGACCCTTCAATTCCTTTGTGTGTCCGTCAGTGAACCGTTTCACCTGTTGCTACACACATTTCTCAAAAACGCATACTAATAGTCTTGTGCTCATTTAGCATAATTCAATTTACAAGTCCTCTAATCGTTAAGCATTTATAGTTTTACTCATAACATCATACATTATTCTAATTAACAAGGTATTTCGTCAATATGTACTTCTTTTTTTCTCATCACATAATTGATCATACAGCTAGTCGTTAAGCATCATTTGCATACACATGTAACACATTTTTCATAATAAGCTAATCATTAAGCAACATGCAATTATTCATTTAATCCAACTATCCAACTCCACATATGTTATTTAATTCATTATTCCATATATCAATTGTCATCATTCACATCTTCAGGTTTTCCTCAATCGTTTAAGATACATCAAACTCAAAAGACCACTTTATCAAAGTTTGTTCAGTCGGGTCACTCGACAGGTGCCCTTTAAGGTCCATAGTCATTCTAGGGGCATTACATTTTAGCACTTTCAAACTTTGATTTTGCATTTTCGAAAGCCAAACTCGACACTTTACAAGAATTATAATCACAGATAAATAGAACATACTAGTACAAACAAACATTCAAGTGTATTATTTAACAAAATACTTTCATTTTCATTTTATTTACAATTGGCCTCACATCACTCACGCCATTCAGGTGCAGCAAGAAAGGCCATAATCGATCTAACAAGAATGTGTTAGTGACATCTTGACAAGTATAATTTTTTGTTATAATACAGTTCCTGTCCTCGTTACAAACATGTTTTTCTTTCGAGTCATCTACAATCACTGTATTTGTAGCATCCCAACCATGGATCAAAATGTCCCAAGCTTGATTTAACATAATAGTACAAAAAACCATAAGTGTATTATTTAACAAAATACTTTCATTTTCATTTTATTCACAATTGGCCTCACATCACTCACGCCATTTAGGTGCAGCAAGAAAGGCCATAATCGATCTAACAAGAATGTGTCATTGACATCTTGGCAAGTATAAGTTTTTGTTATAATACAGTTCTATTCATCGTTACAAACATGTTTTTCTTTCGAGTCATCTACAAACACTGTATTTTTAGCATCCCAACCATAGATCAAAATGTCCCAAACTTTATCCAAAGGCTTGCGAAATACATAAGGATTTCCATCACCCTGATAACCCTCTCTGGCTATGCAAGAACAACATTCTTGTGTTAAAATTACTCTAAATTGTTCCCTTTGCAATCCCGTTCTTTGTAATAATGTTGGCAAAAACTCGTCAACATTTTTTTGTTGTGCATATGTCCATACCTAACTTCAAATATACTAAAGCATTTTTCAAAAAATTCCCTTAAGCCTGGATGTATAAAATAATACTTTATGGTTGATTCTATATCCGGTGTTCGTGGCAATCTGAATTTCTTTTTTTTATGAAATGTGTGTAACAAAACTCCATTGAAATCGAAAATAATCAATGGTTTACTAGAAACAAATATTCTAGTACTATCTGCAAACAAACAAAACTTACACACACCCAGTCAATAAAATATTATGATTCAATGTTTCTAAGTATATTGCTTTCATGTTCAACAATTTTTTAAACACATTACCAGATACATGGTACGATGTCTATAAATAATATGAGAATTGTGCAATAAAATTTACATCAATTAAATGTAGAAATTGTCAAAAATATACAAATCACTAAATGAATTTTTTTTGTATAGTATGACGATCATTTGAAATTGAATGTCTTTAACCAACGCTCCATTTTTGAACGAGGCACGAGATAATTCAATAGAGAACACAACATTGTTTTTATAGTTATTTATCTCTCTTGTGAACCGTCAAATGTCCAACTAGTTGGCATTTTCAATCATTTTTCCTTGCTATTATCTACTGATTGATATTGCCCTTCATCTATAAACAATATGTCTGTTTTTTTTATATATCTCCATATTGGATAAGTACATCCTTGAACGAATTTTTGTATATGTTCGGTACTTCACCAACATTATAGTATGTATCCATTGAGTAATTATAAATACTAAGTTTACATTGCTCTCGACCCCAAATAAATAAAAAGTCTTCACTCTTCAACTATTCAAATATACCAAGGAATTTTTTAATTTCCATGTTGTCGAGCGAGGAAAATCACAGAGCAACGTTGAAATGTTCTCTAGAAACACTGATAATATCGGGACTGAACATATGTGCATAATAACGATAGAAATTATGGACAAAATGAGGTTGTTTGGAAGAATCTTCAATGTTGGATAAAATCCGAACTCCAAATAGCAATCCCTCTACTCCAAGGACCAATAGTTTCTTTTGCGGTGATATCCAGACTGCATACAAGAGCCGTGACTATATATATAACAACAACAACAACACTTCGTTCATGAAATTAATGATCACAAACATGCAACTATAATTGAAGATGTTGTTTTCCAAAGATTAATACAAAAATCACCAAAAATTTCACAGATTCAAATGATTTAATAAAAGCATCACACTGAAATAATAATATGTTAGATTCAAATGAAAATAGAAACGTCACCGGAAAAAACAGAAAACACATTGAATGATTTAAAATAGGAAATGATAGGTTACATCTAGAAATAGGCAATTATAGGTTACATTTGATGGCTGCCACTCAACTAAAATAAGACATTGAAGGTTTTGATATCAGTTGATTCATGCACTTTACTAAAACCCTACCAAAGTTGATGTACCAATTCACTATCTGTCCTAGCGGACGATGCAATAAAGGGCTTACTCAAATACAGTTTTCACATGGATGTGCTTTCACATCATCACCCTCCAAAACAATCATTGATGTATTAATTTCCGAAGTTTTCGTTGGGAACTCCTCCCACACACACTCCATATTTTTTGTGTATTTACTTCTTTATCGTAGGTACATCTCTCTCGAAACCAAAAAAATAAAATTTGTTCCCCATATGATTTTTCTGCACTGCCTGCCCTCAAAATTTTTGTAAATAGTGACTTCCCCTCATTGACCCCACATTTAGATGACCAAATCCCAACATTGAATTTGGAAATACATAATCCCAAAAATTGAATGACATATGTTCGTGACTCATATGAAGTTTCTTTGTGTTTAAATTCAAATTCACTTTTAGTACTTTCTTCCCCCTTTTTTACTTTTTTCCCTCCAACAGTATTTTTTTTATTTCCCTTTTTTTCTCTTTTGGAGTCATTTTCGATGACTTTCTTGAGAAATAGAAAACCTTCCATTTCTAATATCAATAACATTTTTGTATGGGGAGCTGCACATAAATATTGCTTGTCATTATATATTTCGGAATAATTTATTTTATCAAGTTAAGTAGAAAATATGCTTTGTGTTTTACCTGTCAATGCCAGGCCAACATTTGAGTGGTGAGTTGCATTACTGGAGACACCGCGTTTTGACACCAAATCCTCTCCTGGTTCATTATTGTCCAAGCCCTCGCCTGGTTCATTATTGTCCAAGCTATCGCCTGGTTCATTATTATCCAATGTGATTTGTTGGCTAATATCCACGGACATCGTCGATGCCAACTCTGGTTGTGGATGATCCGCATGTTGACTAGTAATACAATCATCTTGACCTGGAAATTTGTAGGTATACATTTTATATAATTTTTTGCAAGTATTCAAGGTCACTACCCCCTTTCATAATTTAGTTAATTTAACCATGATATTTGAAAAATAATTTTTTACCTTCTTGTCCATCTTGTTCTCTAGTTTGGTATTTCTTTGTGGATTCTCTATCACATTCAATGTCGTCATCGGATAGTATAATTTGATTGGATGATACCTGAGTGTGCTCTTTATTTGAAGATGTAGTAGAATAGGAATTTGAAGAAGTTATTGAACATAACCGACCGAGAAAAGTAAAATATAATCAAATAAGGCATCTAAAAATGTTAATACAAATACCTTGGTTTATACCTAATTCATGATAGAAACTATTCATAAACATCTCTTGTTGTACTGTCTCCACAATAGAAATAACTATTATATCTGGCGACCTGATCAACGAACGAATAACTCTACCTCCTATGTACAATGAAAGAACTATACCTCGAGAAGAGACCAGTCTGGAAACTATGTGATCCCAGAATTCTTGTGTCCTTTCTTTTGCAAAAACATGGCTTATCGAACTATCATTGTTAACCTTGGGAAAAGGTAAATCAATCATTGGTAGGCCCTCATCCTTCCAATCCATATCCATTTGAAAAGTAGGAAAATTATCCTCATCCCTTCCAATGCTTTAACATTGTATAATAGAGAATCATATAAACAAGTCCTTGGATAATTCTCTATAAACTCCCCTAGTAGGATTCTGTGTTCCCTTTTTTTTATTTCTTGCTGAAAAGTGTGAAAGCTTTAGAAATCATACAAGATTTTTCCATATCAGCTAAAAAAATACAAGTACATGCCACTTCATTTGATTCTAATTAGTATAACAACACAAGCATATCTTCTTCTATCCAGGGACTATCACAATTACACATATCAACAACAATAAATTCACAGCTGATTGTCGCACCAAAAAATGCAATGGATCTTAGTGTGTTGACCAAATATGTAGGATAACAACAATGACAAGCAAATTGTGAACTATCTTTGACGTCGTCAATGGACATACCCATCCCCTCTTTATTGATATATATATATATTCAATATTTTCTCAACATCATTTGGTATTTTGGTACCATTATCCACTTCAAATTCTCTCTTTCTCTTTTTACTCGGAGATTTTGCTTGCTTTTCCAAGCATAAAATACTGCACAGTTGCTGGAGATGATTTGGTGCAATTTTATAGATTTCAATGACATTATGGTCAGTGGTAATCTGTGATTGAACAATTTGAACATTATGAAATTTGAAATATTCAACGATTGAATTCCTGAATGACCTCTCATCCTTCATTCGCTTGCAATATTGATATAAATTCTCTACGCAAATGTTTTTCTCGACTGATGTGCTCATCCAAACCGATCCATTGATTATATTGTCCACCATAGCGGTCAATTCATCTTCATTAAGATCATGCAATGGTCTAAAAAAGCTAGATCCATGATTCTTTATTTTATTCTGAACAAAATCAACCTGAGTGATGCTCTTGGGTGAGCATGGCAAGGAACCACTTTTGTAAAGCCTGACAGGGATGATTTTAGGGGCGAATTTTAGCCCATGGGAAAAATTAGAGGGACTTAGAAAATTTGGTGGGCGAATTTTTATATAATTTTTATTTTCAAAATTTTAATTAATTCATCCATAATTTATTTAAAAAATAATGTTTAATATGGAAATAGCCCCTTTCATATAAGGAAAGAGAGGCCCCGAAAACTGATTTCGCCCCCAGAAATTCTGTAAATTCCTTTCATTTGCCCATCGAAATCAATAAAATTTGTTATGAATACCTCATTCACCTCTGGATTTCGCCCTCAATTTTGCTGGTAAATCCAAAATACCACTCTTATCGCCCCTCGACTTTTCCTTTGGAGAATTTATTTGGTGAAATTCGTCCATAAATCGTGGAAATGCAGGCTCCATTTTGTTGGTAAATCCAAAATACCACTGTTATCACCCCTCGATTTTCCCTTTGGAGAATTTATTTGGATAAATTCGTCCATAAATCGTGGAAATGGGGGTAGAAAGGTAACAATTTCATCCTATATAATGACAAAATCTAGTTTCAAAAGTGAATAATGTTTCAATTTGGAAATTGGGTGTTTCAATTTGGGTTGTTTGGGAGTTGAAGGCTCTTGGCACTAGGGTTTTTTGGAGCTTATTCAGAATTTCAGGAGTTTCCAAGTTGAGGCTCTTGTAATCACATTCGTCGTCCAATCTCAAAAGTGCAGTCACGTCTGTTGTCCAGCCTTGCAATCACGTCCGTCGTCCAAGCTTAGAAGTGTAGTCACGTCCATCGTCTAGGCTCAAAAATGCAGGTATGATCAATAGAATTTGGTTTTGTATTGGAGATATGTTGAAGTCATTGCAAAATTAATTATATGGCTAGTCTATTCTAGATATGAAAAAACCTGAAGACTTACTGAACTGCCCCACACTTACTGCCTTGCATCTGCTTCCAGATATAGTTTTTAGTTTGAAACTACCAGACAACTAGCATTCATCCCGTCCCTTGAGCACTTTTTTTCAGCCTCATCACTGATATGTTCATTGGATTTGCAGAATTGTCCATGACAATTTTTTAGGCTCCCTGTGTTCTTCAAGCAGTGGGTTCTTCTCTTCTACCCTACATGGGCTTTCACTATTCCTACTTTTTTATTGAGAATGTTGATGTCATTGTTGGAAGCTGGTATTTAGGTGGTGATAAATTACTAGACCATAGGGTTTTCCCTGAAGTTAGCAAGTACTATCAAATTGAATAAATTGTTTATTAGGATTGTTCCCATTATCAGTAATGTAAACATAATCTCTTCGTTGCATTCTTTTCATCTAGCTGACAACAATATTTTTTCCCTTCATATTTTTTGGTCAATTTCTTCTCATCTTCCTAGTTCATCAGATGGCATCATCCCTGTTCTTCCTTATAGCAGGAGTTTGCAGAACAATGATCATAGCTAATACCAGAGGAGATTTATCTCTTCTTATCATCTTCATACTTGGAAGAATTGAGTTTGTCTTAATTTTCTGTAAATAAATGGGAGAAATATAAAATCTAGTGTTTTTTCTCCTGATATTTTATTTTTTAGCTTTAATTTGAATATTTTCAAGGGTCTTATATGTTTTCCCAAAAGATTGGAAGTGCATTTTAGTAAATTGTTTTATAGAAATGTCTCAACCCCAGGCTAAAAATGACTGGGAGATTTTTTCAAAATGACAAGAAACCAGGAATAACCAGGAAAATTTTCTTCGGTGTTTTGGTGTATTTAGATTTGGAAAATGTTTTTGAACAGGAAACAGGGATTGATGAAGGGTTGAAGGTAAACATTGATCTGAAAGAAAATCATCTTAGGATAATTAACTTCAACAACCTTTTCCATGCATAGGCATTTATCCAAAATTGTCTCTTTATTTATTCCTTCAACCCATTTAAATTCTTAGTTATTTGTTTTGAGTGAACTTCGTAAGCTCTTGGTACTTCGATTTCACATATACAAAAAATATAGCTAGTATCTATACATTTTCTAAATGGTGGTTTCCTTGTATATCTTCGGTGATCGCACAATCAAAGTATGGAGTTTTGTTGGTCTACTAGGTTCTGGTAGTATTAGTAAGTCAATCAAGCTATCATCATAGGCTGTGGTTGCAGCTCATGATAAGGACATCAATTATGTGGTTGTTGCTCCGAATGACAGCCTTGTTTGCACTGGTTCTTAGGTTTGTTGGACTATGAATTTATACTCATATCTACAAGGAATATCTACAAGGACTTCTAGCAGAAGATGACTTCCATTGCAACATAATTACTTTTTTACCCAAGTCTTATACCATGTTTTTAATCAGGATTGAACAACTTGTGTATGGAGATTACCATATTTGGTACCAGTACTAGTGCTAAGAGGCCACAAAAGAGGAGTTTGGTGTGTAGAATTTTCCCCTGTAGATCAATGTGTGATGACAACATCTGGTGACAAGACATTCAAAATATGGGCCTTATCAGATGGTTCTTACCTGAAGACATTTGAAGGTCACACTGCAAGTGTACTATAAGCTTCCTTCCTCACTCGTGGAACACAGTTCGTTTCTTCTGGTATAACCTCTTGCCTGGCATCTTTAGGTCTAATTTAGTTTCTTATTCTTATCCTTATAATTACACTTTTTAAAAGTGATGATGGAATTGTTTTCTCTGATGTTTGGAACCTCTCTTTTTTCATAGGTGCAGATGGCTTGTTGAAATTGTGGACAATCAATTCAAATGAATGTATTGCAACATTTGATCTGTTAGAAAAACAAGATTGCAGAACAATAACAATAAACAAAAATGCAAATATAATCACACACACATTACAAGAGAGACACAGATATATCGTGGTTCACCCAACTGGGGCTACGTCCACACTGAAGTTACCAGTCCTTATTATTATTTCTTCCAGCAAAGTGAAGGGATACAACCTATAGCACAACCGCTGCACTTCCTCTTCACTGTCTCACAGTCTCTCTTCTGATCTCAGAGATCTTTACAATGCATAAAACCTAATACATCAACCCTAGCCATATTACAATGTCTTTCTTTTATAGGGAAAAATACAATGGGAAAAATACCACGGGATACCCAAAAAACCATGGGCCTGCAAAAATAGGGGTGCATGGCTAAGACAATATCATCTATGAGACTGGAAGATCTGGCTCCACAACCACCAATCTCCCACTTGGAGACTGATCACAGCAACTCCACCACTGTTGCACTTGCTGGACTTGGACTTGGAAAATTTCTCCTCTTCACCTTCATTCTAGAAGGCCAACTGAAACCGAGCAAGAACTCAGTTTCTCTCTGGTCACTACCTTTGTGAACATGTCTGCAGGATTCTGGCTAGTATGTATCTTTTCCAGCTTCAACAGTTCATCTTCCAGAACATAGTGTATGAAATGGTACTTCAGCTGTATATGTTTAGTCCTGGAATGGAATGCTGAGTTCTTTGCAAGATGAATGGCACTCTGGCTGTCACTATACAACCTACTATCCTTCTGCTTCTTACCCACTTCCTCCATAAACCTCTGCAACCAAATCATCTCTTTACTAGCCTCTGTAATAGAAACATACTTTGCTTCCGTTGTTGAAAGTGCAACAACCTTCTGCAGTTTCGAAATCCAACTTATTGTTGTTCCACCTACAGTAAACACATACCCTGTGGTGCTCCTCCTGCTATCATTATCACCTTCCATATCTGCATCAACATATCCCTGTAGAACAGTGTCTGAACCTCCAAAACATAATGCCTGAGTGGTTGTACCTCTCAAACACCTGAGAATCCACTGTACTGCCCTCCAATGTTCTTTACCTGGATTGTTCATATATCTTCTCACAACTCCCACTGCATGTGCAATATCTGGTCTTGTGCACACCATGGCATACATCAAGCTGCCAACTACTGATTGATAGGGAATCTTGGACATGTAATCTATCTCTTCCTATGTCTTGGGACACATTTCCTTACTTAGACTGAAATGGATGGCCAATGGTGTACTAACTGGTTTTGCATTCTGCATTCTAAACCTCTCCAACACTTTTTGTATGTACTCACCCTAAGACAATGTCAATTTGTGATTTTTCCTGTCTCTTGTTATTCTCATACCAAGGATTTGCTTTGCAGCACCCAAATCCTTCATCGCAAATGAATTAGCTAGCTTCCTTTTGAGTACATTTATATCCTTCATGTTAGACCCTGCAACAAGCATGTCGTCCACATACAATAACAAGATAATATATCTTTCATTGTTTAGCTTCTTGAAATAAACACAGTGGTCAGAATGACATCTACTATAACCTTGTTCTGTCGTAAACCTGTCAAATTTTAAATACCACTACCTTGGAGCTTGCTTCAAGCCATACAAGCTCTTTTTCAACCTACACACCAAATTATCCTTACCTTTGACCTCATACCCTTTTGGCTGCTACATAAATATCTCTTCCTACAAATCCCCATGGAGAAAGGTTGTTTTTACATCTAACTGTTCAAGATGCAAATATTCTACCGCCACTAGACTTAAGATAGTCCTAATTGAAGTCATCTTAGCAACAGGAGAAAATATTTCATCAAAATCTATACCTTTCTTCTGTGCAAACCCCTTTACAACAAGTCTGCCCTTATACCGCTTCTTGCCTCCTTCTTCTTCCTTCAACCTGTAAATCCATTTGTTCTGCAATGCTCTTTTACCAGCAGGCAACTAAACCAAATCCCAAGTCTAGTTTCCTACCAATGAGTCCATCTCCTCATTCATGCCTTGTTCCCACTTCTTTCTAGTTTCCACCTGCATTGCTTCTTCATAACATTTTGGTTCACCAGAATAAGTCATCAATAAATAATACATCGAGGGAGAGTATCGTTCAGGGAGTCTACTTAACCTGGTAGATCTTCTTACAGTTGCAGGAGTTTCAGGTACTTGTTGTTCTTGATTTTATGGCACCTTTGGAACTTCATTTTCTTCAATTTCATCAAGTATTGTGTACTATGTGTTTTTCTTTTCCTGTTTCTTTCCCTGTAACTGATCTTTATATATGACCTTTTCATTGAATATTACATCTCTACTCCTAATGATTTTGTTATTTTCATAATCCCATAAACGATAACCAAATTCATCAACCCCATATCTAATAAAGGTACATTTCTTGGATTTAGCTTCAAGCTTTGTTCTATTTTATTTATCAATATGGACAAATGCTTCACAACCAAATGTTCTCAGAAATGAGTAGTTTACCTTTTTATCTGTCCATGCCTCCTCTGGAATACCACATTCCAAATCAATTGAAGGTCCTCTGTTTATTAAATAAACAGTAGTATTTACAGCATCCGCCCAAAATTGTAAGGGCAACCCTGTATGCAGTCTCATACACCTTGCACGCTCCATGATCGTTCTGTTCATTCTTTCATACAAACCATTTTCTTGTGGTGTTCCTCGGACTGTCTTCTCTCTACGAATCCCATGGTATGAACAATAACTATCAAACTCCTTGCCGCGGTACTCACCTCTGTTATCAGATCTAAGACACTTCAACCTTTTTCCTATCTCATTCTCAACCAAAGATTTCCAATTCTTAAAAGTAGAAAACACATCAGATTTCTGTCTAATGAAATAAACCTAAGTTTTTCTAGTTGCATCATCAATAAATTAACATAATAATGAGATCCACCAAGAGATTGTACCTGAGCCAGTCCCCATACATCAGTATGCACAAGCTCTAACTTTTCATTCTTCTTCTGTTTCCCAACCCTGAGAAATATGACTCTCTTCTGTTTTCCATAAACACAATTCTCACAGAATTCCAAACTTACCTGCTTCAAATCTGGCAGCAACTTCCTTGAGTGGAGAATCTGCATCCCCTTCTCACTCATGTGGCCAAGCCTATGATTCCACAATGTTGTATATGTTCCTGTGGAAGCTAAAGAGATAGAATGGTTAGTATTATGAGGACATAAATACAACGTACCTATCCTGTCTCCTTTTGCTATCACCACTGATCCTTTAGTGATCTTCCACCACTTTTCTCCAAATGTAGATAGACAACCACCATCTGCCAACTGCCCTATTGAGATCAGATTTCTTTTCATAGCAGGAATATGCCTAACATCTTTCAACAGCCAGTTAGTTCCATTCTTAACTTTTATCCATACCTTACCCATTCCAACAATTTTACATGGCTCATCATCACCCAATAAAACATGTCCAAAATCGCCTGGAACATAATCATGAAAGTATTTCCTATGGGGTGTAGCATGACATGAAGCCCCTGAATCTACTACCCAATAATCACTAGTATTATCTAATGCAAGAATCAAAGCATCTTGTAACACATCACCTGCTACATTTGCTTCCTGGGTAGTTTCCTTTTGTGCATCTCCTTTCTTCTTTAGAGATATGCAGTCTTTCTTCAGATGTCCTTTCTTTCCACAGTTCCAGCACTCTATTTTTCCCAGTCTGGACTTGGATCTGCCCGTTTTAGACTTGCCACGATTACCTTGGCTCTTTCCTCTCTCCTTTTGTCTTCCCCTGTTCTCCATGGTCAACACATTACCTGATGTCTCATTTGTGCTTTTTCTTCGCATTTCCTCACTAAGAATAACATCATCAAATTTCAAGGTGTTTGAACCAGAGACAGAGTTAATTACAACCATGACCAAGCTATTTCGGCTTTCTGGCAATGAACACAAGATTAGAAGAGCCCTAACCTCATCATCAAAGTTAACACTTACAGAACTTAGCTAATTTGTAACCGTATTAAACTCATTTAAATGATTAGTAACAGATCCACCTTCAGACATCTTCATATTAAATAAACGCTTCATTAGAAATACCTTGTTGGAGGCCGAGGGTTTTTCATACAGCTTACCCAGTGCGCTCATCAAACCCTCCATTGTCATTTCTTTTGAGATATTGAAAGCCACCGACAAAGCCAGGCTTAGCCATATTGTTCCCAGAGCCTTTCTATCAAGAACCTCCCATTCTTCGTCCTTCATGGCTGCCGGCTGCTTTGCTCTTCCTCCCAACGGTAGGAATAGATCCTTCTGGTATAGATAGTCCTCCATTTGCATCTTCCATAACTGAAATTTTTGGCCGTTAAAATTCTCGACCTTAAACTTTCCTTCTTCCGCCATTGCTCCCACTCGAACCAAAAACCCTAGCTTCCTGTGGGTTTATCTGCCAAATAGACCTTTGGCTCTGATACCAATTGTTAGAAAAATAGGATCGCAGAGCAATAACAATAAACAAAAATGCAAATATAATCACACACACATTACAAGAGAGACATAGATATATCATGGTTCACCCAACTGGGGCTACGTCCACACTAAAGTTGCCAATCCTTATTATTATTTCTTCTAGCAAAGTGAAGGGATACAACCTGCAGCACAACTGCTGCACTTCCTCTTCACTGTCTCATAGTCTCTCTTCTGATCTCAGAGATCTATGCAATGCATAAAACCTAATACATCAACCCTAGCCGTATTACAATGTCTTTCTTTTATAGGGAAAAATACAATGGGAAAAATACCACAGGATATCCAAAAAACCATGGGCCCGCAAAACAGCTGGCGAAAACAACCCCAAAAATTTTTCTCGAGGGCGCTGCCCCCAAACCTCTAAAAATGCAGAATGGGTGTACAGTCCTCCGGGGTGCACAGCTAAGACAATATCATCTATGAGACTGGAAGATCTGGCTCCACAACCAACATGATTAACACGAGGATAAGGTGACTTTCAGCTTCCCTGAGTTTGAAACTGACATATTTACTTCTACAGGACATCATAGTTGCATGTGTAATTATATTCTGCCCCAGGCACTACCTTTACCCTCTGCATCCCTATCCAAATGAGCTCCTTCTTTAAAAAGGAAAATCATTATGCCCCTGTAGCTAAGTTGCCAACGTACATGGGTATGGGTATGACACTTTTGAAACAAAGAATGGGTGTAGGCCAGGGGTGAGTATATATATATATATATGCAAAAATTTAAAAACTAAAAATTAATATAAAACACAACAAAAATTTATGTAAATCGGCGATGATTGATCCCAGATGAAATTCATCCCTCAAATCATTTAAACCATTAAAACTTACTTCATAATCAAACATTTCCCATTTAATGATTTAGGAATTGACAATTTGACATTCATGATTCAGAATTCCAATCCATCATTGAACAATCATACAATGATTAGAAAAAACAATAAAATTTTATCATCAATGTCTCTTAACAACTCAAGTCTTAAACGAAGTACATAATTGATAATGCATTAAAAAATTGCCTAATGGCATTTCCAAAAATGAAACATAAAATACAACACAGTTGATCCCTGAAGGAAAGCCTGCTAGTTGTGTGGCATTCTCATCATCATTGGCTACAATAAAAATGGCACCAAAATCCCTATCTTTTTCTTCACTGATGGACTGTTGCTCTGTTCAATATGAAAATGATGTGATGCACCTGCAACAATTAATTAACAAGAATATGCGGAATAGCAAAATGACAGAACTCAGAATCACTTTTATATTGATCACAGGCCACTTCGAGGGGGCAACCTCCTTTGAGCAAGCTCAATACAATTAACTTCAGGGTGCCTTCATAGGTCTCAACACACACTTATATACTAATTCTAGGTGCCAATACTATGGGTCAAAACCATGGGCCGTTACAAACTATGGATCAACAATACTACGGGCAACTTACAAAGCATATGCGCCAACAACAATAACACAAACTATTGATCAACAAATACTATGGGACGACTTACAAAGCATATGCGTCCAACAACAACATACTAACAAGTAAAGACATGGGTTCCTAACATCCCCTCCCCCTTAAAAAAAGCTTTGTCCTCAAAGCTTTAGATGTGGAAATTGTTGTTGAATCTGAAGGAGTGGTTCCCATGTAGCATCCTCTAGTTGCATGCCGTGCCACTGAATTAAGACCTCTGTGATAGAGCGAGAGCGAAGCTGACGTGTGCGCCGATTGAGGATGGCCTCTGGCTCCAAAAGGATGGATCCTTCATTATCCAGTTCAGGTAAAATCGTTTGTCCACTGATGTTGGTGCCAAGAACTTTCTTCAGACAAGAGACATGAAAGACTCGATGAATGCGGGAAGAAGGAGGAAGTTCCAATTTATAAGCAATGGACCCAATCTTCTGAAGAATCCGATATGGCCCTTAGAACTTTGGAGCAAGCTTATGACGCCCTTTGAGTTTCAAGGATGATTGTTTGTACGGCTGAAGACGAAGAAAAACCATATCGCCGACTTGAAAAGTGCGCTTAGAACGGTGCTGATCAGCTTGTTGCTTCATGCGATTTCTTGCCATGTGAAGATTGTCCCGCAAAATGCGAAGAATCTGATCACGGTTTCGAAGGATCGTGTCAACTTCCTGAACTGGTGAACTGGTGGGGGTGTATGGAAGAAAAGCTGGAGGTGCCTGACCATAGACTGCTTCATATGGGGTCATTTTAGAGGCAGTGTGGTAAGAGGTATTGTACCACCATTCAGCGAGAGGGAGCCATTTTGCCCACTGATGTTGTTGTTCTGAGGTGAAGCAACAAAGATAAGTTTCCAAGCATTTATTGACAATTTCAGTCTGACCATCTATTTGTGGGTGATACCCTGAACTCATCTTCAGTTTGGTGCCAGTGTGGTGAAATAGTTCTATCCAAAAATGACTGGTGAAAGTCGCATCACGATCCGAGACAATGGAAGAAGGGATGCCATGAAGACGAAAGATCTGGTCCATAAAAATTTGAGAGACGGAGGAGGCTGTATAGGGATGGATGAGAGCACAAAAATGACTATATTTGGAGAGGCGATCAACCACAACGAGAATCACTATCTTCCCGCCAAATTTAGGGAGCCCTTCAATGAAATCCATAGAAATATCTGTCCAAATCTGTGTAGGTATGGGAAAGGGTCCAAGCAATCCTGGAAGGAGTGTTGTTTCACCCTTATTGTGTTGGCAGGTATCACATTCAGCCACCATCTGTTGAATTGTCCTTTTCATGCCCTGCCAAAAGAAGTTACGCCGTGCTCGTTCATACGTTTTGAGGAACCCAAAGTGCCCTGCCGATGGAGAATCATGGAGTTCATAGAAGACAGCCTGTTGAAGATCTGTGCTCTGGGGAAGCACCAGACGACCCTTGTATCGCAGAGAAGCACCATCCCAAGAGTAATGTGGTACAGCAGAAGGGTTGTTTGTCAAGTGTTGGATGATTTGAGATAAGGAGGAGTCATTGACATAACCCTATTGAACAGATTGCAACCAATTTGGAATAGGCATAGAAATAGCTGAAAGAGAACCTTGGGCATCAAATGTGCGAGAAAGAGCATCTGCCACAATATTGTCTTTACCCTTCTTGTAAGTGATCTCATAGTCATAACCCATGAGTTTGCTAACCCATTTATGTTGTGCCGGGGAGGAGACACGCTGGTCCAAGAAATATTTCAAACTCTGGTGATCAGTCTTGATGCAGAAATGATTACCTAATAGGTATGGGCGCCACTTCTGTACTGCATGCAAAATAGCCATCATTTCCTTCTCATAGGTAGAGGCAGTGAAATTCTTACCTGAAAGGGCTTTGCTGGTGAACGCAATGGGGTGTTCATCTTGAAGGAGAACAACACCAAGTCCATTGCCGCAAGCATCACTCTCAATAGTGAAGGGCTTGGAAAAATTGGGCATAGCTAGCACAGGTGTAGTACACATAGCTTGTTTTAGTTTGTCGAATGCACACTGAGCAGCAGGTGTCCATGTGAAGGCATCCTTTTTCAATAGAGTAGTTAATGGAGCTGCAATCTTCCCATAATCCTTGACAAACTTGCAGTAGTAGCCAGTCAACCCCAAAAAACCACAAAGGCTCTTGAGTGTCTGAGGATGCGGCCAATTGTTCATGGCATCGATTTTGGCAGGATCCACGCGAACCCCTTGTGCTGAGATAATGTGCCCGAGATACTCAACTTCCTTCTGTCCAAAAACACATTTAGACTGCTTGGCATGGAGATGATGGTCAGAGAAAAGTTGCATGACAAGATCCAAATGTTGGAGATGTTCATCCCATGTTTTACTGTAGATGAGGATATCATCAAAGAATACTAAAATGAATTTCCGCAAGTAGGGTCGAAATATTTTATTCATTAAGGCCTGGAATGTGGAAGGAGCATTAGTGAGGCCAAAGGGCATGACCAAAAACTCATAATGTCCATCATGTGTGGGGAAAGCTGTTTTAGGGATATCATCCTCATGAACCCGAATTTGATGATACCCAGAACGAAGATCCAACTTGGAGAAAAAGTGAGCCCCATGAAGCTCATCAAGAAGCTCATCGAAAATAGGAATTGGAAACTTATCCTTGATGGTGAGGTGATTAAGTGCTCGGAAGTCAATGCAGAGGCGCCATGACCCATATTTTTTGCGGACAAGAATAACTAGAGAAGAAAAGGAACTAGTGCTTGGGCGAATAATACCTTGCTTCAATAAGTCCCGAACGAGCATTTCAATCTCCGTTTTTTGGTGAAATGGGTAGCGATAGGGCCTGATGTTGGGAGGAACGCTGCTAGGAAGGAGCTGAATACGATGGTCTTCTGGCCTGGAAGGTGGCAATCCCACTTGTTCAGTAAAGACACCTGTATATCAATCCAGAATTTGTTGTAGATCCAAAGGAGTAGTGGAGACCGCTGATGGTTGCATCTGGATGGAATGGATCTGAGCGATGACACCATGTGAATTCTTCTTGAGGATTTTTTCCATGCGATGTGAACTGATGATGCTGAGAGAACTTGGTTGTAATCCTGTCAATGTGTGTTTTTGTCCATTGAGGGAAAACTGCATCCAAAGTTCAGCAAAATCCCATAAGATAGGGCTAAGTGTGCGTAGCCATTGAGCGCCCAAATCCACATCACATATGCCTAAGGGCAAGGAAAACATGTCAGAGCACAAGGTATAATCTCCCATAGAGATACGCACATTTCGACACTTCCCTTTGCAAGGTAAGGTGCCCCCATTGGCAATCATGACTTCAAAGTTGGAGCAAGGATGGATAAAACAATCAGCTTGTTTGGCGATCCGAGGGTCAATGAAATTATGAGTGCTACCAGAATCAATGAGTATTGTAAGAGGAAGCTTCTTGAAGTAACCCCTGACCCGCATTGTTTGGGGGGTGGTGATTCCAGCTAAAGCATGGAGAGATATCTATGGCTGGTCATCCTGAGTGGCTACGGCTCGAAAGGGATCTGGAACAGCGCCGAATGGATTGAAAACGGTTGAATCTGGAACGGCTTGCAAAATGGATCTGAAACGATGCAGCAGTGATCGACAATAGTTCAGTTGAAAGTAGATATGGACCCTAGGTATGTGCGGATTCCTAACAGTTTAGGGGTTTCACTCGGCCACCAATGATGTCTGACGGCTTGCGTATTGGGGCAATACCCCTCACTCCACGGCTCAGGTAAAACTGATAACCGCTTTGCCACAAACGATAGCTCTTGGTTTACCTCACGGGTGGGAACTAGTCAATCAGGTAGGGGTCGTTGCCCTTTTCGCTGGCAGGTCCTCTCAATGGGCCAGCTACTTCGGGGTTCCTGTGGTACTCCTCACAATGATTTTTAGGGCTTATGCCCAAGTACTTCCCACAGTTAAGCAGATAGGGATTATTCCCAAATCCGAACCTGCAATAGATGCGAAAAAAAAAAATTGGCAGAAATTTCACCCAGCGAGCCCAAGAAAGTGCTCTCATACCAGATGTGATGCACCTGCAACAATTAATTAACAAGAATATTCAGAATAGCAGAATGACAGAACTCAGAATCACTTTTATATTGATCACAGGCCACTTCAAGGGGGCAACCTCCTTTGAGCAATCTCAATACAATTAACTTCACGATACCTTCATAGGTCTCAACACACACTTATATACTAATTCTAGGCGCCAATACTATGGGTCAAAACCATGGGCCATTACAAACTATGGATCAACAATACTACGGGCAACTTACAAAGCATATGCGCCAACAACAATAACACAAACTATTGATCAACAAATACTACGGGACGACTTACAAAGCATATGCGTCCAACAACAACATACTAACAAGTAAAGACATGGGTTCCTAACAAATGAAATGGTAAAGATGAAGTGTGTTTTTGTGTGTTTGAATTCGTGAGAGTGTTTGGGAAGTGATGGGTTAGGGTTTTGGAGGGGGGGGCACCCTTTTCATTTTATAATTGGGTTTTTTCTTCTTTCAATGAAGAAGACACATTTGCAAAACACAAATTTTGGGTTTGGGTACCCAAACTGGGGTGTTCCATTGTTTTTTGGATGGGAGGTGTCGTTCTGAACCCAATTGGTGCCCCAGTGTTCTTCTAGGTGCATACCCACTCCTGAACCAGGCACAACATACATGTGTGTACCCATACCCATAGGTCCCTTACCCAATTCATGCATCCAGAATCATGGTTTGTGAACCCCGACAGCTTAACCCTGTATCCATACTTAAAGAGTTTTTATCCTTATTGTACCCATAACTGCACCCAAATATTTCCATTCAACATATCAGGATATAATTTCTTGTGTGGAAACTCTCTTCAATATTTAGGTTATTATGTACTTGTTAATGAGTGGATAGAAATTTAAGCATTTTAATGGTCTATTCCAAAACCTAGTGCTAGTTTGTATTTACTGTATTCTTGGTCATCCTATTTATGTTTTTGATTTTTCTAGAAATTTGTGTTTGTTGCAAGCAATATTGACAACACTTGAAGTTTCCTTGTATATTATTCAGTTTGTTTGCTTCTAACTTGTGCAGTTTGGGAACCCTGACAGCTTAACCTTGTACCCATACTTCAAGAGTTTTTATCCTTTGTACCCATAACTACACCCAAATATTTCCATACACATAGCAGGGCATATTTTCTTGTGTGGGAACTCTAGTCAATCTTGAGGTTATTATATGCTTGTTAATGAGTAGGTATCAATTTAAGCATTTTAATGGTCTTTTCCAAAACCTATTGCTAGTTTGTAATTTCTTTATTTTTGTTCATCGTATTTATGTTTTTGAGTTTTCTAGAAATTTGTGTTTGTTGCAAGTACATTGACAACACTTGAAGTTGCCTTGTCTTTAGTCACTTTGTTTTCTTTTAACTTGTGCAATTTCTTTGATCTTCTCTAAAATATTTATAAAACTATTTTCCTTGGGATCATTTTTTCCACAAAAAATCGTAATTTTTATTCTAGTAGATTGAAAATTACATTTCTCATGCGTATTTAAGACACCGGAAACTAAAAAGAGGCCAAAAGACCCCGATTGCCTTGGCAAAAAAGTCATCTCTACCTTCTTACAGGTAGGATTGCAGCATCCAGAAAAGAATATGTGCAGAAGAACATTACAGTTTTCAAAAAGGGTTGGCTCACCAAAAAACATGCTATAGGTTTATCCTAGTATCGGTGTACTTTCCTAAATTGAGCCCCAATATTACATCAGAAAAAACAAAGTAAGCAAATTCAGGCTGAAAAGCTGGCTGTCTGAAGCTTCCAACATCTAGAACTTCTGATGAAAGAAGGAATACTACAGAGAGGAGAGAGAGAAAGCGGATACTCCATCCTTGACTTCCTATATGGACAAATCACCCTGAGCTAAGAGAAACCTCCTTGGATGATCATAAACCTTCAACATCCTAGTTGAGTTCCCTTTAAATATGAAAAAATGATATACATCATCAAAGGATATCATGAATCTGAGGCTCCTTTCTCAACTATTTATGTTAACCTTGGGACCGTACTACTTGCATGTATAACAAAGCTTGGTGGGTGTTGATATTCTTGAATATAAATATTTGGATGCAGTTCATAACTAATTTGTTTAGAATTTGAAAATTAACATTTATGTTGGTTTTCATATCTTGTTTAATATACTATGGAAAGCAAAAAACTTTGAGCTTGAGGCACATCAATGTGTTCATCCATTATAGAAAAGTTATGTTTGTCTGTTCCAATACTTATAGTTGACAACATTACCCATTATAGTATATTCCTAGTTATGTTTACCTTTGGATTGATCATTGTCTTTCTGCAGATCTAGGCAATGGCTATTGGCAAGAATACAAAAATGCTGGCAACTGGTGGCAGTGATTCTCTTGTCAATTTGTGGCATGATTGCACTACTATAGACGAAGAGGAGGCTTTGCTCAAATAGGTATGCTGGGTGATTATCAATTTGAAATTTAAGAATGCTAATATGCAATTTGTAAGTATCAGAATTGTAACAACGATTTTGATGATGGTGAATATGTCCTACTTGTGTGGTTTCTTAGAGTTGTCTTTTCTGAAGAAAGACATTGATTCTTGTTATTTTGTTGTAGCCTTAGTCTAATATGCAATCCTTAACTTATTTGTCTGGTACATTTTTGTTAAAAGTATACTTCTTGATATATGCTTCCCTCGTTCAAGAGGAAGCAACATTGAAAGACCAGGAACTAGTAAATGCTCTTGTAGATCTAACTATGTGAAAGCAATTCAACTTGCATTTGAATTAAGAAGACCTTATAAGCTCCTTAATTTCTTTACTGAACTGTATGCAGAGAATGTGATCTCTGTGAATGAGATGCTTTCTCCTAGATGAAAGATTGTAAGGTTTTGACCTTTTTAATCCACTAAGAATTCCATGCAATTTAATATGCCCAATGGAAATAATCTATTATATTTTTAACTATGAAAAGGTTGTATACACCTATGCATCACATTGACTAGTTTCATGGAACCATGTTGACCTTCATAGTGCAAATGATACCATGAATTCGGGCCTTACTGCGCTGAAGAGTCATAGCATCTTTCCACAAGCATATTGGTATTGGATAGGAGCTGATGCTTTGTTGGGGTTTACATTACTCTTCAATATGCTTCTTAACTTGGCTCTTTCATATCTAAATCATGAGTTGTTTCACTACACACGTACCTGCCATTCTCTTTTTGTTCATATTTATTTTACCAAATCTTTTCCCAAATGAAATGATATGGGATTTGTTTGTGTGTAGCTCTTGGGAAATATCAAGCTGTCATTTCTCAGGAAGTTTTTAAGTAAATGCAAACCCGAAAAAATGTTACAGAGCAAGGGCTCAATACAAGATCATCAAGCTCAAGAAAGGGATCTTTCTCACGTTCCATGTCGTCTGCAGATGCGAATAATTCTTGTAAGAAAGTTATTAACCATCTCTTGCTTAGATTTTTTTGAATAAATTAAAATTTAAAGGATTTAGATAGAAAATGAATTCCATGTTTCTTAGTTCTATAACAAATTCTTCATTGTTTGGTTATGCAGCTAAAATGCAGATCAAACAAATGAGCAGCCAATCAACTAATCTAGCAGGCGATAATGGGATGGCTTTGGAGACTGCAACAGGAGTTGCTCCAAAGCGAGGAATGATTCTTCCATTTCAACTACTATCCATGTCTTTTGAAGATGTCAAATACTTTGTTGACATGCCCCCCGTATGGAACTTGAGCCATAAGACTAGTCCATCATGTGATCCAACTATTTCCAATTTTTAGGAATTCTCTTGCTTGAAAGGTTTGGCTGACTAATCATGGATTCATCTGCAGGAAATGAGGGAACAATGAGTTACTAAAGATAGACTTCAACTGCTCAAAGATGTTACAGGTGCATCCAGGCCTAGTGTTCTTACAACATTGATGGGGTTAGCGGTGCAGGGAAGACAACTCGCATGGGTGTATTAACTGGAAGGAAGACTGGAGGACATATCGAGAGTGATATCTAGATCTCTGGATTTCCCAAAAAGAAAGAAACCTTTGCTCAGATTTTTGGTTACTGTGAGTAGAATGATATACATTCTCCATAGGTCATTATTTGGGAATCAATGTTATATTCAACATTTCTCCATCTTCCAAAGGATGTTGACAAAGAAACCAAAGTTGTGAGTCTACAAAACTAATCAATTTTTCTTATTTGACATGGTGCCAAATTGTCATTTTACTGACCTGCAAAAGATTCAATTTACAGTCCTTTTTTTATGACGTCAAAGGACTTGTGGAATTAGAGACTTTAAGGGATGCATTGGTAGCCTACTTAGTGTGACTGGATTGTTAACTGAACAAAGGAAAAGGCT
Organism: Larix kaempferi; assembly: GCA_027924585.1. Classification (NCBI taxonomy): domain Eukaryota; kingdom Viridiplantae; phylum Streptophyta; class Pinopsida; order Pinales; family Pinaceae; genus Larix; species Larix kaempferi. Next base: position 17,221,188 of record BSBM01000362.1, read on the forward strand.
AACAATAGTTGTGCAGCTTGTTTCATATCCTTCTATAATTTTGGATGATCCCACTTCTAGTTTGGATGCCAGAGCAGCTGCAATTGTTATGTGAACTGTTCATAATACATTATATACTGGAAGGACTGTTGTATGTACCATTCATCAGCCTAGCATTGACATCTTTGAAGCCTTTGATGAGGTAAACCAAGGTCTAGATTCTAAGATAACTTATATTGTTTCTTTCGGAGTGGTGTTGATTTATGACTGACTTACCATAATGGGTTCAACTATTGTTGATGAAAAGAGGAGGGAAAGTCATTTACTTCTGACCACTGGGCCAGAATTCTCATAATATTTTTGAATACTTTGAGGTAACCACTTGGAAAAGTCCCGCGGTCATTAGAAAAGGATCACTTTGAACAGAGCACTGCTAATTTATTGCCTAAATATGAGTTAATTTTCTTACTTTCATCGCGACAAATTGCAGGCTATTCCCAGAGTGCAAAATATCAAAGATAAATACAACCTAGCTACATGGATGTTGGAAGTTAGCTCTATTGATTTCAAACATCATTTGGGGATAGACATTGCAGAGCATTACAAAAACTCTTCCCTCCATAAGTAAGAATTAAAGTCATCCATGTTTTATCACTAGAATCCTTCTGCTTATAATAGCTATCTTTACAACAAGTCTACAAGATACAAAGATATCAACTTCAAACTCACATTCTAACATTTCATCCCTTTCCTTTCAAATAAATGCAGAACAGAGACTTGGTTAAAGAGATCAAAACTTCTTCTCCAGGAGCAAAGGATCTATACTTTGCTACCTAGTACTCACAATCTTTCTTCGGATAGTTCAAGTCCTATTTGTGGAAGCAATGGTGGAGTTACTAGTCAAGTCTAGATTATAATGTTGTTCAATACTTCTTCACATTAGTCTGTTCTCTACTCTTTGGAACAATATTTTGGACAGTCAGTAAAAAAAGTTATGTACTTCAGATTTAACTTTGTAAGACAGAATACTGCCCAAAACATTAAGTTGCTTGGATAGGAAAATCACCAAAATGTTTGATGCTCTGATTTTGTATGATATAAACTCTTCTCAGACACTAAGAAATAGATTAACTGTATATCAGGGACAACATCATTGATCTCTTTATTGTTGTGGGGATGGTTTAACAGTACGGAGACATTACTACCCCAATAGACATAATGGGTGACGGATCAAAACCACTGAATAAATTTGAGGATTACTTCGGATACAAGCATGATTTCTTGGGTGTAGTCGGAGTTGTCCTAGTGGGGTTTTATGTTTCCTTTGCAGTTTTGTTTTCTTTATGCATCAAGGTATTGAACTTCCAATAAAGGTGAAATGGACAGGAATGGAAAAATACATAATTCTGTGACTGGGCTATTTGAGTTTTTGGTTTTTAAGTTCTTAGAGGATCTCCCTGAAACCTGCCATTGTGGCAACTAGCAAACTCCATATCCTATGATGGAGAATAGATGTACATAATATGTACCAATATGGTATGCGGTCGATTTACAATTGTAACTGCTTCGTCCACAAATTTGTACTCTTTATCATTTGAATTAATTTGTAATAAAAAAAATATTATTTTCATGGAAGTGTTCCTATAATGTTAATTTAAATATATAAATATTAAAGGAAGAACTGGATTTTATCACTTTTCACATATGGGGAATTGACTCACACATATGAGGAGATTTTGGTTGTTGGGGACTTGATTCTAGTTCTACTATGCTTAAGAGATAGTTAATTCATGTCTCACATTTCAGTAAAATCAAGTTCACATTTGTATTGTTCTCCCAGCTATAAGTGAAACCATTTTCTCCTAGCGTCCCATGAGTTGAGGATAGAGGAAGCCCATGTCCATGAATTCCAAGTGCAACTTACAAGCAAGCCACTAGCAATGCCAAAACAACTATACTGAAATTTACCAACTAATGAAGATATCCATACCCAAAAGTGACCATCTTGAGGATGTGAGGGAAATAGTATTGGTGCTTGATGCAACATGGATGATGTCCTTAAGTGTCCACATTCTTGGTGCATGAAGTCAAATTCAAGGTGTCAATTTGACATTAAGTTTCTATGTATAGCTCTGGATTTATTAATTCCTCCATGAACTACAGTGCCAATCCTATTGTATTTATTATTTCAACTATTATGGTGTCCTTGTCCTACTTATTACTAATGCTACCCGTAATTACACATTTTTTATCATAGGACTGAAGATCATACAATCGCGCAGGATGACAAGTGGAAGTGAGACCTGATAATCAAATCTGAAGGGAACCATTACTTTTTTTTCATGACAGCAAAAAGGTTTTAGACTATATATGAGATCTGTTTGTAGCTGTGGCATTTATCTTCATTTCTAGGTTATAGAAGCATCATTTCAAATACATATGGAACTTAAAACAACCACTAGAGTTGAGGTAGCACTATCCTGGAGAAAAAATATGAAAGATACTTGTAGCAATAACCTTGACCCTTGTATGATGATCTAGGGCAGCACATAATCAATATTTTCATGTAGCATTGCAATTTTCCTTACCCAAAAATACTCCACATTAGCATTTGAAGGTTTCACATTGAGTGGATCGACCCACAACATCAACATATATGCCATACCTTACTCTTTTTATTTCTTAAGGAGAAGCAGTAGGCCTATATCATTCAGAGTCACGTGGAAACATGGATAGGTAATCTTTGATGTCTTTTTATCCACCATATGAATAGATAAACAAGCATTCATCTCCTAGGTTTGAGCTTAGTTGAAATTCATTTGGAGTGTTTTACTAGTATCTTTCAGCTTTTGGATTCCACTACATCTTTCCATGCCTTCAACTATGGCAACATTCAGCTTCTACATGTTCATAGTGATGTGGATGTTCACCTTGGGAGCATCACATTCATCTTTTTATGCCCTATCTTGAGACAATGTCTAGTTTTGAAAGGTTCCTGAGCCATCTTTTGGAGGTCAGTTACAGGTTTTGGAGGTTCTAGGTGTAAATCTTGTAGTTGGAACCATATAAACTCCAAAAGTAATATTTCAACTATGTAGAACAACCATAGGGGTGTGCCCAAATGTATGGAAGATTTAAGGCATATGGCATACTATTTTGAGGGTTTTTCTTCATCCATTTGCTCCTTCTCCTAAAAGCGGTTGTGCCCTCAAGATGCAATGTTTCTGAGATGGGAACCATCTCCTCCAAGATGCTCTCAAGTGATGTTCTTGATTTTGATGGTGTTCTATATGTAATTGGTTTGACAAAGAACATTATTTTTGTCTCAATTATCACAAATATGAAGTGTGTATCCAAGTTTGATGCAATGCACTATCAGAGATTGCAGTTAAGAAAAACCATGGTCAAAGGAGTATAAGGACTAGGAGGAGGCCTTACATTATTCTTGTTGATTCAATAGAACAAGATGCGTTAATGCATGAAAGTGACAAGTTGTGCAAGCTATGGAACAAGTGCATTGGTCACTTACACTATGAAGCACTTCCTCTTGATAAATATGGTGCACAGATTTCCATCCTTCCAGGATTAGAAATTGGAGTGTGCAAGTTGTTAACACCCAAAATGAATTTCTTCAAATTTCATATTGACAAAGAAACAATGATAGTTAGTTGATACACTATAGTGTACACTCAACATAACAGAATTCTTCCTCTAGCATAGATAGTTCATGGATACACTACAACATGAATTCGACATTACAAAGTTCATCGTTTGGAATAAATAGTTTATAAGTACTAAAATAATACTTAGCACATGGTTGCAAATCTTCTATTTCTCAAGGGTTGAGGATTGGATAATTTCCTCATAGGGGGTTCATAACAACTATATCCCATTCATTATCAATATAGATATGGATAGGTTTCAACATATTCAATGTTATTTTTTTTATCTTCTTCTAGATCTATTTCTTGAGATTTTATCATCCTTGGGAGAATTTAGAAGTGACTGGGAAAATATTGAAGTGCTTAGGGCATTTTTATCATCTTTGGGAGAATTTTGAAGTCCCTGGGGCAAGTATTGAAGTTTCTGGGGTGTTTTTCTCATCACCGGGTGAATTTAGAAGTGCTTGGGGTTGTTATTGATTAATGTATGGATGTTTTCATAGTGTTGGGATGTTTTAAAACAATGATGGACGAAGTTATCACTTGCTGGGGGGAATTTGTGTGGATTGAGGCATTTTTGTGATTGCCTGGGTGATTATATCATTGTCAGGTGTTTTTCTCCCTTGCCTAGGGCAAGTATTGAAGTGCCTAGGGCATCTTTATCATCATTTGATGAATTTTGAAGTGTCTAGGGCAAGTAATGAAGTTCCTAGGATGTTTTTCTCATCACTGGGTGAATTTAGAAGTGCCTGGGGTTGTTATTGATCAATGTATGGATGTTTTTATAGTGTTGGGACGTTTTAAAACATTGGTAAGTGAATTTATCACTTGTCAGGGCAAATTTGTGTGGATTGAGGCATTTTTGTGATTGCCTGGGTGATTATATCATTATTGGGTGTTTTTCTACCTTGCCTAGGGCAAGTATTGAAGTGCCTAGGGCATCTTTATCATCATTGGGCGAATTTTGAAGTGTCCAGGGCAAGTAATGAAGTGCCTGGGAAAACATGGAAGTGAATGGGGGCATTTTTATCTTCATTGCGAGAATTTTGAAGTGCCTAGGGAAACTATTGAAGTGTTTGGGCATTTTTATCATCATTGGGAGAATTTAAAAGTTCCTGGCAAAATATTGAAGTGCTTAGGGCATTAAGATCATCTTTGAGAGAATTTTGAAGTGCCTGGGGCAAGTACCGAAGTGCCTAGGGCATCTTTATCATCATTGGACGAATTTTGAAGTGTCTAGGGCAAGTAATGAAGTGCCTGGGCAAATATGGAAGTGGATGGGGGCATTTTTATCTTCATTGCGAGAATTTTGAGTGCTTGGGGCAAATATTGAAGTGTCTGGGCGTTTTTATCATCATTGGACGAATTTTGAAGTGTCTAGGGCAAGTAATGAAGTGCTTGGGCAAACATGGAAGTGGATGGGGGTATTTTTATCTTCGTTGCGAGAATTTTGAAGTGCCTGGGGAAAATATTGAAGTGTTTAGGCATTTTTATCATCATTGGGAGAATTTTAAAGTGGTTGAGGCAAGTATTGAAGTGCATGCGGTGTTTCTATCATCATTGGGTCAATTTAGAAGTGCATGGGGAAAGTATTGAAGTGCTTGGGGAAAATATTGAAGTACATGGGGAGTTTTTATCATCCTTGGGAAAATTTTGAAGTGGTTGGGGAAATATTGAAGTGCTTAGGGAATTATGATCATCTTTGGGAGAATTTCGAAGTTCTTAGGGAAAGTATTGAAGTGACTGGGGCATTTCTCTCATCACTAGGTGAATTTAGAAGTGCATGGGGCGTTTTTCTCATCACCGGGTGAATTTAGAAGTGCATGGGTCGTTTTTTTTATCACTGGGTGAATTTAGAAGTGCTTGGGGTTGTCATTTATCAATGTATGGATGCTTTTATAGTGTTGGGATTTTTTAAAATAGTGATGGGTGAAGTTATCACTTGTCACGGCAAATTTGTGTGGATTGAGGCATTTTTGTGATTTCTTGGGAGATTATATCAATGTTGGGTGTTGTCCTCCCTTTCCTACGGCAAGTATTGAAGTGCCTAGGGAATCTTTATTATCATTGGATGAATTTTGAAGTGTCTGGGGCAAGTAATGAAGTGCCTAGGAAAACATGGAAGTGGATGGGGGTGTTTTTATCTTCGTTGCAAGAATTTTGAAGTGCCTGGGGAAAATATTGAAGTGTTTAGGCATTTTTATCATCGTTGGGAGAATTTTAAAGTGGTTGAGGCAAGTGTTGAAGTGCATGGGGTGTTTCTATCATCATTGGGTCAATTTAGAAGTGCATGGGGCAAGTATTGAAGTGCCTCAGGGGAATTTTGAAGTGCTTGGTGTTACAACGTAATCTTCCACCTTGTGAGAATCAGCACTCTTTGGCCTAGAGGATCCATTCCACTAACTCAGAAACACTTTATATCCTTCAGACACTATTTTTCCCTATTGTTTCCCTTGTACGCTTGTTGCATCATGACAGTGGGCGTACCCATGAGTTGCATCACTATAGCCCGCGGGTAGCATGTAAAATAGTAAAAATCACTAGTTTATTACTTTTTACTCACAAAAAGCGGTCATTGGGTGACCTTTGACTCTCCATCTTCCCAAGAAACGCCTCGATGTGTCCTTTCACTTACCTTAGAGAGGACTATATATTGAGCACATATGGCTTATGGACGGGAGGAGAAAGAAGATCAAGAGAACTCTAGTGTATTTTTTCCCTATCTTGAGTCTACACTCATTGATCCTTGTAGTCGTGAACCCTTTATGTTCACCTTCCAAACTCCTATTCTAGTTTGAGTTTTCCATTCCATGGAGGATTGAAGTGGTGGAGGCACAAGCGGATTGATCCAGATCTTGGTTCATATTGGTTGCCGGCAAGAGGTCGTATCACATTGTACTTCTTCTTGTTTATTAATAGAAATACTCATATTCTCGTCCATTAATGTTGTAAATGTTGTTTATCTTACATTGGGTTGCATTTACTTGTTATAGCATGGACCATTGCTATTGATGATGTTAATGCTATGCTATATAAATGACAATGCTAAGATAATGAAGAATATAACCAACCTCGATCCAAACGTTTGATGTAGATCCCCATTGGAGCTTTTCAATTCGTTCACTTGAATCTGCAAATTAGTCTTGACAGCCAATATAAAACAAGTACACATAATATATAAATGGGTGCAAACTGGAGGTACAACTGCTGATATCTGAGAGGTGATATCTCAGATGTAAAGTCATAGTCATAAGTAGCATACTAAATGCCACCAGTTTTTTCCTTTTCAGCAGGAGATCATATCTTACTGTAGATGGATCATGGCTATGATCACTTATGACATATATTCACTATGTACTGCCTATTCATGGCCATTGTATCAAATTGTTGTACTACTGACATGTCTTCAGGGACACTATTGTATTATGACGAGTGGGCTGCTCTTTCCACTTGTGTCTCCATCACTCCACTTCTGATATTTATAATGTATTTCGGCCATCATAGCATCAGTCTCTGACCTCACACATTAGGGGGCATCTGTTACAACGTAATCTTCCACCTTGTGAGAATCAGCACTCTTTGGCCTAGAGGATCCATTTCACTAACTCAGAAACACTTTATATCCTTCAGACACTATTTTTCCCTATTTTTTCCCTTGTACGCTTGCTGCATCATTACAGTACGCGTACCCACGAGTTGCATCACTATAGCCTACGGGTAGCATGTAAAATGGTAAAAATCACTAGTTTATTACATTTTACTCCCAAAAAGCGATCATTGGATGACCTTTGACTCTCCATTTTCCCAAGAAACGCCTCAATGTGTCCTTTCACTTACCTTTGAGAGGACTATATATTGAGCACATATGGCTTATGGATGGGAGTAGAAAGAAGAGCAAGAGAACTCTAGTGGATTTTTGCCCTATCTTGAGTCTACACTCATTGATCCTTGTAGTTGTGAACCCTTTATGTTCACCTTCCAAACTCCTATTCTAGTTTGAGTTTTCCATTCCATGGAGGATTGAAGTGGTGGAGGCACAAGTGGATTGATCCAGATCTTGGTTCAGATTGGTTTCCAGCAAGAGGTCGTATCACATTGTACTTCTTCTTGTTTATTAATAAAAATACTCATATTCTCATCCATTAATGTTGTAAATGTTGTTTATCTTACATTGGGTTGCATTTACTTGTTATACCATGGGCCATTGCTATTGATGATGTTAATGCCATTTATATATTATGTGTACTTGTTGTATATTGGTTGTCAAGACTAATTTGCAGATTCAAGTGCACGGATTGAAAAGCTCCAACGGGGATCTACATCAAATGTTTGGATCGAGGTTGGTTATATTCTTCATTATATTAGCATTGTCATTTATATAGCATAGCATTGGGAATTGAGTTGATTTCTAGTAGTCAGATGTCTGTTGTGGTCTACCCCAAGCCATCCTTATTAAGTCAATCTGTTTCACCTGAGTTCTTCCAAATATTTCATTGTAGCTGGTACCTCGTGCTGGTTGATGGGGGATGCCTTAATTCCTTCCTTCCAGTGAGTCTCATTCCATCGACTTCAACCCATTTATTCCGGAACTTGAGGCTTAGAGTTCGGTTGAGTACCTTGAGGCTTGCAGTCATTAATGACAAGTTCTCTCGCCATCAACAATTTTGGGAATACATCAATGTCCCCTGATCGATGGATTCATCCTAGTGTTCGACTACAACTCATCTATTCACACTTCGATGATTGTGCTATGTGCCTTGATGTCCATTTTCATTATTGGTGGGTTATCTCGCGTCTGTTAATGGTATACATCATTGACCGTTAATCAGACACAAATAAAAGAAGAGCAAGAGAACTCTAGTGGATTTTTTCCCTATCTTGAGTCTACACTCATTGATCCTTGTAGTTGTGAACCCTTTATGTTCACCTTCCAAACTCCTATTCTAGTTTTATTTTTCCATTCCATGGAGGATTGAAGTGGTGGAGGCACAAGTGGATTGATCCAGATCTTGGTTCAGATTGGTTGCTGGCAAGAGGTCGTATCACATTGTACTTCTTCTTGTTTATTAATAGAAATACTCATATTCTCGTCCATTAATGTTGTAAATGTTGTTTATCTTACATTGGGTTGCATTTACTTGTTATATCATGGGCCATTGCTATTGATGATGTTAATGTCATTTATATATTATATGCACTTGTTGCATATTGGCTGTCAAGACTAATTTGCAGATTCGAGTGCATGGATTGAAAAGCTCCAACGGGGATCTACATCAAAATTTTGGATCGAGGTTGGTTATATTCTTCATTATCTTAGCATTGTAATTTATATAGCATAGCATTGGGAATTGAGTTGATTTCTGGTAGTCAGATGTCTGTTGTGGTCTACCCCAAGCCACAGTGAGTTTTCTCCAACACAGAAATGGCGACTCCGCTGGTACCTCATGCTGGTTGATGGGGGATGCCTTAATGCCCTCCTTCCAGTGAGTCTCGTTCCAACGACTTCAAACCATTTATTCTGGAACTTGAGGCTTAGAGTTCGGTTGAGTACCTTGAGGCTTGCAGTCATTAGTGGCAGGTTCTCTCACCATTGACAGTCTTGGGAATACATCAATGCCCCCTGATCGATGGATTCATCCTAGTGTTCAACTTCAACTCATCTATTCACACTCCGATAATTGTGCTCTGTGCCTTGATGCCCATTTTCATTATTGGTGGGTTATCTCGCGTTTGTTAATGGTATACATCATTGACCAGTAATCAGATGATGTCACATCAAGTTCGACCTCAAGTGGAGTCGCCATTTCTGTGTTGGAGAAAACTCACTATGGCTTGGGGTAGACCACAACAGACAACTGACTACCAGAAATCAACTCAATTCCCAATGTTATGCTATATAAATGACAATGCTTAGATAATGAAGAATATAACCAACCTCGATCCAAACATTTGATGTAGATCCCCGTTGGAGCTTTTCAATCCATGCACTTGAATCTGCAAATTAGTCTTGATAGCCAATATACAAGAAGTACACATAATATATAAATGGCATTAACATCATCAATATCAATGGCCCATGATATAACAAGTAAATGAAACCCAATGTAAGATAAACAACATTTACAACATTAATGGACGAAAATATGACTATTTCTATTAATAAACAAGAAGAAGTACAATGTGATATGACCTCTTGCCGGCAACCAATCTAAACCAAGATATGGATCAATCCACTTGTGCCTCCACCACTTCAATCCTCCATGGAATGGAAAACTCAAACTAGAATAGGAGTTTGGAAGGTGAACATAAAGGGTTCACAACTACAAGGATCAATGAGTGTAGACTCAAGAAGGGCAAAAATCCACTAGAGTTTTCTTGCTCTTCTTTCTCCTCTCGCCCATAAGCCATATGTGCTCAATATATAGTCCTCTCAAAGGTAAGTGAAAGGACACATTGAGGCATTTCTTGGGCAGATGGAGAGTCAAAGGTCACCCAATGACCGCTTTTTGGGAGTAAAAAGTAATAAACTAGTGATTTTTACTATTTTACATGCTACCCGCGGGCTATAGTGATGCAACTCGTGGGTACACCCATTGTAATGATGCAGCAAGCGTACAAGGGAAAAAATAGGGAAAAATAGTGTTTGAAGGATATAAAGTGGTTCTGAGTCAGTGCAATGGATCCTCTAGGCCAAAGAGTGTTGATTCTCACAAGGTGGAAGATTACGTTGTAACACTTGGGGAAAATATTGAAGTACATGGGGAGTTTTTATCATCCTTGGGAGAATTTTGAAGTGCCTGGGAAAATATTGAAGTGCCTAGGGAATTATGATCATATTTGGGAGAATTTTGAAGTTCCTGGGGCATGTATTGAAGTGCATGGGGCATTTTTCTCATCACTGGGTGAATTTAGATGTGCATGGGGCATTTTTGTCATCACTAGGTGAATTTAAAAATGCATGGGTCGTTTTTCTGATCACTGGGTGAATTTAGAAGTGCTTGGGGTTGTTATTGATCAATGTATGGATGCTTTTATAGCGTTGGGATGATTTAAAATAGTGACGGGTGAAGTTATCACTTGTCAGGACAAATTTGTGTAGATTGAGGCATTTTTGTGATTGCCTAGGTGATTATATCATTGTCGTCTGTTTTTTTCCCTTTCCTAGGCCAAGTATTGAGGTGCCTAGGGCATCTTTATCATCATTGGATGAATTTTGAAGTGTATGGGGCAAGTAATAAAGTACTTGGGAAAGTATGGAAGTGGGTGGGGGTGGTTTTATCTTCATTGTGAGAATTTCGAAGTGCTTGGGGAAAATATTGAAGTGTCTGGGTGTTTTTATTATCGTTGGGAGAATTTTGAAATGGTCGAGGAAAGTATTGAATTGCATGGGTCCTTTCTATCATCATTGGGTCAATTTAGAAGTGGATGGGGCAAGTATTGAAGTGCTTCGGGGGAATTTTGAAGTGATTGGGGAAAATATTGAAGTGCATGGGGATTTTTTATCATCCTTGAGAGAATTTAGAAGTGCCTGGGAAAATATTGAAGTGCTTAGGGAATTTTTATCATCTTTGGGAGAATTTTGAAGTGTCCAAGGCAAGTTTTGAAGTGGCTGGGGCATTTTTCTCATCACTTGGTGAATTTAGAATTGCATGGGGCATTTTTCTTATCGCATGGTGAATTTAGAAGTGCATGGGTCATTTTTCTCATCACTAGGTGAATTTAGAAGTGCCTGGGGTTGTTATTGATCAATGTATGGATGCGTTTATAGTGTTGGGATATTTTAAAACAGCGATGGCAAAGTTACCACTTGTCGGGGAAAATTTGTGTGGATTGAGACATTTTTGTGATTTCCTGGGTGATTATATCATTGTATCAAACGTTTGTGTGAATATTATATTGCACATGTATTCCTTTATTTCATTGTGATTTTTCCTTTTTGTTATGAGATTAGCCAGTCTTTGTACTAAGATTTGTGTCTTCTGTTTAGGACCTTGCATTAGAGAATTTTGCAAGTATATATGATCTTGTTGAGTTCTATCATGCAATTTCTTTGGGTAATATGTATTATGTGCGTTTTGTACTTTTTGGAGCACCATGAACATATGTCTAACATGTCTGGGTAAGGAAAACTTCTACATAACTGAACAGTTACAATGAGAGCAATGCACTTTTTAGGATCCATCTAAATCTTTATAATCAATTTTTTGTGTAGCTACCCTTCCCTTGTAGAATGCTTACTACCAAAGATACATGATTACTTGTTTAGAATATTAAGGCCATAAGGTTATATGCCATCATTGTAAAGGAAGTCATGATCAATATCATTTTGATGCCAATTTGTGGATGGTATCATCTTCCTAGAGAACTAGTGCAGAGAGAGGTATTCTGAAGGTGTTTCTCAGGATTTCCAAGATTACTTCTTGCTATGTAAGATGCACTGGTTTTTTAATAGATGCTTTTGAAATTTCTACTTTGTAGTATTCAATGATATGGTTAATATTCAACGAACATGAGGTTAAACTAGTTAGTAGTGTTTCAAGTGTTGAAGACCCTTCTTGGGAAGAAAATATAGGTAAACTTGGGGGTAGGGAAAAAATTGATGTAGATGTCATGTATATATTCTTGGGAAGTAATGCTTATGGGGATAAAGTGGAGATCAAGGCTCTTTCTTTGATTTCAAAATTTACTGGTAGGTAGTAAATAATGATGCAGCTATGATTTCAATGCTAGAAAGATTTGATATTCCATAGTATGTTCTAGATTGTTGCTTAAACACAGATTGGTATGATCCAATTCAAACTTGGTGCACTTAGTTTGCAAAAATACAGGCCTACATAGACATCAAATGAAAACATTTCCTTTTGATATTAGTGTTGGGGTTCCTTTTAGAGGCAAGATGATTGAGAAGACACCATACTTTTGTACATAGAATACAATCTCATTGTTTTGGTTCATTATCAAATACAAAGGCCTTTGATTCATGTGTAAGTGTGGCCTTGTGTTGGTTGCATTGGAAGTTTGACAGTGTCTTCACCTAGTACTTGAGATCTTTGTTTCATCTTACGATAGGATTAAATATGCACATCTAAAATAAGTTCATTGATTGAACATTGTTTGTCTTGTTATTTGTAGTAAATGCTTAGGCAGGGTTTGAAATAAGTGTTGGTCGTAATAGCACCAACATAGATCCATCTTAAACCTGGATCTACAAAGCACCAAGAGGGATCCAATTTCTTGAGGTAAAAATTTTATTATTAGCTTAAACTAAAGGAATTTGATCCCTCTCTTGCTTGATAAATCGGGGTTTAAGTTTTAATCGATAAATTATTGAACTATAAAGTACTCTAGACTAAATAAGGGTGTCCATCAAAGACATATTGGATGGTATATCCTAAAATAGTTCCAAAAACACTGTCTCTTGAGAAAAGAATTACCTCACTAAAATTTGCAAAATTGAGAAGGCAACATACCCTTTTCTAATCCTAAGTTGGGCAACTGAGTGCATGAAGAGAACTCATGAATATGTATATAAGGTAGCAACCTCAATGAAATCTCCCTAAACTTAGTCAAATATGAAAGGCCTCTCTAATTGAAAGGTTGAAGGTCGTAACTTTGATTTTTTCAAGGTTGGCTATCAACTGCCTATTAGTTCAAAAGGTCCTAGAATGTCTAGACGTTGCTTTTGTTGATATAATCTTTAAATTGAAAGAAAAATATCCCAAAAACATAAAAGTTAGAAGACCAAATAAGATGTGCTTCTTAATATCCATCAAATGACGGAAACTAGATCAATGGGATTATATAGTACACTAGTGTCAATAAAAAGGCAGAATGCAAAAGCCACTCTTAGAAGAAGCAAAATCTAAGCTAATATATAAGATATAATCTCTATTAACTCAAAGCTAGAGTGGAAAACAATGCTTTGGGAGAGTGCATGCTGCACAAATAAAGAGACTCTAGGTTCCAAATCTCTATCGCTTGAAGAAGGACAGGGAAGGTTGTCACCTTTTAAGTATTCATTGTCAAATGTGCAACCCTCCTACCATTTGACACCAAAAAGAAGAAAATTTGGTGAGAAGATTGGTTGGAAGCTTGGAAATGGTCACGGGGGGTTCACTAGTGAGGCAATATCATATCATGTCCATTCATATTGGGGGGTTGAATACTCTTAAAAACCTCAAAAATATATTGCCCCGTATTAAGGGGTCAAGGGGGGTTTTTAATTTGACATAGTAATATAAATATTGGGGGTTATTTTATTTGGGAGTGTTGAGGAATAACCTCCAAATCACGGGATGGATTCATACGTCCAAATCACGAGATCGATTCATACCCACATAAAACTTAAGGACCTTCCATTTTTATTTGATATTGCTTATGATCCTAAGTTTTGCTTAAATTTGATAATAGTGTACCAATGATAATATTGATGGAATTCTCTTTGGATTATTGTCCTTGAGCAATCCTCATTTAATAGCTTATTTAGGCTTGGTTTGAATTGATGTTATATTTTTTTTCATATTTAAGTTAAGAGATGTAGTTAAATGTGTAACATCCCGGAAAAATCACAAAAATTTAAAAATTTTCTATGTGACAATTAATGCTTATTTAATATGTGCGGAATAGAACAAAGCATAAAAGGTTGTCCTGCTATAATAAATACCATACTGGTTTATCGTATAAGAAATTGCGACTAACATAATTATGTTTATGTCTTGATGTTATTAATACTACTGCAACTTCTATTATTGATGTTATGATTTATGAATCAGTTATCTTTGACTAATATGCTTTTATTGATTGATGAAGAGGTCCTACGGACACCCCGAGGCTTATTTAGCATTCATGCTAAAGCATGTGATTTTGTACTTGTGACAGTTTACAGGTAAGAGTTTAAAGTTGCGACAAGTATTCAACAGTTTTTTAGAGAAGATCTGTAATGATCGTTTCACAGTGTTGTACCAAGAATTATTTTTGGTTTCCATTCATGTTGAACTATATGTAATTATCTACCTTCTTCCTCCATGGCAATTTGTGGAAATCCTATGTATAACTGTCTTGCTAACTTGCCTAGGATCTATACTTCTACCATGGTCATGATAATTTGATTTATTAACAAGTCTTCTATTTCACTATACAATGGCATGTATGTATAAACAATCTTCTTTTATTATTTATATTATCTATTTATATGGTGTTTGGGACATTATCAAACAATTACAAACTATATACATAACATATTATATGTTGTGTGTTATGTGCAATAGTGTGGCCCCATGTGATAATATGCCACCCTAGTGAACTATACAAACATATGATGCTATGCAAAATGCGATATTATACAAACTTGATCGATAATTTGTAAACATATAATACTATATGATCCTACGATACTATGTGAACTTTGGAGATATTCTATTATGTGTTGTGTGCACTTATGTAACCTCGGTGATACTTATGCGACCTCGGTGAAGTTCTAACCAACCCTTAACTTAATGTTACAAGGGTGTATAATACGACCTTACCATAACTATATCCACGTTGTATGATGTCACGGGGGCTTCACTAGCGGGGCAATATCATATCACGTCCATTCATATTGGGGTATTGAATACTCCTAAAAACTTCAAAAATATATTGCTTCGTATTAAGGGGTCAAGGGGGGTTTTTAATTTGACATAGTAATATAAATATTGGGGGTTATTTTATTTGGGTGGGATGAAGAATAATATTCAAATCGTGGGATGGATTCATACCTCCAAATCACGGGTTGGATTCATATCAATCCTAATTTCCGCTAAGGAATAACCTCCGAACCGCGGGATAGATTCATACCTCCAAATAATGGGATGGATTCATATCAGTCGTAATTGTTGCTAGAGAATAACCTCCAAATCGTGGGCTGTATTTATACCTCCAAATCATTGAAGTTATAAAGTCTTTTTTTTTAGAATAATTTTCTTCATGAATGGGATTTATATAAGCTTTGATTGGCCTAGGCCCATCAAAATGGGTAGTAAAAAAATCAGAAGAAAATAATAAAATTCATAAATGTGATATTCCCCTTGATGAGATGTGATCTTAAATTCCTAGTCAAATGTGCCTCCATCCATAAATGTTATCTGCCCTTTTAAATTCCTAGTGTTGTTTGAATAATTTATTGTGATATGTGCCTCCATTCAGTTGTTGAGGTTCACATTTTTATGACACATGCAATTTTCCCATTCATATTTTGTCAACCATTGAATTCCTCGTGGGGCCTTCATAGTTTGCTATTTATTTTATACCACTTGCAGTCCAGTTGGAAAGGAGATGTTCGAGAAACTCCTATCTCCATAGTTGTTTATATTTACATCGAATCCTGGTGCTCCTCCATGCATCTGCCACATATATGTGTAGATTGACTTGTACAAATTTTATGTGGGTTTAACTTTTCTACTCAACTCCATCAAACTCAACAATTGAACTTATTTTTTAATTTTTGCATGAAGCATGATTTACATTCCGTGGTTGTCACAAATTAAGAAACAAAAAAACAATCATCCTCTAAAAGCATGTCTCCAAAAAAAAACAGCTTACTTTTTATGCACATAAGGGCCAATTTAATGTAAAAAAAAAAAACATATTCCATCTCTTAGATATGTGCATACCTTATTTCCTTCATTTGCTCTTAAACGTCTATATATACTTTTCTTTTGCAAAAAAAACAAAAACAAACAAGGATTGGGAGAGCTCCAATGCTCAATGGTGGTTTCTTTGGAAATATGTAGGATGCAGTTGGAGATTTCCTCCCATGCCACTTTAAAGCAAATTTCACCCAAAAACATTACGGCATGAATTGAATGAAGGTGGTGAGCAAATTACTAGTTGCATTCATTGCTCTGACTATCGTATATGGTTGCTTCAATTGCCCCTAGATTTGGTTGTGTACACATATCAATTGGCATCCTCCTCGATCCCCTTGTTGTAGATTTGGAATTTACTACCCTTAATGGAATTTCTCTTCTTCTTTTCGTGTCTGCCAATACTTTCCTATTCTGCTTTTGCTTTTGAATTTATTCTTGATTCTTTATCAAGACGAGCTTTGGATCTCCACTAGTTCAAATTCCTAAAATTCTTCATAACCCTCCATCCCCAAAATTCCTGAATTTTGTAAGGGGTTAACTGAGTCAAGGATTGAAAGGTGCTATCATTGGTCCCAAGGCCAATCAGGGATAGGAATCCACTCAGCTTCCAGGTATTCTTCGCATAGAATGCAAAAATGATTTATTTTCATTCTATTCACCTGAACTTCCTGTTCTTGTTAGTATTTTGATGTAACACACTCAAATGTATACTCAATTTAGTCATAATTTTGTTTGTTGTAAGTAAGCACCCATAGAGTTTCGAACCGGTGACCTAACACAAAGAGTGCCTTAATAGTACACCCATTCACCATCTATTCTACGCCCCGTGTGCCATATTTTTTTTTTTGCAGAAGTAAACCATAATTTTTCGATGCATATCTTCAATGTTCCTTATTTCATATGCAAGTTTCGCAATGCCCAAAAAAACTTGCATCCTTAATCTTCAAAACTATGATTGCATGACTCATAATTCTTATTATTTTTAGTTAACATTCACATTATTTAACATCCATTTTATGCTACAGATATCGTAATAATTAATCCCAATCTTTTATGATTACTTCTATATAAAACATACTTTTATAAGCCCCACCTATATTTTTCATTCCCAAAATATATACATATATAATTCTTTTACACTTCCCATAAAAGAAGCATATAAGTCTTATTATACGTATACTTTAAATCCAACTCATTCTAATGGATACATTATGCTTATATCCTTTCTAATTATCAACCCAAAAAGGGGTCCATTCATACATTAAGCTTATATCCTTTCTAATTATCAACCAAAAAGGATTCAATTCATACATTAAGCTTATATCCTTTCTAATTATCACCCTAAAGAGAGATCAATTCATACTTTTAAAACATACATTTATTGAATTCCTCCACCCATATTATCACATGCAAAATATATACATAGGTGTTACCTTTCACACTTAAGCATTTGTATAAAATTAAATATTTTATGAATGGCATACTCTAATGTATGAATTTTGATTATAGACCAAAAGAGGCATACATTTATTGAATTCCTTCACCCATATTATCACATGCACAATATATACATAGGTGTTACCTTTCACACTTGAGCATTCGTATAAGATTAAATATTTGATGAATGACATACTCTAATGTATGAATTTTGATTATAGATCAAAAGAGTTGATTTATAATTTCATGCAACCAAATAACATTTTTATTTCCCTTGCTACACTCTCATAACTAATTATATAAAATCTTACATTACATTTAATGGACGAGTTCCAAATTTATGCCATGCTATACTTGAGTAGATATCCGTAAGATTTTCCATTGATTCCCCATACACGTTAGGTCTATAGAAAAACGTGTTTATTTATTACACCTACTTGGCATGGAACCTAAGCTCTGAGCTTTAGCACAAGTGAACGGTTGCATTAACATCCAAATGGTCGACTTGGTAAGCCCGCCTATGATCCATGGCCTAGATCCTACCAATGCATGATACGAAAGGGCTTCAGTCTCGTCAGTACTAAGCTGAGTTAATATGATGGTTGAAGGAATGGGCGCCAATTTACCACTTGCTCTTGGCACTTGTGTCACTTTGACCATAATTTTTTTGTGTGTGCTTTGTTCGAACTCTGAGTTTTCTTTCCCTCTAGTGTTATCCATTCATTGAAGAGGTTGGGGTGAACCACTCCATACCACCAGCGTTCTTTCTACAAAGGAGGTCAAGCATACTGATTAGATAAGCTCAATGGAATCTTCATTCGTTCTCGGTAATGTTCAGTTTGCTCTTTCCCAGTTTACACACACAACATTATTTCCTGGTTTGCTCAGCTTTGGTACTATGGCATTATTTTAATCATATATATATTTTTGACATATATCATATTGTTTATATATACGACATTTCGAGTATGGATTTTTTCCACAGAGGAGATATATTATTTTGTATCAGGGAATATAGGGATCGTCCTAGCAACTGGAACGATGATCTCCCTCGTAAGCTTAGGCTACCCATGTTTTTATGTAGATTCTTGAAATTTTGATAATTCTGACAGGCATGGTGATGATTGAATTCTTGAATAAGGTGATCTCCCTCTCAATGGAATAGTCATCTTGATATTTTTTGGTATTTTATGATATTGCATATTTGCGTATTGATTGAAATCTTCTTGAATGCTTCCATGGCCACAGTAATTTTTATATTAATTTTTAGCATTTGTTTTGGGTGACATTGTTTTTTATTGTTAGGTTGAAATTTTAATTGGCCATTGTTTTCTTGGTTACAGGAACAACAATTTCCTGACAAACCCCATCTGTAAACACAATGCTCATTTGATATAGGTGTTTTCATAAATGTTCAAAATATCGATTGCTTCAATTGATGAGTCAACTGAATCGATGGCTGTCACCTTTCCCTTCTTTGCTCCTGCCTTTTAACCTAATGACTATACCTTCGCTAGCTACCTTGGTTATGCCCTTACCCTATCAAAGGATGACCCCTTTCCAGATTGCGAAAATATATCCTGGGCTGCTCTTGTTGAGTACCCGATCGATCAACCAGAGAATGTTCTGGTTGCCCAACCAGTTGATCCAGGACCAGCGGCTCTAGGTCAACCAACAAAGACCAGCAATAGATCCCAATGAGGTTGCTCTTCTAAATTTTCAATTTATGATTTTGCTTATCTTTAATGGATGGTTTTCTTTAACGGTAGTTTAATTTTTAATGGGTTTTTATTTTACAACTCCAGGATAGGGCCACTTTCCTGGGGTTTTAAAATTCAGTGCTTTTCTTTTTGTATTCAATTATAAGATATATTGTTATTCGATGTCTCCACGGGATTATTTCCATCAATTCACCATAAATGATTCTAAGCTGTAAATGATAATTTCTCATAAATAAGTTGCTCTGAGTCAGAGGATGTCTTCTCTCTTGGAATTAGATCAACCCATAGGATTTTAAGCATATTGAATATTGGCTTAAAAAAATGGATATCTATATTTTATTAAATGTACCTTGTTCCAGGTCTTTACTTGATTAATGGATTTTTTTTTGTAAAATGTACCTTGTTCCCGGTCTTTACCTGCTTAATGGAATTTTTTTGTTAAACAAAGTGTAGGAGAGTTGATCCATGTAGGCTGCTCGTATTTTACATAGTTAGAATTTTGTGCTAATACACATGGATGTGGACTTTAAAACCAGGGCTGTCGCTCATGTTTTTTCCACTCTTTTTATTTCATTTATAATTTTAACCAAGGGAATCAATTTCAAAAGCAACAACAGGCATAACCACCATAGGTTGAATCAAACTATAATGATTTCCTAATAATGACGGTCAATTCTTAGGGATAAATTCAGAGTTTTATGTTGCAATTAAAACAATTTATTAATCCATTCATACAGGCAATGCCTCTTAACAATTAAGCGGGATCCTGCCAATAATATAATGGTTTGGTTGCATGTATCCTAAATGCCAATAAAGCAATTAACAAGTTTTTAAACAAATGCTTTTCTTTTTCCTACATAGTTTATTCATTTTGATATATGTTTGCATATTGAATCTATATAGTTCTAAATCCATCTAAATAACATATATGGGTGAGCACTATTATGCACAATAAATCTTTGTAAAATTCATAAGTACAAATATGCATAGACCATTTTCTGCATTTTAATCCTATTAACAGATAATCCATAGGAATCTTACAGTTAAGTGTAGAATTATTTTGTCTAACAAATATGTACTTTATCTCCTATTATATAAACCATAGACATAGTATGAGAAGGTAAGAGTTGGGAGTGATCATAAATAGGAGTGCATTATCCTTTCTTCAATGGCTTACATTCATTAAGTAGCATAGTCCTTTCCAAAAATAAAAGAAGCTAGGATTATGGGTACCTACCTACTAATGATAAAAGAGGAAGTGGCGTAACCTTTTGCAGATATTGTACCCATAATGTTGACCTCCATCCCTAGTAGCACTATCAAATTTTCATTGTGGGTGTCAGATTCATTTCTTGAACCTTTTGCATCCTCTAATACACACGAGTTACTTAAATCCTCACCTAGGATAATCTCCATCTTCCCCTTCATCATCCCTCCAAGAGTTTTACAATTTTCTTTCATGAATCATTCCCATTTGAGAATCAATATAACTAATAACTATTCATTCAAAATTAGATGAATTTGAATAATATCTTATGATTAGGAGAACAACATAATGAAATTAAAAAGGAACATACATGTATTAATGAAAAACATATAAGAAAACCACAATGTTGGGAATGCAATCACACTATGTTTGAAACATAAAAATAGATAACAAAAATATTCATTAACTTGTCCCCTTGAGTGGGTGCTTCTTCAGTGAGGATTTAATGAATGCCTAAATTAAACCCTAGTTTGAATACGTTGGAACAATATAAATTTATTGATAAAAAAATTATTACAATTCCAGTGTTGCATTACAACTTGTATGTGAAAGATCATTCTAACCAAAAGAAAAATTGGCCTAGCTCTATGTGTTGTGACATAACTACATAATAAGGAGCTCTTGGATCCCCTTTAACATGGAACCCATAACTCCATACAAATAATTTTCCTATAGACGGGAGAAAAACAATAATGTGTTGTGCATTATTGTTGATTGTCTCTCGAGTTGTAGGGTTTTAAATGAGTATGCAACTTGACTAGTAAAAATGATTGTTTCTTTATAAGACTTCCAATCCATCATTTTAAATGATTTGAATAGAGAATTTTACTCAATAGTAGAAAAGAAGACTCGATAGAAAACATATAATCCTCTCAAGGGTAGTGAATCAACATAAATAATCATTATGCACCATATGCATTTATCTCATTAAAAGAAGACAACTTATGTAACCCAAATATTTTGTCATTTATTCTTGTAGTTACACCAAAACATATACATAGACAAAGCATCTTATTTTTCTCTGGTAAATAAACCATAGACAGAGTTACTTGTATCTTATTTTTCTCTAGTAAATATGTATGCTTTGATTTTCTTAATGATTGCATTGTTATTTCAGGCATGTTTGGAGTCATCATGCTAGCTAGCGCATTTCTTGGTTGTTCTGCGATCAAGTCCTATGCTACAGGTAACCACCATCTATTTTTTGTTTAGCAAATTGTTGTAAAAGTTTATCTCTTGTTAGTCAATGGTCTCATTTCATGATTTACATGGTTGCTTTGTAGGCCACCATGTCACCTCAAGCACTCGGTCAAGTGAAGGTGGCAAAGTCCTTTAATAAAAGGTACCTCAAGTTCCCTTAGTGTACATGGCATTAGATTTTCTCTATGTCCATTATAATTATTATATAGTTAATTACCATATTTATTAGTTAAAAAAAACAATTAATATCATCATAATAGTCTCCATGTTGAATGCAAACACATCCTTGCACTACAAGAAAAATGACATTTTAACCTCACATAAAATTGTTGTATATTAAAATATTTAATTTAAAGTAATATTTTTATAATATTATAATTATGTTGGTACTTTCTTTTATTAATTTTAGTTTATATATATGTGTTTGTGTGTGTGAAAACATTTTATACTAGAATACATATATATATATATATATAATTGTTGTATATAAAAACATTTTATACTAGAATATATATATATATATATATATATATATATATATATATATATATATATATATATAATTGTTGTATATGAAAACATTTTATACTAGAATATTTATTAAATATACTAGAATAAAATTAAATTTTCCAATATAAAATGTTTTCATATAGAAAAATTATAATTATATATATATATATATATATATATAAAATTGTTGCACATGAAAACATTTTATACTAGAATATTTAATTTCAAATAATTTTTTTATAATATTATCATTATACTTTAGAATTTTTTTAATTCCTGTAAAGACTAGATATAACTCAAGAAAAAGTAACTAAATGTTGTTGATTTCTTTGATTGCAAGAATAAATGTAGAGGAAGTAGAGGCAATTCATTGCATCTTGTGAATGACCCAAATCCAATCTATGCACATGATCATATGGTGTTATTGAAAAGTAAGAGGAATTTTTCTATGTTCATTTGGGTTCAAACATCAATGATGTTTGTTTTGATAGGAAGAAGGTAGGGAAGTTCATCCATGAAAGGGTTTCAATTTTGTATTTTATGGAGTTTAATTTATTAAGCTTATTGAAAACATGGGTTCTCTATGACTATACTTGTATTTAGAAGATATAAAATTGGTGGATTAGCAGGCTATGGTGTGAAACATTTGCAATTCTCATATTTTCTAAGCATTGCACTGACTATTGAATTATTAGTCTTTTACATTCTTTGTTACATTTCTTGATTGGGTTTCGTTTTACTCATTTTACCTTCCCCATTACTATTTCGTTGGGTCTTCCACTATCCAATGCTACAAATTGATCAGTTGCCCCTACAATCTTAGTGGGATCATTGTTAGCATTATACTACTACTTTCTTTAGCATCATGTTTGCTTATACTAAGATGCATTAGGGATCTTGTTTGTTACACCTTGATAATATGATATAAAGGGGGTAATAAAAATGGGTTGATAAAAATGGATACCTACAATATCTGGTGAAAATAGGGGTTTTCTTAATTGGAAAGGTATATTGGGAGGGGGGTTCAACAATACAATTTTAGGAGGGATTTTCCAATATTTAGTGAAATTAGGGATATTCTTTAATATCCCGCGAACGATGGTGGTATGTAACAAGTTCACTGAGTGAACCCCCCGTGTATGATGTGAATGTTAATATGGTTTACAGGTTGGCCGATGTGATTGTATCCTATGCATTGAATGTTTTCAACTAACGAGAATAGTGGGATTCCCTCGTGGATGGCTTAGTAAGCTTGGTTCACGTGAAAGCATCTTGGTGAATCAACTAAGTGCTGAGTTGTAACGTGACAAAGGTTTAAACGTTGCCAAGATGGTTCCTTCGTGGCTGTGGTAGTGATGGCTCATTTAAACCCTACCTTTGCTGCGATCGATGAGTTTATTATGATTTTTGTTACTTGGTAGTGGTAGCTGTGCGTGGCCGATAGGCTAAGGGTTTGTAGTTTGGTTGTTCTGCCTGTGGAGGCATAGCTCCTGAGTCTTGAACTTGTAACCTATGTAATTTATAGAGCCGAGCTCTCTCCAGATTCTTGTACAGTGGTGAATGTCTCGTTTGGCAGTCTTAGAGTTTGTCTTTGGGTGGTTCGATACCCCGACTTGTTGAGGGTTTGTCTTTTTTAATATAGGGTTTGAAATGAATGGCCAGGGGCCTCGCCAAAGTTGCTACCTCTCTCGGCACTGTTTTAAAGTAGTTGATGGTTGGTGTTGGCTCTAGCTATACCAGCATTCGACGAAGTAGAGGTTTCATTGCAGTTGCATCTGTCTTGGTGTTCATTGCTGCTACGGCTATCATTTTAAAAAGGTAATGTGTTTGATTTCCTTCGTTGTAATGTTCATACCTGAGTGCTAACGGTTATTAGAATTTCGATACTGTAATCTTTCCTTCTGAGATACCGTTTTAACCACATTTGTATTGTTCTTGCAGGGTAATATTCAATGGCTCCTCAATTCTGAACGTTGAAGGTTGGAAATAGCTATACCAACTGGTAAGCCTGGGCGGTTGCCTTGAAAACTGTGTGTAGAAGATGATGGCCGACTGTGTGATGTTCTGTGTGTTGTGTTTTAACTCAGATATGTTTTGTAATCTGCCGAATTAGGGTTGTAAATTTTGTCCTAGATCATTTTTTTCAAGAAGATATGCGACTTGATTTGGAGCCAAAATATGACCTATCAGTGTCCATTCTAAAAATTTGAACGATTATTAGTCAGGTATGCCACCCAGAAAATCTAATAATACCCTCTGGTTTTAGGGTTGCAGTATTCTTGATGTTTCCATTAATTTCCTGCTAGATACAGGAGTAATAGATTTAATAACATATTTTAAACAACTTCTGGCCCGTTTGTATTATGCAACATAGCTGGATAAGAAGTCGATATGGATAGTTTTTACGATAATATTTTATAACCAAAGGAAGGGGGCATTTCCGGTAAGAAGTAGTTAACCAACAAGGAGAGGTATCATACTTGTTGTTATCCAATCAAAGGGAGGTCCAAGGAGTGATTAAATGAAGAATAAAAATAATAAAGAAAGGTTGCGGTGTTGAATAAGGAGTCTATCCGACAATATAGATGCAAAACTGTGCAGATGTGAAACTGCACTGAGAAGTCCCCCCAAAAGTGTTTTTTATTTTATTTTTGTTATCAGAGCAAATAGTCGCCAATATATCCAAATTAAATTCCATGGAAGATTCTTTTAAGTGTTGCTTGGGCCGTAGTTTTGAGTTGAAAATACCCTGTGAATCATGTTGAGAAATCTTAAAGAATATTTTGACCTGTGTTATGTTGTTCAAATGTATGGTTTGTCGGCTAAAAACACAAGATTGACACCATACATTTTGGTGCAACGAAGGAAGCATAAGTCCGAAGCATGATCACACCAAGAAATCAGAGGCAGGCAGTGAAATAGAAACCCCACAATAGGTAAATGATTACAAGTAAGCTGGGTATTTTTGTTGTTGGTTCCAAATCCAGAAACCCTAGCCTGAACAGGACTGTAAAGACATCATTTTCAAGAAAAAGATCTCCACAATAGTCCCACTCAGATCGAAGCTAGCGGTGTTTTCTTTTACTGTCAGGGCTTCGGCTAATCGAAAAAGAGAAACATATTGAGGGAAAATTATTGAAATGTGAGGGAAAAATACTATAATTCTGATTCGACATTATAGAATGATAATTACTAACTTAATCGGAATGCATTGATAATTACTAACTTAATCTAGTAATTCGACAGAGGGAAAAGAGAGAGTAAAGAAGGTCATGAAACCATGATGCTGCTAAAGAGTAAAGAAAGTAATGATCTAGCAGATCCAAACCTGGATCTAGATGAAATCCCATTTATTTTATTTCGAAAGTAGGCAGAGGTAGATAGAGATAATTGGAAATTAACGAGCAGAAGAAATCAGGACAAATAAAAACAATGCAAATTCCCCGCAGCGTCTCGTTTCTTGGAAAGTAATTTAGTTAGTAAATTAAAAAACCAGAGGTTACACATTTAAAAAATAAAGTAATTTCGCTGCATTATTTTTAAGTAATTGAAGGTATTTTAAAGTAATTGAATGCTTATTTCATTTATAGATCACGTGAACTTGCTTAACAAGCACGAGGTAAAAAAAAATATCATTTTTCTTTGCATAAAATGAAAAACAGAATTATGCACATATATAATTGGAAGTATTTGAAAAATGAGATAAATCTATATACGCACGAGTCGAGAATGATGTAACAGCTACTGTATATACATTCCAATAATTAATATTAGTTATTATTTTTCTTATAATTTATTATAAAATTAAATAAAAATATAATGAATTAAAAAAGTTAAAGATGAAGAGTGAAATCTTCAATTTTAAATTTAGAGAATGGCTATCATTAATTCTGAATTTAGAGAAGGGATATCATTATTACCCTGGTCAAAGAGTTCACCACCGTTCATATTCCATGAAACTTCTCCCCTTTGCAATTTGCACGCTCATAACATTCCCGTCCTCTCGGCTTTAATCCATTATAGTTCGCCACAAAACAACATTAATGTTTTCCACCATTGCAGTCCGACTATCCTCTATTCGACTTGTTGTATAACTAGCTTATATCTACAGTATCCAAGGTACTCTCAAGTTCGCGGTCATCTTTGATCTTATAATGTAATAAGTCAAAAGATAACACTCGACATCAAGTGTTGTTGCAGAACACCCTCACTGTCCACTTGTGCAAAATGGTCATGATTTTGACTTGGTTTCCATAGCACCTTGCCTTCTTTGTTACCGTTTAAATGCCTCGCTGCCTTGTCAAATATTTTCTCTCCTGAGCCTTAATTATATCACTATTCATATTGCTCTCAATATATCGTCGTCTCTCCATTTTCAAAACTTTTAATGGTGAAGGAAACTGATGTTAAGTTTGTTAATTGTAAAGAAATGATATATATTTTGTATCATTCACAGGTTGACACATTATTTGGCTTAGAGATATCAAAAGTCCATAGTTAATAAGCATA
Source organism: Larix kaempferi (assembly GCA_027924585.1). Taxonomy (NCBI): domain Eukaryota; kingdom Viridiplantae; phylum Streptophyta; class Pinopsida; order Pinales; family Pinaceae; genus Larix; species Larix kaempferi. The sequence goes on from BSBM01000362.1 coordinate 17,248,099, forward strand.
AAGTTTAAATCCAGATTTTATTGGGTTGTTGAATTAATAGTAAAAAAATACTACATAATTTTTCCAAACCTAAAAATAGTTATTTTTTCAATTATTTACAAGTTTATTATGATTATATTTGATTTTTTTAATTTTTTTTATATGATTTTTAAAATCTTTAAATTTAAAATATGAATTTTTTCTTTTTATTTATTAATAAATTATATAATTTAATTTAAAAACATAATTGATACTTATATATTAATTAAATTATATATATTAATTAAATTATAGAAAAGATATACATATTTTTTTCAATCTAAAAGGTCATTATTTCTTAAATTGCTCTCACAACATTATTTCTTAAATGGTTGTCATGTTTGATATGATTAATTTTGATTTATTTTTTTATTTTTTTATATTTTCAAATTTAAAATATTTTTATTTCTATTTTTATTGGTTAATAAATTATATAATTTAGTTTTTTTAAAAGTGTAATTGATACTTGATATGGTTAATAAATTATATAATTTAGTTTTTTTAAAGAGTAATTGATACTTGATATATTAGTAAAAAATAAAATACTTACAATCTTATTTACAATATGTAAATACATAGAAGTTTGGTAAAATCTGATTTACAATATGTAAATACATAGAAGTTTGGTAAAAACATGCATCTTGGTTGTGTTTTTTTATAAAATAGTAAAAGCAATATTGTCAATCAAATCCATTTCTTCATTGTTAATTACTCAATTTTAGCATAGTTTATTTGCAATGCACAAGTACATAGGTTTTAATAGCGATTCACTTATTGTTCATATCATGAATCCTTCCATGAATATTTGGCTTCTCCTAATATCAAAGTGGAATTCATGCTATCACAAAACCAAAACTATAACATGGCATAATTGATGAAATTACTATAGTCCATGATCTCTACTTGTCTTTTGACATGCTAATGAAACCATGAGGGATGAATCTTGTTTTCCTTTGTCGTATGGAGTCCATAGTATGATTATTCCTTAATAGTAGATTATTAAGGGGAGCTTAGTAATGGATTATAGAATGCAATTCCTTCACTTTTTCATTTCTTCCTCTATTATTTCTTTTTGAAATTCTATATCAATTTTTGAAAGAACCAATTTACTTTTATACTCTACTAGCTATCCTTGCATTTAAATTAGTTCTCTTTTGATCACCTTAAATTTTTGTCATTATTCGCATCCCAATCTCTCTTCCAACTCTCCCATTATCTTAATGCTGAAGCTATATTGTCTTCACGGTAATCAAGATGATCTTCACATCTCCTGGTAGCAGTAGAAACACATATTGTGATGGCTACAAGAAGCACACATCTTCACCATGTTCATTTTATTTTTGTGAGTGCCTATCTCATCGAGCTAATGTTCCAAAGAAGAAGCTAGGGATGGGTATTTAAATCACCCTAAGATCATATGAATAAGTGAGGACCAAAGGGTTAGAAAGTTTTGAGATAAGCAAAGCTCATCGACATACCCCTCTACTTTTTCACCAAAGAAGAGCTAATTTAAAATTGAAATAAGATGCAATGACTAAAGGCCTAGGTTGTATGGAATGGCTTGGTTAATCCCACACATACTATCACGTCGATTCACCTATATATTCATAATGCCAAGGCTGCCAAAGAATGATTGAATTGCACAAAGACTTATATGGAGGTTAAACTTGGTTTTCATGTGAAGGAGCATAAGCCAATCATATCCCATAATAAAATTCACAACTTCCATGACGATTGAGTCGAAGAATTAAGGAAATGACCCCTATGATTGAGTGATAGCTAGGCTTCCTTTTTATATGACTTTTAAGTGCTCCAAACACTTAGTCTTAATACCAAGGTTGGCCTATTTAGTCATCCTTACTCACATCTAGCGCCTTCCTTACCCTAGCCATTAGGGTTTTTTATGGTTTCATATTTCATCTTAGCACCCTCCTAGCCGACTATTTTACTCTTAAAGTTTAAATTTATTAAAAAAATTATAAGTGAGATGTCAAACAACAATCATAGAAAGAAAGCATCAAAACAAAGGAATTATCATACTTTAAAAAGCCTCAATCAAAGAATCTACATTCTCTTCATGATTGAAGCTCTTTCGAGTAATCTTTCAATGAGAGAGTCGTCAACTATTCTAAGAAATATTGATCGAATATCCATATAATGGATGATAAGATAGGTTCCCCTATTGATCAAAGTGAGATAAATGCAATTTCACTAGAAATTGATAATACTAATGTTGAAGGCTTTTCCCTAGAAAGCAACACAAACCATTCACAATCACAAGAAAGGAAAAAAGGCCAATGAGACAAGGGAGACAATTCCAATGAGAATGAGTTTCAAAATTTCCATTTATTTAGCCAATATCTCCATCAAGAACGTGTTTCAAAATTTCCATTTATTGAAGCTTGTTATTTCAAGTAGTGCTTCAAGAAACTAGTTTCTTTCTCGTAGTAATTTCAATTGAAGGGGATGATTAGGTCCCACAGATTTTGTGAAAATTGATTGTACACCATATGTCGTGGGATAAATTAATTGCACACTTTGACCAAGTGCTCAATTTTATATTGCAAATATTTATGAAATTATCTCTACATTATATCTTTAAGGAGGTATGAACTTACTAGCATAAGTAGTTGTGATGAGTAAAGTCAACAAATTAGTTTGGATTTTGTTTAGAAGGTGTTCGATTGTAACAGTACATGGAAAATCCAAAGTGAATACAAAATCATTGAGGAAATTTTATTCTGTCAAATTTCAACCAATTTGCTAATAATTTACAAGATTTTATAATTCAGTGAAAGATTCACCAATACTTTAGAAGATTTTATAATTTTGTGAAATATTCACCAAGGAATTTACAAGGTTTTATAATTATATAAAATATTCGCCATGATTTTACAAGATTTTATAATTCCATGAAATATTCGCCCATATTTTACAAAATTCTATAATTTCGTGAATGTTTTGCTAAGAAATTATAGATACATATTATATTATTGATAAAATAGCCTTCACACTTTCCCATGTATCATGGGGATTTGCCCATTTATTATATACATAAATTTAGAAGGGGTCCTTAAAATTTTCCCTGCTTCCCCATTACTATTTCATTGGGTTTTCCATATCCAATGTCACCCCTGCAATCCTAGTGTGATCATTATGAGCATTATACTATTATGTTACTTAGCATCATGTTTGCTTATACTAAGATGCGTTAGGGATCTTGTTTGCTAAAACTTGATAATATTATATAAAGGGGGTATTAAAAATGGGTTGATAAAAATGGATACCTACAATATTTGGTGAAACTAGGGGTTTTCTTAATTAGAAAGGTATATTGGGAGGGGGCTTCAACAATACAATTTTAGGAGGCATTTTCCAATATTTAGTGAAATTAGGGATATTATTTAATATCTTGCGAACGATCGTGCTAGGTAACAAGTTCACTGAGTGAACCCCCCATGGAAATGGTCCAAGAAGTATCTCTCTAGATAAAGGAAGTGGCCCACTACTAGGATATTCCCCTAATTCTATCAATTTGTTGGCCTGTCAACATTCATGACCCCACATGTCCATTGGGCCATTAAGGGACAAGATAAGGTAGAGTCCCTACTTGCCTTGAATCTAGTTAGTGTAGTCGTGTTTCACAGACGCCTTCTAGTTGTGAGTGATTAAATGTAGCTTGTGAAATGTATAAATAAATCCATCCTCTCTACATTCATTCCTTTGTTCATCGAGAGTCTAGGAGTCAAGAGAGTCCAAAGTTGAGCTCTGGTGTATGTTCTTCTATTGCACTACCTTAGTAATTTATAGAATCAAAAGCTTGAGTCTTCTTGGAAAAAGATTCACCAAATTTGTACTATATTTTATAAATTAGTGAAAGATTCACCAAGTTTTTACAATTTTTTATAATTAAGTGAAATATTCGCCTAAGATTTTACAATACCTTTTAATTTAGTGAAAGATTCGCCAATATTTTACAATATCTTATAATTTAGTGAAATATTCACCAAGATTTTACAGCATTATATAATAAAATGAAATATTCGCCAAAAAAATTATATATACATATTATATTATTGATAGAATCGCCTTCAACTTTTCCTATATATCAGGGATATTCGCCCATTTTTTATACATATAAATTTTGGGGGGGTTCTTAAAATCATCCCCGATTCATGTGATAATTGATTATGCTTCAGCTAGACTCTTGGTTTAAATGGTAATCATGGATAATTTTGAATATGATGAGAATTATGTTTTACTTAACGATTATCAATTTCATGAAATAAGCTATAATTATGGATAGATCTATGTGTTGCTTAATGACTAGCAATTTAAGAAATGAGCAATAATGATTATGAGTAGATTAATGTTTTGTTTGATGACTACCAATTTCATGAAATGAGCTATGATTATGGACAAATTTGTGTTTTGCTTAACGACTAGCAATTTCTGAAATGAGTTATAATGATTATATTTTGCTTAACGACTAGCAATTTTATGAAACAAATTATAATGATTTTGAGCAGTGCTATTAATGTGTGATTTGAGCATGTGTGTAGTGAAAGGTAAAACTGTCCACCGACTGACTCACAAACAAATAAAAGGGGGTCGTAGAGGGCGGGAAAAACAAACACAGGGTATGAGGACGATGTCGAATCCCGATCACATCCACGCACGAGTTGGAATCCCTTAAGCTTTACTCGAGTAAGCGTGAAGTCGTATGAGTGAGGGCATAATGGTTTGGTCACGTAAGAGGTTGAGGGGCGTGCGGTAAGAACGAACTTACTCCTCAACGCCATTAGTCTCACATAGAGTGTAGCCAAATGATTTACAGTAACGAATCCTAAATCACTACATGGAATCCCTGCATCTTAGATAGGAGAGAAATTATTGTCGAAAGGACCCGACGATGCGGTACCTAGATAATAAATGAAGAATGGTTGTCGAAAGGACCCGACGATGTGGTGCATAGACAAATAAAGGGGATTGATAAGGAACATTTATGTATTTGGCATATAGTATTGCATTAGATTATTTTGTGCATGAAATGATTATTTGTAATTAATTAATTGGAGATAATTAGATATGGAGCAAATAATAGACTAGGAACCACCATTTATTCAACTCCACTTGCACCCACAAAAATAGAGATTGGAATCTTAGCATCCGGGGACATCTAAGAGTAAAATGAGGGATGCATGTGCACTCTCATGGGAGAGCGACACATGGTTGGGTGAGCAAATTTAATTAAACAATTATAAATAAAAGATCATTTTGCATAGAGTGACATGTGTCGCCGGAAATTTATCTATTTAAGAAAGAGGATAAGATGAGGAAAGGGCCCTATTGTTGGATGACTATCATAATAGTGACGAAGTGCTTAAGGTACTTCTCAAGTGAGTTTGGAAAAGAATTTTGGTGAGTCGGGATCTCATTTCTGAATTCTTGTGAGTGTGTGTTCTCTGCAGCCCTATTTGCTCGGGGGTTCGGGAGGAAGAAGATTACTCCCAATAAGGTAGGTAGGAAACCGAGGGGTCTTCGGTGACTTAGGCAGTTGCAATTTGGACTTGGAAAACGGTTGTCACTACACCTTTGTTTTCCACAGGATCAACCAAAATATACAGGTTTGTACCCTTGACTCTTAAATTTATAGCTGGAAAATATAAACGAAAATGCACTTTTATGATTAGGATAAATTAGAAAATCACTCATTCATATCACTGAGTGTATTATTATTATTATTGATGAAGATTCGACCAGGCATATGCATAATAGCTACACCCAGGATATCGATAGATCGGGTGCGGGATCATGGAGTTTTGTGATCACTGTTTGACATAACTAAATGTATATTGTAAAAATAAATAAAAAGGGGTTCGATTCTGTATGTTAGAGATTTATTTGTCCACTAGATCGAACAGTCTCGTATAGAAATCCCTTGAGATCTACTAATTTTTACGTGTAGCGTGTTTCAGTAATGTTGAGTATCATGTTGCAAGGTTATTTATGATATCCCTGTAGCTTGTCCCCATCAACATTTTACTTGGGATACTACTTGTAAAGATTACAAATTCATACAACACCTAGACCGTCCATCTCTATGGTATACAAATACCCTAGATAAAATAAATTATGTACATCATACAGATTTTGATAGATAGTATCATTTAACTCTTCTTTATGCAATGTTGAGCAATGACAGTTATATCATCTAAAACATCGCTTTCGGGCATAGTATAGTTTTATGTATATTAAGAGGGATGATTTTATGTTACGTATATTTATAACGGGTGTTAGATTTGCTTCCAGATCTGGAGTCGTCACACAGTAACGACTTAGATTGTGATTTTATGAATAAGAAACCAATACCGTCTGTCAAGGATCGACAATATTTTTGATCAAATGAAGGGTGCAACAATACTCTCCAAGATTGATTTGAGATCAGGTTACCATCAGTTAAGAATAAAGGAAGAAGACATTCCTAAGACGGCTTTCAAGACAAGATTTCGACATTACGAGTTTGTAGTAGTACCTTTTGGGTTGACGAATGCGCCAAGTGTTTTTATGAATTTGATGAATGGTTTATTTCATTAATACCTTGATAAGTTTGTACAAGTGTTTTTGGATGATATTTTAATCTATTCAAGGATGCCAGAAGAGCATGAAGAACATATAAGAGTAGTACTCCAGTGTTTGAGAGAGAACCATCTATACGAGAAGTTGTCGAAGTGTTCCTTCTTTCAAAAAGAGATCCATTATCTCGGCCACATTATATCCGGTGAGGGAATTGCAGTAGACCCTGCAAAGATAGAAGCCATATGGGAATGGCTAGCACCCACGAATGTACATGAGGTGCGTAGTTTCATGGGACTTGTTGGTTATTATAGAAAATTTGTCGAAGGTTTCTCCAGAATAGCAGGACCTATAACAGAGATACAAAAGAAGAATCGACTATTTGTGTGGACAGAGAGGTGTGAAAAGGCTTTCACCAAACTTAAGGAACTATTAACAACTACACCTGTATTAAAAATTCCTGACATGTACCAAGACTTTCTAGTATGTACAGATGCATCGAAAGATGGAATCGGATGTGTTTTGATGCAAGAAGGGAGAGTGATTGCTTACACTTCCCTAAGGCTTCGACCGCACGAAGAGAAATATGCAACCCACGATATGGAAATGACAACAATAATTCATGCCTTAAGATTATGATGACACTACTTAGTCGGGAGAAAATTTGAACCAAAGAGTCAAGACAAATCATTGTGGATTACAACGCATTTTTACCCAAAGCAATTTGAATGCAAGACAGAGAAGGTGGTATGAATTACTCAGTGAATATGATTTCGACGTAACCTATGTGAAGGGAACTTTTAACAAGGTAGCTGATGCGCTCAGCCGAAGACCGAGAATATTCTCAGTAATACCTATGAAAAGCAATTTGAGGGAGACGATACTTGCACTATAATAGAGTGATGCATGGTATAAGGAAGTGAGAACAGAAATGGAAAATGAACAGATGAGGGTACCCAAGTATGAAGGGTATTCTTTGGATACAGACATATTAGTGAGATATAACAACCACATCTATGTACTGGAGAACAATGAGCTCCCAGGATTGATATTATCATAAGCTCATCGAGCAATTTACAGAGCCCATCCCGGAGTCAAAAAGATGTATGCAGATATAAGACCTTTATTCTTTTGGCAAAGGATGAAGAAGGAGGTAGTGAACCTTGTAGCAAAGTGCATGGAATGTCAATTAGTCAAAGCAGAACATCGACACCCTACGGGATTGCTCCAACCCCACGCAATCCTTGAATCAAAATTAGAGGTCATATCTATGGACTTTATAGTTGGTCTACCACTAACCAACAAGAGGCATGACACTATATTTGTGGTAGTTGACACTCTTACCAAGAGTGCACACTTCTTACCTATCAAAAACACTTATCAAGCCCCAAAGATTGCAAAAGTATTTATTAATGAAATTGTACAACTGTATGGAATACCTAAAAAGATCATTTATGATAGAGGTTCGGTATTCACCAGGAGGTTTTGGACAAGCTTCTAGGAAGCTCTAGGCACACAGCTTAACTTTAGTACTACCTATCACCCAGAGATAGATGGACAGACGGAAAGGGTAAACCAAGTATTAGAAGATATGTTGTGGATGTATCTGATGGATCAACATAACATATGGGAAGAATACTTGCCATTAGTATAATTTTCCTACAACAATAGCTACCAAAGCTCCATATGGATGGCGCCTTTTGAATTTTTGTATGGACAACCCTGTAGAACGCCCTTAAGTTGGGACAGGTTGTATAATAGAGTATTGCTTGGTCCAGATGAAATACAAGAAATGAAGGAGAAGATGGTAACCATTCGTTCTCAACTTAAGAAGGAACATGATTAGCAAAAGAGCTATGCGGATGTGCATAGAACTAACCGAAGTTACGAGACAGGCGATAAAGTATTTCTGCGAGTGAAACCGCAGAAAAGTTAGGAAAAGTTTGGCAAGGGAGCCAAGTTATCCCCTAGATTTGTAGGACCCTTTGTGATTTTAGAACGGACAGGATCATTGCCTACTGACTTGACTTTCCATCATCTTTACGTAGGACACACAATGTTTTCCATGTTTCTGTTTTACGCCACTATGTACCAGATGCTTCACATGTCATTGATCTAAGTAATGTGCAGATAACGGACGACATGGTCATGATGGCCAAACCGATCCGTGTGTTGGACCAGTGAACACATAAACATAGACACTATGTAATAGACCAGGTCAAAGTACAGGGGACATTTATAGTCCTAGCTCTGCGACCTGGGAGGACGTAGCTGAGATGCACCGTAGTTTTCCATATTTTTTTTTAACTTCGGGATGAAGTTCTAAATAAGAAGGGGTGTATGTAATGCCCCTAGACTGGACAGAGAACATGAGGGTACTTGCCAAGTGACCCGACTAAATAAAATCTTAAGAAAAAAGACACTTATGTGCGATTTAGAATAAAATTGTTTGACGAATTGAGATTCATGTGATAATTGATTATGCTTCAGTTAGACTCCTGGTCTAAATGGTAATCATGGATAATTTTGAATATGATGAGAATTATATTTTACGTAACAATTATCAATTTCATGAAATAAGCTATAATTATGGATAGATCTGTGTGTTGCTTAAGGACTAGCAATTTATGAAATGAGCTATAATGATTATGAGTAGATTAATGTTTTGTTTGACGATTACCAATTTCATGAAATGAGCTATGCTTATGGACAGATCTGTGTTTTGCTTAACGACTAGCAATTTCTGAAATGAGTTATAATGATTATATTTTGCTTAACGACTACCAATTTTATGAAACAAATTATAATGATTGTGAGCATTGCTATTAATGTGTGATTTGAGCATGTGTGTAGTGAAAGGTAAAACCGTCCACCGACTGACTCACAAAGGAATAAAAGGGGGTCGTAGAGGACGGGAAAAACACACATGGGGGTACAACGACGATGTTGACTACCGATCAAATCCACGCATGAGTTGGAAGCCCTTTAGATTTACTCTGGTAAGTGTGAAGTCATACGAGTGAGACCACAACGGTTTGGTCACGTAAGTGGTTGAGGGGCGCGCAGTAAGAACAGACTTACTCCTCAATGCCATTAGTCTCACGTAGAGTGTAGCCGAATGATTTACGGTAACAAATCCTAAATCACTACACGAAATCCATGCATCTCAGATAGGAGAGAAATTATTGTCGGAAGGACCCGACGATGCGGTACCTAGATAAGAAAGGAAGAATGGTTGTCGGAAGGACCCGACAATGTGGTGCATGGACAAATAAAGGGGATTGATAAGGAACATTTATGTATTTGGCATATAGTATTGCATTAGATTATTTTGTGCGTGAAATGATTATTTGTAATTAATTAATTGGGGATAATTAGATATGGAGCAAATAATAGACTAGGAACCACCATTTAGTCAACTCCACTTGCACCCACAAAAATAGAGATTGGAATCTTAGCATTAGGGGACATCTAAGAGTAAAATGAGGGATGTATGTGCACTCTCATGGGAGAGCGACACATGGATGGGTGAGCAAATTTAATTAAACAATAATAAATAAAAGATCATTTTGCATGGAGTGACATGTGTCGCCGGAAATTTCTGGAGAAGATGAGGAAAGGACCCTATTGTTGGATGACTATCATAATAGTGACAAAGTGCTGAAGATACTTCTAAAGTGAGTTTGGTAAAGAATTTTGGGTGAGTCGGGATCTCATTTCTGAATTCTTGTGAGTGTGTGTTCTCTGTGGCCCTATCTGCTCGGGGTTCGGGAGAAAGAAGATTACTCCCGATAAGGTAGGGAGGAAACCGAGGGGTCTTCAATGAATTGTTCAAGTGCGATTTGGACTTGGACAGCGGCTATCGCTACGCCTTCGTTTTGCACAAGATCAACCGGCATATACAGGTTCGTACCCTTGACTCTTAAATTGATATCTGGAAAATATAAACGTAAATGCACTTTTATGGTTAGGAGAAATTAGAAAATCACTTATTCATATAACTGAGTGTATTATTATTATTATTGATGAAGATTCGACCAGGCATATGCATAATAGCTACACCCAGGATATCGATAGATCGGGTGCGGGATCATGGAGTTTTGTGATCACTGTTTGACATTACTGAATGTATATTGGAAAAAAAATAAAAATAAAAAGGGGTTCGATTTTGTATGTTAGAGATTTATTTGTCCACTAGATCGAACAGTCTCGTATAGAAATCCCTTGAGATCTACTAATTTTTACGCGTAGCGTGTTTCAATAACGTTGAGTATCATGTTGCAAGGTTATTTCTGATATCCCTGTAGCTTGTCCCCGTCAACATTTGACTTGGGATAATGCTTGTAAATATTACAGATTCATACAACGCTTGGACCGTCCATATCTATGGTATACAAATACCCTAGATAAAAAGTTTATGTACATCATACAGATTTTGATAGATAGTATCATTTAACTCTTCTTTATGCAATGTTGAGGGATGACAGTTATATCATCTAAAACGTTTCCTTTTATCTTTTGAAGTCTATATAAGTTTATAACTAATGATAAGAAAAACGCTTTCGGGCATAGTATAGTTTTCTGTATATTAAGAGGGATGATTTTCTGTTACGTATATTTATAACGGCTGTTAGATTTGCATCCAGATCTGGAGTCTGTCACACAGTAACGACTTAGATTGTGATTTTATGAATAAGCTTGTAGAGTTGATTGTCTGTCCTCATGTTAAATCCATCTAATTTAATAAATGTTTAGTCCGCCTTTTGAGCAAAAATCGAATGGTTGAATGTATCCCCTATTTTGATTTAAATCCTAAATAATGTGTAAGTGAGAGGAGACTCTTTTAATCGAATTCTTAGTTCGATTGGTTCTATGATTTAAAATATATATAGAAATCATGAATTAAGAAATCCAAAAGAAGGGATGAGGGCTCAATTCTATATAGGTATATTCTATTGTGTTAGGAACCCCTAGCTTAGATTTTGTTATATATATAAATGCTCTATATCTGTAACCCCTAAATCAAAATAAAGTTATTACCTTCTTAAAATACTTAATTAATTGTTAAGATATGTTGTTGCTAGTGTAAGCATTTAAATGAAGAAATGATATTGTAGAAGACACTTCTAAATGATATTGTAAAAGACACTTCTAGATATGTGAAAGGAAACTTTCATGTGTAAACGTTATTGTCTTAGAATGCAATGATAAGATATACATTTAGGTGTACATTGGAAATTACTTATGTGCAATGAAGAATTGTTATTGTAAAGGATACATCTTAAATGGTTATTATGAAATTAATTATGTGTAATGAAGAAATGCTATTGTCTTAAATGGTTGTTATAGAAGATACATTTAGACCTTGAAAGAAATAATGATGTGTGAACATTGATATGAAAAATATTTTAGACCTTGAAATAATGATGTGTGAACATTGATATGAAGAATGTTATGGTTTTCCTTTAAATATATATATATGGCATGGAAAGGGAAAAGTTATATGAAGACTTAAAAATTTAGTTAAAGGGAAATGTAGTATTATTCTAATTGTATACAAAAAAGAAAATAAGAACAAAAAAAATGAACTTTGTGGTGGATAGCACCAAGGGTCTTTATATATATAGCTAAATCTAGTTGAAGAGTCATAAGTGGACATGGGTTATTACATTTACACCATCTTCCTTAATTGTCCTCCTACTAGCTCGTTTGATGATGAAGAAAGAGTTTCCAAAGATCATAACCTATTGAAAACAAATTTCCTTATAAATTATGATCCCAAATATAAAGTGTAAGCTTCTTTTTATTGTTGGAAGCCACACCTATGACTCACTCCATCCTTATTATTACTTTTGGATTTTAATCTTTTTAAATATATTGATTTTAAATTTTTGATATTATTTTCAATTTTTTCTAAAATTTTCACATATTATCTTATAAATGATTAAAATGTTCCTTTGAAAAAAAATGATTAAAATGTTGTATTTATCTTATAATTTTTTTAAATGATTAAAATGTTGTATTTATCTTATAATTTTTTTAAATGATTAAATTGTTGTAGTTATCTATAATTTTTTAAATGATTAAAATGTTGTATTTATCATTACATATTGGCTAACAAAATTTAAACAAAAACTAAATATAAAAATAATTTAAAACACAAACTAAATATAATAATAATTTTAATTTAAAAATAAAAACATAAAGTTGGTCATGTGTATACAGTTGGTCATATGTATGAAGGTTTTAATAATATTTCTTGGTTTGTTTTTCCAAAGCAATGTAATATTTTATATAATAAATAAAAGTAAACTTCATTTATTTTTGTTATTTTATATAAGGTAAAGACTAGATCTTTAATATTAAATTTTTACACTATGTGGGAATATTATATAAGGTGAAGACTATATCTTTAATATTAAATTTCTAGACTATGTTGGAATATTGTAACATTGTAGGTTTACATTTATTGTATACAAGGTGGTGAATTCTACATCAAGTTTTTTTTTAATATATAATGCAATTAAGTTTTGCTTAATATATAATGCAACACTATAGGTTTAGCAAAGAAAACATTTTATAGGTTAGAAAATTGAGGAATTGTGTTTTCTAGAATGTATAATTTGTGAATGTAAATGTTAAAAACATGTAATTGTATAAATATAATGTAGTATATTAAGTTTAAATATTTATACAAAATTAAGAATGAAAATAAGAAAATAAGTTAGAATGGGGATTTTATACCCAGTGGAGTGTGAAGTGATTTATAGAAATATTATTGAAGTTAGAGTTGAACTAAAGATCTTATTATGATATATTTGTTAAGATCATTTAAAGCAATGATATAACAAGATAAAATTAAATAACTTGGGAGACTAGACATTTTGCTTTAAATTCCGGTCAAAACCATCTAAGGCTCAAGTGAGGTTGGCATAAAGATGTCATGTCCTGGTTAAAGATGTGGGGGATTGACAAAAATATCATTTTGAAAAATATAAATGATATTAAAAAATGTTATTACTTCGAATTTCAAAGAGAAGCTATGGTGTGATGAAAATTTAGAGGATAAAAGAAAATTAAGATATTACAAGGAGGTCATCAACCCTAATCTTGAAGATCAAAATTATCTCTTTGTTTCAACTAGCGCAAAGAAAAATATCCACATAGCTAAAATAAGAACAAAACTCAATGGGTTGGAAGGATCTATCATGTTTGTGAGACTATGAGTGTTGAGGATGAAAAGCACTTCCTCTTAGATTCCCATGCATACACCCACATAAGATTTCAGTTTCAAAATTTTTGTTGCGATACGAACCTGCACAACTTTCTATCTCATCAAAATTATAGTAAGTTAGCAACACTCATCTCCAAACTTTTTTAGCACAAAAATAAAACTATAAAACAAACAAAGTAGTTCCTTACTTTTCTTTCTTAAGGTCTCATCATCATCATCACATATGGAACAATATAAATTCTTTATAGTATAATCTCATATTTTCCCTAACTTGGTATGTTTAAGTGCCTTGTTGATAACGTAATATAACAATACAAATACATATTGAACAATATAAACATTATATAGTGTTATCTCCTATTTTACCTAACTTGATATGTTTCAGTGTATTTGGTGTTAAATATATCAAAGCAAGGTTGGTTTTTAGGCAACCATAAGGTGAAGTGAAGGCAAGATTGTGCTAAAAATGTTTCCAAGTAGAACGAGATCCAGAGCGAGTCTATTTCCACCGGTGCAAGTTGATTAGAGTGTTGCTAATATAGCCAGGTGGATCTGCTACTTGTGAAAGGTTCGAAATTGTCGAGTTTTAAAATTCTTCTGCAGTCTTCCTTCCATCACTGAGTATTCTCATTATATTTATATATATTATCACAACTACAATGTGAAATCCCCACACACCACAAATTTGTGTTCATTGAATCAGAGTAATAGACTGAAGCATGCTAACTGATAAGCATCTATTGTTGGAGCCGTTGTTGTTTTTAACTTTTTACAAGTGTTGCAACTCCTTGAATTGCACAATGATAAATTTCTTGTATGAGCGTGTTTGATTTGTATGAGTGTGTTGTATGATAAATTTGGTGTATGACTTTGTTTAACTGTTGATATCAGTCTCTATAGCATAAATAATACTTGATTTCTATTCCCAAATATATGTGTTCGGTACTCTCTTATTGGAAAGATATTAAATGTATGGTTCTAGATTGAGGCGAGTTCTCTGTGGAACACTTATTTCTCCAACCCTCCTACTAGTGAAATTAAGGCAAGCCCAAGCAGTTAAATTTTGTTGTAGCTAAGTTTGAGGTATGTTCAGTCTTTCAAATCAAGATCAATTCAATCGGTGAGGCGGTAAGGTGGTTCATGCTTACATTAAAGATGTTATGCAAGTTGAAATAATGGAGCGTCATGATCAATATTTAAGTTTGCATCTACCAAATTAAATGCCAGTATTTGCAGTCGCATCAAAAGTTTATAAATGAAAGGTTTGAGAGAAAAATTTGGTTTAGTATCAAGTTTGTGGCATGTTCTGACGTCCCGACAGAGAAGACCCACCATGATGACAAGTGGCAGAATCTGAGAGGGTGTCAGAGAGGTCATTCGGAGGTGTGAACAAAAATGCTAAGGAGAAGTCCCGACAGTGATATCCCGATAACATATTGGTGGTGACCTATCGGAGGTGAAGTCCAATGGAAAGTGTACCGGACCCTGCATATCTATGTAGTATTAAGGTGTCTTCAGAAGCCTTAATGATCTTCCTTGACTCTGAAAAAGAATATGGTCATAGTCCATTGTTTGTAAAAGGGCTAGATTAACATTAAATGAAAATGTATTGTAGATTGTATGTACATGAGACAAATGATAATGTAATGGATGTAAGTTGCACATTATAAGGCAAGTATACCCCTATAATTTGATTGTTGATGGTTCATGATCAACTAAAATTCACTTTGTGTACTAAATGGTGTATGGTAAGCGAACAACCACTTTAAAGTTGTAATGGGTGAGGGTAATCCACAAAAACCCAAGATGTAGCTACATGTAAAACAAAGAAAAATCAAGATGATGATTCAAAGAGAGTAAAATGTACAAATATGAAGGTCTATGATCTGAGAAATTATTGATGAACTTTGTATGAGAAAAATCTTCCCAAAAAATCAATAGATACAATGGTTGGCAACCCATGTATTCCGCTAGATAGTGTTTTTTTTATGTAGATAACGACAAACATGATATTTTTATTTAGCAAGTACAATATCTAGTTTAAAAAAAGATAAAAGAAAACCAAAGATGAAGACTACAGATTGCAAAAGACTAAAGAAGATTGAAGATCAAGAGCATAGAAGATGATGAAGAATATTAGACTACTGAGAAAAAGGCTAATTGAAGAGACAAAAGATGATGATTGAATATTCAAATCACAAATATTTATTAATGGGGAGGATGAAGAAATAACTTATCTTTGTGAATGTAAATGTCTAAATATGTAAGTGCATAAATGTAATGTAGTGGACTAAACTTAAATGTCTAGGTACAAAATCAAAAGTAAAGACAATTAGAGAAGTTAGGATGAGGATTTCATAGAGTGGAGTGATTCATGGAAATATTGTTGGAAATAGTTGAACATAATATCTTATTATCACATATTCATCATGGTCACCTAAAGTTATATAAATGAAGCTATTTAAACAAATATAGATAATGAACATTTAATAACATTTTCCAAACAAATGTTTCTCAAGTATAAATTCCAAGTATCCCTTACTTTACATATGTTAAAGTGCATTTATTGTTAAATATTAAACCTAACATAAAGTGCATAGAATGAAATAATTAAAAAGGTAAACTAGCTTTGAAATCCATTCATTTTATTTTATTTGTTGTGATTTCAACCTTTCATAATATAACCATTATCAACACTGGAATCTTATACATAATTTCAAGCTTTCCTATTATAAATATAAGTCTTCTTATTATTCATTTTCAACGATGGTGAATAATAAAATATTTGGTAATAATTTTATAAAAATATTTAAATTTATAAAGATTTTATAGAATTTCTAGATATTTTAAAAAAAAAATTGATATAAAATAATTTTACTCTAATTTAATAAAGTATTTTAGAAAAAAATTAAAATAATAAAATAATAAATAAAAACCAAAAAACATGAAAAATTAAATTATGAAAAAAAAATATCTAAAATTTTAGGAGATGTACAAATAGATACCCATATTAGAGTGGGTGGTGGAAAGATTCGAAGCCTACATGTAACATTCAAATATTTAATCAATATTATATTTTGATATATAAAATATTATTTTTATAAAAATATATATATATAAAATAATTTTAATTAAAAATATTTTTTATTTATTCTATTATATAGCATCCAAAAATAAGATATATTCATTTTTTGTATTTTTGTTTTTTAATAAATAATTAAGTTTTTTTAA
Source organism: Larix kaempferi (assembly GCA_027924585.1). Lineage (NCBI taxonomy): Eukaryota > Viridiplantae > Streptophyta > Pinopsida > Pinales > Pinaceae > Larix > Larix kaempferi. The sequence continues at coordinate 17,265,158 of BSBM01000362.1, forward strand.
GAAAAAAACTACTTTATTATAATTTGATATATTTATTTTATAAAAAATTACAATAAATGTGTTTTGGTAATCTAAATCATCTTGAATCTTTTAATTTAAAGTTGGATTTTTACTCATAAAGATGTTTATATATTGTAACATTATTTTAGTTAAACTTACAAATTGACACTTTATCTATTATATTTATTTGATTCATAATATTATTATAGATTTAAGTCTTAGACATAGATCTATTAAGTATTGAGGGAGAGAATATATGTAAAAAAAATGTTTTTTTAGAATGCAAAAGTTTGCAATTTCATAAATTTGCTCCCGCAGTGCACATGATAAGCATGTGCTTAAGATGAATCTATACCAAGTTAATGAGATTGTATTCTCTCTCTCTCTCTCACACACACACACACATATTTCGAGGAAATAATCTCATTGGGAAACCAAAGTATGCTTCGCCAAATTTGTGTATCACATCCATAGTAAACCTACCCATTAAGACTATTGCACCTAACCGATAAACAACATTAGTTAGAATCAATTGAGCTAACCATTTTGACCACACACACAATCCCATTGGGTTTCCAAAGAGATGCTTCTCCAGAATTTGTGTATCGCATCCCTAGTAAAGCTATCCACCACATAAACAGTGCACCCAATCAATCCAAAAGTTAGATATCAGGCTTTAAGTGCCTCAATGGGGGAATAGAATGTTGTACAGTGGTGGAAGGTCATTTGGAGATTCAAATGCTCCTTAAAGTCCCATATATTCATGTGGTTACCTTTAATGAACAAAGTCCTTACTTCGGATATCATGCAAAAAAAAGTTTTAATATGCACAAATTCCATATGCTTGAGAGTTGTATGGATCCATTTGAAATCCATACAGGTGTGTTCTCTAGCAATTGTAATTGGAAGGATTTGCTGAAGAATAGAAAGCCTTGCTTATGTAAATGATTCCTTACCTTGGGGATTTACCACTTAAATTCTCGTCTTCTCTCTCTTATTTGTTTAGATTTACTTTGATTTTGTTAATGCTCTTAATAAGAATCTAGATAGGTTAGATCTTTATACATATGTTCCCGGGATTTCATGGCATCATAGCCATAAATCTAACTCTTTCAATGAATTTCTTTGTTTGTTAAATATGTGATAGATCTATCTACTTCCTTCCACTTTCAACAATAGTAATTTAAGTTTATTTTTGCATAAATTTACAAGTACATCTAGTTTATTTTTCAGATATGCTAGCTTAAATCTTCATTTTTTTTAAACCCAATTTTGTCATAGATCTATAAATCTAGATATGAATCATATGCTTTGTTTTTGCAAATTCTAAGTTACTTTTTCCAAATCTGAGATTACCATCACATCTAAAGAATGTTAATTATTCTAGATCGTCAATCATTTCACTAAATGTGGTCTTCATTTATGCTAGATCTAAGATTGGAGATTCATGGATGCACTTCATATCTATACAAATTGGTACAACTTTTGTGTTGATCCGACCATACATATGTGTTTGAAGCAATCTAATTAGCCAAGATTGACCATTTGTTTACCACAATCAACCTTCATTTGCATTGTAATTAATAAATTGTTCTAGCAAACATGGGTTGTCCATTCATTGTAATATGTTCTTCAACAATATACCAAATGAATTTCATATCAAATAACATGCATTTGATCATTTGGTTATAATAATATGTTATGTGTTTATTTTCATGAGATCTTGGGTTCAAAACCCATTGCCTCTTAACCTTAACTATGATTTTGTTGAATAGCTTTATCCTTTGGAGGATTCATCGCATCACTGTTAGTTTTTCATCATTTAATTCAATATGATCTAGGATCTTAACTGAGAGAACAACATATACAGCATATCAAACACAAGAGACAAGAGACACAAAGCATTTCACTGAGGAAAACCATAAAGGTGAAAAACCCCGCAACTTTCTCAGATATAGAATAAGCACCAATACAAAGATCACAAAGATGAAACCCCAAAAGATAGATGTCTCTAGCAGCTACTCCTCCTCCACTTGTGCGCACTCCTCTCTCTCAACTATGCGAGTTGGATCAATGAGTGAATGAGCAAATAGAGTTGTGCAACCACTCTATATATACTTTAACTTGACCTGCCTTTTACCCTAACTGGGTCGACTCCTTAAGGGAGTCTAATAACCCTTCCACTTAACTCATACACGGCTGACCCCTCTAAGGTGGTCTAATAACCCATCAAATATAAGTTACGACACTTACAATATAACTTGCGACACTTGCAAATACAAATGACGACACTTCCAATCGGAGGAATAAGACATATCCATCGGGAATACAATAAAGTACAAATGTAATACATACAATATACAAGTGAATATATTCTGAAGTTACAAATACATCAACACTCCCTCTTAACTAGGAAGGTATTCTATTGACACAGGTCATCAATACATATAGGCATGTATCTTCAATACTGGAGCTAGATCATCGTCACTGGATCACTGGAGCATCATCGTTACTGCTGCTGTACTCATCATCTCGATCACTGGTACTATCTCTCAATTATTCTCGTCATAGTAAGTTCTATAGAGCCAGCCCTTTTTCATGATGGATGTAGGCCTAGCCTCCATGTAGGTCTTCATCATCTCTACGAGTGGCCCATCCAGTGGAATCTCAACACTAATTATGTGCATCTGCAAAACTTGAAAAGAGCATCCCAGGACTGATTACGAGCTACTAATCAACCTGCAAGATATGCCAGGACTAATTACATGCGAACAAGTAAAACCTTGAAAGAGCATCCCAAGACTGATTATGTGCCAAGCACAACCTGCAAGATCTCCCAGGGAGCAATTACATGTGAACAAGCAAAACCTCGAAAGAGAATCCCAGGACTGATTACGTGCCAAGCACAACCTACAAGATCTCCTAGGGAGCGATTACATGCGAACAAGCGAAACCTCGAAAGATCATCCCAGGACTGATTACGTGCCAAGCAAAACCTGCAAGATCTCCCAGGGAGCTATTACATGCGAACAAGCAAAACCTCGAAAGAGCATCCCAGGACTGATTATGAGCCAAGCACAACCTGCAAGATCTCCCAGGGGGCGATTACATGGGAACAAGAAAAACCTCGAAAGAGCATCCCAGGACAGATTACGAGCCAAGCACAACCTGCAAGATCTCCCAGGGAGTGATTATATGTGAACAAGCAAAACCTCGAAAGAGCATCCCAGGACTAATTACAAGCTTACTGCTCAACCTATAGGACCTCCTAGGGAGCAATTATATGCTACTACACAACCTGCAAGATATCCATGGCCACGGAGCATCATACAGAAGCTCATGATCATACAAATCATCATCATACACGGTGCATCAAACGGTTGCACATGATCATATGGATCATCATCATACAGAGCATCATGTGGATGCTCATCACACAACACTTACATCCACAGGCATGGGAGGACCCGCCTACCACCATGATTGGAAGGGATCCTACATCTATGTCCCGTCACTTCTACCTGGAAGTATCTTCAATTTGAAGAACACCAAGCCTCTCTCTAAAGTACTCGTACTTCACCCTGGCTAGTGGCTTGGTCAACACATCTGTTATCTGATCGTCTGTCGCAACATACAAGAGCTTCACTACTCCTCTCTGCACCATATCCCTGATATAGTGATACTTGATCTCGATATCCTTCGAATTGTCATGGAACACCAGGTTCTTGGACAAATTCACACAGCTCTGGTTGTCACAAAAGATACAAGTAGCATCAATTGGAGATCAAACAAATCAAATAGTAGCTTCCTTATCCATACTGCCTCACAACTAGCCGAACAAGCTGCGACATACTCTGCTTTGGCTTTACTCAGTGCTACGCATGACTGCTTCCTGATAAACCAAGATATCACACCTGATCCCATATTGAAGCAACACCCTGAAGTGCTCTTCCCATCTACAACACTACCTGCCCAATCTGAATCAACATAACCCTCCAGGTTAACCTTTTGATTCGCATCATACTTGAGCCCATAATCAATCGTACCCTTTAGGTACCTCAGAATATGCCTTTAAACAATCAAGTGAACATGTCTAGGATCCGTCAGGAACTGGCTCAATGTGTTCACAGCAAAGCAAATATCTGGTCTCGTGTTCGTCAGGTACATCAAGGACCCAATCATCTGACGATACATCGTGGCATCAACCGACTCTGATGAAGCATCACTCAATAGCTTCAGGTTCGATGCCATAGGTGTGGCCATGGCCTTGTAGTCCATCATCCCGAACCGCTTCAAGATCTCTACTACATACTTCCCTTGTCCAAGGAAGATTCCATCCTCACTCTACCACACCTCCATGCCTAGAAAATAGTGCATCATACCCAAGTCCTTCATCTTGAACTCGGCAGCAAGCTTCCTCTTCGTATCAGCAATCAACCCATCATCACCTGTCACAAGCAGGTCATCTACATACAGTAGGAGTATCACTGGATTGCCTTCCTCAACATTGTAGTAAAGGCTGGAATCCGCTTTACTCTTGGTAAAGACCAAACTAGTCAGGAAGTTGTCTATCCTGTTGTACCATGTCCTAGGTGCTTGTCTCAAATCGTATAAGGCTTTCTTCAATTTACACACATGTGACTCCCTGTCATGTGTCTCAAAACCGAGTGACTGCTCCACATACACTTCCTCTTCGACTACACCATTCAGGAAAGCTGTCTTGACATCCATCTGGTGTATCTTCCACTTCATCACTGCAACCAAAGCAAGTATTGATCTGATGGAAGTGTATCCACAATCTTCCCTTGTATTTATCTATGCTACCATCTGCAACATGCTTGATCTTGCAGATACATTTGGAAGTCACTACAGACTTCCCTACTGGTCTTGGGACCACATCCCAAACATCATTCTTCATGATCGACTGGTACTCGATCATGGCATCCTTCCATTACTGCATCCCTGATCCTGGGAACTTCAGATTCTTCAATAGGTAGTTTTCTTGAACTTCGTCGCTGGAACAAATGTCGTTGTCCTTCTTTTGTAGGTGATTGTACACGATCTTCCCTACAAGTCAACTTCAATTGCATGATTAGAAACATCTCATAGTTTTCAGAACAAATTCTTACGCATAAAGACATAGGTCATACAGTCATGCAATTATCTTAGCCAATGATTCAATACAACATTTATCCATATCCTGTAACTTTCTAGATGCCTTCCATCTCTACCAGAACATTGTTAAGAGTGTGCACTAATCCCAACATGTCAGCAAAGAGGTTTCAATCTAGATAAGTAGCAATGGAGTGTTGTACAGTACCATAGGCCACTTACCTATTACTATATTAGTAGTGTCTTGTTCATTAATGCAACTTTTCTAAAATGCATAATATACATCCTAAATCTAGGAACATAAGTATGTACATGACTGAACAACATCATTTAAGTAATCATATATACAAGAAATGACAATTCAAATACTTATCTTTGTTTGGTTTTTGGGTGGATTCCCTATCAATCTTTGCTTCCTTGCAGGAGCTACTGGAGTCTCTGATAGTGTGCACCTTAACCAGTGCTGAAAATGGATGAGAGGTTCTTCCATAGATTATTTGTTTTCCGGAGTCCAACTCTACAGTAGCTTCTTCTACTCCTTTCATGTAAAACTTCATTACAATACATATTCTTCATCACTTGAAGAATCTTCCATGGTTCTCTTCCTTGGAGGTTCATCATCCTCTACAGTGTGAGCATGATGTCTTCTCTTTTTGTTCTTCTTCTTGTGGGAGTTGCTTTTGTTCCTAGGAAAATATCTAGAGTAGTGTCCCTTCTCATCACAGGTATAACATCGAATGTCAGAAATATCTCTCATGGTTCCTCCAAAGTTCTCCCTCCGATTCTGGTGGTGGTGCTTACCCTTCTTGTGATGAGGATGCTCCCTCTTGTGGTTATTCTTCCTGGTGTGTGCTGTGAGAACCTAGTCTTCATTATCCATCTTTTCTTCTCGGGCTACAATTCGATCTTCTTCCTGTGAGCATTCCTCCCACAGCCTACTGAATGAAATCAATTTCTTTGCACAAATTCCTTGGATGAAGGAGTCCCATGACCTAGGTAGGCCATTCAAAGTGGTCATCACAATTTCTCCATTCTCCACCACTTCATCCACAGCTTCAAGCTGTTCTTTGATTTGAGAGACCCTAGTAAAGTAGGAAAGAATGGTCTCTCCATTCTGGATCTTCACACTTTTCAATTGGTTCTCCAATGTCATCTTCCGATTTATATCCTTTCCTTCAAACAACTTGGTCAAGGAATCAAACATCTCCTTGGGTGTATTTAGAGAAGACACATGTGGTATGAGATGGTCTTTGATAGAATCTGCAATAATCCTTTTGGCCTTGACCAAGTTCTTCTTATGTAAGGCCTTAGCCTCATCTCCCTCTAGAACTGGAACCTCTTCACTTATGTAAGTGTCCAATTCACTCTCTTATAGGATTAACCCAATCCTATACTTCCATGCTCGGACGTTATCAGCCCCTTCAAGCTTATCCTCAAGCTTGGTGTGGTGATACATCTTTTAAAGAGTACTTCAAATGGAAATAGAAAAGTTTTAGGTCTTACCACTTTGATTTGTTGAAACTAGATCTCGAGCTAGCTAGGGTTTGACAGAGAAACCCTAAAAATCCAAACATGGAATTTCAAAATTTTATCTACACGGGGAGATGCAATTGACTGAGGTGAGCAATCTGGTGTGCTCAGATTTTGAAAACTCCAAAAAATAGCCCCTCAAAAATGACCTACGAATTTCGGATCTGCAACTTTTGTCAAATTATGGTTTTCTGGTTTTTCTGGTCCAAAAAATCAAATTGGGGTTTGACTTTCCCGGAGATTCACCCAACCAAAAAGTTCGATCTTGGTCTCTAAATTTTGATTTTGATGAGGAGAGAAATCCTATGCTGAGAGCACTCCAAAATTCCATTTCTGTAAAAAACCCTAATTTCCCGCAGTAGTGGCAAGCCAAAAATGAAAATGCTCAGAATCCAATTCTGGTTTGACAGAAAGATACGCCATATTGTTTCTGGTGCATCTCTGAAATTTTGAATCCTCAGGGTCTGAAACTTTGGCCTATGCTAGATTGACCTGTCATCTTTCCAACCCCACGGATCTGAGCTTCAATGGATTCTCCATGAGAGAGATATGCTAAGTGTCGCAGCATGACCTGTTTATGGGATGAAACAACATAACGAACTTGTACGGAGTGACACGTGTCACTGTTTCAACTTCGACCTCTGAAACTCAGACCTGTGAAACTACAGTCCATGCCCTACTGTCAATTTTTACGGAATTCCATTTGGAGCTTCCTATCCCAAGATATGACCTTTGTTCCTAGGTCACCTGTTTAGGGCTGCATTCTGAAAAAGGCGGAAACCCTAACTTGTACGGATCATATCTCACAAAGTACAATGAATATAAGGCTGAAATTTTTACACATGGTACATCCGTATCTGATATTCGTCCTATAAAAAATTCAGATCCTGAACCTTCACCAAAACTGAGTTATAGCAAAAGTGCCATGATGACTAGTTTTTACTAAACCAAGCCCTAGCTTCCAATTTGTCGCAAGTACAACAAGTGTCGTAAATGCCATACAATGCATTCCTTCAGGCTAGCTCTGATACCATGTTAGTTTTTCATCATTTAATTCAATATTATCTAGGATCTTAACTGAGAGAACAACATGTACAACATATCAAATACAAGAGACAAGAGACACAAAGCATTTCACTGGGGAAACCATAAAGGTGAAAAACCCCGCAACTTCCTCAGAGATAGAATAAGCACCAATACAAAGATCACAAAGATGAAACCCGAAAAGTTAGATTTCTCTAGCGGATACTCCTCCTCTACTTGTGCGCAGTCCTCTCTCTCAACTATGCGAGTTGGATGAATGAGTGAATGAGCAAATAGAGTGGTGCAACCACTCTACTTATACTTTAACTTGACTTTCCTTTTACCCTAACTGGGCCGACTCCTTAAGGGAGTCTAATAACCCTTCCACTTAACTCATACACGGCCGACCCCTCTAAGGTGGCCTAATAACCCATAAAATATAATTTGCAACACTTACAATATAACTTGCAACACTTGCAAATACAAATGACAACACTTCCGATCAGAGGAATAAGACATCTTCGTCGGGGATACAATAAAGTACAAATGTAATACATACAATATACAAGTGAATATCTTCCGAAGTTACAAATACATCAACAATCACTACCATGTGGACTCATCCACCCAACTAGTGTGTGCCATGTTAGTGGGTGCATCCAACTAGAACTTGTCAACTTGATGCCCACATGTTATTTTGTACTTTGCTATGTGTCATTTCATACACTACCACATGTCATTTTCAACATCTACTACATCAACATTCCATACATTCCAAATCAACATTTTGTGCATGCCACATTAGCCTCTATACCTTTCCATGTTAGCATATGGTTAGTTTAATTTACACAAACCAAAGGCTACCACATGGCACTTCTAGCTCAGCTTGTGGGGATTAGCACCGAAATTTTCAAGATGCCTTTTAAATTGCCATAACTTTATCATGCGAGATTGATTTTCATTGTGCATTTGTAAGTTCAATATGATCTGAATCTTAGGGAGGAATAGTCTATGTTCGGATGTAAAAGTCATAAAACCATATTTTTAAAATGTAAAAGGGAACATGATGGACATGTAATGTATGGAGTCAAGTAATCAAAGTTGACATGATCAACAAGAAACCTTATAAAAAGGTAGTAGGGAGAGGGTTAAGATTGGGAATAAGAGGTCCTAAAATTGGCCTCATTGTATGTAATAGTTCAAATGAACAAAATCCTTCTCAACTCTCTTTTTTGTTTTCACGACGTCCTTCATTTTTCATAATATTCTTTCTATGAATTTCTTGGTAGATTTGCATATTTCATCTCCTCTTCTCTTGGCATTCAAACCTTTCATATCTCAACCCTCAAGATCTTGATCATTGGTATTAGAGCAGATAACCATTCCATCGAAATTAATGTTTGATGCATAGTTCGACTTCAAAGATTTCTAACAATTTCCAACCTCCTTTTGGCACTCTCAGAGTCCATTTGTTGGTCCATATGCTATAAGCATCACAGTTGGTCCACTACATGGTTTTTTCTACCCTCAGATCTTCGTTCATGATTGCAGGAGATTCATACATCGAAATCACTACATCCATTGGTTTGCAACATTTTCAAAAAAATTGTATGGTTTCTAGGATACAGATGGAGGTTCCATGATCTGTACAACAACCCATGCTACTCTAGAAACCCTTGATATCCTTTGTGGCTCACTACACTCAACACTCTCACATCAAGCATTATTTCATCTTCATATGGTCATAGCACATCTTAAATTGATTTTTGTATGCATATTGAAGTTTGGGCGACCACATTCAAGCCCTTTCTCAACCTACCAACAGTTGTATGGTCACCATAGAAGCACATTGATAGAAGGAGCGAAGGCCAACCCTCCTCTACAAAATTTAGACAAATGTTGCAACCTCTACAATGTGTTTTAGAGGGTCTACCTTATCTCATTGGAAAGAATTTTTTCACGGAATTTTGTTTCGTTTCCCGGTTTGGGAGATATCATTAATTGAAGCTCTATATATATTTGACCCAAGAAGATCGTGCACACCTTGAGTTTCAGAAGACATTTTCTCATTCCTTGGGCTACTACAAAACAAGTTCCATACACCAATGGAAAGATCTCTCCAATCTCCCAAATAGTTCTTCAATGGAATTTGATGTCATTGCTCGTAGTCAAAGTTATGAACAAATTTGTAGCGAGACATCAAATACACCAAAAGTAAAAAATTTCATGAATTTTTAATTTTTGGATTTATTCAATCCCATTGTCATGTTATTTTTATTGATGTATTTCATTGGGCATGTAGAATTCCCCAACTTTATAATTCAGAACCAACATAAATCTTGCCATTTCCAACTCAGTTATGGATCATCCACAAACCCAAGGTTACGAGTAAACAACACAAAACATTTATTTTCTTTGGCAATTGACAAATGTAAACATGTTGGTATGGTACATAATGGGCCTTTTTTTCATGAATTGATTTATGGAGTAAAGTAATCAAAGTTGACATGGTCAACAAGACACCTTATAAAAAGATAGTAGGGAGAGGGTTAAAATTGGGAGCAATAGGTCCTAAAATTGGCCTCATTGCATGTAATGGTTCATATGAATAGAATCCTTCTTCTCCAACTCTCTCTTGTGTTTTCATGATATCTTTCATTTTTCAGTTTTCATAAATGTTCTTTCTATGAATTTCTTGGTAGATTTGCATATTTTATCTCCTCTTCTCTTGGCATTCAATCCTTCTAGATATCAACCCTCAAGATCTAGATTACCATATGCAATGACATTTGGATTCAATGAAGTGTTCTATTTAATGAAGGTTATTTCTATTTGTTCCAAAAAACCTAGGACCAAACCTCATTTTTAGAAATTTCAATGGTTACAACTCTTTGATACGAACACTGTTTTATTTATTTATTACTGCATAAAATATTGTACTCTATGTAATGGTGATATCGTCTTAGGTTGATGTGGCCATATGATTATTAAGGATGGAAATGGCCAATTTCTCCATTGTTTCACTATCACAACAATCTATTCAAGACAATTCCTTGATGGTAGACATTTAGTATTATGCTTGTCACAACACATATTTGAGCACTTGTTGAACTTAAGGATCACTGTGAGATTGGGTTTAAGTTCTTGAATGAAACACTCAAGTTGATCATTGCCACATTCCACCTGCTGGATCACATCCAACTTCATATTCTACTATCTTTCTTATCTTGTTGTAGAGATTTTTCTTTAACACCTGATGGACATCCTTCGATGATTCATGCCTTTAATCTTGGAGGATCTTTCTTACAACCAGATCTATGTTTTGTTTGCATGTTCCTAAGCAATGTGTGAAGTGCTTGGAGACAAATTGATTCTACAAATTATTACTTAAGTTGCTTAACACTTCATCGTAAGCATATTAATGTCATCATTACCAGTAATTATGCATTGATTCTTGGTAATAGTAGGTGTCTTCCCCTTGCACCTTATAGAGGATCTAGTTGCAACTTATTGATGGTTTCCAACATTGTTCCAGACAACATCATATCCTTGACAACACCAAATTGTTTAAAGTTATCATTAAGAGGGGATGTGATGTAATGTCATCTTTCAAATGTGTTCATTACAACCAATGATGTAACGATTGTGTAGTGACCACATTTACCATTGTATAGCCCATCATTGTAATGGTTCTGAGAACATCATTATTAGGCAATTGTACACATTATGATGCATCATTAGACTTGTGTGATCTCAAATATCTCACATTATTGACTTATTCTTATGTAACTTAACTTCCTTCTCTGTTCAAGTGCTCATTCCTTTAGTCAACACCAAGGGGGTAAGTTATATTGTGTTTTAATGTTGTATAGTGGCTTGTTATAATATTGTACTTAGTATCATATTGATGATCATTATAACATCATCTGTAACATTGCACATGTTCACATGGACACATTTTTGGGAAATATTTAATAGTGACTTATTTATCAAGTAATGGCAACCTACAATCCTAGGTTATTATTATCTAGAAATTCTCCCTTGTATCTTGATGAGCTTATTTCTTACCTTTATGGATTAGTTGTTTGCCACCCTTGATTGTTCCTTGTGATCAATGATCCAAGTTTATCCTAGTTACTATAAATTCAGTACATTAGGATTGAATCAAGGAGAGTGGATGGTACCTTATGATGTGACTGTTAACCAAGACCCTCTGGGTCCTTCAGCTAAACCATCCATATGATTGGAAGTCATATGGATCACATTTGAACTCCATATGTGTGTGCTAAAGCAATTGTAACTGGGAGGATTTGTTAAAGAATAAAAGGCCTTGCTTATGTAGATGTTTCTCCAACCTGAGGTTTTACCATGCATTTTTTTTGTCTACTTTCTCTTTTTGGTTTAGATTGACTTTAATTTTGTTGATGTTTCACAGAGTAGTTTAGATAGATTAGATATTGGTAATATGTTTATCCATATGCTCATGGTCTTTCATTTTAGGAATTAAAAAGAATATGGTATAGTTCCATTGATGATGTGAGATTGCAAAAAATGGCATAGAGTTTTGGTTATAAATAAGTATAAGTGTTTTCCTTTGTTAACTGCCTAGCGAATCTAATTGGCTTGTAATGCTCAATTTTTTAAGAAAGGTATATTCCCCCTATTTCATGTGTTTCTAAAATTTGTTTATTCGAAAATATTTTAATTAGTTAAAAAATGAGAAATCCCCTAGAGTCGCTTGAGAGGTGCATATTGATAAAAGTGGTGCATGGTCCTTCTTTGATGGTTCAAGTCAAGGGGATCCTCTAACCACTAGAGTTGGAAGTGTGATATATTTATCTGATGATCATGTTTTGAAGTTTAAAGCAACTTGGGAAGTGGCTCAAATAACTTAACATATCTCATGGCTTTAAAGTTGTAAAAGGTGCTCAAAATATTAATATCTTTAAATATTGTGTGGTTGTAGTCAATTACATGAAGGGGGGCTATAATTTGAACAATTATACTTTGAGACCTATATTTGATGATGTCAAAATGGTTAATTCTAGTTTTAATAATATCTCATTTTTCCACGCTTTCAAAGAAAAGAACAAGGATGCAAATGCCCTCTCAAATGCTAGTTTGTTATTGGATCCAAGAGTATGGAAAATTAAGGAGTTCATGGTTAGTTATTTTATTTTCATAATCCCTTTTATTAGCGTTTTTGTTGAGCCCGGTCAACCCTACAAGTCATTTAAGGAAATTCTATGTGGTTTTATAGTTTTACATCATATCTTATGGATGTATTAGATATAATAATTTTATTAAGTTTGGATTAGTTTAAAGGATACGTTGAAAATAAATTATGTATGAACTTATTTATGGTAATCTTATTGGGGAATTAACTTTGGAAACCCAACATGTATCTACATAATGTAACCTTGTTATATATAATTATATTATGGCCTTAATTGGGGAAAATGATAAAAAAAATCAGCATCAATTTTATTAGATGTAATTATATTTTACCCATTTAATCTATATACTTAATTATTTTAATTTAATTTAAAATTTAAAATATTATATTATAATAATAAAGTTCATACATATACATTTACTTAAAATTTAAGTCCACAAATCATCCCTATATTTTTCATCTAAATATACTCAAGTTTGAAAGAAAAAAGCCTTAACATACAACGATAAATTTACTTGGGAAAATCTCTTCGCATGGATAATGAATTGATATTACAAGTGCCTAACAAAAGCATATGTTAAATTTTTTATGATATACTATTTCCTACAATATTTTATTTTTCTTTGGAAAAACACATTCATACTTTATAATTAAAGTTTAAGAAAAGTAAATCATGATCATATAGTAAACAAACGTAAGAGTAAATGCACCACTAAAATGTCTACTTCAAAGAGGTTTATTCACAGCACCACTAAAATATGTCTACTTCAAAGAGGTTTATTCACAACATAATTATTCTCTTATCTTCTAACTATAGTGTTCTTTACAAATTTATTGATAGTGAAGAAAAAAAATGGTGAATTCATGAAAACATGACCTTCATTCATCTAAAGAATATTAGTCTAAAATCAAGTGGAATCAATACGACCCTCCAAGTCACTACTCTCCATTGTCTTTAAACACCCTACATCCAAATCACAAGCCATCTTAACCTCTTGATTTGCTATTGATTTACTCTCCCTTTCAACCTGGATGAAGGTCATGTTGCTAATATGATATTCCTAGATTTAAACGGCTTCTCATCCAAGCACAAATAAGGCATGTGACTCCACACACAATGAGATCATGTATGTTCTCTTTTTCCAATAAGAGAATAATCAACCTTTGACAATTTCGATCTAATTATTCACTTTGACACTAATGTCAATTTGAAAGGTGATTGTACAAGTTACCAATATAAACAATATGCCCCCTACACCACCCTTCTTTGATTTCCACACAAGGGACCACAACAAAATCCACATGTACAAATTGGATCCAGTCTTAGTTGCTCAACCCACTTCTATGACATCTTCTTGATGGTGCTTCCCTCAAAATTCATTGTCAAACTTTATAGTATTAAAAAACTATCAAGAGGATTAGACTAGACCTTTAAAATAGAGTCATTCCTAGCTATCAATATTGAAAAACATCATAGAAAGAAATGATAGGAATTTATTTGATAAAACATTGCCTACCATCCATCCATACTTGTAAGACATCCTCCACATTGCTCCCTAACTATCCTACTATCTTTGCATCCAAGGTTTTAATTAGCTTCCAAAATAACAAAATGAATCTATAGAAATAAATGATCTATCATCTTCATTCTCTACAAAGGGAACACCAATCTAGGCTTATCCAATATCCCTATTTTGTAAATTCTTCCAAGTTAGCATTTAGTCATTCAAAAGCACCACATAAATCATTTTAATTTTTGAAGGACTTTCAATTTCTAAATAAGAGTCAAGCACCATATTTTTGCCTCTAAATGCATGTGTTCAAGTTATGTTTTATAGCAAAAACCAACTGCAATCACCTTATTCAATGTTAACTAAATATTCCAATGAACCAACGAGTGATTTCACAAACTTAGCATTATAATTGGTTCATTCTTCTAATTAGCTTTATGTCAACCCAAGTTCTTCCTTTGTCATCCACCCTAACTTCCAATGATTATTGACAACTCCCTTATGAACAACTAGAGTATAACATATGATGGTTTTGAAAAATCCCACTACTCTAGGGACAACTTGAATTCAACGTCTACACTTATTCATGGACTTACAATCTGATCAATTTATCACCTATCATCCAACTTAATCATTCCCTACCACATTAAAATCTTGAACCATCACCTCCTATTTAACATCAATCCTCGTATGAGACTTTCTCTAGTTTCTTATCTAATTTATATGATCCATTGGAAATATATATTTGTTGGATGTGAATTCCTCCCATAAAATTCACTTGTTGATTAGCCTTGATATGCTCTTTCCAATGAGCATTTAGGCAAAGTTGGATAAATATTATATGCTCCAACCCCCTTGAATTTTAGGAATAGATAGAATTGCTTGTTCAAAAGGGATATCCCTACTAAATATATGTTCAAGGTACACAAGAACTTGAAGATTCTTCTCTTGACCTTGGACATTATTAACTTAGATATGAAAGCAATGGAAATCCAACAAAATGAAATGGCTTCCAAACACTCTTAATCAACACCATTATGCCCCACAATACTAACCATCTATATAACACCACCAAGATAATTTTTTTCTAAACTTTCAAGAACCATCAATCCCAACACCTTAGTTGATAATAATTTGGCTTCAATTCAAACCCCAAGTATTTGTGAATGAGACCAAGACACCAACATTTAACGAAAAAATTACCAATAATGGCCAAATATCTCTTATTCACCCTATTATAGTTAAATTTATACTTCATCAAGTTAATTTCCATGGCAATTGCATAGAATAATAATTTTATATTTGTTAAGTTGCTTGGTCTCTTACACTAAACCATTCCCCCAAAACAAGATATCATCCACTAATAACAAGTGAGGGATGTTCTTGATGCTTTTGGTGTAAAATGAAACCATTTTAACCTTCTACTACCAAAATAAGATTATTACCCCCCCATTTTGCATGGGTGTTCACTTGTGAATTTTATCACAATTTTAGCCGAGGGTTACACCTTGACGGAGATTTGGATGACTTAGGGCCTTTATACTAGATTGTAGCATATGGTTCTTCATGATGTTGATGCATTGTTTACTGATTGATGATTGATGTGCTCATGGTCAATTGTTTATTCTTAGTTCTACACATATATGGATGGTATCAACACCTATCACTTGGTGACCTTCATGGTGATCTAGAGCACTTGGCATTAGCTCAACTTTTGCACCTTTCTTTTGTGCCAATTTTGGGATGATTTATGCATAACAAGGCCTTCAATTCAAACCCCCATATCTCTAATGTACTAACTCATATGATAGTTTGCGATATCAGGTTGAAAAGTTTGTTTTGAGACCTTTTCACTAATGTCAATGTGGAATGCTCCTCTTCATTCCTAAAGGTGTTGGATCATTTGGGTATTCCTTTTTAGCAATGAATTTTGGTTTGTGAGCACTTTTCAGCAATTTGGTAGCCTTTCTTCGAAAGGGTCATTGTATATCAGCTTATCTCAAATCGAGGATTTCCATATATGACCATAAATCTTATCTCAAGGACTTTCAAGTGTTGTTGAATGCTCACCCTAGTTCCCAAGGGCATTGGAGCTATGAAATTGTTTTCTAAGCATCCAATTCTAGTTTTTGGGCCATTTCTAACACATTCTTTTGGCTTAATCTTATGATGTTGGAGCACCATTCATGAGAGTGACCTTTCATATAACACTTGATATGGCATGTTGATGCCAAAGATTACCCTTTCTCTTAGTGTGCTCTCCTTGATGCCCCCTTGGCACATGCACATGCATGGCTATACTATTGTGTTGATTGGTGATTGAGAATTAGGATTCATGTTGATGAGTTGGCATGGTAGCACACATGTTGAGACACTTTGATCATCTTTTACATGTGAATATCATTGCACACATGTTGAAGTTTGAGCCTTGGGGTATTGAGCCACTTGGAAGTGACTAGCTTGAAGGACTATTGTTTGCATATGGACATCATTTTGAGCCTTTTAGAGTGTTGCCCTAGCTTTGAGAGCATTTATCTTTGGACAAAATGCCCAAAAATGCACCATTTCAACACCATTAGATCTCTTCCCCATTTGTACTAATGATTGGATTTTTGGATCTCTCCCACATGAGCTTAATTAAGACACCTCTTTTTGGAGCAAATCTTGTTGTAAGGATTCCCTTCTTGTTCATATTTAGCGCTTTGATCTTGCTTGGAGCTTCATCGTTGTAAGTTGCATTAGGTATTTACATTGTTATTTCTATGATTTTGCTTGATCCATTGTATGTGTATTACTACTCCGTTGGAGAGAGGTTTCTTAAGTTTATCTCTATTTCAATATTTTTTTGCATGTTTATTATACAAGAGTTATGTGCTATATATTTACCTTGATCCAAATTGTGCAACCTTGAAGCATTTATTTATAGAATGCAACCCGAAAATTTTGAAAGGAAAGGGATTCTTCATTTGTTTTCTTCCCTTGTAAACCCTAGATCACATTCAACTTCACCGAGTTGGGTTTGGGTAGCTCATGTAATTCTACTCTCAATGATATATTAAGCAAGGCCCTCTTAGTTAGTGACTCTTTGACTCCATTTAACCTTGATTGGATTACCTCATTTGTCCTCCCATCACATATTTTATTTCCTATACTACATATAGACAAACGTTTTGCTAAAGCTACAATTCACATCACCTTGTACTTCATTGTTTATAGCCCTAGTAATCTTATCTTAGGGAAACCCCATTGAGTTGGAGAAGAGAACCAAAAATGCAAAGAGGGTTGGTGTGGTGACATTGGTCCCCCTTCTTGTGTTCCCCTTTGCATGGCATTGCTTCTTTCAATTTAAACCACACACGTTGGTTTGGGAGGTAACAAAGATGAAAAGGAGAAAGTGCAACTTTGACACAAATATATAAGGCTTGAAAACATTTGATGCAAACCTGTTAACCAAAACAAACAAATTAATATGGAAGAAACACTCTTATTTTATTTTTATTACTTTATTTCTAAAACTTGCATGAGTTGAAATCCATTTTAAATATATCCATATACACAATCATAAGGTTTTGATTAACCACGATAGGAAGAATCCTTCTTGTTTTAAAAATATGTAGTGTTTCCTATGCCATTCCAATTACACCTATGAAACCAAATATATATATATATATTTGGTTTCATAGCTGTAATTGGAATGGCATAGGAGTATATATATATATATATATATATATATATATATATAATTCTCCTACATGATGCATTTTAAAATTTTGACTTTTAGAATCATAACACAATGAATTCAAATTTCAATTATATAACAACGATGCACTTCACAGAAGTGTTGAGCCTATGACGCGTTATATTGAAACAAAACTTGACAACGATTATTTCGTCACTAAGAATATGAATGCTCCAAGTAAACAACTTTTGCATCAATCATCGATCAATATGAAACTTATATTTAGGTGAAATCAGATTTTCCAACACAAATTTTATGTTTTCTAACATTGTAAACATGTTTGATCAATCGATGTTGAAATATTTCTACATCAACTGTAACTCACATAGATTGAAATATTCCTACATCAATTGTAACTCACATAGATCTTGCTCCCATAAATATCATGGTTCAATTTGCTCTAGCTTGCCCCCTTCATACATGCACTTCTTGCAACACTACATTCTACTTATTTGTTTCATTAATAGTATTAGAGAGCATCAATTAGCCTAGGTATGGCACAACTTCCATTGCAACAAGGTAGTGGGTCTCAAAATCTAGGGACAACTTCAATTATTATTTTAATGGGTCGGGCTTGCCACAATTCAAATTCCACATTATCCCATAGATCCAACAGCTTCCCCCTATTAAAAAAGATACCCAAGTTAACATGGTTAATGTTGGCCCATGTTTGGCGTTAAACCAAAAGGTTTGCCTGTTAGTTTTCAATACAACTGCCAAAGTTAATGGATCTATGGGAGATTGTTAAACCACATCACAAGTACCAATGGAGGTGTTGACCACTAAGTCAACAATCTCCCCCTCAACACCAACTAAGGTAGTCAACACCAATCAAGAGAACTTGAAACCACAACTTTTTCGCTCTGATACCAATTGTTGGCCAATGTTTGCTATTAAAGCAAAATGCTGACCAATTATTTTTCGATACATCCACTAGAGTTAACAAATCCATGAGAGGCTGTTAAAACATGTTAAGAGTCTCAAGGGAGTTGCTAACCACCAAGTCAACAGTCAATTCTATTGATTTTATTTATCCACAATATTGTTTTTGTTCCAGTACATCGGACAAGGCGAGTGAGGATTATTTCTTCATAACATGTGATAATATATAAATTTAATGGTTTATAACCAAAGTCGAAATACCTACAATAATGGATTTTCCAATCGTAAGGTTCTTCGTGGTGATCTACCCTACCCTTGTTCCAAAGGAATTTTTTTAATCTTGGAATGTGATAAAAAAATTATTGGTTAAGAAAGATCCATGGTATATGGGCACTAGTGGCCTCTTTAAGAAGCTATTGCTTCCAAAATTTAACCTACATACAAAACCATTATCATATATCATAATTTGGTTAACAATGCCAAACCTACCTCTTAAATATAGGATCTAAAAATCTTTCATAGCCTAGGTAGCACTGCAATTTATTACCCTAAGATGATATATTCATCAATGTCTACTAGTGTTAAGAGCCTTCATTTATTCAAATTTACGAAATGGCTTTATGGTAAACAAAATTGCACTATAGTGTCTGCACTGCGATTGAACACAAGTGTTGGATTATGAACATATTATTTTCTATAGATAATTATATTCTAAGTATTGGCACATGGTGCTTCCTTTTATGGAAGTTAATGCTTCTCAAATCATAAAGGGAAGGAATCACAACTAACTTTGTAGAATGGAACAGGTGATTAATCACTACAAAATGGAAATAATTAAATATTTAGGAGGATTATGACCTTGAAACATCTGCCATTGACTTAAATTTACCTCTTAAGGAGATTAACAAAGATATTGATCTTGATCTTGTCATTAGCAAAGAAATGTCATTCTCAATCTCCCCACTTGCTTGCCCCTTAGGGTGAAGTTATCAAGGAAGAAGACGAATCATTCAAAGGATGACAATTTGATCGATTCACTCAAGCCTCCTAATGGAATGGAATCAAGATTACCAAATACTCCAATTGTTTCAAAGCAACTTTGATTGATTCGTTCAAGCCTCCTAATGGAATGGAATCAAGATTACAAAATACTCCAATTGTTTCAAAGCAACTTACTTCAAATCCTAAGAAGAAAAATTGGATAGACATCAAATAAAAAAGCTGCAAGGTAACTCATCAAACCATATGATTCTTAAAATGAGGAACTATAAGGCTAGGCTTCCCCTCATGAACCATGTAATCATCCAATTTGGATAAAAAAAGGTAATTATCTTCGAGTTATAACTTGTTCATTTGGATAACATTTATTTAACAGATAGCTTCTAAGTGTTGACCCATTGAATTTGAAACATTAGCTATCATTTTTGTATTCTCTAATGTAAGTAATGTTGAATATTTCACCAAAGACCATGAAGCTTACTATAATGTATGATATGAATGTTAGTCTTTCTTACTTGTTTAGCATAATAACATTAAAAAAAAAGATCATTGAAAGAAAGACGAGCACAACAAACACAAAGAACACAAAATTTCTCTCGAGGAAACCAGAACGGAGAAAACCTCGACAAAACCTCCTCAATATAGAATTTACCGAGTACAAGATAAAACCCCAAGACAAAACAACTTCTCTCCTTCACTTGTGCAAACTCCTCTCTCTCTCTCTTGTGCGACCTTGAGTGAGTGAGGTGAGTGTTACAAATGAGCAACTCAATCCCCTATTTATACTTTACAATTGACTTGACCTTTTACTAATTAGGTCAGCTCTAACTCACCTAACTGGGCCGACCTGTACTCTTTACAATAAAATATTCTTTCTAGATCTTTCCACGATAACCTAATCAATTAGGGTTTACATTGACTCGTTCAATGACTATTACATTATTAATTACATCAATGACATCTCCCGAAGGAGGAGTACAATAATACAATAATACAATAGAGAAATACATTTTGAATATCTTTCGTAGTTACATTTCTTCAATACTTCGTCTTAACTAGGTATTCTGCGAGCAACATTAACAACATCAACAGTTGTCCAACTGACTTGTGAATCTCTATATGTCGTAGGAATTTTTTGAATCATCATATGTCTGGGGTATCACATCAAATGTTGGAACATCATCATCAGCATCATCATCGTCTGCTGGAATATCATCATCAGCATCATCGTCGTCTGCTGGAACATCGTAATCAGCATCATCGTCATCTACTGGAACATCGCAATCAGCATCATCGTTGTCTGCTGGAACATCGCCATCAACATCATCGTTGTCTGCTGGAACATCACAATCAACATCATCGTCGTCTGCTGAAACATCGCCATCAACATCATCATCGCCTGTTGGAACATCATCATTAGCATCATCATCATCTATTGGAATATCATCAACATCATCATCCTCTGCTGGAACATCACCATCAGCATCATCATCGTTTGCTGGAACATCATCAATAAATAATACTAGAACAACAACAATAATCATCAGTAAATAAATACTGGAACAAAAACATCAATCATCAGTAAACAAACGTTGGAACAACACTATTAGTCACCAAGAACTGGCATCTCTATCAGTCAGCAAGTACTGATCTTCAGTGACCAAGGACTGGCATCTCTATCAGTCAACATGTATTGATCTTCAGTCACCAAGGACTGGCATCTCTATCAGTCAACAAATATTGATCTTCAGTCACCAAGGACTGGCATCTCTATCAGTCAGCAAGTATTGATCTTCAGTCACCAAAGACTGGCATGTCTATCAGTCAGCAACTGCCAATCTTCAGTCAATAAGGACTGGCATCTCTATCAATAAGCAAGTACTGATCTTCAGTCACCAAGGACTAGAATCTCTATCAGTCAACAAGTACTGATCTTCAGTCACCAAGGACTGGCATCTCTATCAGTCAACAAGTATTGATTTTCAGTCATCAAGGACTGACATCTCTATAGGTCAGCAAGTATTGATCTTCAGTCACCAAGGACTGGCATTAGTCACCTAAGGAATGGAACTCTATCAGTCGGAAAGTAATGATCTTCAGTCACCTCAAGATTAGCATCAGTCACCTAAGGACTAGAAATCTATCAGTCGGAAAGTACTGATCTCCAGTCACCTCAGGACTGGCATCAGTCACCTAAGGACTAGAACTCTATCGGTCGGAAAGTACTGATCTTCAGTCACCTCAGGACTGGCATCAATCACCTAAGAACTGGAACTCTATCAGTCGGCAAGTACTGATCTTCAGTCACCTAAGGACTGGAGTAACATCATCATCACTCCCTCTTTTGAGGGAAGTCGTTTCGGACCACACCAAGCTTGTCTTGAAAGTATTGAAACTTTATTCAAGACAAAGGCTTAGTCAAAACATCAACGACTTGTTCCTCTGTAGGAACATACTTGAGCTTTACAGCTCCCTTCTGCATCGTATCCTTGATATAGTGAAACTTGATCTCGATGTGCTTCGATCTATCATGGAACACTGGATTCTCTGTCATCTTGATACAACTCTAATTGTCACATTAAACAATCCTGCCAACATCTTGTGGAGCCAAACTTCTTCACTACAAGTTGAACATGTTGCAGTCACTCCCTCTGAAGCGGACCTTTCCTGAGCACTATCTTCCCTCTGCATCTTGTACTCCCTGCATTGGGACATTCTTCACTGGAGTGACTATTAGCCTTCTCTTCTTATGAGCTTTTGTGTATCCATCTATGTCATCTTTATAGATCATTGGATACCAAGATCTCGAACTCTCTTGCACCCATCCATGAGCTCCTCGTCTTCAACCTTGTAGCAAGGGTTGATATCTCATCACTCTAGGTGATCATCCTATCCCATGGGTGCCTTCTGAGCCCGTACAAAGTCTTCTTCAATCTGCACACATGTGGTTCTCTGTAGAGAGTCCCGAGTCTTAGAGATTGCTCGATATCATCTTCTACTTCGATTACAGCATCTATCTAGTGTAATATTCACAACTAAGGAAGTGTGTCTGGCCACTAGAGCAACATCTCATCATAATTGACTCCCTCTTTCTAAGAGAACCCTTCCTTTGTACTTTTGTAGTATGCTTAAGTTCATAAATATTGTTGAATGTTATGGTTGAACCATCGTCACTTGTTCTACGAAACAAGTCTCATCATTCTTCGTTTGTAGGTGATCGTACACAATATTTCCTACAAGTCAAATTTTGTTGCATGGTTAGAAACATTTCATAGTTTCCAAAACATATTAATAATTACAAATTCTTATGCATAGTTCACACAGTCATGCAACTATCTTAGCCAATGCTTCAACTCAACATTCATCCATATCCTGTATTCATACGACAACTTTCTAGGTACCTTCCATCTTTACCAGAACATTATTAAGAGCGTGCACTGCTCCCAATATGTCAACAAAGTGCTTTCATTATAGATAAGTATAAATGGAATATTGTACAGCACCATAGGCCACTTACCCATCACATGCATATTATTAGTATTATGTTCATCAATGCAAACTCTCTAACATGCATAATACACATCCTAAATCTAGAAACATAAATATGTACACAACTAGACAATACAGAAACTGACAATTCAAATACTTATCTTTGTTTGTTTTGTAGGATCTCTCTTGATCCTAGTCTCCTTGCAAGAATCTCTAACAGTGTGCTCCACTCCATCATCTGATTCTGAGGACCCGTTCCTTTCTTTCTTATGACCAAAAATGTTGAACAAGTCTTCTATGCTACAAATCATAAGGACTCATAGTCCTAGCTATTAGGGGTGAGTCTACATGTCCCTTCAATTTTGTAGAGTCCCCCTTCCTCAATTTTAATCACAACTGCATCCCTTCTTATCCAATGCTGAGATTGATAAGATGTTCTTCTATCTTCCTGGTATGGATTAAAGTACATATTCCTCATCATTGGAGAATTTTTTGTCTTTCCTTTCATCATGATGTTCATCTTCTTTGACTACATGGGCATGGAATCTTTTATTCTGCTTTTTAAATTGTTTTGCTATGAGAGGACAATTTCTTGCAATGTGTCCCATCTTGTGACAAGTAAAACATTCGGAGGAGAAGTCTTTCTTGATCCTTTTGTTCCTTTGAAATCTTTGAGATCTTCTAGGAGAGTGGTCATGAGAATGTTCATGATTCTTCCTTTTGTTCCTTTCTTTGGCATGGGTTGCCAAAGCTTGATCTTCATCATCATTTAACTTCTCTTCTCTTACTGCTACCCTTTCTTCTTCTTGGACACACTCTTCCCATAGTTGTCTAAATTGGATTAATTTCTTCCTAGCGCATATGCCACGAACAAAAGGTTTCCAATCTCTAGGAAGACCATTCAATGTGGTCATTACAACCTCAACAGCTTCCACCATATCCCCAATAGCTTCGAATTCTTCTTTGATCTAGGATACTCTGGAGAAGTATGAGTGCATAGTATCAGACTTCTGGATCTTCACACCCCTGAGTTGATTTCTCAAGGTCATTTTCCTGTTAATATTCTTTCCTTCAAACAAGTTGGTCAAGGCATCGAACATTTCCTTTGGAGTTTTCTTTAAGGATACTTGAGGAATCAAATGATCTTTGATAGAATCAACTATGGTCCTCTTAGCTTTGACCATATTCTTCTTGTGTATTGCTTTGGCCTCATCTCCTTTCCGGTTCTCTAAGTCCCTCTTTTATAAAGCCTTCTAGGTCATGTTCTTCAAGAATAAGCATGACTCTATATTTCCATGCCCTAAAGTTCTCAAATCCTTCAAGCTTCCCATCAAGCTTGGTATTGTTTGTCATTTTGATAAAACGAGAACCTTAAATGGAAATACAATAGATGTCGGACTTACCAACAAAGTTGTCCTTTTGAAAACTGCTTCTACCTTGATCTAAGGTTTGACAGAGAAACCCTAATTTCCAACTTCAAAATTTTGGAAACTAATTGGATGAAAAGATGCACCTCCTCAAGGCGAGTTGAGCAAAGTACTCATTTTTCTGATTCTGTGAGCAGATCTTCCAAAAACTTGATACCCTAGTTCTCCATGCTATGGTGGTGGACCCAAAAATGAAAATTCTCAGAAATGAAATCTACTTTGATAGAAAGATGTGCCCTGGTGAGGCAAGTTAGATGCACCCTCTTTTTTAGCTGATCTGTGGAGAGGTCCTGGAATAAGAAGCCCTAGTTTCTTCAATTTCTACTACAAATTTGTCGAGTCTTAATTCTGATGTATCTCTGAAATTTATGCTCCTCAAGGTCTGAAACTTCGTCTTGTGAAATTCTGATTTGTCCTCTCTCCAACCCCATAGGTTAGAGCAGGATTGGATTCACTAAGTGGAACTTATGCTAAGTTTCCCAAGATAACTTGTTTATGGATTGTTTCAGTGTAGCAAACTTGTACAGACTTCCACGTGTCACTATTGCATCTTCTTGTTTTGAAACTCACACCAGAGAAACTATAGTCCGTGCACTTTCTGGAACATCTTACGAAACGACAACTTTTTAGCTCTGATACCAACTGTTGGCCAATGTTTGTTATTAAACCAAAAGGCTGACCGATTATTTTTTGATACATCCACTAGAGTTAACAGATCCATGAGAGGATATTAAACCATGTCAAGAGTCTCAAGGGAGTTGCTGACAACCAAGTCAACAGTCAATTCTATTGATTTTGTTTTATCCACAATAGTGTTTTGTTCTAGTACATGGGACAAGGCGAGTGAGGATTATTTCTTCATAACATGGGATAATCTATAAGTTTAATGGTTTATAACCAAAGTCAAAATACCTACAATAATGGATTTTCCAATCGTAAGGTTCTTCATGGTGATCTACCCTACCCTTGTGCCAAAGGAAATTTTTTAATCTTGGAATGTGATAAAAACATTATTTGTTAAGAAAGATCCATGGTATATGGGTGCTAGTGGCCTCTTTAAGAAGTTGTTGCGTCCAAAATTTAACCTACATACAAAACCATTATCATATATCATAATTTGGTTAACAATGTCAAACCTACCTCTTAAATATAGGACCTAAAAATATTTCATAACCTAGGTACCACTGCAATTTATTACCCTGAGATGATATATTGATCAATGCCTACTAGTGTTAAGAGCCTTCATTTATTCAAATTTACGAAATGGATTTCTGGTAAAGAAAATTGCGCTAGAGTGTTCACTGCAATTGAACACAAGTGTTGGATTATGAACATATTATTTTCAATAGATAATTATAATCTAAGTATTGGCACATGGTTTTTTCTTTTATGGAAGCTAATGCTTCTCAAATCAAAAAGGGAAGGAATCACAACTTGGTAGAATGGAACATGTGACTAAACACTACAAAATGGAAATAATTAAAGATTTAGGAGGATTATGACCTTGAAACATCTGCCATTGACTTAAAGTTACCTCTTAAGGAGATTAACAATGATATTGATATTGTCATTAGTAAAGAAATGTCATTCTCAATCTCCCCACTTGCTTGCCCCTTAGGGTGAAGTTATCAAGGAAGAAGACGAATCATTCAAAGGATGACAATTTGATCGATTCGCTTAAGCCTCCTAATGGAATGGAATCAAGATTACCAAATACTCCAATTGTTTCAAAGCAAATTTGATCAATTCGTTCAAGCCTTCTAATGGAATGGAATCAAGATTACAAAAGACTCCAATTGTTTCAAAGCAACTTACTTCAAATCCTAAGAAGAAAAATTGGATAGACATCAAATAAAAAAGGTGCAAGGAAAGTCATCAAACCATATGATTCTTAAAATGAGGAACTATAAGGCTAGGCTTCCCCTCATGAACCATGTAATCATCCAATTTAGATAAAAAAAAAAGGTAATTATCTTTGGCTTATAACTTGTTCATTTGGATAACATTTGTTTAATAGTTAGCTTTCGTGTATTGACCCATTGAATTTGAAACATTATCTATCATTTTTGTATTCTCTAATGTAAGTAACGTTGAATATTTCACCAAAGACCGTGAAGCTTACTATAATGTATGATATGAATGTTAGTCTTTCTTACTTGTTTAGCATAATAACATTAAGCAATAGGATGACAAGCACAACAAACACAAAGAAAACAAAATTTCTCTCGATGAAACCATAAGGGAGAAAACCCTGACAAAACTTCCTCAATATAGAATTCACCAGGTACAAGATAAAACCCCAAGACAAAACAACTTCTCTCCTTCACTTGTGCGAACTCCTCTCTCTCCTATGCGACCTTGAGTGGGTGAGGTGAGTGTTACAAATGAGCAACTCAATCCCCTATTTATACTTTACAATTGACTTGACCTTTTACTAATTAGGTCAGCTCTAACTCACCTAACTAGGCCGACCTGTACTCTTTACAATAAAATATTCTTTCTAGATCTTTCCAAGCCGACCTAATCAATTAGGGTTTACATTGACTCTTTCAATGACCCTTACATTATTAATTATGTCAATGACATATCCCGAAGGAGGAATACAATAATACAATAAACAAATACATTTTGAATATCTTCCACAGTTACTTTTCTTCAACAATGAAAAGGATAGGTGTTTCATATTTTTTAATATTTATATGCTCAGGGTTGTTATGGTTGAGCCAACTTAATGTTTCTTCTCCCATAATGGTCAGGCCTACCCCAACAATATGACTATGAAATCATGAGGCATACCCTCAATTAGTATATGGAGAAGGGAACTAGGTTTTTTGATGTATTGCAAGTCCAAAATTTTTTAGGCCAATATGGTGTGTACAAATCTTACTTTGATAAAAAAAAAACTATTTCCTGAAAGAAAAATTGGGCTCGCCAAATAATGGTTCTTACCTTTTACATTTATGAAATTAGTGTATAAAAGGTAATACTTTCCCATCAATGTTATTCATTAAAACCTTATGACTACAATAGAATCTCCAATGATATTTATTCCATATCTTCTAAGTATAATTATCAACAAAAGAAAACATTTGATGCTTTAGAATTTTATGTTAATTATGAACCTCTATTTTGAAATTATTTGATAATTTATAAGTTCTTTTATCACTTGTTTAGTTGTACTTTGATCACATTTATTATGCAATGATGAACCTAACACAAAATGCACATTATAATGAATTGGATTTTGACACATAGATGTAGATTACTATACAGTTCAAGGGACCATCAACTGCAAGTATCGAGACAACATAGTGCATAATAAAGATACTCATTACACAAGCCAAAAGGTAGCTAGATTGAAAATTGACTATTCCCTCAAACATGTAATCCAAATTGTGACAATTACCCTTATTATTGAACCATAAGAGTAGAAAACGATAGGTCCCAAGACATTTTAATGATTTGAGCACTTCATTGTTAAGCCAAGGACTCGTGTCCATCCTTAGTTGTATCAACCTCAATTGTGGGAGTCAACCAATATACTAGCAGCCTTCACTCAAAATAGTATTAAAGAAAGTTAATTAACCCACTTAAACAAAAAAAAAACATAATCCTGGTTATTTTATGGTAAGAATAATCAAAGCAACATAAATTAATTGAACTAAAATATCACTATAGAATTATAAACTTTAGTAGCTAATCCAAATTTCATCAATTATCCCTACAACTTTCATTGTTCTCATTTGTTTAATAAAAATAATCAAAACAATAAACATTAATAAAACCTTTAAATCGATGTTATTCTCACAAGAATAATCAAAATTATAGACAATAATTATCTTTAAGCATTATAATCAAAATCCAATCCATCATAGCTACAATTTTCATTGTTTTCATTTGTTTGATAAGAACAATGAAAACCATAAACATTAAGAAAAAATTAATCATAATGCAATAATAGACATTAATAATCCTTAATAAAAAATTCCACCCCCTCAAGCTTTATAGCCTTTATTAGTTTGATAAAAATCACTAAAACTATACATTGATAAAATAATATAACCATTTATTCCCTTTAATAATAATCAAAATTATAAACATTAGTAAATTTATAACAATCATTCTTGTTATTATTCTCTATAAGAGAATATCAAAATCACAAACATTGCATTATAATCAAAATTTCATCAATCATCTCTACAATTTTCCGAAAATATTAAAATCATAAACATTAACAACCATAATCCATTAATATTTGATAAAAATAATAATCATTTATTCCCTTTGATAATAATCAAAATTATAAACATTAGTAAAACTATAACAATCAATCTCATTATTATTCTCTATAAGAGAATATCAAAATCACAAACATTGCATTATAATCAAAATTTCATTCATCTCTACAATTTTTCGAAAATATTAAAATCATGAACATTAATAACCATAATCCATTATTACTTGATAAGAATAATCATAGTCAAACATTAACAAATTATGATAATAGATCATTTAAGAATAATTATTAAACCCATGAATTTATACACATTCATAACCATAAAACAATATAATCAAATTCATTCGTTCACAAACTTCAATAATCTCAAAACATAAATTATATACATTAACAAAATTATAATAATTACCTATGTAAGGGAAATAAAAAATATACATTATTAACCACCAAACCTTATAATCAAAATTTCATCAATCCCCATAAATATTCAATACTATAAACATTAATAAAATCATAATCATACTTATTTTGGTAAGAATAATCAAAACTACAAAAATTAATAACCATTAAACAATAAAATCAAAATTCTATATCATCTCATAATCTTTGTTGATTTCATTCATTTCATAAAAATATTTAAAACCAATACCATACTTGTTTTGTAATAAAAGTAATTAAAAAATGAAAATTAATAATTATGATAGGTTATAATAGAATTTGAATTGATTATTCAAAAATTTTCATTAATTTAATAAAAATAATCAAAACTATAACTAATCATTCTTTAGTAAAATTAACTAAAACTTAAAACATTTATAACCATAAAATAAAACCAAATTTTCAAAATATATTTTAATCAAAGTTTCATTCCTTCATTTTTTTCATCCATTTCATAATATCAAATCTTCAATATTTCCATTCCTATGATAAAATATTAAAAAATTATAGTTATAATCACATTATCTTATGATAAAAATAATCAAAATAATGAAAGATTAAGAAAGACATAACATTATGATAAAATTCAATTAATCATTTAATAGTTTTCATTAATTTAATAAAATTAATTAAAATTAAAATTCATAAAATTAAAATCGATCTTTAAAAATATCAAAACTATAAACATTTTTGAAATATTATAATCAAAAGTTCATTAAACAATTCAAGATAATCAAAACTATAAACATTAATAACAACCAAATATTACAATAAATCATCCACATAATCTTTATTGTTTTCTTTTAAATATATTTTTTCTTTATATTTAGAATATGTAATCATTTATCTCATCACTTATACTAAATATTTAGTCAAAATATAGAAAGAAGTCCAATATCCTTGAAAAATATTTAGTCAAAATATAAAATATTAATTATTATGTACTTTATAATATATTATAAATTCTGAATTCCTTACTTTTAAAATTAAAATCCCAAACTTACTTTATTGAAGAAAAGAAAGAAGTCGAATATCCTTGAAAAAGAACTTGATCAAAAGAACCCTATATAAAACATGAAACATGGTCTTAAAAATGTTAGAATCATATTCTAAAAAAATTTGGAAATGAAACCCTTACGTACATTGAAGGCAATACGAGTTCAAACTAAATGTTCACTAAAACGCATATAAGTAGAGATGTCATTCTACATGGGAAATCTATAACAAGGAGTTCAAACTATATGTTCACTAAAACGCATATAAGTAGAGATGTCATTCTACATGGGAAATCTATAACAAGGAGAGCATATGGAAAAGGGAAATATAAATTGATTTGTCTTGGACATACTATATATGTTTAACCAAGTCCTCAAGAGGTGGGTGTGTTATGTATACTAAAAATCATATAAGTAGAGATGTTTTTCTATAGGGAAATCTTATGTGTAAGATATGAGATGGAAAAAATATATAAATTAACTTGTAAAAGTATGGTATAAATTAAAGTGAACTGGATATGAAAGATATAAATAAATTGTTTGTCTAAATTTTGTATCAAATGATAATGTTAAAAATTTTATTTATGAGAAAAATTAGAAATGAAATGAATATCTAAGATACAAATAAACTTATGTTTAATTTTAATATTAATCTTTTAATCACCATTATAAGGAATTCTTCCTTATGAAATCATCCCTTAATTTGTAATTTGATGTGTTAGACTACCATGGAAGCATCCTCTTCCTCTCCATTATAATATTTCCTCTTTATGAGATCACTCAAATTTCTCTTTTAATTAATTCTCGGCCTCAATCTTCAATGCGTTAGACGACCATCAAGAGCATCCTATTCTGTCCCGGCAATCCTGGAAATCGCGAACTGACCAGTGGCCACGTCTCTCCTGACATTTTCAATCAATTCTAGGGTTTCATTGCCTGATTTATTAGGGTTTAGATTAAAGGGGTTTTAAGCAAACACGCTGAAGCGAGAAGAAAGCCCTGGACAGGCATTTCAGAGCCAAATAAAACAATATCGAAGTGTGATTAAACGTGGGTTTACGCTTGTTGGGTATTCCAAAAATTTATAGGGTTTTAGCGCCTAATTTATTAGGGTTTAGCTTAACAGATTTTTACGCACACAATTACTCAAGAATGAAGTCTTGCACAGGCGTTTCAGAGCCAAACTAAACATTTTCGAAGCGGGATTAAATGTGGGTTTCGCATACTGGGTATTCAAAAGAACTTTTAGGGTTTTTGCGCCTGAGCACACATAATCACGCAAGAAAGAAGACCGGCACAAGCGTTTCAGAGCCGAACCGAACTAATTCGGAGCGGGATTACATGCGGGTTTACGCTTACTGGGTATTCCAAAATTTTAGTATTTGAGGATTTTATCTCAACGGGTGTTCATAAAGACTCAAAATCATGCAATTCTGCGAGAATGAAGAAGATCCGAGAATTGTTTGATTCTGCCTGCAACTGAGGGGGAATTATGGGCTGCTGAGGGACTGTGAGTGACGAGAAATTCTATGGCGAGTAACACTTAGGCTGCCTAAGAAGCTTCTAATTGCCTTGATTCCCAATAACAACAATCACATGGGTGGTTCTCAGTTTGCTAGGGATGATTCTAGTAATACGGATACTGAAAATTCTGTGCTGTAGAACTGGGTATGGAAATCTTTCGAAACCTAGTTCTGATACAGAGAGCAAGCTCTGAGGTGGATTCGGTTCGAGCATCAATGTGAAGCCCACTGAAAGGAAGTCTCTGTTGCGCCCACATAATAGTCAGAAGCCACATAAAAAGGTTGAAGAAGGGCGTCATGAAATAGGTGTTGTGGTGGAGAGGGGTCGGATTAATGCAGGGGATGGGCATGGTTTTGTATCGTCTGATAGGGGATCTACTGCAAGTGGAGAGACCGCTAGGTCAAGTAATCGCCTGGTATATCTATGCCTGAAGTATCACACTTTGGTTGGGGTCATTGATACATTCTCAGAGATTTGGAGATTGCTACTAGCTGTAAAAATTTTGCTTAAAAACAAGCAAGCATCATGCTGTTGCGGTATTGTGAATCTCATAATTTGTTTTGAGTTGGTCTTTGTTTGTTAAATGCCATTGTTTGATTTTTTTGTAGGGGCCAAGCTGAAAAGAAGTTTAGAGTAGAAGTTGAGGCAATCGGGCGAGTCACGAACAAAAATCTCGTGTGTTTTCTAGGGTATTGCACCACCGGTGCAGGCAGGTATTGTGATATTTGGATGGATCTCTCTATCTGTTGGGTATGCTATTAATCGTGGGAATCCATTGCATCTAATATTATCTGCTAATGTAGTATGTGGGTTTTTATGACTGATAACCAGGAGACTGGTGGACGAGTTCGTTAACAATGTCAAACTAGAACAGTGGCTTCATGGAGATGTAGGGTATGTCAGTTCCCTCACATGAGAATCTCGAATGGAAATTATTCCTGGAACTGCCAAAGGATAATTTAGCTGAACATACAATTTTATCAGTAGTTATCGATGCATAAGCCCACATAATAAAATCATCCTTTTGGTTTCACAGATGCATGTTGTTGTTACTGATTTAGATTCGTGGATTTGTGCAGATTAGCATATTTACACGAAGGGTTGGAGCCCAAGGTTGTTCATAAAGATATAAATCGAGCAACTTTTGCCTGGATAAGCAATGGAATGCCAAGGTTTCAGACTTTGTATTGGTCAAGCTCTAAGTTGCACGAAACGGGGAAACGGGGATGAGTTTCCGAAACGGGGATGCGTTGGCAACGTGACTCCCCAAAATTTCGGAAACGGGGAAACACTGTATATATATATATGATTAAGGACATTTAAAAAAATGAATGTGAAACATAAATCATAAATCATAAATCATACATGTCACTGAATCATTGCCTATATTAGGATCCATTAGCTTTGGTGCAGGAAAGAGTCACATTTATGTAGGTTTTCCCTTTTACTATATGGTTTGACCATATCAATCTGTGGGACTGGGAAAAACAAACTTGATTGAATATTGGGTATTGGGAATCTCTGCTGTTAGTGTTTTACGGAGCCTTGGATTTTCAGCTACGTTGCACCCAAGAATGCCAACACAAAGATGTTGACTGAGAGAAGCGATGTCTACAGCTTTGGAGTACTTATCATGGAGATTATTTTAAGAAGAAGCCCCGTTGATTATGACAGACCTGCTAGGGAGGCTAGTATATACAGTTCCTTTATATCGATGGCAGAATCTCTTCAAACATTTTCATTTAAATTAACAGAGTTATATCTTTAAGGGTCTCAAGGTGGAATGAATCTTTTTGAATTTAAATAGTTTGCAGGTAAACTTGGTAGAGTGGCTGAAAATGATGGTGAGGAGCCAAAGCTCTGAGGAAGTGGTAGATCCATTGCTCGAAGTTAAACCCTCATCCAGGGCATTGAAACAAGCATTGTTGTATCCCTGCGTTGCATGGATCCAGATGCCGCCAAGAAGCCAAATATATATATATATAGATATATATATATACACTGTTGAATATCTGTGCTGGCATCAGACTATATATATATACACACACTGCTGTTAATACTCTACAACTAGATGCTTATTGCTTGCCATAATTTTCTTTTATCTTGCAGGTATTTCATAGTTATACAATCTGAAACTTCACTGAAACATGGATTTTGTTTGTTTGGACAGGATCGGAGCAGGTCGTGAGAATTCTAACTCAACCCAAACGGCAATGCAGATGCCAACACTAGTGAAGGCGATGTCAGCAGCCCCAGACACAGGACGAGGCGGAGATTGTGGGATTTTTTCTCAATATCATATATTTGCTTTAATAAATAATCTCCTGAAAACGATCTCAGACTATCTCAGAGAAAAGATCGAAATGTTGAGAGTCCCATCAAAACAATAACGCAGTTCCAGAATTCACAAATAAATAATCTAACAATCTAGACTGCAACAAATGATGTAATGTATATCCAACACTCATTAAATTCCAATTAGTAAAATCCAACGCTCATTGAATTCCAATTAGTCTTTTTGCAAGTTGTAATTTTTCCAATTACAATGATCCAAGCCCTATGAGACAGAATCCTGGCTGGTTAAGGTTTGAACTCCTGTGGCACTAAGGTTTCTTCCTGGATGCGCACCTGCTCTGCTCCGGCTCTGCAGCTCTTTCAGACCTGTCAGCTCCTCCTTTCTTTCCGCTCTGACCTGCTCTGATGGAAACCTGCCCGGGAAGGGCAGGAGGCCCCTCCCACATTTCCTCCGATCCATCGGCCATGCACTATTCCGCCTCGCCTTTTACTCCAACTCCTGCCAAAATACAGATCGGCTCTACAGAGGTCCCTCTGTACTCCACTGACGATTTGCCCCCTGGGCATTCCGACACTGATGCAACCCCGCCTGACACCAGCAGCAAGGGCACCAATACCTGTATCGCCCGTTCTGCAGAACGACCCAGCCTTACGCTATCGACTGACAAAATCAACGCCAGAGCTCAAAAAATGAAAGAGCATGCCCTCATCGGCAAATTCGTGGGAATCTGGCCAACTGAACAGGCTCTCAGAAGATGGATTCAGGCCAAATGGAAACCAAAGGCACATTTCAACTTACAGCTAGGATCTAAAGGATTTTTTACCATCATTTTCCATCACCTGGAAGACAAAGCCAGAGTGGGAGATGGTGGACCGTACTTCTTCAACTCAGCTGGATTATACTTACGAAACTGGGTTGAAAGATTTAGCCCAGAAAAAGAGGACTTCACATGGGCTTTGGTCTAGATACGAATGTACTCTCTTCTGCAAGAGTACTGGGACGAAGAGACTCTAAGAGAAATAGGAAACATTCTTGGAAGCTTTGTTCGCATTTCGGACCAAACCAGGCTCAATAAATACACCTCCTATGCCAGGATCTACGTGTATATGCACATCGCAAAGGCTCTCCCAAATGCTATAAACCTCACTCACGAGGACTATGATTGGGTCCAACCTCTGGACTATGAGCATGTCCCCTTTTGCTGCCGCAAATGCCATCAACACGACCACTTGTTCAGAGACCACCCCAGTAATAAAGCGCCCCCAGCAGAGACCGAGGGAGAAAAGGATGCAGAGGGCTTCCACAAGGACAGTTGGAAGAAGCATCACGCAAGGAAAATCACTCCTGAAAAGAACAAGGAAGAAATCCCGACCACCAGCAACAGCTTCGCAGCCCTTGATGGCCATCCTGAAAACCCTGCCGCTGTTGAAACCCTCGATCCCCTCCCCCAAAAACTCAGTTCTTTTGAAAACCCCTCCCCCTCAACAAGAAATCCCTCAGCTCTGAATCCTCCTTCAACCACCGTTTCTTTGTTAAACTCTGGCAAGCAGAACGATCTTTCAACCCCCGACTTAAACCCCTCTTCCAAACCTGATCGCTCAGGACTTGAAATCATCATGGACGAAGAAATGGGGGAACTGGATCTGGGTGACCTGGATCTGCTAGGCATGGAAGACGCCTGCTCAAGAAAAGCGTTCGGATCCATCCCAGCTCATCAAATCCAGCTCCTACAAGAAGCACTAGCAAAAGCCAAAGCTCAAAAGAAACTTGGGAGTCTCAAATACTCCCCAAAAGGACAAACAGAAATTCCAGAGAGAACAAAAAAAGATGGCGCAAATCTGATCTGCATCGCATCAACCTGCTTGGTACTAGGTTAGTGGAGTCAGGGCAATACGCCCAATTAGCGGAGTTCTTCCCCTGCTCCCAAAATTAGTTCCTCAATGAAGATTCTATCCTAGAACATTCAAGGTTTGAATGGTCCATCCAAACATCAGATGTTAAAAAGGAAAATTCTTCAAGAAAAGCCTGCCATCCTGTTTATCCAGGAAACAAAATGTTCTTCTGAAACCCATCTCTCCCTCATGGCCAAGATCTGGAAAGACAGTTTATGCACAGCTACAGATGAAAAAGGAGCTTCTGGAGGTATTGCGGTAATCTGGAACCCCCGGGTAATTTCTTTACTCAACCTTATCACCACCCTACATTCCATTTCTGCTCCTTTCATATTCTGGGCACCAAAATTCATCGTCATCTCCTTAATGTCTATGGTCCTCAATCAACCCCTCAAAAGCTACATCTTCTGAACTACCTCTTCTGGTTTACTCTCCATCATCAACACTTCCCCATAATCATTAGAGGAGACTTCAACATGATCACCACCCTGGAGGAAAAGAAAGGGGGCCTCCGAACTCTCCCTTCAGAAGATAAGGAGTTCAAGACCACTCTTGCCACAAACAGATTTATAGACCTTCAACCTTACGTTGGTTTCTTCACCTGGAATAATAGAAGGGGGGGGGTGCACCAAATTGCTAAGCGACTGGACCGCTTTGTTGTCACGGAGTCCATTCTTACTTCGGGAGGGATCCTCACTTCCTCAGTTCTTCCTGCTACTGGCTCTGATCACTGGCCCATCCTACTCTCCTGACACAGCCATGATGCTCAAATGCACAAACCCTTCCGGTTTGAAATTTTTTGGCTCTCTCATCCCTCATTCATGGATTCCGTAACCAACTGGTGGACCAACATGCAAGTGGAAGGAAGATCCAAAATAGCCATCATGCAAAAAAAAATTAAAGTTCTCCGTTCCAATCTCTGCCACTGGAACCACACCACTTTTGGTAGCATCTTCAAGGAGAAATGTGCCCTCGAAGAGGATCTTGAAAATCTTCAACTATCACTCATGGAGTAGGGGCACACTGAAGAAACCAAGCTCAAAGAAAAGGATCTCTTAGCCCAACTGGACAACCGCTGTGCGCAAGAGGAGATCCTCTGGAGACAGAAGTCAAGAATTACCTGGCTAAAAGAAGGGGAGCGCAACACAACCTTCTTTCACCGGTCTACTATTCAACACAGAATCCACAACCGAATCTCCAAGCTTAATCTGGACAATGGAGATACTCTGGAGGATCACGAAGACATTGGTCAGGAACTCACTCAGCACTTCCAGGATCTGCTTACAGAACCCACCCTGGATCGTTCTGCAGCCATTGAGCACCTCACCCAACATATCCCCACCATCCTCAATGCTGATCACAATGCCACACCGATGCATCTTATCACCATGCAAGAGGTTGAAAGTGCAGTAAAGCAAATGGCAGAAAGCAAAGCACCTAGACTAGATGGCTTCACCATCAATTTTTTCCATCACTACTGGGACATGCTAAAAACGGAAGTGCTAGAGCTTGTGGAGGAGTCCAGACAAAAGCAATGGGTTCTACCAACCCTCAATGCCACCTTCCTCACTCTGATCCCCAAGGAGATCGACGCTTCTCACCCTGGTAAGTTCCGACCCATCTCCCTCTGCAATTTCATTTACAAAATCATCTCCAAAGTGGTAGCCAACCGACTTAAACCCCCCTTCTGCCTCTCCTCATTTCCCCCAAACAATCTAGTTATGTTGAAGGGAGAAATTCTGGATGGGATCATTCTCGCTCACGAAATAATTCACTCCTTGAAAGTCTCCAAAACCCATGGTATGTTCATCAAACTTGATTTTTCAAAAGCCTTTGACAAGCTAAGCCGACAATTCATTGACAAAATGCTCCAAGCCTTTGGCTTCGGCCATGACTGGACCCGTTGGATCCTCTCCCTCACTTCCTCTGCTTTCTTCTCGATCCTGGTCAATGGCTCACCCTTGACAAGCTAAGCCGGCAATTCATTGACAAAATTCTCCAAGCCTTTGGCTTTAACCATGACTGGACCCGTTGGATCCTCTCCCTCACTTCCTCTGCTTTCTTCTCGATCCTGGTAAATGGCTCACCCTCTTCCACATTTTCTCCCCCCCAAGGCATTCGTCAAGGAGACCCCCTCTCCCCCTTCCTTTCTATCCTCATGGCGGAGGGATTGGGACATATGATTCAAGCGGTCGTGACCACTAACTCTCTCAGAGGACTCTCTCCCCACGGAGGCCCCCCGATTGCTTATCAACAATTCATTGATGACAACTTGCTCTTTGGCCACCCCTCAGTTCAAGAAGCGTGCAGTCTCAAGACCATCCTTAACACCTTCTCTGAAGCTTCTAGCACCTCCATCAACCTGGATAAGTCCCAGTTCTTCTTCTACAACACAAACATCATCGCGCAGTGCAACATTGCCCGCATCCTCTGTTTTTCTATCTTCACCCTACCTTCTAAATACTTGGGAGCCCCCCTCTTTGACTCTGCCATCAAACACTCCTCCTGGGAAGAACTCTTGAACAAGCTCGAAAACTGTATCTCCTCTTGGACCTTCCGCTCTCTCAATCTTCCCAACAGACTCGTCCTTCTTAAAGTCGTCCTCCAGTCTATGCCTCTCTACATTTTTTCGGTGCTTGCAACTCCTAAATGGGTACTCAAAGCTATTCGGAATCTTCAACGGTCCTACCTCTGGGGAGGGACAAGAATAAGAACAGATGGGCCCTCGTCAACTGGCAGACTGTCTGCCTCCCTCGCGGGAAGGTGGCCTAGGCCTGCGGGATCCAAAAATCAACAATAAAGCCCTCTCGGCCAAAATCTGGTGGAAATGGATCTCCATGAATAACTCCCCCTGGGCTTGGTTTTGGAACAAGAAATATGCTCAAAATTGGGATCCCCCCAATCTCATCCGCTTCGACAAAAATTTGAAGGGCTCCTCAATCTGGAACGCAACTAATGGACAAAGATACATCATTCAACAACACAATTTCTGGGAAATCCGTGACGAAGCCCAAGCTCTTTTTTGGCAGGACTCGTGGCAACAATTACCCATCCTCAACAGTCAATTTGATCATGTGGCAATCCCCGTGGCCAACCCCGTGGTTAAGGACCACTGGCTCACAAATGGAACCATCTCGTTTCAAATTTGGAAGAAGCCCGAGTTATGGGGCCTTGCGACTGACCATGCTCACCTTGAACCAGGAACTCAACCTAAGGAAAATCAGGATATGACATGGCCCAGACATCATCAGATGGGGTCACTCTGCAAAAGGAAGCTTTACTGTAAAGGAAGCCTACGCCATTTTAGCTGGTAGACAGAAGGCCCACCCCTTTCCCTTGTGGAAAACGATTTGGAAATCCAATCTCTGGCCAAAAATTTCCTTCTTTAGCTGGCTCTTATCGCATCGGCGTATCCTCACCTGGGACAAGCTCCTCAAAAAAGGATTCTAGGGTCCCTCCTTATGTGTCCTGTGTCACAATCACATTGAGTCCATTGATCACCTTCTAGACTCTTGCATGATGGCCAGCGAGCTCTAGGATTTGGTTGCCCTCACTTTCAGAAAAAACAAACAGAGTCAAAGGCAATATCACGGATACTATGCTTCACTGGGAAGAAGACCCCTTCCAGAGCATGCTTCTGAACAGAATTTGGACCCTAACTCCTGGCTTCATGGTTTGGAACATCTGGAAAGAGAGAAACCTCTGCATCTTTGAAGACAAACACAACACCATTGAAGACATCTAGAAACTCACCTGTAGAAATCTGTAGGAAACCGTCTTCACCAGGAATTGTAACAGCAAGGATCTCCCCACCTCCGAGGCTGAAAAGCAAATCCTGCTCAACTTCCACTTTGATCTACCTCTGCCCCCTGCTCCTTCGCTTAGCCATCGTATAAACACCTGCAGTCCGGATTTTTGGGAACACCCCCCCCGGAGGGAGTCTTCAAGCTCAACTTTGATGGTGCCTCGAAAGGAAATCCAGGGCCAACAGGTTTTGGAGGAGTCCTTTGTAACTTCAATGGCTCTACTCTTTGGATTTACTTTGGCAACTTGGGCTGCAACAGTAACAACGTCGTTGAGCTTGCAGGCATTGTGGAAGGCGTGATCATTGCAAACAAACAGGGATGCATTATGCTCATCGTGGAGGGTGATTCACAAATCATCCTCTCCCTCGCTACTAAACTCCAAAATGGTTCTCAGGTCTCCAAGCTCACACCCAGTTGGAGACTCAATCGTGGGCCCCATCGCCTAAAGGATAGCCTGATACACTCCAGAGCCATCACTTTTCACCACATCCGTCGAAAAGCAATTCTCTGGCTGACTTTCTTGCCAACGAGGGATTAGCCAGCGATTTCAGACTCTTTGAAGGAGAAATTGGAGGAAATTGTCCTGAAGCCCTGGCTCATGTAGAGACCTCGCCAGCAGGGACCTCGTCTACCCGGATCCAGGCGTCACCATGATTCATGGGGCCACGTGCAGGACACGAGGAGGGAACGTGGGGAAGGATCCTTGACCCAGGCGCCCATAACGTGGCACACGCGCCCTATGCGATTATCCACCTGCTTGCCCTCACACCTGCGGCTTTATGACTCCCTCCCGATCCTTTGCTCGCAAGTCCCTTCACCAGCCAGCTGGCTGCAACTCTGGTACAACTCGACCTCACCTCGGCCCTCTGAGCATTCAAGACGGCCCTCACCTCGGCTCTTTGCACCATCAATTCGGCTCCCTGCAATTTAATATGGCTCGTGCGAACCTGGATCAATGCTCCTTAAATGGGCCAGTGGGCACCCAAGACTACATTTTGTTTGCTTCTCCTCGACGTTGGTTTTGTTTTGTTCTGTGCACCCTCGTGCTCAGTTGTGTATCTGGTTGTGGACTCTCACTGCGCTCTCCGCCATGACCAAGCCACGCGACCTTTCTCGACAGGGTAGTGGGAGCCGAAGCAAAGCCCAGTGCTCTCCTGTCACTGACGATGGCTTCGACATTGGCATCTCCTTCGCCAGCTGTAATTTGATTGACAAGTGGGAAGGCCAGCTTATAGCGGATCACCTGGCCTCAAGCAACAATGGAGGCAACATCAACCATTATTGGATCATCAAAAACATGCTCGACAAGCTTTTGGCTGACATGCTGGGTAATTGGGGCTCTGCCAGGAATCAGATGTTGGCCACTAGGGCCAAACTCATCGAGCTGGACGAATGTTTGGCCAACCTTGATGCGACCTTCTCTTAGAGCCAACATGCTCTCGTGAGCCGGAGCCCGGTCATGGCAGAATCTGGTGGCAGGGGTGATGGTGGTGGCGTCTCTGGCATTCCGAATGTTAGTGGTTTACCCTCGGAAGGGTCGGCAGCTGCTGCATCTGTTGATACTCCTAATCCTTTCCTGGTCATTCCTGCTCCTGCATCGCCAACTACTCCTCCTATGCAATTCCTGGTCCCTTCCATGATGGGCTCTCCGCCTTGCAAAAGGATGTGCAGCCATGCGGAGCCTGATCTCCTCGCTGCCCGAAAAACTGAGCCACTCCCTATGAAGCTGCTGGAGGAGGACTTTCCGGGGAGCTGCCCCATTTTGGAGGAATTCCCTCCTGCATAATTGTTTCCATGTCTGCTCGGGAGTTCGATGAGAAGACCGGATCTCTCTGCTCCGCTCAAGTTTTTTGTAATAGTTGTCTAATGTGTTTTTTGCATGATCTCGCTCAAGCCTCAGACTGTCTTCTGGTCTTGGCCTTGCCATTGGAGGCAATTTTTTTGTATAACTCGCAAGTTGGTCTATAATACTCCTGCTAGTTCTGCTTTTTCTGTTACATCGGGATTGCTCCATTATCCCAGGCCGCTTCAAGGGTCTCCTCGCTATGTAATTTTATCTTTTACTCTTAATTAATATACTGTGCAGACTTATTAAAAAAAAAAAAACCAGTTACAATAAAGTGGGGATTATTTCAATTATATTGTAATTGAATTCTAATTAGTCTTTATGTTTACAATTATATTGCACAGTTTTTATGCAAGTTGGGATTTTTATAATTATATTCTATTCGCTTTTTTACTATCTCAGGTACAAGTAGTCATATAAGCATGTGCTTCTGGG
This sequence comes from Larix kaempferi, assembly GCA_027924585.1. Classification (NCBI taxonomy): domain Eukaryota; kingdom Viridiplantae; phylum Streptophyta; class Pinopsida; order Pinales; family Pinaceae; genus Larix; species Larix kaempferi. Next base: position 17,307,515 of record BSBM01000362.1, read on the forward strand.
AAGAAAGAATAATTAAGGAGTTATAATCCATGGGTACAAGTAATCATATAAGCATGTGCTTTCTGGGTAGAAAGAATAAATGAGGGGTTATAATCCATGGATATATGAGTGACAGGATATCAGTTCAGACCGCCAAAAATATAATTGATGTGTGGCAATCCAAACTCCTAATTATGATCCTTTGAGTTCTATGGAACACCATCCGAACTAATTATAATAACATTTCGAAAATTATTAAATTTGTGTGTTATTAGAATTTTTAGTTCAATGAATTTAGATTATAGTGACTTTAAACAAAAATTGAATCATCAAATTCTCAATTTTTTTTTTTTTTTGACAAAAACATTTTGAAAAGAATCGAAATTCAAGGAGAAATGAGTAGACATTCTACAACCTAAATGACTATATTTTTGGTGGTACCTTTCTTTCACTAAAGCTCTCTTTCTCATTATAACCTCCACAACAACATGCAGCTAGATTATATATAAAAAGCAAGCTATAGTCATCTTATCCACTGTCCATTAGATTCCTCTAATGTGTTGAGATTCTGGTTTTATTATATAGAGCAAAAGCTCCATGACCATACGCACAGAAAAAGTAAATCAGTGGTTTGCGATGGACCTGCCTGCAAAAGGCAGAAACATAGTTTACTATCAACGATAACTTGCTGCGTGCGGAATCGATGGTGACCGGCTTCTCCACGAACGTTGCAGTGGTATGGTTTAGGATTTAAGAAACCCACATGATGGTCTGACGAAGATACTAATTCCACTACTTGCAGTCGTATGGTTCAGGGTTTAAGAAACCCACATGATGGTGGGACGAAGGTACTAATTCCACTACTTCTATATATTATTACATAGGGACATAGTGGTTTGACAAAGAATTCCACCACTTCTATACATTATTACATAGGGACATGATGGTTTGACAAAGGTACCAATTATACTACTTTTATACATTATTACATAGGGAGAAGGGACATGATGATTTGACTAAGTACCAATTCTACTACTTTTATATATTATTATATATGGAGTTTTAAAGTTACAGCATCACGAGTCATTCTCCAAGTCAATCTTGTGTACCAAGATTGAGCCTCGTGTGTCAAGGTAGCGCCTTATATGAGCCTACGTTGGACTCAGGAAACTCGAAGAAGAATCTTGAGTTAAACTCAAGAATGAATAAGCCTCATGTGTTGAGGTAAGTGCTTCGTATGTCAAAGTGATGGTGTTGTACAGTCTTGTGTGTCAAGACTGATCTTCATGTGTTGAGGTGGTGCCTCATGTGTTAAGGTAATGCTTTGCATGTCGAAGCATGAATGGTGTGTGATGTACTACTAACCATGGTTGAGCTATTAAGTCTCCTCTAGAAACTGGCCACCTTTGTAGAGTGAATTACTTCAGCATATGACCACTTGGAACGATAGTAGAACAAGATGATCACATCATTGGAAAAATCTCCTTCGTATATTTGATATGATAGATAAATTAAAGTTGGCACATGTGGACCATGCAGATAAAACGAGAGATAAAGATAAGATGTGATAAGATAAGAGAGAACTCAAATTGTTAAACTTCAGTGATGTTAACAAGAAAGACTTAAGTTAATTAAAGGAGAATTCAAATTGTTCACTCCAGTGATGTTATCAAGGACTTCAGTTAAAAGAGTTAACTAAGTGTTAATAAAGAAGATGTAGTTAACTAAAGTGTTTTGCATGTCAACACTTAAGTTGAACTAAAATACATCACTTGAGTTACGACACTTGAGTTGCAACACTTGCACGACGACACTTGAGTTAGACACCTAACTAAGTAACCTAGCATCCAGTTGGAGGGCGAGTTCATCATGAAGTTAGAAGATAAAAATAGAAGCCAAAGCATGAGAAGTATGGTAGAAGTGATGTTATCAAGGACTTAAGTGAAAAAAGTTAACTAAGTGTTAATAAAGAAAATTTAGTTAACTAAAGTGTTTTGCATGTCAACACTTAAGTCGAACTAAAATACATCACTTGAGTTACAACACCTAAGTTACGACACTTGCATGACGACACTTGAGTTAGCCACCTAACTAAGTAATCTAGCATCCAGATGAAGGGCAAGTTCATCATGAAGTCCGAAGATAAAAATAGAGGCCAAAGCATGAGAAGTATGGTATATATATGTTATGCAAGATTGACGAATTCAATGTAAGAGCGAATTCTCTTCTCTCTTGAAGGCAATTTGCATTCATTGTGCATGTGATCAAAACAACAATTGGTTTTGTGCAGGATATTATTCTCAGGTCTATTCTTCCATCTTCTCTCTTGCTCTGTGATTGCACCAGGGGTGCTTGATGTAAATATGTTTCATTGTAAAGACATTCTTTGCTATCTACCAATATTCTAAGAAAGATTTTGCTAGGGTTTTCTCCCTCAAGTACTCGAGGGTTTCTCTAGGGTAAATATTGTCTCATGTGAATGCTTATGCTCTTTTATTATTCATTGCGCCGAAGAGGCACATTCTACAGCCCAGTTGGGGATGTGAAACTCCTTCTGTGCTCATCTTGGAGCTGACACGTGTCCTTTTTAAAAAATAATAAAATATTATAAAAATAATAAAATATTACAAAAAATAATAGGATGACTCAAATTAGACTTTAAAAATTTACAACTTAATATTATATAAAACAAACAAAATAGATAAATTAAAACACTTCCTCAACATTTACACTTTAAAAGGGAAGCGTTTGCACCTTGAGAGATTTGATCCATCTGGACGCTTTGTAGCTTCCCTTTTAAAATGGATCTATGTCGGTTGATTTCAAGTACTACTATAATTCCAAATTAAGATTAAAAAAAATAACATGGAGAAAATTAGGAAACAATTTTGGAATTTGGGTGATAATTTGGTAATTTGGAATCTTAAATTTAAAAATTTCAATTTCAATTATTTAATTTAAGTAGGTAATAAAAAAATAAAGATTTATCTCAAAGTGCTATAGCTCAAGACATACCTCTTCAATGAACAAAAGACTCATTGAAAATTTGGGTATAGACGTATGGGTTAAAAAAAAAGTTTAGCGACATTGGTTTCCTTGAGAATTTAGGTATAGAGCTGAGAATTATGTTAATGTCATAATATTATATATTTTGATAATTAAATAATAATTGTGTGCAAGCCTTAAATTGTTGGATTCTAATCCTCGGTGTGAGGATTATCAATGTGAAAGGGAGACTAAGAGTCACCCAGGAGTCCAAGAGTCCACTTGGGAATATGAAACCTAAGGGACATTCTCATTGTATTTATATGTACAGTTGGTTAATGAGAAATATAGTGCACTTCCACGCCTATCTATTTATGCCTTCTTGAGTTTATTCCTTATGTGCTAATTGGGAAACCTAACAATGGTATCAGAGCAGATCTGAGCCTTTGCCCCGTGCTCTCAGAATTTTGCCATATCTTTGTCAGTCTGTTATAACGGTTGTCTCCATGCAAGTGATCTCCATATTCCATGAGATTTTTTGCTGCTCTATGCGAGCTCCTCCTCCATACCTGCTCTCTTATCCTGGCAATCTGCAACACTGACATTTAGACGTTACCCTAATTTTTGGCTTCTACATACCTTTTGTGTTACCTGAGCGCAGGCCATAATTGAAGTCTGCGACTTGAGCAATGTCTTGGAGCTGTTACATGTGCGTGTCATGGCTGTGATTACTAGGTTGGAGTATTGAATATCTACGTTGGAGTTGAGTTGAGTTGTTGAAGCGAACCCACGGCCACGTTGAATAGAGATTGTCGCGTGAGAGTTATTGTTGCGTTTCACTTTCATTGGTGCAAAGAACAGCTGCTGGTGCGTGAAGGAACCATCTGCGAACTACGTTGAAGTCTCTACTAATGAGCTAAAGACTGTGGGCTCTCTCGAGACTTGATATTTGCGTGCCATATTCAATTTCGACTATGCATTGAATTATTGCGTTGATACATGGCACTACAGTGAATTTTGTTACATGCATTAAAGACTGACAACGTCTCCTGTATGAGTTTGCTGGTGCGTTGAGTGCCATCGGTGGAGTATTGTTGCATATTCATGTTGGTATCGAGACATGTATAAGTTTATCTTGCAATGGAGTATTGGTATTGTCAGTGCAGAAAAATGCAAATTGTGTTGTATTGTATTGGTGTATTGTAGGGAGCAGTACATTGAGTTTGTTGTTGAAAGGTTCCCTCTCCTCTCCTCTACAACATCGATATACTGTGTGGAGAAATAATATAGTTGATTACGTAAAGACCTTCTTGGAGCTGTGTGGCCTCTACCAAAATGTGAAATGAGAGTGCAACGCTTTCTTCTCGAGCAGTCACTATTCAGTAACTTGAAGTTCGATCAGCGTAAGCCAAATTCAGAAATCCTCAACAAGAATTGGACCGTTGACATTCTGAGCAAACAAGAATTGGACCGTTGGCATCCTCAAACTCCTCCTGTGGATATTTTAATTGCCTTTGCAATCTATCAGTTTATTGTGACCGTGGATCTGTGTATTGTTTGGCATCTTCATGAGGTCTCATTCAATTCCAGAATACACCCCATCGATGCCAACAATTGCAAACAAACTGTTGAGAATGTTGTGAACCTATGAAGACCGTGGAAGAGAGCTTCCAACGTGAGAGAAATTGCCATCAAAAAGACTAGTTGAAGGCTGTCTTTGGGTCCTACTTTGAAGTGCAAACCCTACTCTCCATCTGCGTGAAGGTTGGTCTACTTCTCTATATTCAGACCCGACTTCATCAATTAAGCGATTGTTGGCTAGAATTTGCTTGTTCCAAGGTGTTTTTCAAATGAATCAACCACAAGTTGCTGCATTGATTTGACTGGGAGTCACATTGCATTTTCCCCATATTTCTCATGTGTTGAGGAGTTAGGGAGTTATTTCTATCAATTATTTCTGTCAATTACGGGAGTAAAAGCCCTCTGGAGAAATATTAATGGACTATTGAATGCAATGTTGAGATCACTTTTAAAGACTGGTTGTTGCGTTCCAAGTTTTGTTTTGAAAATGATTTCTGCGTGAGCCATCAGATTTCTACGTGAGCCATCTGACTTCTGCGTGAGCTATCTGATTTCTGTGTGAGCTCATGAGCCAAGTGAATGTGGTATGCGAAATAATTAAGTGTTGGTATAAATTGTATACTAGTTGCAGAAATATCATATAGCTTGCAGATACTTTCAGACCTGCATCGTGAATTCAAGGAAAGAAATTATGGGCATATGAGAGTTGGCTGCCCATGATCTTAGCTTGCAGAGAAGATTTGGTCTGCCCTTCTTGCAAAAGCTTGCCTGAAGATTGCAGAATTGTTTTAGTGCTACAGAATTGACAGAAGTGAGTCTGCTTGAAGGATCCAAGCAAGTTCGGAGCCTGTTGCTACAGCTGCTCCAAAAGAAGAAGATTGCATAAGCAAATCAACTCAGGTATAGCAGATTCTTTAATTCAACATTTAGGAGTATAACTTGCAAACTGGTTTTTGGTAAGTTTTCATGATTGCTTGTGTTTTGTAAGTATCAAACTGAAGAGTTGAATTACATTGTATGTGGGTGCATTTTCGGCTGAGACCGACACCCCTCACCTTTTAAATTTGAATTTGTTGAGTCTTATTTGTAAAGAGTGGAATTGCAAGAAGCCCTTTTGTATTTGAGTGAGTTTTCAATGGCGAGATTAAATAGCCTTGTAGAGTTACTGAACACTCTACTATTTTCCTCTGTTGACAACACTGTCTTGATCGACAAGAGCACTCTCACTCACATTAGAGATTGTGTAAAAGATTCACAAGACACTCTTGATTTCCTACAACTTGAGTTGCAGCTTTCACAAGAAGAAAGACATTCTGAACCTGTTCATGTTCAAAAGAATCCCCTGCATGATTCTATTCAATATCCTGCACAGATTGATGCCACTTCAGAAGCACATGAGCAAATCAGTGGCACGACATCGGAAGTGAAAGAAAATGAAGATGAAGACATGCATGCAGAGGTTCTACTTGCTCCTTCCAAGCCCATCATCAGACCTTGGGAAGAGATCAGCCATAACATGCATAGAACTGACCTTGGATATGACAAGGAAGTGACATTTCACATTCCTGATTTCTCCAAGCCCATCTAGTTTCAGAGTGTTGGATTCATCAATGAGAGTCCATCTTCATCCACATCAGTTCAGAGTTCGACATGCCAACACTATGATCGAGTTGGCCATATGAAAGATCATTGTTTTGATCTTCACCCCTGTAAGCAATGTGGAAAACATAAACACTCATCAGACAGATGCTTCATTCTGAAAAAACTTGCAAGAGAGAAGATTCATTTTGGGTGGATCGCTTCTTGGCAATGGTCATCAACAACCAAGAAGATTTATAAGTCATATTGGAGAGTTCATTCACGAGTATTGACACATCTTGCAGTTGAGACATCTTCTTCTCCTCACTTTGTACCTGACAGGGGGGAATATGATGTCAGGGGTCAAGTTTCGAAGCCTCCATCTAACAACAAGCAACCATGGCCCTCTACAAGTAAGTGAGATCAAACAAGCATGATCCACATCCAATTTCAGAGGACAGATTCAGTGTTATAGACACTCAAACAGAAGAGAACCATGACATAGAGTACTCATGTGTTTTGTGTCTAGTTGTGACACCATGAGACTCTCCTCTCCTCACATTGTTCCTGACAAGGGGGAATGAAGACCGTCAGTAACAAGAGAGCGAGTGAGAGCGAGCTGGAACAAGCGAGCCTATGAAGAGCTATGTTCGACTGAGCTCCAGAGTTGGTGGCCATCCTAAAACCACCGGTATCGAGAACACCTTATATTAGCAGAAGCATGTGCAAGCTTCTAGCTAACTTGGCAAACAGTTGTCAAGATGAAAATGTTCAGCAAGTTGCAATTGTTCACTTCCTGTTTTCAGCTCTCCAGTTGGTTTCGTATCAGCTCATCCCAACCATTCCAAACAGAACCTCTGAGCCTTCGAGCCAAGTTCCAGAGAACCTCTAAGCGATTGTTATTGCTAAGTTCGAGAGTTTGTGGTCAGCATTGAACCACACACATAGTAGAAGATTTCAGCCTTTTGCTAGCCCATTTCAGTTGATGGTCAGCCTAAAAACCATCCCTTCAGAGAGCCATTGTATTTAGTAGAAGCATGTGCAGGTTTCTAGCTAACCTTCTTAGTAAAGGATGTTCGAGATGGAAATGTTCAGCTAGTGGTAGCTGTCCACTTCCACTTATTCAGCTCTCTGCTTTTCTTGGACTCATATACACCCTTCGGATTAAGGGGGCATTTGTTGGAGTCTAATCCTCGGTGTGAGGAATATCAATGTGAAAGGGAGACTAAGAGTCACCCGGGAGTCCAAGAGTCCACTTGGGAATATGAAACCCAAGGGACATTCTCATTGTATTTATATGTACAGTTGGTTAATGAGAAATACAGTGCGCTTTCACGCCAATCTCTTGCTGCCTTCTTGAGTTTATTCCTTATGTGCCCATTGGGAAACCTAACATAAATGACTTATAAGACCATTTTATTGCAATGATAATTTTGCAACTATTATTGAGATGAGGTCTTCTCTTGCAATGTTAATATTGTAATAAGAATTCAACATTTTATATATCCCTTTTTCAGAGGTATGGACTCAATGAATGTATACTCTCTAAGTAGTTGTTACATGTGAATACTTCAAAAACTTAAGTGATGAGGTATATTTTGAATGGTGAAGGCACAATTTTTACATCCTGTGAGTTCAAATCCTTAATGAGACATTGGCCCATTGTAATAAGACTAAAAGGGTAGAAGACAACCTCGAGTGGGACCCCATCTTGGGGGACTTACTCAGTGTATATTTTCTTAGTTGTTACATGTGAATACTTCAAAAGGTTAAGCGATGAGGTCTATTTTGAATGGTGAAGGCACAAGTTTTACATCATGTGAGTTCAAATCCTTAATGAGACATTGGCCCATTGTGACAAGGCTAAAAGGGTAGACGACGGCCTCGAGTGGGACCCCATCTTGGGGGTATCTCGAGACGTCTCCACCCTTGCTAAGTCATAATTTTCCTGCTACCCTTGCTAAGTGATAATTTTCCTGTTAGGCACTAGCTTTTGAGTTGTCGGTACCCCTATCTTAGGTATGTCTTCGAATGTCTCAACCCTTGCCGAGTCCTAATTTCCCTGCTAGGCACTGGCATGCAAGTTGATGCTACGACCGAGGTATTTTTTAAGGATTCTAATACTAGTATACTTAGTGTAGTATTCTAGGCGATTATTTTGGATTGGAAAAAACATATATATAGATAGGTAGGCGAATATTAAATATGAAACATACAATTTACTCATGAAACTTGTAAATTTTGGCGAATATTATGATAAAAAAACATATTTTATGTAAATATATGCGATATTAGAGACTAAAAATGGCCAAATAGCAAATTTATTGTTTGAAAAAAAACTCAAAAAATAGCCAATTGGCGAAATTTCGTACCTAAAATTTTCCCTGGGTACCCCTATCTAGGGCGTGTCTTCGAATGTCTTGGTTGTTGTTAAGTCATAATTTTCTTGCTAGGCACTGGCTTAAGAGTTGTTGGTAATCCTGCCCAGTAACCAATTTCTTTGCTAGGCACTGGCTTGCGGATTGTTGGTACCCATATCTTGGATGTGTCAACATCTCAACTCTCGCTAAGTCATAATTTTCCTACTAGGCACTAACTTATGCACTATTTACCCCTATCTTGAGTGTGTCTCCAATCTTTGAATGCGTCTCCAAATGTCTCAACCCCTTGTGAAGTTATATTTTTTTTTAAGTTGTTGGTAATCTTTTTCAATTACCAATTCTCCTAGTTCTTAAAAAAAAAATACTAATATAAACCTAAAAAAACCTGTTTGCACAGCCAAACATATTAATCTATTTTTTAACCTAAATATATGTTTTAATTCACTACCTAATGTCTACTTGCCAGAAATAACAAGTTTTATATTAAAAATGATAAGAAAATTTAACAAACAAAAATTGCTCCATTGGTTGAGAGCCTATATCATGGTAGGTATAGAACCCTGAATTAATTAAATTTAAAAAATATATATATTAAACAATAATTCAATTACTAATAATACTAGCATAGATCCATCTTAAACCTGGATCTATCAAACACCAAGATCCAATTTATTGATGTGTAATTTTTTTTTAATTTTAAACTTGAGAAATTTGATCACTCTCTTGTTTGATAGATCAGGGTTTAAGTTTTTTTTTTATAGGCCGACATGGATTTTTTAAATTACTTTTCATAATTTTTTATTTTATGAATCGACATAAAAAAATTTAATTACTTTTTATTTTTAGTAATGTAGTGTTACGTTACGTACCTGACAACATCTCCCCCATAGTAGGTTGTAGAGCACCAACATCACAATTTCTTATTCCTTAAACCATCAATATACCTTTTAAACCTATAGTCTGTAATATCAATAATTTAATTACAAATTGGAAAAAAAAACTATGTTAATGAGCTAATTCCAAACACTAATGAATATAAAACCCACCAATATATAATATTAATAACCTAGGTTCAAACTCTAATATACTTGACTTGACAGGGAACATAATGAATATAAAACCTTTAACTATAAATTAATTAAATTTAAAAACATCAAGCTTGAGTGGGCCAAGCTTGATTAGCCCAATGGTTAAGAATATGTGTTTTCTTTAAAAAAGGTCACAGGTTCAAATTTGGAGGAGATCCAAATTTGAAGTAAGTATAAATTAATTAAATTTAAAAACATCAAACTCGAAGTCACAGGTTCAAATATGGAGGAATAGGTTCAATGATTTGTTTTAAAGAGGTCACAAGTTCAAATCTAGAAAAAGCTTCACTGTGACCTTAAAACTAAATTATTATTATTATTATAGTTCAATTAAAAATTATAATAACAAACCAAAGCACATCACAATTTCAAATGAAATTCAAATGACGTGCTTCAGATTAATTATGTTTTCTTAAGAGATACGGAGACTGTCGCTCATCCTTTCATGCGCACCCATGTGACAAACGGCAAACATAGTCGCTGTGGAAAGAACTGAACGATGAATAGTAGACACAGTCGCCGTGGAAAGAAAGGTCCCCTTAAACGAACGATAGAAAGTCATTGGGGACCGTAGGTATTTTCCACGAAATGATGGGTCCACACACGAAAGGCAAGGTGGTGCGTACCCCGCCTGTGTTTTTCATGCTAGGCAAGGCAATCCAAACTTTTGCAGAGCGGGTTTGGAAAGCCTTTTATGTACTTTGTATTTCTCTGAGTTCACACGACTCACTAATCTCCATTCCCAGTTTAAACATGAGTTGCAGTACAAGGATATCATCAAGGTATTATTATACGAATTGCCAATTTTTTGGGAGGGTATAGCAAACATGTAAAGATTTACATGGAGAGATGGCACTCACAAAATATTCATACGGTGTAATTGAACAATAATACATTATACTTTCAGTTGCTTTCTTTTCTTGAATCACAATACAGTGCACTAAGTTGTATATATGTTATATGTAGTAGCCATCAAATATGAATATATCAGAATGCATTATAAGTGCTTTCAGAGGTTGGTATATAAAGGAGACGACTGCTGAGGGCCCTTGGTAGAATCGACAGCTAGGAGAGATAAGCAGTAGATGCTGAGTTTAGTGAAGCGGAGGAGAAAAATAAAGCTTACAGCAGACTTATCTCTGGCCTTGACTTCTCAATAGGGAGGGACTCAAAAAGCTCTCTCCCTGCTGCACACGTTGGAGGAGGAATCAGTGGACAACATAATAAAAAAGCCTCCGCCTATTACAATAAAAGATTGGCTCCACCTGAAGAAACTAGTTATCAATTTGAACTCGTTTGAAGCTCTCCTTGACCTCGAAGATAATGAGGAGATGCACGACACTAGAAGTTCGTAATAAAAGATGTCTCTTGTATTGTAATGTTTGAGGTTTGAGTGACCCTGGTAGAAAACACGTCTTCTGCCAAGTTCTGTCTTCAATTGGTGGGTTAGTTTTACTATTGGCTTGGAAGTAGTTAAAAATCATTGGGTTCTCACCGAGAGTAACCTTGTCTATTATAGGGCCAGGGTGAAGCATGATTGTATATGATCACAGTGACGGCAAGGGATGGCTGTCCATCCTCATCTCCCCCCAGCTTGCTAGGGCAATCGCGGATTGGGGATCTTTGGGTTTTGTTGAATTTTGATAGCCACATGCTTGGATTGGCCAATATTTTTGCTTCAAACAACTTCAGGGTGTGTGCTTAGGACTAGCGGTGGCTGGTGATGAGTTGCCAAACACCCCATGGTCGATCTATGTAAACTTCAACACGGCGGAGAATCAAGAAGATAAGGAGTTTGCCCTACTAGCCATAGTCCCATGTGGGAGAGGCCTGTTTTAGACACTGACAAGAACTTTCTGACCCGAACCAATATAAACACAACTATTTGGAGCTATGTTTCACCTTAAATCATAGGCGTAGGAATCACAGTCTAACTTAGCCAACAGCAAGTTTGAATCAAATCGCCTGCTATAAGGCTTTTTCTTTTAATTGAACAAGTCAAACTCAAGGTTGACCGACTTTTACTCGGTCAATGCAAGTTTGAGTCGTAACGCACAAGTTTGACTCGCCTGCGAGCCTAATAAGTGTATAAAACCCATTCCAAGTTCGATTTTGCTCATTTTCCGCCCTGTTTGAATGATTTTAGTCTCTGTCGATTGACTACTAGTGACAAACAGAGCCAAAGGAGGATAAATTAACCCATCTAGGGTACCCATCAACTCTTGTTGGCCATGCACTAATGTGGCTAGGAATCTAGGGCATCAAAAATAGCAAATTTTTGAGGTTTTATTTAATAAGTGATTGTTATAAGCCTCTTATAGCATATATTTATAAATGGATGCTTCCAATTCCCAGTTTGGATCGTTTCTGGACTCGTACATATATTAGATGCCTATTGATCCATGAAATTTTGGAAATTATTGATCTTGTGCAGAGTAAGGACATGGCCTTACTGAATATCAATGAAAAATGTTTTTTCGTTCAAAATATGTATATTTTTATTTTTAATGTATTCGTTGAGTTTCTCTTGATTTATTCTTGATCTGATTCAAACTCTTCACTCTTCTGGCTCACTGAGTTCTTTCCAATTTCAAGTATGGCAAAACTACCTGGAATGACTTTTGGAAAGGACAAGAACACATCTTACACAGTCTGGACAAAGTTATGCTCTCAAAACACATCTTTCTTTGATGTCCCAGATGGCAGGGCAGTGCATGTGAATGGAATGACCATTTTCTGGAACCACCAGTCAATATGGTTTATCCTGGGGTGCATAGAAATGTGAATTCATAAAACTACGTATATTATGACCATTGCCAACTAGCAAAGTTCATGGTGTCTGGGCTATATTACAACAATGTGGAAACTTCTACCCCTGACTTGTTGGGAAGATCGCTACATTACCTGGTAGACTGATAATATTTCCCGTATGGTAGCCATGGTAGCCATTCTCCGAGGATTTGGGAGGAACCTTACAACCATCCGACATAACTAGAATTGGGCAATTAAAGAAAAGTTTGAAGAAGTTTCCAGAGCATTTAATTCTAGTCATTTTGACCTAGAAAAGCAACTAGTAGCCAAAAAGTTTTGCATTCTGCTCAAGTGGATGAACTTCATCAAGCCCAATGGAAAAAAATTATAGCTCGGACTCAACTGAATCAAGACCAATGATAAGCTTATGAAGGGATTTTTTAAGGCTCAAGCCATCAAGGAGGCTGGTAAGCAGTCCATGAGACTGAACACTGAGGGGTCATGATACATACCATGGACCAAGAAGAAATTGAGCGTGTTGTCAATCACAACTCAATGGCTTTCCAAGAACAATCATACTCAAAGGAAAGAGGAAGGGCCATGCAGAAATGTCTGGAAACAAATCATATCAAAGTGTCTAAGGAGCAAATGAGGGGTTGTGAGTAGACCATTTGCTCGGATGAGATGATAATCACCCTCAAGGAGATGTCAATGAGAAAGCCCCTAGGCCCAATGGTTTCCCATGTAAGTTTAAAAGTTCACATGGAACTTCATTGACCCAAACCTTCAACAACCCAATGGTTTCCCATGTAAGTTTAAAAGTTCACATGGAACTTCATTGATCCAAACCTTCTACAACTCTACAAAGAAGATCTACAAACTCAAGGTGTTGATCTCAACTAAGGGTTCATCAAGTTTATACCCAAGGGAGGAGACCATGAGGTTATCACTAACTGGAGGTCAATCACCTGACTCAACACGTCCTACAAGGTTTTGGTCAAGCTGTTAGAAATGCGATTGCAGCATATGTTGCCCAAGGTTGTGAGACCAAAGTAGATGGGATTCATTGGAGAGCATTATATTGTAGACAATGGCATTCCCATTTGTGAAGGCATGGAGTGGCCTTGGACCTTTGGACTAGTTGATGCTCTCTTTCATCAAGATCGCCTTCGAAAAATCTTACGAGAGACTCAAATTTCCATTCATCCTAGCAAATGCAGAAAACCCTCGGCTCCGATCTTTTCTTCATACATGCATTATACATTCAATTTGTGCTACAAGCCTTGACTTGCCTCTCCATCAACCAATGGAAATCTTAGGAGGTGGATCATTCCATTACATTGGGCAAGAACACTTTCTCGCTCTAGTGTTACATGTCTTGGCTGCATAAGTGTTTGGTTACCTCCTAAACAATAAAGTGGGAGTGGGTTTGATCAAGGGGATCCCCCTTCCTAAAGTTGATCAAGGCAATTGGTTTATGACCATTTCATAGACAATTCATTCTTGACCATTCTTGAGAGTTGTCCCTCCTAAGATAATACGATGGAGTGCCTTGATACCTTTTGTCCTGCTTCAGGATACAACATTCAATGGCACAAAACCTCTTGCTATAAACATAGCTAATGTGTAGTTCTATACTCATTGGCTTCTCAACACTAGCCTTATATCCAACCTAACTAAGTTTTCAAGTTCCTAAGCATACTGTTCACATTCCAAGCCTCCCCTAAGGCGCTTTAAGAGGTCGTAGTGTAAAGGGTAGACAACAATATTGTTAAATGGATGACCATGGCTCTGATGTTAGCAACCAAGTCTCAAATCTGCACCAAGGTATTCGCTACTACTCATGTTTACTATCAACCTATTGGGTCCCCCAATGGCCCAATACAAATATGCCACACACTTTAACACAAAATTCATTGTACCTTTGTTGCATCCCTTCAGGAACTAGGTGACCTTGGTATAATCAAACCAAGAATACAAGCCAAGGGCTTGTGTGCGAAATAGATAGTGAAAACAATCACAAGAAAGGAGACTTGGAAAGACCTACTAAGAAATTGCACTGCACAAGCACCACCTCTAGGCAAGAAAGGCTATTGTTATAGCTCCAAGCTACACCCCTTCCTTTACTTTTCCCCTAAAGACTAAAATCCTAAGTTGCCAGGGTACTTGGGTACTAGGACAGGTACGGGTACGGGTACGCCACTTTTTGAAATAGGGTACTTGGGTACGTCGGGGTACTGTAGACATATATATAAATATATATATATAATTTTATAAATTTATAATTAATAATTATATTAATATATTTATATTTAATATATTAATTTATTCCCTATAATTAATAATTATATTAATATATTTATATTTAATATATTAATTTATTCCATTCAAATGCTTTTTTCCTTTTTGTTAGTGCACTCCATTTTATGAAAGCTGTAAAAGCCTACTTGTCCTTTTGAAATGTCTCATGCAGACGTGTTTTAAGTTGTATAATCTAAAGTTTTAAATTTACAGTATTACATTACTGCAGCAAAAGCCACATCCCATAGCTACTATCCCTAATATATTATGAAAATCCACCATCATTCAATACTAGGATATCATTACATGAATCAAGTACCCAAGACATATATCAGCTCTGTCAACCTGTAACCCCCTGCTGAACGTGTGTGAATGTGGACACCCATGACAAAATGGGGGGTAACAGGTAGCAAACTGAAGTAGTTATCATGTGATTGTATGCGTAATAAGAAACTGAAATAGTTACCATATGATTGTATGCGTAGTAGCAAACTGAGATAGTTACCATATAATTGTATGCTAAGTCCTTGTGTCCTTGTATGTTCATCATGTATAGGGTTATATATAGCTGATTGTCCAGACTTCTAAACTGGAGCTGCCTGAGTGTCTTTTCTCTGTTTGTTATTCAAAAAGTGTTCTTTGGCCCTGATGTATGTTGTTGGTGATATATCTCATTTTATCAGTAAGTCTTACTGAACTTGAAAAGGATCCTCTGCTAGCAGTGCTTGTTATGCTTGGAACATGAGTTTCTGTGCATTGTCTTTGTCTTTGTCTTAAATTTGTTCTATCATCCAGGGTGTTTCAGTTGGAGAATGGAGTTTCAGTTGGATAAGTTTTGCATTAGGATAACACATTGAATAGATAACACTGTTTGACAACGAAACATACTGTAAATATATCATAATTTCCATAATAATAGTAAAATAACATCTCGTCATGTGAAGTTAAAATTTGTATTTCATTGAAAATAAGAGTCATGACTCACATGCATTAGGATAACAAATTTACTGTATAGTGTATTAGTAATTAGTAATTAGTAATAAAATAAGTTAATAAGTAACAAGTAATACTAATAACCGTGAAATTTCCAGTCTGCGTTTCAATTTCATGCCCGGAAGTACCCTAAAATCCGTGACCAAGTACCCGGTACTTGGGTGAAGTACCCGATACTTACACGGTACTCCCAGAGGTACCAGTCCCGGTACCCGGTACGGCGGTACGGGTACCCGGTACTGGTACGGGTGCCCAACCCCCCGGTACGGGTACCCTGGCAACTTAGCTAAAATCTAACGTTTTCAAGGTCTTTTGCTAATATCCTTCTACTAAAACGCCTAAGCCCAAGCCCTTTATTTTCTTAATCGAAGTCCTCATAATCTGAGGGATCAAGCCCCATACTCTTCGTCATCACTTGGTTCTGTTTCCAAACCTAAACCATGTTTTCTTGAATGAGGAGAAGGAACCTTGACCATCTTACTCCTTACGTCTGCATCCCATTTTCAATGTGGTATGTGGAACCAAAACGTCCCTTCCATTCCTTCCACTCCTTTACATTGCCTAGCCTCAACATTTCTCATTTCTATCTGTCAAACCTACACATCCCCACTTACCTTTCACATTCATACCTCCACATCCCCACTCACTTTTCACATTTTATCCATCCTCTACATCTCTACCTTATCTAACCCTTCGACGCAAAATGCAAAGCCCCTAGCACCCTTCCATTCCTTCACATCCTTCATACCTTCACATCCCAACTTTCCTTCCGCATTGTTAACTAAGACTTAGCCAAAGTCAAATGGACTTATAACCGATAAGGATCGACAAAAGGTGATAGAGGGTTCGTTGACTAGACAGGTTTACATGTGACCTGTTATCCACTAAATTGCACTTAGTGGATTCCTTGTGAACCTCAGAAGACTTGAACAACTTACATTGTTCATTGCCAAAGTTCAAAAGTCCATCAGGCCAAATTCTTGGCCCTTTGTAAATTTTGCATGTCCAAACCCCCATGGGGGAATTGTAATAAGTCGGTCTAAGCATGATACTTTTGTAAAAGGATTGGCCTACCTTAGGTTTAGCTGTCAAGGGGATACTCTAGAGTGTTATTTCCTTAGGAATTATGCATTGCGCTTCAGTGGCGTATAATTCCTGAGTTTTTCCCTCACACCTCCAAAGCTGGAGTATTTTCCATGGTGGTCGATCCTTAGGAGGTTATTAAAGCCTATGTGTCTATGAATTTTTAACATGCTAGCCATCAGTAATAAGTCATATGGACATGCACTAGGTCTCCTAGGAGTTTGAGTCAATTCTGGCAAAAAAAAAAAATTCCGTAAACTTAGGCCATTTTTAATGGTTTAAATGGGAAATTTCAAAATGTAATAAAAGTGTGGTATGGAGGTAGAATTTGGTGTGGGGATGCTCGTTTTGACGCTCAGAGTATCCTCTTTACCCTAAGACCCACTTTCTCCATGTTCCGGGCGATTACGTCGCCTCTAGGAGCATTATTGATTAAAGATGCGACAAAATGGCACTTTAATGCTAAGAAAGCCCAAATTGCACTAAGTGACAAATTTTTTTTAAAAAGTCCAAAAATGATTATTAAATGATGTGGAAAGGGTGGCATATGGTTTATTAAGGTGTGCGATCATGTTAAGTGATTAAAGCACATGTTATAACCACAACTTAGGATAGCGATTACATTTTGAATATTGAGAAGTGCGCCCTTCCTTTCACGTGGGTTGACTCCATGCATCAAATTCGCAAAGGAAGTGGGCGATGGCTTCAAGGTGAGAGGGGTGCCCCTCTCATGAGGTGGCAGCCACCTCATCACATCCCACCAAACAAAGACTCCAAGCTTTTAATCTATGCATGGATCGCTCTCTTTCAAAGGGATGCGCATCCCTCTCTCGCCCTCCATCCCAAGCACCCCCCCTGCTTGCAAACTCTATTTAAGCAAGTTCATGCTCCTCATTCTTCATGGATGCATTGAACCTCTGCTCATTTGTATTGTTACTATTGTTAATATAATTTGAAATACTTTGGAGGTCCATCGTGTGCATCTTGTGTTGGAGCTTTGTTTATGAGGTGATATTGTTGCTTTTCATACTATTTCTTGCTTCCATGCTGTTGTATATCCAGTTTATTTTGTATAGAAGCAAACATTTACGGTTGATAAGTTGTTTGCTTGTACTTAGAGATTAAGAGATTTAAAAGTAACCAACGGTATTCGGTTGTACTTAGGTTCTTTTGATTTCATTTTATTCTAACACACTAGATCTCACAATTTGTGTTGCAAGTCTTCGTTTTTAGCTGCAGATCTAAAGCTACAAGGGGATTTGGAAGTTGGTTATTCTTCTTCTTCTTGGGCAGCCTATTTTTCTTTAACATGATCTTGTTACAGAGACCTCTCAAGGACACTTGCAAGAGAAAAGAGCTTTGGGATCAAGAGCTTTCATCCATCCCTATTACAACAAACTATCTCTCTTTGAATTTTTTTGTCACATGCTTAAAGTAGATCTAAAGTTTATATGCATAATCATTTTCAGATCTGATTACTAGTAAGCATTTTTATTCAAATTAGATCTTAGGATCCTCAAAAAAACATTTCATTTTCACTAGATCTAGACTTGGAAATTGTACTTACACTTATAATTTTGAATATTTTCTCCAAGTACAAAATTTTTCCAAATTTCTTTTTTTGTTTATTCTTATTCCCATCATATTCTAACTTGATTTGTTTGCTGGTTTTTAGCAGGTCCAAGGAATCACAGAAGGAAACTCTGGCCATTTTCCGCCAAAAAGTGCCAAAACGACCTCCCATGGTCCTCTTTTTCCAACTTTTCATTTCTAAATTTATTGTAAGCCCTTAGATCCATAAAAAATGGACTTGTTATCACCTAAGATGTAGTTACCCCTATGGATAGATCCAGTCATGGATGGCAATAGGGAAGGGCAACTCAAAAGGTGCAACCACGATCACCTCGACCTCCAATATATGGTTGTCACGCCAGTCGAGGCAACCTTCACTTTATGTTATCTAGCCCAGACAACAAAGGGGGAGACCCGATCTACTCCCGACAGGAGAGATCAAAACCAAGACACCAAATCAGGGTATTTCTAAGTGAAGTTAGGTGTATGGTTTATCCTAGACCTTATAGGTTGAAGTCACAAGCCAAGTGAGGGGTTCAATGGGTATAGCTTTGGTTCATAGTTGAAGTGAAAGTGACTTGCAATGTTTAAAGTGAGATCTAGGGCTAGTGTACTAGGTCAATGTCAAAAGATTCACTGCCTTGGGTACCGTGTCCAATGCAGGATAGTTAAAGGTTGTATTGGGGCTAACTAGTACATGAGACAAGATTGACCATAGTTCATGATGTCCTTAAAGGTATAGTTTACCATGCAAAAGTCAAACCACAAGTCAATCCAACATTCTAGGAAAGTTGAGTTAACTTGGAGAGAGGCCAGTGCCTTGGGAATTGGGAAGTGGAGTCAAAGTAAGGTTGACTTGAGGTTTAGGACTCCTAGTACTTGGGATAAGTGGACAATACAGTTCTTGATGGATAAGTGTGTCTAGATCTAGGTTTGACCCAAGTGGACCACAATCCCTAAAAACAAGGAATGCAATCCCCAAGGCAAGATTTGACAAAGTGACAGTCTAGACCTAGGTTTTGAATTATTCTGATTCCGGATCTGCAAAAATCTCAAGTACCCAGTTCCTCGAAGTGAGTGAACTCACTTCTCCAAGGTGGTGCGACTTTCCCTAAGGAGGCTTCAATCGGGGTTTAGGTGGGTCAAATCATGTCGGATAGCATCCAAACTTTGGATCCGGGTAGATCAGTCAAGTAGGGATATGGATCTACAATTTCGTGGCAATCCACCGGTTAGATCTTTGTAGATCTGAGTTTTAGTGTTCCAAGTGGTCCAAAATGGGGATTAAATCCCTTAAAATGTGGAATGGGGCCCACAAGGTGATTTTCAAGAAAGGGACAACCTGGGTGTATGTTATTTGATGTGTAGATGTCAAATCAAGTGGAATCTCAAACACCCATCGCTTAGATCTAGGTCAACCTGCTCAAATGGTGAAGTGCGCCTTCCTTGGGAGAAGCTAGGTTGGCTTGGGAGAGGGGTCAAATGGAAGCCAATCCTCACCAAACTATAGATCCGGGATGCCGTGGATGCTATAGAGGTGGGTTTTCAATATCATGCCCAACAACCCACTAGATCTCAGTAGATCTAAGAAAATGCAAAATTGGGGTTTTAATTAATTAGGGTTTTAAGAGTTTTTGACAATTGGATAGACTATGGAGATAGAACTTACCTTGAGATCATACCTGAATGATGTGGTTGAGATGCCTTGATGTTGAGGAAGATTCCCGCAGAGATCAAATGAGAGATTGTTGATTTGCTTGCCAAGTTGATGCCCTAGTCCACAAGTGCGCCTTCCTCTACCTGTCAAACCAAGGAATGAAATTCAATCAGTAAGATCAAGTATGGAAGAAATACAAGCGAAATGCAAATAGTAACATGAAATAGAAGGTCCTGGGACAGTAATACTCCCTGTTACCAACGAAGAGCTCCAAAGAAGAAGTAGGGAGAGTCTTCCCCTACCAATACCTCCTCCTCCAAGCAAATCGGCCTCCACCTGTAGATGCAAAATCGTGGTACAATAGATATGGCAAACAAGATCTCCAATAACTCAGTGCAAAGGAAGAACCAACGAACGAACACCAAAAACATTCACCACAACATTGGAGATAGATGCAATAATAATTTTCTATTCCAATAATCCAGAGCCAAAAGTCCCTTTACAATGAGAGGCTCTCTCCTTTAAATAGGAAGGAGAGGCACCAAAACCCTAACCACTTTTTGAATGAGTGGCTAAGATTAAAAGATACAAATGTCTAATCAATGGTTGAGATGAGCTCAACAACATAATACATGGATCACACATAAAATATAACATAAGTGGACAAAGTCGCCCTAGGAGAGGGGAATCCCACCAAATCATGATGACAAAATATCATAAGAGGCTCATGGTGGGTCCAAGGGGTAATTTTATCCCTCCTTGGTCAATCCCCATGGCACAATAACCAATACATAATCATGAAAGTACCAAATCGTGCCTCCAAGGTGAAGTCGTGGTCCTCCAAGGTGAAGTCGTGGTCCTCAAAAGACCTCAAAAATCCACAGAAAGTGCCATAAGTGATGGATGCGGGCCCCGATGAAGCTGAAACTGCAGGAGGAGGTGTGGAAGGTCCCGATCTATCATCACTGATCATCCCATGCCATAACTTTGCCTCAGTAGCCCAAATCGATTTCCTCAATAGCCATTTCTACCAATCCTGAAATGCCTCGGGAAACGTGAAACTGCCCAAACTGCCTCCTGGAGTGATGGCGCTGTCAAGGTGAGGGTGCCAATGTGTCCGGGAGGGGGGTAATATGGTAAAAACAAGTGGCTGGACCACCCCCTCCATCATCAGCGCCCTAGGTCATCCGGATAAAAGTCATCTCTGCTCCGACAGGGCCTCCAATAGACCAAAACTGCACTAGGACAGCCTACTGAGGCTAAATCATCACTGTAAGTGCCCGGAACTAAAAACAAACTGTCCCATTGGACTCAGAAGGTCCAAATCCATCCAAGATGTGTACTCATACACCATATGAATCTCTGCATGATCAAAATAAATATCCAATGTACCGGAACAAGGCCAATAATCATGATCTGTAAATGACCAAACACTGCTGTATCCCAAGAATCATCATCATAACCCTGTAGCTGCTGCATAGAATCATCCTGTATGTGTACATGGACCATATATCATCTATCCATATCATCATAAGGTCCAACATCTCATGTCCCATGGTCCTCCATGGTCAAACTAGGTCTAACCAAGACCAAATACAACTCAGACTATCATCCATAGTTGCTGCAAGGTGTCAAGGTTAATACATGCTTTACAATTTATTCAAATAGCTTCTATAACACAGAGTAATCATGACTGGCGATCTAAATCCAAATATATAGTGTTGTTAGTTATTATTATTACTCAGACTAGACTTTCAGGACCATACTCACTTCATAGTTGTGATCAATTTGCTAGTGAAGGGTGAAGGCTGAAATAAATGGCTAGGCTAAGGGATGACTTGACTAACTTGACTTTGTGACACTTTGGCAAGGGAAAGGGAATACACACTATAGTATATACTGAATGAGCAATAACACAGGGAATGGCGATGTCTCACAAATGGATGAGTTGTTTAAAGAGGGTTTATTCACCTTCACAGATGCGCACAATCCATAATACAAGCAAGGCCAGCAATTGTTTAGATATAACATTTAAGTTCCATTGCTTTTTGGGCCTGAGGTTTCCATAGCCTTGATCTATGTGTGTTTACAAACACATTGCATAGATTTACATTTATTTTTAGGCTTTCTGCTGCAGGTGTGTTTTTAAGGCACTTGTTTACCTGAGCACTTCTAGGTGTGTCATGGACAGCTTGTTTACCTAGGTATTTATTTTTCCAAAAGATATAACATTTTATTTTTCATGGCCATTTTCATTTGGCATTTCTTTCATATACAAGATATAGCATTTGATTTTTCCAGATTTTGTATTGATGGCAGCACTAAAAGTTTCAGGTTTAGCCAACACAACTTTAGTGACTAGGGGGAATTCTCAAGGAACTCCAACTCACCATAGGTAAGTTTTGTCACCAACTCAGAGCCGAGACACAATAAACAGGGAAGCTCATCCAATACAGAGGCTACAGTGGGGAAAGGTCCTCCATGTCACTAGTCAAGTAGCAAATCAGGGTGATAATCTAAAAGGTAGGCCACGGATGGATGAAGACAATGAAAAGATGAAGCCAACACTAGCAAGCCAAGGTATGGTTGAATGATCACTTCTATTCTCCCTAAGGAGGGTATACACCAATGAGTATGAATAGTGAACTTCTAAGTCTGAGTAGGGACAGTAATATATATATAATAGGTCAACCAGGTCCAAATATCTATATGATCGCCAGATCATGATACTAAGTGCTAAGACATGCTATAAGAATAAGTATAAAAGCAATCTAACCATAACACAATAATATACCTGCTAAGTCATATACCTGAAAGCTCATCAACCTGTACCATCATCTGTCCTCTGAGACTGCTGCTGTAACTCTGGGCGCTACTGTCTGCTCTGTACCAATGGCATAATGGCTATATCGGGCATCTCTCTGAGTGTCCTGAAACTCAGTCATGGCATGGGGAATATAACTGCTGTCCACAATCTGATAGTGATCCAATATAGATGCTCATCTCGGCATCTCAAATGTAAGGGAACTGGCTCAATAGTGTACTGGAATGAGAAAAATAATGTATGGTAGCCCGGCTACTATATATGTGATAACAGGACTAAAGAGGCATTCTTTTGAGCAAATTTGTAAGTCTTTAAACGAGAGCAGTGGGATACCCAACACCCACACCCCATCCCCCCTAAGGGAATTCACACTTATGTATTTTTTTGTGCGTAAATGTTTCTAACAACACAACAAATCACACACACATTGAGTTTGCAGGGTGTATACTTTAACAGTGGTTTTATCTTCATTTCATTTTCATTATCACAAGTGTAAAATAGAAATAAACACATACCTCGTTGCCACGAAGTATGCTCTCTCCACCACACAAAGGCTTTTCCGATTAGTGGTGGATGATCGGAAAAGTGACACATAGGTGTTGTGCCATATTATTTTATTTGTTCTACAATCAATCACAATTGTTCAAACTTGAATAAATATTTGGTTTATAATCGGAGTATGCTCTTTCCCCTTGTGGACACTTTGCCTGGGGCTGTGAGAAACCAGAAACGATTGTAGCCGCTTTCTAATTTTTCACATCTAAACTAATGCTCACTTAATAAAAGTAACTACCCATCAACATAAGTGAAAATCCGACACTTTGCATTAATATTTGTGTGGGGAAAATCTTCAGAGGAAGCGGGAACAACTGGGAGGCGACCTCAAGGCACAGTTAAGGTATACCCTAGTTTGGTATAGTGTTGAACACCGCCTTAGAGACTCCATTCCAGCCCACACGTTCTCGTGAGAAGCCACCAAACGTTAATTTCCGGACATTCCTCCCTGTACCTCACGGTATCTCAGGAGTCCCATTTTTCCCTAATAAATTTCAAACCATAATAATTTAAAAGCAACCAAGAGGCATTTGCAAAACATTTTCCCTTTCAACAACTTTATTTATCTGATATATTGACTCCATAAGGCACTGGTTATCATACATTTTATTTGCTTAATATCATATCAGTATTGTGCATTTCTATTGGCAGTCTTTTCCCATTATGCTAGTGAAAGCAATCTGTAATCTTTTCTTTTGCAGAGTTACCTTGGAACACTTTTAATCAACACTCTTTAAATAACTCCTAAAATACAAACACCTTTAACCAATTCATGAGTAACTCTAAAGACCTTGGAAACTTTCCTTAGGGACTACCCCACTTGGCTTCGTTAGGAGTTTGGCCTAAACAGAGGAGTCAAGATCAGGGGACAGCCTTGACTCGAGACTTTCCCCCAAGGGTGCACCGAGAAGTAGCATAGATTTCTGCTGCATTAACCAGGTGGGCAATCCGGCAACAACATGACCAAAATTAACACAAGCACATATTATGGAAGGAGTGAATAAAGTCTTTGACCCTTGCATGATAAAATCAACGTGTGGGTTGGTATATAAACAATAAAAATATTTAACATTTGATGCATGTAGTATGAATGACTATCCCCAAATAGAATGGACAACGTTAGTTGGTAAGAGAGATCAACAACGTCTAAGCTATGATCTTTGCCCACAAATAGCCATATCAAGCTTGTGATGGTGTGTTGTAAAGCTCTTTGAGATCAAAATTGTTTGTGGGATACAACAGGTTGTAAAGTGGAGCTTGGTGCGTTTTTCGGCCTAGATGACCCTTGTATCTATAGAGATTATTACAAAGTCCATGTTATGGCCCGTCTCTAACATCCTTACTTACAGGTACTTGAGACTTCGCTCATTAATGTACAAGACCATCTACTCTGAATAAGACTCGCTTAGTTGGTACTCATGAATGTGGGACCACTGGGGCTTGTTAGAGTTTGTACTTTAATTCAATATTATCTAGGATCTTTAACTGAAAGAATAACAAGCACAACAAAACACAATAGAAACAATAGTTTTCCTCGAAGAAACCATAAAGGAGAAAACCCCGCAACTTCCTCAAAGATAGATTTGTCACTAATACAATATCAAGCCAAAAATGGAAAACCCAAAATATGTCTTCTGCAGCTCTCTCTCTTTTTCCTCCAGCGAACTTGTCTTCTCTCCCTTGCTATGCGAACTTGTGTGAGTGAGTAGTGTGTCCAAATGAGAGAGCAAGGCTCTCTATTTATACGTTAATTTGACTTGACCTTTTAACCAACTAGGTCGGCCTCACTAAAACTGACTGGGCCGACTTCTCTAGGGAGACTCAATAATACCTTTTACATTTGACTCTAGGGGATCTAATGCCCCGACTTACAAAGGAGGTTTTACTTCAATGACCAAACATAATAATGACATCCCCGAACGGAGGAAAAACATCTCCGTCAGAGGTACAAATAAAATATACAACAATAATATAATAATAAACAGAAGAACATCTTCCAAAGTTACAATTACAACACTCCCTCTTAACTAGGAAGGTATTCTCTCGCCACAGTCATCAACACTCTGGACACTAATTCTGGACAACGTCATCATCGTTGGATCATCATCGTCGCTATTGCCGCAATCCTCATTCCGTTGATCATTGATTAGTGACATCTCTCAAATCCATCCGTCATAGGAAGTTCTACAGAGCCATCCCTTTTTCATACTAGATGTATGCCTAGCCCTCATGTAGGTTTTCATCATCACTGCAAACAAGCCATCGAGTAGGTATAGCCCAGGACCAGTCATTACATTGCCACAACAATCACCTACGTCTCCTACTATCGTCTCATCGTATCCAGATCATCTCATCATCACACAGAGCACAACCCAGATGCACATCTCATGTCGAACAGACCACTTGCGTCTCCCACCCAGTGGGTACATCCCAAGAGCACCCCAGGTGCATTATGTCTCTCAACGGTCATCCTGCGTCTACCAGCATGGGAAAAAAATCAGGAGCACCCCAGGTGCATTATGTCTTTCAATGGTCATCCCCGTCTACCAGCATGAGAGGACAATCAGGAGCACCTCAAGTGCATTACGTCCCATGGACCACCTACGCCTTCCACCATGCGAGATCCTGCCTAGGCGCACACAAAGTGTCTTATGACCGGTGGACCTCTCAGTGTCTCCAATATGGGAGGACAATCAGGAGCACCCTAGGTGCATTACGTCCCAAGGACCACCTACACCTACCACCATACGAGAACCAACCCTTACATCCTACCAACATGGGAGAACAGTCAAGAGCATCACAGATACATTACGTCCCAAGGACCACCTACGTCTACCACCATGCAAGAATGGCTCTAGTGCATCTGCGTCTTCCGGTCTCATCACTCCCTCTTAGGAGGGACCTCGATTTGGATAACACCAAGCTTCTCTCTGAAGTACTCGAACTTCACTCTGGCTAACAGCTTGGTCAACACATCCGCTATCTGCTCGTCTGTCGCCACATACTGGAGATTCACTACTCTCTGCACCATATCCCCCACTATCTGCTTGTCTGTCACCACATACTGGAGATTCACTACTCTCTGCACCATATCCTTGATATAGTGGTACTTGATCTCAATATGCTTCGACTTGTCATGGAACACCGGGTTCTCAGACAACTTCACATAACTCTGGTTGTCACAGAAGATACAAGTCGCCTCTAACTGGAGATCAAACAAATCCGACAGTAGCTTCCTAAGCCATACTGCCTCACAACTAGCCGAACAAGCTGCAACATACTCTGCTTCGGCTGTACTCAATGCCACGCATGACTGCTTCCTACTAAACCCAGGAGATCATACCGAATCCCATACTGAAGCAGCATCCTGAAGTGCTCTTCCTATCTGCGGCATTGCCTACCCAATCCAAATCAACATAACCCTACAGGTTAATCTTTCGATTCACTTCATACTTAAGCCCATAGTCAACTATACCCTTCAGGTACCTCAACACATGCTTTGCAGCAATCAGGTGAACATGTCTCGGATCTGTCAGGAACTGGCTCAGGATGTTCACAGCAAAGCATATGGTTGGTCTCGTGTTCGTCGAATACATCAACGAACCAATCATCTGACGGTACATCATGGCATCAACTCACTCTAATGAAGCATCACATAGTAGCTTCAAGTTCGATGCCATGGGTGTGGCCATAGCCTTGTAGTCCATCATTCCGAACCTCTTCAGAATCTCTACTACATACTTTCCTTGTCTAAGGAAGATTCCATCCGCACTCTGCCACACCTCCATGACTAAGAAATAATGCATCATACCCAGGTCCTTCATCTCGAACTCTATGGCAAGCCTCCTCTTCACATATGCAATGAGCTCATTCTCACCTATAAGAAACAGGTCATCTACATATAACAAAGGTATCTCTGGACTTCCGACTTCAACCTTGAAGTAAAGGTTTGAATCCGCTTTACTCTTAGTAAAGCCTTAGCTCATCAGGAAACTGTCCATCCTTTCGTACCACGTCCTGGGTGCCTGCTTCAATCCGTCCAAGGCTTTCTTCAACTTGCACACATGAGTCTGCCTGTCATGTGTCTCAAATACCAGTGGCTACTCCACGTACACTTACTCTTCTACTACACCATTCAAGAATGTTGTCTTGACGTCCATCTGATGTACCTTCCATTTCATTACTGCAGCCAATGCCAATATCGATCTAATGGAAGTATATCTCGCTACAGGTGCAAACGTCTCCTCGTAGTCTATTCCTTCCTTCTGAGAGAAGCCACGTGCCACAAACCTCGCCTTGTGTTTTTCAATGCTACCATCTACAACATGCTTGATCTTGTAGATCCACTTCGAAGTCACAACAGACTTCCCTTCTGGTCTCGGAACTATCTCCCAAACATCATTCTTCATAATCGACTGGTACTCCTCGATCATGGCATCCTTCCATTCTTTCTTCGCTGCTGCTTCCTCATAGTTGGAAGGTTCTTTATCAATGAGGTCACACAGCAGGTCCACATAGCTGGAGTATGGTCTAGGTCTCTTGCTTTCTCTATGCATCCCATCTGGAGTGCCATACTTCTATGCATCTTGTATTGCCTCTCGTACCCATGTTGGTCTCCTCTTATGGGAGTTCTTCTCAAATGGTGGGTCTACAGGTTCTTGCGGTTCTACTATGTCGCGGTCTTCATGATCTTCTGGAATCGCTTCTTCCATTACTGAGTCTCTAATCCTGGGAACTTCAAGTTCTTCAATCTCTTCGATAGGTAGTTTTCTTGATTTGGTGTATGCTGAGTCTTCATCGAATGTCACGCTTCTGTTGATGTCGATCTTCTTGAATCCTGGGAAGTATATTCGATAGGCCTTTGAAGTTTCATTGTATCCTACGAATATTCCCTTCTTTCCTGAAGGATCTAGCTTCGTCCTCTTCTCCTTCGGAATGTGTATGTACACTGGGCAGCCAAATATCCTGAGATGGCTGACTTCTAGTTTCTCACCGGAGAAAACTTCTTTTGGAGTCTTGTTATTTAGTACTCGGTGAGGAGTACGGTTCTGTACATACATTGTTGTCCTCGCAGCTTCTGCCCATAACTGCATCGGAAGATCTTGGTCATGTAGCATTGCTTTTGTTGCTTCCATTATCGTTCGGTTCTTTCGTTCTACAGTGCCATTCTATTGAGGATTGTAGGGAGTACTCAACTCCCTCTTGATCCCAGATTCTCTGCAAAGATTCTTGAATTCTTCCGAAGTAAATTCTCCGCCATTATCTGATGGTAGGGTCTTAATCTTCTTCTCTGTGTGATTCTCGACCAAGGCTTTGAATTCCTTGAACTTGCTAAATACCTCATCTTTATTTTTCAAGAAGTAAATCCAAGTCTTACGAGAAAAGTTGTCTATAAAGGAAACATAATATACATACCCGCTTAGTGAGCTAGATGACATGGGACCGCATACATCGGAGTGGATATCTCCAACATTCCTTTCG
The DNA here is from genome assembly GCA_027924585.1 of Larix kaempferi. Taxonomy (NCBI): domain Eukaryota; kingdom Viridiplantae; phylum Streptophyta; class Pinopsida; order Pinales; family Pinaceae; genus Larix; species Larix kaempferi. Next base: position 17,336,324 of record BSBM01000362.1, read on the forward strand.
CTTTGCTTTCACTGCTGGGGAACGCCTTCTTTACATTCTTTCCTTGCACACATCCCTTGCAAATGCCTTCATATCTTGTCTGGATTTCTGGAAGTCCTGAAACTGCTTTGCTTGCAATAGATAGTGCTCTATAGTGCACATGTGCAAGCCTTCTATGCCATAGTTCACTTGGTTCCATGGAGTCATGAACCAATGCTTGTTCAGGTTGCCCCTTCAACTTGTACAAGCCTCCCTCTTGCTCTCCAATCATAGTTGCATCATCTATTGTCTTTCCCTTTGGCCACACTAGGACTTGCCATCAACAAATGCAACCCTCATTCCCTTAGCATCTAGTGCTGATATGGAGATAAGGTTCTTCTTTAATCCTGGAACATACAATACATCTTTCATCTTCAGAGATTTGTCAGAGTCTAGCTTGTAGGAAGCTTCTCCACTTCCTTTTATGGGGTATTGGAAATCATCCCCAAGTTTCACCTTGTGAGGTGACTTATGCTCAGATAGATTGACAAATGATTCTTTGTATCCCATCTGTGCTTGGAAGCTCCACTATCTACAAGCCAATCATTGCTCCCATGTGTGACAGTACCTGTGAGTGCTGAGATTAGCACATATTCTTCATCACTTGAAGAATCATCTCTTTCTTCTTCTCTGGTTCTTTTCCTTGCAGGTTCATCATCTTCTGTGGTGTGAGCATGATGTCTCTTCTTGTCTGTCTTCTTGTTGGAGGAACCTCTATTTCTAGGACAATCTCTGGAGTAGTGTCCCTTCTCATCACATGTATAACATCTAATATTGGATAGATCTTTTATGGGTCTCCTTTGTCTATAGTAGTTCTCCCTCTTATTTTGATGGTGGTTCTCCCTCTTGTTGTGATGGTGGTGCTCCCTCTTGTTGTGATTTCTTTTAGCGTGAACTGTGAGAGCTTGATCATCATTTGCTCCCATCTTCTCTTCTCGTGCCACAAGTTGAGCTTCTCCTTGAGTACATGTTATCACACTATAGTAGCAGGGCTACTATTCTTGCTTAACAGATATCTGCACATTTCAGAGCCTGGATTTTGCAGAGTTTGGCTATGATGAGCCTATATTTTGAGATCACTCTTGATCAGAGCAGTGTATTTTATCAGACTTATGTTAGACCTTGTGCCAAGGCTGAGCCTTGAGAGTTCAGATCTGATGACCGATGTGACCCTTTATTACATACAGTTTCAGTTCAGTGCCTAGTGATGTTATTGCAGCAGTGTTTCAGATGGTTTATGATGATTATTATTATGATGTGATATGACCTATGGATTTTTGATCATTGATTATGGATTATTATCTTGTTGCTTTAGTCATCTTCATAGCATTAGCTTGGTATATGATTCATGATGTGGCAAACTTTGTAAAATGAAAATGAACTATCTCGATGATGTTATAAATTATAAAATGGACATACTACTTGCACATTTAGGTTGCTTGACAAAACTCATTGGTTGTATTACCCTCCTATGAGCATAGATATGGTCTTCCTTGACATTCTTTTTTGCTAGCCTAGGCACCACAATCATTTGACTCCATCCATCCATGACCTTCCTGATTTGGCTTTCACCTTTGACTGGTCTTTCTTGACTCTTTGACATTGAGGACTTCCCTATTACTACCTCTGTGTTGGATCGCATCCATGTTTGTTTAGTGTCTCAGCTCTGAGTTGATGACAGAACTTACCTTTGGTGAGTTGGATTGTAGGCCTAAATCATTCTTGTCGGTTGTCCCGATGTTTGGCACTGGCAGAAGTCCCCTTAGTCACTTGAGATGTTGTTGGCTAAAACTGAAAGCTCATGTACTACCTGTTGTCTCTCAAAACTGGCATGCATGTGTTGAAGCCCAAAATGTAACACACCAGCTGGATGACAACTATCAGGAGAGAGGCCAATGTCACCAAACTCCTCTCCTATTCGCTCCAGGTTGGCTCTTCTCCAACTCTAGGGGGGTATCCCTAAGATAGCATCACTAAGGCAGATGCAACGAAGGGCAAGGTGAAATGGAAGAGGTTGCCTTAGAGAAACAAATGTAACAAAAAGATGTGTTTCGAATAGGTGATGGGAAAGACGGGAGGATCAACCCTCGAAGAAAGGCCAGTGCCAGTACCAGCAGGGAGAATGGAGTCAAAAAGAGGACTCAGGGGAGCCTTGTGCTTCATACAAGCGAGAAATGCTAAAATGCTCAAACAATCAGATCTCAATCAACATTTCGTACAACCGAATACTAATGTCCATCTAAATACTAATCGTTTAAGCATAATTAACCAACTTAACAACCATAAATGGCTAATCTATTGTGCTTAAAAAAGCCCTCACAAGCTAGATTTGCTCTACCACTTATAATGAAAACCCGCAGCTTTGAGAGAGATGCTCAATCTATCCTAAAAAAACCCAGCTGATATATTTTCTATTAAGATCCAAGGGAAAAGAAGAACTCCCCAAGTTTTCCATCATTACAATGAGGAGGCTGCTCCTTTTATAGGGCCTAAAAGGGCTCTTCCTAAAACAGAAAGAAATAAAATAAAAAAGGATAAAGTGGGTAAGATCCACTTTTTCCTCCACACATGACTAAAATAAATAAAATAAAAAATAAAAACTCAAAGGGCCCCTACCTTTGGCTAATTGCACCAACCCTCATGTGGCCAAAAATTTCGACCAAGAGCTCGACTCATCAATCGGCTGCCAAGAAGAAAACGGGTGTTTAGGCTAGCTTCTCCAAAAACTGGAGTCGAGTCATCTGCAACAAATGACTGCTGATGAGATGTTTGTAAAGGAAAGTGGTCATATCTGAACTATTCTTCAGTAAAACCGATCGCCACCTCGACTCTTCCTGCCACTTGTAACTTGTAACACCAAACACGGCTAACACAAAGAAATCGACTCATCATGCAATGGGCTGCAAAATAAAATAAAAAATGACCGATAAGTAGCTGCACCAACATGGCTATGATAAAGTTGCCCACCGATTTGAGATTTGCTGGGCTGATCAATATGTTGAACCCCGAGCGCTTGGCGTGAAGGTAACACTGGCTGCTAACATGAAGCGCCGATAAACATTTCGTATTTTATGCAGCCACGGTGATAACATAAGCGGATGACCATCGGTGTCATTTTCCCCCGATCATCAGCAGTGCTAAAATACATTCCTCTCGGCCGTCTAAACAAACCACTGTCTTCTTTCACATTATTCAAAGGAGATCGCATTCAAGGTTTTCTGCCACGAACTCACACGGGATTTTTGCCTGATCTGTGTAATTGGCTGCTAAAGGAGATAACTTCGCTATCGCGAACAGTCTGTGAGGCATTTCACAACCCAGTATTGGCGGGCTCTATAACTCGGGAAGCAGAAATGGCGAATGTAACCCACCATCATCCGTGAGCTGCCCTAGGAAATCTATGACAGCAGGGATATGCCACAGTCGGTGAGAGGATTATTTGCATGAAAACCGGGCTTCCAAAAATATGACCCCCGATCGATTTCAAGATTTGCTATGCGCTAAAAACCCGAGCCCCGGCGTTTGTGGAACAAATCTGACGGAAACTCTGCAATCGGATTTTTTAAAACTCAAGTTGCGTTTGAAATGGCTCCCCGAATTCCTCCTTTGCTTTCTCGTTAGTCCTGAAAGAGGTGTTGGATGGTACGCCTGGAAAGTGATGGATTGATCAACGCCGGAGAAAAACCCAACTCACTCATAACCTGCTTCTTTATTTGATTTTCAGGCTCTATAATTGCTAATCCACGTCTGTACACTAACAAAATTTGAAACGGACTTACATAAGCCCAACCAATCGGGATGAATGCCAAAGGACTGGCCAAAAGGTTTGCCACTGTTAATCGATGTGATAGCAACTGTGAGCACAAACCCCACCATTACTGGATTTCTTTCGCTGGCCATTACTATGAAGCCGACCTGAACTGCTGTAGGTTTAATCATGAAAAACTTGATGCAAATCTCCAACCCTGCTATACTGTATAAGACACCATTATGTCACGTGTAAGTGTCCCAAACAATGCTTGACCAGCCCACCAAGGCAAACATACGTAGCTTCAACCAAGTGCAAAAATGCCTATCCAACGTTTAAGCTTTAGAGGTGGATCCGAATATATATGTGTAAGAGAGTAAAGAAGCACCAACAGCAATATAAAAAACAGATGGAACTGTATGCCCTGTTCATATCTGGGTTATAACTTCACTCTCAGAAATTGCCCCTAATGGAAAAAGGGAGGTATGGTTCACTTATAGCATTAGTTTCTCTGTCATGCCAGTCATTCAAAGTCTGTGTGTAACCAGTGAGAAAGGGCCCTGACAGCACCATGCAAGCAATACCAAATCCCTTTGGTGTCCGGATCTGAACTTGTCACTATGTCACATAACAATTTCTGGGTAAAGAACAAAGATCCTGAAGAGATGCAACAATTCATTGATACCGACTGCGTGCTGCAGTGTGCTACCTTCCTTCATCTGAATAAAAATTTAAACCACTGCAGATGCATTTTTTGGAGGTAACATCTGGCTCCAACTGCGGGACGTGTGCTCACCTCGTGAGTGCATGAGAACCTCAGACCTCTTGGTTATCGCAGACCATTAGCAAAATGGACAGTGTGGTAGGGATGGCTTGATTCACATCCCATGATGACCACTTATTACAAAAAAAATTTGCAAAAATGAAAAAACAATAACAGCAGCAGATGCTCGTGCAAGAGCTTTATTCATCCTATCTACCCTAACGTAACATGAGCCAAGAAACTGTTATGTATATTCATATAACCAATGGAGCCATTCCTGCCTTTTATGCATAACAGAACGTCTTGCCTTGTGTTTGGTCACTATCAACCAAAACACGTTTTCTTCAAATAAAATATGAATATGAGATGAACATGCCATCAAAGTATAGCTGTAAGAGACATTTTCTTTACGTGAATGGGAGTCATACCTCAGATCTGGAAATAGATAGCATGACTGAGAGCATGCTTCATTGATATACTGTTGAAGAGGGATTGAATAAAAAATGGGCAGTCTTTCAAACTGAGTTCTGTTATCCCGAAAATCCTCATGAGGTAGATTTTCATCACACAACCGTCTGTGAATATCTTCAATGGCGTAGATCTGAAGCAGTTCCAACTTTTCATCATACTGTTGTTCATAAACTTGAGGCAGATTCACATTGTTAATGTTCTCTTCTGCAACAATATCAGGGAGTTGTTCAGCTGCATCCTCAAACAATGGCTCTTGGAATTCTTCCTCAATGGTCTGTCTTTTAAGCCTCGAATGGATTCTAGGGATGAGAGCATCACATTTTTTAGCAAGTTGCTCAATCTCATCAACGGTTTCCTCATGCCAGCGAAGGAGAAACCTCTCAAAAAAATTTGCCACCGAAGCTATGGATTCATCCAAAAGACCATAGAACCAACTTAATGCATCCACTTCCAAAGTTAAGGCAAAAACGATCATAAGGTCATCCTCACAATAAACATTAAAATCAACCATCAATTTGCAATACGAGGCAATGTGACAGATGGCTGAAACATCATCATTTCCATGGAACTCTAGAAGAATGTCATGCACCTTTTCATAGTCATAGCAGTCATTAGGAAATCCACAGATATTCGAGAAATCTAGTGGGTGAAAGCTTCGTGCATGAAAGAATCGTGCAGAAGATCATGCACTTTTTCCTTAATATCATACATGAATCAAACAATGAGGTACCAAATCTGAAAAACGTATATAGTCATACCTCATACCAAACTGTGGAGTCGCCAAGGTGAGCTTGAAAGCCTTCCAATGAGTGTGCTCACCTCTACACCCAATAGGATCTTCAAATCTGCAAAAGGACAAGGGCTCTGTCCCTTCGTGGAGTCGCCATGTGAGAAGAAGAATTTGCAATATAATCTCCCACAAATGTCGTTAATGAAACATAGTCTTCAAATTTCGGGAAGTGGACTTTGTCCCCGGCAACGGCGCCAAAATGTTGTCTCTCAAAACTGGCATGCGTGTGTTGAAGCCCAAAATGTAACACACCAGCTGGATGACAACTCTCAGGAGAGAGGCCAATGTCACCACACTCCTCTCCTCTTCGCTTCAGGTTGGCTCTTCTCCAACTCTAGGCAGCCTCTTCCATTTTACCTTGCCCTCTGTTGCATCTGCCTTAGTGATCCTATCTTAGGGATACCCCCTAGAGTTGGGAAAGATCCAACCTGAAGCGAAGAGGAGAGAAGTGTGGTGACATTGGCCTCTCTCCTGAGAGTTGTCATCCAGCTGGTGTGTTACATTTTGTGCTTCAACACACACATGCCAGTTTTGAGAGACAACACTACCTATTGGAAATCTCTATAAATTCGCCCATGGAAACTATAAACTCTAGAATGTGTTTCTTAACACACGTGAGTAAAGGGCAAGAGCAATGAAATGCTGAAAATACTCCTCGAAGAGTATAAGAAAGGTCCAAAAAAGCAAAAGTTACTCAAAAGTTATATCTATTATTGCTGACCTAGTATATGTATAAACAGGCCCTGGATGCAAGCTGCAACTAGTTGTGTTTCTTAGCACATCTGAAATCTGAAGGGTTATGTAGGCCAAAAAGGCCATGAAATGAAATTGAATGATCCTAATAAACTTGGATCAGCTTGATGTAGACATGATGCCTAAGTTGAATAAGCACTCTCTAAACAACTTACCCATTTTTGAGGCACAGCCCTTCCCCGTGTTATTTGTCCAACACAGAGTGTAGCTCCCCCCTTCTCCCAATCCAAAGTGTCATCTAGTTGAGCTTAGGCAAGTCATCCCCTTTTCCCAGCCTTGATTCTTAGCCTTCATCCTAAGCTAGCAGTTAGACCATGTCCAATGGTGAATCCGTCATTTAAGCTATTATGCAAGTAAATATAAATAACAATGGAATATGTAAACATGATAAATGCCGTTGAATAATGTTTATGCTTTAAGTTAAGTTGTGAATATGATTAGAGGAACATGTCTTAGTCTATTGATATGATTTGTCCTTGGTTGTATATTGACCTAGTCAAACCTAGTTTGACTATGGTCATTCTTGAGATTCGTGATGATGTGGGCCATGTATGCTTATGGATGATGATTTATGGTCCCAAATACTCTTTTTTTTATACTATATGGTGGACATATGATTCAGATGGCGATTGATGCAGTTTAGCAGGTATTATTATTACTTCAGATTATCAGATTATGCATTGTCCATATATGGTGGACCTTACAATTGGCCCATCAAAGCAACCCATGGTGTATGAGTACACATTCTTAGTAGTTTTGGGTCTTCTGGATCCAATGAGACACTTATCATTCAATTCTGGGCACTTCTGATAGTGATAGATGCAGTTATCCACTTGTTGACCAGATTTGGGGTTGTTTTCCCAGCATGTCCAGCAGGGGCCATGAGAGGCCAGTTCACCTAGGGCGTTGTATGAGGAGGGGGTGGTCCAGCCACTTGATCTTACCACTATACCCCCCTTCTGGAGAGCCTGGTGGGCTCAGTTTGATAGCGCAGGCACCCTAGGGGACAGTTTTAGCTACTTCACAGTTACCGAGGCAGATTAAAAATGGAATAAAAGGGTCACTGAGGAATTTGATTTGGGCAATTGAGGCAAGGTTTTGGCACTTGGTCTTCACAGAGGTCTTCCAGGGTGAATCCCCCATCTTCCAGCCAGTTATCATCAGTCAGTGGGGTCCACAGTAGCCACAGGAGGCTTTTTACTGTATGTCTCTCTCAGTTTTGGAGACAAGATTTGATCATTTGTATTATCTTGGACATATTATTTTATATTATTGTGCCATGGGGATGAGCTAGTAAGGATGGATGCCTCCTAGCCCCACCATGAGCTTCTTTAGTCATGTCCTAGTCATATGAGGTGGGCCCATGTGTCTTAGCCCCCTCCTAGTGATGACGTCGTCACGTCACCCTCCATGAGTCACTTTAGGCTATGACGTCCCCCTCTTTTGAGTGATCCATGTGATATTATGTATTGGCTCATCTTAACCATTGATTAGATTATGAGATCTTTTAATTTCAACCACTCATCTTGTTGTATTGTAAAGGATTTTGAGATCTAGGGTTTTGGTCTTTATTATCCTAATAAGGAGCAGACCCCCTATTGTAAAGCTCACCTTTGGGCTCTGGAAAACTTGGAATGAAAATAATATTTTGGAGATCTACTTCTTGGCTTTGATTGGGTTACTCTTGTATATGTTCTTGCATCTTGTTCCTAGACATTCTTTGCTTCTACAGGTGAAATCAACATCAATTGAAGGGAGGCCGAATTGCTTGAAGCTAGCTACGATTTGCTTGATGGGAAGATTATAGGGGTTTCTCACATCCCCCATGGACAAAACGTTTTCATCTTGAGGGAGTTTTTCAATTGTGCTTTGTCCATTGATTGCTTCTTTGATATGACATGCTTAGATCTTATGGATTTGTGGATCAAATCTAACTTGATGTGGTTTGATTTACCGGTTTTCATGAGACATCTCTCCTCCTAGGGCTTGGATGATTTTGGTTGAAGACACTTGAATCAAGCATGGAATTGTAACTAGGGCAAGATTTCTCCATATGCTAAGAGGCAGCAAGCTTTGAGGTAAGATCTACAAGGTACATATTGATTTCGCTTGCCATCCATCCTATTGGTCAAAACTCCATTAAAATCAAAACCCTCTTTTTCTATTTTGCTAGATCTACTTGGACTAGCTTGGCTTTGGGTAAAATATTGAAAACCCACCTCTATAGCATCCACGACAATTCGGATCTATAGTTTGGTGTGGATTGGGCTTCATTTGACACACTTTCCAAGGCACTTAGCCTTCCTTGGATGAGGTCGCACTCCTTGGAAGGGTGAGTTTTTCTACTTCCAAGACATGGGTAGGTGAGATCCCACTTGATTTGCACTCCTCTCACTTGATAACCTACCCCTAGTGCTTCACTTCTTTGATTGTTTCCTTGTGGGCCCCATTCCTCATTTTGAGAGTTGTGCCCCGCTTGGGTCATTGGGTGATGTACTTTCAACCTTAGATCTATGGAGATCTAGCCTACCTTGGGGCATGCCACTTAAAACCCACCTTGATAATTGCCTTAACCTTCCCGATCTACAATTTGGCATACTTTGGACTCCATTTACCCCTCCATTTGAAGTCACTAGTCTCCTTGGGTCAATTCTCACTCTTTGGGGATTGTGTCATGTGCTAGATCCCATATATGGGTGTTGCCTAATCTACCTTGGATCCATAGATCCACTTCATCAAACACCCCTTAGTACCACATTACTCCTAACTTCACCTTGTGGGTCCTGTTGCCGCCTAATACACACCTGGGAGGGGACGCGGCAGGAAACCTTCAAGCCGCTCGGTGTGTCCTTAGGGGCAAGTGAGAGTCAAGTGTTGTCACCTGATTACTCGACTCCTCCATCTAGGCTTACTCCTAGCGAAGACAAGGGGGGTGGTCCCTATGAAAATTAAACTAAGGCTTTTAATCTACAACAAAAGATAAAAGTCTATTCTAGGAGTTAAAAAGATGATGAGATGAAAAATTAACAACTAACCACTGCTTGCAAATTAAATCAATTGATTAACCCAACACAACATAGATAAACATTCACGACATTTGTGATTGAAACTTAAACATGGAAAATTAAAGACCATTGCCGAGAATGTAAAAATGCTTGCAATTGTTGTTGTGTAGGGTTGCTTGTGTAGTCTCAGTGAAAGTATTGCAATGTCTCTGTTGGTAATTTTTATGATTATTAAATGAGTAGTTAAGGAGTGAATTAATTCTTGGTTTGGCCCAAAAGAAAACTAAACTTCGAACTGAGTGCTCTAGCAACCTTACCAAGTGTCCAACCAGGCGAGGATGAACCCGCTTAAGAACCTGCCGACTCTGTGGATTCAGTCCATGCAACCTCCCGAGTTCTTAGGATTGGATTCTAATGGATTGTCCTATTAACACTAATTACCTTGCACCCGTTTCTGATTGAGCCAACTGTTTCGACTAAGCTGCAGTAGTCAAGAGCATACTCCGGGTTTGGGGCGTTGTTCATTTTATTAAGATGTGTGAGTGGATGATTATTCTACACTAAACCCCAAGCATAAAGCAAGGGGGGTTAATTTTAGGATTAAATTTTAAGAACAGAAAAATAATTTGAAATAAACACAAAAGCATATAAAATGATAAACGGCTCCTCGGAGGACGTTGTGTACTTGAGTGAGTTATTTAATTACTACTGCTCGAATGAAAACTAATCTAAAACGAAAAAATAAAAAAGGGTGCGAATCCCCCCTGGGGGGATTGGGTTCAGGTGTTGGAATTGCTTGCTGTGCTCTTTTTATTTTTTTGATTACAACTTGGAAACTTAAGAGAAATATTGCTTGCCCTTTATCATTAGGGAACAAGTCAGTTTACAATGTTTGAGAGAAATAACGATGGTGCTTGAAATCGGTTCTCTCTGGGTGGTTTAGGAAGAAGCTCCAAATGCAAGTTTTTATGTGTTTTCTTACTCCAACCTGTTATGAAATCAAAACAAATCAACGACCTATGTTGGTTAGAAAATAACAACCAGAACACTTTAAGAATGTTCTGATAATGCTAGAAAATTGCAGAATGAAATCTAGTGCAACTAGTATGTAAAAAAATGTGCTTTTGACAACTTTTTTGAGTTTTTATATGATCTTAAAACAAAAATTCTGATATGCATAAGCTAAAAACCAGCGAGCTAAAAGGTTTGTAAAATGCCTGAAAACAACTAAGAAATTTTTCTTCTTTGAAATGCAAACCAAGTCTGAAAAATGAATCTAAAACGTGCAATGAAACGAGACAAAAGGTAACTAGTAAGACAAGCTAGGGAACTTGCCTTGCTAGGATCTTTGGATGCTCTCTTTCAAGTTTGCAAGCCAAATTACAAGCCTAACAATGCTAGATAAGTCTTTTATAAGCACTTTTTCACTAATGAACTTCTAAGATTTGGACTTCGACAAAATTAAAGCATTAGTGAAGGATATTAGATCCACTTCTTAAGATTTCAAAATTTTTAGATCTAGAACAATATAAAAACCATAACCAAATTAGATTTGAAAATATTTTGAGCCAAAGGTAAGAAGAACCGAGTTTTGAACTGGAAAGAGATGGGCGAATGGAGCCTTCATGAGAGTGGGAACAAGAGGGACTACGCTTCCATTGAAGTAGCTTTGGAAGCGGCAAAGCTAACATACATACCTCCCCCTAAGCTCTAGTAACCTGCAACAAAAGACTTCACACAAGCACTTGCACAAGAGGATCAAATGGCACCAATATTAACAATGTAAAAGACTTGCGAATAGAAGCATTCAAACAAGAGATGCATAACATTCAAAGCATTTTACATTATCATCAAATAACAAACAAAATTAGATCATATTTGTTACCTTACTGAAATATAGATTTCCTTCCAAGGTCAGTGCAATCCTTACAATAAACAATAATGCTTGTGCAAAATATACAAGTTACCTCCATGGGTTTTGAAGCATCAAGCATCCACACATAACATGAACCCACAATGTAGCCTCCAAAGCATTCTCTTTATTAACTCAAGAACTCATAAAAATATTACAGACACAAGAACAGAGGTTCCACCTTCAGATCATTACAATAGAGCCAAGCTCCTCAATTTATAGCAAATAGTATGAAGCTAGGGCGCAAAACCCTAAGGATGGTAGCCTCCTAGTTTGTACAGCAAGAAACCTTAACATCCAATGAAGAGACATTTCTCAAATGGCTAAAAACCAACCAAGATAGAAGATGCCGAGTTGAAGGAGTTGGCTGCCCATGCATGAGGATGAGGATGGGCTGATGTTTCCATGTTTGAGAGCTTTGTGTTTGAGAAGAAGTAATTGGTTCTTCAAAATAGAAACTTGCCCACGTGGGTGGTGCCACCTCCTCATGGTAGGCGCCACCCACTCCTTTGGCCTACCACTCATCAAATCGTAAACATGGTCGTGGAGAGGCTGGCCCACGTGAAGAATCCGTACGGATTTAGTTTGTTGCTCATAACCCTTTTAAAAATTTGATTTTAATACATATGCTTTGAAACATAAGCTATAATCTCCCATCAATTCGAACTAAATCCGAGTTGGTCAAGGGTGGCCCACTCTTCAATTTATATTCCACACAAGAGATTCGTACGGCCGTACGGCTGACCCACGTGAGGATATGCGATTCATTTAGTTTCATGTTTCAAACTTTAACTTTGTCCATAAATTAAATGCTTTAACACCTTTACATAATCGCCTTTCCATACTATCGACTTACATCCAACAAATTTGCTCATGGCTGGCCCATGTGAAGGATTGGCATTTACTAGGAAATAATACAACGTTTGATAAAAATGAATGTTGACATAAGCTTTGACCTCTTCTTTAATTCGCCCACCTTAAGTGACTAGTGCCATGTCAATTGGCATGTGCCAATATTCCTTTTTTAAATATTTTAATTATTTGGCCATGTGCATTTTGATGCATCTTTTGCATTAAAGTGCCACTTCATAGCTCTGATAGGAAAAACTGCTCCACGGGGATTTTCGGTCACCCGAAATGTCGAAAAACAAGATACAGGGTAAACAGGGTGCTCTGAGCTTGAAAACGAGCATCCTTGCGCCAAATTTCGACTCCAGATACCACTGTTATCACTCTTTGAAAATGTTTAATTAAACCATTAAAAAATGGCTTAAAAAATGCGAAAAATATTTTTTTCTCGGGATTGACTGAAACTTCAGGGGAACCTAGTACATGACAAAACAATAAAATTCTAGCACCTAGCATGTTTATACATGTTATAAAATGGGCTCGAATAATCCCCTAAGGCCTAACCCCCACTTTGGGCATTCCAGCTTTGGAGGAGCAGGAGAAAACCTCATTGATTATACTCGGCTACAGGCAAAGCATAATCAACAAGGGAAAAAACTCCTTGGAATACCTTCTTTGGTTGTCAAGTCCTAGGGAACCGAGTCACTCAAAGACCACCATGCTAGTATGCTTATTACAAACCCCGTGGGGCACAGTCATGTACTACAAAAACTGACAAATGGGCCCTGAAAAGGCCAAACTTGGAACTTCTGAACTCTGAAAAAGGCACAAGTAAATGTGCAATACTGGCGGCTCACTGAAGTCCATCTGTAGTGCAACTCAGTAGGTAACAGGTCCCATTGGGGTCATTTCCATATTTTAAGGAAGTGGGTCCCACTTGTGTATTTCATGGTACTAGATCTATCTCTTTGATCTCCCTAGGTGGCCTAACTCGTTCATTAGTTGAAACATTTATCATATCTTAAGCCTCTTCCACCACACTTAAACTCTTGGGTTCACCTAAGCTTGCATTGGTTTCCGTAACTTCACTTTCACATCTCCTTACAAACCATTACTTTGGGCTAATCACCTTCGATTGGCTATAGGGTCTCCCCCTTGGTCTTGACTTGTCTAGATCTAAAGTGAAGAGTGCCTCAGTTGTCATGACTCCCAGCTTGCATTGGGAACCGTGGCATCTCTTGGGTCACCTCTTTAGTTGTCCATCTCCTCGACCATCTCGGATGGGATACCATTAGGGGCAACTACAAGTTGTGTGATAACAGTGCATTCTTCCTATAATCTGCTGAATGTGATCAACTTCTTCCTGGCACATATCCCTTGAATGAATGAGTCCCATGAACTTGGGAGACCATTCAAGGTGGTCATAACAATCTCTCCTTCTTCTACCTTTTCTTCAACTACTTCAAGTTGCTCCTTAATCTGTGAGACCCTTGTGAAATAGGATTGCATGGTCTCTGAGTTCGGGATCTTTATGTTCTTGAGCTAGTTCCTTAATGTCATCTTCCGATTGATGTTCTTCCGTTGGAATAGTCTTGTCAACGCATCGAACATCTCCTTGAGTGTCTTCAAGGATGACACATGTGGGATGAGATGATCCTTAATGGAGTCTACAATAATTCTCTTGGCTTTAACCAAGTTCTTCTTGTGGATAGCTTTAGCCTCATCTCCCTCTGGTGCTGGTACCTCTTCACTAACATACTTGTCCAAATCATTTTCTTCAAGGACAAGAGCAATCCTATACTTCCATGCTCGGAAGTTATCAGCTCCCTCAAGCTTGGTGTGGTGAAACATATTGAATGAGTACCTCAAATGGAAAAAGCAAAGATTTAGGTCTTACCAATTTGAGATGCCCAACCTAGTTTTGGAGCTGGTTGGCCTAGGGTTTGTCAAAGAAACCCTAATTTTTCAAAATTGGAATCTTGAACTTCTGATTGGACAGGAAGATGCGCCTCCTCAAGGCAAGTTGTCCTATGTACTCCTTTTCCCAAATCTATGAACAGAAGCCCCAAAAAATTGATGCCTTAGTTTTCTTCCCAGCAATAGTCATAGGCCAAAAATTGAAAATTCTCGGAATTTGATTATGCTTCGACAGAAAGATGCGCCCTTCTAGGGCGAGTTAGCCTAGCCTCCTTTTCTTGATGATCTGTGGAGAGAAGACCTCAAACTTGGAAGCCCCAGTTTCCCACTACTGCACAATGCCTTCTTTTCAGGTAAGCTCTGATACCATGTTAGAGTTTGTACTTTAATTCAAATATTATCTAGGATCTTTGACTGAAAGAATAACAAGCACAACAAAACACAATAGACACAATAGTTTTCCTTGGGGAAACCATAAAGGAGAAAACCTCGCAACTTCCTCAAAGATAAATTTGTCACTAATACAATATCAAGCCAAAAATAGAAAACCCAAAATATGTCTTCAACAGCTCTCTCTCATTTTCCTCCAACGAACTTGTCTTCTCTCCCTTGCTATGCAAACTTGTGTGGGTGAGTAGTGTGTTCAAATGAGAGAGCAAGGCTCTCTATTTACACTTTACTTTTGACTTGACCTTTTAACCAACTAGGTCAGCCTCACTAAAACTGATTGGGCCGACTTCTCTAGGGAGACTCAATAATAAATTTTACATTTGACTCTAGGAGATCTAATGCCCCGACTTACAAAGGAGTTTTTACCTCAATGACCAAACATAATAATGACATCGCCAAACGGAGGAAAAACATCTCCATCGAAAGTACAAATAAAAGATACAATAATAATATAATAATAAACAGAAGAATATCTTCCGAAGTTACAATTACAACAACAGGGCTATGGTTTGGGTAGTGAAAAACTATTTATAATTGTAGGTAGTTATATAATGTTTTGTCAAGTGATTATTATTGCATTGGAGCCTTGCGTATTCAAAGGTTTCATTCTAAGAGTCCCATGAACATTATTGTCTTTTTAAATTATCAATGCAAGGTTTAATATTTTACAAGTTTAATACTCTTGTTTTTCCTCTTTTACAATTTGCATCTTATTTTCTTTTGACAATTGCTCTTAATTCTTTGCTTCTACCATACAAGTACATTACAAGTGATATAAGAGTTGCTTTCGTGTGCTAACACACACCCAAATTTCAAACAATGTTTTTTAGGCTAGAGACTTGTTTCAATGTCTTTAAACACAAATATATGTTGGTTCAACGTGCAACTATGGCTAGAACACAAATGCACAAGACATACAAGTGGGGTCACTTGGTTGGATACACTTATATTAGTACCTGGCAAGTAGTACCATGTTAAACAAAATCCACACACAAATCTAATCTTTTGTGTCCCTCGAAGCATATCGGAAGCTCGGTAGGCATACCCTAAGCCAACCCTACAAAAACGTTTCACATGATTTGTCACTATAGTACACTAAGCACAACACTAAGGGAGATCACTCTTGTGTCTATAGGAATCTAGTATGAATAAGGGTATAGTTGATCCTCCTTAGTTAGAGTCATGAAAGACTAATAGAGTATTACTATTGGAAACCCTTGGTATATTACAGACCTATAGTGCCTGACACTCCTTCACTCCTATAACCTTGTCAAACCATAAACTCTTTAAAACGTAGGCAGGGAAATTCATACATAATTTGGAATATCATCAATTTGACAATTTTGTCGTACATTGTTCCTCCAACAGTAAAATACTTAAAAATTAAATATAAAGAAAAGCAAGAAGTTTACTCTAACCATTGTGGTGGACCTATACCAAACAAATCCTTGAGTGGCACTGATCGCATTGGTGTAGCCCTTTGATAGACCTATGAAGAAAAGCAAGAAGTTTACTCTAACCATTGTGGTGGACCTATCCCAAACAAATCCTTGAGTGGCACTAATCGCATTGCTGTAGCTCTTTGATAGCCCTCCAGGTGGACCCAAGTGGTCCCATGACTACCATGAGAATAGAGAACAAACTCAACACCATAGAAGACAAACTCAATAACCCCACTAGCTTGGTAGAAAAATGCAAACACCTCTTTCAAAACCTTTGGTCATCACTCCAAGCCACCCTAAACAACCAAATAGCTTCCTTCAAACACTCCATCAATTGTCAATTGAATATTTGGAATGATTGGAATTAGCCAATTCATAATGGGGAATTTTCCTTAGTTAGCGATTGTCACTGTTAGCAACTTTTTGTACCATAGTTGGATTATCTGAAGAGCCGCCATTTGACAAACATGATGAATGTTTGTACTCCAGTGTATCCGATGATCCAGCATTTGTGCCTACCCAATTTTGGCTAGTCAGTTTTGTTTTTCAATCAACATGACCATGGCCCCATGGGGTTTCTAATAAAGTGTGCTAGTAGGATTCTGAGTGTCTCGGTTCCCCATGACTTGATTAAGCAACTAAGGTATTCCAGGGAGTTTTTTCCCTTGTCAATTATACTTTGCCTATACCCGAGCTATAATCAAAGAGGTTTTCTCCCGCTTCCTCCAAAGCTGGAATGCCCGATTTTGAAAATTTTAGCCATGGAGGGTTATTAGAGTCCAACTGATGTATATAATCCTACCAAATACTATTAGAATAGGTTCTGGTCATGTCCTAGGTCCCTAGAACCCTCTGAAAAAATTTCGAAAAAATTTTAACGGGTGCTCCAGTTTTGGGTTTTTTAATTATTTTTAAATTTTAATAAATTTTTCCATAGTTTAAATGGAAAAATTTCAATTTGTAATATGTCAGTCCTCCGGGATCCGAATTCAGTGATTAAAGGCTCCAAACTTAAGCCAAAAATCATTCATGATCCCCAGACCAGTTTTTCCTAAGTTTAGGATGTCAATTCAGCCTCATAATTAATAATTTCTCAAAAAAGCCATTTACAGAGATTATTAATTAAAATATAAAAAATTGAATATTTGGAGATAATCCAAATCTCTCCAAAATAGTCCAAATGGATTAAAATAAAAGGCTAAATGACATGGCACTGGACATTAATGAAGATTCCAATCATCTCAGTCATCATCCAATCAAGTATCTAGTCACCAGCAGTGATTAACTCCAAGAGAATTCGCCCTCCATGCATGCAAGTCAAATTTGATGATGTGGAAAGGTAAATAATTGAGTTTTGGTTGGTGATTGGGTTGCATTTAATAAGGGTGGGGGTGCCTTGCCTAGGTGGAGGCCACCTCCCACTCCCAACTATCAAGATTGCAATCAAATATGTAGCACCTACCATATCAATCACGCCACCTCCAAGCTTGCTCACGTCATACCTCTTTGGAGCTCGAATTTACCACATGGCACATTACCATTTGATGGATGATACTTCCAAAGAACAGATGAGGGGCACCTTGCCTAGGTGGAGGCCACCTCCTCATCTCAATCAATGAAACTCAACTTGTTTGGTGAAGATTGACTCCAAAGCTTGGCTTGACTTAGTGTTGATTGGGATTTAGACATGGAATTCAATTTGTGTTAGGTGCCATTGGCTTCCATCATGCCAATTCGAGTTACGGTAACTTAGGACTTGTCTTGTGTTATATAATGAGGTCATTTCTCCTCATTCCTCATGGATCATTTAGCAAAGAAACCTTGGAGGAATTGTAATCGTTTAATATTTGAATAAAATTGTGACTTTGGAGGTCAATTTGTGGAGGCTCTTGGTGGCCATGCTTCATCTTGTAACGAGGTGACATTCTGTAATGCTTTTGTATTTAAGATTCTTAAGCATAGATTAATATTTCAAGAAGGCTAACAATCTAGCACATGCATCTATTATCTCTGTTTTTCGCTTGAATATACTGGTTTTTGCAGGTGTCTTCCAAGCTTCAAGATCTTTGTGTGTTTCATCTTCACTCTATAGGTTTCCAAAGAGTTTCAATCTTTTCAAGACCAAGCAACAAGGATTTCTAGCTTCTTCCATCAACCTTTAATTTAAATCTCCACTTGGTTACTTGGTTCTAAGAGCTTCTCTCTTCTAGCTCCCCCTCTTCTCCTTGAGTCTCTTTTTCCTTGATTTGCTATCCATTTCTCCCCTAGCCTCTCTAGCTCTAGTTTCCATCTTTTTCCCTACCTTCTAGCTCTCGTTTCCCATCTTTTTGTCCTACTATCCTCCTCTCGCTCCTCCTTTTCCTTCTCGCTCTCGTCTTCCCCTCCTTTCTTCCCTCCTTCCATTCCTTTTTCCTCTCACCTCCCTCCTCTTTTGTCCTTCTTCTCCACATTCGTCCCTTTAGATCTTCCTCTCTCTTTTGCCCTCGTCCCTCCTCTTCAAAGCTCCATTTCCTCCCTTTCGTTCCTCCTTGAAGCACTACAAAAAAGCAACAAAATCTTTGGTTAAGAGTAGTTTTATGCCTTTGTCAAAGTTAAATAGTTAGATCTTTTCTCATCATTGTTTACATTTCATAGCTTAGATATAAGTAGTTTCAAATTCATTTTGATTTTCATTAACACTTAATGGGTGCTTGTTGAGATTTCGTTGAACTTGTGTAGGTTGCTTTGAAAGAGAAGAAGTGCTTGTGAAGACAAGATCCAAGAGAGGATCAAAGTTACATTCAAGGAGAAGTTTCCAAACCAAATAAGAAATCCAAAACCATTCTCCTTTGTAAAAGCCATTAAGGGCTTATAAATTTTGCTTCACTAAGTTGTTCTCTTCTTCAAAAAGACCTTTCAAGGATTTTTCTTAACGCAATTGTAACCCAAGTAATAAAAAGGCTAGGTGGGATAGTGCCTCCCACACTTAGTTTCTCCTTCCCCATTTCGGGAAGGCACTAGTTTCTCCTTCCCCATTTGGGGAAGTTTGTTCATGCATGCTTAGATTAGTTTTACTTTCAATTCTTCAATTAAAATCTGCTTTCTGTACTTAGATTAGTTCTCTTCCAAGTCTTGACTTGAGATAGTATCAGGGCCACATAGTTTTGTGGTTACTTCTCTTTCCCCGTTAGCATCCTTGCGGACATCTAGCTAGCTGGAAGGTTTTTGGGACTAGCAGTTTTAGCGGTCGACCTTGTTCGAAGGTTGATCCCACTTCGTTATTTGTTTCTTAGCTAATTGTTAGATTTGGCCTAGTTTCTTTTATGCATCTTGTTTAGTCTTTCATTTTGCAAGTAGTTGTTCTTTCACTTGTTCAATTTATTTCATTTTTGTCATTTGTTGGGCTATTATATGAGTTTCCATTTATAACTGCTTCTATCTTAACAATGAACAAAGTCTCTTGAACTTGAAATAACCCAAGTCAAGAGCACTCTCTATTGGAGAGCATAATAGTCTTGCATTCCCCTGGCATTAGGCATTTAGAATAATTAAAGTCTCTTGAACTTTGGTCTTAAGACTAAGTCAAGAGCGCTCTCTATCGGAGGGTGGAACTGTGTGTTTTCAATAATAATAAAAATTTTAACTCACACCCCCACTAATTAATTTATCTTGGTTGTTATCTGACATCTGTATGCTCTGCCAACCTGAAAAGGTTGGGCTAGTACTCAGAAAGGTGTTAGATTTGATAAAACTGCTATCACATAATAAAATTTTATCCCCACAACCAACAAACCGGTGTTGTCTTTCGTTAAATACTTAAAGTGCTATTCTGGGAGGTGGAGCCGGGTTGCCGTTGTTCAGTCTTTGAAGGTGGTTAAACAGTGGACACTTATCCTCTTGATAACTCAACGATCCGTCAGATCATCGTGAATAGCCACTGAAAGTATTTACGGTCTCTTTTCTTACCTTGTGTTGTTATCCTAATAATCAAGAACATTAAAACTTTGAATTTACCAAGATAAATTGCAAAACGATCCCACGAACATATCTCTCGAACACTTGTATCAAGCAACCCAAGCACTCAAGCATTTTTTGACTCAATAAGGCACTGGTCCTTAATCGCATATTTCATTTGCTTATTATCTATTTGGAGCATTTACATTATCATGGTTGTCTTGCTTTAATTTATCAAGTGGTTTTTTCTTCGATCTTGTAATCTTGTTTTGCAACGTGGATTGCTTTTTATCTTGTGTTCCATTTAAAGTATTTTGTGATCTATTCAAAAAACTCCTAAACAACACCCCTCCGCATCATAACATCAAAAAACATTTAAAACACATTGAGCCATATTTAACTCTTTGTAGGGACTACCCCCCTTGGCTTCGTTAGGAGTTAGCCTAAACGGAGGAGCTGGGATTCAGGTGACAGTACCTGGCTCATTGCTTGCCCCCAAGGCCACACCTCTCCCCACTTCCAGTGAGGGAAACAGCTTTCGGAAGATTTCTGCTACTGGTGTGCATCTCGGCGAACAACATTTTTGGCGCCGTTGCCGGGGACAAATCTTTTTGTTCCTAGACGACCTTAATTTTTTCTAGTTTGTTTTACCCTTTTTGATAGATTCTGATATCTATCTGGCGACTCCAGTTCCCTTTTTTAGTTTTCCTCTTTGGTAGATTTTTTAGTCAAATCACTCTCTGAAATTAGACTTAAAGTCCACCTAGCAACTCCACTGTCAGTTAACACCTCAAGGTATTCAACTAGAAAAAATTCTGAAGGCTTAGTTTTATCCCTGATCCTAAAAAGGTTTATAGGAGAAGACTAAACAAGCTTGCTTCTCGTAGGATCCTTGAGGAACTTGAATCTGAGTCTATTTTAGACATCCATTCTTTGTTCCAAGAAAATTTAGAAAATCTTGGAACTAATAATTGTTTCCTTTCCACAATGGGTGAGTTTTTTACTCAACTCAACTTCACTTAGAGAGCAAGTCAACCCCATGACATTCCTGAAAAAGCTATCGACAAACTCATGACTTTTAATGGCACTGATGCCTCTACCTCTGCTAAGCAACACATCAGAAATTTTTCCAGGGATTGTGGTTCATATGTTAGAGGCACTAACAAGCATGAAGATGTCTACATGACCCTCTTTGCCTTATCTCTGGATGGTAAGGCTGGAAATTGGTATGACAACCTACCAAACAACTCTTTTGCCACCATAGCAGCTTTCAAGACTGCTTTCCTCGACAAATTTTGTAGCAAAAAGGAGCCTAGACATCTAGTAGCATCCTTAACCAGCATGAAGAAGTCAGATACTAAAACTATGGATGAATTCAATGCTAAGTTCACAGAGTTATCTAATTCCATCCCTATCACTTATGCACCTCCTGCAACTTCATTATCGGACTATTACATAGAAGCATTGAGTGGCAAGATACAATACCAAATAAGAGATAAGGAACCCACTACTTTGCTCCAAGCTCAAAATTTGGCTACTAAGATTGACAAAAACATGATGTCTTCTGGGGAGTCAAACATCCAGGGATATTCTAGATCTTCAATCCCTTCAAAAGCTCCTGAACCTAAAGAAAAAGATCTTTCAGCTATAAAAGAATCATATGAAAAGAAGATGATGGAGATATGTGAGAGGATGGAAAAGGCTAAGCAGAAACATGTGGTTCAGATGAAGGAAGTACAAAATAAAATTATAAACATGGAAAGAGCTCATGTTCAACATGTCCAACAAATCCAGCAGACTCGGCCGTTTCAAAGAAACTACCCCCAAAAACAATTGGCAGAAAAAGGCTCCCAACAATGAAAAGAGGCCTCCAAGTCAAATAGAGGCTGCTAACATGACTGAGACGTATATCCCATTCTGCAGAGCTTGCAAAGATTTCCATGAGGAATTCTCTTGCTACTTTGCAAACTATGTGCAAGAGCATGGGTTTCCAGAGGGTAGTACTAGTGAGCCAACATCAAGCGAGCCTGAGTACATAAATGCGGTAGGAGACATCCGCAACATTCCCAGAGAAAGTTGGAAACAAGTCGAACAATGTAATCATGAGCCAGACAATATGACTAAGAACTTTGGAGAGAGACCTTCCAATGAACAACTTCACAATATGCATAAGTTTAAAGGGGTTGGTTACCAAAGAAGATCAAATCCTGCACCTGCCATGCAGCCACCAAAGGTAACTATTCCAATTGAATCAACTGACTCTAGTAAATTGAATTTTGATTGGAATAATTGGTTCAATACTACTAAGGTGCCTGTACCCATTAATGAGCTCTATAAAATTCCTGGTCAAAAGGAAAAGCTGTTGAAAGCAATGGAAGTACCCATTCCTACATGTACTATCAACCCCAGTCCACCCACTCCTCTTACTCCTCAAACCCCTAAGAAGGTCACTTTTTCAGACAATGTAGAGAAACCTTCAACCAGCTATGGCAAAATTTATGAGGACCCTCCTATAATACTGCATACTAGGGAAACAAGAAAAGAAGTCACCCCCCTTTCTATATATCATTGATGATAGGTGACTTTCTTCTACATAATTGTATGCTGGATTCAAGATCTGGTGCAAGTCTATGACCAAAAAAGTTATGCAACAGCTTAACTTAAAAAACCACCAGGCCCTACCAAAATGTGTGTGCCATGGATTCTAAACCAGTTGAGGACGAAGGGATGATAGAAAACCAACCTGTTAGATTGGCCAAGTATCCGGACATCCATATTACCATGGACATCCTTGTCATAGATGTACCAGATAAGTGGGGTATGCTACTCTCTAGAAAGTGGGGTGCAACTTTGGGTGGCTCTATACAACTAGATTGGTCTTATGCAACAATTCCAACTTCCGAAAATTCACTTGTAAAACTGCACACTGAAAAGGAAAGGAGATACCATGTTGAGAATCCTAAAAATCCATCAAATGAATATATCTGCAATACTGGTGAAATAGGGACCTGTTATCACCTAAACTGTAGTTACCCCTATGGATGTATCCACTCATGGATGGCAATAGGGAAGGGCAACTCAAAAGGTGCAACCACGATCACCTCGACCTCCAATAGATGGTTGTCACGTCGGTCGAGGCAACCTTCACTTTATGTTATCTAACCCAGACAACAAAGGGGGAGACCCGATCTACTCCCGACAGGAGAGATCAAAACCAAGACACCGAATCAAGTTAATACTAAGTGAAGTAAGGTTTATGGTTTATCCTAGACCTAAGGATGAAGTCACAATATAAGTAAGGGGTTCAATGAGTATAGCTTTGGTTCATTATTGATGTGAGAGTGACTTATAGTATTTGAAATGGGATCCAGGATTGAAGTACTAGTTCAATGTGAGAAAATCCACTGCCTTGGGAACCGTGTCCAATGCAAGGTAGTTAAGGGGTTGAATTGGGGCTAAATAGTAAAAGTGACAAGCTTGATCATGATATATGATGACATCAAAGGGTTTAGTCCACCAAACAAGGATCAAACCACAAGTTAATCCAACAATCTAGGAAAGTCGAATTGACTTGGAGAGAGATCAGTGCCTTCGGAATTGGGATAATGGAGTCAAAGTAAAGTTAACTTGTGATTGATAACTCCTATTGTATGAGACACGTGGGCCATTAAGAGTTTGATGGATGAATAAGTCTAGATGTAGAGATTCAAGGTTTAACCTAAGTGGACCACAATCCCTTAAAACAAGGAATGTTATCCCCAAGGCAAGATTTGATGAAGTGACCAACTAGACCTAGGTTTTGAATTATGCCCGTTCCAAATCCACTTAAATCTCATGTACCCACATCCTAGAAGTGGACAAACTCCAATCTCCAAGGTGGTGCGACTTTACCCAAGGAGGCTAAAAAGTGGGATCAATGAATCAAGACAAGTCCAATGGCATCCAAACTTTATATCCAAGTAGTTTAAGCAAGTGAGGGTATGGATCTACAATTTCACGACAATCCGATGGCTAGATCTTACTAGATCTGAGTTTAAAGATACCAAGTGGTCCAAAATGGGGAGTAAATCCCTTAAAAAGTGGAATAGGGCCCACAAGGTAGAAATCAGAAAAGTGACAATCTGGGGGTAGGTTATTGGATGTGTAGATTACGAATCAAGTGGAATCTCAACTACCCACATACTAGATCTAGGTTAACTCACCCAAACCAAGAAGTGTGCCCTTGCTTGGAGAGGCTAAGTGCCTTGGGAAGAGGGTCAAATGGAGGCCAATCCTCACCAAACTATAGATCCGAGATGCTGTGGATACTATAGAGGTGGGTTTTCAATATTATACCCAACAACCCACTAGATCTGAAAAAATGTAAAAATGGGGGTTTTGATTAATTAGGGTTTGAAATGTTTTAGACAAGTGGATATATCATGGAGATAGAAATTACCTTGAGATCATACCTGAGTGATGAAGAGAGATGTCTTGATGTTGAGGAAGATTCCCGGAGAGATCAAATGAGAAATTGTTGATTTTGCTTGTCAAATTGATGCCCTAGCCCACAAGTGCGCCCTCCTCTACCTGTCAATCCAAGGAAAATCGATTTCAATCGGAGAGGTCAAGTATGGAGGAAATACAAGTAAAATGCAATGATAACATAGAATAGAATGTCTTGGGACAGTAATACTCCCTGTTACCAACGAAGAGATCCAAAGAAGAAGTAGGGAGAGTCTTCCCCTGCCAATACTTCCTCCTCAAAGCAAATCGGCCTCCACCTGTAGATGCAAAAAACGTGGTACAAAAGATATGGCAAACAAGATCTCCAATAACTCAGTGCAAAGGAAGAACCAACGAACGAACACCAAAAAACATTCACCACAACACTGGAAATAGATGCAATAATAATTTTCTATTTCAATAATGCAGAGCCACAAGTCCCCTTACAATGAGAAGCTCTCTCCTTTAAATAGGAACGAGAGGTATCAAAATCCTAACCACTTTTTGAATGAGTGGCTAAGATTAAAAGATAAAAATGTCTAATCAATGGTTGAGATGAGCTCAACAAATAAATACATGGATCACTAATAAAATATAACATAAGTGGACAAAATCACCCTAGGAGAGGGGAATCCCACCATATCATGATGACAAAATATAATAAGAAACTTATGGTGGGTCCAAGGGGTAATTTTAGCCACCCTTGGTCAATCCCCATAGCACAATAATAATAAAATAGTCATCAATATACCAAATCGTGCCTCTATGGACAAATTGTAGGCCTCAAAAGGCCTCAGAAATCATCAGAAAGTGCCATAAGTGATGGATGCGGGCCTCGATGAAGATGAAACTGCTGGAGGAGGTGTGGAAGACATCAACCCATCATCACTGATCATCCCATGCCAAGACATTGCCTCAATAGCCCAAATCGAATTCCTCAATAGCCATTTCTACCAATCCTGAAATGCCTCAGGAAGCGTGAAACTGCCCCAAACTGCCTCTTGGAGTGCCTGCGCTGTCAAGGTGATGGCACCAGTGTGTCCGGGAGGGGAGTAATATGGTAAAAACAAGTGGCTGGACCACCCCCTCCAAGCACAGCGCCCTAGGTCAACCGGATAAAAATCACATCTGCTCTGACAGTGTCTCCGACAGACCAAAACTGCACTATGATAGCCTACTAAGGCTCAATCATCACTGTAAGTGCCCGGAACTGAAAACAAACTGTCTCATTGGACTTAGAAGGTCCAAATCCATCCAAGATGTGTACTCATAAACCATATGAGTCTCTACATGATCATAAAATATATCCAATATACCGGAACAAGTCAAATAATAATAATCTGTAAATGATCAAATACTGCTGTAAACCATAAATCATCATCATGAACCTGTATCTGCTGCATGGAATCATCATGTACATGTACATAGACCATATATCATCTATCCATATCATCACAAGGTCCAACCATCTCATGTCCTATGGTTGACCTTGCTCAAACTAGGTTTGACCAAGTCAACATGACCAAATATAACTCAGATCATCATTAGAAGCTGCTGCAAAGTGTCTGTTATCACACAACTTGTAGTTGCCCCTAGTGGTATCCCATCCGGGACGGTAGAGGAGTCAGGCAACTAAAGAGGTGACCCAAGAGATGCCACGGTTCCCAATGCAGGTGGGAGTCACGTCAACCGAGGCACTCTTCGCTTTAGGTCAAGGTATAACTAGACCAAGGGGGAGACCCTATACCCCAATCACAGTTGATTGGACCCAAGCAAAGGTTTCTAAGTGTAGGTAAGTAATGAGTTACGGAAACCAATGCAAGGCTAAGTGGACCTAAGGTTTAAGGTATGGTTGAGGGAAGTGTAAGAGATTATTAACGTTTCAACCTATGTATGGTCTAGGCCACATGATGGGGTATGATGAAAAAAGTATAGTACCATGTATTTACACAAGTGGGTCTAGTTTTCTTGGGAAGTGTGAAGTGATTCTAGGTAGGCCCACAAGGTGAAGTTAGATGTGAGGTAGGTACTATAGGTTATATGTAGGCTAGATCTATGAGTTGAAGTTGATTTCAAGGATACCCATGTGCTAGATCTAGGATTTGACACCAATCCCAAGGAGTGCGACTTGCTTGGTGATGGACTAGTGCCTTGTTAAGTGGGCTAATGGGGTCAAAAAGTGTGTCAAATTGTAGATCGGGACACCTAGAAGCCAAGTCAAGTGGGTTGAGTAAAATCTAATGGTTGGATCTTACTAGATCTAGGTTTTTTAAGTGAGGACCCTAAGTGGACCACAATCCCTTGAAACAAGGAATGCAATCCCCAAGGCGGATCTTCACAAAAAGACAGTGTAGACCTAGGTTTCAAGGCATGGGCATTCCAAATCCACGAATAACTCAAACACCCACTTCCTAGAAATGGACCAACTCAAAAATTCAAGGGGGTGCGATTTGCTCAAGGAAGGTCCAAAAGTGGTTTTTGGTGGACCAAATCAAGTCCAATGGCCACCAAAATGTAGATCCGGGATGCTAGTACCCCGATCTATGTTTCTTCAAAGTTTCAAGTGAATCCAATGGCTAGATCTTAGTAGATCTAAGTTTTAAGATGCCAAGAAGGTCAAAAGGGGGTTTCAACCCCTTAAAACATGGAGAGATGTCCACAAGGTAGTTTTAACCAAAGTAAAGATATGGGTATAGGTTATCAAATCTCTAGATGTCAAATCAAGTGGGATCTCACCTACCCATGTGCTAGATCTAACCCAACAAGCTTCTCTTAGGAAAATCGATTTAGGTTCAAGAAGGCTTTTTGCATTGAAAAGTGTGTCAAATTTTAGCCAATCACCACCAAACTATAGATCCAACTAGGGGTGGATCCTATAGAGGTGGGTTTTCAATATCTTTTCAATTGCAAGGCTAGATCTAAGTAGATCTAAGAAATACCAAAATTGGGGTTTTGATTTAATTAGGGTTTTATGACCAATGAAGATAGAATGGATGAAAGAGACACATACCTTGTGGATCTTACCTCAATTGCTTATGGCCACCTTGCAAGTTGATAGCATTCTCCTATGTGTATATTCAAGAGTGAGATCCAAGTGCTCCAACCAAATCGCCCTTCTCCAAGAGAGCCAAATCGTCCTCCTCCTACAAGACAAGATCAAAGAAACAAGTCAAGCAAGATGATTATGAAAATGGTAGAAAGATGTAATAGAAAGCATCAACTATGTCACGAAGATACAATAATGATACTCCCTGTCACAAGATCAACCCAAGAGAGAATATGTGGATCCCTCCAACAATAACCCTCATGAAGTCGCCCTCCTCTCTCCAATTCGACTTTCCTGTCAAAAGGTTAGCAAAAGCACCAAAATCCACAATGATACATAGAAGAGATACTGTATATTCAATATGCAAGAGAATCCACAATGCAAGAGAGATGTGCTCCACAAAAAATCTTCTATTCCAATATTCCAGAGCTCCAAAGGTGAGCTTTACAATGGGGGGTCTCCTCCTTATATAGGATAATAAAGACCAAAACCCTATACCACTCTACAATACTACATCAAATGAGTGGTTGAGATTATAAGATCTCATCATACAATCAATGGCTAAGATGACCCATAACAATATATCACATGGATCACTCAACATAACAATAGCGCCCTCACTAAATGGTACAATGGAGGGTGACGTCATCCCACTAGAGGGGTAAAAAGTACAATAATCCACCTCATGATGACTAGGACATGATAAAATAAGCACATGGTGGGGCTAGGAGGCATCAATCCTTACTAGCTCATCCCCAAGGCACAATAAAATAATAAAATATGTCCAATATAATAAAAATGACCAAAACTGTCCTCAGAATCCATGACAGTCAAGCAGTAAATGTCCTCCTGTGATCAATCCAGGCATACCCACATGGTGAAAACTGACTGGAAGATAGTGATGCCATCCTAGAAGACCTCTGTGAAAACCAAATGCCAAAACCTTGCCTCAATTGCCCAAATCGATTTCCTCAGTGACCACTTTATCCCATTTTTTAACTGCCTCGGGAACTGTGAAAGTGCCAAAACTGCCTCCTAGGGTGCTAGCGCTGTCCATCTGAGCCCACCAGGCTCTCCGGAAGGGGGGATAAATGGTAATAACAAGTGGCTGGACCACCCCCTCCATCATCAGCGCCTTAGGTGAACTGGCCTCTCGGGGCCCCTGCTGCTCAAGCTGGGAAATCAGCCCCAAATCTGGTCAACAAGTGTAAAACTGCATCAATCACTGTCAGAAGTGCCCGGAACTGAAAGATAAGTGTCTCAATGGATCCAGAAGACCCAAATCCACTAGGAATGAGTACTCATACACCCTGGGTTTCCCTAATGGGCCTGCTGTAGGGTCCACCATATATGGACAATATATAATCTGCTGATCTGAAGTAATAATAAACCTGCTGAACTGGATCAAACATCATCTGCATCATATTTCCATCATATGATATCATCATCAAACATGTGGGCCCATAAATCATCATCAATAACCATCCATACATGGTCCACATCATCACGGATCCCAAGAATATATAATCAAGGATAAATCACATCAGTAGACTAAGACAATGCTTCTCTAATCATTCTCACCGCTAAACTCAAAGTATAAATTCCATTTAGTGGCACTAATCAAGTTAACATATTCCGTTGTTATATAAAATTACTTGCACAATAGTTCAAATGACAAACTTACCCATTGGACATGGTCAAACCGCTAGTGCAAGATGAAGGCTAGGAGCAAGGTTGGGCCAAGGGTTTGACTTGTCTAACTTAACTCAAAAATACTTTGAACTGGGAGAAGGGGGAAGCTACAAACTCTGTGCTGGACAAAAGAACACGGGGGATGGCTGTGCCTCACAAATGGATAAGTTGTTTAGAGAGTGCTTATTCAACTTAGGCATCATGTCTACATCAAGTTGATCCAGGTTCATTAGAATCATTCAATTTTATTCCATGGCCTTTTTCGCCTACATAACCCTTCGGATTTCAGATGTGCTGAGAAGCACAACTAGTTGCAGCTTGCATCCAGGGCATGTTTTTCATATATTTATACAAGGTCAGCAATTGTTTAGATATAACTTTTAAGAACCATTGCTTTTTGGACCTTTCTTATACTCTTCGAGGAGTATTTTTAGCTTTTCATCGCTCTTGCCCTTTTTTTTGTTTCCATGGGCGAATTTATTAAGTTTCCATAGGTAGAACATGAGCTTTCAGTTTTAGCCAACAACATCTCAAGTGACTAGGGGGAGTTCGAGCCAATGCCAAACATCGGGACAACCGACCAGAATGATTTAGGCCTACAATCCAACTTACCAAAGGCAAGTTCTGTCACCAACTCAGAGCCGAGACACTGAATAAACGGGGATGCGGTCCAAACACAGAGGTAGAAAAATGGGGAAGTCCTCGGTATCAGAAAGTCAAATGAGACAAGTCAGGGTTTAAAGTCAAACAGGAAGGTCATGTATGGATGGAGTCAAGTGAATATGGAGCCTACACTAGCAGACAACTGGTGTCGGGAAAGACCATGTCTATGTGAGGTGAAGAACCAGCAAGTTTTGTTAAATGACCTAAATGTGCAAGCAATTGTCCATTTTATGATTTACAGTTCATTTTAAATAATTTGCCACATCAGGAATAATATACCAAGCACGTGCTATGATCATGACTAAATCAACAAGCTAATAATCCACAGTCAGTGAGAACATATCCACAGATCATACAACATCATCATAATAATAATCATCATGTATCATCTGAAACACTGCTGCAATACATCTCTAGGCTCTGAACTGAAACTGTAATGGGATAAGTGGTCACATCAGTCATCAAATCTGAACTCTCAAGGCTCAGCCTTGACACAAGGTCATATACAAATCTGAATAATGTACTGCTCTGATCATGAGTGATCCAAAATATATAGCCATGCTCTGGAATAAAGGAAGCTCTGAAATGTGCAGATATCTGCTGTACAAGAATAGTAGCCCTGCTACTATGGTGTGATAACAGTGTCAAAGGTTAATGCATGCTTTACAACTTATTCAAATAACAATTATAACACAAAGTAATCATTACTCGTGATCTAAATCCAAATATATAATGTCATTAATTATTATTATTACTCATATTAGACTTTCAAGATCATACTCACTTCATAGCTGTGATCAATTTGCTAGTGAAGGGTGAAGGCTAAGATAACTGGCTAGGCTAAGGGATGACTTGACTGTCTTAACTTTGTGACACTTTGGCACAGGGAAAGGGAATACACACCATAGCATATACTGAATGAGCAACAACACAGGGAATGGCGGTGTCTCACAAATGGATGAGTTGTTCAAAGAGGGTTTATTCACCTTTAACAAATGCGCACAATCCATAATACAAATGAGGCCAGCAATTATTTAGATATAGCATTTAAGTTCCATTGCTTTTTGGGCCTGAAGTTTCCATAGCGTTGATCTATGTGTGTTTATAAACACATTGCATAGATTTACAATTATTTTAGGCTTTCTGCTGCAGGTATGTTTTTAAGGCACTTGTTTACCTGAGCACTTCTAGGTGTGTCACAGACAACTTGTTTACCTATGTATTTACATTTCCAAAAGATATAACATTTTATTTTCATGGCCATTTTCATTTGGCATGCCTTTCATTCATGTGTGTTTAGAAACACATTGCATGAATGGGCTTTTCATACAAGATATAACATTTCATTTTCCAGATTTTGTATTCATGGCAACACTAAAAGTTTCAGGTTTAGCCAACACAACTTTAGTGACTAGGGGGAATTCACAAGGAACTCCAACTCACCATAGGTAAGTTTTGTCACCAACTCAGAGCCGAGACACAATAAACAGGGAAGCTCATCCAATACAGAGGCTACACTGGGGAAAAGTCCTCCATGCCACTAGTCAAGTAGTAAGTCAAGGTGATAAACTAAAAGGTAGGCAATGGATGGATGAAAACAATGAATAATGGAGCCAACACTAGCAAGCCAAGGTATGGTGGAATGATCACCTCTATTCTCCCTAAGGAGGGTAAAACCAATGAGTATGAATAGTGGACTTCTAAGTCTGAGTAGGGACAATATAATATATATAATAAGATCAACCAGGTCCACATATCTATATGACCGCTAGATCATGACACTAAGTGCTAAGACATGCTATAAGAATAAGTATAAAAGCAATATAACCATAACACTATGATATACCTGCTGAGTCATAGACCTAAATGCTCATCATCTGAACCATCATCTGTCCTCTGAACCTGCTACTGCAACTGTGGGCACTACTGACTGCTCTGTACAAATGGTATAATGGCTACATCGGTCATCTCTCTGAATGTCCTGAGACTCAGTCATGGCATGGGGAATATATACTATTGTCCAAATCTGATAGTGATCCAATATAGATGCTCATCTCAGCATCTCAATGTAAGGGAACTAGCTGAATAGTGTATTGGAATCTGAGAAAAAATGTATGGTAGCCCGGCTACTATATATGTGATAACAAGACCTATCAAATCAACTCCACCTTTTTAGATCCAATTCATGAGGAGATTAAGAGTGAAAAAACAAATAAGTTATGGAAAATGAATTTGGATGGAGCATACTCTAGAGCAGGAAAAGGGGCTGGGGTTGTCATCATCTAACCAGAAGGTAAGGTCTTCAACTTTGCTTTCAGATTAGAGTTCGAGGCAACCAACAATGTGGCAGAGTATGAGGCACTTCTACTAGGCATAGAGATTGCCAAGGACATGGGAATCAAACTGCTAACTATAAAAGGGGATTCAGATCTAATTGTCCAGCAGATTAAGGGTCAATTTGCATGTAAGTGTCAGAGACTTAAGAAATATAGAAATGCGATCTGGGACACAATGGAATTTTTTGATGCCCTTAATATAGAAGCAGTCCCTCGAGATCAGAATAGTGTTGCGGATAGGCTTGCAGTTTCAGCTTCAACACTTCAACCATTAGACGAGATGTTAGAGGGGCATTGCCCTTTAGAAATTAATTTTAGACCTTCTATTCCGGATTATATAGAACTTTGGCAGGTTTTCAAAGATGATGAGCAAATACTCAAGTTCATAAATAACATTGATGAGTTCCTAAATTATAAACCAAATAATCAAGAGGATGGTAAAGAGTATCATGATGAAGGCAACCGCTTCAATCCTGTCCCATGAGGTTTTGTTGCCTTGGGAAACATTTTTGACAGACAGGATAGAAGAAAGAACAGTGTTGACCAAATGAAGCTAGGTGAGTACATTGAGATCAACATCGGAATGGAAACAGAGCCAAAAATACTAAAAATTGGAAAAGGTATCTCTGAAGAAGAAAGAAATGCCCTTATAAACTTGCTAAGAGAATTTAGAGATATATTTGCCTTCACTTATGATGAGCTTAAAGCATATAGGGAAGACGTCTTTCAACACACCATTCCCTTAAAACCTGAATGTCAAAAGGCCAAACCTTTCCGGCAAAAACTTAGGCAAATAAATCCTAAGTTGGCCCCTATTGTCAAACAAGAACTGGAAAAAATGTTGGCAGCAGGTATTATAGCACCCACTAGACATACTTCATGGTGCTCCAACTTAGTTGTAGTTAAAAAGAAGAACGGCAGTTTAAGAATATATATAGACTTCAGAAATCTAAACATAGCATGTCAACCCCCTCCCAAATATGGAGACCCTCCTCCAACGGGTCACTGGATCAAGCATGATGTCAATGCTGAATTGTTTTTCAGGTTACAATCAAGTAGTCATCAAAGAAGAAGACAGACACAAAACTGCATTCACAACCCCTTGGGGAACCTTTGAATATCTAAGAATGCCCTTTGGTCTCACAAATGTTGGGGCCACTTTTCAGAGAGCCATGGATTATACCTTCAAGGAATTGGTAGGCAAAATCATTGAGATATACCAAGATGACTTGACTGTATTCTCAAAAGAAAGATCTAGCAATGTTGGTTACCTTAGGAAGGTATTTGAAAGATGCAGAGAGTATGGGATTTCTTTAAATCTGGTTAAATCAGTTTTTGGCATCGAGGAAGGTAAGCTTTTATGTCACATTGTTAACAAAGACGGGGTCAAAGTTGATCCCGAAAGAGTTGAAGCTATTCAGAAAATTCCCCTTCCAAGAAATGTTAAGGGTCTCCAATCTTTCAACAGTCATATCAACTTCATAAGAAGATTCATCCCAAATTTAGCCGAGCTAATGAAGCCCATGCAGCAGTTGTTAAAAAAGGATGCTAAATTTGTTTGGAATGATGAAGGGAGGGAAGCCTTTGCAACCATCAAAGATGTTATTACTAGATCACCTGTGTTAATCAGTCTTGACTACACAAAAGATTTCATGATATTCTCTTTTGCCTCAAAGGACACAATTGCCGAGGTGTTGCTCCAGAAGAACTTCGAAGGGTTCGAGCAACCAATTGCCTTAATGAGTAGAGCCCTTCAAAATTAAGAATTGAAATATACTTTCATAGAGAAACAAGCCTATGCTTTAGTGAAGTCTCTAAAGCATTTCAGAACATACATTGGTTATTCAAGAGTTATAGGATATGTCCCCCATGCTGCAGTAAAAGACATCCTATCCCAGCAGGATTGCTTAGGAACAAGGGGCACATGGGTATCTAAAATCCAAGAGTATGATCTAGAGATTAGGCCCACTAAACTAATAAAGGGGCAAGGTCTAGCTGAAATGCTAACTCAGAAAAATGAAGAAGCTATTGAAATGAGTTGTGCAAACCTTTCATCCAATCCACGCATGACACCAACTTTGCAAGAACTTGACAATCATTGGTACTCAGACATCATATATTTTCTGCTACACTTAGATGTCCCCGATCATCTCAAAGGACATAAAAAAAGGGCACTTAAATTAAAAACCGCTAGGTATTGCCTCACTCAGGAGGGTTTGGGTTGGAGAAACCCGGATGGTGTAATACTTAGATGTGTACATGAACAAGATTCCAAAAAGATCTTGACTGAGTTCCATTCAAGATTTTGTGGAGGCCATTATGCAACAAATACAACTGCCCAAAAAATCCTTAAAGTCGGGTACTATTGGCCGACTATTTTTTCAGACACCTATAAACATGTCAAGTATTGCCAGGAATGTAAACTTTTCACAGGAAAGCCTAAATTGGCTGCTTTACCCCTTACACCAGTAGTTGTCATTGCCCCCTTTCAGCAATGGGGTCTTGACTTTATCGGGAAGTTCAAAGATAACTCTAGCAATGGATTTTGTTGGATCCTTACTGCAACCGATTACTTCACTAAGTGGGTGGAAGCTATACCCACCAAAATAGCCACAGACAAGGTTATCATGGACTTCATTCAGGACAGGATCATCACCCGATTTGGCACTCCCTTGAAAATAACAACTGACAATGCCAAGGCTTTCAGCTCAGCAGAAATGAATGATTTTTGTTTCAAGTATGGCATTGTTCTATCACACTCTTTTGATTACTATCCTCAGGGTAATGTATTTGCAGAATCCTCAAACAAGAACTTAATGACCATCCTTAAGAAAACTGTGGGTGATAACAAAAGATCTTGGGATAGCAAAATCAAGTATGCTCTGTGGGCAGATAGGATCACCAAGAAAAACTCCACTAGGAAGTCTCCCTTTGAACTTGTTTATGGCATCACAGCAGCATTACCATTCAGCATGCAAATACCCATTTTTAGAATGCTGAGTGATTATGGTACGGAAAAATTGGAATTGGAGGATAGGGCAAATCAGATCATTAAACTTGATGAAAGCAGGACATCATTGGACAAAATGCTAAGACATCGGGAAAGTATGAAGACCACTTTTGACAAATCAGCTAAACCTAGAGATTTCCAAGTAGGACAAAAGAGGGGAAAAGCCAGGGAAGCATGGAAAATTTGACAGCCTTTGGAAGGGCCCTTTTATTATACATTGCCAGGCTGAAACACATTCTTTCTTTCTAAATACCATGGATGGGGAGATGATACCATTAGCCAGAAATGGGCAACAGCTACAACCCTTTTATCGAAACAACATTCAAGATGACCAAGGGGTTATCTCAGGAAATCCCTAAACCTTATCTTGCTGTACTTTATGTATTTTACCTTCTTGTACCATAGCTTTTGTACATTAAAATATTGTATCATATTTGCATCATACATGTTAGGAAAAGAAAGATTTTTATTTTTGGAAAACGCAAAAAAAAAAAAATTAATGTTGGTATTTTCATTTTTGGCATTATTTATCATGGAAATGTTGGACTAAGACACTTATGTTTCCATGCAGGAAACCGATGTTCTGGGATTCTCGAACACTTTCTTTGATCCATAGATCAAGCAAGTGCCCGTCCCACAGTTGGAGCCAGATGTTACCAACTTTTTGTACCATAGTTGGATTATCTGAAGAGCCACCATTTGACAAACATGATGAATGTTTGTACTCCAGTGTATCAGATGATCCAGCATTTGTGCCTATCCAATTTTGGCTAGTCAGTTTTCTTTTTCAGTCAACATGACCATGGCCCCATGGGGTTTCTAATAAAGTGTGCTAGTAGGATTCTGAGTGTTTCGGTTCCCCATGACTTGATTAAGCAACTAAGGTATTCCAGGGAGTTTTTTCCCTTGTCAATTATACTTTGCCTATAGCCGAGCTATAATCGATGAGGTTTTCTCCCGCTTCCTTCAAAGCTGGAATGCCCGATTTTAAAAATTTTAGCCATGGGGGGTTATTAGAGTCCAACTGATGTATATAAGCCTAGTAGACACTATTAGAATAGGTTTTGGTCATGTCCTAGGTCCCTAGAACCCTCAGAAAAAATTTCAAAATTTTTTTACCAAGTCCTCCAATTTTGGGTTTTTTAATTATTTTTAAATTTTAATGAATTTTTCCATAGTTTAAATGGAAAAATTTCAATTTGTAATATGTCAGTCATCCGGGATCTGAATTCAGTGATTGAAGGCTCCAAACTTAAGTAAAAAATCATTCATGATCCCCAGACCAGTTTTTCCTAAGTTTTGGATGTCAATTCAGCCTCATAATTAATAATTTCTCAAAAAAGCCATTTACAGAGAAATTATTAATTAAAATATAAAAAATTGAATATTTGGAGATAATCCAAATCTCTCCAAAATAATCCAAATGGATTAAAATAAAAGGCTAATTGACATGGCACTGGACATTAATGAAGATTCCAATCATCTCAGTCATCATCCAGTCAAGTATCTAGACACCAGCAGTGATTAACGCCAAGAGAATTCGCCCTCCATTTATGCAAGTCGAATTTGATGATGTGGAAAGGTAAATAATTGAGTTTTGGTTGGTGATTGGGTTGCATTTAATAAGGGTGGGAGCGCCTTGCCTAGACAGAGGCCACCTCCCACTCCCAACTACCAAGATTGCAATCAAATATGCAACACCTACCATATCAATCACGCCATCTCCAAGCTTGCTCACGTCATACCTCCTCGGAGCTCGAGTTTACCACATGGCACATTACCATTTGATGGATGATACTTCCAAAGAAGAGATGAGGGGCGCCTTTCCTAGGTGGAGGCCACCTCCTCATCTCAATCAATGAAACTCGACTTGTTTGGTGAAGATTGACTCCAAAGCTTGGCTTGACTTAGTGTTGATTGGGATTTAGAGATGGAATTCGATTTGTGTTCGGTGCCATTGGCTTCCATCATGCCAATTCCAGTTAGGGTAACTTAGGACTTATCTTGTGTTATATAATGAGGTCATTTCTCCTCATTCCTCATGGATCATTTAGCAAAGAAACTCTGGAGGAATTGTAATCGTTTAATATCTGAATAAAATTGTGACTTTGGAGGTCAATTCGTGGAGGCTCTTGGTGGCCATACTTCATCTTGTAACAAGGTGACATTGTGTAATGCGTTTGTATTTAAGATTCTTAAGCATAGATTAATATTTCAAGAAGGCTAACAATCTAGCACATGCATCTATTATCTCTGTTTTTCGCTTGAGTATATTGGTTTTTGCAGGTGTCTTCCAAGCTTCAAGATCTTTGTGTGTTTCATCTTCACTCTATAGGTTTCCAAAGAGTTTCAATCTTTTCAAGACCAAGCAACAAGGATTTCTAGCTTCTTCCAACAATCTTTAATTTAAATCTCCACTTGGTTACTTGGTTCTAAGAGCTTCTCTCTTCTAGCTCCCCCTCTTCTCCTTGAGTCTCTTTTTCCTTGATTTGCTATCCATTTCTCCCCTAGCCTCTCTCTAGCTCTAGTTTCCATCTTTTTCCCTACCTTCTAACTCTCGTTTCCCATCTTTTTGTCCTACTATCCTCCTCTCACTCCTCCTTTTCCTTCTCGCTCTCGTCTTCCCCTCCTTTCTTCCCTCCCTCCATTCCTTTTTCCTCTCGTCTCCCTCCTCTTTTGTCCTTCTTCTCCCCATTCGTCCCTTTAGATCTTCCTCTCTCTTTTGCCCTCGTCCCTCCTCTTCAAAGCTCCATTTCCTCCCTTTCGTTCCTCCTTGAAGCACTACAAAAAAGCAACAAAATCTTTGGTTAAGAGTAGTTTTATGCCTTTGTCAAAGTTAAATAGTTAAATCTTTTCTCATCATTGTTTACATTTCATAGCTTAGATATAAGTAGTTTCAAATTCATTTTGATTTTCATTAACACTTAATGGGTGCTTGTTGAGATTTCATTGAGCTTGTGTAGGTTGCTTTGAAAGAGAAGAAGTGCTTGTGAAGACAAGATCCAAGAGAGGATCAAAGTTACATTCAAGGAGAAGTTTTCAAACCAAATCAGAAATCCAAAACCATTCTCCTTTGTAAAAGCCATTAAGGGCTTATAAATTTTGCTTCACTAAGTTGTTCTCTTCTTCAAAAAGACCTTTCAAGGATTTTTCCTAAGGCAATTGTAACCCAAGTAATAAAAACGCTAGGTGGGATAGTGCCTCCCACACTTAGTTTCTCCTTCCCCATTTCGGGAAGGCACTAGTTTCTCCTTCCCCATTTGGGGAAGTTTGTTCATGCATGCTTAGATTAGTTTTACTTTCAATTCTTAGATTAAAATCTGCTTTCTGTACTTAGATTAGTTCTCTTCCAAGTCTTGACTTGAGATAGTATCATTGGGATTTCATCCCAAGGGCAGGGCCACATAGTTTTGTGGTTACTTGTCTTTCCCCGTTAGCATCCTTGCGGACATCTAGCTAGCTGGAAGGTTTTCGGGACTAGCGGTTCTAGCGGTCGACCTTGTTCGGAGGTTGATCCCACTTCGTTATTTGTTTGTTAGCTAATTGCTAGATTTGGCCTAGTTTCTTTTATGCATCTTGTTTAGTCTTTCATTTTGCAAGTAGTTGTTCTTTCACTTGTTCAATTTATTTCATTTTTGTCATTTGTTGGGCTATTATATGAGTTCCCATTTATAACTGCTTCTATCTTAACAATGAACAAAGTCTCTTGAACTTGAAATAACCCAAGTCAACAGCACTCTCTATCGAAGAGCATAATAGTCTTGCATTCCCCTGACATTAGGCATTTAGAGTAATTAAAGTCTCTTGAACTTTGGTCTTAAGACTAAGTCAAGAGTGTTCTCTATCGGAGGGTGGAACTGTGTGTTTTCAATAATAATAAAAATTTTAACTCACACCCCCATTAATTAATTTATTTTGGTTGTTATCTGACACCCGTATGCTCTGCCAACCTGAAAAGGTTGGGCTAGTACTCAGAAAGGTGTTAGATTTGATAAAACTTCTATCACATAATAAAATTTTATCTCCATAACCAACGAACCAGCGTTGCCTTTCGTCAAATACTTAAAGTGCTATTCTGGGAGGTGGAGTCGGGTTGTCATTGTTCAGACTTCGAGGGTGGTTAAACAGTGGACACTTATCCTCTTGATAACTGGACGGTCTGTCAGATCGCCATGAATAGCCACTGAAAGTATTTCCGATCTCTTTGTTTACCTTGTGTTCTTATCCTAATAATCAAGACCATTAAAACTTTGAATTTACCAAGATAAATTGCAAAACGATCTCACGAACATATCTCTCGAACACTTGTATCAAGCAACCCAAGCACTCAAGCATTTTTTGACTCCATAAGGCACTGGTCCTTAATCGCATATTTCATCTACGTATTATCTATTTGGAGCATTAACATTATCATGGTTGTCTTGCTTTAATTTATCAAGTGGTTTTTTCTTCGATCTTGTAATCTTGTTTTGCAACGTGGATTGCGTTTTATCTTGTGTTCCATTTAAAGTATTTTGTGATCTATTCCATTTAAAGTATTTTGTGATCCATTCAAAAAACTCCTAAACAACACCCATCCGCATCACAACATCAAAAAACATTTAAAACACATTGAGCCATAGTTAACTCTTTGTAGGGACTACCCCCCTTGGCTTCATTAGGAGTTAGC
Organism: Larix kaempferi; assembly: GCA_027924585.1. NCBI lineage: Eukaryota > Viridiplantae > Streptophyta > Pinopsida > Pinales > Pinaceae > Larix > Larix kaempferi. The sequence goes on from BSBM01000362.1 coordinate 17,376,276, forward strand.
CTAAACGGAGGAGCTGGGATTCAGGTAGCAGTACCTGGCTCATTGCTTGCCCCCAAGGCCACACCTCTCCCCACTTCCAGTGAGGGAGACAGCTTTCAGAAGATTTCTACTGCTGGTGTGCATCTCGGCGGACAACAGTCACACTGGGCCATGTTTTCATGGGACTCACCCCATATAAATGTTATCAAAACCAGACCAGTCATCAGACCGGTCAACCCCAAAAACTAGAAACCAATCAAAACTAGACCAGAACCTTTTAAAAAAAACGATCAACCAAAAATTACATACAGTATTCAAATTTTGATTAAATATGCACAATTAAACACAATTATGCAAAGCGTTCACATGTACATAGCAAGCAAGGGTGCATATAACTAAAATAACACTGAGCGCAATCCACATCTAACCCAAAATACATCAACAAAGAGGCTCTAAATGGCCTCTAGAGTCTAGAAAATATCATGCTACAACAAATAACTACATATCATCAAAATAATTGCATATATTGGGATCCTATTCTTCAATAGCACGCTTTGCCCCCTCCTCTAGACTCTATCCCTTACATCTACCTTGAACCTCGAAGTCGATCCTCCAAGGAGGCTTCCTAATCCAAGCATTCAAATACGGTAGAAAAAACTTCCTATGCCTAATAAGTGATTTTGCCTGAGTGAAGGGTACATTTTTACTACGATCATGACAGAGGAGTTCAACAAGTAGCACATCCAATATCAAGTTACCTAGAGAGGTTGATGCGCTTGATTAAATGCCAATCCCATACCCTCACACCTGATAGAATCCAGTGGAAGCATTACAATCCTAGAATCCTGAAAATTGTTAAGTCTGTTGAATTATGAATGGGATCTTAAATTCCACGTTTTGCATAGAAAGTTCGATGAGGTTGGAACAACTTTCAAACATCTTGAAACAATTAATGGTAATGTTAAAAATTTAAAGATAGAAAAGGAAAGATAAGGAGGATGCCACTTTAATAATTTAATATTACCACTGATTACTAGGGTCTAAGGTTGGTTTTAGGGTTTTTGTTTTGCCTTTTTTATTTTACTTTTTAAATTTTCATGGTCAATATCTTTGTCCAACGCATGGCATATGGACCTGTACAAAACCGACCAGTTCAGGCATCTAATGTTGGTTCCGTACGAAATTGATCGAATCAGGGACAAAATTGACCGATTCGATACAAAACCAACCATTTCCGGTTAAGGGCTTTTATTTGGATTAGTTACGCCTGTAAACTAGTCGAACCAACTAGTTCTGGAAAAATCGGTTTGATTCTGATAACATTGCCCCATATGATGCACAAATTTCTTAAGATCGACCTAAATAAGATCATTGGCTTAGATCCAATAGGATGGTTGGGCTAGAAAGAACAATATTTTTCTCTCGAAGGCATTGAGGATGAACAATAGAAACTCCAAGTGAGAATGCTATATTCGGAGAGTGTGATAGTGATGGGAATGGCATAAGAAAGCTTATGTGGGGTACATTGAGTGGGAACAGTTTGTAAAAGCCATCTATGACACTAATACACATTTTTTGAGGAAGCAAACCAAGTTACGATAAACTATCATACTGGGAAACTTCATTACTTCCTTTCAAAGATTGGCAATCAAAACATAAGGTATGACTAATTAGTTCTTAAAGGAGTATTTTATCAATGGACTAAGGGAGCAGATCAAAGTACAAGTCTTGATGTCCCACCTTCTTACTCGGTTGGAAGCCACTCAACTAGCAAAAAAAACCCAAGTGGTGGTCACAACCAATAATAAACACCCCAATTTCGTTTCGAAGACCACATCCCTCTTTTGTGTGTTGATGTAATTGTAATTTCGGAAGATATTCACTTGTATTTTATATTGTTATTATTATTGTATTTTATTTGTACCTCCGATGGAGATGTTTATTCCTCTGCTCAGAGATGTCCTTATTACATTTGGTCATGTAAAGTCATTGAGGTAAATCCTCCTTTGTAAGTCGGGTCATTAGATCCCCCTAGAGTCAGTTGTATTAGGGTTATTGAGTCCCCAAAAAAAGTCAGCCCAGTCAGATTTAGTTGGGGCCGACCTATCAAGTGAAAAATGGTCAAGTGAAAGTAAAGTATAAATAAAGAGCAAGGCTCTCTCATTGGACACACACTCACTCACACAAGTTCGCATTAGTGAGTAAGAGAAGACAAGTTCGCATAGGAGGAAAAGAGAGGAGTTGCAGAAGACCATCTTATTTTGGGGGTTTTACTTTTGTTATATTGTATTGGTGAGTATTCTATCTCTAAGGAAGTTGCGGGGTTTTCTCCTTTATGGTTTCCCCGAGGAAAATCTTTGTGTCTATTGTGTTATGCTATGCTTGTCATTATTTCATATATTATCCTGGACAATATTGATTAAAAGTTGAAAAACTAACATGGTATAAGAGCTAAACTGAAAATAAGACATTGTGCAGCTGCGGGAAGCTAGGGCCTCTAAGTTTGAGGTCTTCTCTCCACGAATCATCCAAAAAAGGAGGCTAGGCTAACTCGCCCTAGAAGGGCGCATCTTTCTGTCGAAGCAGAATCAAATTCCAAGAATTTTCAATTTTTGGCATGTCACTACTATAGGGAGGAAAACTAGGGCTTCCTGTTCCGGGCACTTTCCTCCACAGATCAACTTGAAAAGAAGGTTATTCCAACTCGCCCTAGGAGGCCGCATTTTCCTGTGAAGACAGAATTCAAATTCGAGAATTTTCATTTTTGACCTCATCACTACTGCCGAGAGAAAACTAGGGCATCAACTATTTCGGGATTATGTTCACAGATTTGGAAAAGTGAGTACAGTCGACAACTCGCCTTGAGGAGGCGCATCTATCTGTCCAATCAGAAGTTCCAAATTCCGACTTTGGAAAATTAGAGTTTCTCTGACAAACCCTCGACTAGGCAGCTCCAGATCTAGATTGGGCATCTCAAACTAGTAAGATCTAAATCTTTGCTATTTCCATTTGAGGTTCTCATTTCAAAATGACTCACCACACCAAGTTTGAGGATAAGCTTGAGGGAGATGATAACTTCCGAGCATGGAAGTATAGATTTGCACTTGTTCTTGAAGAGAATGATTTGGACAAGTATGTTAATGAAGAGATTCCAGCACCAGAGGGAGATGAGGCTAAGGCTATCCACAAGAAGAACTTGGTTGAGGCCAAGAGAATTATTGTAGACTCCATTAAGGATCATCTCATCCCACATGTGTCAACCTTGAAGACACCCAAGGAGATGTTCGATACGTTGACAAGGATATTCGAAGGGAATAACATCAATCAGAAGATGACATTAAGGAACCAACTCAAGAACATAAAGATCCAAAATTCAGAGACCATGCAGTCTTACTTCACAAGGGTCTCTCAAATCAAGGAGCAACTTGAAGCAGTTGAAGAAAAGGTAGAAGAAGGAGAGATCGTGATGAGCACCTTGAATGGTCTCCCAAGATCATGGGACTCATTCATTCAAGGGATTTGTGCGAGAAAGAAGTTGATCACATTCAGTAGATTATGGGAAGAATTTACACAAGAAGACACTTGACTTGTGGCACAAGAACAGAAGATGGGAGCAAATGATGATCAAGCTCTCATAGCACACGCCAGAAGAAATCATAAGAAGAGGGAGCACAATCATCACAGTAAGAGGGAGAACCACCATCAAAGTCAGAGGGAGAACTATGATAGACAAAGAAAACCCAGAAGAGATCTATCCAACATTAGATGTTATACATGTGATGAGAAGGGACACTACTCCAAAGATTGTCCTAGAAACAGAAGTGTCTCCAACAAGAAGAAGACCAACAAGAAAAGACACCATGCTCACACCGCGGAAGATGATGAACCTGCAAGGAAAAGAACCAGAGAAGAAGAAAGAGATGATTCTTCAAGTGATGAAGATTATGTATTATGATGAATAAAGGATGCAGAAGGAAGGACACACAAAGAACAAGTATAGAATACTTGCTCAACATTTCCGATCATAAGCAAGAAAGGCACGGGATCTCAAAACCAGACGATGAAGAAAAAAGAAGAAGAAGAAGAACACACAGTCAGAGACTCCAGTAGTTCCTGCAAGGAAGCAAAGATCAAGAGGGAGACCACCCAACAACCAAACAAAGATAAATATTTGAATTGTCATTTCTTTCATATCTAATTATTTAAATGATATTGTTCAGTTGTGTACATACTTATGTTCCTAGATTAGGATGTGTATTATGCATGTCATAGAAGTTGCATTAACGAACAGTATACTACTAATATACATGTGATGGGTAAGTGGACTATGGTATTGTACAACATTCCATTGCTACTTATCTAGAATGAAACCTCTTTGTTGACATGTTCCAACTCCCACCCAACAACCAAACAAAGATAAGTATTTGAATTGTCGTTTCTTGCATATCTAATTATTTGAATGATATTGTTCAATTGTGTACATACTTATGTTCCTAGATTAGGATGTGTATTATGCATGTCATAGAAGTTGCATTAATGAACAATATACTACTAATATACATGTGATGGTTAAGTGGACTATGGTACTTGTAGTTGCCCCTAGTGGTATCCCATCTGGGACGGTAGAGGAGACAGGCAACTAAAGAGGTGACCCAAGAGATGCCACGGTTTCCAATGCAAGGTGGGAGTCACGTCAACCGAGGCACTCTTCGCTTTAGGTGAGGGTGTAACAAGACCTAGGGGGAGACCCTATTACCAATCACAGTTGATTGGACCCAAACAAAGGTTTCTAAGGATGGGTAAATGATGAGTTACAGAAACCAATGCAAGGCTAAGTGGACCTAGGAGTTGAGGTATGGTTGAAGATGGTGTAAGAGATTGCTAGCGTTTCAACCTACGTATGGTTTAGGCCACATGATTGAGTATGATGACAAGGTGTAGTACCATATGTTTACACAAGTGGGTCTTATTTTCTTGGGATGTGTGAAATGGCTTTAAGTGGGCCCACAAGGTGAAGCTAAGGTGTGAAATTGGTACTAGAGGTTAGGTAATGACTAGATCAATGAATCTAAGTTGAGTTTAGGAGTACCCACGTGCTAGATCTAGGGTTTGACACAATTCCCAAGGAGTGCGACTTGCTTTGAGGAGGACTAGTGCCTTGTTGGATGGGCTAATGGGGTCAAAAGGTATGTCAAAGTGTAGATCGGGACACCTAGAAGCCAAGTCAAGTGGGCTAAATGAGATCTAATGGTTGGATCTTGCTAGATCTAGGTTTTCATGAAATGACCTTAAGTGGACCACAATCCCTTGAAATAAGGAATGCTACCCCCAAGGCGGATCGTCACAAAAAGATATTCTAGACCTAGGTTTCAAGGTATGGCCGTTTCAAATCCCCAAAAATCTCAACCACCCACCTCCTTGAAGTGGGCAAACTCACATTCACAAGGGAGTGCGACTTGCTCAAGGAGGGCTAAAATGAGGGTTTGGTGGACCAAATCAAGTCCAATGGCCACCAAACTATAGATCCAAGTAGCTAGTACCCCGATCTATGTAGATCCAAAAAATCAAGTCAATCCAAGGGTTAGATCTTAGTAGATCTGAGTTTTGAGGTGCCAAGAAATTCAAAAGGGGGTTTTGACCCCTTAAAACATGGAATGATGTCCACAAGGTAGAATTCACCAAAGCAAGAATTTGGGGGCAAGTTATCAAGTGTCTAGATTGCAAATCAAGTGGGATCTCACCTACCCATGTGCTAGATCTAACCAAACAAGCCTCTCACTAGGAAGTGTGATTTGGGTTCAAGAGGGCTTTTTGCCTTGAAAAGTGTGTCAATTTTTAGCCAATCACCACCAAACTATAGATCCAACTAGGGGTGGATGCTATAGAGGTGGGTTTTCAAAATCTTCTCAAAAGCAAGGCTAGATCTAAGTAGATCTAAGAAAAACCAAAAACAAGGGTTTTAATCAATTAGGGTTTTGTGATCTAGAAATTATGGATGATTCAAGGAAGAAGAAGATCATACCTCTTGGAACATACCTGGATGAAGAGATGAATGCTAGTTGAGACGAGGATTACTTTGCCAAAGATCAAATGGAGAATTGTTGAAGCCCTCTTGCCAAATCGATTTTCCCAAGCCACATGTGATTCCTTCTAACCTGTCAAAACCAAGGAGCAAAGCATCAATCAGTTTAACATGTTGAAGGTAGATACAAGCAAGAGAGAGAGAGAAACATAGAATAGTTGACACAAAGGAAAAACTACTCCCTGTCAAACCAAAACGACTTCTTCCAAGCTTGAAGGGCAAGCCTCCCCACCAATTCGCCCTTGTCCAAAATCGTCCTCTTAACCCGTAAATAAGATATGGCAAATATGCAAGATAGCTACAATAGATCCTCCAGTGCAATGGACAAAAGCATTTACAATCGAAACAACCAACATCCACTCCAATCCAAGCATGTACTCCAAAAGATAGAAATTTTATTCCAAGAGCCAAGAGCCAAAAATCTCTAGATGAATTTTACAATGAGAGGCTCCCTCCTTAAATAGGATGGGGAGAGAGTACAATCATAACCACTTTTTACATGAGTGGCTAAGATTAAAAGATCATAAGATCTAATCAACGGCTAACAATAAATCATAACAATATATCACATGGATCACCCAACATAATGATAGCGCCCCCACTAACTGGTACAAAAAGGGGGGTGACGTCATCCACTAGAGAAGTATAGGTGCCAAAATCCATCTCATGATGACTAGGACATGACAACATAAGCACATGGTGGGGCTAGGAGGCATCAATCCTTACTAGCTCATCCCCAAGGCACAATAAAATAATAAAATATGTCCAAGATAATAATAATGACCAAAACTGTCCTCCAAATCCATGACAGTCAAACAGTAAATGACCTCCTGTGATCAATGTGGGCATACCCACATGGTGAAAACTGACTGGAAGATAGTGATGCCACCCTGGAAGACCTCTGTGAAGACCAAATGCCAAAACCTTGCCTCAATTGCCCAAATCGATTTCCTCAGTGACCACTTTATCCCATTTTTTAACTGCCTCGGTAACTGTGAAAGTGCCAAAACTGCCTCCTAGGGCACCTGCGCTGTCCATCTGAGCCCACCAAGCTCTCCAGAAGGGGGGGTAAATGGTAAAAACAAGTGGCTGGACCACCCCCTCCATCATCAGCGCCCTAGGTGAACTGGCCAATCATGGCCCCTGTTGCTCACGCTGGGAAATCAGCCCCAAATCTAGTCAACAAGTGTAAAACTGCATCAATCACTGTCAGAAGTGCCCGAAACTGAAAGATAAGTGTCTCATTGGATCCAGAAGACCCAAATCCACTAGAAATGTGTACTCATACACCATGGGTTTCCCTATTGGGCCAGCTGTAGGGTCCACCATATATGGACAATGCATAATCCGCTGATCTGAAGTAATAATGAAACCTGCCGAACTGCATCAATCATCATCTGCATCATATGTCCATCATATGATATCATCATCAAGCATGTGGGACCATGAATCATCATCAAAAGGCATATATATATGGGCCACATCATCACGGATCCCAAGAATATACAACCAAGGATAAATCACATCAGTAGACTAAGACAATGCTTCTCTAATCATTCTCACAGCCAAGCTCAAAGTATAACATCCATTCAGTGGCATTAATTAAGTTAGCATATTCCGTTGTTATATAAAAATTACTTGCACAATAGTTCAAATGACAAACTCACTCATTGGACATGGTCAAACTGCTAGTGAAGGATGAAGGCTAGGAACAAGGTTAGGCAAAGGGGTTGACCTGTCTAATTCAACTTAAAAATACTTTGGACTGGGAGAAAGGGGAAAGCTACAAACTCTGTGCTGGACAAAATAACACGGGGGATGGCTGTGCCTCACAAATGGATAAGTTGTTCAGAGAGTGTTTATTCAACTTAGGCATCATGTCTACATCAAGTTGATCCAGGTTCATTAGGACCTTTCAATTTCATTCCATGGCCTTTTTGGCCTACATAACCCTTCGGATTTCAGAAGTGCTGAGAAGCACAACTAGTTGCAGCTTTCATCCAGGGCATGTTTCATACATACAAGGTCAGCAATTGTTTAGATATAGCTTTTAAGAACCATTGCTTTTTGGACCTTTCTTATACTCTTCGAGGAGTATTTTTAGCTGTTCATCGCTCTTACCCCTTTTTTTTTTGTTTCCATGGGTGAATTTATAAGTTTCCATAGGTAGAACATGAGCTTTCAGTTTTAGCCAACAACATCTCAAGTGACTAGGGGGAGTTCGAGCCAATGCCAAACATCGGGACAACCGACCAGAATGATTTAGGCCTACAATCCAACTCACCAAAGGCGAGTTTTGTCACCAACTTAGAGCCGAGACACTGAATATACAAGGATGCGGTCCAAACACAGAGGTAGAAAAATGGGGAAGTCCTCAGTACTAGAAAGTCAAATGAGACAGGTCAAGGTATAAAGTCAAATAGGAAAGTCATGTATGGATGGAGTCAAGTGAATATGGAGCCTACACTAGCAGACAACTGGTGTCAGGAAAGGCCATATCTATGTAAGGTGGAAAACCGGTGGGTTTTGTTAAATGACCTAAATGTGCAAGTAATTGTCCATTTTATAATTTACAGTTCATTTTAAATAGTTTGCCACATCAAGAATAGTATACCAAGCAGATGCAGTGATCATGACTAAATCAACAAGATAATAATCCACAGTCAGTGATAACATATCCATAGATCATATAACATCATCATAGTAAGAAGCATCATATACCATCTGAAACACTGCTGCAATACATCTCTAAGCACTGAACTGAAACTGTATGGGATAAAGGGTCACATCGGTCATCAAATCTGAACTCTCAAGGCTCAGCCTTGACATAAGGTCTAACATAAGTCTAAATAATACATTGCTCTGATCATGAGTGATCACAAAATATACAATCATCATAGCCATGCTCTGAATAATGGAAGCTCTGGAATGTGCAGATATCTGCTAAGCAAGAATAGTAGCCCTGCTACTATAGTGTGATAACAGTACTGTACAACATTCCATTGCTACTTATCTAGAATGAAACCTCTTTGCTGACATGTTGCGAGTAGTGCACACTCTTAACAATGTTATGGTAGAGATGGAAGGCATCTAGAAAGTTACCATATGAATACGAGATATGGATGAATGTTGTATTGAAGCATTGGCTAAGATAATTGCATGACTGTATGACCTATGTATTTATGCGTAAAAATTTGTTATGAAAACTATGAGATGTTTCTAATCATGTAATTGAATTTTACTTGTAGGAAAGATCGATGTACAATCACCTACAAGAGAAGGACGACGATATTTGAACAAGTGACAAAGACTCAGCATACAAAAACTACCTATTGAGGAGATTGAAGAACCTGAAGTTCCCATGATTAGAGATACAGCTATGGAGGAAGAGATTCCAGAAGATCATGAAGACAGCGATATGGCAGAACCACAAGAACCTATAGATCCACCTCGTGAGAAGAACTCCCACAAGAGGAAACCTGCATGGGTACGAGAAGCAATACAAGATGCGGAGAAGTATGGTGCTGCAAAGGGGATGCACAGAGAAAGCAAGAGACCTAGGCCATACTCCAGCTATGTAGCCCTGTTGTGCGACATCATTGACAAAGAACCTTCCAACTATGAGGAAGCAGCAGAGAGAAAAGAATGGAAGGATGCCATGATCGAGGAGTACCAGTCGATTATGAAGAATGATGTCTGGGAGGTAGTTCTGAGACCAGAAGGTAAGTCTGTTGTGACTTCGAAGTGGATCTATGAGATCAAGCATGATGTAGATGGTAGCATTGAGAAACACAAGGCGAGGTTTGTGGCACGTGGCTTCTCCAAGAAGGAAGGCATAGACTATGAGGAGACATTTGCACCTGTAGCCAGATACACTTCCATCAGATCTGTACTAGCACTGGCTGCAGCGATGAAATGGAAAGTACACCAGATGGACATCAAGACAGCATTCTTGAATGGTGTAGTAGAAGAGGAAGTATACGTGGAGCAGCCACTTGGATTTGAGACACATGACAAGCAGACTCATGTGTGCAAGTTGAAGAAGGCCTTGTACGGACTGAAACAGGCACCCAGGACGTGGTACGACAGGATGGATAGCTTCCTGATGAGTTTAGGCTTTACCAAGAGTAAAGCAGACTCCAACCTTTACTACAAGGTTGAGGAGGGTAATCCAGTGATACTTCTACTCTGGGTAGATGACCTGTTTGTAACAGGGGAGAATGAGCTTATCCCTGATACAAAGAGGAAGCTTGCCGCAGAGTTCGAAATTAAGGACCTGGGTATGATGCATTATTTCTTAGGCATGGAGGTGTGGCAAAACATAGATGGAATCTTCCTTGGACGAGGGAAGTATGTAGTAAAGATTCTGAAGAGGTTCAGAATGATGGACTGCAAGGCTATGGCCACACCCACGACATCGAACTTGAAGCTACTATGTGATGCTTCATCAGAGTCAGTTGATGCCACAATGTATAGTCAGATGATTGGTTCATTGATGTACTTGACGAACACGAGACCAGACATATCTTTTGCTGTGAACACTTTGAGCCAGTTCCTGACAGATCCGAGACAAGTTCACCTGCAGGGTTATGTTGATTCGGATTGGGCAGGTAGTGCCGTAGATAGGAAGAGCACTTCGGGATGCTGCTTCAGTGTGGGATCCGATATGATCTCTTGGTTTAGCAAGAAGTAGTCCTGTGTGGCACTGAGTACAGCCGAAGCAGAGTATGTTGCAGCTTGTTCGGCTAGTTGTGAGGCAGTATGGCTTAGGAAGCTACTGTCTAATTTGTTTGAACTCGAGTTAGAGGGGACTTGTATATTCTGTGACAACCAGAGTTGTGTGAAGTTGTCTGAGAACCCGGTGTTCCATGACAAGTCAAAGCACATTGATATCAAATACCATTATATCATGGATATGGTGCAGAGAGGAGCAGTGAAGCTCTAGTATATTGCAACGGACGAGCAGATAACTGATGTATTGACCAAGCCGTTAGCTAGAGTGAAGTTCGAGTACTTCAAAGAGAAGCTTGGTGTTCTCCAAATTGGGGTTCTTTCCAAGAGGAAGTGATGAGTCCGAAAGACGCAGATGCAGATGGGCCATTCTCGCATGGTGGTAGGAAAGTCCTCCCATGTTGGTAGATGTAAGGGCTGAGCCATTCTCGCATGGTGGTAGGAAAGTCCTCCCATGTTGGTAGATGTAAGGGCTGGGTCTCGCATGGTGGTAGGTTTGTGCCTCACATGTTGGTAGACGGAGTCTCGCATGGTGGTAGGTTTATGCCTCCCATGTTGGTAGACGAGGTCTCATATGGTGGTAGGTTTGTGCCTCCCATACTGGGGACATCCACCGGTCATAAGACACTGTGTGTGCCCCTAGGCAGGATCTCGTATGGTGGCAGGTTTGTCCTCCCATACTGGTAGACGCAAGCTGACCGTTGTGGGACATGTGATGTGCATTTGGGTTGTGCTCCGTGAGATGATTGTTGGGCCCTGGAAATGCCCCTTTTTGACCACACCTATTTCATAATTTTGCCCAGTTAACCCTACTTTCATAAACCATATACATGCATTTTTCCAGATTAATCAGCAATCCTGACAAGGTATAAATCATTATTGCTTCATTTAATTAAATGCCTAAGATTGTTATGGTTATGAATTCTACCCTTCGATTTATGCTAACTTGTGTTGATTTCATTAAGTTAAGATCAAGTACAGGTGTATCAACCGCAATGCCTTGGGAAAGAATCGTGTGTGGTGCCAGCTGTTACTAATCCTTCATATCCAAAGGGACAGCGCATCTCTCCACATGAAGTTGTAACAGGTCGCTAAAGCAGAGCATAGCTGCAACAGACGACGCCTTCCACTTGCTAATCCGTCGATCCATTGATTGCCAGAGTAACAGCATCATTCATGATTAAGAGCCTCATTCAATACGGCTGTAACAGTTTAGCTGTAACTCTGCAACATGAAGATCATAGATCTTCATTTATGCACGATTTTAGTGGATCACGAACTGTATTCTCCATGTATAAATATGGAAGGCTCTCGGAGTCTGGGGTTGGATAATTATCATTTTGTACGGGCTGTAACAGAGAACTGAGACTGTGAATTACCATCTTTAATGAAGAGCAGAGTTGTTTCCATTTATGTGTCTTAATTTGTGGTAGTTCACGACGTCTTTGTTAGAAGGCCAGGGCCTGCCTTCTCACAGAGATTGCTGAGTTAAGTAGGTAGTTAGATTAATTCTTTCTTGTTGTGTGTTGTGGAATTACATTAGGTGTATTTCTCATAGCCGCAACAGAGATTTATGATTGCATTCTTTATTGGTAGTTTATTCTTTGCATTACGAATAGCTGCAACTGTGTGGTGTGACAGTCGACTGTGTAGGTTAGTTTGATTAATGCATGTGTATTCAATAGTTGTTACAGCCAAGCTCATCTTCCATTCCTTTCAGTTGTTTATGCTTCCTAGGATTTCCAATGATTATCAATTTAGAGTTCAAGTTTATTTTCTAATTCTGGTTGTTGTTGTATCTTCAATCGAATTCATAGATTAGGCAGATTATAGTTGAGTTACAGTAATTGATGGATGAATCATTTTGGTAAAGATTGAATACTGTAGTTTGATAATTATAGGATTTAACTTCTTGCAAAAGTAATCTAGTTCATTTCTATTCTTAGAACAGTAACTTCTAGGTTGATTTCTGTAGAAAGGTAGCTACACTTTGAATTCCTAGATGTATGAGATAGATTAGTTTTCTTAAGGGAATGAGTTTGGCTGAGCAAATAGGTAGGATTATTATCTCCATTCAGTTAATCAACTACTTGAAATGTTTATGCATAGATTGTGCTTATTGCCATTGAAATAAAAGACTTCCCTGGGTTTGACAATTTTTATTGAGCATCCTGTGTGTTAGTTGTAATTAATTGACATATAGGGTGACCAACAATGATGAGATGATCTGGATACGATGAGGCGATAGTAGGAGACGCAGTAGGAGACGCAGGTGATTGTTGTGGCAATGTAATGACTAGTCCTGGGTTGTACCTACTTGATGGCAAAGTGGGGGGTAACAGTCCCTACCAATACTCGAGTCTAAGAAGCCCCAGACACGATGTAGAAGCAAGAGCATGCCAAAAATAGTCTCAAGCTGGAATGGGTGCACCACAAGCATTGCCTGGATGATGGGCTAGGGAGCTATCCACTTGCATCTTATAATACGATGATGAAAGAGGGTCTAAACTCTCTCCATCTTGGCCTAGTCAGACTCAAGTAAACTAGGTCCCCATTCCTCTAAACCGTAAAGAACAATGGATCTTATAATGGTGTATGTTACCCCCCAAATTGCACAAGGTTTATTAAAGGGGTAAAGATGATGATGATCCAGAAGAAGTCCAATGTATGGCTTGCCTAAGCCAAATTTGTAAATGTATCGTCATTGTATCAACGAAGCACCAAACATATGTGAAGGGAGTCATACTGATGAAGCTAGAGGCCAAAGCTCCACCCCCAATCCTGCCAAAATGCAACAAGCATGCCAATGTTCATCTGAGCAATTCAAAATCCACAAAAAGCGCATGCAACTCCATGATCAAGGGGCAATCAGAGGTGAGAGAACTGTACACCTAAGCACGAAGCCACAATTCCTTCCAGGCACGAGCACTATAATCCCACAAATCCCGCTAGAAATGTAGGCCCTTGTGGTTCAATCGATGTGTGTAGAATTCTTATAAACACCCTAAAGTAATACTTAAAAGAGATGCATATAACATTCGCATTGCCATCCAATATCTAAGATGTGATACAAATATGTCTTTTGGCATCACAAGAGATGAATAATATTAAGGGCTTGACACCAACTATGACTTTCAACATCCAAAAATGTCATATAGAACATAAGAACTTCCCCATGACAATATTTTAAGATCGATATAACCATGTTATTTGCTTACATACAAGATAGGATATAAATATGAAGTGATCTAAAGATTTTGATATTGTATTAGAACTATTTGGAAACATTGCTAAACTTAATCTTGGGCATAACATCAATACATCAATAATAATTATACTTGTTGAGATCATTTTTCATTCTCTGAAGATTGCTTATTTGTAAATCAATTACTCAAGATTTTGGGTTCAATGCACTTATTACCAACACATCACATGTCAACCTCTTAGGTCATCCAAAATGAAGATCTATTTCGCTATTGGGCTTTTGTCTTCCCAAGCTCTAAAGCTTTACCAGCCCATTAGACTTCAAGCAGTAATCTCCTTCAAGCTTCTGTAGATTCTTGTAAATTCCAACTCCTACAAGCTTCCTTTTTAGTTGTTTAACATATTGAATAAGGCATGGGATTTATTGCATCGAGAAGCACATTCTACAGCCCAATATGGATGCAAAAGGAAGTCTATGAAGATGAAGGATGTCCTGTATGTACCAAGACTCAAGAAGAATCTTCTCTCCATATCGGCATTGGATGCAAAAGGCATGAGGGTTGCATTTGTAGATGGCCAAGTTCTTATGTGGCCAAAAGGAAAGACCATAGATGATGCAGTAATGATTGGAGAGCAAGAGGGAGGTTTATACAAACTGAAGGGCCAATTTGAACAAGCCTTGGTCCATGACTCCATGGAACTGTTATCACATCTATGTTAGCTAGAGCTACCATACTGCAGACTGTGCGGCCGAGGACCGCACAATACTTTTTTTTCCAAATCGGAGATCAGCCGCCTTCAGACGAGGCAGTTTTGTTCAGACTTCCCCTAGCAGATATATCAGAGGGGGCAAACAATTGTACAATGCTACACACATTGTCACTTACCATCTACCACAGGATCACCTTTCCTTGCCAGGCTTTGACACAAGCCCATTTGAGACAGTTGCCTAGTCTTGTTCTGATCGAGACTATCACAGTACATTGTTGGTTTACTATATGCCCGGATTCAGCAGAGATCCAGCTCAGAGACAGGTTCAGTAGCAGCAGGTATATGGTGCAGTAGGTATTGCATTTGATGATTATTGCTCATGTTGTAGATTAGACTTATTTATACTTGTTAGTACACTAACTTTGCATGAGATGATATATTTGGTGATCTAGCTATGGTATGATGTGATTGGGCCCTTGGTGATGTCAGTCCACCCCTCCGGTTAGACTTATGTATATGCACGCTAAGTCATGTCCTCTATACTTGGCATAGACTTGATCACTTAGCCCCTCTCGGTAGTTGACTTTAGCTCCATTATCACTTTCCCCACTCATTCGACTCATCCATGATACTTGCTCCCGACTTGGATTTTGATTTGTGATCCCCAAGACCCCTTTCCCCACTGATCTCTGAGTTTGCCATGACTCCCTGTTCATTGTGCCTCGGCTCTTTAGTGTGTGAGATACAGGGTTAGACCTGGGATTTGCTCCTATCGATTGCCCTCGATGTTGCAATTCAGTTAGGATTGTGTAGCCTCACCGGGTGTTCCCCATTGGTCATCGAAGCATGTATTGCTCACCCCCATTACCTTTGCAGTATGAGCACCATGTTTATATCTTTTGAGATATGTATGTAGCCCAAGAGGGCCTTGATGTAAATGATGAAATGAAATGTAAATCAGGCTAAAAAGGCCATTATGTTGTAAATGTAAAATCTAGCCAAAAAAGGGCTAAGTATGAAACTCATTGTAAAATCCATGCATTATGTTTATGAACACACATGGATTCTGGTCAGCCATACATGTCAGCATTTGTAGTGGCTATTCCTCACCTAGTCCTGTGGGACAAGGAGGTGAGAAGGAGCAAGGGACAAGCTCAAGATTGCCCCCTAGAGTCTCAAGTTACGGTTTGCCGAACACCCAGTTTAGCGGCTCTAGAAAAGAACCTCAAGAAGTCTTCGAATACAGATGTGAGTTGTGAGATACTTATTAGATGGCTAGTGGTGGTTTCCCTTCACTATACCCATTTGTGAGGCACCGCCCTTCCCCGTGTTCTATCATGGCATACTTATCTCAGTGGACCCCGCTTTCCCGAGTTGTCCAAAGGGTCACATGATCTTCATCCTTGTCTTCCCACATCTTTTGCCTTGTTGTCCACATCACCTAAAGTCAACAAAGTGGTCAATCCTATAGATGTGCATAGCATTTTGGTCTTTTGGAGGTGGTGGACCCACTTCACCGGGGCCTTGTATTATCTCGGGATTTAATGTGTTTTTGATCACCATGTTATCATTGTATTGCTTAGTAATGTACTAACTTGTATAATTGAGCCTTGTCACTCCATGTTTGCATACATGTATTCAGCTAGCACTATTGTTGACCAGATTTGACTTGGTCAAGCTGAGTTGACTAGGCCAAAAATGGGCCTGAAAAAATATTGCGATCGGAATTTCGATTCCAATCAATCATTATCTACAGGGGTCCCATATAAGCATGCAAGTGACAGAATTGCAAAATACTGAAGCGTTTGAGAAATTTTTAATTATTATTGGTCAAATTTTGACCTGTTTTAATTAAAAATTATGGATTTGGGGCAAATAATGCCTAAGTGATGGATCGGGGTCGTTCGAGTGGTCATCCCTACTACTTTTGGAGTCCACGATCGAATTGCAGTAGACGGTTCGGCAATCTGGGCAATAAAAGTGGGTCAAAAGCCCAAATTTCATCTTCAGCCATATAAACCAGCAAAAATTACATGGAAAATCAGAATTTGACTAAGGCAACTATAGGCAAATGGCAAAATCAATGGTTGGCAAAGGTAAAGGTAATTTTTAAGGTATTTTGGTAATGTTTAACATTGTATTTGTGCATTGTGGGGCCCTGCATTGGACATCTCACTATAGAGGTTGATTTGGCCCATGAGGGGCATTTTTCTCCTTAGGGGGAATTCGATTTTACTTGTTATGGGCATGTGGGCCCTTGTTGTATGATGTTGGGGGGATAAAACCCCATATAGACACCCCCCAACAGGTTGTATTATGTGTGTGGCCCCAACAATGGGCCCCTCTCCTCCACATGTGCGCTCTCCTTGCGGCAATTCGCACCCCCCTCCATAGAGACATCTCCACCATTCGATTTGTGGATTGGGGAGATGATCTCAACCCTCCATTTTGGGGGGAAACCTATTTTGAGAGTGGCCATTCTCTATAAGAGAAGGCACTCACTCCATTTGGAGCCTCTTGGCACATTGTACACTTGAGCTTTGATGATATAGAGCCATTTTTCACCGAGTTTCTTGAGAGCTTATGGATGGATATGTATTGCTTGACTGATATCTAGTTTTCCTTAGCCTTGTTGAGTTGTTAGTGCATTGTTTCCATCTTTTCTTTGGCCAACGATTTGCAGGTGAAGAGCACAGCTGGAGGAGGGCGCAGTTTTTGGAGTGGGAACCCCACAACTGCTAGTTTCTTCAAAGTATCAACAAAGGGAGTTGTTATTGTTGATTAAGTTGTCATTGATGCCAACAGTGTATAGTCATTGATGCCAACATGTCTTGGTGCCCCTTGAGGAGCCCCTGAGGGTTAAGTAATTGTCAGTGTCTAAGGAGACCTTTTGATCTTGTCCAAGCCCAAGTTTGAAGCCCTTGGAGCCCTTGGGACAATGACAAAAGCCCTGAACACCCTGTAGAGTGTTTAAGTACCCCAAAGAGGTTTTGCGTTTCCCCAATTGTTTCTTTGTTTCCCCAGTACCACAACTTATGCCCCAGTACGCTACAAAAGTGTTGAACAAGTTGCAAGAGTCCAAATGACCCTTTCAGTGGTCATTTGTGTTTATTGAGGTCATGGTACCCCAAGAGAAGGTCTAGCAACCCCACAGGTGATGTCATGATGGATCTTGACCCTTGGAGGTCTCCTGGTGTGGTTGAGGTGGTTGAAGAAGCCTATGAATCCCCTTGCTTGATGAAGAAGTCCTTGGACCCACATTTGATGGCTTAATGGTCCTTGTCCCCTTAAAGGTGATGATGTGGCCATTAATGACTTAATGAAGACTTAGAACCCTTGATGAAGATCTTGATGCCCATGTATCCCTTGTTGGGGTCATGGAACCCTTGGAGATGGTCATTATGCATGAGAAGGTCTGGCACCCACATAAATGGCGGCATGATGACCCTTGGACACTATATGATCATTGATGGTGCATTTGGAAATGATTTGGGTCTTGGAATCCATACATATGGTGGTTTGTAATCCCATGATTGTTGGAGCCTTTGATATGATAGAATCCTTGGTCATGATTCCCTCATTACTTGGCGACGGAGTCCTATGTGATGGGCTTGAAGTCCATGGAAAGTATCTTGTTTAAATATTATATGATATCCTTGAAAGAGTCCTTGAAACCCTTGCATGTGGTGCCTTGGGTCTTGAACCATGGTGATGTATGGTCATATTTGTGGTTATATGGCTATTGGGATGTAGATGGAGGTAGATCCCACGGACGTGCCTTGATATGTTGAAGAAGACTTTGAAACTCTTGTAGTTAGTGGTATGGTCTTTGGCACCCTCATGTGTGGGGTCTTTGACGTCCTGGACACATTGAATAATTTAAGGGTATTAGACCAAGAATTTGCAAATAAACCCATCATAGGGAGATAGTCCTCGTCAAGCCATTTCCATTGATATGTGGAGCATCTTCTAACTCCTTATGGTTGAAGAGATATGAATTTTTGAAGTTGGTGTACCCCACCTTTTTGGGTGAGCCGACCTAACAAAAGAAAATTTAATTATTTGTAATTTTGAATTGCATGTCGGCCCTGTTTGAAGTAATAACTTTCCTCCACGACCTATATAAATAGAATATCAAACATTTCATTTTCTCATCAATTGGAATTTCGCAACTCTTGGAGAAAAGTGCGAAATTTTGTGGAGGAGAAATTTTTTTTGGGTATCTTCACTAAAATTGGCATAACTTTCTCATACGGAATCGGAATTACAAAATTCTTGGCTCATTGGAAAGCTTGTTACGAGGGCTATGTGATGACATGATATAGAGTTTATTTTGGTTTTTCTATTGTTTCTTGACCTTATGATCTTCAAAAAGGTATGGCTCATGCTTCTAGGTTTCTCTTGTAATGGCACATGTCTCTCATGGATAGAGTTCATCTTTGATATTAGTATGTGAGCCTATATATTGGTATATATATTTGAAGTCATTATGGAGGATATGATGATGAAGTTGCATACCTTTATGCTATGATATTATACACTTTATGATGATAATGCATGTGATAATGATGTACACTCTATGAAGTTGATGCACTCCTATACAATATGATGTACATGCATACCATAGTGTGATGATGCTCTCCTATGCATTATGATGTATACTTGATGTTGATTTGACAAGTCATCATTGAATTAGCATTCTTCCATTGCATTTTGAATAGTATTATATTAGGACTGTATTGACAGTACTCTTTGACTTAATTGATCACCTTCATTGAGTTGACAAAACAATGTTGTAAGGGTTTGTCATTGACTAAGTGGATTGACCTAAGATTGACTTGTTAGTGGTTGACTATGAGCCTTAACTGTTATCTGAGTAACATTGGCAAGTTGATGATTTGACAAAGTAAAGGCTATTTGATTTATTTGATAATACTTCTCTTGATTGATTTGAGATGTGATTGGTTTTGGGCAATTGTTTTATTCACCATTGACTTAGTAAGTCAATATTGATCTTAAGTAATGGGCATTCCAGTATTGAGAAACCATTGACTGTATTTGATTTAGTTAACATTGTATGAGACTGTATATTGATGAAAGTATCCATAGGTGGTATAGCATTGACCAAGTTGGTTGAAGACATGATTGTCTTACAGTTTGTTGATTGCTTGTTTGAAGTTGTCCGTCAAGTTCTGCTTGACTATGTTGCCTGTCAAATTGTGAGAATAGTTGTGATGTCATTTAACTAAGTATGATTGGGTGAGTAAAGTTATGGTTGTAACTCTATCTTGACCAAGTAAGAAAGTAGGTTTCCCATAGAGCAATTATGGACAGGTACATGATCAGATTGACACAGGCATATGATTAATTTGGCACAGGTACATAAGCAGCTTGGTACAGGTTTGGCATAGGTTGCCTTATGTGCAGTTGGCCTAACTCAGATTGGCTGAGTTGTATGAGCAGTTGGTTTGACCCAGGTGGTCTGGTACACAGTTGGTTGAACTCAGATTGATTGATTCAAATGATGTGAACAACAGATTGATCTATGCAGACAGATTGATGGGTATAGTTGAGATTGATTGGTACAACTAGATTGGACAGATTGAGTGTACAGGTTGATGAACAATGTGGCACAGTTGTGATGATCGGTGGACAGTTGATGAGCAATGAACAGTTGATGAGCAGTGGTCAGTTGATGAGCAGTGAAAGTGGTTTTGCAGTGTGGTACAGGTTGTGCAGTGTGGTTTAGGTTTTGCAGTGTGGTACAGGTTGTGCAGTGTGGTTTAGATTGTGTAGTGTGGTACAGGTGTTGGATAGCAGGTCCGCAGGATCAGTGCAGTTTGTGGTTCAGTAGTTCAGTTTCTATCTTCATATCAGGGTGGCAGGACGGGGCAAGGAAATTGAGGGAGCTAAGGCTTCCTTCAGGTTGTAGCCTGTAAACCAGGGGGTTGTAGCCTCCTTCCAGTTGTAGCTGGAGAATTGAAGTCTTTGTAACAAAGGGGGTTGTTGCCTCCTTCCAGTAGTTGCTGGTAAATTATTATTATAAAGGCTTCCGTGGTTTTTCCCCCAGGACTTGGGTTTCCATGTAAAAATCTTGTGTACTGTGTTTTTCTATGCTTCCTATGTGATGATGATATGATGAGTTGTAATTGTTAATAATGCTGATGATATAATGATAATGTGATAATGCATTAATGAATGATGTATTGAATAAGTTGTTGATGATTGCTAAAGTTGAAAAAGTAATAAAAGCTACACACACTGTTCACCCCCCCCCTCTCAGTGTGCTCGGTTTGTCCAACAGTTATTGCCTTGTGCCTTTCAATTTCTTTCATTTTCAGTCATTTACTTGTTGGTTTTACTTACTATTTGCTGCATACACTGACTTGATCTTGTTCGTGGCAGGTGGCTAGGGCGAAATTGGTCATTGGGAGCTCAAAACGCCAAAGGAAGCACGATGTTGCTCAACAATTGAGTTTGGAGGGCTAGTCTTCGGCAATCTCATCCATTCATTCATTCTCAAGTAAGTTATTCTTGCTGGTCTCGTAGATTCTAAACTCCAATGTGTGTGTTAAGCAGAAATTTACACTAAAACCCTAAAAAATTAAAATCTCAAAAATCAACCGTTAGAATTTGTTTTCCTTGCAAACCCGCTTATGAAATGTGCTTAAACCTCTATATCTCAAGTTTCATTTAATTTCGACTCCATTTAGCCACTTAACCAGGCACTAGTCATTTGTTGAATTCGCCCCACTTGGGCAAACTGATCAAACACGCTGTTGGGTAACTTTCTGGGTTTTGGGTACTTTAGATTTGGATTTAAAACGCCATTTTACCTTAGGAAATCAAGTATCGTTTGCTGGAAGTGATTATAAACGTTAATTTCTCGCTACCCTAGGTCCATTTGACTCACTGTTTAACTATTTCCTTGGGCAGTTTTACTTCAGAATTTCACTTCCATCTTAGGTAACTCCCTAGACTGTTTCAGCCATTAAATCACTAAGCTTATCCTATCTTATAATCATACTTGATTGCTGGTCACTCATTACATCACTCTTATTTCACCATTTGTGTCCATCAGTTGGCTGAATTTAGACTTAGGAGTTTACCTACACTCATCCCTTGTCTTCATCTCTTATTCTTTTGGGTTTGGGTGTATTTTTGTCTCTCAACCATCACTGGTTGAGCAGGGTCTCCCCCTTGACTTGGCTAAGTGCCTCGTCGAAAGTGACAATAGCCTTGTCCGGTGTGACTTCCATTCATTGAACGGAGGACTTGGCCGTTGCTGGTTACACCTTCCTAGCTGTCCATCCTCTACCATCCCTATTGGGACACCTCATTTAAACAGCTAGAGTTTGTGTGATAACAGGAACCAAGTGAACTATGGCATAGGAGGCTTGCACATGTGCACTATGTTGCCGCCTAATACACACCTAGGGGGGGGGCGCAGCAGGAAACCTTCAAGCCGCTCGGTGTGTCCTTGGGGGCAAGTGAGAGTCAAGCGCTGTCACCTGATTACTCGACTCCTCCGTCTAGGCTTACTCCTAGCGAAGCCAAGGGGGGTGGTCCCTATGAAAAATAATCTAAGGCTTTTAATCTACAACAAAAGATAAAAGTCTATTCTAGGAGTTAAAGATGACGAGATGATAAAATATAACAACAAAGCACTGTTTGTGAATTAAATCAAATAGCTAACCCAACATAAGATAAATAAGCATTCACGACATTTATGATTGACTTAAACACAGAAAATTAAAAACCAGTGCCGAGAATGTAAAAATGCTTGTAAGTACTGTTGTGTGGGGTTGCTTGTGTAGTCTCAGTGAAAGTATTGCAGTGGCTCGGTTGGTAAATTTTATAGTTATTAAATGAGTAGTTAAGGAGTGGGTTGATTCTTGGTTTGGCCCAAAAGAAAACCTAAACTTCGAACTGAGTGCTCTAGCAACCTTACCAAGTGTCCAACCAGGTGAGGATGAACCCGCTTAAGAACCTGCTGACTCTGTGGATTCAGTCCATGCAACCTCCCGAGTTCTTAGAATTGGATTTTAATGGATTGTCCTATTAACACTAAATACCTTACACCCGTTTCTGATTGAGTCAACTGTTCCGACTAAGCTGCAGTGGTCAAGAGCATACTCCGAGTTTGGGGCGTTGTTCGTTTTATTAAATAGGTATGAGTGGATGATTAATCTACACTAAACCCCAAGCATAAAGCAAGGGGGGTTAATTTTAGGATTAAATTTTAAGCACAGAATAATAATTTGAAATAAACACAAAAGCATATAAAATGAAAAAACGGGTCCTTGGAGGATGTTGTGTGCTCGAGTGTGTTATTTAATTACTACTGCTTGAATGAAAACTAATCTAAAACGAAAAAATAAAAAAAAAATAAAAAGGGTGCGAATCCCCCCTGGGAGGATTGGGTTCAGGCGCTGGAATTGCCTGCTGTGCTCTTTTTATTTTTTATGATTTACACATGAAGCTCAAGAAACACTGCTGGTCCTTTAACTAGGCACCAATACAGTTTACAAATGTTAGAATGATGTAAGGGAGGTAAAACTAGCTCCCCGGATGGCTACGGACACCTCCGAATCTCAGACTTTGAGCTTTAAAAAGTTCGGACCTGCTAAAAGACAAAAAAAACCAGCGAACTGAATTAGTCTTAAAAATGCCAAGAAACACTTAAAAAGTGTCTTTGACGTTGCTACAAAAAATTGCAAAAATTTCTAACTTAGCTAGCAACCTAGAACTAAATAAAAATGAAGCTATTAGACTCTTTAGATTGCTACTTGCTTAGATCTATTAATCAAATGAACTTTGAAGCAAGATTTAGATTTAAATAGGACAGTAACCGAGATAGAATAAAAAAATGGATCTAGAAAAGTGAACCCATGGGGGTTGAGCGTTTTGAAGAAAGGACAATGGAGTCAAGCTCCCAGATGCACCGATAGGATCGAGACTTGGTTTGTATTTACTGAATGAAGGCACGACCTAACATGTTCGTGGACTTCTCCAGCTTAGGCTACCTGTAAACAGCTGCAAACAACTAGCAAGGGGATAAGAGCATATGTGTAGATAATTAAAAGAAAGCAGCGATGCAATGAATTCAAACAAGAAATTACATTACTCTTAGCCTCCTAATATTATCAACATGAATAAGCAAACTATAAAGTATTACTTACAGATCTTATAGAAGATAGCTTCCCTTTAAAGACATATAATCCCAACAATACTAGCTATGAAACATAATACAGTATACCTCAGATGTACAAGCATGAAAATCCAACCAAAGACAATCACCAGACTAGCATCCAAAGCCTTCTTTATTAAACTCAGAAAAATATTACAATACAAATATAAGCAGAGGTTCCACACTTTCCGATCGTTACAATGGAGCCAAGCTCCTCAATTTATAGCAAATGGTACGAAGCTAGGGCGCAAAACCCTAAGGAGGGCAGCCTCCTAGTTTGTAGAGCAAGAAACCTTAACATCCAATGATAAAACACCATTGCATTTGGACAAAAACACTCTGAAATGGAAGATGCCAATTTGATGAAGAAAGCACCTCACGCATGGATGAGAGGTCGAGTGGATGTTTCCATATTAATTGAAGAGATGCGTTGGAATGTTCTAATTGAAAACTTAGCATGTGATTGGGCCACCTCCCAATCAAGAAACCGCCCCCACCATACTCCTATCTTTTATAAAGGAGAACACGACCATGTGGAGAAATATATCCCACGTGAGGAATCCATACGGATTGGTATTTAAATGATCAAACTTTAAAATATACCAACGTATTACAGGTTTTAACCTTGGAACAAATCTTCCATAAATAAAGAATGCGCCATGTCACTAAGAGTGGCCCACTACTTGCAACTCACTCTCCACACCTCCATTCAAAACGATTACGGCCAAGTGGAGAAGGCCCCATGTGAGGAAACCGTACGGTTTTGGCAATAATGAAAATGCTGAACCCTTTTACAACTCGACTTAAATACATAAGGTTTAAACCTTATTATGGTAGCATATCCAAATAATTCATATAGCAAGGTTCTAAACTTAACGCTGCCATGTGATGAGAGAGCTTGGACCCACGTGAAGGTGGTCGTACGGTCTTCTTTTAAATGCTTCACACATTAATTTAGTCCACCATATTACATACTCAAATCTTTAGCATAGTTGTTTTACCTCATGATGATGTAAGTGACCTTAATTGGCATGTGCCAATATTCATTTTTTAATAATTTTGACTTTTGATCATAGTGCAATTTGATGCACTTTTGGCATTAAAGTGCCACTTTATAGCTCTGATAGGAAAAACTGCTCCACGGGGGTATTCGATCACCCGAAATGTAGGAATCGACTGAAACTTCAGGGGAACCTAGTACATGACAAAACGATAAAATTCTAACGTCTAGCATGTTCATACATGTTGCAAAATGGGCTCTAATAATCCCCTAAGGCCTAACCCCCACTTTGGGCATTCCAGCTTTGGAGGAGCAGGAGAAAACCTCATCGATTATACTCGGCTAAAGGCAAGGCATAATCGACAAGGGAAAAAACTCCTTGGAATACCTTCTTTGGTTGTCAAGTCCTAGGGAACCGAGTGACTCAAAGACCACCATGCTAGTACGCTTATTACAAACCCCGTGGGGCACAGTCATGTACTACAAAAACTGACAAATGGGCCCTGAAAAGGCCAAACTTGGAACTTCTGAACTCTGAAAAAGGCACAAGTAAATGTGCAATACTGGCGGCTCACTAAAGTCCAACTGTAGTGCAACTCAGTTGGTAACACACTATAGAGCACTAACACTCGCAAGCAAAGCAGTTGAAGGTCTTCCAGAAATCCAGGCAAAGCATGAAGGTGTTTGCAAAGGATGTGCGAAGGGAAAGAACATAAAGAAGACATTTCCAAGTAGCGAGAGCAAGGCAAAAGGAATCTTGGAAATCATCCACTCCGATGTATGCGGTCCAATGTCATCCAGTTCATTGAGTGGGTATGCATATTATGTTTCTTTCATTGATGATTTTTCTAGGAAGACATGGATATATTTCTTGAAGAACAAAGATGAAGCATTCAGCATGTTCAAGGAATTCAAAGCCTTGATCGAGAACCACACAAAGAAGAAAATCAAGACCTTCCGATCAGACAATGGCGGAGAGTTCACATTAGAAGACTTCAAGAAATTATGTAGAGATTCAGGGATTAAGAGGGAGTTGACCACTCCTTACAATCTGCAGCAGAATGGAGTTGCAGAAAGGAAGAATAGAACAATCATGAAAGCAGCAAGAGCGATGTTTCCTGACCAGGATCTTCCTATGCATCTATGGGCAAAAGCTGCGAGGACAGCCGTGTATGTACATTATCGTACTCCACATAGAGTACTTGACAACAAGACACCAAAAGAAGCTTTCTCCGGCGAGAAACCAGAAGTCAGCCATCTCAGCATATTTGTCTGCCTGGTGTACATACATATTCTAAAGCAGAAGAGGACGAAGTTAGATCATTCAGGAAAGAAGGGCATATTCGTGGGATATAGTAAAAGTTCAAAGGCCTAGAGAATATATTTTCCAGGGTTCAAGAAGATCGACATCAGCATGGACGTAACATTTGACAAAGACTCAGCCTACAACAAATCCAAAAAGCTACATGTTGAAGACATTGAAGAACCAGAAGCACCCAGGATTCGAGATACAACAATGAATGAAGCAACCCCAGAAGAATATGAAGACCACGAGATGGAATACCCACAGGAACCTGTAGATCCACCATGTGAGAAGAATTCTTACAAGAGGAAACCAGCATGGGTACGAGAGGCAATTCAAGATACAGAGAGATACGGCGCTTTAGAGGGAATGCACAGAGAAAGCAAGAGACTGAGGCCATACTCCAGTTATGTAGCCCTGTTGTGCAACATCATTGACAAGGAACCTGCCAACTATGAAGAAGCAGCAGAGAGGAAGGAATGGAAGGATGCCATGATCGAAGAATACCATTCGATCATGAAGAATGATGTCTGGGATGTTGTCTTGAGACCAGTAGGGAAGTCTGTTGTGACTTCCAAGTGGATCTACAAGATCAAGCATGCTGCAAATGGCAGCATAGAGAAACACAAGGCAAGATTTGTGGTACGTGCCTTCTCCCAGAAGGAAGGGATAGATTATGAGGAGACATTTGCACCTGTAGCCAAATACACTTCCATCAGATCAGTACTTACTCTGGCTGCAATGATGAAATGGAAGGTACACCAGATGGATGTCAAGACAACATTCTTGAATGGTGTAGTGGAAGAGGAAGTGTATGTGGAGCAGCCACTCAGATTTGAGACACATGGCAGACAGACTCGTGTGCAAATTGAAGAAATCCTTGTACAGTTTGAAGCATGCACCCAGGACTTGGTGCGGCAGGATAGACAACTTCTTGACTAGTTTGGGCTTTACCAAGAGTAAAGCAGATTCCAAACTTTACTACAAGGTTGAGGAACGGAACCCAGTGCTACTCCTACTCTATGTAGATGACCTGTTTGACAGGTGAGGATGGGTTGATTGCAGACACGAAAAGGAAGCTTGCTGCTGAGTTCGAGATGAAGGACTTGGGTATGATGCACTACTTTCTAGGCATGGAGGTGTGGCAGAGCACGAATGGAATCTTCCTTGGACAAAGGAAGTATGCAGTGGAGATCCTGAAGAGGTTCGAGATGATGGACTGGAATGCCATGGCCACACCTATGGCATCGAACCTGAAGCTATTGAGTGATGCTTCTATTATCAAACCATAGTAGCAGGGCTACTATCCTTGCTGAGCAGATATCTGCACATTCCAGAGGGAAGTATGCAGTGGAGATCTTGAAGAGGTTCGAGATGATGGACTGGAATGTCATGGCCACACCTATGGCATCGAACATGAAGCTATTGAGTGATGCTTCTATTATCACACCATAGTAGCAGGGCTACTATCCTTGCTGAGCAGATATCTGCACATTCCAAAGCTTAGCGGGAAATTTCTAGTAAATCGCGAAAAGCCCCATGACAGCAAGAAAAAGAAGATAAAAAATGTTGTGCCAAAAAGACAGGCTACTAGAACAACAGCAAGAGAGCCTGTCCATGACCACCTCCTTCTAAGGGGAGAGAATAAACTGAAGAACTCTCTCGACTGCTCAAAACTAAGATCGATATCATTAATATGTTGTTTAGGACATCAACCATTAGATTCATACATAACTACCCCACTCTTCTCTTCGTCAACAAACCGAATGTTTTGGGGTTCTAGCTTCATTCTGAATCTCAAGCTAGATGAGACTGTATTTGATGCAAGGAATCCAACACCTTCAATGGAGCATGTACTGATCAATGACATAGCAGTAACATGACCATTGTTAATTGCAACACCTGCTAATCCAGAATTAGTCGCAACATCCAAATCTAGGATGCCCTTGGCAGGGTTCAAATTAGCATTGTACTCTGTTACCAACTTTTTTGTACCATAGTTGGATTATCTGAAGAGCCGCCATTTGACAAACATGATAAGTGTTTGACTCCAGTGTATCAGATGATCCAGCATTTGTGACTAGCCAGTTTTGTTCTTTCAATCGACATGACCATGGCCCCATGGGGTTTGTAATAAAATGTGCTAGTAGGATCTGAGTGTCTCGGTTCCCCATGACTTGATTAAGCAACTAAGGTATTCCAGGGAGTTTTTTTCCCTTGTCAATTATACTTTTCCTATAGCCGAGCTATAATCGATGAGGTTTTCTCCCGCTTCCTCCAAAGCTGGAATGCCCGATTTTGAAAATTTTAGCCATGGGGGGTTATTAGAGTCCAACTAATGTATGTAAGCCTACTAGACACTATTAGAATAGGTGTTGGTCATGTCCCAAGTCCCTAGGACCCTCAGAAAAAATTTTGAAAAAATTTTATCAGGTCCGTCGAATTTGGGTTTTTAATTATTTTTTAAAAATTTAATAAATTTCTCTATAGCTTAAATAGAGAAATATTAATTTGTAATATGTCAGTCATCCGGGGTCCGAATTCAGTGATTGATGGCTCGTTTCATAAGCCAAAAATCACACATGACCCATGGACCAGCTAAACCCAAGTTTTGGATGTCATTTAGGCCTCATAA
Organism: Larix kaempferi; assembly: GCA_027924585.1. Lineage (NCBI taxonomy): Eukaryota > Viridiplantae > Streptophyta > Pinopsida > Pinales > Pinaceae > Larix > Larix kaempferi. The sequence goes on from BSBM01000362.1 coordinate 17,405,111, forward strand.
TTAATGTTTTCTCTAAAAAGCCATTTACAGAGAAATTATTAATTAAAATAATAAAAATGATTATTTTTGAGATAATCCAAAACTCTCCAAAATAATCCAAATGGAATAAAGTAAAAGGCTAAATGACATGGCACCTAGCATTAATGAAGATTCCAAGCAACTCCGATCAGCTATCCAGTCACCAGAACAGAACTCCAATTTAGTAATTCGCCCTCCTTCCTCAGATCTGCGAATTGGTTATGTGTCAGATGATGAGTGGGTTGGTTGATTGCATTCACTTCAATGGTGGGCGCCTTCCTAAATTTTTGCAACCACATGTGCATTGGCTCTCTTCATGACTCAAGTCAACACCAACCACTCCACTCCAAGCTTCCACATGTGGCATTCACACCCTCACAAGATTCCTCACGTCAATCCTCTTTGGGAGCTCGAATTGCCACATGGCATGAGATACATGGTGGGTGGTACTTCCAATATTGGGATGGGGGGCGCCTTGCCTAGGTGGAGGCCACCTCCCCATCCACATAGACTTGCAACTCGAGTTTGTTTGGTGGATCAAGCTCCAAGCTTGGTGTTCATTTACTTTTGATTGGAATTCGACTTTAGTTAGGCGGTTATTGGCTCTCTTCTCTTGCCAATTCGAACTAGGGTTTTAGGCTAGTGCTTTGCTATATAAGAGATGCATTTTAGCTCTCTTATGATGGATTTCTTGTGCACAAAAACTCTGGCAAATTATTGTAACACTTCTCATGTGGAATAAGATTTAAAGCTTTGGAGGCTCATCTTGTGTTATTTGGATTAATCCTTATGGAATGAGGTGATATTGTTTCATACTTTCATTTTGTCTATTCAATATTGATTAATTGGTTCATGCTTGGGAGGGCTTTATTCAAGCACATAAGTCAAATATTTGTAGTCTCAATTTATTTGAATATTCATTCTCTTTAGAGATCTAAGAGTATATGCATATTACTAGTTTGTATTTCATGTCTTTTGATCTCCATTGTTGGATAGTACATGACTAATTCTCTATCTTGTTAGCTTTTGATTGTTTATGTTGCAGATCTTCTCATTCATTTTGAGTAAGCTTATGGAGCTAGTTTGCATCCCCTCTTATCAAAGCTAAGCAAAAAATCCAAAACAAACATTAAGTGGATTCCAACTTTCTTCCAAAAATTTCCAAAAAGGAACTAAGTATCGCACTTTAATTCATCTCTCAAATTTTAAAAAACATCTTGGTTACATTGGTTCTAAAGGGTTCTTTCTTCAAACCCCTCTCATTTGCTCCTTGATCTCTTTTTCCCATTTATTTGCTAGCCTTTGCCTCTTAAAGCCCTCCTCTTTACCCTTCGTTTATCCCTAGTTGTCCCTCTTTCCTCTCTTTTACTTTGGCTTTAGACCCCTTGCCTTCTCCTCCATCTAGCTCTTGTCTCACCTTCCCTTCCACCTTTCGTTTTTTGTCTCCTCCATCCTCTCATCCCCCATCTTCTAACTCCCACTTCTCCCTCTCATTTTTCTCCCAAAAAAGAGCCCTAAAACACCTCAAAAAACGAATTGTTAAGTTATTTTTTGTTAGAGTTATTTCAAGAAGTTGATAGTTAGATCTTAAACTCTTGCATCTAGTTTACAAGTCTTATGCATTTAAAAGGGTTGATGTTAGAAACATTCTAGATCTCTTCTTTTACATTAGTATAGTTTGCTTGTTTGAGTTTTGGTTCCACTTGAAAGATAGGAGTTTCATGCAAAAAACATCTTGAAATTTTTACATTTTAGATCTCTTTTCCATCACATTCTAGGCATTGTTCGCTTGTTGGTCCGTTTTACCATATTAGCTTTTTATGTCAAAATCTCATGCATTTTACATTTAAAATCCTAACTTTCAAATCTAGACTTAACTAGTTTCCAATTGGTTTTATTTTTCTAATGTTAATGGGTGCATTGTTGAGCATTTTCTAAGCTTGTGTAGGCTTCTTCAAGGAGAGAAACACTTGTGAGGACAAAACTTAAAGAAGGTCAAAGTGACATTCAAAGAGAAGTTTTAAACCAAAATCAGAGATACAACTACATTCTCCTTTGTAAAAAGCCATTTAAGGGCCATAAGTGTTGTTTTCATTATTTGTTTATTTACTTGAAAAGACCTTTCAAGGGTTGAATCCCAAAGGCATTTGTAAATTCATAATAAAAGTTAAGTGGAGGAGGCCTCCACTCTTTTGGTTTTCTTCCCCATTTGGGGAAGAGTGTTGTGATTGGTTAGATTAGATCTTTCATTTTCCGCTTTAGAGTAATCAAATTTTTCATTTTCATACTCTCTTCCAAGTTTTGACTTGAGGTAGTATCCTTGGGATCTCATCTCAAGGGCAAGACCACATAACTTTGTGGTTACTCCTCTCTCCCTGTTAGTTGCCTTGGTCGAAATATCAGCTAGCTAGGAAGTTCTCAAGTGCTAACAGTTCTTAGAGGTCGACCTTGTTCGGAGGAAGACCCCACCTTAGATTAAATTTGTCGGTAGAACACTAAGTCTTTTTATCTTATTTCATTTCGCAAGTAGCATGCTAGTTGTCTTTTATATCTGTTGAGCTATCATATGGTTTATTTTCACAACCGCTTTTACATACAATAAAATAAACAAAGTCTCTTGAACTTGGCCAAATCCAAGTCAAGAGCAGTCTCTGTTGGAGAGCATTTTAGACTTGCATTTTCCCCTTGCATTAGGCATATTAGATTAGAAAAGTCTCTTGAACTTTGGTCTTAAGACTAGGTCAAGAGCACTCTCTATCGGAGAGTTGAACGATGCTCTTAATAAATAAAACATTTCCACTCACATCCCCCTTTAATTAATTTATTTTTGGTTGATTATCCAACACCCGTATGCTCTACCAACCTGCAAAGGTTGGGCCAGTACTCAGAAAGGTGAAGGACTTGCTAAACTTATAAGTGATAACATAATTAAAACTTTACCCAATTCCAAAACCAGTTCAAATCACTGAGGTTGCTTCCTAAAACAAGTGGCGTCGGGAATCCACTGTCAGACTCGAGGGTGCTCAAGCCATTGTACACTTATCCTCTGCAAACTGGGTGCTCCCGACCTATCATCTAAAAGGTTGCCAGTATTTTTTCTGGTTAAGGTTCTAATCTTTTGATATCCTTGCTTTTACCCTAATAATCAAGAACACCTAAAACACTTAAAATTTCCCAAGAACAATTTCAAAATGATCTCACAAACAGTTACTTTGAGACTTACATTTTCCAGCATCACAGGCATTTTGACTCCATTTGGCACTAGTATTTAAAAGCTCTTATATATCTTCTGAATCTGGACCATATGTCCTTGTCATTTGTTTGATTTTTATCTTGTGGATGCTTTACTTTAATTCTAAGTCAAAGTATATTGTTCATCTTCTAAATTGTATCTTGTAAATTTGCAACATGGATTGCGTGTTTAATTGTGTTCTCATCATCATACAAAAACTCCTAAATAACACCCATCTACATCACCTCACACTCAAAAACATATAAAACACAAGAGCCTTAGTGAAACTCTTTGTAAGAACTACCTCCCTTGGCTTCGTTAGGAGTTACCCTAAACGGAGGAGCTGGGATTCAGGTGACAGTACCTGACTCATTGCTTGCCCCCAAGGCCACACCTCTCCCCACTTCCAGTGAGGGAGACAGCTTTCGAAAGATTTCCGCTGGTGGTGTGCAATCTGGAGGACAACATACTCCACTACAGAAGCTGGACTTGCAGGAATGCAGCTCGAAAACTTTGAGAGGTTTTTAGAGGGTTTGGCATCTTCATTATGGAATGCAACAACCATTGTTTCTGATGAGTTTAGTTCCAATCCATTCATCTATGGCCCAAACTCCAAAGAAGAAGTTCCTGAATTTTCTAGAACCTTTACAGGTAGTGAGTCCTTACCTAAACATGCTGCTTGTGTTAGTATTCCTATAGCATTTTTAGATGCTGAGTTTTCACTTTCCTGAACATGTCCTGTAATTGATGGCTTACTGGAATCTAATACGTATTGTTCAGACGAAGTCTGATTATTCATTTTAGGATTGGACATTTTATTTCTCATGAACATAGCTACGCTAGAATTCCCAGGGCTTGATGATGGTGTCAAGTCCTGATACAGTGATTGGAAGTCATTCACACAATTGGTTTCATCTTTCATGCTTGTCTGAAAGATGTTAATGGGCACCTCAATTATCTCTGAAGTTTCCTTGTTTATGAATAGCCCATATGAAGATGAATACAGAAGCATTGATGTTAAGTTCTGACTAACAGCAATGCTTTTAACATCTTCAACAGAAATAGAAACAAAGGCAGAGTTTGCAGCATCTACAATTTCATCATGTTTTTGAAAAGACAACCCTGCACCCAACAGATGTGACTTAAGTTGTTAAATATTGGCTTTTAAATTCTTTGCACTTTGTAGTAGTATCATACAGCAATCTTCAAAGAACACAATATGCTTTGTCATTGTAATCTAGTTTTTATAGTGTCAAGAAAATCTTCAACATGTACATACCATCAATTCGACCAGCCATATGTGTTGGGAAAGCTTCAGGTGCAGAACCTTTATTTTCCCTTGCATTCTGCATCCAAATTTACTTGGTGAGTAGGGAAAACACATATCCATTTTACTCCTCTTGTGCAACCAATGAACATCAAAACCTAATAAATAAATCTACAGACATGCAGACAAACCTATTGATACATCCCACAATCCAACAAATTAGTGAGAAAACAATGGCAACAATTACTGTTGAGTCAAATTTGACAACAAAGCTGCTGATCTTTCCCAGCCAAGAGAATGTGGCTGTAGTAGGTGCAATAGGTATGTCAGATAGAAGATTGTCATGTCTTTAAGAATCAGAAGCATCTATTTTGGAATGTCTAAAACATTGAACAAACAAATGACTGTTCATTTTCATCATACTTATAAAGTTTTTTCTCACCTCTGAATCGCATTTCTGCCCATCAAATCGATCAAAGTGCAGTTTCTGCATTTCTGGGCCACATGTAGAACCACTATTACTGTCATACCAATCATCTGATGTATTCTCTGAGTGCCTTACAGTTAAATCTTTTTCAGTTCTTTCTGCAGAATCTTCCATTTTATGGACCTGCATACGAACTCTTCCTGTAGCTGTGCCCTCAAATAAAAATCTTTGATTGTGACTCTGCAACATTGGACTACAAGGGGGTACTTGGATTCCGGTTCCCTCATGATCAAGTGAGCCATTAGGTACCTCCCATAAACAAGAATCATGATCCTCCAGCTCCTCCATCGAAGGTATTAGATTCTTGACATCTATATAACCTCCATTCAGAATATCAGCATAGGTATCTCCAAGGAAAGAATGATATGCTTTAGAATTATTGTAATCCTGAGAACCAGCAGACAACATTTCCTCTAGCATCCTTTCTTCTTCAAAATATGCATCCAAACATCCATTTGGAACTCCATACCTATTAAAGCTTATATTAACTGGAATTTGTGGGGACTCAATTTCATCAAATGGGAGACATGCAGATTCACGTTGCATTCTTGGAGTATTTGGCATTGCATCAACCTGAAAAATATAAAGATAATTCTCACAAAGCTCACATAAAAAGAGTTCAGAGTTTATTCAACATGGTATAACTAGTAGACAGAATAAGGCAAGAGAGTAACATGTAAGCAATGTAAAACCCAGTAGTGAATTGAATGAAGAAATTGGAATGTAAATTAATTCATGCTCCCCAAAAGTAAAATCCTATCATTCAAACGGGTAAAATTATACACCCTGGTTCAAACAGTAATGAAGAAAGGTGATGATATGCATTTGACTCGCCTGCCTAAAACTTAAAAGATCTCAAAAAGAAACTAGAATTCATTTCACGAGATATAACGATTCAAAAGAATAAAGCAGGAAAGTAACATGTAAGCAATGTGAATGCCACTAAGCATTTGCATGGACAAAAATTGGAATATAGATAAATTTTTGCTGCTCAAAGGTAAAATCCAATAAGTCAAATGGATATAATAATACACCCTGATTCAAACAGGGATGAACAAAGATGATGATGTGGGTGTTATAAACCTTGATAAAAGTTAAACACCTCATCCAGATTTGATATGTGCACTGAAAAATTTTAGTATAAGTATGAAGAAGAGTCCAGTAAAACTACACTGGATTTCAGGAGATTTGAGCAAAAATTAAAGTACTGTAGCTTTCAATTTGCTTTAAAATCAGACACAAGTAATACAGCAAATGGACTCATCAATACTTTGAATGAAACCAATAAATTTTCATCCTCCACAAAAAACTAATGAAAATAATCTAAACAAGATCTAAACATAAACCAAACAATCAACCTTCAGAGAAGCATGGGAGATGTACAGAACCAACAACAAACCTGTGTGTCAACTGTGTCCTCATCAGGTGCTACACATGAAAAGTTTAAATTAGTGTCATCCAGCAATACGTGTAACCATGTATTAAGTGTCGCACTATCTCCAGTTGTATCATTTAAAATCTTCGATGAAATTTTTGATGGTAATTTTGAAATAGCATCAATCCCTTCTACTGGCTTTGACCGATCTTCTGAGTGCACTTCAATATCACCAAAGTAATCAGGGGATGAATTTTTCTCTGTAAGAGATAAATCACCCTTCTCAACTGGTGCTGTGTACTGTTCTCCACTTTTTGCCCCAAGTCCACGCTTATTGAAAACACGACATAAGACAAAAGCATTCTGCAAAAGAACAGCAAATTAGAATCAATAGATACTTCATAGACTTTACTGATCGCTACAGTTCCACTCTTATTAATCAATATTTTACTGACTTAAAATACTTGCATAGCTTTTAGACTCTTAAAAAAAGAAGAGAAAATTATAAGCACTAAATCAGTGAAATCAACACACTCGAATTCCAACGAACTACCACCCCGATTTCATCATTTGTGTTATTGTTTTTGTTTCAACAGTGCCTGCAAGGTAGCTGAATCACAGCATTCAATCCACTCAATAATTCATCTTGCTCATTAAAGTTTCTGTAGCCCCCTTTTAGACATTTAAAAAAAGGGTTAGGTGGAAGAGGCCTAAACCCACATCAGATGGATTAGAATGCCATAGTTGAGGGCAGAGATTCTCTTCTAACTAAGCAAGGAGATGCAGTTATACTCAGCACTGAGATCATGACGAAATGGCAGAATTTGCCATTGATCTTGGGCAGAAAAAGGCTATATTTGTGTGACACTACATGCCATGGAATTAGCCAGAGGTGTCCTCTTGAATGGACATTGATGATTCCAGAAGTGACAGCTTATGTACAGTGCAGGAGGGACAGTTTTTCCCTAGCCTATCACACTAAATATGGATACATACTATGGTTACGCTTCCCAAGCTTGCCGGGATATTGTGCAGCTTGAATAGACAAAATAGTGGCAGCTCTGACAAAAATGGTTCCTGCCAAAATCTGCATTCATGTTCCTCGAAGGGACTCATATTCAAAAGGTAATATATTTGAACTTAATGCTTGTTATGCTTGTTTTCCACATGGCCATCACATCAAGAACCACCACTTTAAGAAGGATGAGAGAACATATTTGACAAGCACCATCTCCCATGCTGCTAACACTGAGACAGTAATCCAGAACCAAGAGTAACAACCGGGAGGATAAAGAAGGATGGACTACCAAAACAGGTGACAGAAAGACCAACCAAAACCATGCTGAAGGAAAAATACCAACAACAATAGTGCACGTCAGCTAATGAATTTGGGAGGTCACCAAATGGCAATTGGCAAAGAGAAAAGACATGGCATCCAATTCAGAATCATCACAGAGGAAATAACAAAACTGCTGATGGCTGCACGCATAGCAGAGACAGACAGATGTTAAAGCAAGATGGACAAGCAAAGCATAGCAGTGAGAGAGACAGGTTTCCTTGATGAAAACCTAGATGACCCACCCTCAATGTGGAGAGCATGCGCTTGCCCCTACTAAGAATGCAACAGCCCTGGATAAAGATGGGCAGGATATCCGATATAAGACTCAATAATGGCAAAAATACACTTCATTTTTGTCATTTGCAAGTGTGGAGAAGCTTGAGAGTGGGTTTTATGTAATACTAACAAATGTGTAATACTAATCATTAATGTGTTTTGATTCTAATTTCTATTGAATATTTGTAAATGTTATAGTTTCTAAAAAAAATGGATCTATATGTCTATATTTTTAAATTTTAATATATTTAAAAATAGCTCTCAAAATCCAACCATGAGTACAAATGAGGAAGAGGCTCTCTTTTATAGGAGAGGAGCTCAACTTTCCTTACAATAAAATAACGATAAAATCCTAGATCTACTCTAGGGTGGAGTAACCTCCACCAAAACCCTAACAAGCTCTAACAATATCCAAAATATGAGGTGGTCAATGCCACATGTACAATGTCCAAGATACATAAGAACCGAGAGAGAGAGCACATCTCCAATAAATGAGGGAAGACAACAAGTAGAAGCAAAGTTCTAACGGTTAACCTCCAAAGATCTCCAAGGCAAGCGCTCAATAAGAAATGGTCCAAAAGGTGGAGCACTTCCTTTAAAAGGTGAATGCTCTCCATGAAAAGGCTCCAAAAAGGCACGCACAACAAAAAAACAGTGCAGCACTTTAAATCGCAATTCTGGATTTTCCAACTTCCTCAATTTTTATTGGATTTTCTATTATAACCACTTTTCAAAAATCCTACGGCCACTCTACATCTAACAGCGTTGAGATGACACAATTATGGGCACTCTATTAAACGATAACTACTCGCGAAGTTAGGACACCCCTCCAAAAATGTCCTATCAAAAATGGCCTGAAAAACAACCATCCAAAGGGTGGGCGCTCTTCAAGGGACAACCAATGAAAGTAGAACAAGTCAACAAGTGCAAGAGGTTGCTTCCTCAATCAATCAAATCGATCTATGTGCAATACTCCATCAAGTGGGGATTAATCCCAACATATGTACAATCAATATCCACATAAATGATGTCCACATTTCAACTAACTGAGAAGCATCCAACTCAAGAACATGTGCCCACAATAGAAAACCAAATCCATGAATGAGTGGATGACCCTATTTACAAGACATTAGAATGGCACCACACATGCCACAGGTGAGAAACAAGGAGGGTCCTGTTATCACATATATAGTAGCCGGGCTACCATACATTATTTTTCTGATTCCAGTACACTATTCATCCAGTTCCCTTACATTTGAGATGCTGAGATGAGCATCTATTGGATCACTATCAGATTGTGGACAGCAGTATATATTCCCCATGCCATGACTGAGTCTCAAGACACTCAGAGAGATGACCAATGTAGCCATTATACCAGTTGTACAGAGCAGTCAGTGGTGCCCAGAGTTACAGCAGCAGTTTCAGAGGACAGATGATAGTACAGGTTGATGAGCATTCAGGTATATGACTCAGCAGGTATATCATTGTGTTATGGTTATATTGCTTTTATACTTATTCTTATAGCATGTCTTAGCACCTAGTGTCATGATCTGGCGATCATATAGATATATGGACCTGGTTGATCATAGTATATATATTATATTGTCCCTACTCAGACTTAGAAGTTCACTATTCATACTCATTGGTTTTACCCTCCCTAGGGAGAATAGAGGTGATCATTCCACCATACCTTGGCTTGCTAGTGTCGGCTCCATTATTCATTGTCTTCATCCATCCATTGCCTACCTTTTAGTTTATCACCTTGACTTACTACTTGACTAGTGACATGGAGGACTTTCCCCCACTGTAGCCTCTGTATTGGATGAGCTTCCCTGTTTATTGTGTCTTGGCTCTGAGTTGGTGACAAAACTTACCTATGGTGAGTTGGAGTTCCTTGGAATTCCCCCTAGTCACTAAAGTTGTGTTGGCTAAACCTGAAACTTTTAGTGCTTCCATGAATACAAAGTCTGGAAAAATGAAATGCTATATCTTGTATGAAAAGCCCATTCATGCAATGTGTTTCTAAACACACATGAATGAAAGGCATGCCAAATGAAAATGGCCATGAAAATAAAATGTTATATCTTTTGGAAATGTAAATACCTAGGTAAACAAGCTGTCCATGACACACCTAGAAGTGCTCAGGTAAACAAGTGCCTTAAAAACACACCTGCAGCAGAAAGCCTAAAATAAATGTAAATTTATGCAATGTGTTTATAAACACACATAGACCAAGGCTATGGAAACTTCAAGCCCAAAAAGCAATGGAACTTAAATGCTATATCAAAACAATTGCTGGCCTTATTTGTATTATGGATTGTGCGCATCTGTTAAAGGTGAATAAACCCTCTTTGAACAACTCATCCATTTGTGAGACACCGCCATTCTCTGTGTTGTTGCTCATTCAGTATATACTATGGTGTGTATTCCCTTTCCCTTTGCCAAAGTGTCACAAAGTTAAGTCAGTCAAGTCATCCCTTAGCCTAGCCAGTGATTTTAACCTTCACCCTTCACTAGCAAATTGATCACAGCTATGAAGTGAGTATGGTCGTGAAAGTCTGGTCTAAGTAATAATAATAATTAATGACATTATATATTTGGACTTAGATCGTGTTATAATTGTTATTTGAATAAGTTGTAAAGCATGCATTAACCTTTGACACGTTGCAGCAGCTTCCGATGATGGTCTGAGTTGTATTTGGTCATGTTGACTTGGTTAGACCTAGTTTGACCATGGTCAACCATAAGACATGAGATGGTTGGACCTTGTGATGATATGGACAGATGATATGTGGTATATGTACATGTATATGATGATTCTATGCAGCAGCTACAGGGTTATGATGATGATTCTTGGTTTACAGCAGTATTGATCATTTACAGATTATTATTATTTACCCTGTACCGGTATATTGGATATATATATTGATCATGCAGAGACTCATATGGTGTATGAGTACACATCGTGGATGGATTTGGACCCTTTGAGTCCAATGAGACAGTTTGTTTTCAGTTCCGGGCACTTACAGTGATGATTGAGCCTCAGTAGGCTATCCCAGTACAGTTTTGGTCTTTTGGAGGCCCTGTCAGAGCAGATGTGATTTTTATCTGGTTGACCTAGGGCGCTGATGATGGAGGGGGTGGTCCAGCCACTTGATTTTACTATATTACCCCCCTCCCGGACACACTAGTGCCCTCACCTTGACAGCGCAGGCACTCCATGAGGCAGTTTGGGTCAGTGTCAAGCTTCCCGAGGCATTTCAGGATTGGTAGAAATGGCTATTGAAGAAATCAATTTGGGCTACTGAGGCAATGTTATGGCATGGGATGATCAGCGATGATGGATTGATGTCTTCCGCACCTCCTCCAGCAGTTTCAGCTTCATCGGGGCCCGCATCCATCACTTATGGTACTTTCTGATGATTTCTGAAGTCTTTTGAGGCCTATGATTTGACCATAGAGGCACGATTTGGTATATTGATGATTATTTTATGATTATTGTGCTATGGGGATTGACCAAGGGTGGATAAAATTACCCCTTGGACCCACCATAAGCTTCCTATTATATTTTGTCATCATGATTTGGTGGGATTCCCCTCTTCTAGGGCGATTTTGTCCACTCATATTATATTTTATTAGTGATCCATGTATTTTATTGTTGAGCTCATCTCAACCATTGATTAGACATTTGTATCTTCTAATCTTAGCCACTCATCCAAAAAGTGGTTAGGATTTTGATGCCTCTCCTTCCTATTTAAAGGAGAGAGCTTCTCATTGTAAAGGGACTTGTGGCTCTGGATTATTGGAATAGAAAATTATTATTGCATCTATCTCCAGTGTTGTGGTGAATGTTTTTGGTGTTCGTTCGTTGGTTCTTCCTTTGCACCGAGTTATTGGAGATCTTGTTTGCCATATCTTTTGTACCACGTTTTTTGCATCTACAGGTGGAGGCCGATTTGCTTTGAGGAGGAAGTATTGGTAGGGGAAGACTCTCCCTACTTCTTCTTTGGATCTCTTCGTTGGTAACAGGGAGTATTACTGTCCCAGGACCTTCTATTCTATGTTATCATTGCATTTTACTTGTATTTCCTCCATACTTGACCTCTCTGATTGAAATCGATTTTCCTTGGATTGACAGGTAGAGGAGGGCGCACTTGTGGGCTAGGGCATCAATTCGGCAAGCAAACTCAACAATCTCTCATTTGATCTCTGCGGGAATCTTCCTCAACATCAAGGCATCTCATTCACATCACTCAGGTATGATCTCAAGGTAATTTCTTTCCATGATCTATCCACTTGTCTAAAACATTTAAAACCCTAATTAATCAAAACCCCCATTTTTACATTTTTTCAGATCTACTAAGATCTAGTGGCTTCTTGGGTAAGATATTGAAAACCCACCTCTATAGTATCCACGGCATCCCGGATCTATAGTTTGGTTAGGATTGGCCTCCATTTGACCCTCTTTCCAAGGCACTTAGCCTCTCCAAGCAAAGGCGCACTTCCTAGTTTGGGTGGGTTGACCTAGATCTAGTATATGGGTAGTTGAGATCCCACTTGATTCGTAATCTACACATCCAATAACCTACCCCCAGATCGTCACTTTTCTGATTTCTACCTTGTGGGCCCTATTCCACATTTTAAGGGATTTAATCCCCATTTTGGACCACTTGGTATCTTCAAACTCAGATCTAGTAAGATCTAGTCATCGGATTGCCTTGAAATTGTAGATCCACACTCCCCATTGGTCAACCTACTTGGATCTAAAGTTTGGATGCCATCGGATGTGTCTTGACCCCACTTATCCGACTTTCAGGCCTCCTTGGGCAAAGTCGCACTACCTTGGAGAAGGGAGTTTGTCCACTTCTAGGACATGGGTACTTGAGATTTTTGTGGATTTGGAACGGGAATAATTCAAAACCTAGGTCTAGTAGGTCACCTTGTCAAATCTTGCCTTGGGGATAGCATTCCTTGTTTTAAGGGATTGTGGTCCACTTTGGTCAAACCTAGATCTAGACTTATTCATCCATCAAGACTTTAATTGCCCACTTGTCTCATGCAATAGGAGTCCTTAACCACAAGTTAACCTTACTTTGACTCCATTATCCCAATTCCCAAGGCACTGGTTTCTCTCCAAGTCAATTCGACTTTCCTAGATTGTTGGATTAACTTGTGGTTTGACCTTAGTGTGGTGAACTAAACCCTTGATGCCATCATGTATCATGATCAAGCTTGTCACTTGTACTAGTTAGCCCCAATTCAACCCCTAAACTACCCTGCATTGGACACGGTTCCCAAGGCAGTGGATTTTTCTCACATTGACTAGTACTTTAATCCCGGATCTCATTTCAAATACTATAAGTCACTCTCACATCAATAATGAACCAAAGCTATACTCATTGAACCCATTATTTATATTGTGACTTCATCCTTAGGTCTAGGATAAACCATACACCTTACTTCACTTAGAATCAACTTGATTGGGTGTCTTGGTTTTGATCTCTCCTGTCGGGAGTAGATCGGGTCTCCCCCTTTGTTATCTGGGCTAGATAACATAAAGTGAAGGTTGCCTCGACTGGCGTGACAACCATATATTGGAGGTCGAGGTGATCGTGGTTGCACCTTTTGAGTTGTCCTTCCCTATTGCCATCCATGAGTGGATACATCCATAGGGGTAACTACAGTTTAGGTGATAATAGGTCCTTACCCAAAGATGAAACTCAGAAGCACGTTGATGCCGTCTATGTGCTAAGGATCAATAATGCCCCACAAGAAGAGGCCTCTAAATCCTACAACATCATCCACATATGCAAATCGAGGCTAAATGAGCTGGAGCGCTCTCATGGAAACCCTCCACATGTCACCAAACCATGAAAACAAGTCAAGCATTCCAAATGAGCCGGAGTGCTCTCATGGAAACCCTCCACATGTACCAAACCATGAAAACAAGTCCAGCATTCCATAGGACATTCATCATCATTCTTAACACACACAGACACAGGCCAACCATATATATCAAAGCATTGTATTGGTTATTTCCTCACCTAGTCCTGCGGGGCAAGGAGGTGAGATGGAGTAAGGGACAGCTATGCGAATTGTCCCATAGAGTCTCAAGTTACGGTTTGTCGTACACCCAGTCATGGCGGCTCTAGAAAAGATCCTCACGGAGTCTGTTGAAGGCACGGATGTGAGTTGCAAGGTGTGTGTTAGATGATTAGTGATGGTTTCCCTGCATTATACCCATTTGTGAGGCACCGCCCTTCCCTTGTGTTATCATGGTATGCTTATATTAGTGGGTCCCGCCTTCCCCGTTTATCCAAAGGGTCACATGGTCATGGTGTTTGTCTTTCCCCTATCTTTTCACCTCATTTATCCACCTCACCCAAAGTTAGCTAAGTGGCCAAGTCTATAAGTGTGCATAGCAGTTTGAGTCTTTGTTGAAAGTGGTGGGCCCACCTCACTTGGGGCCTGTTTTATTGAAATATTATTTATTTTGATCACCATGTCGTCATTATATGTTTTAGTAACGTACTAACATAAATAAGGAAGCCTTGGCGCTTCATGTTGAATGCAGGTTTCAGCCATTGCCATTTTGACCAGGGTTGACTTGGTCAAACTATGTTGATCAGGCCAAAAATGGGCCCCGAAAAATGTTGCAACCAAAACTTTGATTTTGGTCATTTATCATGTATTGGGGTCCCATATGCGCCTCCAATTGTCAGATCGAGAAAATGTTGAAGCATTAGTGAGAATTTTAATTATTACTGGTCAAAAGGGGGCTGTTTTAAATAAAAATCTTTGATTTTGGGCAAACAGTGCTCAATTGATGGATCGTGGTCGTTCTAGTGACTATTTCCAGTATATTTGGGGTCTACGATCGCGTTGCAGCAGACGGTTCGTTGATCCGAGCAATATAAGTGGGTCAAAAGCGCAACATACATCTTCAGAAATAAAACCAACAATTAATTAATGATGGAAAATCAAATTTGGCTAAGTTAACTTTGGAAATGGTAAGTGCAATGGTTGGTAAAGGTAAGGGGGTACCCTAATGTCATTTTGGTTATGTTTGGACACTAAATATTTGGTGTGGGGCCCTCATTCTTGCCGAGCTCTAGTGGTGGGACGAATTTGCCCATAAAGGGGCATTTTTCACCATGTAAAAATTCAAATTTTGTAAAATTATGGTTATGAGACTATGGTTATGTGGCCTAGGGGGCTAAAACAGCCCAAAGGCACCCCCTAGCCACTTGTTTGTATGTTGTGAGGGCCCCACGGGTGGCCCCTTCTCTCCCTTGGGCGCATGAGGGTAATTCACCCCCCCCTCCTCCACTCCATCTCAGCCCTTCGTTTGGCTTCTTGGGGATTTAATCCCAGCCACTTGTTTTGGTGGGAATGGGGCTTGGATTTGGAGCTCTCTCTATAAGAGAGTAAGCTCACCCATTTGTATCTTCCTCTTGGTAATTTTGCACTTGCACTTAGTATTGAGAGAGACATTCCATTTGGTGACTTGACACATTGTGTTGTTGGGTGTTATTGTATTGATTGTATGATAGTTTGTGGATGCATTGTTGAGATAATTTGTGGTGTTTCCATCTTTCTCTTGCAGGTTCGATTTGCAGCTTTGCTGGTCATCTATAGAAGGGCGCAATTCTTGGGGTGTGAAGCTCCACACTTGCTCCAATCTCCTGAGAACTTCAAAGGGAAGTGAAATTTACATTTGTACTTCATTTCCTTCATTATTTTCCATCTAGTTGTTGTGCTTAACTCGTTTTTTGCTTCAGATATTGATTTTGGTCTCTCTGTGGCAGGTTATTGAGGGCGCACTTGGTGTCCAACTGCTCTCCACGCTCAAGGGAACACGCAGGACTTTCAACACTTGATCTTCCAGAATGGTCCTCATACAAAACACTCCATTTCACCTCTGTTTCAGGTATTCTTCATTATCTTGTCATCTCGTTATCATTTTCACTGTGTTTGTTGAACTGAAAATAAACAAAATAAACCCTAAAATTAAAAATACAAAAATTTCACCGTTAAAAACTCATTTTCTTTACAAACCCGCTTCTAATATAATTTTAAGAGTCCACTCAAAAAATTTCACATCATTCCTACTCCATTTGCCCATGCCCATAGGCACTAGTCATTTTCTGATTTCGCCCTCCTTGGGCAGACTGCTCATTCACGCTGCTTGTGGTCTTTTCTGGGTTTTGGGTGTGCTTGATTCGTTTTTAATTGCCATTTTAATATCAAAAATAAAATTAAAAATACAAAAATTAACCAATGGAAGGGCAGACGTGTGAGTTGTCGCCCGACAGATAGGTGATAAGGGAGTACGCGAACCGAAGAGTGGGATGTAGCAACGCAACTCTAGGGTCGAGCAACTAGAGGGACGACAGTCGCAATGGCAGGACATGTGATGGCGGAAAGGAAAGGGGTCACTGCCAGCCACCAAGGCTCGGGCCAGTAGACGCCAGCGGACTAGTTGCCCACGTCACAGCCGCCCAGGGAAAATAGGGCAGCTGCCCTGAGTAGGGGCAAAAAACTGTTGAGCGGGCCAAAAGCAATCCAGGCAGCCCTGAAAAATTTTGAGCAACGATGAAGCTCCCCTTGAAATTTTGGGCAGACAGCAAAAGTTCCTAGAAGGCGAGATCAATCCCTGAGCAGCACCTAAGAAGGCTCGAGCAACCCAGGAAAAGTTCGAGCAGCAGTAAGCTGCAGATCCGAGCAGCAAGCAAGACTGGGAAGCAACAAGAATAGTTCGTTGTTGAGCTTCGGGCAGGAGGTTCAGGCAATGCTCAGAAACCCCCAGGCAACAGTAGAATGATATGGTGTAAGACGTACAGGTTGTTGGGACAACCTGTAGTTGGTTCTAGAGGGAGTTTGGAGCCTGGATCAGTGTCGGAGAGAGAGCATGAGGCTTCTCTCAGCAAACCTACTTGGTATGAAATGACACTTATGAAGTAGGAGAATAGATTTCAAGATCAGAGTCCAACACAAGTAGCACGAGGATCTTCTAGTTCATAGGGAGCAACTACAGTAGCAAAGGATGTGTTTGATCCTGGAGGAGATTCTTCCAAAAGTACCTTCCTCTTTAAGAGAAAGTGTTATGTTTGTAGCATCGGATAAGTACTTCTGCATAGGGCAAGTGTCTGGCATGCAAGAGTCATCCAGGAAACTCACAGACTTAGGAATTTCACTAATAAAGTGAATGTACTTTGTTACTTTATGTAAAGAAGAGGGCCCATGGTATTTCATGGTCCATGGTATTGGCCCATGGTATTTGCATATTGTAATGTTATAAAAGTCGGCCTAAGTGAGAGGAGGAGTTACCACAGTCATTGGAAGTGTGTATGAGATCATTGATAGTGAGTAATTAGACTTAAGAGAGGGATTTTCTTAGGGGCTTTAGAGTGAGGGAGTCACTCAAGCCATAGTGAGTGATCAGTGAGTGATCAGACCTAAGAGGGGGATTCTCTTAGGGGCTCTGGAGTGAGGGAGTCACTCAAGCCAGGGTTTGTCTGCATTGCTGAGGGTTTGGGCACAATTGCAACATGGGTAAGTAAAGTTTTTTTTGTATTGACCCAGATTCGATGTGTCCTATTCGAAAGCCTAGAATTGTAAGTGTTGCTTAACAAATCTGCAATAAAAGACAAATCTGTTGCTGGTCAACCCCAAGGATTTGGATTTCCAGGGTAAATCTCAATGTGGCAAATGGTGTTATGATTTGCTGTATTTTCCGTTGCATGAAATTGTTAGAGTTCAGTGTGTTTCAATTAATAATTTTCAGTAAATTGTTTGAGATTGCAAACCAGATCTGGACTCAGAAAAGTTAGCTAAAAAGGGATCCAATTTCTTGAGGTGTAAATTTTTTTATCTTAAATTTTTTATACATCAAGAAAAAATTACAACTCGAGAAATTAGATCCCTCTCAATGCTTAATAGATCCGGGTTTAAGATGGGCCTGTGTTGGTTTATATTCACCTAGAGATGTAGTCCCATAAAAATGTTCTTACTTTTTTTGAGTTGGAGTGTTTCTTCGTTAAATTACTCATGACTAGAGATTACAACAATCTTTGCAATAAATAAAAGCTTATTTTTGTATTTAATTTGCATTAGTATTATTATTGTCTCTGTAGTTCTAAATGGCATGCATAGATTGACTTCATTGCCTTTAAAAATATCTATGTTGCACGAGTTTTTGAAATGGTGGAACAAAGACACAAGGGAGCGAGTGTTTGAAACAACAAGAACACACCCTCGAAATTTTAGGGGACGAAGGGTTAGGTATGATAAAGAACGACAATACTATCGTCCCTAACCCACCACCTAAAAAAAGGAGTGTCATCTAGTCATGGTTGCTCCACAAACAAGGGGGTCTCATACACCAATTTGGTGTCTGGCTTGGTCGTGACCTTAAAATTAGATTATTGTTATTATTATTGGTAGTAGTAGTAGTAGTAGTAGTAGTCATGTTTGTCCCACAAACAAGGGGGTCTCATCCACCAATTTAGTGTCTGGCTGGGCAATGACTTGTTGTTTCCTAAAACACACTTGACCACAGATAAGTCTCTCAACCGCTATGTGTGTTTTTAGGGCAACTATGAGTGTAGAACCCACTGTCACCTCGATTCCTCACTCCTAAGTTTAGACCCCAACTCTAAACGATCAAGGGGGGTTGTCCCTACTTACTAAGTTTCTCTAAAGATTTTCTTAAGGAGTTGCAAATTATTAATGTTCAATGACAAGCATTCATGCAAAGATGCAATAATTTTGATGACAAGCAAACCTTCTTTGAAAATAAACCATGTATAATTGCAAGAGAGAAATAACAAATCAACTACCAAACCAGTGCCTACTTTACTTGGGTCATGGAGTCACAGATACAATAAAAGTTAGATCACCAAAGGAAATCAAATTGCATTAAACCATTCACTTATCACAATGATCAAAATATCACATTTAACACACGAAAAATACTTGTAGTAAATGAACAATTAATGAATGAAAGGTGCTTGTAATGAAATTGAACCGAATTCAAATGCTTTGAAAGTAAAGAACTAAAAATGAAATAATAATTGCAATGTTTTGCCAATGGTAGTGTAAATTTTAATTATTTTTAGGTCTCTCTTTAGCTTAAGGGAGTTAAGGTTTGTGCAATAAAATTAAACCTATCCTATGTGTCTACCCCCAAAACTTATCTCTTTCGATTTGAGAGATATCGTCGGGTGCTCAACAAGAGAAAACAAGGTTCCCAACTAGCTCCACCGGTCAACCCCAAAGCTTGTCGGGTGCTCAACAGGAGGACACTAAGTGCCACGAGGCTCCCAATAGCCTCTACCCCTCTAGCTCCACCGTTCAAACTTATTTTTCTCAATGTCTTATCAAGATAAATTTATAAGTGCCTATTATTCTAGCCAACACTAATCTTTGCCCTTTCTTGTCACCCAAGATCGGACGAACCGGCAAGGGCAGTGAATATGGGGCAAGGATTAGGGCACGGTTTATTTAACTTTTAAAAGAATAAACAAATATTTATATACAATGCAAGACAACACGATATTGCAAGGGTGGCAAAGGCAACTCACTTGCAAGGTTTGGGAAACAAATTAGAGCAACAATAACTTAAAACTAAAACGAATTACTAGCTAGCACGATTTTGTATGGATGGGCAAAGCCACTTCACATGCAAGGTGTGGGCAAACAAAACTTGAAAAAATGAAATAAGAAAAACTAAATTAACCCTAGCCCACTCAACAATTGCTATGCAAAGGTGGCAAAGCCAACTCACTTGCAAGCAATGGATGGAAAAAATAACTTAAGGAAATAAAATGTTATCCTAGCCACACAACTCTCTTCCTAATGAAGAGGAGGGGCAATCAATCTAACAAAATGAAAATAACATATACAACTAGCACTAGCCTCTCTACACTTGCAATGCAAAAGTGGGAAAGCCTAGCTTCTTATGCATGCAAGGGATGGCTGAAAATTAAAAGAGCTTTTGCTAGAAATAAATGAATAAAGAATCAAGCCAAGAGACTCTCTAGGGCTTGTTACAACAAGAAAAATTTCGTCCTTTATAATATAAGAAAATGGGGGTCAAGAACAATAAATTTCACCATTTTTTGGCAAGGAACTTGAAGTAGCCACTCTTGGGTGATCTTTGAGCTTATTTGTGATCAAATTTGGGCATTCCCTCCCCCTGTAACATCAAAAACCTACACAAAACAGCAAGCTAATCTTCTCCAAATATGATAGAAATGAGTATGAAATCACTTAAAAAATTTAACATATAAATTTCTTCAATTTGTAAATAAAATGTGGCATGTAAAGAGCTAGAAATGATGATTTTTTAGAGCGACATAAGTAAATAAAAATATGTAATAAGAATAGTTAGTTAGAAGAAGCCAAGTTCCACAATAGTTGTTTGAACAATGGGGTATCCCACCTGGGAATCCCCCTCTCCAAACTTGAGAAACCTGTAACAAAACTAGCTTCAAGTGCACAAGGGGTGAGAGACAAGCAAAGAAATGAGAAATCATTTATTCAAACTAGAAGTCCACAAAATTCTCAAATGCTAAGAAGATAACCCACATAACATGTAACAACAATATTGCAATATTATTCTCAAGCAAAACAATTTGTTTGAGATCCACAAATGCAAGCAAGGAACTACAATGCGACAATGTTACTGTTATCACATCCATAGTAGCCGAGCTACCATGATTGCAGAGCAGTTCATTGCATATTTTTGAGCTTGGCCTTTACATAGTTCCAGTGAGATCAACTATGATGAGCAGTATTATTTATGATCACTCACACATCAGAGCAGCCCCAGATCAAACATGCAGTAGACCTGATGCCAGGGCTGAACCTCATGACCTCAAATTTGATGACTGAGATGACCTTTTATCCCATACAGAGCAGTGCAATGCCCAAAGTTTTAGCAGTGAGTGTTTCAGTGGTTATTGATGATCCAGATAACATATACAAGTATATGGCCCAATAGGTATATGATGTGCATTGGTTTTATTACCTTGCTCTTTTGGTCATTTTGATAGCTTGACATAGTATCTAGTGATCGTGATCTAGCAATATATTTTTATGAAATGAATTTGGTTGTTATTGATAGTCTAAATGGTTGCATTACTTACATTTAGAAGCTCTTGTTTTATACTCGTTGGTTTCACCCTCCTAGGAGGTGTCTTAAATAATTGTGTTGGATTCGATTATCCCTAGACAGAGGTGTCTTAAATAATTGTGGAGTTCGATTATCCCTAGATAGAGGTGTCTTAAATAATTGTGTTGGGTCCGATCATCCCTAGACGGAGATGTCTTAAATGATTGTGTTGGGTCCGATCATCCCTACACATAGGTGTCTTAAATGATTCTGGTGGGATTGATCATCCCTAGACAGAGATCCCGAGTTCTGAAAGGAAGGATAGTCTTAAATGTTGATCTTGTGTTGGACTTGATCCCTAGTTCCGAAAGGAAGGATCATATGTGTACTATAGGTGATGCTCCTGATGATATTCCAGTACTGTAGATGAGGATGCTCCAGTGCTACAGATGATGATGTTCCAGTACTGAAGATGAGGATGCTCCAGTACTGCAGGTGATGTTCCAGTGCTGAAGATGAGGATGCTCCAGTGCTGCAGATGATGATGTTCCAGTACTGAAGATGAGGATGCTCCAGTACTGCAGGTGATGTTCCAGTGTTGAAGATGAGGATATTGTTATCACACAACTTGTAGTTGCCCCTAGTGGTATCCCATCCAGGACGGTAGAGGAGATGGACAACTAAAGAGGTGACCCAAGAGATGCCACGGTTCCCAATGCAAGGTAGGAATCACGTCAACTGAGGCACTCTTCACTTTAGGTCAAGGTGAAACAAGACCTAGCGGGAGACCCTACTACCAATCAAAGATGATTGGACCCAAACAAAGGTTCCTAGGGATAGGTAGGCAATGAGTTACGGAAACCAATGTAAGGTTAAGTGGACCTAGAAATTAAAGTATGGTTGAGGGTGGTTTGAGAAATGATTAGTGTAAGGTTAAGTGGACCTAGAAATTAAAGTATGGTTGAGGGTGGTGTTATCACATATATAGTAGCCGGGCTACCATACATTATTTTTCTCATTCCAGTACACTATTCAGCCAGTTCCCTTACATTTGAGATGCTGAGATGAGCATCTATATTGGATCACTATCAGATTGTGGACAGTAGTTGTATTCCCTATGCCATGACTGAGTCTCGGGACACTCAGAGAGATGACCGACATAGCTATTATACCATTTGTACAGAGCAGTCAGTAGTGCCCAGAGTTGCAGCAGCAGTTTCAGAGGACAGATGATGGTACAGGTGGATGAGCTTTCAGGTATATGACTCAGCAGGTATATCATGGTGTTATGGTTAGATTGCTTTTATACTTATTCTTATAGCATGTCTTAGCACTTAGTGTCATGATTTGGCGATCATATAGATATTTGGACCTGGTTGATCTATTATATATATATTATACTGTCCCTACTCAGACTTAGAAGTTCACTATTCATACTCATTGGTACATACCCTCCTTAGGGAGAATAGAGGTGATCATTACACCATACTTTGGCTTGCTAGTGTTGGCTCCATCATTTCATTGTCTTCATCCATCCATTGCCTACCTTTTAGATTATCACCCTGACTTACTACTTGACTAGTGGCATGGAGGACTTTTCCCCACTGTAGCCTCTGTATTGGATGAGCTTCCCTGTTTATTGTGTCTCGGCTCTGAGTTGGTGACAAAACTTACCTATGGTGAGTTGGAGTTCCTTGTGAATTCCCCCTAGTCACTAAAGTTGTGTTGGCTAAACCTGAAACTTTTAGTGCTGCCATCAATACAAAATCTGGAAAATGAAATGCTATATCTTGTATGAAAAGCCCATTCATGCAATGTGTTTCTAAACACACATGAATGAAAGGCGTGCCAAATGAAAATGGCCATAAAAATAAAATGTTATATCTTGTGGAAAATAAATACCTAGGTAAACAAGCTGTCCATGACACACCTAGAAGTGCTCAGGTAAACAAGTGCCTTAAAAACACACCTGCAGCAGAAAGCCTAAAAGAAAAAATGTAAATCTATGCAATGTGTTTGTAAACACACATAGATCAAGGCTATGGAAACTTCAGGCCCAAAAAGCAATGGAACTTAAATGCTATATCTAAACAATTGCTGGCCTTATTTGTATTATGGATTGTGCGCATCTGTGAAGGTGAATAAACCCTCTTTAAACAACTCATCCATTTGTGAGACACCGCCATACCCTGTGTTATTGATCATTCGGTATATGCTATGGTGTGTATTCCCTTTCCCTTGCCAAAGTGTCACAAAGTCAAGTCAGTCAAGTCATCCCTTAGCCTAGCCAGTTAATTTAGCCTTCACCCTTCACTAGCAAATTGATCACAGCTATGAAGTGAGTATGATCCTGAAAGTCTAGTCTGAGTAATAATAATAATTAACGACACTATATTTTTGGATTTAGATCGCGAGCTATGATTACTCTGTGTTATAATTGCTATTTGAATAAGTTGTAGAGCATGTATTAACCTTGACACTTTGCAGCAGCCTTGGATGATGGTCT
This sequence comes from Larix kaempferi, assembly GCA_027924585.1. NCBI lineage: Eukaryota > Viridiplantae > Streptophyta > Pinopsida > Pinales > Pinaceae > Larix > Larix kaempferi. Next base: position 17,428,728 of record BSBM01000362.1, read on the forward strand.
GAGTTATATTTGGTCTTGGTTAGACCTAATTTGACCATGGAGGACCATGGGACATCAGATGTTAGACCTTATGATGATATGGATAGATGATATATGGTCTATGTACACATACATGATGATTCTATGCAGCAGCTACAGGGTTATGATGATGATTCTGGGGTTACAGCAGTGTTTGTATATGTACAGCGCATTATTATTGGCCTTGTTCCGGTATATTGGATATTTATTTTGATCATGCAGAGACTCATATGGTGTATGAGTACACATCTTGGATAGATTTGGACCTTCTGAGTCCAATGGGACAGTTTGTTTTCAGTTCCGGGCACTTACAGTGATGATTGAGCCTCAGTAGGCTGTTCCAGTGCAGTTTTGCTCTGTTGGAGGCCCTGTCGGAGCAGAGATGACTTTTATCCGGTTGACCTAGGGCGCTGATGATGGAGGGGGTGGTCCAGCCACTTGTTTTTACCATATTACCCCCCTTCCGGACACATTGGTGCCCTCACCTTGACAGCGCCAGCACTCCAGGAGGCTGTTTGGGGCAGTTTCACGCTTCCCGAGGCATTTCAGGATTGGTAGAAATGGCTATTGAGGAAATCGATTTGGGCTACTGAGGCAAAGTTATGGCATGGGATGATCAGTGATGATAGATTGGGACCTTCCACACCTTCTCCAGCAGTTTCAGCTTCATCGGGGCCCGCATCCATCACTTATGGCACTTTCTGTGGATTTTTTGAGGTCTTTTGAGGACCACGACTTCACTATGGAGGCACGATTTGGTACATTCATGATTATTTTTTGGTTATTGTGCTATGGGGATTGACCAAGGAGGGATAAAATTACCCCTTGGACCCACCATAAGCCTCCTATGATATTTTATCATCATGATTTGGTGGGATTCCCCTCTTATAGGGCGATTTTGTCCACTTACATTATATTTTATTAGTGATCCATGTATTTTATTGTTGAGCTCATCTCAACCATTGATTAGACATTTGTATCTTTTAATCTTAGCCACTCATTCAAAAAGTGGTTAGGGTTTTGGTGCCTCTCCTTCCTATTTAAAGGAGAGAGCCTCTCATTGTAAAGGGGTCTTTGGCTCTTGGATTATTGGTATAGAAAAATATTCTTGTGGAAATTCTTGTGGTCTCCTTTGCATCTGGTGTTCTTAGATGGTGATTGGAAAGTCTATTGCAACCTAGCATTTGGAAATTGTGGCAAGATCTATCTTTTTTGGAAATCATTGTTTGTCTACAGGAGGGCGACTTCAACAAGGGCGATTTTGCAAGGCTTCTTCAAATCGACTTTCTTGGCATTCGCTTGTATCAGGGAGTTATCATTAGCATCATTGTGATCTATGCTATCTTTCTATTACTTCTTTTGTGGCATTAGTCTTATCTCTTGATGCATCAAATCTGATATTGTTGACGTTTGTTGTGCAGGAGAGAGGGCGCATTGGCTTCTTGGACCAAATCGACTTGCATAGAAACTACCTCAAAGCTTCTCAAATTGATCGGGTTTGCATAGATCATCATCATCAAGGCATCTACAAGGTTACCCAGGTAAGATCCACAGGTTTGTTTCTCTTTCCTTTATCCAATCCATTGACATAGCTCATAAATTGTTAAAACCCTAAATATCTTAAAACCCCCATTTTACATTTTCTCAGATCTACTTAGATCTAATGGGTTGTTGGGCAAAATACTGAAAACCCACCTCTATAGCATCCAAGGCATCCCGGATCTATAGTTTGGTGAGGATTGGCTTCCATTTGATCCCCTTCCCAGGCCAACTTAGCCTCTCCCAAGCAAGGCGCACTTCACTAGTTGAGCTAGTTGACCTAGATCTAGGTGGTGGGTGTTTGAGATTCCACTTGATTTGACATCTACACATCAAATAACATACACCCAGGTTGTCACTTTTCTGAAATTCACCTTGTGGGCCCTATTCCACATTTCAAGGGATTTAAACCCCACTTTGGACCACTTGGAACACTTAAACTCAGATCTAGTAAGATCTAGCCATCGAATTACCGTGAAACTATAGATCCATACCCTTACCTGACTGATCTACCCGGATCTAAAATTTGGGTGCCATCCGACTTGTCTTGACCCACCTAAACCCCAATTTAAGCCTCCTTGGGTAAAGTCGCACCACCTTGGAGAAGTGAGTTGACTCACTTCCAGGAACTGGGTACTTGAGATTTTTGCAGATCTGAAACCGGAATAATTCATAACCTAGGTCTAGACTATCACTTTGTCAAATCTTGCCTTGGGGACAGCATTCCTTGTTTTAAGGGATTGTGGTCCACTTGGGTCAAACCTAGATCTAGACACATTCAACCATCAAAACCTATATTGCCCACTTATCTCATGTTGTAGGAGTCCTAAACCATAAGTCAACCCCACTTTGACTCCACTTCCCAATTCCCAAGGCACTGGTTTCTCTACAAGGTAATTCAACTTTCCTAGATTGTTGGATTGACTTGTGGTTTGACCTATGCATGGTAAACTATACCTTTGAAGACATCATGAACCATGGTCAAGCTTGTCTCATGTACTAGTTAGCCCCAATACAACCCTTAACTATCCTGCATTGGACACGGTTCCCAAGGCAGTGGATCTTTTGACATTGAACTAGTACACTAACCCTAGATCTCACTACAAACATTATAAGTCACTCTTACATTCAACTATGATCCAAAGCTATACCTATTGAACCCCTCATTTGGCTTGTGACTTCATCCTTAGGTCTAGGATAAACCATACACCTAACTTCACTTAGAAATACCCTGATTTGGTGTCTTGGTTTTGATCTCTCCTGTCGGGAGTAGATCGGGTCTCCCCCTTTGTTGTCTGGGCTAGATAACATAAAGCGAAGGTTGCCTCGACTGGCGTGACAACCATATATATATTGGAGGTCGAGGTGATCGTGGTTGCACCTTTTGAGTTGCCCTTCCCTATTGCCATCCATGACTGGATCCATCCATAGGGGTAACTACAGTTTAGGTGATAACATGTGGTTTGAGAAATGATTAGTGTTTCAACCAATGTATGATTTAGGCCACATGATTAGTTATGATGACAAGATATAGTACCATGTGCTACACAAGTGGGTCCTACTTTCTTGGGATATGTGAAATAGCTTAAAGTGGACCCACAAGGTGAAATTAAGGGATGCAATTGGCACTAGAGGATATGTAATGAGTAGATCTATGGATCTAAGTTGAATTTAGGAGTACCCACTTACTGGATCTAAGGTTTGACACAATTCCCAAGGAGTGCGACTTGCCTAAGGAAGACTAGTGCCTTGTTGGATGGGTTAATGGAGTCAAAAGATATGTCAAAGTGTAGATCAGGACACCTAGAGGTCAAGTCAAGTGGGCTAATTGAGATAGAATGGCTAGATCTTGCTAGATCTAGGATTTCATGAAATGACCCAAGTGGACCACAATCCCTTAAAACAAGGAATGCTACCCTAAGGCAGATCGTCACAAAATGATACTCTAGATATAGGTTTCAAGGTATGCCCCTTCCAAAACCACTGAAATCTCAACTACCCAGGTCCTAGAAGTGGGCAAACTCAGTCACCCAAGGAAGTGCGACCTTGCTCAAGGAGGGCTAAAAGGTGGATAAGGTGTGTCAAATCAAGTCCAATGGCCACCAACTTGTAGATCCAAGTAGTTTAGGCACCGATCTATGTGGATCTAGAAAATCAAGCCAATCCAAGGGTTAGATCTTACTAGATCTGAGTTTTAAGGTGCCAAGTAGTTCAAAAGGGGGTTTTAATCCCTTAAAATGTGGAATGATGCCCACAAAGTAGAAATCACCCAAGTAAAAGTCTAGGGGTAGGTTATCAAGTGTGTAGATTGCAAATCAAGTGGGATCTCACCTACCCACATGCTAGATCTAACCCAACAAGCCTCTCCAAGGAAGTGCGATTTGGTTCTAGAGGGCTATATTGCCTTGAAAAGTGTGTTAATTTTAACCCAATCACCACCAAACTATAGATCCAACTAGGGGTGGATGCTATAGAGGTGGGTTCTTAAGATATTTTCAAAAGCAAGGCTAGATCTAAGTAGATCTAAGAAAAACCAAAATGAGGGTTTTAATTAATTAGGGTTTGTGACCAATGAAGAGAGAATGGATGGAAAGAGGCACATACCTTGTAGATCTTACCTCAATTGCTTGTGGCCACCTTGCAAATTGATAGCATTCTCCTATGTGTATATTCAAAAGTGAGATCCAAGAGCTCCAACCAAAACGTCCTCCTCCAAGATAGCCAAATCGTCCTCCTCCTACAAGACAAGATCAAAGAAACAAGTCAAGTAAGATGATTATGAAAATGATAGAAAGATGTAATAGAAAGCATCAACTATGTCACGAAGATACAATAATGATACTCCCTGTCACAAGATCAACCCAAGAGAGAATATGTGGGTCCCTCCAACAATAACCCTCAAGAAATCGCCCTCCTCTCCATCAATTCGACTTTCCTGCAAGAAGACTAGTAGAAGCACCAAAATCCACAATGATACATAGAAGAGATACTGTATACTCAATATGCAAGAGAATCTACAAGACAAGAGAGATATGCTCCACAAAGAAGTGTTCTATTCCAATATTCCAGAGCTCCAAAGGTGAGCTATACAATAGGGGGTCTCCTCCTTATATAGGATAATAAAGACCAAAACCCTATACCACTCTACAATACTACATCAAATGAGTGGTTGAGATTAAAAGATCTCAATATACAATCAATGGCTAAGATGAGCCATAATAACATAACACATGGATCATCATAAAGTGATCCATGTGTTAGTCTAAAATAATCATGGAGGGTGACATCATCCACTAGAGGGGGTAAAAGTACCAAAGCCCACCTCATAATGACTAGGACATGACATAAGAAGCACATGGTGGGGCTAGGAGGCATCAATCCTTACTAGCTCATCCCCAAGTCACAATAAAATAATAAAATATGTCCAATATAATATAAATGATCAAATTTGTCCTCAAAATCTGTGACAGACAAGCAGTAAAATACCTCCTGTGATTGCTATGGGCCTACCCACATGGTGAAAACTGGCTGGAAGATACTGGGATCACCCTGGAAGACCTCTGTGAAAACCAAATGCCAAAAACTTGCCTCAATTGCCCAAATCGAATTCCTCAGTGACCACTTTATCCCATTTTTTTACTGCCTCAGGAACTGTGAAAGTGCCAAAACTGCCTCCCAGGGCATCTGCGCTATCCAACTGAGCCCACCAGGCTCTCCAAAAGGGGGGGTAAATGGTAAAAACAAGTGGCTGGACCACCCCCTCCTCATACAGTGCCCTAGGTGAACTGGCCTCTCATGGCCCCCTCTCATGGCCCCTGCTACTCAGGGTAGGAAATCAGCCCCAAATCTGGTCAACAAGTGTAAAACTGCATCAATCACTGCCAGAAGTGCTCGGAACTGAAAGATAAGCGTCTCATTGGATCCAGAAGACCCAAATCCACTAAGAATGTGTACTCATACACCATGGGTTGCCCTAATGGGCCAGCTGTAGGGTCCACCATATATGGACAATGCATAATCTGATGGTCTGAAATAATAAAATCTGCTGAACTGCATCAATCATCATCTGAACCATATGTCCATCATATGGCATCATCATCAAGTATGTGGGACCATCAATCATCATCAATAGGTATATATATATGGCCCACATCATCACGGATCCCAATAATATACAACCAAGGATAAATCACATCAGTAGACTAAGAAAGGATAAATCACATCAGTAGACTAAGACATGCTTCTCTAATCATTCTCACAGCCAAGCTCAAAGTATAACATCCATTCAGTGGCATTAATCAAGTTAGCATATTCCTTTGTTAAATAAAATTACTTGCACAATAGTACAAATGACAAACTCACCCATTAGACATGGTCAAACTGCTAGTGAAGGATGAAGGCTAGGAACAACGTTGGGCCAAGGGGTTGACTTGTCTAACTTAACTCAAAAATACTTTGGACTGGGAGAAGGGGGAAGCTACAAACTCTGTGCTGGACAAAATAACACGGGGGATGGTTGTGCCTCACAAATGGATAAGTTGTTTAAAGAGTGCTTATTCAACTTAGGTATCATGTCTACATCAGGTTGATCCAAGTTCATTAGGATCATTCAATTTCATTTCATGGCCTTTTTGGCCTACATAACCCTTCGGATCTCAGGTGTGCTGAAAAGCACAACTAGTTGCAGATTGCATCCAGGGCATGTTTTCATATACATATAAGGTCAGCAATTGTTTAGATATAGCTTTTAAGAACCATTGCTTTTTGGACCTTTCTTATACTCTTCGAGGAGTATTTTTAGTTGTTCATCGCTCTTGCCCTTTTTAGTTTCCATGGGCGAATTTATAAGTTTCCATAAGTAGAACATGAGCTTTCAGTTTTAGCCAACAACATCTCAAGTGACTAGGGGGAGTTCGAGCCAATGCCAAACATCGGGACAACCGACCAGAATGATTTAGGCCTACAATCCAACTCACCAAAGGCAAGTTTTGTCACCAACTTAGAGCCGAGACACTGAACATACAGGGATGCGGTCCAAACATAGAGGTAGAAAAATGGGGAAGTCCTCAGTATCAGAAAGTCAAATGAGACAAGTCAAGGTTTAAAGTCAAATAGGAAAGTCATGTATGGATGGAGTCAAGTGAAAATGGAGCCTACACTAGCAGACAACTGATGTCAGGAAAGACCATATCTATGTAAGGTGGAAAACTAGTGGGTTTTGTCAAACAACCTAAATGTGCAAGTAAATGTCCATTTTATAATTTAGAGTTCATTTTAAACAGTTTGCCACATCAGGAATAATGTACCAAGCAGATGCTGTGAGCATGACTAAATCAACAAGATAGTAATCCACAGTCAATGATAAAACATCCATAGGTCATACAACATCAGCACAAGAGTAATCATCATATATCATCTGAAACACTGCTGCAATACATCTCTAAGCACTGAACTGAAACTGTATGGGATAAAGGGTCACATCGGTCATCAAATCTGAACTCTCAAGGCTCAGCCTTGACACAAGGTCTAACATAAGTCTGCATAATACACTGCTCTGATCATGTGTGATCACAAAATATACAATCATCATAGCCATGCTCTGAATAATGGAAGCTCTGAAATGTGCAGATATCTGCTAAACAAGAATAGTAGCCCTGCTACTATGGTGTGATAACAGATACTCCAGTGCTGCAGATGATGATGTTCCAGTATTGAAGATGAGGATGCTCCAGTGCTACAGGTGATGTTCCAGTGCTGAAGATGAGGATGCTCCAGTGCTGCAAGTGATATTCCAATGCTGAAGATGAGGATGCTCTAGTATTGAAGATGTTGATGTTCCAGTTCTAAAGATGAGGATGGTCCAGTACTGAAGATGATGATGTTGAAGAACTTCCAATGATTTATAGATGTATCAATGTAGATGATGATGCCCTCCTCCCTCCGATGATGTTGTGTAGAGTTACACATGCAGATGTTGTTGTTAGTAGAATACCCTTCTTGTTAAGGGGGAGTGCTAAATTAATGTAACTTCAAAGTATATTCTACTTGTACTTTATTATTGTAACTCCATCGGGGATGTTTTTCCTCCATCGGGGATGTCTTTATTACATTTCGTCATGTAAAGGTCACGAGGTTAAACCTCCATTGTAAGTCGGGTTGTTAGCACCCAAGTAAATGTAATATAAGTGGTAATTGAGTCTCTCTAGAGAAGTCGACCCTGTTAGGATTACTGGGGTGGACATAACTGAGTTAAAGATTAGGTCAAAAGTAATGTATAAATAGAAGGAGAGACTCCTTCATTTATTCATTCACTCACTAGTGCAATTCGGATTTGTAGAGAGAGAGATATCTGTGAAGGAGAAGGAGGAGTGGCTAGAGTCCGGAGTTTGGTCTTTTTGTCTCTCTTATTTGTGAGACATATTTTGGGGGAATTGTACTTGATCATCTATATTGAGGAAGTTCTTGCTGGGTTTTCTTACCCTAGAGGGTTTCCCAGGGTATATTGTTTTGTGCTTTTTGATTGTGTATCTTTCAAAGATCCTGATTATGCTGCTATTGTGAATAATGTATTGAATGCTAATGAATTTGCAATCTAGTCTATGGTAGCATATATAATCTTAACATTTACATTACAACAATTTATGCTGAGAGACATTTTTTAATTACCAAAAATTAAAAAACCAAAGTAAAACTTAATGAAATTCCGCAAGACTCTGGATAATGTCTAGCATGGTAATATAGAACATTCCTAGGCGCCAATCACCCCATGGACTCTATCATTGGAATGCCTTTCACCACTTTGGAGGAATTTTTAAGAGAAAAACTCAGATAATTAAAATCACTAGAAAGAAATTTTAATTATCCAAGGTCAAAAACACTCGATGAGAGGACTTCCCTAATAATAAAGTCCTAGGCAACTAAGATTTACAAAAATTAACCCTCATGCTGACATATCATTACAAAATCCCCCGCCCGAGTGCGGAAATTTCATGGACAAGAGTTAAGAAGTGAAAGAGGAAAAACTCCCTTGCTTGAAAAGCTTTGCTAGGTACATATTTCTCGTCTTCAAGGTACATGGTACATGATACATGGTTGCCCACCTAGTTGGATTGGTTGTCAACAGACCTTAAAATAGATTATTATTATAATGTCGTCCATTACCCGTTGTCCCCCGAAAATTTTGAGGATGTGCTCTAGTTTCTCGCACGTGTGAAAGGTGTGCGTATAAGAACTAGTTTATAACATAAATATCAATTTTACTACTTCTTGAGATGTTTTGTTTTATTGTACGCGCCTTTCTAGAATCCAATCTCCCAAGTGTTACCACCTAGTTTGCATAGGATGTTCAACAGACAGAAAAACATTAGCCAGCGAGGGACCTTTCAGTCCCCCATCCAGATCAAGTAGTCTTTCGCCCAATTGTACTTTGCACTTCCTTTGTCATGGTCAAAGGAGGCTATTTGTAAAATTTTGACATCCATTACATGCATAAAAGGGCTATCCCCGAGTGAGTCACTCGTGTTATGACAACTTTGGAGTGTTTTTTTTTAACTTGGTGAACTTAGATCCTAGTGATCAAAGTTCATCCTAGTTTTTTCACTCACACCTCCAAGGTCAAAGTGTGTTATAACACAAGTGCCTCGAGCTAGTGTCTAATTCCTTATGGTCAAATGTCAAAACTAGAGTCGATCACCATGTCCCTAGCAACATGCATGACCTTTTAGGTCCCTTGGGGGGTAAAAAATGACAAGCTATGTAAAAAGGAGTCAAGGGGGTCAAATATCAAAAATGGAATATTTTGGGCACTTCCCCCCTCAAGATGGGTGCATGCATGTGTCTTCCCTCATCCAAGAGAACAATGTGGTTCCCTCTCCTCATCCATGCTTCTTGTTCAACATTGGGATCTCCTCCCAAAGGTGGCGCCCCTCCTCATGAGTCATCTCCTAGATGTGGCATCAACTCTCAATGTTGTGCATGGGATATCCACCAAAAGGGGGCACCCTCACCTAGCTTTGGAGTTAACTACAGAGGTGGCACATGTCTCTTGATGCGCAGGAGATCTTCCTCAGATGTGGCACATTATCTCTTGAATTGCATGGATCTCGTCCTTGATGTAGCACTTGGGGGCCTAATCAAGCTTAGTTCACTCCATTATGGCTTGAGTTCCATTAGAGGTGGTGTATTAGGGTTTTGGAGAACCCTTACATGTGTCAATATCCTCATTGCATGCATGATCTATCCAAGGGGGCCACATCCTCTCCTTCCTATTTATGAGAGGCCCCTCTCTCTCATTGTTGTTGGTTGTTTGGGGAATAGTTGTAAAACTGCTTTGTGATAATAAAGAAGAAATCCTTTGAAGGTCAAGTGGATAGTCTCTTATTGAGTGGAATGTTGTTATGCTTCTCAAGCTCATAAGTTTGAGTAATATTGTATGCCTTCTTTGTGATTGCTTGTTTTTGTTGGGCCATAAGAAGGGCATTATTTCCATATTAGATGAAGGTTATTGTTAGTTTCTACTTTACTTTCATTGTTATTTTTGCTTTAAAGAGGATTATTTGTGTGCACCTTACCTTTGTCTGGATTGTGCAGCTCTAATCCCTTTTTTGTAGGATACATCTAGGAAAGCAGGAAAGGAAAGGTTAACCTTTCCCTTTGTTATTCTATGATATTCTTTCTAACTCATCAAGCAAGAGGTGGTTTGTGGTTTCAACCTCTCCCTCTCTTGGTGACCTTTCTCATGCAAGCAAAAGCCCTCATGACTAGTTTTACATGACTCCATTGCCCATCTGGAAAGGGGCACTCTACCCTTTTTCTCTCTTGCAACTTCCCTCTTTATAAAACTCAAATTATGTATTCTTGTTTCTCACATGCATGTGAAGATCCATGGCTTAATGACTCATATCTTAAGATCTAGTTTTGCATGCATAAAGATCTAATAGTTTGTGTTAAAATTCTTAGCTAGATCTAGTTCATTTCTTGTTTCTAAGTGCACGCATGTGAAAGTTTACCATTAGCACTTAGATGCATGTTTACTTTATGAGCGGGTAGCTGTATTTTTGACATATTTAAGCACTTTAGCTCATTGCCCATTGGCTGAATAGTCCCTAGTCAACGAGGAAACATCACTTACATTAATCTAGAATTGTAGATTCTAACCCCTCTTTCATTGGTTTTTAGTCTAACTCATTTTAGCAAGTTAAGCCCCCATCCAAAAGAGATCAATGGGCTCCATTCTAGAGCACATTATTTGTTGTTTCATAACTTTTACATTTAGGTTTAAGACAGCGAGCACATAGTCCAAAAGGAAGCCCGGATCGACCATCATTCAACCCCCCAAGGTGCCCACCAAATAAGGCATCTTTTTACCACCCACTTACATTTATTCTCCATCTATTGTAATCCTGATTGTTAGCCATAAGGACCAAAAATAGATATTCTAAGGGTTGCATAGCCTCTTGTAACCCATCTAGTAGGGTGGTTGTCCCACATTCCCCCCTACCTCCTCATTGTGTCATTTCATTTGTGTTTCAATTTTCCTTCTCTTTCTTTTCCTGCTTAACTTGGCGTAGTTTAGATTTTCTTTAGTTTGATTTGAGTAGTACATGCGTCACATCTACTTTCAGTTGTAAAAAGAAACTTACTGCATGCTTTTATATCTTGCATATTATTCACACATGGTGTAATAAAGCTGATTAACTCAACCAAAGCAACATTCTAAAACACATCACATTAATTGAACTCAAAACTAATCCTCCCTAAATACGTATTCTGACGTCTATAAACATCCAAAGAATTGTCACTTCGTGGAAAATTTCTACAACTGAGGGACCATACCAGGTAGTGACCGTTGGGAGCCTTCAAGCTACACCCTTGTTTGGTGTACTACGTTGAACATTCATGTTATCACACAACTTGTAGTTGTCCTAAAAGGTTATCCTATCCAGGACGGTAGACGTGTTGGACAACTAAAGAGGTGACCCAAGAGATGCCACGGTTACCAATGCAATTGGTTGTCACGTTAACCGAGGCACTCTTCACTTTAGATCAAACCTAAACGAGATCAAGGGGGAGACCCTTGCCAACCTATGAAGGCTAGCGAACCACTCAAGACCTCCTAGGGAAATGTGAAAGATGAAGTATGAGGAAATCAAGAGGGATAAATCTAGATCTAAGATGGATAAGTGGACCCAAGAGGTTAGGGCTTGGTTGAAGAGGCTTAAGGCAAGGACAAATGTCCAACCAAGTGTAGGATAAGGTCACTTATGGATTGAGAGGAATAGATCTAGATAGATCTAATGCCAAGAGAAAAGATCCAAGTGGGGCCCACCCTTAAAATATGGAAAATGGTCCAAATGGGGTCCACAAGGTGAGGATTGAAGTGAAATGGCACTAGGGGGTTTGGAAATGAATGGATCTAACGTTTTGAAGAAGAACAGGCAATACCCACGGCGTAGATCTAGCAAAATCCCACCTACCCAACAAGTTCGACCTCCCTCGGAGAGGCCCAGTGCCTTGGATCGGGTAAATGGAGTTGAATGTCCACCAAATTTTAGATCGAGAATGCTAAGATGATTATAGAGGTGGGTTTTAATTATTAATCCCAAGCCATTGTTAGATCCCCATAGATCTGAAAAATAAAAATAAAATGAGGGTTTTGATTATGAGGGTTTTGATGACCAATTGGATGAAAGACAAGAAAATGGATACGTACCTTGTAGATCTTACCTCAAATGCTTGCAGCTACCTTGAACATAGATGATCCTTGCATTTAGTTACAATTCCAAACTAGATCCAAGTGATTCCAAGCAAAAACGTCCAAGCCCAAGGAGGAAAAATGTCCTATTTCACCTACAAAACAAACTACAAAATGTTAGATTTGATCCACGGGAAAGCAAGATCTAAGCATGGCATTTCAAAAGAAGTAAATCAATGGACAAAGCACAATTGAAAAAATCCCTTCAAGATGAAAACGTCTTGCCCAAGGGGGATGTGAGAAACCCCAACAATCTCCCCTTCAAGCAAGTCGCACCCCTGCAACAAGTCAATTCGGCCTCTCTCTGTCGCTGCCAAAATCACTTGTAAGAAGCAAAGATGTCTAAAGCAAAAGATGTATAATCATGTACAAGAGCATCCCATCAAAGCAAGAGAAGTAGATCTACAAAAATGGTGTTTTATTCCAAGTTTTCCAGAGCCAAAAGGTGCATTTACAATAGGGGCTCTTCCTTCAATAGGAGGAGAGAGACCAAAACCCTAAACCACTTTTGAAAACTAGTGGTGGAGATCAAAAGATACAATAATACAATCAACGGCTAAGATGAGCCGGTACAATATGACATGGATCACTCACATGAGAGGGAGGGCGCACTTCACTAAGGCGCCCTAGGGGATGGCGCACTACATAAGAGAGACTAAACAACAAATGTGCCACATAAGATGACTAGGACAAGTGACTAGGAGCACATGGTGGGGCTAGGAGGTATTACTTCCCTTCACTAGCATGACCCCATGGCACAATAATATAACATATGACTCAATGACATGTCCAAGTGAACAAATGATCAAATCTTGGCCCCCTCAGTAGAGAGAAGAATACATCAAAAGACCTCCTGCAGGATGTGTGGACCCCACTGAATGTTGCAAACTAATATGGAAGGAGTGGGATACACCATAGATGACCTCTGAGAAGACCACATGCCAAAACCTTGATTAATTGCCCAAATCGATTTCTTTAATGACTTTTTTATTCCATTTTTATCCCACCTGAAAATCCATCAAACTGCCTGAAAACAATTGCCATGTGCCCGGGCACAAAATCTGACTGCACCATCATGTCCAAAAGGGAGGTAATATAGTAAAAACAAGTGGTTGGACCACCCCCTTCCTCGATAGCGCCCTAGGAAACGACTTGCCTCCAAACATCTGCTGGACAGGCCAGCTCAGCATGGCCAAACTGATCAACTGGTGGAAAAATGCCCATATCATCTCTGAGAGTTGTCTGAAACTGCAAATAGAGTGCCCCAATGGATCCAGAAGACCCAAATCTACTGAGGCTGAGTACTCATACACCTTGTGGCATCATGTAAAATCATCTGTAGCATCCACCATACTCAAACAATAATAATATAATGGTTTGGAGACAATAATCATCAATAAAAATAAAAATAACATAAACCATCATCTGAAAACTGTGCCCACTGTATGGAACCACAATCTAGTGTATCAAGGACCATAGATCACCATCATATAACATACTGGCCCAACTCATCACGGATCCCAAGGTTGACTTGGTCAAACTAGGTCTAACTAGGTCAAAATGATCAAAATAATGATCCAAGCTAGGAGAGCCTGCTGCTGCAAGTGCAAATAGTCATGACATGCTCTTTTAATCATTTTCATAGCCAGACTTAAAGCATTAAGTATCATTTCACTGGCAGATAGCATTTAATTACAATAAATCATCAAGTTAGATAATAGTTTACTTTACAAAAGAACCTCAAGAATATACTCATTTGTAGACATGATCAATCTGCTAGCATAGGGTGAAGGCTAAGAATACAAGGCTAGGCTAAGGGGAATGACTTGACTGACTCAACAATGTGATACTTTGGATAAAGGATAGGTTGTTACACACTTAAGCATGTGCTCGACAAGAATACATAAGGAATGGTAGTGTCTCACAAATGGATGAGTTGTTCAGAGAAGTGCTTATTCAACCTTGGCAAAATGTCTACTACTAGAACCGTCGTGAACTAGGTGCTCGGCTAACCGTAACTTGAGGTTCTAGGGGACACTTTGAATTAGCTGTCCCTTACTCCATCACATATCATGACCCGTAGGCTCAATGAGGCAAATTTCCACTTAAGGTTACCAGTCTTTAGATTTGGCATATATTTAACCATTACTTTATTTAGACCTTTTAATTTCATTTCATTTCACTTTCTTGGCCATCAATCTTTAGGATTTAACATACATTTATCCATTGCTTTTTAGGCCTTTAAGACCCCTCTGGGATTTTGCATGTGCTTAGAAGCACAACTAATCACATCTTTCATCCGGGGTGCATTTACATTTCATTGCATTACATTTCCACAACCCTTTTCATTGGGTTTTACAAAAGATATAAAAATAGTTTCCAAGGTAGTACAATTTGCTAAAGGTTTTAGCCAACACAACTCGAGCAACTAGGGGGAATTCCACAAATCAAAACCACACATCGGGGCAACCGACTAGAGTGATAAAGGCATAACATCCAACTAACAAATGGTAAGTTTTGTCGCCAACCCAGAGCCGAGACACAAAATTAACATGGATGCAGTCCAACACAAAGGCAAAAATGGGGAAGTCCTCCATATCACAGGCTGAGGTGTAAGTCAGGGTAATAACCAAAAATGTAGGGAAGGTAATGGATGGATGGTGAAAGTGAAGGTGATGCCTAAGCTAGCAAGTAATTGAGACTGGGAATGATCATATCCATACTCCTAGGACGGTAAAAACCAATGAGTATAAAACAGGAGCTTCTCAGTGCAAGTAATACAACCATATAGATATTCAATAACAACCAATTTCATTTTTATATAGATAGACTGCTAGATCTTGATTGCTATATACCAAGTCAAGCTATCAAAATGACCGAGACAACAAGATAATAAGAACCAATGCACATCATATACCTGTTGGGCCATATACCTGTATCTGCAATCTGAACCGACTGTAACCACTGAGGACACTGTTGCTGAAGCTACAAACACTGCACTACATCTGTATGGAATAAAAGGTCATCTCAGTCATCAAATCTGAGGTCAAGAGGCTCAGCCTTGGCATAAGGTCTACTGCATGTCTGATAAAGGGCTGCTCTGGTGTGTGAGTGATCAAGAATAACACTGCTCATCATAGTTGATCTCACTGAAATTGTGCAAAGGCAAAGCTCAAACAAATATGCAGATGACTGCTCTGCAATCATGGTATCCCAGCAACTATGGTGTTATAACAATTCCCTGCGACTCCGATCTAGTCTACTTTTCATGTGGTACCACACTTGACATCATTTCCAGACTCGTTTCCACGTACCTCGCATATATCGAAAACTCCCCTTTTCCCTAATAATCCACAAGTAACAAACAATCGATCACTGCACCAAGCAGGTTCACAATTCGACAATCCTCCTTTTAACAAGTAAGTCAATCCTCGCTTCAGCGAGTTCACAATTTGACTTCGCTTCCACTTTCTAATAATTAAATAACTTTCCCTTATGTTGGAAAATTAATCTCTTAGTATAACTTACGAGTATTTCTTGTTTTGCAGTAGTATCCCTTTTTGCCCAATGGTTAAAGCACTAATCTCTATGATATACATGTTGAAGCTTTGATCTACTTAGTGATTTCTTCTTTGATTTACTTGTTACATATTCTGCTAGATCAATTTCCCAGTTCCTTTAACACCTAAGTTGCTTTCTCCAAAGCCACCATCCTTAGATTTTATAGGGTCTACCTCCCTTGGCTCTTGTTTAGGAGTTGGCCTAAACAAAAGGAGTTGAGTGTTGTGGTAACAATTGCACCCAACTCGTTGACTTTCCCCCAAGGCCACTCTCAATGAATTGAGATTTTTCTCACGCTCACGTGCAGATCTAGGCAGCAGCACCAAGCACATTAATGTTTGTCATTCCTAGTACCATATAGTTTCTTTGGCAATTTCTCTCATATATTTTATCTCTCTAGTGGTTGGTGCACTTTGAGATGAGATTTATTGTTCTCGATTATTGTTTTCATGTTTACACATCATTAATCATTGTAGCCAAGAATGTTACAATCAACATAAGCATCAACCTTACCAAGGTCATTTGTAGTGTCAAGACCAAATGTTGGTCTCAATTTTTTTTTATCTTTTGGATTAAAACAAGATCTCTTATTTTCATCCATCGATCTTGGCATGAACTTCTTTATTCTCACTCTATCTATACAAACATTTTTTACGTCCAATCATTACGGTGTAAGAACGTTTTATTGTCTGTGCAATAGTGGGAAAATCCAGTCCCTTTACAACACTCATAACTTGAGGTGAGATAACATCATTTTTAGTATGACTTTGCGACTAGTTAGATCTCAATATTTTTTAAGCCCAAAATCATTTTTAGAAACAATTGCTTCAATAGCATCACATTGACCTTTCATAGATGGGAGGCAAATCTACTAATTCGATCCACTTCTAATATAGAATTAATTAGGATTTGCAATCATTCCTATCCTTTGTTCACACTGCACAAAATCTATTGTAGCAAGCACATATGTAAATAAGAACACCACTAGAACTAAAATAAGTCAAACATAAATGCCAATATGTGAAAAATCAATATTGAAATTGAGAAGTGATCATTATTTCTTTCCCTTTTTTCACATTACAGTAAAGGGTTTACCATCAAGGTGGCTAGGAGGTTGCTAAAATATCTCAAAAAGTCCCAAAATTTAGCATGGAATGGGTTAAGTACAGTTGGAAAGTTCTAGGGTACCAAATGGGTTTCCCAATCATTTCAAAAAGTTTTTGACTACCAAAGTCCCCAAAACGTTGGAATGATGGGAACATGGATTTTAAGGGTGGAGACTTGTCCCCATGCAACATAAGCAAATATATATATTTGTTCATGTTACATACACAAAAATTTTAATGGAAGAAATATCCATGAACATACAATTAATTAAAAAATTCTTACCTCATGTCAATTTTGATATCATTGGACCAATTAGTTGTCATTTTGGTCCTAGGATCATCTTGACATTTAGGCAAAGAATTTGTCATTTATTTTAAAACTCCATAACAAATGCCATTGCAATCAATTCTAAGAATTTCAAATGTGTTTTTACTACATGGCCTACATCGTTGGGTCAATGAACAATGGTCATTCTCTCTAAGTTAAGAGCTCTCAATCAAATACTTCAAATACTTCGACTTGATTTTATGAGATATCTCCTCATAATCTCATATTACTTATACTTTAGGTCGGTTACCATTAGATCAATTGAGTTCTCTCTTTCACATTACATAACCGAACTTTGAAATCGTATTCATAAAATCGAAGTATCTATGAACTAAGCTCTAGTCTACAAAAATGCATCACTGAACCAATTTAGAATTTTTACGGACAATTTCGTTTCACCTTTGCATGTTGGTTCCTTCGATTCTAAACATGTTGATTTGGCCTTCAAGTCAAATTGTTGATTGTTTTTTGCCAACGTGATTCAATAGCAATATGCTTGGCAAATTACTCAAACGAAACCAGTTACTATGTAGGTAGAGCTTCAAAAAATTTACAAATTTAAAAACCTTTAAAAATACACAATAGAAATAAAATTTAATTAAAAAAAAACTTAATCAAATCAAAAATTATAAAATTTAAACAATAAATTATTATTATTTTTAATTTATAAAACTAGAAAATGCATTTCTACTTTAGGTTTTAACAAATGTAACATATATATTAAAACATTTGTGGTGGTTCATTTTAAGTTGGAAATTTTAGAAAAATATTAAAATTAAAAAAGAGAAATTTTATTTGTTAGTTTAAGGAAAAAAATCCTTTATTTTCGATTAGATTTTAAAATTAATTAAAATTAAATATATACATAAATAAATTTAGATTTTTTGTTTCGTTTCCTTTTATGTTTTATGTTCAATAAATTTCCAAAAATAAAAATCTAAAAATAATTTGTGTAATTCTGTAGTAAGTCTTGACATATATATTTGAGTTACAAAATGGGCACGTATCATTCCCACTGATAATGTATAGGGTTGTCATTGAATTCCAAATGAATTTCTCAAATAACCCTCTTTTTCCATTGCTCCTGACAAAATCCCTCATAAAAATTTACAAAGCTACATAAAGTTTGCATTGCTAACTAGGTTTCTCAACCAATACCCTCAGTGGCATTTCCAAAATTTCACAAAGGGCAGGCCTCTCCAATTGTTTGCATCATTTCACCGAAACTCAATTAGGCAATTTCAACAGTTTCTCACCTTGTTTGTGGAGAAGTTTAGTCAAGACCTAGGCAAACTCATGTACCTAATATAAAATGCATTAACCCTTACCATCTAGATTGGGAGATCTTATCCCTTGATTAACACTCAATGAAGAAGAGAGACCCTCTTTATCAACTTCTCCTGACAAAATCCCTCATAGAAATTTACACAGCTACCTTAAATTTTGCATTGCTAACTAGGTTTCTCAACCAATACCCTCAGTGGCATTTCCAAAATTTCACCAAGGGAAGGCCTCTCCAATTGTTTGCGTTATTTCACTGAAACTGAATTAGGTAATTTTAACAGTTTCAAACCTTGTTTGGGGAGAAGTTTAGTCAAGACCTACGCAAACTCATACCTAATATAAAATGCATTAACCCTTACTCTCTAGATTGGGAGATTTTATCCCTTAATTAACACTTAATGAAGAAGAGAATCTAAATCATTAACCTTATGTGATCCCCACTCCTCCTGATCCGGAACCTCAACCATTAAAATCTAGCTCGGACACTATGGAAAAACACTCCCCACTTGAAGCTGAAATCCATATCAGCCACTGCATGATAGAATTCTTCTCTTAGAATTTAGAATTCTACCATGGGACCAAATATCAAGAGTTAATCCTAAGGGAACTTCACGACAACTCTCCGTCCCATTTTGATCTTAAGCATAAACGTATTGTTCCTAATATAAAATCTAGATACCAATGTTAAGCTTGAGTCCCATCCTTGGTCTATTAAGGGGTCCCAGATTTTGGGTCATGAGATGTGTACACTAAAAATTTTATAGGCACACATCTCCATAGCACACTTTTGCTTAAAGTTAGCACAACATAGGCCCATGTGCTTTCAATTTAAATGACAATCATTTATAGCCTTGATTATTGTCTTACTCTAGTTTTACTATATTTTTCCACTCCTTCACCAAGGTGTTGGCTTATCCAACAGGAAACAAACGGACCTGTGTGTTGCCCTCCTTTAATGTGACATTCAAGTTATTCCCTAAGACAATATTACACCTTATTCTAACTCCTTGACAACACAACTTCGTTGAGGGGTATGTTAAACTAACTAGGACAAAGCGACATGTTTGTGCCAATATTTGCATGGAATCAAGGTATATAGATAGATAGATAGATAGATAGAGGCCTTGAAGCCAAATCAAATATGAGAGAGGTTAACCTTAAGGAAACATCTATAAGAGGATTGATAATCAAAGACTATAAGTGTCTCGAGGTAGAATTTTTATGACATAATTTCAAAGCATTAGCACACTACATCATTTTCTTAATGTAATTGATCTTGTGGTCTATCTTTAGCCTTACATTCATTGGTTGAAGGTTCGATTTTCTCTGTGATACGACGCTTTAGCCTTCAACCCAAACAAAAGTAAAAAAAGGATCACATCACATTCTTAGGGTTTTTTTTCTATTTTTTGGCAACATGTTCTCCATCTTCACACACCCACATAATACGACATTATTGATGTTTTTGAGCCTTTCGTAGGTTTGCGTTTATGAACCACCTCCAACTTAGAAATTCTTACCTACTATCAATTTTGATATCATTGGACCAAGTAGTTATTGGTCCCAAGTTCTTCCTAGTGTTCAGGTGAGAGTAGTTTGAATTTACTATAAAATCCTCTAAGGAATTCCCTTGGAGTCAATTCTAAGAATTTCAAATGTACTTTGTCTTTGAATCCTACATCACTATGTTTTGGCTCTAGGTTATGCATGATTAATCAAATGCCTCAAATCAGTTTTCAAAATATCTCGTCATAAACTCATTTTGCTTATGATTCTAGGTGGGTTAACATTGGGTTAATTAAGTTCTCTCCTTGGATTTAGATAGTCGAGCATAGAAATCATACACACACACACACACACACACACACATACAATCAAAGTAGAATGATATAAGAAGCAAAAAGGGTGGCAAATATCAAAGGTATTAGAGTGGCAAGGGAGGTCTCCCTCTCACACTTAATGTTTGTAGATGATATCCTGCTCTTTTCTAAAAGTACTTTGCAAGAATTGAGCATATACAAGGGCATTCTTAATTGCCATATAACTAGTATGGAGGTAAACTTAAATAAATCTTATATGCTTTTCAATGATCTTGGACATGATTTGAAAGATCAAATATCTCAAATCATTCAAATCTCGTTGATCAAGGGGTGAAGTATCTGGGGTCCAACCTAAAACCAAATGACTACAAGTTTGAAGCCATGCTATGGCTATACAAAAAATTGAGGAAAGGATTTCCTGTTGGTGCCATAGATGGTTGTCTCGTGGAGGAACGTTGATCTTAATAAAGTCTCTCTTGGAGAGCATTCCATTATATTAGTTATCTACTGCTCATGTTCCCAAAGGAATTCTTGAGAAGATTAGGAAAAAATGACTTAGTTTTCTTTGTATAGTGAGAAAGAAATAAGAAGGAATTCCTCTTGTCAAATGGACAAAACGTACAAGACCAACAGAGGCAAAAGTTTGGGGTTTGAAGATCATCCTTGTTTTCAATCAAGCTTTCCCTGCAAAAAGCACACAGAGACTTTTTTTTATTGATGGACTTTGTCGAAAAGTCATGAGATCTAACTATTTTAAAGACTAGTCCTTAGAGGAATGGATAAGGTCATAATAAAAATTTGTCAAATGTGCTTCCAGTGTTTGGAAGGGGCTGGTGAAAGCTTTCCCTATTATAGGGAAATGGGTTGCCTAGAAAGTTGGAAGAGATGATAAACTAAGAGTTAGGGAGGACCCTTGGGTCAAATGTTGTGGTAGTTTCAAGCTATTTAGAGAGCTATCGGTCAAACTACAAGCTCGAGGTAAATCAAAGTTAATAGATGTTTCCATTGGGATGATAAGGGATTGGTTCCAGTCTTGCCTGTCAATTGAGGATCTAAATTTGCATGGTAACTTGGAAGCGAAATGGAAAAACTATATTTTCCTTTTAAATCATAGGGCTATTTTTTACAAGATCACGAGGATGAATTGAAATAAGCTTGGAACAAATCCACAAGCACTCCTTCTGCTAAATTAGGATATGAATCTCTAATAGCTCAAAATATTATTAGGGATAGGCTTTTGTGGTGGGAGGCGATTTGGAGACTCCTTTATTCCTTGGAAGTGAGAATTTTTGAATGGCTAGCAATATCAAATAAGATTCACCTAAGACAATGGGAAAAATAAAAGTTGGAAAGGACCAAACCAATGTATTCTATATGATTGAAGGTGAATCGAAAGAACATATTTTTGTTTCCTGTTCTTTTACTAGGCTTGCTTGGAATGAAATCCTTAAAATGGTGAGTGAGACCAATAAGTGGATAAAACACACTTTGGGAATGTTTAAAGGCTTGGATGGCATACCCCTATCAAGCACGAGGAATTCACTAAGTAGGCAATATCATAGCACGTGAGTTCGTATTAGGGGATTTAATCCTCTAAAAAATCAAACCAATATATTATCGACCATATAAGGGTCAAGAGGTTTTCTTAATATATTAAAACCGTATAGATATTACTAGGGTTTATAATTATGTATCTAGGGGATTGAATAGGGTATTGCGGGGTTTGAATATGTACTCTATGTCTGAAGTCGGTGTGAATATATCTATGTGTGAAGTCAAATTAATGTTTTACAAGTATGATCGATGTGTGAAGGTGGTGTGAATCTAATTGTGTTTGGAGTCAGAGTGGTATTTGAATAGGTATGATCTATGTGTGAATGTGTTGTGAAAAATTGGAATAATTGCATATGAAGTAGACATGTGTTCAGTGTGTTGTTTTCCATCTTGAAATATTTGTTCTCATGAAGATTTCATATTTCACTCGGCAAGATTTCTAGGGCTTATAATAGTTGTGCCTTGTCACCATACTAAGGGAAAAAAATGTCATGGATAAAATGGATACCCTGGATATCTGGTGAAAATAGGGTTTTTTAATTGGAGAGGTGTAATGGGAGAGGGGTTCAACAAAAGGATTTTTGGAAGCATTCCTTAATATCTAGTGAAATTAGAGGTATTCTTTAACATCCTACAAATGCACGTATCCACCAATCTTCTCCCCATTTTCCTTTATGAGATCAGTGCTAATCAACACTACTAAATTATGTAGTGTATTCATTTACAAATATATTTTTCTACTTTAATCTTTGTAATAAACTAAGCATAGAAAAAAGTGTAATGCGAAGACATATAATAGTTGTGCCATGTCACCATACTAAGGGAAAAAAATGTCAAGGATAAAATGGATACCTGGGATATCTAGTCAAAATAGGGTTTTTTAATTGAAAAGGTGTAATGGGAGGGGGGTTCAACAAAAGGATTTTTGGAAGCATTCCTTCATATCTAGTGAAATTGGGGGTATTCTTTAATATCCTACGAATGCACATGCTATGTCATAGGTCTACATAATGAACTCTCCGCGCTATCAAGGCACACAAAGCTCTACCATGTTATGTCATATCGGGATTATGGTTGTGCAAAAAAAAAAGATAATCCAGGGGAATAACATGGTTGTTGGGCTAGTATCTCATAAAGTAAGGCTCTAATATAGGAAGGGTAGAAAGCTCCATAGATGAGGATAGTCAAGGTCCTAAATGCTATAGTCATTGACTTCACCAAAGCTTGGGGTCTTTTTTATGATGCCTGCCAAGGAGTCCCATGTATGTATGGATCGAGGGAAACTCTCTTTATTAATAAGCATCATTTTTTCTTCATAAACTATGATGCCTATGCAAGGCAGAAATAATAGTGTATAATTTTTTTGCCTTTCGATTATGATGAAATTTGCAACAAACAAAGGTTTAAGTGACTCAAAATTGTTGATGGACTAGTGCAAAGGAAAATGCCATATTTCCAATTTGGCACTTCATCGTATAATCAATAGAGTCCCCAAGACTAAAATTATGTTTGATCACATCTCTTACACACATGTTCAGGGAATTTAACAAAAAAACATATTCACTTTTGAAGGATGCTCTTAATTTGCAAGAAGGTGCATTGATATATCAAGAATTCAAGGGTCTTCATGCCTCTTCATATATCTCCGTATCGATTATGTAATATAAGAGCTGGGTAGGAAAGAATATGTCTTTTGTAGATAGTGATGTCTTGCAAAGTAAGTTTAAAGATAGTCAAGGTAGTTTTGCCTCGAAGGTATAGTTACTTGCAAGATTGTATTATATAACTACTGTATAAGAGGAAGGACATGTTCAACTTTTGCAAAAGAGCTATGAGGCATGCTAATGGATATTTTGATTTCACTCTCCAAAATAACAAAAATAGTGGATTTTTCATGGAAATAATATATATATCTATATATATAGAGAGAGAGAGAGAGGAAGGAAAAGTAAATTGAGCTTGGCTTGGGAATGATGGGATAGGGTTTGAAGAGATGGACGCAGACCCGGTTTAGCTCACTGCAGGCGACAGGGATGCCGTAACCCTGTCACTGTCAGATGGGATGCACGGCGTTTGAGGTGGTGATTCGTTTGATTAAGGGTTTCTTCATTATTCTGTGGTAATTTTTTTCTGTGCTAATCCATTTTTACTCCCTAATTTTATCTTGGGAGGTATTTACTATTCTCAAGTATGGATCCACTCGACGAAGTAGACTATGGGAGCGACCACTTGCAGCATTGCGATATCTGGAGGTTGCCACCTGGCAATCTCAGGGTTGATACCGGTGCCGGTCTCTTTGGTGATTGTGGAGAAGGGGGCTCTAGGCCATCGGATACTTTTCCTATCGATTAGTCCCAGATCTAGGCAGCTTCTCAACTCCTGTGTTGGACAGGTCTGTGTTTTCACCGCAGTTGACTGTGTTAGAAGAAGTGTTAGAAGCAGGGGAGAGGAGGGATAACATTTGGGGCTTTCAGGGTATATCAATCCCCCTCTACTTTCGCCTGATGCTTTGTGCTCGGAGATTGGGAGTTTACCGAAGTTTTTAAATTCTTCGGGTGGTTCATTCATTGAAACGTCTATACAAGGTTTAAGTACTGAATCTCCGGTAAGGTATGTCAAGGATGATGGGGACTCTTTATTTTCCACTTCCAGCGGTTTTTTAGCAGCAAACCTGGGCACTGTTGAACAACGGGGATTCTCTAGTCCGTCCTTGGCTTCTACACAGAAGGATTTTATTCGGGAGGCGGATATTGTGAATTCGGGGGCACCTTGTTCTAGAGCCAAGAGTAGAAGGAAATGGCTCAAAAACACAGGTAAGGCACCAAATTACTCATTAGGGGAGGATATTGGCTTTCAACAAATTGTTGTAATGGTTAACTCTGTTCTGGTCGGTAGGGTTTATGGTAGGTCGGTGGCCCTTAAAACGGTTATTCAGTGGGCTTCTGGGGCATGGTTAGGGCACTGTGGGTATGTGCCGAGAGTGGTGGCTCTCTCGGGGGGATGGTTTGCATTTCATTTCTCTACGGATGCTCATGCACAGTGGGCATTAGGTCTGAATTGGAGTATTGTAAAAGTGCCACTTCTCCTTAAACCATGGAACCCATTATTTGATGCAAGTCAAGAGCAGATGGACACCATTCCGCTCTGGGTCCGCCTACCAGGGCTTCCTTTACATTATTGGGCTGAGGAGCATTTCAGGAGGATTGGTAAATTGCAGGGGACCTATTTGGATGCGGATTTTTCTTTTGTGGCGACATCGATTCAGAAGGTAGCAAGAATTTTGGTGAATACCAATGTTAGGGATGGGCTGTCAGATGGTATGGACCTGTGTTGGGGTCCGTATATTTTCCCGCAAACCCTCGACTACGAAAACGTGTCATTTCGATGCAGACGTTGTCATGAGTATGGTCATCCGACTATTGAATGCCCCCTTCCAGTTCGTATTAAATTTGGGTCTTCACTGAAGCGAAGGTTTATGGAGAAGGAAGCTTGTTCGGAACCGGAAGGTGATAATGTCGGACAGACTGTATCGAAGCATTCGGTGTCTCCTTCTGGCATTGTTGGGGTCGACGGTACTTTGGGGGAGGATGGGGTTGTGCCGAACTCAGCATCTAATGTGGATTTAGAAGATATTGTATAAACCCCTCCCTTGGTCGCGGCTCCGGAGGGACTACAGCAAGCTCTTCTTCGATCGCTAGATTTGGCAGCTAGTACATCTTCTACTCCTTACACTACTCCTTCCTTCAATTTCTTTTTTAAGAACTTAACTTTTTCGAGTCTCGATTGGGTGGAAGGTCTCAAAAGCTTACACATTTCTTCTCATTTTTTGTCACCAAACATTGTCTCTTCGTGTATTCCTGTAACGCTCCCTTCTGTCGAACCCCTTTTGTTGGAATGTTCTCCCATTATCAATTCTGAAGTTTCCCCGGTGATTTAGTCTGATGGTTTGCAACCCTCTTCCCCTTCGGCCTCTTCTGAGTCTAGTTACTACCTTCGTTCCACGAACAAGCCTTCTGTTGGAGGGATTGGGAAAGATAAGCCAAGATTGGCTAAGGCTAGAGGTCAGAAGTCATACATTTCTCATGCTAAGACTCGAGCTTGCTCGAACCTTAGGAATGGTAAACAACTTTCAATTGAAGGGCACTTAGAGCAGTGAATGCCCATAAGGAAGGGTTTCGATGAAGGTCATGTCCTATAATTATCGGGGTCTTGCTAGTCCCTCAAAAAGACCAGCATTGTGTCGGATGTTGGAACTGGAGCATTCGGATATTCTGTTGTTACAGGAAACTATGTGTGGGGGTGAAGAGGCTCTGGGAAGGTTGAAGTCCTAGTTTCGGGGCTGGTGTTTTGAGGCCTCCGATGCTAGGGGGCGCTCTGGTGGCCTGGCGGTTGGGTGGAAGGAATCGAAGGTGAGTGTTACTTCCCTTTGGGGGATGGAGTCGGTCTTGGGGATGTCTTGTCGTTCTCTGGATTTGGACAGAGAATTTACTATTGCTAACATCTACAGGCCATACTGTGATAGGGAACCTTTTTGGGAGTTATTGCTGGCCAGGGAAGTGATTAAGGGTGACTCGGTGATCCTGGGGGGGGATCTCAATTTTACTCTGGGACAAGCCGAGGTTTGGGAGCCACATGCTCATGTGGATCCTCTAACTAATTTCTTTATTAGAAAATTTACTGAAGGTAACTGGGTTGATGTTGAACCTGTGTGCTTAAAACCATCCTGGAGGAATAAGAGGGTGGGTATGGATAGGGTGGCGAACCAATTTTCTTGGAGTTGAAGGCTGGCCCTGTCAAACCTCCTGCTCCATTAAAGTTTAACAAGATTTGGCTGAAGGATCCCACTTTTATTGAGCTTTTTCATCAATTTTGGATTCATTACCAACCTGGGATCTATAATTCTACAGCATTTCATTTTGTTGAGAATATCAAAACTCTCAAGGGTCCAATCAAACAATGGGCTGCAGACAAGAGAATTAGGGATGAGCGGGAACTAAAGCTGATTGAAGAGGAAATTGTTTCCATTTCTTTAGGTACTGGAGGAGGATATCTTTCACAAGCTTCGAAGGATTCTCTAGTTCGACTGGAGGAACGGCGGAATAGGATTCTTATGCAGAATGAAGAGACCTGGCGTTTAAAGAGCGGGGCCATATGGTTGGAAAGTGGGGACAAAAAATCGACCTTCTTTCATGCCTATGCTAAAGGTAGGAGATCAACTAATACTATCTGGAGTCTCGATGATTCAGAGGGTAATTCTCATGCCACTTTTGAGGGGATGGCTAGAGTGGGGGTACATCATTTTCAAAATCTTTTTAAAGTCAGCGACAGAGTGAATATTGAGGAGGTCATCAGGGTAGCCCAATTGTTCCCTCGCTTTGTTGAGGAGGAGGATAACAGGATGCTGCTGGACATCATTTCGGCTGATGAATTAAAAGAGGTACTAAGTAGCTTTCAGAAGGACAAAAGTCCTGGGTCGGATGGCTGGACCATTGAATTTTTTATTGTGCTTTTTGACATCATTGGAGAGGATCTCTTGCATCTGGTTGAAGATACTAGGAAGGAAGGCAGGATTCCAGCCAGCATCAATACCACATTCATTGCACTTATCCCTAAAGTGGATACACCTTCTACTCTTAACGATTTTAGGCCTATCTCTCTGTGCAACTATGTGTATAAGATTGTTACCAAAATCATTGCACGCAGACTCAAATCTATTTTATCCGCCCACATCTCAGAGGAACAATTTGGGTTTCTTGAAGGTCGTCAGATTCATGAAGCTATTGGGATTGCTCAGAAGGGACTGCATAGCATCAAAACCAGAAAGATGAAAGGAGCTGTACTTAAAATTGATCTTTCAAAAGCATATGACAAAGTCAGCTGGTTATACATCCGTCTATTGCTTACTCATTTGGGATTTGAGATAGGATTTATCCGTTGGATCATGAGTTGCATCACTACAGTATCTTTCTCTGTTCTGCTTAATGGCGCAACAACCCCTTTCTTTCATTCTGGTCGAGGCCTTCGTCAAGGTTGTCCATTATCCCCTCTGTTATTTTTGCTAGTGGCTGAAATTCTAAGTCGTGCTATAAAGGATGTTAGACGATCTGGTCTTTTTGAAGGTCTTTTTGAAGGTATCTTGGTAGCCCCGGGTGTTCCTATCACTCATCTTCTATTTGTGGATGATATCCTTATTTTTTGTTCTGGTTCTAGAAGGGAAGCTCACAAACTAAAGGAAATTCTGGATCTTTTCTCTCTCTCTACTGGGATGGATAAATGCTGGAAAATCTACTTTAACTGCTTCATTATTAAATGAGGAGGAGCTTCATACATACACTGGTCTTTTTCCCTTCACACTTCTTACCCTTTCGGAAGGTATAAAGTATCTGGGTTTCAACTTGAAGCCAAATGACTATCAGAAGCAGGATTGGGTTTGGCTTTTGGAAAAATTGGAAAAATGTTTGAAAAGTTGGAGCTTCAAGTGGCTTTCTAGAGCAGGAAGATTAGTTTTGGTTAAGTCTGTCTTAGAAGCTATACCAGTCTACTGGATGTCTTTGCCCTGGATTCCTCGAGGCATTTTGGATCAAGCTAGGAAGATCTGTTTCAGATTCCTTTGGAATGGTAAGGAGGATGCTCATGTCACTCCCTGGGTCAAGTGGGATCGTATTGCAGCTCCAAAAGCCTTAGGTGGATGGGATCTAAAGAACATCTTTCATTTTTCTAAAGCTTTGGCAGCGAAGTGTGGCTAGCGATTAATTAAATCAGGGGGGTTCTGGGCAAGGGTTATGACCCACAAATATTTTGAGCCTAATTCTATTGAAACTTGGATACGCTCTCCTCAAAAATCTCATGCAGGTGGATCTTGCATCTGGAAGGCAGTGGTATCCTCTTTTCACATCATCGAACAAAACCTGGTATGGGATGTTGGCAATGGACAGAGGGTGAAGATTGGGAGTGACCCTTGGGTTGGATGTGATGTTCAACATTTACTGTCTGAAGGGACGATCGAGGCTTTGGGACAAAGGGGTTATCATTTTCTCAATCAATTGGCCGATCTAGGGACTGTGTGGATGGGAAGTCCTGTTTGGATGTCGGCTGAATATTTTGGCTTGGGGGGTGTTATGGAGGTCGAGTTAAGTCATTATCTGAGAGCACTTTGTAGGGATCATGTATTTTTGAGCGAGCAGGAAGATGAACTCGTCTGGGACGGGGACCCCTAGGGTAAATTATACCCCCAAAGGAGGCTATCAATGGATCAGTGAGGATCATATGCCCAGGGATACGATTTGGTGGTGGAGGAAATTGTGGAAACTACAGTGCCCTCACAAGACGCGCATCTTCATGTGGTGTGCTTTGGTCAACAGGGTCCCGACGTGGGATTTTCTTCAACATAGAAGTTTGCACGGCCCGGGCAGATGCTACCTTTGCAGCCACGAGGAGGAGAATGTGTTGCACCTGTTTCTACATTGCCCGTTTATTATTGAAGTCTGGGGTATTGTTTCCAGAATTCTTAAAGTAACTTTTCAATGGATGGGGATTTCACTAGTTGAAGCATGGAGACGATGGTATCATAATCATATATTTTCTTCTTATAGAGCTTTATACACAACTGCAAGGTGGAGAGAAAGTTGTTAGTGGTGACAATTCTACCACAGGTTGTGGGCTATTGTGATTCATTATTGAAACAATTAAGCTTAGAGATGTTCTTCATCTTCCAATTAACCCAAATTTTATCTTTATCACATTACACACACCAATAAAAACGTAGAATTCTAGTTGGATTGATGGTTTGTGAAGGACATGATTGGAGTCATTATAATATCTCGAGGCAACCATGTTGAAACGAATTAAGCTTATAGATGTCCTTCATCTTCCAATTAGCCAAAATTTTATCTCTATCACATTACACACACCAATAAAAACGTAGAATTCTAGTTGGATTGATGGTTTGTGAAGGACATGACTGATGGTTTCAAGGTGGTTGCCTCGAGATATTATAATGACTCCAATCACATGTACAAGTTGGGGAAGACTCATCTCCCTCGAATACAAAAGGTTATGTTGTTATGGTAGCCAATGCCACTAACACTAACATGTTATGGCATCATCATCTTAGTCACACCCATTATGGACTTTGCGATGTATGAGTCATTTGCATATGATTGATGACCTTCCACAAACTTAACCACCCTATGGTGTTTGTGAAGGTTGTAATGAGGAAACATCATCAAGAGACCTTTCCTAAGAATAGAGCAAGGTGAGCTTCTCAACCTCTTGCACTGGTTAATAGTGATAGTTGTGGGCATGTGACTCATCTTCTATTAGGAGAGCTAAGTACTTCTTGAACTTCATATGATTTTTACCTCTTTCTTTGCACCATTAAATATAAGGATTATGTGTTCGAAAAGTTCAAGGAATACAAATCTCTTGTGGAAAATCAAAGCAATAGGAAGATCAAGTGTCTCAAAACTAATGGCAAAGGTGAATATATTAGCAATGCTTTCTGATGTTTTATTATATATCATGGAATCTCTTGGAAGCAAATAATTCCTTGGACTCCACAACAAAATGGAGTTGCATAACAAAAGAATAGGGGTATCATGGAGATGGCTCACTACATGCTTTGCTCTAAGATGATGAAACTTTCATTCTAGGTAGAGCAATTGTCTGTGCAACCCATATCATCAATAAAACACCTATTTGTGTTATCACGGGTATGACTCCTTATGACAAATGGTTTGGTAACAAATCTTATATTTTGCATTTCATAATTTGGATCCAGTGCATCATCCCATGCTTCTAATGAAAGGTGAAACACGTCAACATCTCCAAAGTCCTACTACAGTAGTTGACTATGGTGAAAATGTTCATGGATACCACCCTTCTAATCCCACCACTCATAGGGTGCCTAAATATAGAGAGGTTATTTTTGTCGAGGTTCATGCTCACAATCTGCCAATATCTCCCTCATTACATCTTTCAAAAGATTCTTCAGATGGATAGCAACATGCTTCCATGGATCATGATGCTTCTTATCACTATGTAGAACCTCTTCTAGATTATTCTTATCGTGTTTTAATGGACCCTTCTCCTTTACAGTATGATGTTGGTCCTCTCTTTACTTCTACATGTACTCCTACACTGTTTAACCAAACTCTTATGGTTAAGGTGAACCCTATTGAAGACTCAACTAATCATCCTACCACATATGTTTCTTCAATTTTTCAAGATACTCTTGCTGATAGCTCATTCAGTCCTCATGTTGATCATGATGACAAAGCTTTGGTCAATGGCTCATCTAATCCCCATATTGCAGATGATTTCTCACCTATTCAAGTTGCACTTGCTCTTAATAATGTGACTCCATTACTCACTGGAAATACCTTGCATGATACTCCTACACCAGTTACTCTTCCTTCAGCTAAGTCTAGGCCTACAGGGTGAAAACGCGAAGCTAGGAAACAATTTTGTGACAACGGAGTGAAAAAAAAAGAGAGCGCACGGATGAACGTGGGAAAAAAAGCCAACCTCAAACTCTCGGCCGAGAGTTTGAACCAATCACTACGCTGTATTTTCAAAAAAACTCTTGGATGAGAGTTTGAACTAAACTCTCGGCCGAGAGTTTGGAAGGTATTTTTTGGCCGAGATTTTATGGTCAACAAAACCTGTGAAAATATATGGCATCTTTCTGGAACCTGCAACTTCAGCAAGCCCAAACCCCTGCAAATTTTAAGTATTATTTGTCGGACTTGGTAGCAATGGATTCATCTCTGAATCTAGTTTCCAATGATATAATAATTGTTTCATTTCGATTTGAATTTCTATTTATTAATCATTTTTTTCTAAACCATATCCCTTAAGAATTTTATTAATCTGAAAAACACCCGAAATGAAAATTCAATATCATAACAAAGACAACACAAAAAATTTGAAATTTCACAGAGATCATAATTGGCTCGTCCTCTTCAATTTTAGTTTTTCCAATAAGAGACACTAAAAACGAAAATTGAAGCTCACCAATGTGTGTCGCTAATGCACCATTTTTTGAACATATGTTGTTTCAATAAAGAATAAAAAATAGTTCCCAAGTCTTAAAAAACTCAAAATATAGTCCATGCACAAGTGTAGTGTGTGTAGATTATGAGCATACAATTTTTTCCCTAAAATGAATAACCATCTATCAAAAAACCGACGTCCACACAGGTCACTCATTATCCATACCTAAAATTTTCAAGTATATGTCGTTGGTGTGCACCAAATTTGTCCCATGATATGTCCATAAAAAAAAAATTTAAAAAATACTAGTAGAAAGCTAATTCAATTCTCTAAAACATTTGTGTTTACTTCAAGTTGAAATTCTTGAGGGAGATATGGGTTTAAAGAGGTCGAAGTTAAAAAACATAAAATTTAACATTTTTGTCTGTCAAAAACAAGCCAAAATTGTTTCCCAACTTCATGTTTTCACCCTATACATTAGTGGTCTATATCCACTCTTGTTGATGTCATATACTTTCTTGCAAGGCATTCCCTTTGCTATGAGGACTCCCACTATATCCCTTCTTGCTTAGATTGCTAATTGTTTTAAGGATGAATCTAATGCAATTAAGTTCTTTGCTAGCCCATTTTATCAATACCAAGAGGAATATGCTCAACCACAAGCCATTACATATATTTCTAATGTCCCTCCTCAACTTAAACATCTCACACATGTCCCACCTAATCTTTCTCGAGCTCAGTCTCCGTTGTTGATAATCCTAATGGATTTTATAGGAACAATGGGGAATTCAAGGGGGATGATATGGCCCTCTGTTCAACATCAAGGTGGAGCGGAAATCTTATGTTGTGATGACTTCCCTTTGTGGCCCCTTGTTCAACTCAAGAGGAATGTTGGAATTATTGGTGTATAATTTATACATGCGGCCATGACCCAGTCACATGTATCATTATGTCCCTATAATCCATTGTTAAGGCCATATTTTATTTCATTTAATGTAATTTAGGCTTAGAGTTAAGGTCTGCCAAGTCAAACATGATATGTAAGCTCAATAACCCTCTTGGGGTGTGTAACCTTGCTTTGTGGGCTCATAACCCTCTCTTAAAGGGATGCCTCCCCCTCTTAAACAAATGCCTCACTTGAGTTGTGAATAAATACACAATTCAACTCTCATTTGTATCACCTCATCTTGTGATCTTTCTTGCTTTTAAATACTAAGTGTTATAAGCCTAAGGGCACTTAATTTTGGTGTTTTCTCTTGTGATTGGCATCTTTTCTCTTAGGGACACTTGTTTTCAGCACTTACACTTGGTTTTCCACTTGCTCTCCCTCTCTATCCCACTAAAAACACTTGGTTTTGCATTTGCTCTCTCTCTCTCTCTCTCTCTCTCTCTCTCGCTCTAGACCTATCTCTTTCTAATGCACTTGTGAGAAGGCTATTTCAGACTTTGGGTAAGATTTGGTTCAATCGATTCTTTTATCAACCCTTATAAATCTCAATATAATGATGACTCCAAAGGTGGACAAATACCATCTCATGATGATGCATTTGGTGATGAACATGTTCCTTAAAAATCTTTCAAAAATATTCTAGTTACATCATGTATGAGTGTTGAGATGTGTGGTATTTATGATATGTCTGATATGAAGGGTACAAAGGATGTTGATTTTGCAATAGCAAGAATTTTCTTTTATTATGGAATCCCTTTCAATGTAGCCTATTCAACATATTTTGAACAAATCCTTCATTACATTATTGATGGACTAGCAAGATATAAGCCCCCCAAGTATGAGAAGCTCCAAACAATTTTGGTTGCCAAGAAGAAAGCACAACTTGAGATGGTGCCATTAAAGGTAGCGTGGAGTGTGGATGGTTCTTCCATTGTCATGGATGGTCGGACAGATTGTTGAAATCACCCATTGTTGACCATAATTATCTCTTCCAAGGACCAATTATGTTAGGCTATTGCAGAGGTGGGGCCATCAAATGTCGTCAAAGGTTTTAGAGATGCAGCCTTTGTTTGCAAACCAACAAGGTTGATGGTCCATATGGAATTTATGCATACTTTTTGGGTGTTATGCTTCCTTTGAATAATGCACTAAAACATATTAGCAAACTTGATAAGATTGCCAAGCTAATTGAAAATGGGCACAAAATTCAAACTTTCAAATGTAATCACCACCATTCACAAACCATTCACTACAAGTTTGCCAAAGTGAAGATGATTAAACCAATTGATACTATAATTGCCACTTACTACTTTCTTCCTAAATAGTAATTGGAGGTCAAGGGGGCTTTATCTTCCAGAGTTGTCCATGACATGTGCAATCCTGGAAGAAATATCCCTAAGATACAACCATTAAGGTAAGGCATATAATATGCACGGAAAGCTTTCACGGCTACATTTCAACATTTGGCAAACTTTTCTTTTTTTGAAAAAATATTCTCTAATTTCCAGTGATTTTCAAAAATGACTTGCCTAAATGCTACAATATAAAATTATTTTACTTTAAAATTCACCATTTTTTTCTAGAAATTATATAAAATCCTTAGAAATTTGAATGTTTTTACAAAAATATCGCCAAAGATTCTATACTTGGGATTTTAAGAATTAGTAATATTCACCAAGGTTTCCACACTTTTAAGATGATCCTTAAAAAACTCCCTAGGCATATGATTTTGGACAAGGGTTAAATATGTTGTTGAATTTGTAGAATAAACAAGTGACATGATCCACTATGTTGATGCAGATAGCCCAAGTTCAAGTGAGATTTATGAGAACATTAACTCTTTGTGCAAGCATACATAACCCATCACAAATAAAAGAAGTCCCACCGTATTCCAACAACAGCAAAATTTTATACATGGGTAATGGAAAATAATTGAATACGCATCCTTATATAGCAGCATATGTTATTAATCCAAATTGATAAGTTCATGAGAGAACAAATAAGAGGAGTTCTTCCCAAGATAGAGAAGTGGCAAAAGGATTATTGATTGTTGTTGAGAAGATTTAAGGTTCTATAGAGAACGTATCTAACAAACATAATCAACTTGCCCCTTTTTCAAGTGGGCAAGGTGTGTTTGGCTCATGTGACACTTTGAAAGATGAGCACAATAAATTGTTGGTGGTCTAATGGTACACAGTGTCCAAAATTTTAAGATTTTTCCATATAGTGACTCTTGCGAGTAGTCAATTCCTAGTCTTGTGAGAGGAATTGGAACACTTTTACTTTCATTCCTTCAGTGAAAAAAAAAAAACATTTTGGATCAAAGAAGGTACAAAAATTAGGCTATAACCACAATACAACTCATCTCATTGCTTGAAAAGATTGAAGATACAAAGATGGTCCTTCCAAGAAATAGGACCAACATAGATATGCTGTTGCATGTGTATGAGGAGCTACTTCTAGATGCCCTTCTTGTGCCACCTTCAATTACAATCCAAGACTTACAAATATCTTTGATTTCTCTTGAGTTTTTAGTGTACCAATTTTCTGGAGTTTTTTGGAACGAGTTCACATTTGCCAATAGTTTCCAGTATTTCTCGATATTTCTAATAAGTTTCTTTCTAGAGCTGCAATGATACATCCCTTGAAACGATAGCTGCAACAATGGTCCTACATAGGAACCTATGGTTAAAATCAATCATTACTTGGACAACGTGTTGACAAAGGATCTAAACAATGATGTTAATGATGATATTGCAAAAGACTTAGAGTCCATAGTGCTTGGCTATGTTGTATTTCCATTTCTTCTTAATAACTTGATTCAATGACTATTTTTTATAGCATCTAACCTAGAAAATGCCATTGGGCAATTTTTGAATACATTTGGCTTAACTTTAAAGTTTAATCATTAAAAATTTCGAGACATGAATCTTGGTTGTTGGAATCATTTTCAAATTCAAGTCTCTCTATGATTATAGTTTATAACATATATGACATATCTTAGTCATTCTTGAATGTCAAATCTAAACATGAAACTGAATGATAATTTAAATTAAATGTTCATTATTGATTTACATAAATTTCAGGTCTGTTTTTAATTATTATTTTTCATATATTCAATTTTTTGTGTACCCACAGGTACCCATGTCCCTTATATTCAAACATTGTCATCCTGGTCCTCATTCCCATCCCCATACCCTAGCAATTTAGTCTAGAACCTCAACCATTAAAGTCTAACACATGCATTATGAAAAATTGCTCGCCATTTGAAGATGAAATCCATATCATCATTACCCAATAGATATTCTATCAAAATTCAACCTTTGGACCAAGTGTCAAAGAGTTGAAACTAAAGGATCCCCCCAATGAATCTCAATCCCATTTCAATATTGAGCATGAAGTTATAGGCTTTCATCTAGATACTAATGTTAATCTTGAATTAATTGACCATAAGATATTTATACCTTCCCCATCATCGATCTATCAGGCGTTTCCATGCGTTCAAGCACTGGGATTGATATTTTTAGGTTCTTTAGATTTAAAATGCCCTTTTGAACTTAATTGAGCTTATCTATTTGTTAAAGTGTTTGTGTTTTTCATATTACCCCTTGGAGGGTTTGTTGATGATGCACTTGGTGGGTGTTAATTCCATCTGTAAGTTCCTCCAACTATTTCATGATTGGGGACAAAATTAAGGATTTGCATGATCGCACCTACCTAATCCATTTACCCAAACTCGAAGGTTTGTATGAAGTCGTCCCCTTTACCATTACCCATACCCCTTGTCCCTTCTATCCTACACAAGTTTTATTCCAAGAAAGTTTTCGATAATCAGTAGATAACGCCTAAAGCCTTGATCTTACCCTATCACTTTTTGGTTTCTCTTCTAGCTTTTTTTTCTTTGCAAATTTTTATTTTCTTGGTGTGCATATTGTTTTGGATTTCTTGCTTTCTTTAGGATTTTGGTTTTCCTTTTCTTATACTTGCTTTTGCATTTGCACAATTTATTGGCTTATCAATATTGTCAATGTAACTTAGTATTTTATGGTTTCCTCCACTTATTTAATGGGCTAACAAGATTTTTAGTCTACTCCCATCTACGAGAATTTGATGTCAATGTGACTTAGTATCTTATGAATTCTTCACTTATTTAAAGGGTTGCGAGATTCTAATCTACTCTCGTCAACAAGACACACACAAAAAAATTAGAGTCGTACATTTTCAAACCATGGTTAGTCCTGCACAAGCTTGTTGTGAGTGTGAACTCCTTTGGTGCTCTCAACAGCCTTATAGATAATGAGGAAGAGATGCACAACATAATGGGTTCCAAGAAGTCTCGCCTCGTGGAACGTCCAATATTTAAATGGCCCAAGATAAAATCATATCATCCAACAATATTTTCTTTGACTAGCTGAGTCATTATGTCTTTACAAGAAGTCAAAATTGTTGGATTTTTCATCTGTACAACCTTTTATTTTATTTTGTCTAGTGGTAATTGTGTGTACTTGCATCATTATAATGGGAAAGATGGGGTTGGTAACCTAATATTTCCCCATCGTACTAGTGATATTTATGATTTCAGAATCTGTTAATTATGCATCCAATGATATTAGTGAGAAAGCTTAGTTTTGGCACTGGCTAGCCGATGAGTTCTAGTTGCTCATTCGGTAACTTGTGGATTTCAATATGGTTGAAAGTCAAAAAGAAAAAAGATTCTAGCATATCCGAGTAGTGTATGGTGCAAAGGAAATCTTGATAGCCTTGAAGGCTCTAATAGATATTTATGACCCTAATTGTCTTGAACACT
The DNA here is from genome assembly GCA_027924585.1 of Larix kaempferi. NCBI lineage: Eukaryota > Viridiplantae > Streptophyta > Pinopsida > Pinales > Pinaceae > Larix > Larix kaempferi. The sequence continues at coordinate 17,466,440 of BSBM01000362.1, forward strand.
ATGAATCCTCTAAGATATCGTTTTCCTAGAATAACTTCTCTAGGATCAATCACAAATTCTAAAGAAATTAAATAGAGTAATGTTATCAAAACAATGTTCATTTTATTTTGACTATTTGACGAAATGATTGATATAAATCAATGTCATGGCCAATCTATATGATCAAAAACCCATCTAGTTTGTAATTTCATGGTATGCCCAAAAAGTGTGCATGCAAGGAACACATTGTATCATGAATGCTACTCATCTTCTCATCCCAAGTTGTGTTGCATGAAACAAAATTGTCTGGAACCTTCAACCTAAACGCTACAAGGACGATGGGTGGATTACATGGTAGGAAGATATTATTGCAAGTATTCTTTCCTTTCTATAAGGCTATGGGCAATAGATTATGGCCATTAAATGTAATAAAAACCAAGTCACCCACGAAGAATTTGGGGAAGCTTCGAGAACCCTTCAGATTAGCCACATTGATGAGAAAAAATGAGCAAGAGCAACTAAGCTTCGTAATGCCCTAAGATTAGACAAAATTTATCGAGTTAGAGGTGCTCAACATCATGCTCAGTTATAATGGCACCAAACATGAGACGTGCCTACTAAGGCTTTCACTAAAGTGTTCTCAATCAAAGAGGTCGACGAGAAAATGGATGTTCCTTTTTCCAAGAAAACACTCATAAGAAAACCCAAGGGATGCTTCCGCATATTTTTGGATAGCATCCCTTGCTAACTCATTGATGTAGACTAGTGTGCCTCACCTAGGGGGATTTTCAAACCAAACACATTAGCATGTAACTAGACAAATGCCAAACAACATTGGCAATAACCTGTTGAGCTAACCCCCTGGGATTAAAAAATGGATGTTCGTATGATAATGAATGGTCACGTAACTCACGAGGAGCTGTTAGATGAGGAATTTGTATCATGTTGTATGATGGTATTTCCATAATAAGGTATTATAGAGGAATGAGAGGTGGCCAACCGTAAGTCGGCTTCATATTTTCTTTGTGAAAGCTACATATGAAAAAAACAGGATTGCAATCAAGTATTTTTCATGGATGACTTGATCACTTCATTGCACAAGATCTCTAATGACAAGACCTTGGCCTTGATTATACAAGGTTAAGTGGGAATTGGTTAAGAATATTATGCTAAGTTTAAAGACAAATGCTCTCTTGATGTGTCCATTAACTAGGGCTTCATTAGGTTTATCCCCAAATGGGAAGCCCTTAAGTTGATCAATAATTAAAGGCCAACACACTTATGAATACTTCTTATAAGAAATTGGCCAAATCCCTAGGCCTTTGTCTCCATCACATTCTCCCTAATATTGTTAGGCCAAAAAAATAGGTTGCATCATTGGTCCATGTTTTTTAGATGGAATCATCAATATGTGGGACGGTATAAAGTATATCATGCCTCAAGCTTAGATTCTTGTTTCGTTAAGATTGATATTGAGAAGGCTCGTGATTGGGTTGAGTGGGCCTTCATCATTGCTATGTTAAGAGCCTTAGGATTTGGCTTTGCCTACACTAGTGCTATGTAGACTTTTTTGTAGTAGTCTCTACTTGCATATTCATCAACAAATGCAAGTCCGAGGAAGTCGATTTGTTTCATTCCATTAGGCAAGGATGTCCATTAACCCTGACTTTACATGCTTTTTACCATTGTAGCTTTGAGTTACTTGATATGTTGTAAGGTCAACACGGGCATATCAAAGGCATCTTGTTCCCTAAACTTGATTTTAACCAATGAGTTAACGATCACTTTGTTGATCATTATTTTTTGACAATTTCTTAGGACCAAATCTCACAGAACATCACAATGGAAAGCATAGATACATTTTGTCTCATCTTATGGTCTATCATTCAAAGGAATAAAAATTGTGTTATTCACAAAACCAGTGTCCAATTACATTTTAGGTTGTTATTCATAATTGGACCCAAATCCAATGAAGCAAGGCTTTCAAATTTTTGGGTATTCCTTTTGCATTTATAGGCTCTGCCAAAGGTTTGAGCGAAGCAATGGTGCAAATGATGGAAAATAAATTATAAATCGCTCACAAAACCTTTGGTCGTCATTGTTATGTTTTAGTTCTGCACCAAAATTTTGGGAATGACACATACTACTTTTGTCAGGTTTCCTCTAATTTAGATCATTAGTGCTTGGAAAAGGCTCTCAAGAACAACTTCCTTTGTGCCAACAACTCTAATGGTAAAGGTTTGACATAGTAAAGTGGGATATCTGTTGCACTCCTCACGAATATAGTGACTTCGATATATTATCAAAACAAGGATTCAAGGACAAGCTCTATGTGCTAAATAGTTGGTGCGCACTATGAGTAGGAATGAAAAATGGAGAGTTTTGTGCAAGCATTGTATCAAATAAGGAGCTTCATTAAGCAAAAAGAATTAAGCAAGGTATTTCTTTACAAATCCTAGTGGCCACATTTGCTCATGTTTAAATGATTGACGGCACATCTATGATCCAAAGTATCTACAAGGCATGGGAGTTTGTTAAGTCATTCCTTTCATGGAGGAATCTTTCATTGTTACTTGGCTTGTCTTTTTATGATCATTGCTTTTGGTGGTCTCCCCTAGTTAAGGTAAGTTGTTGGTTGAATCAACTTGGTTATGAACCCTAGAATTATTCAAAATCGATATACAAATGAGTAAAGACCTTATTGATAGTCAAATGAGGGAATGGGCCCCTTGTCTAGAGCTTAAAGACAACTTCAAAATGGCCAATATCAGTTAGTTCATCTTGGAACATATGTAGGGCCTCCAAGTACACTAGGCTTGGTAGGAAAATTGAAAATGGAGACGAGTAACAACATTTACCATATATATGCTTGTCACGAACTACAAATGGATCTAATTCGAATCTAAGTTGGAAGGTCGTCTAAACAAAGTTTGGAATAAAAAGTCCATGCAAAAAGAGAGATTGTTAACTAACACTCATGGAAGTCAATCTTGATGCCAAAGAAGGCCATCTTTACATGGTTTCTTTGCAAGGCTAGTAGTGGACAAAATATTAGAATATCTAGGATTGCAAAAATCACATTGTCCCTAGAGTGAGCAAGCTCATACCTTCAAACATTGTTTCTAGTTGTGTCCCTTAGCCATGTTCATTAGGACATGGGTTCAAATTCTATATCAAGAATACCTCACTACCTCAATTTCATGGAACTTGGTTTCCTTATTAGGCAACCATCCCTTGGTCTCTTGAATTTCATTCTTATTGGTTATTAGTCCATGTTGAAGAGCTTCACTTTAATTGGAAGAAACATGATGCCATGTTGTTTAATGGCAAAGCCTTCAAGCAATTTCTCATGGTATTATGATGTCTTGACATGTGTCGATCTATTGTTGCAAATTATAGTGCAAGCATAAAAGATTTGCATGGAAATAGAGCATTTATAGCAGCGCTCAACTTTTTGAAGTGGGGCCCCTTGTACGATGAGTTAGGGGCCAACTTGCGCACTACGATGCCCATTCATCATAAGTCTCACTACTGTGACAACACGCCTCACCACCAAGAATGCAAGCAACTTAGAAAGCATAGGAAAAGAGGGCATATATGGCCTCCTACCTTAGAAAAAGCAATTTGCAATTTTCAACTTTAGCCTTGGCCACATCAAAGAACCCCAAGCCTCCCAAAGAGGCTAACGATGGATGCGATCAACCCAACCCATTGATGATGCTCCCCTAGAGACTGTTGAAATACTGAGAGGGGGGTGAATCAGTATTTGCCAATTATAAAAATTTTAATCGAGAGCAAATTGCTAATCACCAATCATAGCAGTAAATCATCAACAATAAAAACAAGATGCACAGTACACAAGATTTTTTACGTGGAAACCCAAGTCCTGGGGGTAAAACCACGGAAGCCTTTTATAATAAAATTTGACCCAGCAACAACTGGGGTTACAAATTTAATACAACTTTTCCAGCTACAACTGGAAGGGGCTACAACCCCTAGGCTTCGTCAGCTGCAACTGACAAGCTGCTACAACAGCTCAGCTCACAAAATGTGAGCCCTAACACCACCCTACCACCCTGAAAAGAAGGATTGTTGAACCTGTGGACCTGTCAAACCCTGTACTCTCTGCTTCTCAACACTGCTGCAATAGTCTCAATCTCTGCTCAAACATCTGTGCATATCAAACAACAATCACAGCTCCTCAATATACTTCTGAATCATCAAGGTCTGTTCTATGAACTGCTGCTGCCATCAACTTGTCACCTCCTCATCACTGCTGTTCAAGATGTCAACATGTTTTCTGAGAGAACACATTCACTACTGCTGTTATCAGTCAAGTCATCCAAAAAGTCTGCTTATACACTGCTCATGCCAAGATGTCAAGGGGCCTTTTCTGCTCATATTAGGACTTCAAGGATCTGCTCTAAGCACCTGTCTCTTAAGGCTATCACAGTATGTCACTAGTTACTGTCATAACATTACTGCCATTGACATGCCAAGGCTGTCACACTCATCATGCTGTCATCCTTGTTAAAAAATTGCTAACAGACTGTCAACACTTGTTCACACACACCATTGTACTGGACTGTGCATATAAAAACTTCTTAAGGCACATATGCATACCTTCACCTTTCACTTACCTGGGTTGTCCATTCAAAGGATCTGGGCTGTACACTGAATTATGTCACTGTGTGTCTGGTCATCATCAAGAGGTCTGCTCCTAATATACTCATGTATGTAGCATCAAACACAAACTTTTTCTTGGAACTGTGTTCTTTAGTCCACGAAAATTTGAACTGTGGTAGCTACCTTTTGGGATTCGGACTTTGAGGAGATGCCTTAGACAGTGAATTATTCATGAACCTCAAACAGAACAGTGATCTCTCTCTTGCGGACTGTGCTGCACTTTTTAAACAATTTCGGACTGTGAGTTTCAACCTTTAAGTTTGAATGGAACTCTGAACATCAACCAACAAATTCGGGACAGTGGTCTTCATCAAACTAGGGATTGATACCAGATATTTGGATTGAGAGAACTGTGTCTTCTCCAAAAAAAAAAACAGGACTGCGATATCAACTCATAACTGTGTTATCAACTCTGCCAGAAAATCTAACTGTGGCATATAATATTTACAGATGACTCTATATGGACTGAGATCTGCATTCAATTATCAACCAAATCCGTGCTTGAAACCACCGAATTCTTCATATCTGCCAGTCAAATCGCAAGAACAAAATCAGACGCTAGCCTCTCTCCTTCACGAGCATAAAACCCCTCCTCCACGATATTGAATAGGCAGAAAAGATCACCGGCCAGCCTGAAAACCTCTCACGAGGATAAGATAAACCCTTACTCTTTTCTATATTCGTCGAAGATAATCAATCAAGCTGTCAAGCAATAGACTGGAACCCAATCAAGCTCACAAACTCGGACTCCCTGTGGTAACAGCAGAGATAACCAGAAAGCACATCAGCATCCTCGAATCAACCAAAACCAACGTGAATTAATTCCACTCACGCCACAAAATCTTTCCACCAAATTTTTCAGTCCTTCGTGAATCCCAGCTATCATCTATCGAAAAAAAAAAATCCATCAAATGAGTGAGGGCGTTGGCCTATTTATACTTATTTTCAATCATGTTTTTTTTTTTTTTGAGGCCGACCTATTTAAGGTATTGGATTTTAATTTTAAATGACGGTTAAAGAAAAGTAAATTTTAAATTTAATTAAAAATTGAATTAAAATGTTTAGGTGGTCGACATAAATTTTTTAATTTAACATCAATTAAAATTCTTTTAGCATGCCTACTTTTAAAAAATATTATTAAAATAATGAAGTCAATTTTTCTTTGTCTCCCCTCTTAAAAATTAATGTTAATTATTTCCTTAAAAAAAATATTATTAAAATAATGAAGTCACTTTTTCTTTGTCCCCCCTCTTAAAAATTAATGTTAATTATTTCCTTAAAAAAATTTAGGTTCATTTAATGTAATTTAATAATTATTAGGATTGGTTTAAAAGTTCTTAATTTTAATTTTAATTTAGATTATTAATTTTTTAAAAACCTTTTATTAAACCTTTAATTAGGGCTCCCCCTTTATTTTATTATTTAATTAATTTTTAAATTAATCTATTAATTATTTAATTATTAGTGTTTTAGCAGAGATTAGGGATTAGAAAGGGTGACACTAGAACTTAAGGATTTCTTATTAAGGGCAACACAACCACGTCAAAGGGTAATTAGGGCTTTTGTAATTGTCCTAAGGCCTCCAAGGGCTTCAAGTTTGGGCTTGGACAACCACAAAAGGACTCCTCTTGACACCAACAACCATAAACCAAACACTAACCCTCAGTGGCTCCACACGGGACACCAATGACCAGGCACTGTTGGCATCAGTGACAATTTAACCAACTTGCCCACTACTGTGGGGCCCCTTGTACGATGAGTTAGGGGCCAACTTGCCCACTACGATGCCCATTCATCATAAGTCTCACTACTGTGACAACACGCCTCACCACCAAGAATGCAAGCAACTTAGAAAGCATAGGAAAAGAGGGCATATATGGCCTCCTACCTTAGTAAAAGCAATTTGCAATTTTCAACTTTAGCCTTGGCCACATCAAAGAACCCCAAGCCTCCCAAAGAGGCTAACGATGGATTTGATCAACCCAACCCATTGATGATGCTCCCCTACAGACTTGATGGGGCCCCACCCCAAATAACCATGATGACCCCCCCACCCACCATCGATATTCTTGTTTCTTAATGTTTATGTTGAGTTCTATGCATGGTGCTTTTTAGATATTGTAACTATGTTATTTGGACTCAATTTATTGTAGTGCCTTATATTTGGGTGTTTTAGCATTAGCCAAATCACACTTGAGTTTTATAGACTTTTGCTATTGCTCGTGGAGGTTGCATCTACAACCCACCTCTTTTGTATTAAAGTTATGTGCATAACGTTCTATTTATAGTTAAGGATATCCATGCGAGGCAAGCTAGATCAATGAAATCGAGGCATTGTTATAGCCCCTGCTAAGGTTTGATCCTCACAAGAAGTGGTCAGTGTTCTCCCCTTACGAAGGCCATTATTCCACTTAGGGGTCGTTACTTAAGTTGGGTGGTGTACAATTTAAGTAGTGTCCCACATCTCGCCACTACAATATTAAGGAAGCATCCTACAAAAATAGCTAAAGTTAGCTTTCATGTGAAGATTTCCTTTATTGCTACCCCTTGTCCTTTAGTCAAGCATGTCCCTTCCATCCTACCCAAGTTTTATTCCTGAAAATTTTTTTGACAATAGAAAGTCATCTCCTTAGGCCTAGATCTAAACCTATTCTTTTTTTCTTTTACTTTTTTGTTTCCCTTGCAAATTTTCGATTTATTGGTGTGCATATTGTTTCAAATTTCTTAGTCTTTTTACAATTTTGGATTTATTTTCATTGTACTTGCGTTTACACATGCGATTAGGACATCCCAAGGGCATATCATTATTTCCAATGCAACGGAGTATCTTATGATTTCCTTGATTTTAAGTATCAAGCCAAGGGATCCTTGTGCACTCCTGTCACTAAGGTTTTGGTCATGAGGTATATGTTGAACAATGTGCACTAATATTTCTATATACATACATCTTAAACCCATAATTCACCTTGAAGTTCGGACAACAACATCACCCTAGGTGCTTTAAATATAAAAAAAGATCATTATTTGCCTACATCACATTCTTAACCTAATTTTACTCTAACATTTCTACTTGTTTTCAGCACAACCTCATTGAGGTGTTGACTCACCCAACTAATAGCTAAGCAACATGTTTGTGTCCCTCTTTTACTATGATATTTAGGTTATTCTTGAAGGAGACATTATTACCCTTATTTTAATTCCCTCACAACACAACTTTGTCAATATATTAGTGTTGGTATCACTAACTAGGAGCAAAGCAACCCATTCGCACCTTATTTTTGCATGGTATCATGGTTATTTATATACATATAAATAGAAACCAAAAAAACATTAAAAATACCTTCAACCCAAAAGGGATATAAGATAGGTTAATCTTGCAAGAGACCTCTATATGAAAAATCAAACTTTTAGACTAGAAGTAGTTTGAACCAAAATTTGTTTATCACATAATTTTTTTGCATTGCCCTATTCCATGTATTTCTTAACCTAGGTTGATCTTATGGTCTATCATTGCCCATATATTTATTTGCTACAAGTTTGATTCTCTTTGTAGCTATGACCATGCTAGCTACAAGTTTGATTCTCTTTGTACCTATGACCATGCTAACAAGTCGCTCTAAATTCAACGAAAGTTATGAATTCCTTGTGGAACTTGAGACGTTAGGGTTGCAACCCTGCAAAAATATACCCCAATGAAACGATATTGATCTAAGATGTGGTGAATTGATTAAATTTGAGTTGACCCATTAATTTATGATTATATTTTAAGATTCTTAGTATTATTGCCTTAACTTTGCATTCGTTATCTAATCAAGGTATTATATTTTTAATTATCATCATATCAAAGTCATTAATATGCCACCTAAACACCTTCCCAAATAAGTATTTGTTACAATAGGGTGTTGGTGACAATGAAATTATCTTATACGTCATTAGTATCACTTTATGCCTAAAATGGTCCTACAAAATTATCTTTCACATCAGTAGTATCTTTATGCCCAAAAAGATATTAGTCTCATAGTTTAGCATTTGTTAAGGACCTTTAAATTAGGTAATTACATCAAGGCATAAGGAGATAAATCATGGGTATAAGGGTAGAAAACACCTCCTTGCGACTTTAGAAATGAAGGATTTAAAGCCATTGGATAGTTACTCTAAAAAAGCTATACACTTCCTTAGGTGCACACCAGAAAAATTATTAAGTTAATTCGATCTTAATTGTTAGGTTATCATAAAAAAATAAATGGTTGAGATTTTTTCATAGGATTTGACACTATTTTTTCCAAGGTCCCTTATAGAGATTTCTTCCTTTTATAGCATAATAGTTTATTCAATGTGATTTCATATATGGCTACTCCTTTCTCTTTTGTGGTTGTCAAGCTCAATGGCTATAATTTTGCTCTTTTCACACCCCTACCTCTCCTCTAATAGGTTGGCATAGGGTTAAGACTATGCCTAGTAACAATATGATTTCTAAGTTCAACCTACTTTTATACTACAAGTGTAAGTCATTGTTGTCACCTCTCTTTTATGCTTGTGTAATTATTTCCCAATATATACTCACAACATAAGCAAAACCCCTCCTCTACAAGTTGGTGTTGGTTTTTTCTCTGGTCATTGATACCTTTCCTCTATAGGTTGCAATGCCTTTTTCTCCACAATCAGCAAGAATTTTCATAGGGCCTACAATGCTTCCAGGTGAAGTTTGTTGGATTCATTCTCTCACTATGTACCATTTTTTTATTCCTTTTATATAATTATTAAAAAAGAAAAATTGGACATTGCATTTCAAATAAAAGTAAAAAAATAAAGATTAAAAAAAAGGAAAAAGAAGTAAAAGCAGGGGATCCCACAACATTATTAGGTGTATTATTTTATTAAGAAAAAATGCATCTCATTCTCTAGCAACACACCCACATAAAACACTAATATTGATTTTTTTTTGTTTTTGCGATGTTATGTAAAATGGAAAGGTTTGGGCTTATGGATCACCTCTAGCTCTAATTGTGGATCTCCTATCCATACCATATGAGGAGAACATTTCAAACTCAAGTTCTAAAAACTCCAAACATGTTAAACTTGCTATTATGACAACCTTTTGTTTACCACTATTAAATGGTAGTTGTGCCCTGTTACGATGGTACCAACACCAGCGTACCTGCAAAGGTGCCCCTTGGAGAGGGTGTCCTTTTTTTTTCTGACCAGGAGGGATGTTTAGCCAGCTTATTCTGAGGTAGGGGCATGGCCAGACCCTCTGGTTTCTCCTTTGGAATTGATATGGATTAATGGCATTGCTGACTGCCTCATGAAAGGGTTTGAAATCCTGAGGTTGGTGTCGGGGTCTTCCAAGGGTAGATAACTGGGTCACATGACCTCGAGCCTGTTTTATCACTCCAACGACAGTTGCTTCAGCACTGAGACACGCTCTTATCTTCTAGAGCACCTCCAGCACCCTCCTGGCCCTCCAATTCAGCAGCGCCCTCTTTCTAGGCCCTCCTTCAAAGGATGACGTCATCCTCCTGGGCAGATTGTTTGCTTGATTAAAGGGGGGGCATTAAGGGATTTTCATCATTGTTGGGGTTAGTTGGGGCATGACGACCCCCCCCCCCCCCTACACAGTATGGCCTTCAGTTTCATCAAAATTGGCTTTGTTTAGACATTTTGCTCAAGTAGGAGTCAAATATGGGAAAACACCTCAATTTACCCACTACTTTGATTATTTTATATTATTTTTATTATAATTTTAAGTTGACATTTAAATATTAAATTGACCTTATTTTATGTAAAAGTGAGTGTGAGATCATATAAATACAATCTCCTCACTTCATTTTTAGACATCAACTCTTGGGATAAATCATTATGTCTGCTATTTGCCCTAAACTAAGGCTCTTTGAAGGGATGCGCACTCCTTGATGAAGTTTATTTTGCAAGTTTAAAGCATTTCTTGGAAGTTATACTTTTGTTCATGCCATTGCTAAGGTGAAGCTAGAGTTGTTTGCTTAATACATGCACTTGGAGGTATCTATACTTTTGGTTTGATATCTCTTAGTCAATTTGTATGAAAGTGATGCTTGTTAGGGTTGAATGGAAGCCATTGTTGCTTCATTTTGTCTTGATTCACATGTCATTTTTGTCATTGATCACCATTGCATTCAAGCTTGAGCTATAGGTCTTCAAGTCTTGCTAAGTTAGGCTCCCTCTACAAATCCTAGAGATTGTTGAGGTGAAGCCCTAGTTTGCCAAGCTTGCCAAGTACCATCTCAAAGAGGGTTGCCCCTCTCATTGATGCCCTAGGTTTGGTGAGTAGTTGTCTTTTGAAACCCTAGTTGTTCAACCACTCTTTTTAACCTAAAATCTGAGTTTTGTACATTTGTAATTATTTTGGTTTAACCTAGTTAACTTAATTTATTTGATTTTTCTGAGTTTATGAGTAATTCTTTTAATTTTTGAGTTAGTTGCTAAGTTTAATTACTAAAAACCCTAAATTCTATTTTATTAAAAGAAAAAACTAATTATGAGTTTTACTATGTAAAAACCCTAACTGCAGACACTAATCCCCTGTGTTCTCCTTTTCCCTTCTCTTCTAACCTTTTCCCTCCTTACCATCTGCCTCGCCCTTCCCTCTTCTCCACTCTTCCACCTTCGGACCCCCTTTTATTAGCTCCGCCCATCTGTTGTAGACCTGCTCCTCTGCTCCTTTGCTGGAATAGTCTGAACCTGCTCCACCTGTTGCTGCCCTCGGCCTCTCCCTTCTTCACCTCTTTCCAGCGCTCCATTCCTTCCACTACCCTCTCTCCATCCTTCCATCTCCTCCATCCTCCATCATCCTCCCTCATTTCTAGCCCTTATCCTTCCCATCTTTTTCGTTGCCCTTCTTCTTCTTTCTTTGCCCCAACTGAGCTCTTTCCAACCTCAACACTGGTTTGCAATCAAAGATTGCAGACCCCATGTGTTGCACCCTAGTTGATCTTTTGTCACCTACACAAAACACAAACAGAAAACCTTTATTTAAAGTTAACCTTTGTTAGGACTGTTAGTGGTGTGTTTTAGAGCAATTTCCTTTATAAATTAAAGTCCTGAAAATTACTTAATACAGATCTGAAATTTTGTATTTACAAGTTGTTCTTGATTATTAAAAGGAAGAGGGTCTTGTGTATGTTTACTTATGCTTTGTACATTTCTGATTGGTTGCTCCAATGACAAGCGTTATTCTTGCCTTGAATAAATTGGAAGTGTGAAAGGGATAACATAAACTGTTTCTGAATACTAATGCTACTGGTACTACCGTGACATTTACCATATATATATATATATATATAATGGTTAAGTGATCCTGAATTGGCACATCTTTAAATGACAATGCTCGTCTGATTTTTTGTGGTTATCTACTGAGTAAACTCAAAACTCGGAATTCTATTTCAGATTGGTAAAATTAACTCAGTTTGATGAGCACCTTTTGGACACTACATTTGATACAGTTTAATTGATGAATGACTCCTGTTAAATGATACATTGAATGATATTAGTATACATCGTTGACACGTGTTTGCACTGGGGAACAGTGATCTTGTATTCCATTAATTAACAATTACAACTAGTTATAATTGCATCCAAGTACATAATATTGACAGCTATCACTAAATATTCGGTCATGGGTTGAAGTGTGTTAATTAACAATACAGCGTTATCCACACATGAAATTTTATTTACTTTTACTGCTGTAAAGTGTTACCATTACACTTGGTTGCATGGTGAATAACATTGTCAACTACTACTTAATGCATTTTTGGTTTGGTTGAGATTTATTAGCAATATAGTCTTTTGATCCAATATTGATTATCATAGTGCATGTGTACACGTCCTTACCTTCCATTGAATGAACTAAGCATTATTGGCTAAAGTGCATTACATTTGACTCCATTAGGCACTGGTCTAACTACAAGATTGCATAGAGAATATATTTTGTGGTTGTCTTAGTGTTCTACAGGATTCCGTAAGGATACTTTTCGACTTCCGAAGAAGTTAGAACGATGACCGAGGTGACATTGGGTCACTATTCTTAGTTTTGCGTGTTGGGAATTAACCCTACTAATTTGCCCAGTAACAGTGCCCAAAACCCTATTGTTGCAAACTTTAGGGTTTACTGGTTTCTTCACATATACTCTTGTATAAAACTAGGTTATGTGTCCTAGATTAGGGTGGCAAATTTTATGGAGGAGAAAACACGTTGACAGTTCTCTAAAGCATAGTAGCAAGATTCGATTGTATTGGGAGTTCCTATATGGAAATTTGTTTGGAATACGAAATTTGACGAATATATAGATACGGTAAAGTAATGTTGACTAAATGCTTCAATATATTTACAGTATTTATATTTTAAAGATTCACTAACTGTTATTATGAAAATTTACTTGTTAATACATGCATTATTTTTCTTATAAATTAATATAAACTCGAATCATATAAAAATTTGATTTTACAAAGAACAAAAAAGTTAAATCTGGACACACAAAAACTTAGGAATCATTTTAAACAAATTTGTGATTATTGTTCCACGTAATATTTTAAATAAACATGGAAGTAACACACATTACTTACTCAACATTATAAAAAGACATGTACATTTAGGTCATGAGCCCTTACTTAATCAACATTATAAAAAAAAATGTATACAATGAGGCCATAAGCCCATACTTGCCTATTAAACTTTATTTTCACATTGTTATATCGTATGTTATGTTTCAAATTTCAGATATGTTGCAAGTTACAAGGAAGAATGAATATTACTTTAAAATTTTGAATGATCTCGTATATTTTTAACTTTAAGAAATGCATATTTTTATATTTATGAGGTGTCTACTTCCATATTTTATTCGTACTAGAATTTTTATTTACGTCTTTTTTCCGTATCAAATCGTATTCGCATTCATATTCATACTTAAATATAGATACTATGCTCTATAGGTTAGATGCTAGATGTTTAATAATTCATATTTTTTTAATCCACTTGGAGATGCATAAAGCCTCTAAATAGTATTGGAACATCGTTATATTATTGTGTCACAACTATAATCATGTAAAAATTTTATGGAGCTTTCTATTAGGGTATTCATAACCATTGGCTACAAAACACATTGATAAATAATTATTTATTTTCTTATTTAAATTGCATATAATTATTGTTTATTAAATTGTGAATGGCCCATATAGATTGACTTCGGTCTCTTTAAAAGAAATAAAAAAATAGTTTTATTTCATTCATGTTACATGCACAAAATTTTGAATGGAAGCAATGTCCATGAACAAACAATTAAAAATAAATTTCTACCTAATGTCGATTTTTATATCATTGCACAAAGTAGTTCTCATTTAGGTTGTTATTGATGTTAAGGTGAATAATTAGATTTTTTTATAAAGTTCACTAACGAATGTCATCAAAGTCGCTTCCAAGAATTTCAAATTTCAAATGTATTTTGGCTTTGAATTTTATATAATTGGATCAATTGAAAATGCCCTTTGGCTCAATGTTATGGGCTCTATATCAAATTCTTCAACTCGGTTTTTAAGATCCCCTTATAATTGCATATTTCTTATACTATTAGAGGTCAATTAAATTCTCTCTTTGGCTTTAGCAATCTTAGAAATCACATTAGTACAATGATGTTACACTTGCACTTAGGTCAAGCCTACAATATAGTATCATCAAACTTATTTGGAATTTCCTTCCATTGGCTCATGACCTAATGTTGTTGGTTTGACTTTCATGTTGGACTATTAATCAATCGTGTGCAAACAAAATTTCATATAGACATTCATGGAAACTCACACCATGACCCTGGTTATCCTATAAGATAAGTTCTAAAAAATTAACACCTTCAAAAAAATTACATAGTAAAAAAATCATCATTAAAGTTTAGTAAAAAAAATTGAAATTCAAACAATCAATTATGTTTTTATTTATGTTTTCATTTGAATTTATTTATTAAAAAAATTCTCTAAGTTAGATATATAGATAGATAAATAGATATAGCCCACTAAGTTAGCGCATTCAGTTCAAATGAGCTATGTCAAAGTAAAGTTTGTCGTGAGGTCTATGACTCTCTAATCAGGGAGATGTTCGAGTTCAACAGAGTCCTGTTGGGTTACTAGCAACTACTGTGGCTGGTTGTTGAGTAGCTCTCCATCTGAATATTTCAAGGAAGAGGGGGGGTCTCGTGAGGTTAACTCAATCATTTTGAATTCATTGTTTCAAGGTGTGTTTGTCAAGAGATCACAAGTTAAAATTTAAGGGAGTCTTCACGAGTCACCAACAACTCCCATGGCTAGCAGTTGATTGTCTTCTACTCATAAATTATATGGAGTGCTCCACAAAATTAAAAAGTTAAAATTGAAACTATTCCAAGCATTGAAAGTAAATGCAAAAATTGAAATTTTCAAAAGTAAACTAATTTTAGGAAATAGAAATGGAAACTACACTCACTAGGACAGCAAATTAATAAAATATAGTTGTGAAAAAAAACTACACTAGATTGTTGTGTAAAGTATACTATTTAAAGGAATGGGGGAATGAGCATGGAGTGAGTGTATATTTGTTTGTGTTTTGGTTTTACACAACACAGAAAACTTCCAAGCAAAGCAAGAAGAACTTGCTCAAACCAAACGAACAAAGCGAGAAACTAAGTTATAAGTGTGCAAATGTTTTTGCAACTTTGGGTTGGCAAACATTCATCCTACATAGGTCTCAAGGGATTCTAAAGCTAGGAAGCATGCATGATCAATTCTTGACACCAAATCCATTTTTTCATTTTAATGAAGGAGTACAACAATAGCAAATTTGTGTTTAAACCAAGTTATAAACAAATCAATGACTAAAAGACAATAAATATGTAAATGCGTAATGATTCATTGGTAATCTAATCTATTCTATCATTCTATTTATCATTGACTAAAAGACAATAAGTATGCAAATAGTTAAAGATTGATAGTTAATATATTCTATCATTCCTTTTATCAATGCCTGTCTATTGTTATCTAAGTGAACCAATGAAATGAATCCTTGATAGCCCTATTGGGGAGCTACAAGCATCAATTCAATGGTCGAAAGAAGATTAAGACCCCAAATGAACGATGGTCAAGTAGATCCAAACCATCGTAATGCCTTGGAAACCTCAAAACTTGTTTCGTAACCCTACCAAAACATATCTAAAAAACTGAAAGAGAATGAAATGTAAAATTGTCACAATTAATCTACTAATCTAGAAAGAAGATTAAGACCCCAAATGAACGATGGTCAAGTAGATCCAAACCATCGTAATGCCTTGGAAACCTCAAAACTTGTTTCGTAACCCTACCAAAACATATCTAAAAAACTGAAAGAGAATGAAATGTAAAATTGTCACAATTAATCTACTAATCTAGAAACGACTAACAAACTAAGTAAAGAAACTTGATTTTGGTTGTTGTTTTAAAAGATTCCAAGGAAAAAAGGAAATATGGCTTCTTTCGTACCCCCAATCAATTATTAGGTACAATTTGTTTTTGTGAAATTGAAATGAAATTTAAGCCTACCAAAATCAACCAACAGTTTGTCGTCATAATAAATGAAAACTGATTAAGGTGGTGAATGCATGTAAGCATCTTCCACAATCTATCCAAGGTTGATAGATTGCACAACTTATTACTCTTACACTCCTAGAGAAGATGCACAAACTTCAACCTATAAACAACTTGAAAACATAAGGAAAACCCTGCTTAACATATCAAAATTTGTAATTGCCACCACTAAAATCTAAGTAAGATAGTGAAATTAAGTATTCAATTTTGGCAATCTAGACTAAGCTAATAAACTAACGAATTTATAAATCATGTCTTCCTAAAAAAATGCACAAACTTAAGCTATTAACATCGTGAGAACAAAAATGAAACCTTCATATACTAAAAAGCAAGCATCGAACATAAATATTACAATGTTCTAACTTTCCTTCATCAAAATGTCATTCATATTACAAAAATTGTCTTTTATTTATAAGCTCCAAAAAGAGTAGTTCAATCTTCTAGCTAAGGTAAAAAACTAACCTTGAGTTGAAGTCATCTCAATCCTTTGTGAAAATCAAATCTTTTGAAAAGATTCATCTTATCCCTTCATAAAAATATAACCCTTACCCCATTTTAGATTATAAAGCAATAAAAGTATGCCTCATTAAGTAGGATTTGGAAAGTCTCCCCTTACATATTTGCCCATCAACTAAAATCCGCGAGACACATAAATCCATAAACAAAATCGTCTCCTTGTTACAAAACAATATAATATGGCCCACAACCTTACTATAAAACAAACAACAAACTATTTACTAAGGTTATTGGATAAAGGCATATGTGCAAAATGTGAATCCATGTATGGGTATGAACACTTTATAAAAGATAGAATCGCCCGTATGTCGAATCGCCCGTATGTTTGGGAAAACGAAACCCCCTCTATGTGATATAACAAGTATAGTTTTGTATGCAAATAACCATTAAATAAAGGGTGCCTTTCCACTTTACATCAATGATAAGTCCCTCAAATTTATTTAACTCTCTTTATTCATATAAACATATATATATAGAAAGTTAAATTTTAGTTAAATAAAGAAAGTTAACTTTCTTTATATATATAACATTAAACCTAGCGCAAAAGGTTAGCTTAATTTGTAGATGCTTTCATACCAAGTTCACATAGATTTTATGATTAAATCTCATCTAATCCTCTTTCGGGTACCAATCGCCTATGCCACTAGCAATCAATCCGCCTTCCATTTAAAAATTCCAAGGAAGAAGTTGGCGAAATACAAAAATTCTAGCTTGATACCCACTCTTCACTTTAAAAAAAAAAATCTAGCTTGATACCCCACTCTTCACTTAAATGTGAAAAATGGGTGATATCAGCACCATACATAATAATGATAGGAATGCAAGGGTTGAATATTGAAACACACACCTCCATTGGATAAAAACACCTCCTTCATATTTGAGAATAAGTGCAAGCTCCCTTTCTACAATAAATAAAACTTTAGAACTTTATCTCGAAAAAAAAGTATCCCCCTCTATCACATTGGCATTAATAAGATCCATGATGAAATTTTTGTAATAATTCTTCTCCCATGATGGAACACTTAAAAAATATCATTTGAATCTTTATAAGAGATGATAAATATCTTTGTATCATACTGTGAAAAGTAACTTGCATTTGTTCAAGATGTCGTGACTTTGTTAAATGGGCAAACGAAAAGGGTTTGTCTGATTCAAACCCACATATGCTTCTCTTCATTATTTCATTTCCCACTTTAAGGTTTGATAATCAAATTTGCTAAAGCATTCCCAGCTTTGAGAGCATGTAGGACATGAGGAGGGTATGTTGCAAGCAAGAGAGAGGTCACAACCTCTTCTCTCTTCTATTACTATTTTTTAAACATCACAACCAACAATGGGCAATCGTGGAGGAAAAGTGAGAGAGGAGGAGTGGGTGGTGTGGCTCCAAGAGGAATCCCACATGGAGAACGTCAATGGAAGGAAGTGTAGAGAAGGATGTACTAATAAGGAAGATCATCGGACTAACACAAATGTGAGGGATGGATGGGGTGGAGTTAAGTTTTGCTAAGAGAAGGCAACTTTTAAAACATCACAACCAACAATGGGCAATCGTGGAGGAAAAGTGAGAGAGGAGGAGTGGGTGGTGTGGCTCCAAGAGGAATCCCACATGGAGGAAGTCAATGGAAGGAAGTATAGAGAAGGATGTACTAATAAGGAAGATCATCGGACTAACACAAATGTGAGGGATGGATGGGGTGGAGTTAAGTTTTGCTAAGAGAAGGCAACTTTTTAAACATCACAACCAGCAATGGGCAATCGTGGAGGAAAAGTGAGAGAGGAGGAGTGGGTGGTGTGGCTCCAAGTGGATCCCACATGGAGGAAGTCAATGGAAGGAAGTGTAGAGAAGGATGTACTAATAAGGAAGATCATCGGACTAACACAAATGTGAGGGATGGATGGGGTGGAGTTAAGTTTTGCTAAGAGAAGGCAACAAAGAGTGTGCTAAAAAGAAAAGAACCCGAGCACATGAGAGTGCAATAATTATGACGCAGGTAAGTTAAATCACTTTTATAAAAAATGACTAAAAATTTGAGCAAGTATTACAAATGAGAGTTGGTATATATATATACACAACGAGGAATACAACACTTTCCCAAAGAAGGATATCAACCTACGTTGACTAGGTCCCCTTAGCCTATAATACAAATATATGTAATATTACATCAGGTTGGTCATGGCCAAAAGTGAAGATTAAACACATAATTTCAACATCCCCCCTAATTTTGAACGAGGGACCACAGAGAGAAGACATTGCATCACAATATTGGCCCTTAATGTTGAACAAGGGCCACATAGAGAAATCATTACAGATCACCCCCCTTGAATGCCATGTCACTCCCTAAGGTATCTAGTGGGATCTTTGGCAGCAAAAATTATGTAATGGAGTGTCAATGGTGGATGAATGGTCCATGGGCAGATCATCAACCATGGTGAGAAGGACCCCTAGAGGAGGCTTCTAATGATGTTTTAATGGGCCTAAAAGAAAATCAACATCCTCTACAAGTGTGGATATGGCCCATTTAGACATAGGCCTTAACACAACCAAAGGAAGAGTAGATGGCGTAAATGGATCAATTAGGCAGTCGCCAACATCATCTAGTGGAGGAGTGCCATCATTGAATTGCTCATTTAGTGGAGTGCCATCACTAAACAGTACATTGAATGGAGAAGCATTGGAAGGAACATCTTATATAGGTAAAGAGACTTCTGCAAATTTGGCATCGAAGGATTCATCAATAAGGTTTTCATCAATCCCAATTGCTTACCCAAAAGCTATAGGAGAAGTGCTTAAGGAAGCACTCCTACAGGCAAAGAGAGCACCAACAGCATAATGTGAGGGACAAAGATCCATTGAAAGACTATGCAAATCATCTAAAAGAAGTAATGGAAAAGATCGTAGTGGACAATGAGTAGTAACATCATCAAAGGTGGCATCTTTAAATTCAATCACTTAGCAAGTTGAAGGATCATATAGACAATATCCCTAAAAAGCTTTGATGTAGCCCACCAGAGTGTAGCAATGATTTGGCGATATTGATATGCTTTATTGTCCATTAAAAGTATGGCCCATGCACTTGATCTAAAAATTCTAAAATGCAACAATGAAAGTTTGTTTGCATACAACTTCTCATAGGGAGTCACACCTTGAACAACACTAATCATCTAATTGATGATGTGGGCTATACAAAAAATTGTGTCCCCAATGAATGTAAGCTTCATTTGTTTGGAGTGAAGCATGCATTGAGCCATCTCCATAATAGCCCTATTCCTCTATTTAACTACTCCAGATTAATATGGATTGTAGGGAATGGTTCTCTACCAAGAAATGCCATGAGAAATAAGAAATAATTAAAAAGCATTATTAGCATATTCTACTCCACCATCAACCTAATACACTTAATTTTTCTCTTGCTTTGACTTTCCACCAAGGATTTAAATTCTTTGAATTTCCCAAACACTTCAACATTGGATTTAATGGTATACATCCAAAGCAAGTAAGAAAAATCATCAATGAAGGTTAGGAAGTACATGGGTAAATCATCAATGAAGGTGAGGAAGTACATGGGTACCCCAAGAGAATGGATTACCATATGCCCACGAATATCACTATAAATCAGCTCAAGAAGTTGAAAAACTTGCCTCGCTTAGTCCTTAGGAAAGGACTCTTCATGGTGTTTCCCCAACACACCCTTCATAAGCACCACAAGTGGTTCATTTTGTAGAAGGTCATCAACCATATGCATTCGGCTTTTATGTCACAAATATCTAAAATTGGTATGACCCAGTTGTTGATGCCATAGCATATGATGGTGTCATCCCCCTTAGATACAATGGGACAGACCCCTTTGAAGTAGCCTTCCCTAACTTTTACATATGATCAAATTCATCAAAATAACCTTATGCAACCAATTTAAAACCAGCACTTGTGTCCTTTACAACCCATCCTCCTAGTACCAATTCCACATTTTATTGGTGTGTGCGATGTGGTAAGTAGAGAGAAGCTCTTGTCCAACTTCTAGAACATGGAAGACATCTCCAAACTTAACAGTGTTGATGATGACATCACCATAACCTAAAACTTGTAGGGTGGAGTTATCACCAATATTTATCCATTTTGTTATTGTCAATCATTAGACATCAGGCACTGATGTTTGGTCATATGCCTAGTAGTGCCAAAATCACTTATCCATTCCTCCAAAGAAGTGGAGGACCAAGATGTTGCATAGAAGAATGTGTATTGTGAGAAGATCCAACAATTTGATCAAAAATATTCTAGTTATCTATTGTTTATCTTGCAAGTTCTTCAATTTTTTGAAGATGAATGATGTAAGATTTCATCAATTTGATCCAACAATTTGATCAAAAATATTCTAGTTATCTATTGTTTATCTTGCAAGTTCTTCAATTTTTTGAAGATGAATGATGTAAGGTGTGTCCCTCCTAGTGCCCAAAGCAATGATCCATTCCTCCAAAGAAGTGGAGGACCAAGATGTTGCACAGAAGAATGTGTATTGTGAGAAGATCCACCAATTTGATCAAAAATATTCTAGTTATCTATTGTTTATCTTGCAAGTTCTTCAATTTTTTGAAGATGAATGATGTAAGATTTCAAGGTGTGTCCCTCCTTATGACAGTAGTTGCATATGAGTTTCATCTTTTTGGAGAGTTTCCAGATTCCCCCCTTAACTCGTTTAGCCTCATGCTTAGAAGGGGTCAAGATAGTCTTTGGATGGGTGTGAACTCAAGGGGGTAATTTGCCCATATTCCTCGAAGTAACTCGATGCCAGATAAGATTAGCAAAAGCCTCCTCAAGAAGAGTTGTGTAACCCTTGACAAATAAAAGGATATTATAAGATATGATAGAAAAGGATTAAAATGTTGAAGAAAGATCAATATTCATAACAATACTTCAATTTTTGTCTTTCCTCCTTTCCTCCTAATGTAATGATGCCAACCTTCAGGTTCTTCAACCTTGCCATATACCCCTAGACGTTGTCAAAGTCACCCACATTGAGATTGGAAAGCTCGTAGCAAGTCTATTGACCTGAGTGTTATTCATTGTGTCAAATGTGAATGTAGAATACAAAAATAAACCTATACTAATAATAATAAACCATATTAAATAACCCAAGGGCACATGTCTAAATGAATGTCTATTTAAGTAATGTGACCATTCAATGTATACTTATAAACTAAGAAACCGGATTCGTTGAAAAGGGCTTCGTGTCTCGTGCGGTCGTGTCGGACACGGACACAATGGGAAATCGTGTCCAATTCGACTTTTGGTCGTGTCCAACGATGGGAAATCGTATCCGATTCGACTTTTGATCGTGTCCGAAATTCGGACACGACCAAAAGTCGAATCGGACACGATTTCCCATCGTGTCCCCGACTATGCGACTCATGTCTCGATTCCAGGACACAATTTCCGCGGAAAAGGCCGCCTAGGGTGGGGCTTAAAAACGATTTTTCATTTCTTTTTTGTCATTTGCAAGTGTGGAGAAGCTTGAGAGTGGGTTTTTTTTTGCAGGTGAAGAAGATTTGAAGGCTTTCCAAGGGAATCCAAGTGCATTGGGGGTGGATTTGTGGAGAGGATTGCAAGCTTAATCATCAAACAAGAAAGGGAATGTCTCAATCAGCTAGGGCAGGAGCTAAGGGGCAAAGGAAAGGGAGAAATGCACCATCCAGTGCCTCCCTTCCTATTCCTCCAAGCACAAGCGGTTCTCCTCCTCCTTCAAGTGCTCCATCTGCTGGTAGTGGAGCTCATGCTCCATTTAACCCTGTTTTAGCAAGACAACAAGCCCAAGAAAAAAAATACCCTTTGTGGAAGTATGTGACAAGGAAAGATGAGCCTGGGGAAAAAGCTTGGTGGGGGAGGCAATGTGTCTTGGAGATGCAATTTTTGCAAGAATGAGTTCAAGAGCACATATTACCGGGTTAAGGGCCATTTGTTGGCCCTTCCTTCTTGTGGGATTTCTTCATGCAAAGCGGTGAGTGTTACCCAAAGGAGGAATATGGCGAGAGAGGATCATGTTGGCTTAGGGAAGGTGGCAGCAGCAAGCAAGAAAAAAGACGAGGATCCTCTTCCATTATTGAGGAAATCCTCTAGCACCAAGCCTCCATTTCCATCCAGCATTCATGGGAGTGGGGATACTTATCAAACAAGAAAGAGGCAATCTCCAAGTGGTCCAATGGATAGGATTTTCCAACAAGACGCGCGAGAAGAGGTGGACCTTACCATTGCATTATATTTCTACCTCAACTTCATCTCATTCAATGTTGAACGGTCACCATTGTTTATTGAGATGCGTCGAAGTCTCATGGAACGAGCTCCAAGTGGTTATGTGCCTCCTGGTTCAGAGAAACTTAGAACCACATTGTTGGTTCAAGCAAAGAAGAAGGTAGATAAAATTCTTGAGCCAATTAGATCAACATGGCCCTCATCCGGTGTGAGTATTGTTTCTGATGGATGGACGGATCCAACACGCCATCCACTTATCAATTTCATGGTATCTTCCCAAAATGGACCAGTGTTCTTGAAAGCGGTGGATGCTCTTGGGAAATACAAGGATGCACAGTATATGGGTGAGTTATTCATCAAAACCATTGAAGAAGTAGGTGTTGATTCTTGTGTACAAATCATCACGAACAATGCACCTGTTTGCAAGGCTGCTAGCATGATTGTGCAAGCTAAATATCCATAGGTATGTTCATTTTGGATACCTTTAATTTCTAATTTGCTCATTGTTTGAATTTACCACAAGATTCATGATTCATCTAGGTGTCTTTGACTCATTTGAGTTGTTAGTGTTGTAGAGTCATTTATACATGCTTTTATAGCTCTTACAGGTTTTTTGGACACCTTGCATTGTCCATTCCTTGAATGAAGCACTGAAATCCATTGCTTCAGATGTGACATGGATTGGCAACCTTATTGAGAATGCACGCTATATCCGTAACTTAGAACAAAACCACACAAATGCCCTCACCATCTACAAAGAGTACACAACTTTCATTGTTGAATAGTGCAGATACTCGATTTGCTTCCTCCTTCATCATGCTCAAGAGGTTGAGGGAGGGCAAAACCGCTCTTGTGTCCATGGTGATTTTAGAGTTTTGGTCTTTTTGGTGAAAGACGGATCAGATTGCTTCACAAAAGGTGAAGGAAACAGTGATAGATGATAGTTGGTGGGATAGGGTAGATCTTAGCATTAAGATCATGGAGCCAATCATTTCTTTGTTGCGGTTTGCAGACACGGACCAGCCCATCCTAGCAAATGTTTATGAGGGGTGGGATTCCATGATTGAGTCCATGAGGTCCATTCTCATGGAGAATGAGTGTAACGAGTATGGGACATTTTAGAGAACTTATGGTCCATGATTCAAGATATTCGTATCTCCAGGTGGGATAAGAATTGCACACCTTTGCATTGCTTGGCCCACTCCTTGAACCCCAAGTTCTACACTCAGGATTAGCTCACTGGTGGACCGAGGCCCCCACATAGAGTCCCTCCTCACATGGATGGAGAGATTGCACATGGGAGGAAGATAGCACTTAGACGGCTATTTCAGGATAGAGACCTACTTGAGGAGGTGGAGGAGGGCTTTGTAGAGTTTTTCACTGGAACTAGGAGGTTTGGAGGCTATGAGGTGCTTAGAGACATCGGGGTTAAGAAACCCTATGTTTGGTGGGCAACTCATGGGGCAACATGCCCTATTCTACAAAAGTTAGCCTTGAGGGTCAGCTCTCAAGTTACATCATCCTCTTGTTGTGAGAGGAATTGGAGCACATATGGGAATTGTACAGTGTGAAGAAGAGCAGGCTTGAGCAGTCCAGGGAAAAGACGATGGTGTATGTGCACTCCAACCTTCGTCTTATTTACAGGAAGAGGGGGGAGTGGGTGAAGGGAAAGACAAAGATGTGGGATGTCTTTCTTGATGATATGGGTTTGGACAACAGTACTGAGTTGGCATTAGCCAACATGGATCTTAATGATCCAGTGCTAGAGCCGGTCACTTTTGATGATGGTGATATTGATCATATGGAGGGGTCATCCTCCACAGCAGCAGATGTAGATCGTCAGATGGGCAGAGAGGAGGAGAAGGAGGAGGATGAAGATCAAGGCAGTGATGAGTTTGTTGATTTAGGCATGGAGGAGGACTATTGACATATGAGATTCTTCCATCTTGATCCACCCCTTTTTGTATTTACTATTAGACTTTAGTCTATTTGGCATTTGCCAATGCCCAGTGGCATTCCGACATCTATGTAATACATTTTGATTTTGATGACTTAATGAGAAATATGGTTCCAACATCTTGAGCTATTGCCCAATGCCTATCAAATTTCAATGCATCTATGTGTCTCATTGTGATTTGTGAATGACAAATGTGTAATCATTAATGTGTTTTGATTCTAATTTCTATTGAATATTTGTAAATGTTCTAGTTTCAAAAAAAAAATCGATCTATATGTCTATATTTTTAAATTTTAATATATTTTTAAAATATATATATGTATATAAAACGTGTCCTGATTCCGGGGGTCACCATGTCCATGTCAGACACTCGTATTTTTGTGTCCTTCGTGTCCCGTGTCCTCGTGTCAGGTGACTTAGCTTATAAACAACATCACATGTTATTTTAATCAGCTCTTATTATATATTCAATACATTATATTTATCTGTATGAATTATTTTATGTTATCCCATTTATTTTGGATATTTACTTGATGAACCAATCGGTTCACTATATTGGTCTCAAATCCCAACTTGGGATGATATTCATGGTATAACCCACTAACTTGTAGTCAAATCTTCTTGTGAGTGAACAGAGTTGTGGCTAAGACATGTTATGCATCCATCATTGCAAGCTTGTGGCTTGTGACCAATTTGTTTCCAAAAACACTTATCACAAAAATGTATGTTGCAAATTTGAAGAGAAAACTACAAATAATTGCAAGTAAAATTCAAGTTTAATTCAAACATTGTCTACAAAATAGATCCATCTTATGGTGATTTTATTTCTATGGCAAAGAAAATAGAGACACAAACACCAAGTAAGTTGAGTTGTCCCAATTCAATAGAAGTAGAGAAGATTAGTCGCACATCAACAAGAAGACAGTAGTTGTGTGAACATCCATCGTCGCTTAACAATTCCACACACCATGGGTAAGCCACCAAATTAGCAACTACCGCCAATCAATAGGTTGCATATCGAGTAATAAATACAACTAGGGGTGACTTGCATGAAAATTGGGCCTTGGCATTTCATCAATTGTTTGGACTTCAAAATCATTTATGCCCTGAGGTCACCATAAAACCCTCTACACGAACAATATGAAGTCAAATTGATCGTTGCCAAAATTAGTAATTAAGATAGCAGGCAACCATAATCCACACACAGCATATAAGGATTAATCATGAAGGGGTGAGAATAGTCATTTCTCCTTTTGCAATAAATGGAATTTTCCATACCATCATGGAAGGTGGTGTTAGATTTTCAAAAATTCATAACATAATAATTCAAATGCATAAATCGGATCTTCTAGAAGAAAGACAAAGCACAAAACAATAACACAAGAGTTTAACCTAGGAAACCCAAACGGGAGAAAACCCAGCAACCTTCGTATAGAGATGATAATTCTGAGATCAGAGTACAATCATAAAAGAGAAAAGATGGAAATGCTTTCCAAAAGATAGAAACCCCAAAATAGTCTTCTCATGCTGCAATGCGAACTTCTCTCTCTGGATGATGCGAACTTGTCTTGACTCTTGAGGAGCAATAAATAATTTTATTTTTAATTTTTCTTTTGCTTGGTTTTCATCCCAAGGTTTACATGGATTCTTTCAAGGGTTTTACATAATTAAATACAACAAATTCATCTCCCTTAGGGCGTACAATCAAGTACAATAAAATACAATAATAATATCTTCCAAAGTTGCACAAAAATCCAATACTCCCTCTCAACGAGGAAGGTATTCTTCGGTCTTCATCAGCATCACGGTCATCTGGGTTTCATCTGTACACCTATACTGTCTCCATCATCTCTATACATACCGAAGGTTGTCCACACAGTCTCAGTCCTTCGAGAAGTGTCATCATGCATCAACTTCACCAGTCCTTCGGTGAGTCCAAGAGAGTCTCTCCATCCTACCTGGATGTCTAAGATATAAGCTATACCATCTGCTACCTATCTGTCTCATTTGTCGATGGGATTTCTCCCTACCTGGCTGAGATCCCGGACGAGCAGAGGAGCACGACCATCTACTACATGTTCGTCTCATCTGCCGATGGGGTACTCCCATACATGGCTGAGAACCTGAACGAGTAGAGGTACATGTGCAATCACACAGCCATCTACTACCTATCTGTCTCATCTGCTGATGGGATTTCTCCCATACCTGGCTGAGAACCTGAACGAGCAAAAGCACCTGTGTGAACCCAACCATCCACTGCCTGTCCGACTCATCTGCTGATGGGATTTCTCCCATACCTGGTTGAGTACATGAACGAGAGGAGGCACCTAGGTGAACCCGACCATCCATTGCATGTCTGACTCATCTGTCGATGGGATTTCTCCCATACCTGGCTGAGTACCTAGACGAGTGGAGGCACTCGGGTGAAAGCAGGGCAAGCATCTCTATGTCATCTCTCCCTCTCAATGAGGGATTAACTCCTCATTCTTACCTCTGCCCTTCTTGGATTATCCAAATAGGTCTTAGTTATCATCACCCAGCCTTATTGGTGGCCTTTGACTCCATCCGAGTCTCCTCCTAGATACAATCAACCCACATTCTTCCAAGAGAAGATGCTCATAAGCACAAATACCTTGGACAAATGTTTCCCATGAAGCTTAGAATCAATTTAGTGCCATGTTCACTAGCTCTTAGTCTTCAATCTTCTCCCCAACTGCTGCAAGTTGATCAAGAATCTACATGACCTTCATAAAGTAACCACTAATTGTGTATGATCTAGTCCTCTCTATAGCTCTAAGTTTGTTCCACAATATTATCTTTTTGTTTATGTTCTCACTCTAGTAAAGGCTAGCCACGACATCAAACATCTCCTCTATCATTTTCTTCTGGGATATGTGAGGAATCAAATGATCCTTTATAGCATCCAAGATCATCTGCTTAGCCTTCACTTCTTTCTACTTGTGATCTACCAACTACTACAAATTTGTAGGCAAAGTCATAACATCTTTTGACAATATCCCAAAGATCATTCTCTTACAATAAGAAAGTTACCCTGACTTTCCAATCCACAAAGTTTGAGGCAACTTCCAATAAATCCTCAAACCTGGGGCTAACTGGTGCCATCTCTAAGATCTAATACACAAACTCCCAGATCTTATTAGTGAGTAAACCCAACCTCTAAAACCCTCTAATTGATGGTCTCTATTTCCAACAATTAATTCCAATAGTTGTTTCCAACAATTGATCTACTGTAGCAAACTCTTGAGAATCTCAATCAAAGGAAGCTCTAATACCATATTAAAAATTTTGAGTCTAGATAATTGATGTCCTTATTTTCTCAAAACAAACAAATCAAACTAAGTTTATTTAACTGCAAAAAATCAATTTCTACATGTAAATAGCAAAAGCATAAATGAAATACACGCATACACATACGTTTTCTCCTTCAAATCAGCTTCTCATTCCTTATATCAAAGCGTACAAGGTGACTTTTACAGCGTGCTAAACCAACAGTTGTACGATCAACAAAAACCACCTCAAACTAAGGTGTATACCTTGCATAAGAGGGGAAAAGCTACAACAGTACAAACTACTCTTTTCTTGGTTGTTTTGGACCTCTCTCCTCAACTGCTAAAACATATCCTGGCAACAAACAAAGATATTGTACAACCTACTCTGAAGGTGTACGACCTGCACATGAAGGAAAAAAATGACCACTAAGGCTACTAGTCAACCCTCTCTTTCCTCCCAGATGTGATTTGGCCCTTCTTCAATTTGCTTGCTCTACTCAACTCTTTCGACCTCTCTATCTTGTCTATCTTTTATGCTTTGTGGAAACAACTCCTTAACCCTAACTACCACCTATCTCAATCTTGAGATGTACGATTGAGATTAAATCTAGTCTAGGTCATTAATGTATCTAATACACTTTACTAGACTCTTGAGAATCAACTTCTAAGCAATAGACTTTCACTTTTTCTAAGTGACAAAATAGAAATATTAACCACTCTTCCTAAGTGGTCACTTTATGAAATTTCTCAAACCACTTCCAAAACATTCACACTGAAACCTATACAAGAAGTTCTTGACCAAGCTACATTTCTCAACATGGAGAACGCAAATCAAACTTTTAAAATCAGATTACTATGCATGGCATTAGACCATGCTAACCATAGTTTTGGATTGTTTCCGAGGGAGCATCCCTTGAGTTTAGTCAAGGGTGCCTTCCTACATACAAAAAAAGAAAGGCGTCCACTAAGACACCTTTCATTTTTCAGAAACATGAGTTTAGTCAATGAGTACATGTCTCTACAACGAAGAGATGCGGGGCGCATCTCCTAGTGTTTGGGGATGCATCCCTTGGCAACATAATGCCTAGGTGTTAAAGATTAACTTGTCTTATTTGAAAGCCATGATAAAAATTCACAACAAGTTGTAGAGAACAATGAAAGAAGGCCTCAAACCCTATCATTCAAAACCTAACTCAAAAAGTCTAAACACACAATGGTGGATCAGAAAACAAACAGAGAACTCGAACTTCATAAAGAAAAAAAAAAACTAACCAAAAGTTTGATGAGTTACAGAAAGGAGAGAAATTGAAGAGATTTAAAAGCCTGACACAAAAGAAGAAAGCACAGTCATAAGAGGAATCATGCCAAAGCTAAAACTACGATGCCTATTCAAACAAGTTTCCCTAAATCAAGTCATTGCTATGAGAGAATATAGACTAGGAGGCCCATTGCTAGATAAGAAAACCATGGAAGAAACACCTAGCAAAGAGATAAAATATTGTCCCTACTCGATGTGAGAAATACTGAAAACATGGAAATTACGTGTCCCTTTGTTGCTGCAAATTTGAAAAGAAATTGAAGATAGCATTGCCCTCAACTTCTTTGAATCTAATTCCCCTTCCTTCAAACATCGTTCCCTTAGCTTTGCTACTCTAACTGTTGACAATTCTTGAAAACCCTAATACCTCCTATTTGCCCAATACTTATTTCAAATTGGATGGTGACTCTATGAGAAGATTTCCATAAGTGCACACCATATCTAATTGTCTATCACAATCCAATTATGCCCATCAGAATAGTCAAATCATCTGATAAAGTATTCTGATATCAAGAATATCCTAAATCCAGTTCCGTGGAACTTTAATGGGACTTTTCTAGCTCATTCATTATATTTAACTTTGAAGTAAATATCTTCAAAAACAAAAGAGGTGTGTGTGTGCACATATGAATATTGATGGTGTTTTAGATATAATGGTATCCAAACAAATACATTTCACTGAAAAGCAGCATCCCAAAGAATAAAAAATACCTGCAAACAAGGTCCTGCTTCACATTCATTTTCCTCTAGGCGATATTCATGCATCACCCAATCACTTCGTTCACCTTGTGGAGCTCGGCCTCTGTAGAAAACTAGTGTCTTTTTTATTCCTATTGTGCTTGCCCGAGAGTAAATTTTACGATCCCTTCCTGTGGCTTTCCAATACCCAGCTTCAGTAGCCCTATTAGTGCGTGAACCATTGGGGTACTTCCTATCACGAGGACTAAAGAAATACCACTCCATGTCAGTGCTGGGTAGGAACGATTTCTCTGTAAAATTGCAAAAGATTCAAGCGTGAGCCATTGTGTACTCATTACTGAATTTTACTTGTCATATAATCAGGTCCAGGTACATGTGCAACATCATGTTTCTTTACACCAACATCTA
Source organism: Larix kaempferi (assembly GCA_027924585.1). Taxonomy (NCBI): domain Eukaryota; kingdom Viridiplantae; phylum Streptophyta; class Pinopsida; order Pinales; family Pinaceae; genus Larix; species Larix kaempferi. Next base: position 17,497,147 of record BSBM01000362.1, read on the forward strand.
ATTTACAGGGATGATTCATATGCAAAACATGCAAGCTCATTTCAAAGATGAAACGTTATGTACTAATTACTGAGTTTAGTTTGAGGTAAACAGGTGTAAACCTATGCAAAACCAATTTTTTTAACACCAAAATTTAGTTTACAGGAATAATCAGTGCAGAATTGCACAAGGTTCTTTTCAATCATAAGTCATTGTGCACTAACTACTGAATTACAGTTAGCATGAAAATCTTGGGAAACTATGCAACATCAAGTCATTATCTGTCTTCTTACTAGAATTTTCACACTTCTGCAAACCCAATATCCAATTAACTACTGTTACTGAAAAACTGAACATAACTGTTATGGAAAACTTGATAAGCTGCATCAGTCCACAGTCATTATTACCGGTATATATATTATATGCTAAGAAGATGTGAACTGTTACAGAAAACTTGATAAGCTGAATCAGTCCACAGTAATTATTAATAATTTACATATTCTACACTAGGAAGCTGTGAAAATAATACTTATTCAATGCTGTACTATAAAATTTCAACCACCAGTGGGAATAAGCAAATCATTCTTTGGAGTAATACTACTGAAGTCTATTTTAATGTATCTAACTGTAAATGCTAAAAGTTAAAGAGCCACTGTGGTGGAATGTTCTATTTTATTTTACTTTAACACAAGCTACGATAATGAAAAAGTTACTGTCTCTACATTTACCAGAATTTGCTACTAGAAGCACTAGGAATGTGTAAGCATTTACTATTTACAAAAATTGACTTGAACATGACTAGCTATAGAAACCTGCAAGGCGTCCAGTTGTATACGCACTGAAATTTTCATTGACATAACTAGGTTTGGCAATCTGCAAACAGTTGGGTCTTTGAATGTCCCCTTCTTGGAACCTACTTAGCAGAGCCACCTGCTCAGATTCAAAGTTATCCTCTGGAATATGTTTCACCCTATTGACATTCTATGTAACCAGTTAAAGAAAATGGGGCAGTCATTCAATGTACTTCTATCAGAATTATTTCTAACATAACCACCCAAGGAACTTGATGGAGAAATTTTGTGAGCTACTATCCAAAGATAGATAGGGTAGGATGGTAACAAGAAAGCTGGCAATGATCATAGGCAGTCAACAGGACAGATGATGGCTCCGATCAGTTAGTTGAGGATATATCTGACCTTGAGTTTGAACAAGACATGAATTCAAATAATGAGATTGGCTGGGTCAGAATTTGTCCATCATTATGTGTCTCTGTTGACTGTATGTATACACTTGAGGTATGCATGAAAGGGCCAACTAATTTGGTGATATGTAAGGACTCATGTATCCTATTTAGATGTATGAGGCCTGACATTAATCTGCAACAAGATTGGCATTAATGTGATAAATGATGGGTTGTTATAACGGAATTATTAAGTTTGATTAGATGAGAATATATATTTAAAGTTAAACAGGTGAGACTGTGCAGAGTCCCACTTTCAAGATTACTTGAACCTTGCCAACTAAGGTAATTTTCGAGTTAATCCATGGACTATGATTTCTGAAAATTCTTTTGATCTACCCATATGTTGAAATTTAGTTTGAACTCCCCTTGTATTGGGATTGTCGGAAATTCAGTCTTTATATCTATATCATGTATTTTTGCTGAAGTTTGTTGGAATATTTTAATGTTTATATTTGTACTGCATTTCCAGTGAAGGAACTACATGTGTGGCATCCATGTGGGTTGGAATATTTTAATGTTTATATTTGTACTGCATTTCCAGTGAAGGAACCACATGTGTGGTCTCCATGTGGGGTCGGTACGGTTGACTTGTGTCCTTGATGGTCTTGTTGAAAACACAATAACCCATATACATACATGGTTGTTTCAATCACCAGAACATTAGATAAGATCACACATTGTATCATTGTTTGAGTCTATGATATCTTGGCTTCTCATATGTTGTTCGTTAATAATATGCTTTGGGTTAATTTTTCATGTGGGTGAAAATATAACACTTCAACAATGTTATGCACAGTTTTTGACGATGATAATTAAAGTACCCACATAGGGAACTTCTGGCTCCGATGTATGGATTGGGGAAGGCATATGTTGCCCAAAGTGTTTTCAGCACCTGCAAAATTGATTTGTGGGAGGTTAAGGATCTGGAAGGGAAAGATGATGGTGTTGTCGATCGGCAAGGCATCTGCAATGTCATTTGTGGACGAGGGCCAATAGTAAATCTGCAATGAAGTATTGTGATTGAAGAAATCACCCGCAATGGAAGACTTTAGGACTGCAAGTATTGTGCTCAACTTCCGTTTCTCCCAGTGTCGATATCAATTATGGAGGCGCAGTGCCTACTTGAGACTGTTCTAGTAAGGCAAACTGTTAATAACACGTACATGTATAATGGGGAAGTTGAGCCTTTGTGAAAGATAGAAGGTTTTGGTGAGATCTGCCACAAAGTCTTTACATTCCTTTTATACATGTATGACTCATTTACAGTTTCGTTACAAAAACTGTCACAAGTAGTGGCACGCCACCATAACTAATACAGACATTGGGGATAATGGAAATTCAACATAATTCTTCCGTTTCCAATAGCAGCCGCACACAAAGTTCCAACGAAAAACTTTATTGCAGATTTACTAGTGACCTGCATCCACAGATGCCTTGGCAATACCCAAAGCACCTTCATGTGTACCTGTTCCCTTGTGGATTTTCAACCTCCTACAAAGCAATTTCGAGGAAGCTGAAGACTTGTGAATAACGTATGCCTGCCACAATCCAATACGGTACTTCAATAACATCGCCTGTGTTCTTATGACCTACTGTTATATCCTCTGTTCCTATAACCTACAGTTACATCCTCTGTTCCTAACATCTACAATTACTAGGGTTTAAGTTAGTGAGTGAAATCCATGTACAAGTAGGCTACTAATGAAATCTACTTTAACATGACCTGTGAAAATGAATCAGAAAGGCAATACATAGACCATCGTTTTACAAAAATAAACACTCAGTTATTGACATCAGCTCAGTTCGCCATTCAACTTACCAGTCTACCATATGGCAAACCCCACTTATGGGTCAAAAAGTAAGTCTGAAATTTCGTTGAAGAAGCCTTGAGAACTAATCCCTAGGAGAAATTACATCAAAAACATACTCGACTTACCACTATTTAGCGAGATCACATGAATCCGTCAGTCAGAAAAAGGAAATTGAAGTTACCAGGCAAATCCCAGGGTTCGCATTTGTAAAGGTCGACCTCGGTAATAACCTCGAGCTCTGCTGCTTTGAGGCCATGACTGAGCTTTCCCTTGAGATAGCAGGAGATAAGTTCCTCGTCCGTGGGATGGAACCTGAAACCCGGAGGTAACGCAAATGTTCCCATGGACAAGGAAAGGGATGTCGATAATCCCCTCTACCAAATATTAAACTGTCTATCAAGTCTTGCAGGTGGAATCAAATTCCAACCCCTCATATTCACAGAAACAAACAAAGACACAACCAGGGCTCTGCTCTCCACTTCTTTCTCCTCTTCTGTTCAGGGTTCGATAATATCTGTCCAGGGTTCAATAATATCTCTGCCCACCTACTATTTGTATGTGTCTCCGCCTACCCCAACCGACATACGATGACGGATACGTAGAACATCCGATTAAATCTCAACCATATATTTATCCACACGTGTTGCTATTCGTAGATTTTTGGGACCAGTCACAGGTCCGTATTTTGGATGGACCGCTTCAACGAACTCGTCGCGCTTCTATTGAACCAAATTGGGATAGGTATGTTGATGAAAGCTTCCCGTCAACAGAACCGTTGTTTGCATTTTACAACTGCAATAATTGTAACAATACCTCTCCGTGTTGTCATGACCAAATAGACGTCACTTTAACAGCGTTTTATTTGGATTTCACACTAACGATGAAAATTTTCTATTTTAAAACTTCTACCTATATATTTTGTTACTTATTTTGGCAATAAATATTTTTTTACTTATGTTGGCAATATGTTTAGAGTTCAGAAGAGTGTTTTCTTAGTTCAAAAGTTGTTATTTTAATAAATATTTTAGGAGTAAATTAAATGTTAGATATTTTGTATTATATTTAGGTTGGTCGAATTTTTATTAGAATTGTTAACATTGTATATATATTGGTAAAATTGCATAATTTAGTGTATATGGATTTTGGAGGGTACTAAATCCATTTTTGTAATCAAAAATGCAATTTCAACAATAAAAACTGATGTAGTGACGTATAACAATTAGCCTACTCCTTTTATTTTACATATTTCTTGAATTGGTTATATTTGTTACTGTCTCACTCATATCCTTAAAGATGTTCTTTAAAAAATAAAGTTATCGATAAATATATATATATATATATATAAAAACTTACAAAATTTATATTATTCTCATGAAAATTTACAATTCACTCAATTATATTTATTGTGTTTTAATCTAATGCAAAATAGATTTGTATGCAAATTGTTAATGTGAACTATTTGTTACTACAAATTCACATAGAAAAATTTATGTGAAAACAAAAAGAGAAAGCAAACTTTATGTGAAAAAAAAAGAGAAAGCATCTGTATCACAAAGTCACTTGAATAAGTATTAATTGGAGTTATTTTTATGGTTAGGGATTATCTAACAAAGTACTAACATGGGACAATTGTAAGAAGATGGCATACTAAAATCATGGACTGTGTAATCTATGTAAAAATAAGTACATTGCCCCTAGATAAAATATGGTTGGTGTGATCTAGATTCTCCAATACAGGTCAAACATCAAGTTTGATATGCTTAGGTAGGAATACGGAAACCTAAAAAAACAAAGAATCTTGGAATTATGAAATCGTATGATATTGACAAAACAAAGACTTGGGGATATTTGAAGGAGCTTTACTAAGGGACTCCAAAGGTTGCTGAAGTGAGGGAGGCATTTTATACTTGAGATAATATCATTGCATATCTTTTAAATCGGTGATTAAAAAAAATTAATAATATGGTTGAATTATATGCTCTATAATTACTGTTAAAAATTGTTTAAAAAAAGTTTCAGCAATGTTCAAATATTTTTCAACTCCAAACCCAATATAAAGTGGGAAAATGGAAAATATAAGATGGAAAACTTATTACTACTCCCAATCCTGGATAAAGTTGGAAAGGTAAAGACTCAATTTGTAAATGTTTTCTTCTTACTTGTATTTAGAAACTGAAATAAAAAAAGCAAATAACCTCTCCCAAAAAGGCTCTATTACTCCAAGAGGGCATACAAGAGGGCATGGCATGTTGAATATAGTTAAAGAGGATGGCAACATTCACTTCTAGTTGTCCATTGGTTGTAGTTTGGGTGGTTGGAAGGAATGATTGTTGCCCTCCCCACCCAGGTTCAATTCTTGTAAGTGACATGATGCTCTTGGTGTGCCCCTATTGTAATGATTGTATTTATGGCCATACATTGAATCTCTACTTGGAATAGCAGGTGTTGGAATTATCCCAGTGGACTAGCCTTCTAACAAATGGTGAACCACCATTTTAAAAAAGCATTCACTCCTAATCATGGTCTTTACCCTTTTTAAATGATAAAGGTAGATGAAACCTTCCTACATGTAAGAAGTGTTTAAATATATTTATATGTCATTGGTAACTACATCATGGAATGTTTCAAAGTTTTATGTTTTTATTTAAGCTTAGCATCCTAAAGTATGAGTCATCACTTCTAGTCACGGTCTTTACCCTTTTTAAATGAGAAAGGTGGATGAAACCTTCCTACGTGTAAGAAGTGTTTAAATGTATTTATATGGCATTGGTAACTACCTCATGGAATGATTCAAAATTTATTGTTTTTATTTAAGCTTAGCGTCCTAAAGTATGAATCACTGGAATGGACATATATAAAGAGTTTTTTTTATTGATACAGTGGCATAAGAGACCTAGTCCTCTAAAAGCATTAAAAGAATCTTTTTATATATTATTTCATTTCTCCTTATTATATTGAATATATGCTTTTGTCTTTTGGAAAAAATTAATTAGAGTTATCATCAAAGCTTCTAATTTAGAGGCTTATTGTGATGTTCATGGATGTCATAATTCATGAACATCCAAAATATTCATAACACAGTTTTGTTGATAAAGGGGAAGACACAAAATTTGTTAGGTAGTAATTTCCATTGGATTGATAGGAAAATAACTAGATATATTTTATTAAACCATCCACAAGACCAAATGTTTAAGTTGTTTTTCTAGATAACATACATAAGGGAAAACCCTTGGGTACTTCCCCTCATTTTGAGGATGGTATAGAGGGTAAACCTTGCAACAATATACTCATTACGAGCTCAATATGTCACCATCTAAAATAGAACTTTGGTGGGGAGGATAACACTCCATCCCACAACCACTCTAGCTAGACCCAATTTACAAAGACTAAATGTCCATATGGGAAAAAAGAGTGTACATTTTTTGCAACATTTTTTAATAAAGTGTAATAACAATATCCAAATCATGGACTTGGTTTACTCTACTAGAATAGGTCACTCGACTTACCAATTGATCATCATAAAATGTTAATTCCTAATCTTTGTATGCCAATTCAACCTCTACCTAAAATGATATTGCCTAGAGATATCCCCTCTAATCTAAGTCTCGGGTTCTCCAACTTGACCATTAAAACATGAACCACTATGAAGATTATGTCCATTAAAACACGAACCACTATGAAGATTATGTGAAGAGGAAAATATCGCATAATGTAACTTATTGGTGATTTCTTTGATGAATTGATAGAGAAATAAAAGAATGAATATATAATCTTATCTCGTGGCCTATAGCTTGGGAAGGGGAGACACTTCATCTATAAAAACCCATGGGTGAATGCAATATGTATCCTTAAGAAAATAAAACAAATACAATTTAAGATATTGTGTATTCTTATACTTGGTCGAAAATGTGAAACTTGGAAGCCATAAGCGAAAGAAAATTACCATTTGGCACTCAAATTTATTAATTCGAGGTAAAGGGTGAGGCCCCTTCAGGTGGGCCCCCTAGCTGTTATCCGTTGAAAAAACAAATTGAGGTGGATAAGTTTGGTCTTCCAGATTTTTCAACCAGTGGTGTTGTTCTAATTCCTCGTACCATCCCCTCAAAGTAAAAAAAGAAAACGAAAAAATTTGTATGATAATGAATTAAAAGCAAATATGTTTAAAGTGTTTCATTGAACTTATTATGTGTGTCGCTCCACAGTACTAAACTTGAAGAATGTAAAGCACTTAGACATATAGACTTAGGCTTTTAAAGTTTTATTAAAAACAACAACAAAGCAAGTATCAATTTTAGGTTATAACATAACCATGGTTTAGATATATTATCAGTATAGATTCATCTTAAATCCGGATGTACCAAATAACGAGAGGGATCAAGGATCTACCAAGGAATGAGAGGGATCAAATTTCTTTAAGTGTAAAGTGTGTTCTATAAAATTTAAAATTGAGCTGACATATGTTATCCAAAAGTTCTTTTTATTTTCATTTAATTTTTGTACGTTATGACAACATCTCCCCTATACTGAACTATAAATCACCGATGCAATTTAGATGTATCTTAATTTTAATGTCTAAATATTGAATCTAATAAATATTTGAATAGATTTATTTAAAGCTAAAAAACATTACATTGACAAGGTGGCATAGCATGCCATTAAAATAGATATATTCCAGAATATTATAGGCATTAATACTATTGATATAATAATAAATAAAAATGAACAATGGCACACCATAGTTGCTCGATGGTTGGTTCCACCTTTTTGCCTGTTATGCATCTTTACCAGTTTTTTGGTTTCGGCTCTATATATCTGAAAGTGATGGGATGGGAGAACTTCATAGGAAAAGCACCCTTTTGGGCAGCTTCAGCTTTCAACTTTTTGTTTAAAAAATATCAGTTTAGTTATGTATTTCTTCTGCATTAGAATTCTAGGACAGTTTGTCAAAAGTTACGGCTCTCATGGACCTGAAATGTTGTTTCTTAGTTGTAAGAACGTAAAAGATGAACTGAGAGTGTTGGATGCTACCTTGTTAAAGGAGCAATTTGCCTCTGTGCTATGTAATCCTTGGTTTTATTTTTAATCAAAGCTACTCAACCGTTTGTGTTATAAAAAAAATAATAATAAATAAAAATAAAAATTACGAAGAACGTGGCATATCAAACCATCATAAGAAGCAACACTCATATTATTTTTTAAATTGGCCATCTTGAACAGTGGTGCGGCTAAAAATAGAAAATTTGAAGACCTTTTTCACAAATCTCTCTTTTTCAGATATATAGGACCCACAATAAGCTAGTAGATCAGTTGTTGAAAAAAGTTGTGGGGTCTTCGTAAGGGGTCCTTTTCTTTGCGGTGTTTCATGACTTTTCAAAGGTTGATGAGGGCTTATTCTTCATTTTCTAGATGTTTGGCAGGCTTCTTATTTTTTCGTGTGTTATTGGTCTTTTTGGTCCTTGTGGATTGTTTTCTACCCTATACAAAAGGGCTTGTGGGTTTGTTGTTCTTTATGGGCTGATTGTGAAAGAAGCCATCTTTTGGATTGTCTTGATGCCTCTGGCATAAGAACATTTCAATTCCTTTTTTATTTCTAGACAGTGCCCTATCTAAAGGTTTTTTTTTGTCTCTAGTCACAGTAGAGAGTTTAAGATATGCTCCTTCTGTTGTATTTAGTGATTGGGTTCATGCCTTGGAGGTTTGAGGGAAAGGATACTTTCTCGATTTTTGTAAACATAACTTTGAGTTAAACCAAGTTAGTGATTTTTTAAATTACAGGTACAAAATATGGGTCAAAAAGTTATAAATAATATTTTTATGGGATAATCAAACTATGTTTGACCAATGAAACCTGCAATAAAATCTATTGATATTAAGAATTTGGCAACTTAATCAATTGTGTACAATGCGACTTAATTTTAGTTGGTTCACCAAGAAGCAAGGATTGAATTGAATGCATGTGACAGTGACACCAAACTTTGCTCTAGATTGGTTAAGTGAGTTGAAAATAGATAAGAATTTAATAAAACCAAGTGCCATTAAATTAAAGTATTTCCTTTATTGTTTAAAGGTAACCCACGTGATTTACGTCATAAAGGCATCAATATCCTTCAGGTCTTATCCTTCGGTAACCCATGTGATTACTCGTGGTGGAAGAGTATATTTTTGTGTTAATAGCTCCACGTCATTTTTATCTTAACTCCACGTCTACGAGATACATACTTCACGTGCATTCGAAGATTGTGAAATTCAAGGTTGTGATTTTTATTATTATTGCAAATATATAGGAGTTGATGATGCACATTAAACATGTTACATAGAATAGCAGGAATAATGCCACTAAAGGCTTGGCCATATTCGAACATTTTCCTCAAGAATCAGGACCAAAAAAAGAAAGAAGGATTACAATAGAGCTCATTGATAGATCGGGTTGTTGGTGTTATTTTGATGGGGCATTACAAGGGAAGTTAGTATAGGAGAAGTGTTAGGTATAACTTCTGAATTGATAAATTTCATTAATCAAGCTCTTTATTTATACAATGGTCAAGTGACTCTTGGACTTCGGATTCCAAGAGATCCGTTGGAGTCCCTATGACTCCTCACCTTCCTATTATTCAACTAACTATAGTATTTACAAGGGGTGTTTGTAAGCCCGAGCATGGTTCTAAACTTTTCAAACTTTTCTCGTCCAAGTGCTTTGGTGAAGATGTATGCAATTTTCCCATTCATGGAACAATGATGTAAATGAATTGTCTCGGCCTCTACATGATGTCGAATCAAATGATACGTTGTGTTGATGTGCTTGGTTCGATCGTGGAATCTGGGGTTCTTGGCCAACTTGATTGCAGAAGTATTGTCAATCAAAAGTGGAGTGCATTTTTCTTGTTTCTCCTGCAAATATTCAAGTATCTTCCTGAGCCACACAATCTATTTCATTGCTTCTGCACTAGCCACATATTCTGCCTCTGTTGTCGAATCTGTTGGAACTGATTGTTTACGTGATCTCCAAGATACAGTTGTTGATCCAAGACTCATTGTGTATCTAGAAGTGGACACTCATGTTTCTTTGTTGCCATCAAAGTCGGAATCAAAGTACCCAATGATTTTGAAGTCTTCCACCTTAGAGTACTTGAGTCCCTTTCAAGTATCTTAGAATTCTTTTTGCAATAGACTAGTGTCCTTCGCAAGGTTTGTGCATGAACCTTGAAAGTATGCCAACAACATAAGAAATATCTAGTATGGTGGTGGTAAGGTAGATAAGGATTCCTACAAGCAGTTGGTACTTGGTCGCATCCTCAAATTCTTTCCCTTCACTTTATGTGAGCTTCGGCTTTTGTTCCATTGGAGTTGAGAGCGGGTTGCATTCTGTCATGTCAAATCTGTTCAACAATTCTCTAATATACTTCTTCTAAGAGATGAATATGTACATAGGATGTTGAGTCACTTCAATTCCTAAGTAGTAGTGAAGATGTCCTAGATCAGTCATTTCAAAGTCTTTCTTCAAATCTTTCTTTATGGATGCTATATAACTTTCGTTCTTCCCTCTCATCAAAAGGTCATCTACATACACTACAAGAAACACAACATATCTTCTAACTTTCTTTACAAATAATGTTGCGTCATCAAGATTATAATGTTTGAAATTCAACTTTAGAAGATGCTCGGTTAGCTTTTCATACCATGCTTGAGGTGCTTGCTTCAGGCCATACAAGGACTCGACAAGTTTGCATACATTGTGTTCTTGTCCCTTCACAACAAAACCTTCTAGTTGAGACATGAAAACATTTTCTTTAAAGTCTCCATTCAATAATGTTGTTTTAACACCCATTTGATGAACTTTCCATCCATTTTGTGCAGCCAAGGAGAGTAAAGTGCAGATGGTAGCCCATTTTGTTGTGGGGGAGAACATTTCTTCATAGTCAATTCCTTCTTTTTGTGCATAGCCTTTTGCCACGAGCCTTGCTTTGTGCTTGTCAAGTGAGCCATCTGATTTGTATTTGTTCTCACTAGGGGAAAAAGTCATTTTTGCGACGAAAAGTTTCGACGTTTTGCTAAAAAAGGTCGTTTCACATATCGTCGGAATTGCGACGAAAAACATGATTTTCATTGGAATTCCCACGTCAATATCTCGACTTTCCCAATGTTCGTCGGAATTGTGATGAAAATTGGGATTTTCGTCGCAGTTTCGACGATATGTGAAACGACGTTTCTTAGCAAAATGTCGAAACTTTTCATCGCAAAAATGACTTTTTCCACTAGTGTCTTGTATACCCACTTGCTTCCAATTGGTTTAGTTCCGATTGAAGGGTAAACCAGCTTCTAGGTTCCATTCATATGAGTGCATTATACTCATTCTGCATGGCTTCTTTCCACTCATCACGAGTAGCAGCCTCTTCAAAGGAAGTTGGTTAAAAGTTAGCAGAAAAATTCAATTCCCAATCAAATGAGACATACATGTCACCACCTGAGTTATCTATACTTCCTCCATCTTCTTGTCTGGTTGAGCTTCTCATTCCTATCTTTCCAACTTCATATGAATGGGCACTTTCAAGTGTCTTTGAGGCCTATTTCATAATCTTCCTTGATGACCCAAGTTGATCAACTAGTGGTGCTTCATTCTCTTCAAGGTTCAATCTTCCAATCCTCTCAATCATATCATCTAGTTGAGTCTCCTATTCATGTGAAGTGGCGTGAACTTCTTCTTCATGAGGAGATGTTGGTGCTGCTTCAAAACGAAATTCTATAGATTGATCCAAGACAGGGATTCCGCCTTCAATATGTGGAATTTCATTATCAAATTCATAATATATCTTTAGATGGTCAAACTTCTCCAGACGATCAAGTTGTCTTTCAATAGACTAGCCATTTTTATTATTTTCAAGAAAAATGACATCTCTGGAAACAACAAACTTCTTGTTTACCTCATCATAAAGACAATATGCCTTAGAGGTTTTTGAGTACCCCAAGAAAATGCATCTTCGACTTCTAGCACCGAGCTTGTTTCTTTGCTCCTTTGGTATCAAGGCATGGCAAGGGTCTAGGTGAAGTAACCAACAATTAACCAAAGGCTATGGTTCTCTATCACATGCTCAAAATTCTTGACTTAAGGCGGATCAAGAAGATTTTAGTCATAGGAGACTCATCAATTATAGTCAAGCACTTGCATTGTTCAACAACACCAAAGGACTACAAACTCGTAAGGCTCGTTCTTATAATACATAAGGAGGCAAATATATATGAATTAGTTGAATTTTATCATGTGTCGAGGACTTGGAATTGTTAAGCATACGTCTTTCCAACAAGGCCTCTTGTATGGAGGGGAGAAATCTAAGGACAAATGGTGTGCATTCCATATCATATATCCCATAATTAGTTATTTGATGTTTAATATAAAGTTCCCAATGAATAACACATTCCATGACAAATGGTGGACAATTTTCATTATGAGGAGATGGGTATTAATGACTTAGGGCTTCGAGGTGCCCTTGTACACATTGCATCCAACGGAAGAGCAGGCTCATATATGGTTTGGCATCAAAAAGATGGACGAAGATGGGTGCCTTGTGTAGGACTCTAGCCTTTTGCTCTAGAGTTGATGTGTCGATCAAGGTTTGGATTTCTCGACAAATTGGGACTAGTCTTGACTTGAACTTATATGCTGGAGAAGAATGCATGAATTTGAGCATGGTGGAGCACTCTCATCTTAGTCGTTGTTTTTTTGTGTGAGGTTACAGACCTTTGCCGATTTTTGAGGAGGGATGAGAGGCTTTTGGTTGATAATCAAGTGGCCATCTCCCATTTAAGAAATAGAGGTGCCTCTCAAGATGAAGCCTAAAACATATGACATGCCAAGATTTTGGAGATTGTGACACAACAAAAGAGGTAAACTGAGAACTTAGAAGTTGACTACAACATGCTATACCAATTGGTGGTAACCTTGGCAAGGAGCTCATAGTTTGCAGTTTCCCCCACAAGAATGCCAATTAGATTTTCCCTTGAATCTACACAAGAAGAAGAATTAGTCCAACAAGCCCTATGAGAAGTGGAATCCAAGCCACCATCACAAGATAAGTATGAAGTTCACAACTAGCATGACTTTTTTAAAACCAAGTTTTAGTTATGTTTTACAATATAATTTTGATATTGAACCAATGCTTTAAGATTTATACTAGTAGGTTTTTATGCTACTTCTTTATAAAAGATAGAGTAATCCGATATGTAGTCAATAGTCTCGAATTTTGGATATTTGAAAAAAAATTGGCTTAGAAAAAACCATATTATTTTTACATAACTGAATTGCAAAACTTTTTTACCATATGTTTCAAAAATTCAAAAAAATATAAAACATAATTTTATAATTTAACGATTCAAACCATCTTTCTTTTTCTAAGTATTTAATTATAAAAATGCATTTTAAAAATTTCTAAGTATTTAATTATGAAAATGCATTTTAAAAATTATAATTTATTTTTTATTTAATAAATTTAATTATCTTAAATAAAATTCCATATCATTCTCCTAGAACATATTTAGATATTTTGAACCAACAATATAATTTTGATATTGAACCAATGCTTTAAGATTTATACTAGTAGGTTTTTATGCTACTTCTTTATAAAAGATAGAGTAATCCGATATGTAGTCAATAGTCTCGAATTTTGGATATTTGAAAAAAAATTGGCTTAGAAAAAACCATATTATTTTTACATAACTGAATTGCAAAACTTTTTTACCATATATTTCAAAAATTCAAAAAAATATAAAACATAATTTTATAATTTAACGATTCAAACCATCTTTCTTTTTCTAAGTATTTAATTATAAAAATGCATTTTAAAAATTTCTAAGTATTTAATTATAAAAATGCATTTTAAAAATTATAATTTATTTTTTATTTAATAAATTTAATTATCTTAAATAAAATTCCATATCATTCTCCTAGAACATATTTAGATATTTTGAACCAATATCTTATATAAATATAATAAAATAACTAAACGGTACTACCATATAATCACATATATATATATAATGGTTATTAGCAAATTAAAGTGAGAAAACAATAATTAGTTGTTGTTTTACATCTGCTATCATGTCATGGTGGCATGGTGTACCCAAAATTGGGAACATTGGCATATGAGTATGAAGTAATCAAATAGGTTGTGTAATATATGAATAGAGCAACATAGTATGAGTTACATGATATAGTTGAATATGAAGTAATCAAATAGGAATATGCTTTGAAACGTCGACAATTTAAATGATTATTATGAAAATTTGTAAAGATTTTTATTCTAATTTTAATATTTTTAATTATGTTAAATAGATATCACTTTCAACTTTAAAATTACACTTATCTTATTTTTATCTCATTTTTAATTTATATTATAATTATATACCACTTTTCACTTAGTTTATACTCAATTTATTTTAAATTTGTATTTTTTCGAAAGTCAACTCTTCATTTCCTTATTTTTAATATAATAATTTAAGAAATATCTTAAAGATAACATATTATAAAAGAATATCTTCATTTCTCTATCACACTATAAATTGTAATAATCATTATTACACCAATGTTTGTTTGAGATTTCTATGAAACAAATTTCATCGCTAGTGTATATTTTATTATTTTATTGGTAAATTTTTATTATAACTTTTTGGCTATGATGTCATATAGCTTGGAGGTTTCGTGAAATTGTTTCATCACGAGTCTATATTTTATGATTTTATTGGTAAATTTTTATGGTAACTTTTGGCTATGATTTCATATAGTTTGGGGGTTTCGTGGAAAGAATTTTCACTCAAATAGTTGGCAAGTACAATGGTATATTTGGTATATTTAGTTATGTAGTTTTTTGTAAATGTTTTTTGGTTTAAAATTGGTTTCTATTCTTGAATTATTAATTATATGTTTGATATATTTGAAATTTGATTTTTATAGTTAGTGAATTTGAAAGATTTATAGTTGAATACGTTAGCTAACTTGTAGATGTAGTTGATGTGTTTATGTCTATTAAGCTCGAGGATAAATTTTTATGGAAGTTGTGTTATTTAAACCATGAAAATGAAATGCTAATTTTATTGGAGAAAAACATATTGGTTTCTCTATCAGAGGAAGTTGGGTTATTTTAATTTACACTTTTAGGATAGCGTAGGTTATCCATAGCAGGTAGTGGGTTCCTTACTTTCATTTGAAATTTATTAGTTTCACTTTGATTTTTCTATAGATTTTCCATTCAGTTTGTAAATTAGATATGACAATCTCAATGCTTTAGTATTTGTAGACTATAGCTTCAAGGTTGAGCCAATGACAACGATAATATTAATGGTAATTCCTAAGTTTTAAAATCACGTGGTCTAAAATGTGATTGTAGCCTGCATTAGTAACATGCACAACCAAATCACACTTGCAAAATGTACAAGGAAGTATTGTACCACCATTATGCCAAAGATAACCATTTCACCCACTGTGTTTGTTTATCATATGCAAAGCAACGAAGATAGCCTTCCAAACATTTGTTCACTATCTCATTTATCCCATCAGATTGAGGATGATAAGATGAACTATGAGCCAATTGGATACCCAAACAAGAAAACAATTCAGTCCAAAATTCTCTAGTGAAAATTGGATCTCTATCACCTACAATAATCTTCAGATTTCCATGTAACTTTTGAACTATTCCCATAAAGGCTGCAACTATTGTACTTGCATTCAAAGGGTCAGAAAGTGCACAAAAATGTGCATACTTCGTGAGTCTATCAACAACCACCATAATAACATTCTTTCCTTTTGACTTGGGTAGACCTGTGATAAAATCCATTGAGACTTCCTCCCAGCACTGGCAAGGTATGTCTAATGGTTATAGAAGTCCTTGGGTCTTAACTGTTTCAACCTTATTATGTTGGCAAACCAAACATTCGGCCACGAACCTTTGAACATCAGATTTAAGACCTTCCCAGAAAAATTCCTTCTTGACCCTGTGGCAAGTTTTCAGGAATCCATAGTGCCCACCTATAGGAGATGTTGGTAATTATGAGAGGACTTTTGGTTTGAGTTGGGAGTTTTTGCATAAATATAAACGATCCTTATACCATAGTGAATCATTTTTCCACACAAAAGTATCTGATACACTGGGATCGTTCTATAGCTTTTGAATGAGCATCCACACAGATAGGACATTTTTCCATTCTTCCCTTACTGCTACTATACAATCAGGTTGTAGAATGGAAATTGCACAAAGTAATGCCCCAACATCTTCATCTTTTCTGGAAAGCGCATCTGCCACCACATTATGTTTCCCTTTTCGATAGATGATTTCAAAGTCATATCCCAACATCTTGGTTACCCATTTTTGTTGCTCTTCCGAAGATATTCTCTGTTCCAAGAAGTATTTAAGATTATCATGATCTGTTTTGACCTTGAAGTGCCTACCTATTAGGTAAGGATGCCATTTCTTAAGAGCATGTAGTATTGTCAACATTTCCTTCTCATAAATGGGCTTCTGTAAGTGCTTTCCCTTGATTGGATGACTTGTGAAAGCAAGCGGGTGTCCTTCTTGCATTAGAACAACACGAATGCCATTTCCTGAAGCATCACATTCCACAATAAAGGTTTTTGTGAAGTCTAGTGTGGCAAAAACAAGAGCTTTGCACATTGCCTCTTTAAGTTGTTCAAAAGCTTGAGTTGCCTCTAGAGTCGAAGAAAATGCATCTTTCTTCAATAATGTTGTTAGAGGTGTTGTTATTCTTACATAGTTCTGAACAAACTTGCGGTAGTACCCTGTTAGACCTGGGAATCCTCGAATATACTTCATGGTTTTGGGAATCGACCAGTCCATCATGGCTTTAATTTTGTTGGGGTCTACCTTGACAACTTCATGAGATACAATATGACCCAAATACTCTACCTCCTTTACCCCAAATAAACATTTGGAAAGTTTTTCATATCGTTGTTTCTCCTTTAGTAGTTGTAGTACCCTATCAACATGTTGAACATGTTCTTCCCGAGACTTGTTATAGATTAGTATATCATTAAAGAACACTAGCACAAATTTTGTAAGGAAAGGCTTGAAAATGGAATTCACCAAACCTTGAAATATGGAAGGCGCATTCATGAGACCAAATGGCATGACCAAAAATTCATAATGACCTTCATGAGTTCTGAATGTTGTTTTTGGGATGTCTTCATCCTTCATTCTAATCTGATGATACCCAAAATGGAGATCCAACTTTGTGAAGAAAACTGCTCCATGTAATTCATCTAACAATTCATTAATGACATGAATGGGAAACTTATCTTTAATGGTAATCTTGTTAATCTCTCTATAATTTGGACACATATGCCATGATCCATCCGACTTGTGTACCATTACCACTAGTGCAGAGTAAGAACTTTGGCTAGGCCTAATTATGTCGGCCTCTAACATGTCTTCAACCATACGCTCAATCTCACTCTTCTGTACATAGGGGTGTCGGTAAGGTCTGATGTTAGGAGGAACACTTCCTGGAATTAAGTGAATAGCATGATCAAAATCTCAAACAAGTGGAAGACCTTTTGGAATATCTTCAAATACCTTGGAATGCTTATTAATGACCTTTTGGAGATATGGGGAAATAAGAGACTTAGATGTTTGAACATCTAATGAGCATAAGTGTGCAATTACAGCTTGATGTCCCTTTTTCATCAGTTTTGTCATACCATTAGAGATTATCACCTTGCTTGGT
Source organism: Larix kaempferi (assembly GCA_027924585.1). Taxonomy (NCBI): domain Eukaryota; kingdom Viridiplantae; phylum Streptophyta; class Pinopsida; order Pinales; family Pinaceae; genus Larix; species Larix kaempferi. The sequence goes on from BSBM01000362.1 coordinate 17,514,904, forward strand.
TTCCCTGTGATACCATTTAACTCATATTCTTTCCCTTCCCATACAGATTTCATGAAAAGATTCTGAAAATTAAAAGCCATTGTTCCCAATGATTGTAACCATTGAACTCCTAAGACAACATCATCACCCCCCATCAGAATAGCAATCATCAGTCTATTCAATAAATATTCCCCCATAGTAAGATTGATATTATGGCATTTCCTTGAGCAATTGATAGTTCCTACATCTGCAATCATTACTTGAAACTCTGGTGCTGGATATACAAAGCAATTGAGAGCTTTGGCTAATTTATAATGAATGAAATTATGAGTATTGCCTGAATGAATCAATGTTGTTACCTCTTTCTTTTTGATATATCCTTCGATCTTGAGAGTTTGAGGAGTGCTAATACCACCCAATGCATGACATGATATGGTGGGAGTAATCTCTTCAGAAGTAGTATCTTCTATTTCTGCATCTTGAGAAGGTTCATGTTCTTTTGGTTCTTCCTCTTCATAATCTATGTAGAATAATTTCTTCTCACCACTCTTATGTCCCTTACTATACTTGTTGTCACAATTAAATCATATGCCTTTTTCTCTTTGTTCCTCTAGTTGTTGAGGTGTCAACCTTTGAGGTGGTTTAGAAGAAGGAACATTATTCTCTCGATATATGTTGGAGGTTGTCTTTCTAGTAGCCAATGTCATATTTTTACTTTCAACCTTCCTTGCCATCATGAAAGCCTTCTCCAAGCATGATGGTTCAAAGAGATGCACCTCATGTTGAATATTATCCTTCAAGGTTCCCATAAAGAGATCCAATAGATTATCTTCTGAAATGTTCTTCACTCCAAGACTTAGCTTTTGAAATTGCTTGATGTGCTCTGTAACTGGACCTTTTTGCTTGAGATTTATTAACCGGCTAAAGAAGGTGTTGTTATTAATATCCCCATAATGTGCAATCAATTCTTTGGTGAATATATACCAAGATATAATAGAGTCATTTTTACGGTCACAAAGCCATTGGTACCACACAAATTGACCAGGCTCTAAATATAATGATGCAATAGTTACCTTTTGCAAAGTTGGAACCTGGTGTAGATCAAAGAATTGCTCCATCTGGAATATCCATCTTATTGGATAATTGACATACAAATTTCTTATTGGATCATTGCCATCAAAATTTCTCATGTCAATCTTGGGAAGTTGGGTACCCCTTGGTGACCATCCACGATGAATTCCATTACTAGAATAATTTCCCCTTGGAATATTCTTATTCATGGAATGTTTCTCAACGTGGAAATTATCTTTATCCTCCTGAATATCTTGGAACACATCATCACCTGTAGGGGCAGTATCCCTTGAATTTTGTATGAGATTAGCAATATTGTTCAACTTATCCTCTAAATTGAGTAAATCAATTGTTCTAACCGAAACTTTCATATTTTCCTCCATTTTATTCAACTTCTCCTCTAAATTAACTAAATCAACTTTTTTCACAGTCCCTTTAATCATATCTTCCAACTGGGACAATCGAAAAGATAGGTCTTCCCTTTCATCGTACGTCGGGGATGGATCCTCGGGTGGTTTGATGGGAGTGTGATTTTTTACACTTCCTTTTGGTGTCATTTTGAACAATATAAATAGATATCACACTCTAGGTTTCACCACAATTATATCCTTCTACTCAAAGTTATTAAAATTTAAAATGGCGTACCTTTTTCAAACCCTGATTGGAAGATTGTTTTATGACTGACTTGGAACTGAAGTAATTCGCAATTTCTGCTCCTATGGGTCTAAAAATTCGGTCTAATGTATCTTGATGTGTCCTTTTTCCAATGCCGCAGTTCTGACCTAATTCTAATGTACCAATAATAAGTTATTGTGAATCTCCCAACACTTCTTATTTTTCGGTCTTTTCAGAAGAGCGAACTTGTACGGTCTTCCACATGTCCAATATTTTGTGTCCGAGCCTGAAAACCCTACCACAGATATTGTGTTCTGTCTTATTTATGATGCAACAAGTATCACTCAATTTGGATCTTTCATGCCCCATATATGACCTTTTTACCCATAACACATGTTTAAGAGTAGTTTTTGGAGTAGTAAAAAACCCTAGATTCCAAGGCGAATATCTCTGAAGCTGTAAGGTCCCAGGATCTGAAAATTGGACCACAGATAGTTCGGCCTGTTGTGGAGATGGATTCCGAGTCTCACTTTTTGAAACCTTCTAGAAACAAATTTATATTGAAAATTCCAAGATGACTTGTTTTGAAGAAACCAATCCCGAGGAAAGAGCTCTGATACCAAATGTTATGCAACAAATTTCCAAAAAGAGCATGAAAGGAGCATAAATAGATAAAAAAGAGCACTCCACGACTTGAATGGAGAAAATATATGAATAGAAATCCTCTTTGAGGGGGAAACCTCCTTATATAATGCCCTAAGTACACAAGACAAGACAAGATAAGACACTCAAATGAAAAGATCTCCTTCCTATATATAGGAGATGAAGAGGTACAATTACAACTCATTGACCCAAGCCGATAGAACTAATATAACCATACTAATGAGAATTACCACTAATGGACCAAATACAACATCAAAACTAATGTAATGCACCACAGTATAGGGGGAAGTGTGCCCTCATTTAGGGATTAACAAACATGAGCTTCACCTAACACATCCAAAAAAGGTTAATGAACTTATGTAATTTTCTCATCGTATTTAATCCAAGAATATGGATACCTACAAGTCTACCATTGGAACATCTATAGGAAGTAGAGATAGATTTGTTCCTTGTAGGGCAAGCACTCCTGAACCCACTCAAATATTATAGAAGGAAATGGATGAAAGACAAGCAAATGACTATGCTTTTGTTGTAACATCAAATGGTCCAAGGAGCATAATTTTCAAGAAACAAAATTATTCACATTAGAAAATAATGAGGAGGACGAAATGGAGGCACCACCACAAATGAGTGAGGAAGAAATTGTGAACCTATAAGAGCAGGAAAAAGATGTGGAAATTTTAGATGACATAGATGAAGATGCCAATTGTGAGATACTAATTCATGCATTGGCAGGTGTATGAGCACCTCAAACCCTCAATATCATAGTATTCATCGCAAAGCAAAAATTCATAGTACTTTTCTATCCAGGTAGTACCCACAACTTCATTGATAAAAAAGATAACAAAGTGTCTCATTTGTTGTGTGTACGTAGTCAAAAAATTTCAAGTATTGGTTGCTAATGGGGGAAGTATTGAATGTGGAGGAAAATTCCATGACATCAAACTAAGTGTGGGAGAATATAACATATCAAGCCCCACATACACCATTCCTAATGGAGTAGTAGATGTGGTTCTAAAGATTAATTGTTGAAAATTTTGGGTAAAATTTCTACAAACTATAATGATTTATTCATGAGATTTAAAGTAGAGGGAATTGAATATGAATTGAAACATGTCAAAATATCCACCCTCTTCTATTATCAACTCACAAAGAATGGAGAAGCTTATAAAAAAGGGTTTGTAGTGGAGTTATTGCTAGACTTTATTTTATAGAAATGAATAAAGAAGATGAAAATATTCCATTAGAATTAAAATGTACACAGGAAATCATCATAGTGTCTTTCAAGAAATTTCTAAAGGGTAACCTCTATCTAGAGATCATGAACATCAAATTGAGCTCATAATTGGAAGTACACCTCCTAATAAAAGACCTTATAGATATCCATATCAACAAAATATTGATATGTAGAAAATTGTTAATATTTGGTTGAGCTTTGATCTTCAATTATTTTAGATGCAGAAACTTGAAACAACGAGACAATTCAATCTTATGAAATTCATACAATCATAACACAAGATATACCCTGGGGAAAATCCTCAAAAACAATGAGAACAAAAACCCAACAACTCTTCTTAGTATAATATAATGGATAGCAGAGAATGTCTTTCTTTTACAACATAACATATTGATTTCGGAAGATAAGAGATCACCAAACACTTTTGGTGAAGAGACAGAAGCAATAGAGAAGAGAGATCAATCAGATGTGTTTTCCAATGTGCCCAGCACATCAATAACAAGCAAGAACAATAAGCTGCACAAAGAGAAGCGCCTTGCCTTCAATGAAGAAGAGAATTCGCTTCACATTGAATTCATCAATCCCATATAACATATTTATACGTTCTTCTCATGCATTGGTTTCTTCTAACTTCAGGAGGAACTCTCCCTAAGATTGGATGTATCAATCTTGCATGAAGAAGTGCGCCCCACTTCTCATGCAATGCATTAACACTCTGAATTGACTCTTAGGAATCAGGATGAACTCGCCTCTTAACTGAAATCTTTCCCACTTAGTTAGGTGTCCAACTTAAGTGTCGTCATGCAAGTGTTGCAACTCAAGTGTCATCTTTTAGTTTAACATACGTGTCGTCATGCAATAACACTTAGTTAACTAGATATTCTTTGCTATCACTTAGTTAACTCTCTTTAACCAATTCTTTCTTGATAACATCACTGTAGTGATCAATTCAAATTCTCCTTTATTTATTGAAGTGTCGTCTTTTATTTTAACTAAAGTGAAAACACTTTAGTTAACTAATTCTTCTTATTTAACACTTAGTTAACTGAAATCATGTTGATTGATTTACTTGTAGTGACCACTGTGAGTTCCTTAGTTAACTGAGGCATACATTGTGGCTTTAATTGAAGCTTGACAATTCGAGTTCACTTAGTCATCTCCTGAGCAATTCAAATTCTCTTTTTCTCTATGCATTTATCTTTATCTCTTTATCTTTTACTGCATAGTCAATATGTGCTAACTTTAATTATCCATCACATTACATTATACTTAGAAGAATTATCGGATGTTGTGATCATATTATATTATTCCAGACCAAATGATCATATGCTAAAGCAATTCACTTTAGAGGTGATCAATCTCTAAAGGAGACTTAATAGCAATTTGGTGATCATGGTTAATACCACATCACACAACATTAAATGATTTTAAGTAAAGCATGACCTTTATACGGAAGGTCCACCTCTATACAGGAGGTCTATCCCATGGATACCTTTATACGGAAGGTTCACATGAGAATCATGTCTTGACACACAAGTCCTGAGCCTTGTCCAACAGGACTTTACAACATCATTACTTTGATCAACTACCTCTATACAGGAGGACTAACCTTTACATGGAAGGCAATCAAAGTGCTCACCTCTATATAGGAGGATCAATCTTGGATACACAAGATTAGTTTGGAGAATGTCTCATGATGTTGTACATTTAACAAAAATGGTACAAGACATGTTGGATGCATGTATTATTCAACCAAGCGAGAGTTCCTTCTCAGCCTTAGTAGCGATGGTAAGAAGAAAGAATAAATCTTGGAAGATGTGTCCTAATTAAAAATATTTAAAGAAAAACATCATGAATGATAAAATCCCCGATTCCAAATATTGATAAGCTATTATATGAGCTTCATGGGGTGGCTTAATTCACAAAGTTAGGTCTTAAGGATACCATAAAATCATATTGAGGGAATAAGACATTCCCAAAACATCATTTAGAACACATGAATATCACTATGATTTATTGGTCTTGCCTTGGGGTTATCTATGCTTCTTCTACTTTTTAAATCCTTATGAACAAAACTTCATCTTATAAATTTTGTGTTAGTTTTATTTTATGATATACTTATGTATAAAAAATCACGTGAAGAACACATTAAACATGTGGATAAAGTCCTATAAATACTTGAGAACAATCAAATGTGTATAAAATTGTCCAAATGAGCTTTAGGAAACAAGAAGTAGAGTGTTTGGGTCATATTGTTTCACAAGAAGGGTCAAGGTTGGCTCTCAAAAGATTCAAGTTATCACAAAATAACTCATTCTTAAGAATGTTGAGAATCTTAGAGGATGCATGTGTCTTACATGATATCATAAAAATGTGTTAAGAATTATGAATGCATTGTATGCCTACTCACATCTCTCTTGAAGAAAAAAACATTTGTATGGAAGGAAGAGGCCACGGTAGAATTCTCACACTTAAAGGATGCTATGACATCTACACTAGTGTTGGCAACACCTGATTTTGTTTTAAAAAATCATAGTCGATTGTGATGCATCGAGATAAGGAATTAGAGCAATATTGATGCAATAATGGACACCATTGACTTTCAAATGTAAACAACTTGAGGGAAAGGATTTGGTAAAATCTACTCATAAACAAGAAATGCCAGTTATTTTGCATGAAATCATGAAATGACAAAAATATCTCATTGGAAGGAATTTTAAAGTCAACATAGACCATGACAACCTAAAGTATTTTTTGGAGCAAAGGTTGCCATTAGAAGAGTAATGAAAATGGGTGACTGAAATGGAAGGGTTTGATTTTGAAAAATATACAAAAAATGAACAAGAATGTGGTAACGGATGCCCTATCCGTAATAGAAGAAGCATCCAATTTATACCATTACATCTTACATTATTGTGTGGTTGGAAGAAGCTCACCATTGAATGTAAAGAATATACCAATACTAGACAAAATATACAATTTCTATAATAAGTGAATAATTTAGTGCATTCTCTTTCTCTTTGAAATATAACAATTATGGAGTACCTAACCAAGTGGAAGAATATATCTCCAGAAAAAGCTACATGGGAAGATGAGCATTCATGAAGAAACACCTTTATTTACAAGCTTTAAAGGAAAACATTTTTAAAAGAGGGGGGTTCTATTAGAGTCCTAAACCTACTTCATTATTATTATATTTGTTATAGTTAGGTCATCCTAGAGTGTAGGATACGCCATGTCCTCTTTATCTTCTACTTATAAATGAAGGAGATTATTTTGAATAAACATGTTGTCTTGTGCATTTCATATATTGTAAAAAGAGGTTGTCCCCCCTGAAGAGGCTTCTTATTCATTGATTATATCATTCTCAAGGTGTGCAATTACTTATTCTTTCTATTTTTATGATATTGAAGGTATTTGGTATACAAGCACACAGACATACACACGTTTGTGTGTGTGTGCATGCGTGCGTGTAGATACACATACATACATATTCCTCTAAGTTTTTGTATTAATTAGTGTAGCTGATATTTTTGTATTAATTAACATAACTTTTGGTTTTTTCGTGTTCACTGTCATACCTACACTAGAAAAAAATCCTTAAGAATTAGTAGTTTCATGTACACACACATGTACATATATACATATACATACATATGCATATATACATATACATGCATATGTATATGTATATGCATATATATACATATATATACATATATTGTATTATATTATATATTATATACATATACATACTTCTAAATGTCTTCTTTTGTCGAATGGGATAGGAGAAGTCAATGTTATTAGAAGAGAAGTTGGTCATAGTATAAAAGAAGTTGGAATATTTAATGACAAGAAAGGATGCCCCACTCCCAAGGAAAATGGGACTAGACTTGGATCCATTTTTAAAGAAGGCAAAGAGGTTATTAATACATGCAGTTCTTTGGGTTTTCTAGATTTTTATCCTTTGTAGAGAAGAGAGAGTGATGGGGTGAGTGGTTTGAGGGGATGTACAGAAGATTGACTTGAGATATTTTAGGTAAGATTTTGTTAGCTTGAAATTAATCCTGGGACATCTAGTGGAGAGTGGAGATAAAATTAGGGTAAAACATGCCAAGCGAGGTTGGAAGTGCATGAGGGTTCATAAAGATAAAGTCAAACTAGTTTTAGGAGAAGTTGTGATTGTGGAGCAATTTTTGGATACATGTTAGAAGGCCCTTACATGCAAGTTTTTTCTAAGAACGTTTATGAGTGTCCTCTACTTCAATGGATACATAAGGTTTGGACGGTAGAACTCTTAGGTATGTTCCAGTTCATTATTTTATAGTCTGGGGTTGGTTGGATTTTATGTTTAGGATTGAGAATGATTTGAAGAAGATTGATAGGGTAGCCTAGTTATGGGGTTCATCATATTTGGTTATAAGGAGAGGGAAACCAGTTTTTATCAGCAAACAAATACCTTTGTGACTAAAACAATATGAGTCAAGTTATTAGGGCCACAACTGGAATTATGGTCATATAGGGTCTTTAGAGCGATAGGGGACAATATGGGTAGATTCTTGGAAGTGGATAAGGGGTTTAAAGGAAATTATTTGAGAATAATAGCTCGAATCTTGGTTGAGATGAACTTGAAGTGGTAAGATGTTGGAGATTGGGAGGTGGAAATACAAATAGGTGGTGGAATTAATGATAGTTTCATTTTGATATTCAAGGTTTCAAATACATTGGTATGTTGTTGAGGACTATTTTTAAAGGTTCTCTGAGCAATAATGGAGGCATAGATTGCCTCTAAAAGAAGATATATGTAAGCATGTAACTCTAGTTGTAGTGGGGGAAGGATACACTTCTTTAGATAGTGCCAATAGAATTTAAAAAACCTCAATGCTAAAAAACTACCAGTTCAACCTAACCATCTTTTAGTTGGGGGAGATTCAAACGCATCTTATGCAATGGAAGATCTACTAGAGTTTCTAACAAGAACTCATCCAAAGGTCGTCGTCAAAACTCGATGGAACTAGGTCAAGAAATGACCATCTACTTTTGGGATAAGTTATTTCCTAGATTCATTATAGTTTTAATCTTTGTAGACATAATACCAATATGAAATTGTTTCTGATGGATGGTCATCTTTGGAAGAACTCACTGAGAAACAAAAAAATAGTCCTAAGGCCAAGGGTTATGTGGGGGTAAGCCATAATGATATGAAGAGGATTCTACACCCTCCTAGAGGATTATATTTTAAGGAAAATTTACCATCAACAAATCCCTTTTCGAATCAGAGTTCTAAATGGAAATGTGCAAGACTAGATGTATGTGATTCCTTCACCTCACCAGGGGGATTGGAGAACCCTACAATATCTAGATACAATTTAAGATCTGTAAAATAAGTTGGTAGGTTTGGGAGAAGGTATCGAGGGAAGTTTAAGAAGTACTAGGGAATGGATGCATCTTAGTTGTTGGGTAGTAAATTGTCCCTCTCAATATCCTAAGATAAAGAAATCATGGAAATCCAATTCAGTAAACAACAAACAATTAGAGGGCCCTTATAGCAAGGTAGTCCTTGGGTAGGTGTTGGCAATTATCATTTTTTCATTGAACACTAAAGGGTTGGACACTGCCTCTGAAAGCAATCGCTAGAGAGGTTAACAATCATGAACAAACTATACATATTTGTGTTATAATAAATTATTAGGGATGCAAAGAAATTGCTTGGGTATTTAAGCTTAGTGTCGATGGATTAGGACTTGTTAGTAGTTGATGCTAATGGAAGGTCAAGTGGATTAATTTTAGGGTGGAGGAATTCAATGTCTCTATTAATATCCTCTCTTCCTGTATCAGTTATCTAGATGAAATTTCAAGCTTTAAACTTGGGAAATGTATTATTGATGGTTAACTTGTATGGTCCTTATGTCAAGAGGAGACCTTTTTGGGAGGTTTTCTTTGAGGAATAATTTATCAAAAAGGAAGATGTAATTGTAGGCATGTATCTCCATTTTAACTTAAAGAGAGATGACGTATGGGTAAGGGGTTCTAGAAAAGATGAATTGGGAGTTTTTTTATAAATTATAAAGTACAGGGCTAGTGGATGTAGAGATCATCAAGTTGGTCCCTACCTAGAGAAAATTTATAACATATGAAGGTTCCATATCAAAGATATTAGGTAGGTTTATAGTTTCTGAAGGGTTGGAGGAAATAATTAGGTCTTGGGTTGGATCGGAGGGAGATGCAAACCATCTTCCCATTTTCCTCTAGCTATAAAAGGAATCTAATTAGCTTACTAGTTTGTTTAAATTCAACCCAACATGGTTAGAATATGAGAAGTGCGTGAACTTGGTCAAGATAAAATGGATGATGAGAATCTTGGGCACTCAACCACCTTCCAGTTTGAAGATAAGTTAAAGCAATTTAAAAAAGTTGTAATGGAATGGAAATATAATAAGTTTGAAAATTATGAATGAGATTTGATAGAGGTGGAAGCTCATATAACACATATCTTTGATTAGGATTGGGAATGATTCTTCTCATGAGAGATTAAGATAATCTAAAGAGGTTGGAATGGAAATAGACATAACTATTAGAATGGAAATAATAACAATGGATAATAAAAAACAAGGAAACCTAGATAGAAAAAGGTGATGAAAATACCAATTTTTTTCATAAATTTGCTAATCATAAAAGGAATGTGAATATTACATGGGAGATGGATAAAGTTTATCGGAGCAAAGTTAGGGAGTTCAAGGAGATAGAAACAATCAAAGTGGATCATTCTAGTGGCTTATATAAGGAGGTAGTAAGGGCCAATATAGCAAAAATAATGAAAATGACATCCTTTTTTCCAAGCTTTGTTAATGAGGAGGAAAATGAGACTACAACAGCCTAATAAAAAATAAAAAATAAAAACTAACTCAAAGAAAGAGTTAAAAATAGTTTTGAAGAACCCATGCTCGAATGATTGGCCTATGTAATTTTACATAAGGTTATATGATTTGTTTGAAGATAATATCTTAAGATTAATCAAAGAATATATGTGAATAGGAAGAATCTTTGGAGCCTTCAATTTCTCGTTTATAGCACTGATTCTTAAGAAGGATAAGCCATTTTATTTTGGTGAGATCAACCCTATATCCATGTGTAACCACAAGTATAAAATAATATAAAAAAGGGTTAAGATAATTGTCTCTAATACCATATCTCATGAGTATTTTAGTTTTTAAATGGAAGATAAATTCATGACATAGTTGGGGTGGTTTAGGAAGCGATTCATTCAATTAATACTAATTTCAGTTGTGGTATTAAGGATTTGAGATTTCAAGGGATTATGATAGGTCATTTTGTCTCCGGCTAAGATTGGTGCTTCTATATATCAGTTTAATTTGTCAATGGTTCATTGGGTTGTTGGTTGTTTGTCTTTGATGTCTTTTGCAGTTCTCATTAATGGTTTGGCCTATAGATTCGTATTCCCTTCTAGAGGGTTGACACAAGGATTCCCTTTGTCCCCTCTTGTATTTTTAATCATTGGTGGGGGACTAAATAGGGAAATCATGGACTTAAAGATACCAAGGATGATTAATATAATTAAGGTTGGAGGATCTTTCTGCCTGATTCACTTGTTGTTCATAAACAATGTGATTAGTGGAATTAAGGTTGGAAGATCTTTCTGCCTGACTCACTTGTTGTTCATAAATGATGTTATTCTCTTCTATAATGGTTCTTAAGGAATGATAAGTATTTAAAAGATATCCCATATATATAGAAAATCAAAGAGGATGGAGGTCAATTTACAAAAATATGAATTCTCTTTTATTGGTGTAAATGAAGCACAAGGCAAGCAATTGGCTCAATTCTTTCCCTTTAAGACAATAATCTTTGAGGAGGACCTGAAATATATTCAATTCATGCTAAATCCAAATGTCTATAGTACTAAAGATTAGTTTTTTGGATTGTAGAGAATATTTAAAGTGTATAAGCATCTAGTATAATCGTTTCCTATCAATAGGCAATAGCCTGACTTTAGTCAAGTTGATTTTAGAAGCAATTATAGTTTACTAGAATTCCTTAGCATTTATTCCCTCAAGTATTTTGGAACATTTTGGAGCTAATTAGAAGAAAATGATTTTATTTTCTTATGGAGAAGAAAAAGGCACAAATATGGTTTACCTTAAATGAAATGGAAGGAATTAACAAATCCCAAAGAAGCCAGGACTTGGGGTCCATAAAACATACAATAGCCTAAAGAAGTTGGGAGCTGGGGGTTTAAAAACATACATTTATTTAGTAAATCCCTAATAACAAGCAGTATGTGGAAGTTGATGAGATATGATAGTCTATGGAAACACCATGTTCTCCAAAAGTATATAGAGCCACTCTCTTGAAGATTATATCAAAAGTAGGGGAAAATCAACCACCAAGGTGTCTATAATTTGTAAAGCACTAATTCATAATTTTCCTTTCTAATGAAATTGCTTAGATTGAAGAGTTGGTGATGTTGAAACGGTAAGGGTGGAAGCAAATTCCTAAATAGGTAGTGGAAACTACCACAAAGTGTTTGAGGAGGTTCTAGAAGCATTGCATGCGAGATGAATTCTTTGTCATAGGTAGCACACCCCTAGATTAATACTTTACAAAGACATGGATGGGAGAGATCTATTATGCTAGGTCTAAAAGGAGGTTTGGGTGTTTGATGGAATGTCATTTTGTTGAAGCTACAACACAACTTATTTGACTTAGAGATTAACTTGATACACTCATTTAGTAAAAACAATATAGGTCTAGGAGATTACACCACATGATTGGGCTATAAATATATGTTTCCCGAGGTCATTGAAGGTGAGGTCAACTATGGTGTTGGAAGTCATTGTGGAAAGTGATGTTTCTTGTGAAACAATGATATTTATTTGGTTGGAATTCAAGAACAAATCTTTGACATGGAAAGTATTGCAAAGGATATGCAAGAAATGACTGGGCTAGTGGACTTTGTGCACAATTGATGTTGAACATATATTGCACCTATTAATAAGCTACCTTTATATAGGGGTGATTTAGATGGAAGTGGAAAAACTATCAAGGGTAGTTGGGTTATGGATAGGGAACTCTATTGTGGAAGTGCTAAAAGCTTGGTTTGATAGGAGGGAATTAAAAAACCATTGGTATTTACCCCTATGTTGCATGGTGGACTTGGCTCGAAAGGAATACTACTTTGTTTCAGGATAAAGATGTGCCCACTTTTCAACATTTTGTTAATATTTGTTTCAATTATGAGGGAGTTGGATCGCAATGTAAAGAGAAAAAACAAAGGAAAGTTGGGAAGATATTTATAGACAAAATAAAATCGTGGGGATTTTTTGATGGAGCTAGCGAAGGGACCCCGAGTCTATGTGGAGCAGGAGGAATTTTATTTATCTTACAATATCATTTCTATAGGTTCAAAGCTGGTATCAAGGAAGGGACACACAAATTTACAAAAACAAAAGCTCTTAAACTCCTTGTAAAAATTGTTGTGGATGATCATGTTACTTAGTTGTAGATATTTGGTGACTCTCAATTGGTAATAAACTGGATGAATGGTTTTAATAGGAGTAATAATATTCTTCTCATGCCTATTGTTCTCAGATTTTCCAAATGCTAAATAGTTCTGAGCTCCTCTCTTTCTCATAGGTCTATAGGGAACACGATTCTAATATATTCTTTGTCTTAGGAGGCTTAACAATGGTCGTGTGTACTATCAAGCTAACAAAATATGGGGGGATCCATCTCCATCTATTTCCTTTTCACTATTGGAAGTGAAGGTTGTGGGGATTAGTAGTGACTAGTCCAATTCTATTATGGGATTCATGGCCCTTTCTATGATATCTCTTTGATAGTCTGGTATTTTTCTTTTGCTTTAGAAACTAAAATTGTAATAGAAGTATATTCATGATACTCATTTTGAGGTTTTCTCAAAATTGGTTTGACGGTGTGACCTTTAATGTCTTGAAGATAGTTTAATGGGAGGTTGCATGCAAATATTTTGTGGGACTTTAATGTCTTGAAGATAGTTTATTGGGAGGTTGGATGCAAATATTTTGTGGGACTTTCTTAGATGTTTTAACTACCAAACTTGTTGGCTTTCGGATATGTACTATGTGCCATGATAACCTACAATAAGTAATTGTCTTATAATATATATAACAAAGAAATTAAAATTAAAATTGATAATTCAAAATAAAATGAAATGAAAGAGTACAATCAAATTGTCTTTTCCAACAAAAAGTCAAGTGAAGAAGACTCTATGAACGTTTGAAATGAATAATAAATAATGGTAAATATCTATGTGTTTTGATATATGTAATTTCATGATTTTCTATTGCTTATCTATTTTATTTGAATTTAGAATTTTCATGTTGATAATTTTTTTTATATGTCTATTCTAAATTTAATAAAATTTGTAGATAATTGAAAAATGTCAATGTTTTTGCGAGCACAATTTTTTAATACATTCATGTTTTGCATATCATCCAAATTTGTTGTATGTCAAAATTATTTAATGGTAAAATAGTAAACCTATTTTAAAATATAGCAAAAAATAAAACATTAAAATGTTTTTTACATGTAATGTAGTGTTTTCATACAAATTCCAAGAATAATTTAGAAAATCTTTGAAAATTCCTTTTTTTCACAAATTTCTTATCCACACCACAACAATGTTGTCCCTGCTTGTTCCTTCTTCCCTTCCTTATATCCCAATCATTTGTTTGTTCATAGTGGCAATGCCTATAGCATAATATTCACAACACTTTGCCTTTTTTCATTCATTTGTCACCTTAGTTTCTTTACGAACAACAAATGGCACTTTATTGGTTTAGATAGAATGTTCATTTTTATTATTTATTATGTTCTTGACATATATTTTTCGCGCATCTCTATTAATTGGAGGTCGGGGGTGAAATATTTGACAAAGCTATGGTATAAACCTTGGTGAAATTTTTTTAATTAATTTTTTTGATAATTCAATATTTGTTTTTGGCAAGATTTCATTGGTGCTGGACAGTATGACGCATGCCTTGATTTCTACCGGAGCTCGGCGACGTGCTAAGATCATTCAAACATTTAATACTTAGTACGGTGCATCCATGCAAAAGTACTGGTGGTATGGCCAAACCTATCACTTTCTGGTGATATATTTCTCATTTTTCTCCATTGAAGTCTGTAGCTTCATGACCTGATTATTACCGGCTATATTATAGGCTTTATTCAACTTGCGAGAGATCCCCACCAGAATCTGTCCATATATTACCCCGGGAATTATCAACAAGATCACGAAAGGAATTGACAATATTTCCAGCCTCCATGCCAAGTAGAATGCCACAATATAACTACTGAAGAATAAAGATGTATTCATGACGAAGTTGGGTAGCTTAGGATAGACAAACTCCCAAGAGAATTTGCTTTAGAATTGGAAAATTTAATGAAGATTCTGAACATTGATAAAAGAGTGATTAAGATCATACCTTTTCGGTAATCACTTAATAACGGTAAACACTTCTGATGTAGTGGTGCCTTGGGTGTCAAAGAATCCCTCGTCCTTCCTCAGTACCACCTTTAAATATTTTATACGCATGCGGGATGCCTGCCTTTCGCCGGTCCTTGCACAAACAGAACGCCTCTGATCAAACATAGGAAAACAAAGCATTAGCCATATATATAAGATAATAGATAACCTTTATCATAAACACTGTGAAAAGGGTGAAATAAATAAATCGAAGAGGTTATTCCCACCTAGAAATGCAACAAAAAAATCACTGATTGCAAGATACACTAGACGTAAAGTTATATATTGCAAGATACACGAGACGTAAAGTTATATATTTATCAATATGCGGGATGGGTATTTTGTGAAATTTCACTGTCTAAAGAAAATGATTATTACCGTGTTGATATTATGAATGTAATCTGGCATCCAGTTGTGTGTCTTTTCTCCACGCCGTTCTTCCATACTTGACATCTCTCTTTGTTCAGGTGCAGGAAGAAAACCGGACGTGTTCACCCTTGTGGATCTTCCGAAAAAACAACTTATTTAAGTATAAGCATTGCAGTCTACAACCAAAATCTTGTCACCATCCCTGAAAATGGGCTTCCCTTTCCTTTTCCACAATCAAAGAACATATTAAATATTAAATAAAACATATTCTCATAAGGAGAGTTCATGTAACATATTAAATATTAATAAAAACAGGTCTCCCGTAAGGAGTTCATGATCATCTTGTATTAGGCAGGTTATCACGATCAGATTATATAAAAGGATCAATTCAGGGGAAGAAACCATGGATTTAGATCTTTCAAAATGTAAAATAATGATATGGACGGTCTTTGGTTCTTTCCGGGTGGCCACGGAATCGAGTCTCACAACGAAGAATTTAGGAATATATGATCTAATTAATACTATATTGAAATTAATTAATTAATTTTATATTAAATTAATACTATCTTAAAATAATTTGTAATAAATTAATTTTCTAATTACCCGTATTTTATTCATATCATTCTCGAAGAAAATTATTTTCTTTTACATGCATGGTAACATTTTTTAAAATTAAGTAATTTCTCAAAAGAAAATTCTTTACTTTATATGGTAACATTTTTTAAAGATAAGTATTTCGGGTAACATTTTTTAAAATTAAGTAATTTCTCATAAGAAAATTATTTACTTTACCTTACAAGGTAACTTTTTTAAAAACAAGAGTTTGGAGAAATTGTTGTAAGTTGAAACATGTTGCTATATAGAGAAATGTTTAAACAATAAATAAAATAAAATTGCCATGAGATAACATTTCTATTGAGATAAAAGAACGTTGTTGATACTGGGATTGAGAACATAGATATCACTAAATAGACAAAAACATGTACAAGTATGATTTTGAGCCAATGACAATGTCAAAGACATCGCCACCCCCGTGGCTCTTGCTTATTTATTTCACTTCAAATGGAACAACCATTCCACTTTATTCAAAAGTTAGAATAACAATTAATGTTTTGCCTTTTTGATTTTGATCATTTGCTTTCTTTTAAAATTAATGGACATTTTCATTGTAAAATTGAATAATGCTTTCTTCACAAGGCAAAATGACACTTAACTGTTTTGCAATTTCCTTATTCTTATTTTTACTTAAGATGGAATGATATGGTTTTCATTGTTCCTTGTCTTTTTTTTTCTTGTGTTCTACTTCTCAAGACATAATGACATACTCTCTTTAAAAAGTATAATAGAAGTTAGAATTTTCAAGTTTTCTACTTTAGAATGTTGATGTCACTCATTATGCTTTCTTTCTTCACAACATGAAATGTCACATCATTCATTTCATTTGTACTTGAATATCCTCTTTTTGTTGCCACATCAATCATTCCACTTACTCCATTAGAACAAACAATGACACTTAAACTCTTCCCCCAAAAATGGATTTGGTCAACTGTCACATTTAATCTTGTTGCTTTCCTTAGTAAAGACATAATGGAAAAGCACTATTATTTTTCTCCAAAAAGGTGAAATTTATGTTTTCTTTGGATACTTAGCTTATTTGTTAGGAAATGTGTCCTTTATTATTTTTTTTAGTATTTTGTTGGATACTCTAAAAGCTCTTTTAATTGCTCCCATGCAAACCTATGCTCCAACGTGGATCCAACCCACATAAGTTGTAACTTTCTCTCTACAATGTCACCTTTTTACATAGTAAGAGCAATCAAGTCTAGTCCATGAATATTATTAACAACGTTAATTTTACCCCCAACAACTACCACCAACCATCACAATCTACCAAAATTATTCACTGTAATATGGAAATTTTGAACAATCTACCCCAAATGCCACAATGTTGTAACCTATGCTCGGATACCACTATGGGATGTACACGAATCCTTATATTGAGGTGCATGGCACCAGTTCATTAAAATACAACAATGCCACTAATTCTAATTGTTAATGCAATGTTCAAAAACATGGATATCATACCATGGCAATTAAATATGAGATACAATTACCCAGATGCGGGTGCCAACCACCGAGATTGGCCCCTCCCTCAACAAGTATGACCATTGTCAGCATAATAGGTGGTCAGGGGGAATGCACAGACATCATGTCAGGGTTTAAGTGGACGCAGGGCATCGAACATAAGCATACCAATTCAAAGCATATGAGTTTAATTTAGAAGCAAGCGTCAAACATGAGAATTAACGGAGTAGTGATAATGGGGATTGAGGCGATCCCAAACACGTGGGACTAGAATTAGATTGTCATGGTAGCCAATTCCAAGTTAATGCAAGGATTTTAAGCCATCCCAACTAATGAATTAATGCTCTGGTATTTGGTTGAGGGTAGAAGCAGTAAGGTGGAGAGGAAGGCGAAATTGACTAGAAGGGTTAGCAAAGGAGTTTCCCTCACAGTGTCTGGCACCGTTCTGTGGATAACCATGACACCTCATCAATGAGCCAGATGTCGGCGTGGATGTAGTGGGAGACACCATCCAAACATAGAACCTCGACATAATTTATGGAGGAGGTCTCGTATCATATCGAACAAGCGATTAAGGCCATGGAAGCATGTTCTCTTAACGAACAGAAGAGGAGCAACCAACCCAGGCTAGAAGCAGTGCCTATTGGAATGTTAGGAACATTCTTGTGTGCATATTGATGGAGAGGGAATTCGTGCAGGAAGAGACACTAAAAACAATTGCAAGGATTCATAACAAGATGGACAACATTCATCAACATATGGATGATTTAGCAGAGACTGTGAGTGCCCCATTTCAGGTAGCAACTGGCCAATAAAATTCCAATGACACTCATATCTCTATTTTTTCTTATCTATGTTTTGAAAATGTAGTTAGGAAGTAGAATGTAATTTATCTTTATGTGCAACACTAGGCATTCTAACCCTTTTTTGGTTAGACTAGAAAAGGCCTGGTTTCCCACTTATGGAAATATATGAATATGTTTTAAACCTGACAAAGCTTGATCTGTTGGTTGACCTGGTTTCCCCGGTGGCAGGTCAACCACAAAAGTTTTGTATCATATATAAATTATGGTAATGATAAATTCATGTCTAGATTACACAAAAAATATTATATACAATTTAAAAATACTATATGCAATACCATTCATTCAAAAGGAATAAATTGCAAGTAACATTTATTTATCCATTGAACTCATCACATGAAATCAATTGCAGATACCATAATAATAGAATACAACATACAACATACCATCAAGAAAATAAGTGTATTCAACAAATATTGCACATGATGAATGGTTGTGTAGGAACAATATACCACCTAGTCATAGGCATATAGTAGAGATTC
Organism: Larix kaempferi; assembly: GCA_027924585.1. Lineage (NCBI taxonomy): Eukaryota > Viridiplantae > Streptophyta > Pinopsida > Pinales > Pinaceae > Larix > Larix kaempferi. The sequence goes on from BSBM01000362.1 coordinate 17,533,795, forward strand.
TACCTCTAAGTTAGGATATGAGACAAGGGGGGAATGGATTTTATGACTAGCGTTCTCTCTCTAAACACAGTCTAGACAATGTTTCATGATCAAGTTGACAAATTATTTGAATTATATTCTATTGTTGTTCAAACTAGTATAGATTCATGTAACACCCATGAACATCACTCACTAATCATACATGTATTTCCTTGCTACCAACAATCACACTAGATTGACCATTCAACCTTTAGACTTCTTATTGCATGGGAAACCCTTAACAATCAAGGTACAAATCTAGTATGAAAATCCCAACCAAACTTCCTTACATGGGAAACCCTTAACAATCAAGGTAAAAATCTAGTATGAAAATCCCAACCAAGCTTCTTTACATGGGAAACCCTTAACAATCAAGGTAAAAATCTAATATGAAAATCCCAACCAAGCTACAAGTCTAGTAAGGGCTTGTGTTTAAGTAGCTTTATTCATCAAGTAATCCCAACTCTAAATTTCCTAATAGGTATCTTTGAGTAGTGAATCAACTCTCTAGAAATATTAATACTTAATACTTAACATGGGGTATATAATTATAAAAAACATCCCTCCCAGGTTTAGATGCTCACAATGATCACGATATTTGGGTTTTGTGCCTGCATCCATGTGGTTCACATTAGGATAATGGTAGAGGAATAAATATGAAAGGTAGTCAAGTAAGAAGAAACAAAAATGATAGTTCATGGATAAATATATGCTTGTACTGCATGGGTAAATGTCATGTTAAAATATTTCTCAAGCTATGTGACACTAACACTTTCTTCTTTTTGTGCCCTCCACCACTTGCCATACTCTAGGCCCCCTCTTGCTACTAATAAGTCATTCCATTGTATATTTGTATTATTTTAATATATTTCACTTTCTTCTTTTTGTCCCCTCCACCACTTGCCATACTCTAGGCCACCTCTTGCTACTAATAAGTCATTCCGCTGTATATTTTTATTTTAATATATTTCAAATTAGATCAAAATGACATTAGATGTTCCAAACACAAGAAAAGTTAAAATGCTTTAAATATGTATATTTTTATTTTAATATATTTCAAATTAGATCAAAATGAAAATGCTTTAAATATGTATATTTTTATTTTAATATATTTCAAATTAGATCAAAATGAAAATGCTTTAAATATGTATATTTTTATTTTAATATATTTCAAATTAGATCAAAATGAAAATGCTTTAAATATGTATATTTTTATTTTAATATATTTCAAATTAGATCAAAATGACATTATATGTTCCAAACATAAGAAAAGTTAAAATGCTTTAAATATCTAATTATTATTGATTGGTGCCTTATCCTTGGGTTCCCACTAGAAACATAGGGTGTTTTCTATACAAATCCCACTTATCTTAATACCCAAGCAAAATATCCACATATGCATAGCATTTAGAATTCATATTGTCTAGGGATAAAAAAAATGGGGTATTGCAATCCATCTGTGTTGAGGGATAGGCTAGGGAAGGAGAAAATGTGGTAGATTTATGGAGTATGAGGATGATATTGTTAAATGGGGTATTGCAATCCATCCGTGTTGAGGGATAGGCTAGGGAAGGAGAAAATGTGGTAGATTTATGGAGTATGAGGATGATATTGTTGGTCGCAATGAAGAATGAAATGACAATATTTTAGAATATTAGGATGATGTATGGGAGCGATATATAGTTTGTGCACAATATAGAGATGGGTAAGAACCCAACATTGTAGGAAAACAATATCACTACTTGATTATTTCATGTAGGATATATATTTGTTCAAAAGCAAACAACTATACATCCTTACATGTATTATGATGAAGAATTTGATCATATAAGCACACGTGACAAACTTAAAGGATATATTGGGTGTGTTAAGATGTAAATAGTATTGGAAAAGTTATATTACTACGCAAATGAAGGATTGAGTAGGTTTGAGGATTTGTTAGATCTTGAAGGCATAGAGTTATAATACAAGATTGTAGACACTATTGTGATTCATAATAAGGTGCTAGTTGAGGACATAATTTAGTGGATTTTGTACTTCAAATACCAAGGACACACCTCATATTTCATGCAATAATTGTTGCGATTAACCAATTTTCAAAGATGGGGCATTTTTTACCTTGCAAGAAGACCAATAATTCAACTTATTTAATTGAGTCATTCTTGAAGGAGATTGTGTCAATATTCCATGGATTGCTAAAGTACATACACCGAATTTTTGAATTATTTTTGGATATCTTTATGTGATAACACGGGATTGAAGATATAGTATGTTCCATTGTATCATCTTGTTGTTAGGGAAATTTTCCTGTGGCTTGGGTGAGGCCACCAACATATTGGGGTTGACAGAAAGACATCTAAGGTTATGCAAATACAACATTTAAGCAAAATTTTTAAGGTTTAAGAGGGTATGTACCTTACTATAGAAGGTCGATTCAAACCTCTCCTTGAGTCCTCCTCTTGCTCTCTAATCAATGAACCTGCAAAAACATTCCAAAAAAACCTTCCTCAAACCAATTTGACTACACATAAGTAATTGACATTTAAAAGAGCATAAAACATCAAATTGTAATCAAATATGAGATATACATGGAGACAGCTATTTGGAAAGGGAAGAATGTCTAATATTTCATTAATGAATTAAGCAAGTACATAATGTTACATTCCTTCAATCAAGGCACTTCATGAAACCTCAATTCTGGATCTCCTGCTTCTCTTCTCCAAGGATCCCAACCTCTGATCAGATGTACAAGGGTTTATGAGAAGCTAGGGCACAAGTGATGGGGATGGGAGTCAAAATTCCTCCAGCATAACATTACATGGGCTAAGAGTCCTCTTCATGGCCCTTATCTCTCTCTTTTATAGTGAAAGAAGAAGGTTTGGTTGATGAGGGAGCAGTTATGACTGGGGGAGGAGATTCCCAAACCACCCAAACCACCCAATTTTTGATAATTTTTATATTTTTGGGGTTTTACTGAGGCACGCACTAGTGAAATATAGAGAAAGGTGCGCACAACACACAGGTCATTCATGTGCAACCTACACTTGGGTGAAAAAAAGAGGAAAAATTGCCATTTCTAGGGTTTTTTAGGGGGTGTTTTGGTCTCCAAATGTGTTCATAAGATCCCAAACTACTGAATGAACCATGAATGAGTTAAGGCCATCCAAGTGAGGTCCCAAATATGGCTCTTCCATCCGTGGTGTCCTTTTGTGTGACCCACAACATCCTCATGAAGTGTCGTCATGAGAGCAGAACATCCAAGTGTCGTCATGGCGGAGAAGTGCCAAATTTGGTTATAACACATCCTTAAACAAATGTAGTGAACCAAAATTTAAGTAATCTTATAAGACATTTTGTTGAAGCAAGGTAAAATAATGGGATTGTGTATTAGCACATTTAAAGTGTTTGTATAATATTTGGATGAATAAATCGACAAGAATTACTCCTTTTAAGATAGTGTAATGTACACAAGGAGGATAATATGGGATACATATGGAGGTACCCAAGGGGATAATGAATGTATTGTGAATAGGCCCAATTGGTAGTTGGTGGGTAATAACTACGCCCACTAGGTAGTTAGAAGAAATAATATAATAATAAGGGGAAGTGGGAATAGGAATACTCACGAGAAAGTAAAAATACAGAGGAGTATCATTCTATTCGGCAAATTAGATGTGAGTATTCTATTGTGACAAGCATGGTTTGTGGAGTGATTCCTTCCATGAGGAAGAATTGATGGTGTTTCCTTATCTCAAGGATTTTGATATTAATAAAGTGTCATCATTTTTTAATATCATAGTTTGTGATTTAATAAACTCTTGTTTATCTTGTGTGTGATTTTATACTCATATCAAAGCTATATAATATTGGTATCAAATCCCTTCCTTGGGATAAAAAGTGGACTTTTTTTTCTTTTGCAGATTTTTCAAGGAAAAAATAAGGATGACAACATTCAATTCGAGTTGTGAAGCTTTTCGTGTAGAATCTAAAGAAACCAATGTATATGAGTTCCTCTTGCCAAGATACCCTATTTGGAGAAAACAAATGTCCAAATCAGAGTACGAGAAGTGGAGTTATCAGTATCACTGATTTAAAATCAATTTGTTTTAGGGTTTTTTTCCAATGATGACCACATGGACTGCAAATTAGATATATTTTGATAAAGTGCCTAGATTTCTATCAAACCAATGCTAGTGGATATAGAACAACAATGGAATTTCATAATTGTTGTCATATTATAAATTCTGAGCAATATTAATGGGGTTATGATCATTTCAAATTTGTCACCTCAAAACCCTTGCTACACAAGGGAGATACATTGAAAAGTAAGTTAATTATTTGAACCCTAGTTTTGTTGTGGGTTTTCTTCAAAGAAAAATGTATTTTACCAGAACATACGATGGTCTCAGTGTTGAAGAATACAAAAAGTATGCATAGTCATTACGGAAAATCATTGGAGACGTGGACTATGCCTTGAACTAAAATGAGATGTCGCTAGATGGTGGTGATCGTTTAACCATGACAAGATGAAGGCACTTTCAGATGAAGCATATGAACACGTACTTTTAGATAGGTGGTATTGTATTGTGATTAAGTTTCAAGAAATCAATAAGAGTTTATTTTCATGCACAAACTTCCTATAATCGGTTTTTGGATGTATTTAGTAGTAAAATGTTATTATATCTATAAAATCTAGTATCAAGCATAATTTTATCAATGTTATTTGGCTAAAAGATTGCAAGTCTTGGCAAAGCTTATTCAAAGCACATAGGTTGAGGGTGAAAATGTTCAAATTTTTAAAGATTTGAATTTTACTATGGATGAATATGTGTTGCATTCAAATTCTCATGCATATATATGGATGATGTGGATATTGTTTTGGGATATCCTTGGATGGACTCAATTGGTACAATTAATATCAATATGCAAATTTTGAAGTTTATGAAGCTTTGGTATGAGAAGAAGAAAATTACATTGAATGATATTTCTCTTACTAAACAAGAAGGGATCAAGAGGTAACATAAAAAAATCCCGCAAGTAAAATAGTTGAAGTACCTACCAACATAGCAAACGAAGAGTTCAAGGTTGAATGAGAAGAATGGGCTACAAAAGTGTTAGGAACCTATGTCAACCCTTCTCTTTACTATGTTAGTATATTGTTGTTGGACGCATATGCTTTGTAAGTTGTCCCATAGTATTTGTTGATCCATAGTTTATATTAGCCCATAGTATTGACCCATAGTATTGGACGCATATGCTTTGTAAGTCGTCCCGTAGTATTATATGTCCCATGGTTTTGACTCATAGTATTGGGCATAGACTTAGTATATAAGTGTGTGTTGAGGTCATTGAAGGCACCATGAAGTTAATTGTATTGAGATTGCTCAAAGGAGGTTGCCCCCTCGAAGTGGCCCATGATCAATATAAAAATGATTCTGAGTTCTATCATTTCTGCTATTTCGCATATTCTTATTAATTAATTGTTGCAGGTGCATCACATCTGGTATCAGAGCACTTTCTTGGGCTCGTTGGGTGGAATTTCTGTCAAATTTTTTTTCGCATCTGTTGCAGCTTTGGATTTGGGAATAATCCCTATCCGCTTAACTATGGGAAGTACTTGGGCATAAGCCCTAAAACTCATTGTGAGGAGTACCACAGGAACCCCAAAGTAGTTGGCCCATTGAGAGGACCTGCCAGCGAAAAGGGAAATGACCCCTACCTGATTGACTAATTCCCACCCGTGAGGTAAACCAAGAGCTGTCGTTTGTGGCAAAGCAGTTATCAGTTTTACTTGAGCAGTGGAGTGAGGGGTACTGCCCCAATACGCAAGCCGTCAGACAACATTGGTGGCCGAGTGAAATACCAGAACTGTTAGGAAGCCGTACAAACCTGGGGTCCATATCTATTTTCAGTTGAACTGTTGCTGATCACTTCTGCTCCAGATCCAGCTGTTTCAGATCTATTCTGAAAGTCGTTCCAGATCCAGTCACCATTTCAGATAAAGCCATTTTCGATCCCTTCCGCGCCATTGTGTCGCTGTTGCCGATCCATTTCTGGAAAAAAAAAAAAAAAAAAAAAGAAGAAAAAGTATAAAATTCAGTTTTTTCTCCATATCTCCCTTGTTTTCACTCTGTTTCCCTTGAAATTTTTGGGGAACCCCTGTCATCCTATTCTGCATCTTTCATTCCTGAGGACTCTATCCCCAATTCCCCTTCCTAAATCCCGAAATCCCACATTTGTCTATTTTTAAGGTTTGCCATAACTTCCTTAGATCTCAACCAATCACCTTCAAATTTTACCACAGAGTTCCTTTCTGAATTCTGCTTCTTTGTCCCTCTCTGCCAAATTTTCTCATTCTATCACCCCGCTTCTGAAATCCCCCTTTTTGCTTTCTTGTCATTTCGACAGTGTCCAAAATCTAGTCAAACCCCAATTACCCATCAGATTGTTTCCCCAATCCAAATTTCCCTTTACTAAATCAGCTTCTGTTTTTGTTTTTCTACCCATTCCACCCAAAAAAAAAAAAAAACTTGGTTATGGTTGTCACCCGTGCAGGATCACACACCATGGAGGAAGCACTTGCAGCCATCCAAACCAAACTCCAAGATCTGGATGAAAAATTTATCAACCTCCATCTTCAACATTCAGTCATGAACAATACCAGACAACCAGAATCTTTTGCAGCCACCGGGTTCTCTTCTTCTAGCAATTTTCGTGGGCCGAAGCTTGATTTTCCTCGCTTCAATGGTACTGATTCGACTGGATGGATATATCGAGCAGAACAATATTTGAGTCTGCATAATACTTCTGATGCCCAGAAAGTTCCACTTGCATCCTTTCATTTGGAACAGGAAGCCCTTCAATGGTACCGTGGGTACATCAAAGCTCATACCGAGCCAAATTGGACAGATTTTTGCCAACTCATTTTGCCACGATTTGGTCCTAGTGATTTTGATGATTTCACAGGAGCACTCACTAAACTTCACCAAATTGGCACAGTGAGAGAGTATCAGACAGAATTTGAGAAATTGGCCAATCACACAGAAGGATTGTCTGATGAATTCTACAGGAGTTTTTTTATCAGTGGTCTCAAGGATGAAATCCGCTCAGAGGTCAAAATGTTTTGTCCCAACACAATGATGGAATTCCTAGGGTTGGCTAAGCTGGCCGAGGACAAGATCGCAACTCAACAACGCTCTAAACCCACCTTTGTTCCCTTCAGAAATATGGGTTCCCAACGACCTCCCATCACGCCTACTCCTCAGCCAACTCCTATCAAACATTTGTCTGAAATAGAAATGCAGGCACGTCGAGAAAAAAGATTTGCTATAATTGTGATGAGAAATTCACTTGGGGACATAGATGTGTTCAACAAAAGCTCTATCTCTTGGATGTGGATTCTTCTCCTGCCTTAAAACTTGGTGAAGAAGCTACAGATACAGTAGATGATCAGGTCGACATTCAACACCCTCCTGTTGACACCCCATCTCAGGACGACCCACCCGAGATCTCTCTCCATGCTGTAACCGGCGTCACCACCCCACAAACAATGCGGGCAGGGGATACTTCAAGAAGCTCCCTCTTACCATACTCATTGATTCTGGTAGCACTCATAACTTCATTGACCCTCGGATTGCCAAACAGGATGATTGTTTTGTCCATCCTTGCTCCAACTTTGAAGTCATGGTTGCCAATGGGGGCACCTTACCTTGCAAGGGGAAGTGTCACAATGTGTGTATCTCTATGGAAGATTATAACCTCCGCTCTAACATGTTTGCCTTGTCCTTAGGCAGATGTGATGTGGTTTTGGGCGTTCAATGGTTACGTACACTTGGCCCCATCTTATGGGATTTTGCTGAACTTTGGATGCAGTTTAAAGTCAATGGGGCACAACACAAATTTATGGGCTTACAACCAGGGTCTCTCTGCATCATCAGTTCACATCGCCTGCAAAAAATCCTTAAGAAGAATTCACATGGTGTCATCGCTTAGCTCAATTCCATTCAGATGCACCCATCAACAGTCTCCACTACTTCCATGGATAGATTTGCAGGTATCTTTGCTGAACCAATGCGCTTGCTTCCTTCAAGAGACCTTTCCGGTAAGAATTTAGCCACATCTACCTCTCGGCAGGAAATGATGGCTATTTTCCATGTAGTACAGACGTGGCAGCCATACCTATTAGGGAATTCTTTCTGCATCGAGACTGATCTCCAGAGTCTGGAAAATTTTCTGGAACAATGGGTCTCCTCCCCAACACACCTGAAATGGGTTATCCCTATGTGATCACTTACAAGAAGGGTAAGGACAATATGGTGGAAGATGCTCCTTCTCACACAATTGATGACCCAGTTTCTCTTACAGCTCTTTCTCTGCTTGTTCCAAAGTGGTTGCAATATGTTCAATAGGGCTATCTCTTCTATGAACTCCATGCTTCTTCATCAACAGGGCACTCTGGGTTCTGCAAAATTTATGACCGGGAACAATGTAACTTCTTTTGGCAGGGACTAAAAATGACAATTCAATAGATGGTGGCTGACGATGATACTTTCCAAGTCAACAAGGGTGAAACGACACTCCTTTCGGGATTTCTCAAACCCTTGCCTATCCCTACATAGCTTTGGCCAACTATTTCTATGGATTTCCTAGCAGCGCTCTGGTGGTACAATACCACATCTCAAAGGACACCATATGAAGCAGTCTATCGAAAAACACCGCCAGTTCTTCTTCCATACACCCTTAGCAGCTCCCCAGTTCAGGAAATTGACTCGGTTCTTCAAAACCGTGATCAAATTCTTCTCATTATGCAGGACAATCTTCACATGGCCAGAATTCGCCTGAAACAACAAGCCGATCAACACCGTTCTGAGCGCATTTTCCACGCAGCTGACAGGGTTCTTCTTCATCTACATCCTTCCAAGCAATCCTCCTTGACACTCCAAAGGCGTCAGTGGCCCGAAATGCAACCCGAGGATGCTACCGGGGAACCACTCCATCAGATTCTGCAGCAATTTCTCCAACCAAAGCTTTGAGGACAAAGCTTTTTCTAAGGGAGAGAGGATGTTAGGAACCTATGTAAACCCTTGTCTTTACTATGTTAGTATATTGTTGTTGGACGCATATGCTTTGTAAGTTGTCCCATAGTATTTGTTGATCCGTAGTTTATATTAGCCCATAGTATTGGACGCATATGCTTTGTAAGTCATCCCGGAGTATTATATGTCCTATGGTTTTGACTCATAGTATTGGGCATAGACTTAGTATATAAGTGTGTGTTGAGGTCATTGAAGGTACCGTGAAGTTAATTGTATTGAGCTTGCTCAAAGGAGGTTGCCCCCTCGAAGTGGTCCGTGATCAATATAAAAGTGATTCCGAGTTCTATCATTTTTTCTATTTCGCATATTCTTATTAATTAATTGTTGCAGGTGCATTAGAAAAAGCACATGAAGAAAAGCCTTAAGAAGGGCATAAAAATAGGGAAGAATCTAAGGGGATACATGACTCAAAGGAACCACATATGAAAGAGGAAAATACCAACTCAAAGGAACCACATGTTAAAGAGGAAAAGACAAACTCAAAGGAATCACATGTTAAAGAGGAAAAGACCAACTCAAAGGTGTTTGGGTAGACAAGGTACTCCCAAAATACCGAACACATAGAGCAACCACTTCACAGAAACAAATCACAGATCGACACACGATGTTTTGACGTGGTTTAAACCCTCGAGAGGGAAACACTCCACGACCCTGACCAAATAGCTTCTACGGAGCAGTTTATTATGCAAAAGAAAGAAAGTTACAAATGAGCTTCTCATAACCGATCAACTCGACAATGACCCTCCATGCTCTTTAAATAGAGATCATGGACCAATCGGGTGTTAAGCCACGGATCAAGGGTAGGTATGATCTAAGAGAAGTTGAGCCGTCGGATCACTCCATGTCTAAAGCATATCGTGACCGTCAGATTGAATATTTACAAATGCATACTAATGCATACTAAAGAAACACACTTTACCTAACGGATATATTACACAAGTTGATCTTAACTAACTCCTAAGTGTATAAATATCCTAACAAAAGGAACCACATGTTAAAGAGGAAAAGACCAAAGAACCAATAGCTAAGAGTGTTGTATATTGGCACTCACACCACCTAAATAAAAAATAGTCATTAGGGCAAGGTCGTGAGCATCGACATACTTACTATGGACAAACATGGAACTAGAAAGGCAACCAATATGGTGGCACGTGGAGAACTCAAAGCAATGCATGGAGATATCAAAGTAGCATAACTACAACATGGAACTAAGGGAACAACCATAATCAAGATCGAGGTGGAAAGGAAGAAGTTGGACCCATGTCCACATTTCGCTAGGATGGATGCATGCTTGTGCTTGGTACTAGTTGACCAAAGGAAAAACCATAATCAAGATCAAGATGGAAAGGAAGCACTTGGACCCCACGTCCACATATCAATATGATGGATGTATGCTTGTGCTTGGTACCGACTAATAGCTAAGGTTGTTGGTTGTTGTATATTTCCACCAACACCACCCTTAGAAACAACAATAATTAAGGCAAGGTCTTGAGAATCAACATACTTACTATGAACAGACATGGAACCAAAAAGGAAAATAGTATGGAGGCACATGGAGAACTCAAACAATGCATAAAGATATCAAAGTAGCACAACTATAACATGGAACCAATGGAACAAACAGAATCAAGATCAAGGTGGAAAGGAAGTAGTTGGACCTCATGTCCACATTTCACTAGGATGGATGCATGCTTATGCTTGGTACCAATTGACTACATTGCTTAGAAGATCATATTTTATGGTTTCCTCCCATGTTCCGAGGACAAAAAATGAAGAGGGGGATGGAGTGTAATGTACATAGGGAGGATAATATGGGGTACCTAGGAAGGTACCCAAGGGGACATTGAATGTGTTGCGAATAGGTCCACTTGGTATTTGGTGGGTAATAAATATTCCCACTAGGTAGTTAGAAGAAATAATATAATAATGAGTAGTTGGCATAGGAACACTCATGATAAAGTATAAATACACGAGTATCATTGCATTGGGAAAGTTGGATGTGAGTATTCTATTGTAACAAGCATGGCTTGTTGAGTGATTCCTTTCGTAATGAATAATTGATGGTCTTGCCCTATCTCAAGGGTTTTGATATTAATAAATTGGTGAGCATTTATGAATATCATAGTTTGTGTTTAATAAACTCCTAGTTAAATAATGTTTTGACACGATTGGATGAGAAACTAGGGAGGGAAACCAGTTTTTGAACTTTGCTCAATATCAAAGATTCATCTGCTACAACAATACGACAGTTGATCGAGAAAGAAGAGCTCCTCGGCCAAGATTGAACCCCGATCCATGGAGGTTGTGTAGCTGAGACTGCGTGAGAATTAGGGCCTCTTCAGCGTGAGTGTGGCTGAGATCTGGCAGCTTAGGGCATGGGTTCTCCCTTTGATCGTCTGAGCGCATGAATCCCGAGCATTCTTCTGGGCTTGCCCCAGATCCAATGGCGTCGGGAGCTGGCAGCCCCGAGTTTGATCTTCCTAACTTTCTGAATTTGTTATCCAAACAGGGCAAGAAGAACCCATCCTCTGCTCAGCAAAAATTTGTGAAGAAACTTAAGGAGATCTTGACGGTAGCATTACCAGTTGATCTTCCATGTAGGAAAACCCTCAATCTAGCAGATCATGGATTGATAGGCCAGTTCACGGGACTATATCCCTCTCCGAAGGCCACCGAATATTGGGTGCAAAAGAACTGGAGACCTTTAATGACTGAAGATGTGAAATCCTATTTTCTGGGCAAAGGATAATTTGCATTTGTCTTTGAAAGTAAGCAGGACCTTGAGCTAATATTCAGAAATGGACCGTACTTCATGGGTCCGCAGGGACTCTACATAAACAAATGGACCACGAATTTTGATCCAACTAACGACATTCCTTCTGCAGTCCCCGTCTGGGTAAGACTCCCTCATCTACCCCTGCACTGTTGGAATTCTGAATCCCTAGAAGCAATTGGAAATGCCCTGGGAAAATATATCGACAAAGAGGAATGGAAAGATCAGTACGCATACGCGAGAATCTGCGTTGAAGTGGACCTGGAACAAGGACTTCCTAAAGCAATAAATCTTACCGTGGTAGACTGTTCCCATATTCAAGAATTGGATTATGAACAAATACCATTTAAATGTAGATTCTGCCATGAGTACGGACACTTCGCCAGGTCCTGCAAAAAGAAACCTACAGATCCTGAAACAGAAGGAAGGAAAGAGCAATGGACAACCATTCAGAAAAATAATAAAATGGGAGCGAAATTGTTGGCCCGGTTTTGCAACCAGGCTTAGTGCTATGGGCACCTGCTAACTAGTAGCAGCAGTTTCAATGGAAATAAATAACAATAAACTAATTAAATAAGACTAACCATTGATCTATGCAAAGATATTAAGCAAATAACAAAAATAATTTAAAATCAAGAACAAGATAATGTAAAATAATGAATTTGTATTGAAAGAATGGGGCAAGCAAGTGCTTGCGGAATCAATACCTCTAATGATGAGGTTGAATGGCTCCAAGGATGAGCAACTCCAATCTCCAATGGTCTCTTCTCCAATGTGGTTTGCAATGGCTAAAATGCTCAAGGGAGATTTCAGCAGCATAAGGATGAGATAATGGATGGATGTGAAATGAGGAGCCCCTACCACCTTTTTATAGGTTTTGGTGGTGGGAAATACCATTTGTGGTTTTGTGGAAACCAAATGGTATTGACCAACATGGTTTAGGTACTTTTCCCTCCTTTTTCCTTTTTTGAATAAAAATAATATTTTAATTCCCTTTTTAATATTTTTGGGAATTTGGACCCTTTTTGAGGGTTTTTTATGATTTTCTTGGAAAAATAATATTTTTTAATGGAAAAGGGGTGTACTAAGGTCTTTTGGTGACCTTTTGTTGGTTTCAGAGGCTCAGATGGTGGAAAAGTGGACAAATGGGTCATGTGAGTAAGGGAATGAGCTAGTGAGCACTTTTTAGGTGTTAACAGATTGCCCCCTGATGTGTGAGGGCAGGAGCTCATCGTATGGCCGATAGACATCATAGTTCTTTTGTCCTTTTTTCTGGGGTTTAGGGGAGAGAAGAGACCGGTTGGAGACTGGAGCCACGACCCTTGGAAGCTGCAAAAACAAAAAATATTACATGGCCTCAATATGAATGAGGTATAATCTCTGATGAAGGACGAGGCGGGCATTCCCATGCTCGTATCAAGACATATACAAAACAATTAGTCCCAAGAAGGGAGATCTAATACGTAAAGAAATATACTGGTACATCATAATGGTCCAGATGGGACATTATTGTGGGATATACTCATGATCATGGCTGATCTCAATAACTGATACACTGGAATAACTGTTGAACTGCTGAAATTGAAGGTGTTCAACATCTGTATGAACTTAATGACTGTGAGCCATCTCTGGGAAGTATTTGTATCTGTATACTCGAGGGAGTATAAAACTGGGGTACATCTGAATACTGTCGCCATACGCAACCCGGATATCTATAGAAAAAATGTAACTGGTTGTATCCATAGGTAGACTCTCAAATGTGGAGGAGTCAGGTGGTATCCGGGGTCTTTGACTAATAACTGAGTGGACGAATGCCCTGTGCGAGTCTCAACGATGCGATCAAGGTGTTTGAAGTCGAGCATGTGAGAAACAACCATTTGGAGAGGCACTGAGGACTCTTCTCGAAATGATTCGTAGGTACTCATCATAAATGGGGACGAGTCCAAGACACAGGGACCTCTAGGTCTATCCTCTGGAATAAATGTGGTTGTCGTCGACAGAGGGAGACCAGCAACTAACAAGGCAATGATGTTTCCTTGATAGGAGCACGAGGTGTAAAACTGAAGTGTTGTAGTACTGATGGTAGGACTGCCATACTTGTGGGAACGGGAAATTACTGGGTCAAAAATGGGTAGACTCAAACTTCCTTTGTTCAGAGCATGATGACATGGTTGACCTGGCAGCGGATGGAACTGACTTGTAGGTGTAGGGATCATAGCTTTTTTAGGGACTGAAGGGTATGTACTGACTCCGGGGGGGGTGAAGCTGATGGTAGCTTTCAAGGGAGTTTTAGAGTGACATACTGCAGAATACTCTGAACAAAGGCGACCAGAATGGGGAAGCTGCTATGTGAGTAGACATGATCTGTTGTGGCGCCAAGAGGCACCATTGATTCCTTCTTCGTAGTTTTAATGAGCTCCAAGAAGGGATAAAAGTGTGCTCTGAAATGGTACGGTCCAGTGGATTTTGTGAGCCCAGGACGGCTCATGCTCATGGTTGCTTTCTTGTTTAGAGAGTTTGAAAGCGGTAAGTGGACTCTATTGGTGTTTCTTTTTCGTAAGTTTAGTCTCCAAGGCCCGAAAAAACATAAAATGATGCGGATGGAGAACTCTTCTAGCCGATGTGACTAGAGTATACCTTTTTCGTAATTAGTCTACGAGGTCCGGAAAAGGGGTAAACTTATACCAGGTAGACGCCCTTTCGGATACGTTTAGCGAGCATGAAAGGAAGCAAGATTGCTCGGCGATCTTTTCATTGTTTTAGGAGTCAGAAAAGAGCTTAACAGAAACTCCCTAAGTGCCTTTTTCGTAAAAGAGGTTGCTCGGCCCGAAAAAGGGATAAAACTATACCGACCAAAAATGGATTGATGAGGGCAAGAAAAGGTCTCAAGCATCGTCATTAGTGCGGAAAACTGGATCCGGTGACATAAAGATTGTCGGACACGGCGAACGGCCGATGTGGCACGCAAACCGAGGTGATGAGGGAGCATGGAAGAAATGGCCGAAAAATCGAAAGGTGAGAGCGAGAAATGATCTCAAGCATCATCATGAGCGCGGAAAACTGGATCCGGCTATATAAGGCACGTCTAAAACGGAGAACGGCCGATGTGGCACGCAAACCGAGGCGACGAAGGGGGCATGGGAAAAAATGCCCGAAAAATCTAAAGGTGAGAGCGAGAAATGATCTCAAGCATCATCACGAGCGTGAAAAACTGGATCCGGCTATATAAGGCACGTCTAAAACGGAGAACGACCGATGTGGCACGCAAACCGAGGCGACGAAGGGGGCATGGGAAAAAATGCCCAAAAAATCTAAAGGTGAGAGCGAGAAATGATCTCAAGCATCATCACGAGCGCGGAAAACTGAATCCGGCTATATAAGGCACGTCGAAAACGGAGAGCGGCCGATGTGGCACGCAAACCGAGGCGACGAAGGGGGCATGGGAAAAAATGCCCAAAAAATCTAAAGGTGAGAGCGAGAAATGATCTCAAGCATCATCACGAGCGCGGAAAACTGAATCCGGCTATATAAGGCACGTCGAAAACGGAGAGCGGCCGATGTGGCACACAAACCGAGGCCATGAGAGAGGCTAAAAAATGGTCAAAAAATGGACCCCGTGAAAACGGGAAAAGGAAGGAACCTGTATGAAGTTCTCGCTGTGCTGATCCCAACGGTACCAACGGTTTGAGAAATGGACTTCGTATGATACCGCAATGGTTGTTGGAAAATTGGTAGATTTTCTATAAATAAGACGTGGGGCCCAAATGACTTGTCATTGTTACGTGCGAGTTTGATAGAGCTGTCAGAGCTATTTCTTGATTTCCGGGAGATTTCACCGTTGGTTTTCGATTTAGCAAGTTGCAGGTAACTCTATTCGCCTTAGCCTTTTCAATTATGTCTTTTTTGTTTGGCGGCGGGCCCCCGAAGGCCGCGAAATTCCACTTTGACTCTCCAATGTGGAACCGCGCGGGTTTCGGGGCTGAACCCGCGATGAACCGCGCGGGTTTTAGGCTCACAGTCGCGATGTACATCGCGACTGTGAGGTCGGAACCTGCGATGTTCATCGCGAGTTCATGGGGGATGGTCGCGATGTTCATCGCGACTGTCCGGCCAAAACCCGCGATGTTCATCGCGGGTTTTTACATGGATCCCGCGATGGTCATCGCGGCTTTTTGTGGAAAAGCCGCGATGGGCATCGCGGCTTTTTGTGTAAAAGCCGCGATGGGATTTTTCAAAATTTTTTTATGCTGGGGCTAAAAATTTCTTCTGTTTTCCTGGCAAGATGTTGCGGAGAGCTCAGTCCTTGTGGCGGGAGAGGGAGATCGATGGTGATCTCATGCTGAGGATTGAGACTGATGCAGGGGTGAGACAGACCTTGGCTATGAGCGGACTTTTGAAGTTCGCTCAGATCCCGCCTATACGTTCAGTGAGACGGCTCCTGAACAAGCTTGTGCAGTGGTGGGTGCCGGCGGAGGGTGCATTCGTTATTGGGGGTGAGAGGTTAGAGAT
Organism: Larix kaempferi; assembly: GCA_027924585.1. Classification (NCBI taxonomy): domain Eukaryota; kingdom Viridiplantae; phylum Streptophyta; class Pinopsida; order Pinales; family Pinaceae; genus Larix; species Larix kaempferi. The sequence continues at coordinate 17,550,190 of BSBM01000362.1, forward strand.
CACTCTCACGGATGTTTATTTTTTGACTGGGTTGCCTCGCTTGGGTGAGGTGGGCGATATCATGCCGAGGTTGCCTCCAGGTATAGATATGGAGGACCTTTTACAGACTTTCTGTTCCGATGATGCTCTTTTGGTAAACAGCTCTATTAGTCTGAGATCCCTACGTGAGTGGGATATGAGAGCTGTTGGTGCCTGCGTGCTGCGGATATTGGGTGCTGCTGCACCACATCGTATGTCTGGGGGGAAGACGATGATGGTAGATTCCGTTCTTCAGGGTACTTATTATGCCTGGGCGCAGATGTTCCTGGCTGGTGTCCGGAGAGATCTGGACAAGGCCATTAGAGAGGGAGGCGAGTTTTGTTATGCCTCGTTTTTATGCTGTTTTTTCTTCGAGCGGGTGCCGACCTTACGGCCACGGGTACCTGTTCGTGCTGCTCTTCCGAGTGAGCCTCGTATGATGAGGTGGGGGCAGATGATGCCCCGTGGCGGCGGTGGTGTCCGCGGCTACTTCACGGAGGATTTCTATCAGCAGTGGGAGCAGATGCCTTTGGTGATTGAGGACTATCCCTACGCCGGCATGGACTACCGAGGTGACCCAGAGATGCCTCGTGCCCCAGGACAGGCCTGGAGTTTAGACGGTATGTTTTTTGTTTTATTTGATAGTATATCATATGTTGTTTGATTTATCATTGATGATTTTTTGTTCTATAGTATGTGATGGCTTACTTGCTTTGTGCAGATGTGGGTCCAGTGCCACCGCCTGACTACGTGGCTCGGCAGGGGCGGGCGATGGTGGTCGCCCATCCACCTGTACCTGTACTCCTCCGCGTGGTGGAGGATTTGCAGCTCGTGGGCGAGGGGTTGGCCCTCGTGATGACGCCATGGATGGTGTCCGACAGACTCTTGCCCGGATCATAGCTGGGCTTCCCGAGGATGGTTGGAGAGACCTGGATCGGGATATTTTGCAGGGTTGTTTTGGTGCGCCGCCCGAGTGGCAGTCGCTCTTATTGAGGGCAGCGGTGTTCGTGGGGAGGCACAGGGATCGGGATGATCCGGCAGGGCCGGCTCAGGGGAGGATACGTCAGCGGGACGATCCAGCGGGGCCGGCAGAGCGGAGAGTTTGGGTTCGTCATGACCCGACGGGGCCAGCGGAGGAGGATCCGGAGGAGGAGCCGGAGGATCGTAGGGATCCAGATGAGTAGATGATACTGTATCTGCCCCCAAATGCTGATGAGCATATGGGGAAGTATTTTTTGTATGACAGATGTATTTTTTGTATATCGGGTGCTGAGGGCACTTATGACATGTTGACTATTTGATTTATATATATATGTGGATATATATTTGGATATATTGTCGTGTATGCACGTGGATGCACCTTTGTCTTTTGTATATGCCCGTGGAGGCACCTGTTATGCACGTGGATGCAGTATGTTTTTTGATTTATGTATGCCCGTGGATGCAGTATGTTTTTTGATTTATGTATGCCCGTGGAGGCACATGTTATGCACATGGATGCATTATTTGGTTGTTTGTTTTATGCCCGTGGAGGCACATGTTATGCACATGGATGCATTTTTTGTTTATGGATATGACATGATGTGATTGGTGTGCCATTCGAGGACACTGTTGGCCATATTATCTGCTATACTATTGAGGTGTCTTGGGACATGTGTGAATGTAATGGATTCAAACTGTCTAACCATTTGTTTAGTGCACAGGAATTTTCTGAAAAGGCAGGGATCGCGTACCTGGTAAACATTGTTGAGCTGGGAAACTAGGAGCTGTGAGTCCAAGAAAACGTTGAGGCAACGGATGCTCATTTGGAGAGCAGCGGCCAGGAGACCGGTCACGGCATCGTATTCAGCTTGATTATTGGTAGCGGCACCTAAACATACTCCGTCAATGTGAATTAACTCATGTGAAGGGGAGTATATTACCCAAGCTGCGGAGGCGAGATTGGGAGACCAACGGCTTGCACCATCAGCGAAACCGACATGGCAGAGTGGAAGAGGCTCCATCTGTGGTCATGCAGAGAAAAACAAATATTTAGGTTTTTGGAAATTTTTTGTGAACAAAAAATGTATGCCTATACTAAAATGGACGATGGTGTCCATCAGATTTTCTATGGGTAAAATCGTTTAAGGTACAACCCGTTGCGTGGGTTGCGTAGGGTGTTGCCTTCTGAATTGGTTAGAATGTATGCCCCCTGCCCAAGGCAGGTGTGTATGATGTAGGGGCCTTGCCACATAGATACGAACTTTCCTTTCCCGGTTTTATCATGAGCTTGATCGTAAGCGAGGACAAGGTCTCCCTCAGAAAAGGTTCTCGGGTGGACGTGTTTGTCGTAACTTAGTTTCGATCGTTGTTTAGCTACTTCCATGTTTTGAATGGCGGTGCGCCGATCTTCATCGGCCTGCTCTAGGAGTAGTAAACGTTGCTCGATCGGGGAAGTATCTGGTAGGAGTTCGACGACGATATGTAAGGCTGGGATCTGGCACTCAATAGGGAGGACGGATTCGACACCGTGAACTAAATGGAAAGGGGTAAAACCGGTGGCGGTTTTGGTCGAGGTGCGGTAGGCCCATAGTGCCGGGAAGAGCATGTGGTGCCAATTGGATTTGTGTTTGTCTACAGTGCGCTGCAGGATGGTCTTCAAAATTTTATTGATCGCTTCGACCTGGCCGTTTCCTTGGGGATAGTAGGCTGAAGAAAAATGGTGTTCAAATTTCAACATGGTCGATAATTCTTTCCAGACGGCGTCTTCGAAGTGAGAGCCGTGGTCAGAGACTAGTTGTTTCGGCACTCCGAATCGAGTGATAACATGGTTGAAGAAAAACCGTGCTGTAGTGTCGGCTTTGCAATTATAAGTTGGCATTGCTTCCGCCCACTTGGTAAAGTAATCTACGGCCACAATGATGTGTTTGTGACCGCCAGCTGACGGGGGGTTGCAGTCGAGGAAGTCGATGGCCCATTTGCAGAATGGTTCGACGGTGATAACTGGATGAAGGGGGGCGGGGGGGGGTTCTTGCTTTGGGGCCAAAGAGTTGGCAGTTCTGGCAATGCTTGACTGCGGTTATGCAATCAGTAAACAGTGATGGCCAAAAATAACCTGCCCGAATGATCTTCTGGGCGGTGGCCATGCCGGAGAAATGGCCTCCGCAGGCATCGCTATGACAATCATTGAGGACTTGTTCTGCCTCACTGTGGGATAGGCAGCGGCGTAGGATGGTATCAACGCCGCGTCGGTAAAGCACATCCCCTAATAAGAGGTATCGGGGGGCATGGTGTCGTATGCGACGGCGTTCGTCACGGTCAATCTGTGGTCGAAACTTTTGCGTGCGAAGGTAAATCAAAATGTCTCCGTACCATGGGTCGTCAGACGAAATGATGAAGATTTGATCGTCGATCAGATCCGTTTGGATAACGGGTGATGACGAAGAGGACGGGAGGTCGGTGATGAGGTGAGCAAGTGCGAGGGCTTTGGTGCTCTTAGGAGTCTTGAAAGTAAGGTCATATTCCTGGAGGATAATGACCCATTTAGCGACACGACCCTGAAGGAGCCGTCGGCTGAGGAGATAGACCATGGGGTTGGAGTCGGCCACGACCGTGGTATGACTGAGTAGGATGTAGTGTTGCAATTTTTGTACGGAAAAGACTACAGCTAGGGCTAATCTTTCCTCGTATGGGTAATGCAGAGGTGGGCCAGACAAGGTCTGGCTGACGTAATAAATCACATGCTCTCGGTGTGAGGCATCTTCTTGGACCAAAACTCCGGACACAGCATGTTCGGATGCCGAGACATAAAGGGTGAAGTCTTGAGAGAAATCCGGTGGGGATATCAAGGGGGCTTGTGTGAGAGCTTTCTTGAGGTCTTCGAATGCGGTGTCTGCTTGCTCATCCCAAACAAAGGGTATGTGGGTACGGAGTAAGCGTAAGAAACTGTGAACTTTGGTTGCATAGTCAGGAACGAAGCGCCTAAGGAAATTGGATCGTCCTTGCAAGCTCTGAAGCTGCCGAAGCGTGCGAGGAGGGGGAAGTTCTAAGATGGCTTTGACTTTCAGGGGATCGACAGTGATTCCGTCTTGGGAAACAATGAAACCCAACAACCGGCCCGCCAGGACGCAAAAGACACACTTGTGTGGGTTCAAGCGGATTTTATATTTGCGACAACGCAGGAAAACTTGCCGGAGGTCGTTAAGGTGGTCTGATCGTTTTCGGGAACGAGCTGTGAGGTCGTCAAGATAGACTCGCAGGATATGGACCAAGTCGTGAAAACAGTAGGTCATGGCTCGCTGGAAAGTGGCACCAGCATTTTTAAGGCCAAATGGCATGACGCGATAAGCAAAGGTGCCCCATGGGGTGGTAAAGGCAGTCTTGTACTGATCCTCCTTGCGGATGTGAATCTGGTTATATCCGGAAAACCCGTCCATGAAGGATAGGACTTCATGGCCCGCACACTCATCAATGAGTTGGTCAATGAATGGCGTGGGGAAATTGTCTTTTGGACAAGCGTGGTTTAAATCACGGAAGTCAGTGCATACTCTAAGGGTGCCTTGCTTTTTGTTGACCGGAACGGGGTTCGACACCCAGGTGGTGTACGGAATGGGATAAATGAATCCTGCTTTGCGGAGTTTCTCGACCTCAGCTTTAACGGCAGGTAGCTTGGAAGGGTGAATGGGTCGCTGTTTCTAACGGACAGGGGGTACCTCAGGCCATGTATCAATGTGGTGTTCAATGATGGCGGGGTCGAGACCAGGCATCTCGGTATAGGACCAGGCAAAGACATCACGGAACTCTTGAAAGAGCTTTTTGTATGCCTGAGTTTCTGCTTGAGTGCAAGATGCGCCCAGTGAGATGAGCTCAGGTTTCCCTGATGTTGTGGAAATGTCTATCTGTATAGTGGGGGAAATGTTCGACATGTTCCCTTCTTCAAAGGCATCCGGTGCTGGGATGGGGTCCCTTAACCAATCGACCTTAGTGGGTATGAAATCTTTCGATTCGACCGATAGCTGGTTGGATGCGTTGGATGTAGATGCTTCTGGGAGGAAGTACGAACGATGATGCATATCATCCCAAGGGTAGTCGGGTGCAGTTAGTGTCTCCAAAATTTGCTCATCAGTATTGAAGTAGTCAGACCATAAATCAAGGGGTTCTGGTTTGAAGGTTGTTGAAATCATATAGATCGTATTGACTTCTTCCGACGAGGATGATGGTGGGGGGTGGATCTCCTCGATGAGGGGAGGAGATATCTCTAAGTCGACGTTGTTTAACTCGTATAACGCTGCTCTATAGTCAGGTAGATCAGGACAATGGTGAGAGTAGTGGCCGTAAACACTGCATATAGCACAAGGATGGTTGGTGCGCAGTGATTTGTCGCGAGGCTGTAGAGGTGGCTCTAATCTAACTACTAGGATGCTGATGTCATCGTCCAACATATTCATATGCTCTTGGAGTGCCGGTAAGTGTGGGCATTGATGAGTTGGATGGCCTATCTCATCGCACAACGAGCATTTAGGGGGGGCTCGAAACACCGGTGGGGGTTTAACTGCCTTATGAGGTGGTATAGCAGTGTATGGTTGTGGACCTCTGCCCCCAGTGGGCTTGATAGGAGGGGGAGGATTTGTTGACGACGAAGGGATATTGAGGCTAGGAGGAGGTTTCGTTGACGACGAAGGGATTGCGACACCAGGAGGAGGTTGATTTGTGGTAACAATAGGTTGTACCGGTTGGAGGATGACGTTTGGTGTCGACGGTCGAACGGGAGGCGGAATATACCACACGGGTAATCCCAATGTTAACCCGGGTAGACTAAGGGTAGCCATAACCGGGGCGCTTACTACACCCGAAGGAGGAAATAGGAAAGGGATGGTGTGGATGGGTGTAACACCAATGTGACTGGGGATCAATGGTGGTTGACTACCGGATGTTTGTGTATTCTGTGAAAGAGTACAGAGGTTTGCGACTTGGGTCTCCGGTGATGGTGGTGGAATGGCCTGGAATGTAGAGGTCATTGGTGTATCTGAATAAAGTCCGGGTCCCAAAGAAGAGACAAAGGAGGTAGTTGCACTAGAAGTTGGTTGTTCAATCATGGGAAGAACATTTTCGGGTGCTGCGGGGGCATTGGGATCATAGTATGTGAGTTGGTCGATTTTGACGACGCGTCCCTCGTGGGGGAACATCATGGTGCGAAAAATGGATGAGGCGACCGCTTTCATGGCGTACATGTAACTGCGGCCGAGTAAAAGGTTATAATCAAGCTGGGCATTAATGACCTCTATGTCAATGAGCACAGTTTTCCCACCTAATTGGACGGGGACCTTGGGTAGTAAACCTTGAGGTTGAGCTGACCGGCCGTCGTAGGCCCGCAATGCAGTGGTGGATTGCTGGAGAGTAGGGGATCCCAACTTCTGCCAAACAAATGTGGACATGACGCATGTGGATGCACCCTCATCGATGATACATCGATGGATGACAAGATTCCGAATAGAAACAGAAACTTGGACTGCTATGGTGGAAGGCAGACGTGGTTCAGACTGGTCTAAATCAAAGGTCATCAATTTCAAATCATTTGGGTCAATCGCCCCAATGGCGGAAAGTAAAGTCTTGCGCTGAGTAGGACAGTTTTTTAAGACTTCTAACGCGGACATGGCTGCGGGAGATTGAGCTAAGTCATCTACAATGTTGTAATTGGACGTAGCCCGTGCATTGGGGTTGTTGTTGATTTGGCGAAGGGGGAAGCGAGGTGCTTTAGAAGTGCCATCGAGTGGAACTTGAGGTATACGCAATGTCTGATTAGTGGGATGAGCATTAGTATCCTTTTCGGCGGGGGGGGCTTCCAAAGTGGGTCCGTATTGGTTCCGACGGGTTTGGATATTGACGTCGGTAGTGGACATCATCAATAAGTGGTGGGTGCCTGAATCAAACATGGGTTGGTCAGGAGCTGCGTAAGTAATTTGTTGTGGTTGTACGTTGCCCTGTGGGGGGGATAACGGCTGAGTGTTCACCACTCCTTGTGTTGGAAAAGGGTTTTGTAGTACCAAAGGTTGTTGTGGAGGTGGTGGAGGGTTGGGTGGCTGCTGAGGAGCCGCCTGCCCTTGACGATGGGCGTCATTTTTCCATAGTTGTCGAGCTCGCTCCAGATGCGGGCAAGCGTGGGTATAGTGGCCATAGACACCGCAAATGGAACAAGGATGGTTCGTTCGTAAATTAGCATTTTTGGCTTGCTTAGGAGGTCGATCAGGATTCTGATGAGCAGGCGTCGCGTTATTGTTTTGCGGAGGATGGGTAGGTTGTGGAGCTTGGTTACGGTTTTGATTGTTTCCACGGTTGCGTCCTCTTCCGTGGTTTGGTTTCCCACCCTGGTTGCGTTGGTTATTTTGGTATTGGGGCTGGTGTTGTTGTGCGTACACATGCCCTTGAGCATTGGGGGGATTCTGAGGAGCCGCAGGTGCGGGAGCAGGTTGCGGTGGATAGTATGCAGATGGAACTGGAGGTGGTCCAGTTGCCTGTTGGGGTTGTTGGTACCCCTGAGCTGGTGAAGGTGTGAGGTTAGCTGGTGCAACCGGTTGTGGGTAATGCATGTGCTGTTGTGGGAACTGCATGGGGGTATGTACGGTAGGTTGAGCATAGTATGTAGGATGTACATATGCTGATGGCGCTTGGCCATAACAATGTTGTGGACAAGAGGGTCCATGAATGTGATGGGTCTGGTTTGTTGGAGCATAAGAAGTTGTCGCTCCGGAACTAGATGTAGCCCTAGAGAGGTCTGGGGCGGGCATGGTGCTCACCATACTAAAAGGTTTTGCTTGCGGTGTAATTTGGCCTATAATGCCATCAGCGGCATGTGATGCCCCCGGTGTGTCACCGCGTGCAGATTCGCCTCGTGGGGCGTCCGGTATGATCGTGTATAGGTAACCCGACTGGGCGTAAATGAGATCAAACTGTTGGGCTTTGAGGATGGCCTCTTCCTCAGACTGGGGTCTTTCAGATGCTACATCCTTCGCAATCAGAGGAAGGAGGGATTTTAGAAACCAATCAAGGAAGATACGGTCGTCTAATTTGATCTTGCAGAGGCTTCGGCGCCGACGCCAATCATGAATATGGTCAGTGATATGCGTGGCCGTGTTCTGTCTGCAAGACAGTAGGATCTCGATTCCGCATCATAGCGGACGGGTAATTGGAAAAACTGCAGGAAGGTCGAAGCAAGGGAGGTAAAGGTGGCATGCGTCCCATGGGGCTGCTCGATATACCACTTGGCTGCAGAGCCAGTGAAGGTGCGCTGTAATAAACGGAGGCGGACAGAGTCGTCCACTATGGAGTTGGAGGAACACCATAGATGGAAGGACATGATATGGTTTTGTGGGTCCTCTCCTGCCTTACCCTCAAACTTAGGGATGTCAGAGGGGAGTTTGGTGGGCATTTGAGGCCACGCCGGATCATGTTTGATCGGATCATTAGTGAGTCTGGCCAAGTCTGGTAAGTTCAGACTCGCCATGTATGGTAGGCTAGCAGCTGTAGTGACTGGGACGTGCCTAGTCATGGTAGTCTGATGTAGGGGCCCAGTAGCGCCTAAAGGTATGCTAGGTATGGAAGGTATGTGCCCTCCCATAGGTGTGGTCTGGTATGGGTTAGCGCTTCCAAGTGCAACATGGGTTACACTTGGGTTAGGAATCGCACTAGGGATTCCTGGGATAGCACTCCCAAGTGCAACATGGGTTGCACTTGGGTTGAGAATCGTACTAGGGATTCCTGGGATGGGGTTTGTGGAAACCAAAGGGGGTATGACCCCCATGTTGGGTATACCCATGACAGGTGGTGGCCCTGTGTTAGGCATTCCTAAATGTGGAGTGTTACCCATATTGGGCATACCCAGGGGGGTGGTAGTCGCCATGGATGGCACCACCGCAGAAGGGTCTGTAGATGTCTCACCTATGGTGCTGGTAAACAGTGGATCAAATGGTGTTCCAGACATAATGGTGGTTGGTGGTAACTCTGTGGGGTTTTCGGATTCTACCTCCCAATCAAATGTGAAGTGAGGTGTGTCAGAATCGGATGACTGTCTAGTTGATTGACGATGTGTCGAATCAAGGGATAGGGCTCTGCGTCCGTGACGTGGAGAGCCAAGTGGACTAAACTCTGGGAGTTCACCCTGTAGACGGCGAGAGCGTCTAAAATTCTCAATGGTGAGAATTAAGTTTTTTGTGTAAAAAATTTGTTTTAAGTATCAGGTGGTGATATATCTATAAAAGACTCAAAACCCTAATGCAACCAAGGGTGCAAGAAGGGGAGTGAAAAAAGAAGGCTCTCAGGCCAAAAAAATCAATCCTCAAAAAAGGCACTTATTCTAGCAGCTGTGCTACAATAAGTGGAGGAATGCAACAAGTGGTCAGAGTACCAACATGCAAACGGCTTCTATAAAAAATAGGTGTAACTAGACCAAGGGTGGGTTGAATCATGCAAACACCTAACTAAAAGTATTGTGACTCAAACAAACGATATCCTCTGCAAGGTGATGAAATCCAAGTCAGACAATATGAGTGTTGAGACAACGGCTAGATATCCCCCTACCGGGAGGGACACCGGGTAATCAATCCTAAAGACAGGCTACTAGGATACTCCGTTCATGACGCGTCGAGAAAAGGTAAATCTGCCGTTTGGTCCTTTGATCGCAATATCCCAATACAGGGATATCCCGAGAACTGCGAATGGTAGCCCTTCGGTTACTGAATGGATTTCGGTATTCCACTCAGGCTTCCGGAACCATCCTCGCGACTTCAACCCTCCTAAGGGAGAGGCCTTCCCACAAACCGGTTGTGACCGCGCCAAAAAGTACTAAGAGATTTTAGCTCCCTAATTGGACAATTTCTATGTCTCAGATGTAAGAAATGAGGGGTGTTATTGGAACACCTATCCCCCCAATACTACCTAGCTACAAGAATTCTTTTAGTGTTCCCCAAGTGGGGTTAAAAGTGTGTTGAAATTAGGGTACGTTTTAAGGCTTAATTCAATTAAGTGACCGAGTGAGTGCACGTGAGGTATTGTAAACTGAACTTGAAAAAATTAAATGCTTTACAGGAAATTTTCAAAAAATAAAGGATTTTTCGAAAATAAAAAGCAAATACTTATGACTTTTTTCACTAAAAGGAATTTAAATGCTTTTCAAAAAATAACTCAAAAAAGAAAGGATTTTTTGGATTTATGAAAGCAAATAATATACTTCTTTAAAAGAAATAAATGGATTTCTTTTTTCAAGTAAATTGCTAAGGGCAAGATTTTAAAGAAGTAAACAGGAAAAAACTTTAATCTAGATAAAAATGCAAAATGAGTTATTCTTTCACTTTCTTGAAAATTTTTAAAAAGACTTCTAGATATGCTTTTTAAATAGTAGAAATTTTTTCAAAGCTGTAAAATATGCAGAATTTAATACTGTAAAAAATGTGCTATGGGCAGAAAGTACAGTAAAAAAAAGTTTTTTCAAAATCGGGATGGCCGAATGAAAAATTCAGCCGCGCGGGTTTTAACAGAAAAGCCGCGATGGACCGCTCGAGTTTCTGTCGCACAGTCGCGCTGGACCACGCGGGTTTTGGCCGCACAGTCGCGATGGACCGCGTGGGTTTTAGCCGCACAGTCGCGATGAGCAGCGCGGAAATTGGCCGCGAAGCCGCGGTGTGCAGCGCGGAAAAATGCAGAAAAGTCGCGATGGACCGCGCGACTGTCTGGCAAAAAGCCGCGATGGACCGCGCGGAAAAACACAGAAAAGTTGCGATGGACCGCGCGACTGTCTGGCAAAAAGCCGCGAGGCGGAAGCCGTGCACGGGAAACCGAGAAACGAACTCGAAAATTGAAAATTTCGGGCTGTTAATGGCAATTTATGGGGCCAAAGGCTAGAGCAGCAATAGATCTGCTGTCTAGGATGGCGGATCTATGGATCTAAAGGTTAAAAACTACTAAAAAACAAAGATTGAAAGAAAAATTGAGATCTATAGTTCAAACCAAAGCGGAGTCGCCAAAAACTGTTGGCCCGGTTTTGCAACCAGGCTTAGTGCTATGGGCACCTGCTAACTAGTAGCAGCAGTTTCAATGGAAATAAATAACAGTAAACTAATTAAATAAGACTAACCATTGATCTATGCAAAGATATTAAGCAAATAACAAAAATAATTTAAAATCAAGAACAAGATAATGTAAAATAATGAATTTGTATTGAAAGAATGGGGCAAGCAAGTGCTTGCGGAATCAATACCTCTAATGATGAGGTTGAATGGCTCCAAGGATGAGCAACTCCAATCTCCAATGGTCTCTTCTCCAATGTGGTTTGCAATGGCTAAAATGCTCAAGGGAGATTTCAGCAGCATAAGGATGAGATAATGGATGGATGTGAAATGAGGAGCCCCTACCACCTTTTTATAGGTTTTGGTGGTGGGAAATACCATTTGTGGTTTTGTGGAAACCAAATGGTATTGACCAACATGGTTTAGGTACTTTTCCCTCCTTTTTCCTTTTTTGAATAAAAATAATATTTTAATTCCCTTTTTAATATTTTTGGGAATTTGGACCCTTTTTGAGGGTTTTTTATGATTTTCTTGGAAAAATAATATTTTTTAATGGAAAAAGGGGTGTACTAAGGTCTTTTGGTGACCTTTTGTTGGTTTCAGAGGCTCAGATGGTGGAAAAGTGGACAAATGGGTCATGTGAGTAAGGGAATGAGCTAGTGAGCACTTTTTAGGTGTTAACAGAAATCCCAACCAAAAAGTCTAAATATCAAGAAATCAAACCAGCAGCAACAAGAGGCAACGACATCAAATATCAAGAATAGCTTCAAAGTTCTAGAAATACCAGAGAACCAAGAGACCACAGAGATTGAAGAAGGAGAAATACACGAGAATCAAGATCCTCAAGCTACTCCTCTAGGCCTAGAAGATCTGAATATCCCCATCCCTCAGAATATTCCAAGCCCTACTAGATCTACCCTGAGCAAAGATGGCCCCTCCTACGCTGAAATTAATAAAGCAAAAATTTCCATCTCACCCTCGTCCTCGAAAGAGTTCATAGATAAATCTGTCAAAAAACCTGGATGAAAATCGATCAAAGAATTGAGAGAAGAAGAAGCTGAGCGCGAGAAAGTTCAAGGTTCCCAAGCCACTATTGACATGGTCTTCAACAGAAATACCAGAACTAGACAAGCAGGAAAGAAAAGCGAAGACCTAGCAGGAGGAACTCCCTCCTCCATCTGTAATTCTAAATGATGAAGATGGTCTCTTGGAATTGTAGAGGCCTTGGCAGCCCTAGCAAGCTTGAAGCAATAAAAGATCTCCAAAGGATAGATATGCCAAACCTTTTATTACTCCAAGAGACCAAGCTCGAAGACAAGGTGGTCTTAAATATAGGAAAAGATCTTTGGAAGAAAAATACCGAAAATGCTGTTAGTTCCAGGGGAGCTTCGGGCGGACTGGCAACATTATGGGCTCCTGAAAAGTTCCATCTGCACAATTCATTTACTACGCAACACTGGATTTATACGGATCTCACTCATATTTAAAGAAACATGCAATTTGCCTTATTCAATATGTATGTGCCTAATATTTATTCAGAGAAAAAAGAGTGTTGGAACCAACTTGAAGTTTTTTTGCAGGCATATGATCCTCAGAATATCATTCTGGCCGGAGATATGAACATCACTCTTTCAAATTCAGAAAAAAAGGGGGGCAGCAGCGGGCAGGATTCCTTCAAATCCTAGGTTGAATCGCTCCTCCAAACTGGGGATTTAATTGATATCAAGCCCAACAAAGGCAAGTACACTTGGTCCAACAAGCGTTTGGGTAAAGGAAATATAATGGCTAGACTGGACAGGTTCATTGTTCATAGCAATTTAATGTCTGAAAATCATATCATCTCTTCCAACATAATGGCCAATCGAGCCTCATACCACAAGCCCATCTAGCTTATCTTTAAAGAAAAAGAGGAGTTGGGGCCAATTCCCTTCAGATTTAGCCCATAATGGCTTACACATGACAGCTTTTGGAGCACTTTGGATAAGGCATGGAAAATCCCAGTCACTGGATCCCCATGCTATGTATGGGAAAAGAAGCTCAACAACACCAAAAAATCTCTTAAGAATTGGTCCAAAACTAACTGCCCAACACCTGCAAAGCCCAGGAAAGACGCAGTAAGCGCTCTTGAGGACATGCAATTTGAGATGGATGAACAACCAATAGATGCTGTCATGCTACAGGAAGAAGTAAATAGACAAACTAAGGCTTTCCAGACATTTTGAATAGAAGAGGAATACTGGAGGCTCAAGTCGAGAAGCACGTGGCTCAAGTCAGGGGATAAAAATACAACATTTTTTCATAAGCAATTTAAAATCAGAGAGCTACAAATTACATTGCTGAGATTAAAATTGATAATGGAACGACTGTGAAAGGGAATTTGAATGTTAAAAACGCAGCATATGCCCATTTCTTCAAATTGTTTATGGATGACAACGCTGGTTGTGATGACGGTGGAGAGGATGAGAATAAATTTCTGGAACACATTCCCAGGAGGATCACGACCAAGGAGAATCTCGCCATGCATAATAATTTCACTGAGCAAGAGGTGTTCAAAGCTATCAATTCCCTTGAATCAGAGAAAGCGCCAGGCCCAGATGGTTATTCGATCCATTTTTACAAAGTTTGCTGGAAATACATCAAAAAGGAATTTATGAGAATGATAAGGAATTTCTGTTCAAAGGCTGAAATTGGTGGATGCACCAATTCAACATTCCTGTCTCTCATCCCTAAAGATACAAACCCCAGCACCTTCGGCAGATTCAGGCTGATATCGTTATGTAACTCCTCTTACAAAATTATTTCCAAAATGATAGCAACTAGATTGAAGCCCCTACTTAACAAAATAATATCAGATAACCAAGGTGGATTTCTGAAAGGAAGGAAAATTCTAGACAATGTGATTCTTGTGCAAGAAGAAATCCACTCCAGCAAGGCCCGAAAGGAAAAAGGTATGTTAATTAAGTTAGATATGGCGAACGCCTTTGATCGTGTTAAGCACTCTTTTCTCTTTAAAATTCTGAAAAGCTATGGATTTGAAAACACCCTCATTAGTTGGATCTCAGCCTGTATAAACAAACCTTGGATCGCTCCACTTATCAATGGCCGCCCTACTGAATTTTTCCAAGCCACGCGTGGTATCAAACAAGGATTCCCTTTATCCCCATTCTTGTATATCATCCTTGCTGACTCTCTCAGTCGAAAGCTTAACCATGATATGCATATAGGAGCCCTTCCTGGCTTACATTTAACCGCCGATTCCCATCCTCTAAACCATACCCTTTTCGTTGATGATTCTCTTCTAATGGGTGGTGCTTCTTCAATCATAGCTCAGAAATTCAATCGAATTCTGAAATGGTACTGCAAAGCAACATGAGGCAAGATCAATATGCATAAAAGTGTTGTTTATTGTTGGAACCATAGAAAAAATGTGGTAGCCAAAATCAACAGAATTTTAGGCATCAAAGTCCACAATCAGTGGGACAACTTTACATACCTCGGCCTTCCAATCACACAAGGACTCTCAAAATATGGTAACTGTGATGGAACGTTAAACAAAATAAAAAGTAGAGTCAGAAGATTGGGAGGATATTGGCTCAGCAAGGCCGGAAAAATGACCCTTATAAAATCTATTCTCTCCGCGCTTCCTATTTACCAATTCTCCGTTCTCCTTGCTCCAAAAAGAGTGTCAGAGAAGATAAGTAAATTTTGGAGAGATTTCCTTTGGTCCGGTGGGAAAAACAATGGGAACAAATTACATTTAGTGAAGTGGGAGGTCTTAAAGCAACCCAAGCTCGCTGGAGGTCTCCAAATTCGAGACCCATTACATGCTAATTTAGCTTTAGGTGGCAAAATCTTATGGCAAATCATCCATAACAAAATCCATCTAGTCAGCATTGTGCTCAGAAAGAAATACTTACAGGGAAATAGGTTAAGTTGTCTAGATCTCAAACCAACAATGAAATGCACCAGCATATGGACGTTATGCAAGGCTGCTTGGAACTTCTTTTCAAAGGATCTATACTGGGTTCCCGGTAATGGTAGTAAAATCGACATTTTCATGGACAAGATCATGAATAAGGATGCACTTCATAGCATGCATGAATTAAATAATATTGCAGCATGGCTCAAGCACAATGGGATCACTACTTTGAAAGAATTCAGTATTTGGTACAGGAACGGCAATTGGCAAAGCTGGAGCGTTAGAGAAATCCCCACTCAATTTGAGTCTGCCAAAAATATCCTTATTGACAACTTGAAAGATTGCTCCCCCATGCACCTGCTGTCAAAATATGATCGAGGATGGGGCCCCACTGGTACCTACTCCTCTATTATTGGTTATAAAGCCTTGAATTCAGAAGAAACTGAAAGAAATGATGTATGGAAGATTTCCTGGGACCCTCTGGGACTCCCCAAAATCAACTTTTTCACATGGACGTTAGTACATTGCAAAGTTCTTACCGTAGACAATCTAATTAAGAGAGGTTTCAATGGGCCATTCTGGTTCCCTCTATGCAGAAATAGTGAAGAATCTATCCAGCATCTCTTTATTGACTGTGAGTATATCAAGAAGGTTTGGAAACTTATGCTTCACGGCCTTAATTTCCCCATGCCACACTTCTCATCCATCAATCAACTTTTTAAAGAATGGAAATCCATTTACCCTATTGCCCTCTCCACCAAGAAAACTTGGAAACACATCTGGATTTCCATACCCAAATACATTTGCTGGGAAACTTGGATTGCTCGAAATAATACCATCTTTCAGGATAGACAATACACCCCTCTTCAAATCACCGAAAAATAAAAAATCCTGCTAATGGAATCTCTTATGAACGTCAGCTACAAGGAAGAAGATGGACTCAGCAGAGAAGAAAAGAATTGGATTGGATTTACTACCCCTAGCCCAAGCAAGACTATCCATCATCAACAACACCTTGATTGGCAAATCAAATTATCTAGCAATGATTTTTTGGGTTGGAGAAACAAGCAAGTAACAGAAAGCCAGCACTTCGATGGAGCATCCGAAGAAAATCTAGGTGAAGCAGGAGCCGGAGGGGTTATGTGGTTAAGTGGCAGAACAGTAAGATTGAAGTATAGATGGGGCTTAGGCAGATGCACGAATAACATAGCGGAAGCATTAGCCTTGTGGAAAGGAGGCCAGATAGCTAAAGAGCAAAAGATTGACAAATTGCAAGTATTTGGGGATTCGATGATCATTATCAGAGCCGTCAATTCTAGCAACAATCTCAATAATCTCAAGTTAAATAGAATTATCCAGCGAATTCAAGTCATAGCAAGAACATTTGTTGAGTTCAGGGCATACCACGTATTAAGAATCTTAAACAAGGATGTAGATATGGAAGCTGATGCAGGTTCTCTGCTCGGCTAGGGTAATCTAAAAATAAATAATATGAGTAGAACCCATGAAATTCCCTGATAGTAAGCCAGGGCACTCTGAAAAATAAGATGAGTTATGCAGAATCCGATGAAGTTTAGAATTCCTCTGTGGGCACTCTGATCTTCTGGAAATCCAATGATTAAGCAGAATTATTGAACCCTCTATGGAGTAGCTCTACGCCTGACAGAACCAGTTTCACATCTGTCACCAATGAAATATATGTAAATGGATATGAAAATTAAAATTGCTAGAGGCATGATCATCATTGCAAAATTCTCTGAGAAACTGGCCACTGCAAGAAATATCATTCATTTCCTGAGCCAAAAAGGAACTCAGATCCTCATTTTTGATGAATATGAGACCTCAACGCAGCGTATGAAGACCTCAACGCAGCGTATGAAGACCTCAACGCAGCGTGTGAAGACCTCAACGCAGCGTATGAAGACCTCAACGCAGAAATTTAAAAGCTATTTAAAAAAATCGTGACTTATTGATGAAGTATGGATTCTCTCTATGGGCACTCTGATCTTTTGTAAAGTTTTAACAGAATCACGGAACCTTTATATGGAGTAGCTATACGCTAGACAGTTTCAACTCTTATGAATTCAACGAGATCTATGTGAAGGGTTATGATAAATTAATTTGAGGGAGGCAAGATTATCATTGCAAGAATCCACAGAGATGCTGGTCTCTATTTTAAATGCAGCTGGGAAGAAAGAAAGTAATATAATACATAATTCATAAGGTTCGCAGGACTTCAAACTATCAAGTGAAGTAAAGTTAGCAGTTTAAAAAAAAAAACAGGTAATGACTTTCTCTCAGCTGAAGCCAAACAGCCTCAAAGGAGTTAGTGGAATTTAGCAAACAGGATTCCAGAAGCCAAATCAGAAGCCTTAATTTTTGTAATAGACATTGTAACAGACAGTAGAGTCATTTTACTGATCTTTGTAACCAGCTGAATATGGAAAAGCCATAACTCTATTCTTTCATTTTTTTTAATATAAAATATCCGTTTCTGTTAAAAAAAAAAAACTCCTAGTTATCTTGCGTGTGATTTTATATTCATATCGAAGGTATATAATAGATAGTGTATGTGAGTAATACAAAAGGTGTGGAATACTTTATCAATTTTCCATTTGAATTAAAGAGAAGGAACCATGCATAAATCTTATAGAGCATATGGAACATATATATGCGTAGGTCCAAAAAATGTTGTAGGAAAATAGTGCACGGCTTAAGGAAAGTGAAAATGCCAACATTGATTAAAGACATTTGAAGTTGGATATTAAGTGATGGTGCACTTGACGAAAGAGTGTTATCCTAGAGGCACCTATAGTAAGTCAAATATTAAAAAGATAAGACCATATAAGATTCAAAGTAAGTTCAATGACATTAGCTATGAAGTTGAATGGTTAGAACAGTTTGTCATTTCACCCATTTTTCATGTTGTAGACTTGTATTCATAAAAAAAGAGTCTGTGTAGATGACGAATATGATATCATCAAAGGTGATCTAACAAAACAAACATTGATAAAAAATTCGTAAGATATAGAAAAGGTGTTATGAGAGAAGGTAATTTAGAACAAAAATGATGAGTATGACCAATGCTTAGTGAAGTAGAGAGGTAGGCTAGAGGAAAATGCATTGATTTTTTGAGGAGAATATCATGAGCTAAAGGGAATAATGGAGTAAGTGGTGTGAGTTAGCAGAATGACTTAGCGTTTTTTCTTGCAAGGAGAAATTGATGCAATGTCATCTAAAGAAAGACAAATTATAAGCACAAGGAAGAGTTGATGCAGTGTCCAATATATCTTGCTTTTCATGTACTTTTTTTGTATAGTAGATTAAATTATCCTTTTTAGCCAAAGTCATCGACATTTCATTCAAGAATTTATGTTTAAGAACATTCACTTCAAAAGCATAGGGTTTTCAAATTTAAACTAATATATTTTAATGTAAACATATTTACCAAAATGTGAAGACAATTTTTTTTCCTTGGAAAAAGTCGTAATTTTATTTCAAAAAGATGAACAAAATTACATTATGCACATGTAATAGGATCACAAAGATCCCTACATTGTCACATATTTACATTCCCATTATTATCATATCTATGGTCTCCTATATGAAAGAACATAGTACAATGAATGACTGTCCATACAGCTCGCATAAAAACAGGATCAGATATGAGGAAGTGAAGCCTCAAAATTTGCATGGAATAATAGCTGTATATACAGAAATAAAAAACTGTAAACAATACATTTCCGTCAAGACGGCAGACTCCTAACTCCAGAGTAAGGGTGCCCTAGAACCACCAGCCGATCCCCATCTCCCAAGATCCCCCTCCACTAATGGCACCGCTCCATCATGCAGCCGCCGACCTCCCCAGCAGTAAAGGCAGTCTTTAAGACAGAGCTCCCTGTAGCTTGAAAGGAGAGGTGGCGACGAGAAAGGGAGCAGCACCAATAATAGGCGGCAAACCCTGAAAACCAAGAGCAGAGCCAACCCTCCATAAAAAATCCATCCCAGCCGAAACCCTCATCGAAGTATGCAGGAGATCTACATCTGTAGACAAGCAGCAGGCGCGATAGACCTCCCAAACCAGCGAAAAACGGCCAGCATGCAGACCCCAGATGAAGAAAAACTAGATCAGACCACCGTTGGAGCCTCCACCGGATGAAAGGGCACCGCCCTTTAGGAAACCAAAAAGAGAGAACACATATATCTCTTGAACAGAAGGAGAAGAAAGGGCCACCGGTTTCAGATGGGCGCTCGACGGAGGAGTAGCCACGAAAGAGGGAGCCGCCACCGTCTTCAGCCACCGTCGAAGGAGCTGCCGCCGTCGAAGGATCTGCTCATCGTGCCCTGGAGCAGCCCCGCCCACTGTCACGTCGACGCTGCCAAGCCCCCACATCTGCTGACCATCGCCGCCGACCTGCCTCCCGGAAACCGCCGCCGCCGCCACTGGATCTGGCGCTCACAGACCCAATGGGTCACCGCGCAAAGGCCCGCCCTCTCTCCAAACTCTGAAAAAGACCCTCACGCTCCATCAATGAAGCAAACTCAGGAATGAGGAAGGGCGACCATGGAAGAATCCATGGCCGCCAAGGTTCTGCCACAAACCCTAGCGGAGCCCCCTCCTGGAACTCATCCAGACCTCCAAAATGTGAAGACAATTATGGAAACGGTCCATAAAATTTTTAGAAATAAAACATTGGTATTATACATAGTTTTAAATTTCGTTGAATACATGCTTAAGCAATAAGGTCTAGAAAATGTTATACTTCGTATTAATACAAGGTGGAGTACATAACTCATTACATAGAATAAGAAAGATTTACAAATACTACAAAAATAGTAAATACATATAAGAAAAATCCATAAAAATACCATTATTAGTATTCATCGATTCATTCAGAAGACTCGGGACACATTATGTTATACAGATTTTAATTCAAAATCTTATTATATATTTACAAAATATCATGATAATATGAGATCAATAATGTAGCTTGTCACAGATGATTTATATGTCTAAAGTCACAACTTTATTGTTAATTGCAATTCAAAATTGTTGAATTGGTTAGTGAAAGCAGAGTTAGATAATTTTCTTTTGCCCAAATGATGGGTAAAGTATTTGGTTGAAAATTGTTCACATAGTGATGGTTCAAAAAGACTTGGCAATCCACATTTTGGCTTGAAAAGTTTTGTCTATCTATAACTTTTTTGCCTATGATATTAGTTGGCTCTTTTGTTGCCTGCAATATTAATTGGCTCTTTTGTTGTGGATTCATATGTGTATCTTCCTACTTGATCAATGTGTGGTGGCAAGTACTTAGACTCGGTGAGATGAAGAGTAATTTTATTTGATAATAAAGAAAGTAGATACACATCTTTCATGCCTTGCCAATTTTCAACAAGCCATGAGAATGCCCAACACCTTCATTCATACATGTTTCCTTGTCAATCCTCAACTTCCCACAAAGCAATTTTGAAGGTGTTAAAAACTTCCACAACACTTGCTTGCTAATATCACCTCTCTTGCCATAACTTCTTGTTATATCCTCTATTATAACCATACAACCAAAAATAAAAAATAAATGCATCCATATGACAAAGATCTTATTCGATATGTAGTGGAATGAGCATTAAGTAGAGTTATTGTCAATTCCTCTAGTTGATGGCTCATTGTGATGTTCATGGAATCATAGATCCTGCATAGGCTTATGCAAGCCCCAAAAACTCATAATCCATTATTGTTGACGTGGGAGAGAGTGCAAAATTTGTTATATAGCAATTATTGTTGGAGAAATGTTAGTGGGTATATAAGTATCCACTCTAATTCAAATATTAGCTTCTCCAACTTGATCTTTATTACAGTCACTTGAATTCTCGTAAATACCATGAATAGGAAAATATTGCATAGTGTTACTTAGTTGCTAAGATTTGAATCAACTTATTACTTTCATTGCGTGAGTGAAAGAGAAAAAATTAATGCCATAGAATGGCATGGAAAGCATTATCATCTCTCCCATGGCTTGGGAAAAAGAGACATTTCCCACGTCAAGACCATGGGTGAATGCAATATGTATCATTTTTATTTATAACAAGAATGAGTATATTTCCATATTATAAAGAACTGTAGCCGGACTAGTCAGTGATGCAATATGAAATGATTATTGTATCTAAGCTTAAAAACTAGAATTTTTTCAATCAAAGAGAGTCCAAAAAGGGATAGGTATTCTTTGTAGAGTATATCATAGGATTTCTACAAGTATACAATCGGAAGAAAAAATCTAGAATAAGAACAGTCTTGCAAAACATAATACTAGAGTTTAATGAAAATAATGCTTGTTCTCTCAATCTTCCAACCTGGCATTCACATGCTAAAGTCCTTGATGTTCCAGATCCATGGCTTCAAACTATTGATGTATAGTTTCCAAATTTCCTCCTCTTATAACTTACAAAGTGTAGAGCCCAAATAAATTATGAGATTAGAGGCAATCGATTGAAAACCCTTGTTGATATTGCAAACCATATTATGAAGCATAGAACACTATGCTTCCAACACTTGAATTTGTATTTTTTGTTGTATGAGTGTATCCAATATCACTATGTTATGAGAGATGCATTGGTGTGCATTTTTGTGAACTATATTTTTCACTAAGAAAAATGAAGTTTCATTGTCACATATGTAGTCCTCATGATGACATAGGATCCTTTAAGTGATCCAAATGTTCCTTTGACATTTCACATGGCATCCAGGACAATTCACAATGTTAATCCAATACTCCTCATTGCATACACTAGACCATCCAAGAGAGGAAACACTGAGACAGAGGATGAGCCAACTAAACCAATCCCAATAACCGGTGACCAAGGTGGGAATACCAAGTCAAAGCCCCAAAATATTCTCAAATGGTTGGGCTTTAACTGACCAATAAAGACATGAAAGGAACCAACCAAATAAAAAAAACAAAGACCAAACTTTCAATAACCAAATCAAAATGAAATGTAATGAAACCCATCCCATTACAACCGATTCAAAGCTCTGAATTAAAGGCCATTGGATAAACCATCATTGGACAAGAACAACAATGCAAGATCTAAGAAACTTACCTGCAATTCTAATGATGTTAGGGGAAACCCACTAAGATTGATTGGCCCGCCAATACCTAAACCAAAATACATTATCCCACTTGCAAGCCTATTATTTAACTTATATGGTTCAAAACGATGGTAGGGGATAGCTCTTAGCATGTGTGGTTCCATACTAAGGGTGTCCTTAGCTGTAATAATCCTTATACAATTGCATTTAAGGGATTTGAATGCCCCTCTACATGTTACCTTACACGATTTCACCATTGAATATAACATATGCTTGATCAAAGTGGTTAAATACATAGGGGATATGTTGAAATAAGGTCTTCTACTCTCTTTTTAAAACACCTTCCTTTAGTCTCGGGGCATGGTTGGCATGAATATACACCTAAGGATTAAGATCATGGGGACCATGATAAAACAAAATGACCGCAAAACGAGGTTCTTTCATTATTACTCTAGCAATTGGATGAGTTATAATGCCTAGGAGACATGTTTTGCTTGTTCATTAGTTTAATGACTATGGTTGAACCCCTAATGGATATTATGGGTTTGACATGAGTTGAGTCAAGAAGTTTAAGTCCCTAAAGAAGGGCATTTGCTTCAGCCCGATTGTTGGTATTTATTCCAAGGCCCCATTCATAGTTGTTAAGCCTTATATATTTTGACATTGCATTTTTATTATTATATGAGTATTGTCTTTATTGGTATACTCATTCCAAGGTATACTCATATAAATATTGCCTTTATGAGATCTAGTTTTAGGATCACCTCATCATGTCTTGTGCATTTGATACATTGTATAAGGAGGTTTCCCTCTAGAAGAGGCTTCTTGTTCATCTCTTTATTTCATTCTCAAGGTGCCGGGTTACTCTTTCTTTCTACTTTTATCCTATTTTGGGAATTTGGTGCATAACATTTGGTATCGCAGCCTTTTTTTCTATAACATTTTTTAGGGACGTCTTATACAAAAACAATTGGAGGATCCTTAGAGGACATAACGAAGTATCTGTGGTAAAAAATTTAGGTCCTAGTTCATTATAAGTTTGGAGGTATATTAGTCTGTGGAATTGAGGGTTTTTGACTAATCCAAAAACTAGTCTCAAACAAGTGTTATGGGTAAAATTATTATATCTAAATCTTGAGAGATCCAAATTAAGTGCCACATGTTGCATTAGAAGGAAGGTAAACCATAATGATTGTGGTCAAAATTGAGAAAGTAGAAAAGGAAAATCATACAAGAACTCTGGTAAATATCAATGGGATTTGATGGAAAGCGGTGGAGCAAAAATGACTTCACCCAACAAACCTCCCAAAATATCAACCATGACTGATGAAGAAGCTGAAGAAATGTGTAACCATCTATCCACTTTGGAGGCAAATGTTGAGTAATTTAATGATAGGTCAGTGGCACATGTTTAATTGGTAAACACAAAAAAGGATATAGAAAGTGAGTTGAAAAATATGGCCAATAAAGAGGATCTTGAAGTTACGAAGGGGGTAATTCTGAAGGAGATGAGACATCTCTTTCCTCATAATTCAACTCCTCGAGAAGAGGAAAAGGACAACAAGAGGGACTTGTCCCAGTCATAGATTGAGAAAATTGAAAAACAGTTGAAGAATAAGAGGTTTGAGTCCTCGACATTTGATCATCTGTCACATCGTCATGGGTTCAACTTAAGACCAAGTAACTAATTCATTATCAAGATTGATATGAGAAATTTTGATGGCAATGATCCAATAACACAAATATTCCAAATGGAGTAATTCTTTGATCTACATTGAGTGCAAAATTTACAAAATGGTAACTATTACATCCTTGTATTTAGAACCTGATCAATTTGTATGGTACCAATGGCTTTGTAACCATAAAAAGGACTCTATTGTCTCTTGGTCTATATTTATGCATGGATTGATAGAATATTATGGGGATATTAAGAGCAACACCTTCTTTTGACAATTGATAAATCTCAAGCAAAAAGGTCCAGTTACAAAGCACATTAAGGAGTTTCAGAAGTTGAGTCTTAGGATGAAGAATATTCCAAAGGATAATTTATTGGATCTCTTTATGGGCACTTTAAAATAGATAATTCAACACGGGGTATGTCTCTTTGAGACTAAATAATTGGAGAATGCTTTTAGCTTGGCAAGGAAATTTTAAAGTAAAAATATGGCTACTAGAAGGGTTGCTATTAACACCAATGGAGGAGGAAATGTTTCCTCCTCAACCTCACTAAGACTACAAGGTTAAGGCCTCAACAAGTGGAGGAAAGAAGAGCAAAGGGACTATGCTTCAATTGTGATAGCAAGTACAGTAAAGGGCATAAGTGCAATGAGAAAAAACCATTTTACATAGATTGTGAAGAGGAAGAAGATCCAAAACCAAAAAAGTATCAAGCGGTAGATTTAGAATATACTACTCCAACCATGTCATGTCACGCATTGATCGGAATTAGAACTCCTCAAACTCTCAATATAGAAAGATATATCAAAAAGAAAAAGGTAACAGTGTCGATTGGTTCTTGTAGTACCCATAACTTCATTAATTGCAAACAAGCCAAACTTCTCAATTGCTTTGTATATCCATCACCAACCAATTTCAAGAAATGATTATAGATGGAGGTACAATGAATTGTTCAAGGAAGTGCCATAGTAATAAGCTTACTCTGCGGGAGTATTTATTGGATAGTCCAATGATTGCAATCCAAATGAGTGGCGTTGATGTTGTACTAGGGGTCCAATGGCTAAACTCATTGCGATTAACAACTCTTAATTTTCAAGAAATTTTCATGAGATTATTTTTAGTAGGAAAGGAAATTGAACTAAGAGGTATTCTAGTGTTATAAGATCTAACAACATGAAAAAATTGCTAAAAAGAGAAAACATGGAGTAATTGCTCAATTCTGCTGGCAAGATGTTCAAGCATCAATACCCTCTATTCTAGTGGATCTGTAACAAGTTATTGAAAATATTTCCAAGGTATTTTGAGAGATTCCTAGAGGTATTCCACCTACTTGAGATCATGACAATGCTATTCACTTGTGACTAGGAGGTGTCCCACCTAACATTAGACCCTACATGTACCCATATGCACAAAAGAGTGAGATTGGAAATATGGTTCAAGAAATGTTAGATGCAGGCATCATTCAACTTAGCCAAATTGGTTTCTCTGCATTAGTTGTGATGGTTTGCAAAATCAAAGTTCACGACATATGTGTCTAGATTATAAAGAGCTCAATGAGATGACCATTAAAGATACGTTTCCTATTCATGTCATTAATGAATTATTAGATGAATTGCATGGAGCAATTTTCTTTCCCAAGTTCAATCTCTATTATAGATATCATCAAATCAAAATGAGAAAATAAGACATTCTGAAAAACAACCTTAAGAACAAATGAAGGTCATTATGAACTTTTGGTGATGCCTTTTGGCCTTACCAATGCACCTTTCACATTTTAAAGCTTGATAAATGATATTTTTAAACCCTCCTAAAAAAAATTGTGTTAGTATTTTTTTAATGATATACTAATCTATAGAAAATCTTGGGAAGAGCATGTACAACATGTTGACAGGATCTTAAAAGAATTGGAGGAGCACCAACTATATGTCGAT
Source organism: Larix kaempferi (assembly GCA_027924585.1). Lineage (NCBI taxonomy): Eukaryota > Viridiplantae > Streptophyta > Pinopsida > Pinales > Pinaceae > Larix > Larix kaempferi. The sequence continues at coordinate 17,575,858 of BSBM01000362.1, forward strand.
CCTTCTAAGTGTGCCTTTGGGGTTCAATAAGTGGAATATTTGGGTCATATGGTATCTAATGAAGGTGTCAAGTTGTACCCTAACTAAATTAAGGCTATCATGGAATGACCAATTTCTAAAATATTGAAGAATCTTAGAGGATTCTTAGGATTGACAAGATACTACCGCAAGTTTGTCAATAGTTATGGTCAAATAGTGAAACCTCTAACAGGGTTAATGAAAAAAGAGGCATTATTGGACTCCGGAAGCAACCAAAACTTTCAAAAAACTTAAAGTGTCTATGTGTACAAATGTTTGATGGACAATCTAATGAGAGCGGACTCAAGGCCTAATCTCCCTAGCTTAACATAAGTCTAGAACAAATAGGACATAACACAAAATACTTTCTTAGATCTAATAGAAGTGCAAATGGAAAGATAGATTGTTTACCTTAGATTTGTAGATCCCTTTCTCCTTCGTTGATCTAATGCACCAGTGCTGCCAGATCTCAGGCAACTAAACCCTGTTGAACATATAACAGACCAAGAATAGTGAAAGCATACATTTCATATGATAGATCTAAGTTAACAGTTAAGGAGGAAAAATCTAAACATCATCAATGTGACAACATTTATGGAAAGAAATTGTATTAATTGTATTGAAAAGTGGAGAGTACAATAGAAAGGAGGATTACAACCATTTCCTTAACGTTGCAAGCTCCTTCCGACAAGCCACGCCAAAGCTCCTAGAGAGAAGTAGATGTCTCCCAAGCTAGAGTTCTAATCTACCAAACTAATTTCACCAGCATAAGAGTACCATAGACTTCCTCCCTTAGAGAGGGATAGGGCCTCACTTATATAGGGCTAAGTGGATAGGATATGGATAGGGTAGGTTGAGATATGGTAGGAGAAAGATAGGGGATCCTCCCTAGGGGTTAGGAACCGAAGGCCAACTCCCCCAATAGGTCAGGGATAGGGATCCAAGTCAGCAACCTTCGAGAATGATCTCGAAGAAGCTATTTTTTCCCATTAACTGACTTCGTCGCACCTTGTAATGGAGCAAGGTGCGACGTCGCAGGTTGCATGAGTGCAGCCTGCGACGACCTCTCAGAACCTAGCATAAAAATAGTGGTGTCCTTCCCAGGTAAATGACTTAGCCAATGGAACTTCAAGGGTGTATACACTGAATCACATGATGGTAGGATTTTAGGTGTAACAACAACTCCTATATTGGCCATGCCTAACTTCAAAAAAACCTTTATTGTGGAATGTGATGCCTCAAGGCATGGCATTGGTACAATTTTAATGCATGAAGGAAGGCATCTTGCCTTTGAAAGTTGCCAACTTAAAGGAAAAACCTTACTCAAACCAATTTATGAAAAGGAAATGTTGGCCATACTTCATGCAATTAAGAAATGGCGTCCTTACCTTATAGGAAGACACTTTAGGGTAAGAACAGATCATGACAGTCTTAAGTACTTCTTGGAATAAATATTATTTTTATAAGAGCAACAAAAATGGGTTACAAATATGCTAGGTTATAACTTTGAAATTATCTATAAAAAAGGAAAATAGAATGTGGTGGTAGATGCACTTTCAAGAAAAGAAGATGACACATAGGGCTTACTATGTGCTATTTCCATTAATCAATCTGATTGGGTGGAAGAAGAAAGTATAGAACGAAAGCAGGATCAGAAAGCACACAAGATAATTAAACAACTACAAGAGGACCGTAGTTCACTAGATAAGTTTGTGTTGAGGAATGATTCACTATGGTACCAAGATTGCCTACATATATGTAAGGATTCTCAAATAAAAAATAAGGTCCTTTTGGAATTGCAAACTAATCCTATAGGAGGACATTCAAGGTTCTTGAAAAAATACCATAGGATCAAGAAGGTTTTTTTTTGGGAAGGTCTTAAAAATGATGTCCAAAAGTTTGTGGCAGTTTGCTTTGCCAACAAAACAAAGGGGAGACAATTGAGACACCATGTATTATGCAATGATTATCCATACCAAGTTAGTATTGGGAAGAGGTCTCAATGGATTTTATCACATCTCTACCAAAGTAAGAAGGAAAGACTATCATCAAGGTAGTAGTTGACCGACTCACAAAGTATGCTCATTTCTAGTTCTCTCTTTCTTGTTCTTTTAAACCAAGTACAATAGTTTCAAAATTTATGGAAACGTGTCAGAAGTTACATGGAATCCCCAAGATTATTGTAAGTGATAGAGATCCAATTTTCACTAGTAATGTTTGGAAGGAAATATTTTCTTGTTTGGGAAATTAGTTGGCTCACAACTCCTCTTTCCATCCTCAATCTGATGGGAAAATTGAGATTGTGAATAAATTCCTAGAAGGGTATCGTCATTGCTTTGCATATGATAAAAAAACACAATGGGTTAAGTAGTCACCCTTAACAGAATGGTGGTACATCACATCTTTCCATACTTCATAAAAAATGTCACCATTTATAGCTCTTTATGCCTATCATCCTCCTTCCATCATATCATCCTTGAAAGAGAAAGTTAAGCTTCAAGCAGTGGAAGATCATATAGAGCACCAACAAGAGGTTCTCTAACTATTGAAAGATAACTTGGCTATAGCAAAAAATAGGTTGAAACAACAAGCATATCAACATCGTAGTGAAAGGAAATTTGAAGTGGGAGATTGGGTATTTTTTAGTCTACAACCATACAAACAAATGTCCCCCAAGCAGCAAAAGAAGGAAAAAAAATTAGCACCCAAGTACTATGGTCCCTATAAAGTGTTGCAGAGAATTGGATGTATGGATTACAAATTGGAGTTTCCTTCATTTTGATGTGCACATACCATCTTCCATGTTTCTTTCCCAAAAAAGGTAATTGGTGACAAGATCCCAGTCCATACTATTTTACAAAATATTGATTAAGAAGGGAAATTGATACTAGAGCTTGAAACAATCCTCAATACAAGGATCAAGCAAATATGAAATTGAGCAATTAATGAGTACCTCATCCAGTGGAAGAACCTGCCAATAGAAGAGGCAACATGGGAAGATTAGTTCTTCAAGTATAAACATCCAGAGTTAATCAAGTGTTGGGAAAACACTTGTTTGAAAGGGAGGGGCATGTTAAGCCCTATATATTGTGACATTACATTTCTATTATTATATTAGGATTGTCATTATTGGTTGGCAAGGACCTTAATTGTAATTATATGGTTGGATATAATCATAATTGTACCCTCTCTCTCTCTCTCTCACACACACACACACACACACATACACACACACACACACTAAGGAGACCTAGTTTTAGGATCACCTCATCTTGTCTTGTTCATTTGATACATTGTATGAGGAGGTTGACCCCTCGAAGAGGCTTCTTATTTATCTCTTTATTTCATTCTCAATGCGTTGGGTTACTCTTTATTTCTACTTTTATGCTATATTTGGGAATTTGGTGCATAAAAATAGTTCATCTCCAAATTTCCTCGGGGATAAAGGATGAGCCCCCCTGCACCTGCCACCCTCGAGTTCCCTTTTGATGCCCCATCAAAGAAGAGGAAATGTTTACGATGTGATTTTTTCCATTGTTCAAAATCTTGTTCATCCATTCTGATATTCCAAGAAGGATGAATGGAGGGATGATGATATGCAAGTATAGAGTGAGAGCTTCCACGCACATGAATATCTTCCAATCAATTCCTTTCCTCATTATCAAGCAAAAATATTTGGTGATTCATTATGCCTTTGGATTGCATTTCTTCCTTGATTAAGCTCTTGGATTTGGATGTAGTGTTCCTAGGGATGGTATGTTCATGTTGACATATCACTTTATTATTTGCCAACTAGATTTTCTAGCAGATGTATTTTAGTGTTGCAAGTCGTGCTCTTTTGAGAGTAGGTTTGTATTGGAAGGATCCTCTTTACTTCTTGTGCCAATGAGTAAACATATCTTTGTATGTGTCTAGGATTATCATTGTATAGTTGAGTTCTTTGAAGGTGAGTTTCCAAACCTATTTTGTGGATATGCACGTGAAAAAAAGGTGACATCGAATCCCCTTATCTACTTCACACAGAGCACAATGAGATGGCCCATGAATCCCCTGCTTTTAGAGGTTTTAAAATGTTAATAGTTTTCCATGAATCATGATCCAACATAAGGCATTCTCTTTTGGAAGCCCACACCCATGCCATACATTCTTCCATATACTAGATCACTAAGGTAGATAAATCGACTACCATTGTTCTTAGTACCCAAGCTTAATTATATATACCCCCCCGATCGTTTGTTGTTGGAAGGGTCTACTCAATTAGTGCATAAACTTTCATGGAAGATAGGAGAATGCGAGTTAGGGGTGATAGAATATTAGGAGGTGAGAGAGACCATCTAGTCCAATACTTATTATTTATAGTCCAAGAAGATATATAAAAAAGAGTTGAGTACCCTTGGTTATCCATCCAATATTTTAGAGGAAAAATCTCTTTCTTATTTTCCAAAGGAAGGTTCCCTATTATGATATTTGTCCAAAATTTTGAATATCTCGCCATTTCCTAGTATTCAGATGAAATTAGATTGAATTATAGGTGTCACCAATTTGCATAGTTTCCATATATGCAATACATTTTTGCTATCAATTAGTTTGAATATACATCTTTTTCAATTACATTGAAAACCCTTCGGATGAGCACCTTCTTCCACCAGTCAGAGTTACTTGTAATTAATCTCCATAGTATCTTGGTTCCCATTGCAAAATTCATTCACCTAGTATATTTAATATCAACACCGCCTCTCTCTTTGGGAGATCTAATTGTATGCCAGTTGACTAAATAATTTTTTCATTATTCGATTTGACCCCTTACCAAAGGAATTTGTGGATATTTTACGTTATTTGTTGCATAGTTCCAGAGGGGAATGACATGGTGGAACACTGATGAATGATGAGAGCTAAAAGAACAAACTTAATATGAATGATCCAACCCACTAGATTCAACCATTGCGATCCACACTATTGAAATTTGGTCTTTATTTTATTGATTATGCCCTACCATACAATTGATGTGGGCTATTGAGAGAAATAAGCATTCCAAGGTACTTGAAGTTAGTCCACTTGTTTGAGCTAGGAATTTGCATGATTCTAGAGGTGGATCGAAGAAGAGGAAGGTCAATGTTCCATATTTATATTTGAATTTTGTTGTTATTTGATTTCCCCGTTGATGCATTGAGGAATTGATAAAAAATTATTCTAAACCTCTCAACAATGAAAATTGATGCTCCACTAAGCAAAATGATATCATCAATGAGCTGCAATTGGTTCATTGATTTGACTCCTGTAGTGAAGGTTATATTATGGAGATTGTGAGAGAAGCATTCAAACTCTAGTTTCCTACTCGATGGCACATTCATGATAGATAAAAGGGAGGAGAGGCGGAAACTTATCTCAAACACCTATTGCTTTAAAAAGAAGAAGTGGGTCTCCCATTGAGTAAGGGCGTGATGTAGGGGCCATTGATGCAAGCTTGAATCCAATTAACAAAATAATTGTTAAACCCAAATTTATAAAGGACATCAATAAAAAAGGGGTGTTTTGGACCTTGATTCTTGGAGATGATCTGTTAAGCCCTAAATGTTGGCACACTACGCCCTATATTGTGGCTCATTACATATTATCGACGTAGGCTTTGGTCTATTAGTGGTAATTTTCATTAGTATTATTATATTATTTATGTCATCTTGGCTCCATTAGTTGTTATTGTACCTCTTTGTCTCCTATATATAAGAATGAGACCTTTTCATTTGAATCATCTCATCTCATCTTGTCTTATGTACTTAATAGATTGTATAAGGAGGTTTCCCCCTCGAAGAGGCTTGATTTTCATCTCTTTTATTCATGATTAAAGCGTGGATTACTCTTTCTAGTCTCTTTATGCTCTTTTCATGCTCTTTTGGGGAATTTATTGCTTAACATTTGGTACCAAAGCTTGGATGCTTCCAAAAAAAGATATCTTGGAATTTTTGCTATAATTGTTTTTTCTACAAATATTCAGATAGTGAAACTCGGGACCCATCTAGAAAACAGATTGAACAATTTGTGGTAAAATTTTCATATCCTGAATCATTACAGGTTCGGAGTTATTCCCAGTGGAGGGTAGGGTTTCTGACTAGTCCAAAAGCTAGTCTAGAATAGGTGTTCTGGGAAAACCGGTTATATTTGGAGCATCATAGATCCAAATTGAGTGAGACCTGTTGCATGAGAAAGAAGACAAACCACATTATTTTTGGTAACAATTTCAGACTCATATATGAAAAATTGGACACATGGCATTCCGTACACTTTTTCTCTTCTGAAAGGACCAAAACAACAAGTGTTGGGAGATTCACCATATTTTTTTATTGACACATCAAAATTAGGTCAGATTTGCGGCATTGAATAGGGTTCATATTAGGATACTTCAGGAAGAATTTCCAAACTTAGAGGGGCCTAAAATTCAGGGTTTCCTCAGTTGGAAATCAACCTTCAAATCAAGGTTGTAAAAAGGTACGCCATTTTAAATTTTGAAATAACTTTTAGTAGAAAGATCTATTTGAGGTGAACACAAGGTGTGATATATATTTATATTGTTAAAAATTTCACCAAAAGGCAGTGTAAAAAATCATACTCCAATCAAGCTACCTGAGGATTCATCTCTGACCTACGATGAAAGTGAAGATCTATCTTTCCGAGTGTCCAAGTTGGAAGATATGATTAAAGGGTCTGTGAAAATGATTGATTTACTTAATTTAGAGGATAATATTATGGGACATATGGATAATAAGATGTAAAATATGAGAAGGAGTGATAATCTCATACAAAATTCAAAGAAAAATATCCCTACAGGTGATGATGTGTCCCGGGGTACTCACGAAGATAAAGATGGTGTCCATGTTGAGAAACCTTCCATTAATAAGAATATTATAAGAGGTATCAATTCTAATAATGGAAGTTACCTTGGATGGTCCCCAATGGGTATCCAACTCCCCAAGATTGACATGAGTAAGTTTGAAGGAAAGGAACCCATAACATGAATGTTCCATATGGAGCAATTCTTTGATATACAATAGGTGCCAAATATTCAAAAGGTACTGTTGCTGCTGCAACCTGATCCCCAATTTTTTTATTTTATTTTGTAGAGCCCCTCCTTTATGTTTTAGAGTTTTTGCTTCTTGGAACATCTCCCTCTTGATACTTAGATTTTTCTTTGAATTTTTTTTGAAGTACAAACCTTTTTAGCGCAAGTACAAATTCAAACTTTTTGCTCTGAAACGGTCGCAGTCTTTTAGTTAAATTTCCTTGACCGTTTTGCAGCTTTTTAGTTATTTTCCCCGATGCTTCGTAGCTCTTCTTCTTTTCGGCGCCGACTAGTCGCAATTTTTTGATTATTTTTGCTGACCCGTTTCGCACCATTTTGTTTATTTTTTGCCGACCCCTTTCGCATCGTTTTATTTTTTTGGCGCCGACCGATTCGTTGATTTGTTTATCTTGCGCCGACGCTTCGCATCTTTTTTTTCGTCTGTTCGGCGCCGATCGATCGCAGTTTTTAACGCTTTTCTCTCCGACGTTTCACGACCGGTTTAGAAAACTTGCCGACGGTGTCACCTTCTTTTGAGCTTGATGTCTTGACCTCCCCGCTCCAACCGAGGTTTTTCTTCGCTAGTTTTCTACCGTGGTTTTTGGCCAGAACCTGCCGACCGTTTCGCTATGGCCCGACCCAAATTCTGCCAATCGTTTCTCCGCGGTCTGGCCTAACTTCGCCGACCAGTCAGCTCCGATAATTTTCTTTGATTTTCGTTGGGAGAAGCCGCTAAGGTTTTGAACATATTGCGGACCATTTCGCCATGATTTCGCCCTGACTGTTCCACGCTGCTCCCCATCGTAGTTTTCTGAAGAGACTCGTCGTCGATTTTAAAGTTTTTTGACCGAAGTAGCGTCGACCATTTCGCGACGGCTGAGGGAAGTTCTCTAAAACGATTGACGAAGCTTCGTCTCGTTTTGATCTCCAACGGGAGCCATTAATTGCCCACCTACCCAACCCCATCCGCTTTGAATGACTAGGGCATCATATAAATCTGGGGGGGTTTATTGGTTTTTACCACTGTTTACAAGGCATAAAACGTCGTTCAAGCACCTTTGTAGTCTTTTCCAGTCAGAAAGCTCCAGGTACCTACCAACCGAAAGGCTCACAGCTAGCCCAACCACTCCACTATTAACAGGTAGGTGTTCTCAGCACCATTCCGTTGATTTCTATGGGCTGCTTAAGATGTCGTTTTTTATGCTTTTTAGCTTTTAGTTGGTCTTGAGGGTTTGGGGAGTAAGTTTTTCTTTAGTGTGGGCTTGGTGCCTTTATTTTTAACTGTCACTTGAGACCACATAAAGAAAACACACTCCCACTCACTGCTACCCATGCCGACTTTTCAGCCCGACCACCTGTAGCTGGTTTGCTTTCACCGACCATCATTGGTTTTGGTTTCTTTTGGATAGTCTGTCATAGCCAGGGGTCTCCTACCTTACCATGGTTTAAGCGCCTAGTGACCACACTGAAAATTGTTCCAGGTGTAGCTTGTAGCTCATGTTTCAGTAGCAGGGTTCCGAAAACCCATGTCGCTGAACTTGCCACCAACAGAACTCGTGCAGCATCTCGCCTTGTTGCGGTTTTTACTTACTGCGTCCATCGAGTTTTTGTTTTGAGCCGAGAAGGAGTTATTCTTTCCAGCAGGGTTTTAGGCGGAAGTCACCTCTAGATTAAAGGATGTGCTATAGTCACTTTGTTGTTCACATTTCATGCATATACACAGAATTGATTAATTTTAATAAGCTCTCTCTGTCAACATGAAAAATCAGTTTTGCTTGGTTGTTTGTACTTTGTATAGTCATTTTTGCTTTCCATAACTGTTTATTCATTAAAGCAAAGAGGGTTAAATTCATCTGTTACCCTAAAAGGTTCATTTTTGTCATAAATAGTTTTGCATCCTGAACCTCATCAAGGCCAATGTGCACTCAAAACACTTAAACACTGTTTTAATCATGCTCATTAATTATACCATGGATGATAAATTATGTTTAAATATTTTTCCTCATTGGTTCTTCATGTGTCCCAACAGACTTGATATGCATAGACGTTCCGCCATGAGAAAAGCCAAGCTGGTTGAATCAGACTCTGACATCAAAATATTGCTAGACACCTCACTTGAAACAATGTTCACAGATACTAAAGCTGTCACAGGAGCCACCCCAGAATTTCAATGGGGCTAACTATACAGGGCCATCAGGGATACAAATTTCCCTGAAGCATCTATCGAAGAATTAATGGTTTACCAAAATATCAAGAGGTCTGGCCTTCATAAGGCAGCCACACGCCTAGAGTTGTTCCCGTGCTCGGAGGTCATTGGGTGGATCTTGCCCCAGGTAGATACTAACACCATAATCATCTCATATGTCAGCGGGATGGGGCTTGCATCTTTCCAACCAAACCATATCGCTGCAACATACAAGTTTCCCTCCCTTAAAGTCATGATGAATGATGATTGGGTGAAAGCAGTCAACATGGATCATTTAGACTTCACCAAAAGGATGACGATCTCTGAAAAACAATTGAGATTGAGGGCCAGTGGAGAATACGAAAGTCAGCACTTGAGGACCCCATATAGGATCATAGCCCTGATGTTGAGCCAGGTTTTTGGGTTGGTAAATGGGAACATATACAAGATCAGCTGGGTGCCGGTGATGTACCACATTGCCACACACGGTACAATGTTTAACTGGGCAGATATCATCTCTGACAGTATGTCATCACATATAGTTGCAGCACAAGGAGGATTAACATAGAAGAAAGCTGATTTCTTTATGGCCTCTCATCTGGTGGATTGGTTATTAATCAAACACTCTTTCCCTGATTTGGGATGCGTTTGGAAACATAATGAATCTCCCTTCCACGTGGCCTATCAGATGACCTGGGACAACAAGTACGCGAGCCACTACACTCGGATTTGTGAAAGGTTCATCATGCCATTATATCAGTTAATCTTCAAAGAGGAACCAAATTGTATGTCAGAGAATGCCATGTCAGTCATCGAGGAACACAAAGATTATTACTTCTCCGCCGAAGGGACATATATCAGAATGTATGGAGGAACTCAACCCCCTTCTCTGTTGCCTTGGTATGCCACTGATTATGTCGTACATAAAGAGGCTGTGAGACAAATCTTCATCAATGGGGTTAGTAAGGTTCTTCATGAAAAGAAGAAGGCTTCCTATCCACATATGCCATTTACTATTGGGGAATACAAACTTCACAAGGCAAAAGAAGGTGAATTTTTTGCTAAATATTTAGAGGTCTTTCATTTTGGAAGGAGGAGTTTCAGAAGACATGATAGCGAAGGTAAGGTTGCCGCCCATTTTGCTTCTTGCAAGGTCACCTTTGATTATGCACATCTTTTTGACAAAGATGAAAAATTCTTTCGGAGCGCGAAGAACATGACCGGATTGGGAAAGCACTATCATTCCAAAAGCGGAGCTAGTTCTAGTTCTAAGGCTAACACTGCCAAGGAAGCTGAGATAAAGCAAAATGAGGAAGCATAAAAGCAACTCCAGGATGGAATGTCTATACAGTTAGTAGAAGCTGAAAAGAAGCTTAAAGAAGACACTAACAAAATCTGAAAGGAACAAGCTGAAAAGATCCAAAAGGAAGAAGCAGATAGGCTTTAGAAAGAAGAGACTGAAAGGAGGAAGCTGAAAATATCCAAAGGGAAGAGGCCGCAAAGGTACAAGAAATGAAAGAAAGAGTAGAAAAGGAAGCGGCGGAATAACATAGGAAAAAGGAAGAAGAATAAAAGTCCAAGCAAGATGTGGAACAAGAAAGCCCGAGCACGCAAGATATGGACATAGACCTACGAAATATGACCACCGGAGGACACTCCCCACTTCTAGAGCTCGCTATCACCCCATTTATCCCTTCAAAGCGGCATACGGTGGGAAGATTAGATACAATATTTTTTTACTCTAAAAGCAAGACTATCATGAAGAGGTCAGAAAAGAGAATGAAATGTATAACCTATGAAGATGTTGTTATAGTAACAGAAAGCGCAATCTTCGAGGGTACTCAAAAAGACCCTAAGCTCGTGGCATCAGCCAACATAGCTACAGCAAAAGCAAGTGCAGACAATGTGAACAAGCTGATGAATGACGTAGAAAGGAAGAAGGAGAAGCTCTTTAAAGTAAAAGATAACTTGATGAAGGAGCGAGAACATGGATTGGAGCTGAAAAGAAAACATGACGTCGTCTTGTTTGAAGAAGAAAGGATAGCAGAATAGTACCAAAATCTTGAAGCTGAAAAGGATACACTGACTGTGCAGTTGGGAATTACAGAGGGCGAGAAAAGGGACCTGGAAACTCGCATCAAGGAGTAGGAGAAAAATGAGGAAAACAATAGGCAACAAGTTGGGAACTTTAAGGTTTAGTTTGAAAGGTTGATAGAGGAAAAGGAGTTTATGATAGAGCAAATTAAAATTGCAGATGAGAAGAAGCAAGACTTGACTCATTTTCACGAACAATCCTGTGGAATTTAGAATAAGATGTATCATTTACAAGGGCTCATCACCGAGGAGGTTTGTAAGATGAAAATAATGATATCAAGGATGAGAGAGATTGATGCTGAAACTCTAGCAGTTAGACAGAAATTAGTGCGCGACATGAATGAAATTAGGAAGCAAATAACGTGGAGAGAAGGAAAATCAAAATTTCCTGAGCACTTGCCTCATAAGACCACCATGGATTCAAATCTGGATTTAGGATTACTTGAATTCTACAGAAAATTTGGTCTGCAGATTAATAACAGGATTCTGAAGACCATCGAGAAATGTACAGGATTTTATCAAGAAAATCGTGAAAATCATGAAAAATGTCAGCTGGTTTTACCTCCAACCATGGAAGAATTTCCCGAAAGAGACTAGCGCTTATCAGAATTACAAAGCACATTGAGTGATGATTTGAGTTACATTAAGAAGCTGGAGGCAATAACGGGAGAGGACTTGCATAATTTCATCGGACAAGCTTCCATTCACGCTTACTTTTTGTAAGAGAGTTACAAAGCAGCAGCTGAAGGAGTAAAGAGTATCAAGGTAGAATTATATAATCATGAGATCTATTTAAAACTGATGGAGCCTGTCCAAAGTAATATTGTTTTAAAGGAAATTGACATATGGGCTAAATATATTTCTGAGTTGGAAAAGACAGCAGGAAATTAATATTTGTAATTCTTTTGTATAAACAATAGAAGACAAAATTTTGGGAATCCCTAGGGTTAGGGTACGTGAAGAGACACTAAAGACAAATTTTGTAAAGATATAAATATGGGAAGAGAATAGAGAGAACATGACTTTTGGAAGGTACAATAGAGATGGACTATTTTGTATGAGAACTATTTTTCTGCTTAATAAAGAAGGATCTGTTGCCTGGGGAAAGCTAGCATAAAGATATTGCCTGGAATATGTGGAATGTCATGTGGAAATAATTATTCACACATTCATATGCATACTGTGAGATTGTTCTAAACTGTCTTGAATTCATTTATGGTTGTGAATGATTTTATTTCCCGTGTAAATGTTAATGTGCTTAATGAGTAATGGAATGCTTTAATTATATCAGAGTTATCTTTGGTATCTTTTCTTTCTGCTGTAAACGTGCTTATTATGTTGAAACAACTATGCGTGAAGCTTTTATGTGCATTTCCAGTTTATTACTCTTAATTAATATTTTCTCCTTGCAGGGATAGTTTAGATTAGTTATATCAGATAGATTAGATAGACTACATGTATTTAACTAGGGCACTTGCATCTCATCTTTAAATAAAAATACATAAACGGTGGACCGGGCCGCAACCGGTGAGCGATCTAATTGGGATTGCTTACCGGGGAGAATCCCCAACTCTTGGTGCTGCGAATTTCAGGGCAACAATAGGTTTTGGCGCTAGAAGGAGGGCCGCCATTGCATGGCTAGCAGAGGAGACCCATTTGTTAGAATAAATTCCTCTGAAGACCCACTTGAAATAGCTATACTAGAAGACTTCGTTCTGAAACCTAAAGATCAAGAAAATCCCAATTCTAGAGGTGAACACCAAGAATCCCTATACGCTGTCCCTTTTGAAGAAGCAAATCATTTCTGCAGGCGTACGCGCTCTTATGTGAGGAAACTTGGAGGGTTGAATGTGATTCCCTTATTTCCAAGAAGGAGACTTCCCAAGAAAGAAACCCAATATACTAGAGATTCGGTGCTTGTAGAAAATTTGGAAGAATTGTTGGATTTATCTCTGCAAGAAATCACTGAACCTCTTAATTAGTTGAGACCGGAATCTCCTCCAACTCAATAAATTCCTCGTACCCCACCACATTCTCCACCACATTCTCCACCGCATTCACCACCTCGTTCACCACCACAAATTATTGATGTGCTTGCGTGGAGAGCCATAGGACTACTCAATCTGGCTCCTCCTTTACATGATCTTCCCAAACATCCAGAAAGGGTGCTACCTAAATATGATCTTGGAAAGGGCATTTCTACTGAGGATTGTTACACCTAAATATTCCCATCATAATACTCAATGTAAACATCCCTGAAGTTCCTTTGACTAAGTTGTTAACTTGGAAGAGATATTGACCTATTTTTATTGGGTTTAGTGAGGTCGTCGCAGGTCACCTTTGTGCAACCTGTGACGTCATAGGACACCCTCATTCAGCCTGCGACGATGTCAGTTATATGGATAAAAGGGCATCTTCGAGCCCATTCTCGAAGGTGTGTGATGTGGATCTCTATCCCTAACCTATAGGGGAGCTGGCATTCGGTTCCCTAGCCCTTTGGGAGGACTCCTTAACCCTCTACCACTATATCTCAACCTACCCTATCCTCTTAGACCTATATATATGAGGCTCATTCCCATTCCAAAGGGAGGAAGTCTATAGTACTTACATGCTGGTGAAATTATCTTAGGAGATCTCTACTCATCTCTTGGGAGACCTATACTTCCTTTGGAAGCTTTGGCATTGGATTGTTGGAGGAGGATTGCGGTGTTAAGCTTTGGTTGTAATCATCACTCTTTGTACTTCCCTTCTTTAATACAGTAATATGAACGCTTTCCATCAGACGTTGTTGTGTTAATGATGTTTTGTGTAGTTTACCTGCTTAATTGTTTACTTAGATCTGTTATTGTTTAGATGCATTTTACTTGCTTGTATTGTTCTGTATGACTTGACAGGTTTTGAAGCTGAGATCTGAAGACCGTGGAGCTTGGAACAACATCGAGGAGAAAGATCTACAAGCTAGAGGTAAGACATCTAATCACTCGATCTTTAACTAGATCTAGGAAGGTTGTTTCATATTCTGTCTCACTTGTTCTAGACTTACGTTGAGCTAGGGAGATCACGCCTTAAGTCTGCTTTCAGTAGATTGTCTGGTAACAAGTTTGGCGACCATACTGGGGACAATTACATGCATTGTTGTTTGAAGTTTTCAGTTTGAAAGTATTTTTCTCTGATGTCTTTATGAGCCATTTCTTTTGCCTCCTTAGCCATTTCACCACCAGATCTTCTCTTTGAAGAGTCTGTTGACTTCCTTTAGGTCCGTGTGTTTGATTATCAAGCCTTTTGGTTGATCATATTTGGAGATCTTTATTATTCTTGCATAGGGATCTCACCCATCGCACCTGGGTAATACATCCAGAGTGACGTTCCCCTGTCAGGTGCAGTTTGCTGCTCTGCAACCTGCAACACTGTCGCACTTCACAGTTTGACATCCTGTGACGTTGTCGTAGTTCACGTGTTCCCCTCCTACGACGGTCGCTCTGCATCTGACTAGAGACTGCGACGAGCAGTCTAGTTTTTGTGCTTGGTACTTCTCATCATCAACCTTTGATTTTGGTTTTCCTTACGGACCTCCTTTGCACTGTATCTTCTAGTCAAAGACCTTTTTGATGTTACATTGCTAATGTTTGTTTTTTTTTGGTTTGGTTCGGAGTGGTCTTGGGTTCCATCTTGGACAAGTTTGAGTTTCGATAGTGGTGGACACTTTGGTCTCCCCCACCTTCATTCACTTGACCTTTCATTCCTTGCTCTCCTCACCTGATCTAGTCCTTCCATTGGTTTAGATCCCATACCCCCCTTTGCACCTGTTATCTAGCTTTGATTTCATTCGGTTGTTTGATTGAGTGTTTTGAGTGTTTTAAGTTTACATGAGTGCTTGTCATTTTCTTGAGAATTTCTGAGTGTTTAGAGTGCTGCGAACAATCTTTCTTTTCAGTTATTCATGCTTAAAAATATCATTATTATCAAGTTGTACTCTTGGAATATCATTGAAAAATTCAAAGTGCATCATTTTTACCGTTTTCATGTGCATTTGAAAATTGTTGTAGAAATTGGTTCATGCATTGGAATTTATCATTCATTAGTCTTTTGAAACATTTGAGAGAAAAGTTAGTCATTTGTGCTTTTCGGGAATTATGAATCATTCATTTTCTTGAAAATTCAAGCGAGATCAAGTTTTTACAAAAGTGATTCCATGCTTGAAAGAATTGTATGCATTCTTGGTTTTTTATGCTTTTAAGCCATCATAGTGAAATTTGAAAAGTTAGTGGTCTAGATAGGAAATATCTCTCTTTTCATTTCTTAGTTTCATTTTTGATTAGAAAAGACAAAAAGAAAATGCATAGATTTGGTTCTGATGCTTGATTTTTTTGTTTAGCTTGGAAAAATGGAAAAAATGAAAAGAGCATTTTCATTGTCAAATTTGGTAGATTTGGGATTGTGTTGCATTTTGTTGTTTTGGTAAAATCACTTGGAAAAATATTTCTCCCTCCCATATATAGAGTTCATCAAAAGGAAAGTACATTTTTGCATGTAGTTAGGGCTTGCATTATGTTTACATTTATGTACTCACCTCATGCATTCACCTAACCGTCCAGATAAAATTAACGGTAGAACTAGGGTAAAATCTTTAGTAACTTGTGTGTTAACTTAGAGACATGTTCCAGCATCGTAAAACGTGGCAGCTGTCGTTACTTGCCGGCACTGTATTCCGGGGGTATTGTAGTCTTCCACATACCAACCGGTATATCGAAGCTCTTTCATGTACCAACCAGGTATATCGAAGGCTCTTTCACGTACCTTGGGGTATATCAAAAGGCACTTCACGTACTTGGCGTATATAGAAAGGTGTTTCACATACTCGGTAGTATATAGGAAGGTCTCATGCCGCACGGTTGTGCATTAGACAACACCACTACGGATTTGAGCTCCCACGTACCTTGAGTATATTGGGAGACACCATTAGGATTCGTGAAACCAACTGAGCTATCCATTTGGCCATCTTGGCAGAGAAATACACTGAGAACAACACTTGGGGAGATTACTACGCATGTGTCGTCTAGGTAGTCGGGTATTCAGGCAAGGGTACGGTCCCAATCCTCCTTGTCGTGTTTTACTGTTGGACCCTGTGGTATATAGTGAGTTGCGAAGCCTTGATAATCCTGTGAGGTTCCAAACTTTTGAATCCACACCTATGAAATAAGTTTGCTCGTGGCCTTAGTTTGTGTATATTTTTCTGGACTGCTTTTCTTTTATTTAGATTACCCTAGGAGAAACTCTGTTTCAGTCACTTTGGCTGAATTTCCTTGGAGAAGGTCCCGCAGAATTTTGAACTTACCACCCGAATATCCCCTTAACCAGGAGGTAATTTCGAGGGTAAGAATGGACCCACACGCCACGGTCATGTCACCTTAAGTAGAAAACCCTACTTTGAATATTGGAGCACACAGGTTCCCTCCAGATTTACCTGCCTCCAACCCCCCACAGGGTGAAGAGGCGCAAACTTCCACTTCACAAGAGTCTCCTCCTGTTTTACCGGGAGAGCCTGGATCGGTTGAATGGTTAAATCCGCCCCAGGATGACCCTGTATCAACTGTTGGTCCAGCTGCATCTTTTTGGACATCATCTCTAGGCCACCTAGTGGCTCATTTTTCCATTACATCCCCACCCAGTTGGGCTACTCCTGATGACCCTCTAGCACTTTATCGTGAATAGTTGACTTGATTACGTGCTATGGGTGAGGAGTTTCCAAGAAAAATTCTTTTACGAAGGGTTGAAGACCCGACGTTACCTCCTTATCGGCCACTCCCGAGTCATTTTTTATCTTTTGACTCACCAGAATCACCCACCCAACATGTGACCACTTTTGAATTTGGTCAACCCTCGCTTCCTGCGCATACACCCCTTAGACAGGAGACCAGTTCTATACCTCAAACGACTCAACCTGTTGAAGGACAACAATCCAACACACCTGTTACTACCACGGTTACATTACCCACTCCTCCCCACCCCAAAAATCGCGGGGAGGATACTCTTTACCCCCTACCTTCCTTACGGGTAATGTTAATCCTGTAGTAGATAGTCAACAACCTGTGTTGGGTCAACCTTTGATTAGTGGTCAGCAAGTTATTGCTGGGGGGAAACCCCCATCTCCTCACCATAATACTGGAGGAGGAGTTCCCATCAGTCCTTCCATTGGAACTTCCCTACCTGCCGAACATTCCACCACGAGATTATCCCATGTTGGGGGAACATCTAATGTAATCCAACCACCATGGAGTCAACCGTATCCAGTTTATCTTAACCCTGTGTCGGGACAATTCAATCCCGGAAATGCACTCTACGGGATACCTTATCCCAGAAATCCATACACTCTATGGTGGAAACAAAATGTTCTACAACATGGACCCCCACCTACAGTCCCTCAAGTCCCACCACCCCCGTTTGGTCCACCCCCACCTCTTGTCGGAGGCGACGGGCCCACACACAATTCCGGAGGAGGCAGACCTCTACCTTCTGTCGGAGGACCAACTCATTATGGAAACCATGGCCCACCCCCTTGGCGGCGGAGGTGGAGGCCCTCCTCCTTCAGGCGGAGGTGAAGGGCCACCCCCCCGGTGGTGGAGGACCCCCACCTTATGGTGGAGGACCATCCCATCTTGGTGGTGGTGGTGGAGGACCATCCCATACTGGTGGCGGTGGTGGAGGACCATCCCATCCTGGTGGTGGTGGTGGAGGACCACCCTATCCTTTTGGAGGTGGCAGAGGAGGCCCTTACCCTTCCGGTGGCGGTGGTGGAGCACCACCTCCTCCCGGTGGAGGTGGTTGCGGTCCAAATTATCTTGGTGGAGGCAGTGGAGGTCCATCTTATCCCGGTGGTGGCGGAAAACCCCCACCATTTGGAGGCATCCCACCCCCTCCCGGCGGTGGAGGTGGACCCCACCTTATGGTAACGGACCACCTTATTATGGTAACATACCACCTTATTATGGCGGCGGACCTACATTTGGTCTGGACAACACACCCCCTTTTGGTCAGTTTCCTCCGAGGACACCCTACAACCAGTCGATGCAAGATCCCACTGGTCCATACATGCCATACCAGTACTATCAGTACCCGTAGCTGAACCAACAGCTGCCCTTTTTGGCTACGTTGGACTTACCCGACCTGTCTCGTCTAACCAATGACCCCATCTTCCATGGACATAATTGGCCACCCATTCCGGTGAAACTACCATCAGGGATTCCCAAATTTGATGGAAATCCTGGTGAGGATCCAAAAAACCATGCGATGACATACCATTTATGGTGTTCATCCAACTCCTTGATGGACGACTCGATCCGTCTTAGGTTATTTCAATGGACTCTCACCGGCCCAACTGCCAAGTGGTATATTGAACTACCACCCAATTCTTTTACATATTTCCTTTCTCTTGCTATGTCATTTTGACCCACTTCCAGTTGCCTATTCACTATGAGATTGGTACGAACTTATTGACCTCCCTTCGCCAGAACACTGCCACTCATATTTCAGATCATATTCATGAATGGCGGTGAAGACGACATCTTATTAAGGCTCATATTTCGGACCAACTCTTAGCTAACTGGTTCACAAAGTCACTTTTACCTATCGTAGCTCGATACGTAGCTATGGGAGGGGCCGTCACTGAGGAATAGGCCATTGCCTGTGCCCATTACTTAGACTTGGTCTATGCTCAATCCGACACATTGTATGAAATTGTTCCTGACACACCTCGCCCTACGTATGACCCTGCGAAACCACCCAAGGGACCACATGCCAATGGCATCATTGGTTCCCTTACCTCCCAGCCTTCTACTCAAACTGGTGGCTTGTCGAACCCCCAAGGTTCTTCCCCATCACCACCATAGGCTGGCCTCAGCACTACCAAGTCCACTACTCCTGCCTTCACCGAAGAGGTGAATTTTGTTCAATCAGCTCCATCTCAGAAATATGGTGGTAAGAAGAAAAATAAAGGGAAACCTAAGAAACCTTCTAATCAGTAGGAGACTAAGCCCACCCCCGACGACACCAAACAAAAGAGGAAGTTGAAGTATCCTTGTTTACTGTGCGGTGGAGACCATTTCTCAAAGGAATGTCCCCACTGAGACGAAGTGCAGAAGTTTCTCAAAGGAAACTCTACTACCACAGTTCTCAACGATCCCTTCCCCACTAAGAACCAACAACTAATCACACACACCTCTCCTTCCCAAGGGGATGCATCCTCCACCGCGCATGTTCTCATGACGCATAGTGAGACCGTTAACTTGAACACATGTTCCCGTTAGTATGACTCTATCCCTCAGAAGGAACCAATTGGAAGTAATACTGAAAAAGCTTCCACTTCTATTCCCGATGACATCACCGTACTGCACGCTTCTCTCACCATTGAGAAGCCTTCTTTAGAGTCATTGTTGCGTCCGCCCAAGAGCACGATTTGAAGAGCCGTTTTCAATCCTAATGCTCGGGCAGCTCAAAACTACAATATTGTAGAGGACCTAGCACAAGCTCCTTGTGCTATGTCGAAGCTGTAGGTCTTGCAGAACTTCCCTAACCAGCGCAAGACTCTCCTCGCTTCCATTGGCGCGGTTGATCCAGATTCTTTTAATACCATCATGTTCTGGCTGGAGTACTTTAAGTTGAGGCTTTCCCATCAACTGGCATTTCAAGTTTCCACAAACATTGCGGGGAATACAATCCATCATACCGTCTTGGACGAAGGTGCCTCTACCTTGGTCATGTCGATTTCGTGTTGGAGAACCATTGGCTCTCCCGAGTTGAACCGTTCTCCCACCACCTTGAAAGCATTCGACGGACATGGCTTTCAACCTCATGGGCTGTTACAAGCCTTAGCAGTCGAGTTGGGGGGTAAGACCGCAACCATTAACGTGGAAGTAGTCGCATCCCCTTTAGATTATAATCTCTTACTTGGTCATAATTAGTTTTACACCATGACTGCGGTCGCATCATCTGCCTTCTCCATAGTACAATTCCCCCACCAAGGCCGAATTGTCACTGTCGACCAACTGGATTTCTGTACACCTGACACCGCTACTCATCCGGGCAATAATGTTCCATTACTTGGACAATCTTTGCATCTATATGAGAGTGTAGGGGTTGACCTCATA
Source organism: Larix kaempferi (assembly GCA_027924585.1). Classification (NCBI taxonomy): domain Eukaryota; kingdom Viridiplantae; phylum Streptophyta; class Pinopsida; order Pinales; family Pinaceae; genus Larix; species Larix kaempferi. Next base: position 17,596,352 of record BSBM01000362.1, read on the forward strand.
AGATATTAATCTCTTATGGGTGTCTTTCCAACCTCGGATCCCCCTAATCATGTTTCCATGGTGAACATGATCTCCTCTAGGATTTCATCTATCCCCAACTCTACCGATCAATGGCTAGTACCTAATGAAGCCACTACGCACCTGATTTGAGACACCATGCCTCTTTCACCCACTGAACTTACTAATGAGGCTATCTAGTCAGCACCAGAGGACCACCTAGACATGGCCTCTACCTCCTATTCTCTACAGCGGACGACATCCCTACTCGATCCTCTGCTCTGGACTTTTCATTATGACGAGTACATCATGGAAATCATGAGTTCGGATGACCCTCTGTGGGAAGACCTCCATCATCGATCGTCTTTCCTTCCCCCATTGGATACTGTGGAGAATAGCATCACCACCATCTTTAGACCGGATGTCCACCCTTTCCCTTAGTCCCTGATACTTACGTTTCAAATAGAATCTGAAGGCAACTTGGCCAACATTGAACCTACCATTTTGGTAGACATATCGGTTACTCCTTGTGTAGTGGAACACATTCGTTTAGGCCAGAAGTGTTCCCCTAAATATATTACAACGTTCACAGCCTTGTTCAAGCAATTTCGAGACGTATTTGCTTGGACCTACGAGGAGATGCTCGAGATAGACACCACTATTGTTTCGCACGAGATTCAAACCTATCTTGATGCTAAACCAGTCCGACAAAAGTTGCGACCGGTACACCCTCGAAAGACTACGGCAATCAAGGCAAAGATTGAAAAGCTCTTAAAAGCTGGCTTTATCTACCCTGTCCCACTGACAGAATGGGCCTCAAATGTCGTCCCTTTAGCTAAGAAGCAGGGTACCATTCGTGTCTGTGTTGATTATCGGGATCTGAACAAAGCTTGTCCCAAGGACAACTACCCCACTCCCTTTATCGACTAGATCATAGACAATTGTGCGGGAAGTGTCATCTTCTCATTCATGGATGGCTTTTCCGGTTACAACCAAATTGAGATGCACCCGGCTGATCAACACAAGACAGCTTTCATCTGTACTTGGGGTAAGTTTGCTTATCGCAAGCTCCCTTTTGGTCTCAAAAATGATGGTGCTACATTCCATCGGGCCATGTCATACGCCTTTCATGATGTGAAGGACTTTGTGGAACCCTACTTGGACGATCTACCTATCCATTCACGGTAGCGTCAGTACCACATTGATCATCTGACGGCGGTATTCCTTATATGCAGGCGGTATAACATCCGCTTGAACCCTCACAAGTGTATCTTCTGCATCGAGTTTGGAAGCCTCCTCTATTTTATCGTCTCGAAAGATGGGATTCGCATTGATCCCTTAAAGGTGGAAGCCATTGTTTCTCTACCACCTCCCATGGACATTACGGAACTTCAAAGTTTGCAAGGAAGCACAACTTACCTACAACGTTTTGTCTGTAATTTCGCGCAAAAGATGCAGGGTTACATGAGACTACTCAAGAAGGACGTCCCGTTCATTTGGGACGATCAAGCGCAGCAATCCTTCAATAGTCTCAAACATGCCATTACGCATGCCCTTGTGCTCCAACCGCCTAATTACTACAAGGATTATATCCTTTATCTCGCTGCTTCCGCCACCACGATCGCCATGGTCTTGGTACAAGAGGACAATAACACCCAAGAGCATGTGATCTACTACCTAAGTAAGGGTCTTATGGACTCTGAAACCATTATTCACATGTCGAGAAGCTCTCTCTCGCAGCAGCCATTGCCATCCAAAAGTTCCGCCACTACATACTGCTCCACACCACCACCATCATCGCTGACTCAAACCCCATGTACCATGTTTTAACACACCAAGTGCTTGGGGGAAATTATTCACGCTGGATCGTGATACTTCAGGAGTTCGATCTCCTCTTCGAGAAGTCCAAGTCCAAGAAGTCGTTGGTGTTTTCCGAGCTCATCTGTGATCTTCCCCGTGTTGATGTAGGATCTGATCCCAATGATTCTCTTCCGGACGAATCATTGTTCCTTATCAGCAGGTCTGACCCATGGTATGGGGATATTACCTTATATCTCTAGGCCCAATGTTTCAACCCCCAATTGTCTCCTACCAATCATTGTCGAATACACTACCATGCAAAGTATTACCTGATCATCAATGATACCTTGTACCGTCGCGGCATTGATTCTGTTCTTCGACGCTGTCTGACGCATGAGGAGGCTGAATACGTCTTGAACGAATGTCATGCTGGGGCTTGTGGCGGTCATCTCTATGGGATGGCTACGACCCAGAAGATACTGCACACGGGATATTATTGGCCATCTATCTTCGAATATTGCATTGAGGTCGTTAAAAAATGTCCCCCATGCCAGCATTTTCAAATGAAAAAGCGCACCCATCCAACTCCGTTACACCTAGTTATTGTCGTTGGCCCCTTTTCCAAATGGGGCATTGAATTCATGCACTGTAAGCCTACCTCAGCCGGGGTCCATGGTTACGTCATAGTAGCCTTAGATTACTTTACAAAGTGGGCCGAGGCTATGCCTACATACACAGACGACGACAAAACTGCCGCATTCTTCATGTTCAATCATGTTAACTCACGGTTCGGAGTCCCACAAGCCATAGTCACCGACCATGGATCTCACTTTCAGAACCATATGGTCGATGCGCTCAGCGCCAGATTGGGTTTTCATCATGAAAACTCAACACCTTACTACCCACAGTCCAATGGAAAAGTAGAGGCCATTAACAAGGTCTTGAAAACCATGATTCAATGCATGGTGGGTATGCATAAGTCTAACTGGCACAACATGCTCTTTTCCGCACTATGGGCATACCGGACGTCCGTTAAGACTGCCACCGGATTCACACCATTCCGGTTAGTTTACGGATTAGAGGCAGTCCTACCAATAGAGTGTGAGATTCCATCGCTCAAATTCGTAGTCGAACTTCTTCCGAACACCACTACCGAGGAAGAACGTTTCCTTTACCTTGCAAAGCTTGATGAGAACCGCCGCGATGCTGTTCTTGCCAACGAGGCACATAAGAAGTGCATCAAGGCACAGTACTATAGGTCAGTCCAACCCCGCGTCTTTAATGAAGGTGATTTGGTCCTCACATACGACCAAAGTCACGATAAGCTGGGGGCAGGTAAGTTCGAGTCCATGTGGCATGGACCGTACATAGTGAAACATGTTTTGGAAAAAGGAGCCTAAGAACTAGAGGAATACGATGGGATATCTTTGGGTGAGCCCCGCAACGTGCTCTGCCTAAAGAAGTACTATGCCTGAGTCTTTCACGCATAGACATTTTGTATATATTGTACATGGTGTGTGTGTTTTGTGTGGTGTGACACTTTTATTTTAGTGTGTCTAGGTATTGTTTTGTTTCTTATACCATGTTCTGTCTACATGTGCAGATGGCAACTTGCTACGGATTCGTGGACGGCACCAACCGGCATACCCTTAACCTTGCTTCGACAGCCTGGGTACTCTATTCTCCCACTAGCGAGCTTACCAGCTCAGGAGGAATGTGTCTAGGTTTTGCAACCAACAATGTTGCAGAATATCAGGCAGTCATTGGAACCCTAACTGATGCTCTTTCCTTGGGTATGGACCACATTGTTATCTATTTGGATTCACAACTGGTGGTCTCTCATCTTAACCGGATCTGTGCTATCCGCAACCCTACCCTACTCCATCTATTTAGATGAGTCCGTCTTCTGGAAAGGTCCTTTGAATCTATTCAATACCTACACATTCCACGAGATAGGAACATAGTTACTGACTCCATGGCCAATTTCATTCTAGATTGGTACATTGCACACACATAACATATTCATAAGATATAAAAGCATTCATAACATGTAAATCATCCATTGTATAAGCAAACACATAAACAAGATCACATAAATAATCCATAGAACACATAATGTATAAATCCGCCAAAATGTTTGTATATATATATAAGTCAAAATGGTAGTGCTGATACAAAATCCAAGCCATGCTAGCTTTCAGTAGGTCTCTACAAAATCTAAAGTTCTGAAGCTTTCAGTACATACATAAGTAGGACATGAGCCTAAGGCTCAGGTTGCCTAGCCCTAGATCCTGAAGCTCCCGGCTGCTGCCCGTGAAAGCAGACCACGGCCCTCGCCACCTTGGCCATAAGTGTGCCAAAACGGTCAAACATCCCGACAGCGTACTTCTGGTAGCTCTGAGGTAGATCACGAACACTCGGCTCTGGGATATCCAGGGTCAACCTTTGGAGGTTCTCATATACCTCCTCTACCTCCTTGGTAGCATCTCGCACTGCGGCACCCAAGACCAACACCTCTCCTCTCCTCGCTATGAGAGAGACCCCAATTGGCCGCGACGGACTCACATCTGCAAACAACACCGAGTTATCGGCACTACTACAAAAAATCATAAAACATATAAAATGAAAAACACATAAAGTTGTTGTTCTTACCTATGTCACCCCATTGTGCTCCCTTGGGGAGCACCAGGTCGGGATCACCTCTGAAGTCTATCTCACTATAAGGGTAATCCTCAATCATGAGGAGTTTTACCTCTAGCCAAGTAAAGAACCTGGTGCCATAACCTATCATGGGACCCCGCCACCATGGCGGGCCATCACCTCAGCCCATCGTGTCACATGCAGATCTCTGGCATCCCGGTCATCTAAGTCCACCAGTGGACGTAGATGAGGTACCAGCTCTAGTAGAAAGGATATCACCATGGACCCATATCCAAACTGTTTCAACGCCCCGCACTGACATTTGGTGAGCTGATCCCAGAGGTTGGTAAGGAGTCCCTCGCACCAGTTGAATACCCGATGAGCCATACACTCCTCCACATACAACAACTGGGTCTTGCTCGCAAGGTGAGAAGACTGACTCCTCGCCACCCTCACCTTGGTGAAGAGCACGTCACGTAATGGATGATCTCGAATCCCCTTAATGGTAATCTTCCCACTAGTAGCCACAGTGTCTGCGGTGCAGTACTGAGTGATCAGGTCATCTACGGTCCGGTCACCTCCTCGTGACCTAGTAAGAGATACAGATTCTCCCCTCTGGGATAATACTGTCAGAAAATAGATTTCCTCGACATCTATACTCAATGTATGCACTCCAATCTCGAAGTGCTCCTGCATCGGATCCCAACATCGGATCATATGTGTCAGTAGCTGAACTTGGGCCCTCATGCCCAGTACTCGAAAGTATTTGAGAAGTCCACAATTCCTCAATGCAGCAACGCATTGAGGGTCATTTTCAAACTGTGCATCATCCAACTCATGTTCTCGCTCTCGCCACTCTACGACCATGATTATCGCTATGAACCTGTTAAGAAGCACAAATGAGAAACATTAGAACTCACCCCATGCATTAAAACTCTTTCTTGTGGGTTGGGCTATGAGATTTGGTTGGACATTTCCACCATCGCAGGATGTCCCTGCAGACAGTGCGACATCGTCACAAGAGCCTCTTGCGGGATTTGCGACGAAGCTTAGTCATTACAGTTCCCGTAAGGAGGTCCTGCGCCGATCCGAGGGCGCATTTCCCCCAACCAAATCAACCCAAAAACTTGGAAAACAAGCAAAAAACAAGAAATCAATCCATTGAAAAGTTGCAAGGATGAGTTTTGGCCTACCTGCTCCTGACGGCTTGCGAAATGGTGGACCACAGCTCCCGGAATAAGCAGTTGAAATCTGGCTCCAAATGGCTCTTTCAACTCTCCAATCTTGGTAAAAAACAATTGTAATTTCTTTTCACTATTTCATCCCTTTTATAACAAAAATGGAATATTCCTTTTATAAATTGATGCTTTAGTGGGTTTTTGCTATAGTTTGAATTATTCACTGCATTTAAATGCTTGGTTAACCGTTTTTGACCTAGTCTTTGAGTTGCAGGACAAGTTAAGTGCCTAATTAATGCCATTTTCACTGTGACGATCATCCCGTAAGTATCATCAGGTATGAACAACTTCTTCAAGCGTTTTTTAGTCATTATTTCGCTCATTAAATTCAATTATTAATGACAACTGATCTTACTCTTTGTTTTTTATTGTGCTTGTAAAATGATGAGAATAAGACATCGAGTTAAAGTTTATCACTTTTTCGGGCTCGTTAAACTCCTACGAAAAAGGAACCCCTCAGAGTCTCTCTTTAAGCTCTTTTCAGGCTCTCTAAATACAAAAATATCGCCAAGCGAACTTGTCGCATTCACGCTTGTTAAATTATTTGAATGGTCATCCTCTGAGTGATAGTTTACCCCTTTTTTAGACCAAGGGGTACTACTTACGAAAAATGTATACTCGAGCCAATCATGACTGGAAGAGTCCTCTCTCGCGTTGTTTTACCCTTTTCCGGGTGAAGAGGCTAACCTTACGAAAAAGGACCTTTGGAGTCTTCTTTAGTTCTTTTCAGACTCTCTAAACATGAAATGACGCCGAGTTTACCTTCTATGGACTCATTAAAACTCAACATTGAAGGACCCGTTATGGGACGAATCCCTCCTTTCCCAAGTTCAAAAAATATTTGGGATTGGAATCATCTATGAGATGAGCTATACCAAGCATCTGGTTACCCTCATCAAGCTCGTCAAAAAACACATGAGGCACTCATCAGTCATGATGGGGAAAAAGTAAATCTTTTGTATTACACCCTTACCAGTGGCAGTACTTAGTCGTTCTTGAACATGGCACTCATTTGCATTTGCATACAGTACTTGGGTCATCCGTTTGTCCTCGAGTTTTCCTACTTCCCGAGTCTTGTTACTCCTTTGGGTCATCCAAGGAACACTTCGACCATCATTTGCATTAGGAGTTGGTGTCACACTAGACATGTCAATACTTCCAAGTCATGCCATGCCCATGTTCAAGAACACATTCACCGCTCATCATTTGCAGTCAGTACACCTTCCACCATGTCGGTCTACTCTGAGTTTGTCTTGCATGTTACTATACCATCCGATCTACTCCAAACATCTGTTATCGAGTTTCGTGTCGATGATGGGGGATTCATCATGGCCCTCCTTCGATGGGTTCATCCTCATCGACTTCAAATCATCATCTGGGGATTGAACTTAGAAACCAATCGAGTACCTTGGTCCTGCATGCCTTAATGGCAGGTTACCTCGCTTTCGACATGAGTTTACATCATTGACTCTTGATTGAAATATTTCGTCAAGCATTCGACTTCAACTCATTCATTCGCGCTTGATGATATGTACTGTGATACCTTGGGGATCATTGACAGTAATGGTGATTTACCTCGCGCTTGTTAACATTATACATCAATGACCGGTAATCAAGTGATTTCTACCATGTTCGACGTCAAGACATTTGTAATCACATGGATAGATTCGTATCATTGCGGGTTCAGCTTGAAGACCTTGGGGAGTCATGTTTTACCCAGGTTGCGATGGAGATTGTTTTGAGTCATATTACATGGATCCACTTTTGTATTAGTCGTGGTTGTGTTATCATCTCATCATGGATCTACGCTTGTGTCTAGTAGCCATGATTGTGTTCAATCGGTCATTACTACCATGGATTTGCAATGTATTGGTCGGCAGCCATGTTGTGAGTCATACACGACTGTGTTCTCAGAGTCAGTTGTACTACAGTGGCTTCCTCCATCCGACAAGTCCTTTCCATTTCCTTCTGTCAAAGAATTTCACCTATCAAGTTCCAACAACTTCATGCTTTGGGGGGCATTCTGTTACACCTAAATATTCCCATCATAATACTTAGTGTAAACAACCCTGAAGTTCCTTTGACTAAGTTGTTAACTTGGAAGAGATATTGACCTATTTCTATTGGGTTTAGTGAGGTCGTCGCAGGTCACCTTTGTGCAACCTGCGATGTCGTAGGACACCCTCATGCAGCCTGCGATGATGTCAGTTAAATGGATAAAAGGGTATCTTCGAGCCCATTCTCGAAGGTGTGTGATGTGGATCTCTATCCCTAACCTTGTTAGGATATTTAGACACTTAGGAGTTAGTTAAGATCAACTTGTGTAATATATCCGTTAGGGATAGTGTGTTTCTTTAGTATGCATTAATATGCATTTGTAAATACTTAATTCGACGGTCATGATATGTTCCCGACATAGAGTGATCCGACGGCTCAACTTCTCTTAGATCAAATCTAACCTTGATCCGTGGCTTAACACCCGATTGGTCCATGATCTCTATTTAAAGAGCATGGAGGGTCATTGTTTAGTTGATCGATTATGAGAAGCTCATTTGTAACTTTCTTTCTTTGCATAATAAATTGTCTCGTAGAAGCTATTTGGCCGGGGCTGTGGAGTGTTTCCCTCAAGAGGGTTTAAACCACGTCAAAACATCGGTGTGTTGATCTGTGATATGTTTGTGTGAAGTGGTTTCTATTGGTGTTCGGTCCTTTGGTAGTATCCTGTGTACCCAAACATGGTATCAGAGCTTTTATGAAGTGCCGCTTCCGGTTGTGATCTAGATCTTGAACTGCTATTGCCGAAACTCGAAAGAGTTTCTAGTTCTGGTATTTCTGTGCATTTCTGGGCTGTGGGAGGTGTTCCATTGCGTCCGGAGCGTCGTTTCCATTGGGAAATAGTTTTCGTTTGATCGAAAACGGTTCCCGGTTGCTCCAGAAACGCGTATTTCATCAGATCTGAAGGTATAATGTTATAGTGACGCATTTTTTTATTTCGTTGTTTGAAAAGAAAAAATCCCATATTTCATCTTTTTTTACTGTTAGATTTTTTTTGGGTTTGGATTGTTACTTTCCCGTCTGTGTATGCTCTTTGCCGTGCACCATCTAACTCCACAAGTGTGGAAAAGTTTTTTTGTTTTGATTTGTGGTTTGTTTTGCAGGAAAAATGGCAAGCACGCAAACTGAGCAAGAACAGTAAAAAAAAAAAAAAAAGTCCCCTTCCTCATTCGCATATTTTACATACCTTTTAATTTAGTTCACTTGGTTCAAAGTTGCTTTATTCCTTAATAGGTCTTGAGTTCAAGTCTTAGGAAGTTACTTTTAAAAGAAAGTGCATGCAATTTCTAATTTCAAGTTACTTTATTGTAAAAGTGCATCTCACTTAAATAATAAAAAATAAAAATACAAGTGAGTCACTTAAGTTTTTTTTTATTGTTGCACTATTTAAAAGTAATATCATTGTAAAAGTGAAATCACTTATTTTACAAAAGTGGTTCACTTAAAGCAACTTTCTTGTAAAGTGATTGTCAAAAGGTTCATCTTGGGAAGAGGGGGGTTCTTTTTTTTTGCTGGACATTCTCTAGCTGCCACATCACTATTGGGGACATCTTCAACAGTTTCTTCGTTCAAGTATAACTTCATCATACAGAGTCAGTTTTCAGTGCCGTTTTTTTTGAAACCGCCTATTTTTTTGAGCTCTTCACATCTAGACTATTGGTTTCCACTTTTACAGCCATTAATTTACAAATATGGCCGCCCCTTGTGATATTCTGCTTAACAGTTCCAACTATTTCTCATGGAAATCTCATATGGAGGATGTTCTACGAAGTAGGGGACTTTTCAGAATTACCACAGGGAAAGAAAAAGAACCCACTGATGATGATAAGAAAATAAAATGGGAAAATAGATGTGATGAAGCTCGTAGATTGATTGAGATGTCAATCTCTACTGATTTGCGATTCCACATATCTGGAATTGATGAACCTAATGCTGCTTAGGACAAGTTGGAATCTGTGTTTGGTAAACACAATGAAATTCGAGGTCACCAACTCGAAAATGAGTTGATTTCTTTAAATCCAAGTGACTTTTCATGCATTCAAGATTATTTATCTAAGTACAAAACTCTTAAACTCTTATGTGCAGAATGTAAGATTGAGAGGGAAGACAAACAATGCATTTATCATATTCATTCCAAACTTGGACCTGCATATTCTGTTTTTGTATCTACATTTTACTCCATGAAAGCATCCTTGAATGCAGCTAGCTATCAAGATCCTAGTCTTGAATCCTTTTGTGATTCATTGATTAGAGCACAAGATAAACTCATTCACCTTGGAATAATCAACAATGCAGATACATCTGGGAAAGCCTTATTGTCCCAACAGAAAGAAAAGTCCAAGCCTCCCAAGAAACAAAATTTTCGCAATAATAAGTCAAACAATGGTCCCAAACCCTCTCAGTCAGCGCCTTCTTTAAAAAATGACAAAGGATCCAAACCAAAAGGAAAGAAGACTGAGCGTCATTGGAACTATTGCGGGAAAGATAATCATGATGAATCTAAGTGTTTCAAGAAGATGGCAGCCTTGGAAGAAGCAATGAAGAAGCACCACATCATCCTAGATTCACCTTCAGAATCTACCTCTCATGGACATGCACTTTGTGCTTCTGGTTATTCTTATAATGCATCTTCTTCTTCTACTTCAAATGAATGGCTCATTGATTCTGGAGCATCTTATCATATGGCTAAGGATCAAGCCATATTTTCTACTATGCATGAATGTAACACCAAACAAATATTTGTTGGTGATGATAGATCTGTAAGTGTTGTAGGAGTTGGAATAGTTCCAGTAGATAATTGTCATTTTAGTGATGTACTATGTGTTCCAAGAATTTCCTGCAATTTGTTATCAATCTATCAGATCACTCATTCTGGTGAAGGTAAACTGTGACCTTTACACCTCACCAAGTTGTAATCCAGGATTTTAAAGATCCTCAACAGGTCCTAGCTACCGGAATTGTTGATGATATTACCAGGTTGTACAAGTTTAACAAATTTGGGTCATCACCTTTCCCTTCAGTTTTTGTTGCTCATAGTGATAACTTGAGCAAACTTTGGCATGAGCGATTTGGTCACTTAAATTATCGCTCATTGCAACAACTATGTAAAGAAAATATGGTGACAGGTCTTCCGATGGTATCTTGCAGGGATGGTGTTTGCTCCGGTTGTGTACTCGGAAAACATCATCGGGACAGTTTTGATAAACGTGCCTCTTGGCACGCCTCGGTTCCCTTGGAGCTTGTGCATAGTGACTTGTGTGGTCCTCTTCCATCTGCTTCCTTTTCTGGTTTCAAATATTTCTTAACTTTCATTGATGATTACACTAGACGCACTTGGGTTTATTTCCTAAAACTTAAGAGCAAAGTATTTAACATGTTCTTGGCCTACAAGGCCCTTGTTGAAAAACAATTTGGTCATCAAATTATTAAGTTAAGATCTGACAATGGAGGAGAATATGTTAACAAACAACTCACTACTTTCTGCAATGAACAAGGCATCCAACAACAGCACACTGTTCCATATACACCACAACAAAATGGTGTAGCTGAGCGGAAGAACCGCACTTTAAAAGAAATGGCTAATTGTATGATCCAATCTAAGGGACTAAGTCTTCAATTTTGGGCTGAAGCCATAAATTGTGCAAATTACATAGTTAATCGCACCCCCACAAAAGCATTACAAGGTATAACACTGGAAGAAGCATGTAGTAAAACTAAACCTGATGTAAGTCAGTTTCGTGTGTTTGGTAGTGAAGCATGGGCTCACATTCCGGATGAAAAACGGAAAGCATTGCAGCCTAAAATTGAAAAGTGCATATTTGTTGGATATTCTGAAGATGTAAAAGGTTATAGACTTCTTCAACCACATTCTCATGCTATAATCATTAGAAGAGATGTTAAATTTGATGAAATTCTCTTGGCCTGCGAGCCTAACTCGACGATTGTGCCATCTTTGGCCTGAGAGCCTGATTCGACGTTTGTGCCTCCTTCTTCTTCTTCCAACTTCCTTGACAGGTTTCCAACTCCAGTTTCTGATGATGACATTGAGGATGAAAATCCACCTCCGCCTGCTCATTTTCCTCCAGTTGCACCAGCACAAGTGCTTCCTCGATGGGTCCGTTCAACATGTGAAGCAGCTGGTGATCTTGCCGGTGATCTTAGAGATCAACGTCGAACACGTTCTCAGTTTCAACGAGCCTCTTCTCTTTTGGCTCAAGTTTTCGAGAATCATGATCCAGAAACTTTTGCAGAAGCTTCAGGGAATCCGGATTGGGATGTAGCCATGGATGAAGAATATCGTTCCTTAATGGCGAACGATACTTGGGATCTTGTACCTCTTCCAAAAGGAAGAAAACTTGTCAGATGTAAATGGGTCTACAAAACTAAGTATGCATCAGATGGAAGTGTTGAAAGACTTAAGGAAAGGTTAGTTGCCAAAGGTTTTTCCCAAGTTGAAGGGATTGACTACAATGAAACCTTTGCTCCTGTCGCAAAAATGAACTCCATCCGCCTTGTTCTTTCCCTTGGAGCCTTACACAATTGGGAAGTCCATCAAATGGATGTCAAGTCTTCCTTCTTACATGGTGATTTACAGGAGAAAATTTACATGGAAAAACCTCCTGGCTATGTTCAGAATAACTCTAGCCTTGTCTGCTGCCTTAAGAAATCCTTATATGGCCTTAAGCAAGCTCCTAGAGCTTGGTATGCCAAAATGGATAACTTTCTCCTTGACACTAGTTTTTCTAGATGCCATTCTGACCGCAATGTCTATACTAAGAAAGTAGGAAACCATCTCATCATACTTGTTCTATATGTTGATGACCTTATTCTTACTGGTAGTGACCCTAAGCTTATAACCCATGTGAAATCCAGTCTTAAACAAAATTTTGAAATGTCAGACTTAGGACATTTGCATTATTTTCTTGGTCTCCAAGTCCTGCAAACCAAAGAAGGAATCTTTCTTTCTCAGTCTAAGTATGCTTGTGACCTTCTTCGTCGCTTTCACATGGAATATTGTACACCAGCCCCTTCTCCCTTCCAGTATGGAGTCAAAATTTCTGCCACTTGTACTTCACCTGAAGTCGATGCCACCTTATATTGTCAGCTTGTTGGTAGTCTCTTATACTTGACTCATTCTCGTCTTGACCTTTCCTTTGCCGTTTGTCGTGTTGCCCGTTATATGCAGACACCTCATGAAAGTCATTGGAAAGCAGATAAAAGAATACTTCGATATATTCGAGGTACAATTCAGTTTGGGATTCATTACAGTATAGGGGGGAAACCTTTGTTAGTTGGTTTCACTGATTCAGATTGTGCCGACGATCCTGATGATCGAAAGTCTACTACAGGTTATGTTTTCAGTCTGGGATCTGGACCTATTACTTGGGCTTGTAAGAAACAACAAGCTCTTGCTCTTTCTTTAGCAGAGGTAGAATATCGAGCAACAGTTAATGCCAGTCAGGAAGCTTTATGGCTTCGACAGATCCTTTCAGAGTTTGGATTCGAGCAGCAGCAGCCTACTCAAAGTGCCATCAAGCTTGCCAAAGATCCAGTTCTACATCAACGCAACAAACACATTGAACTACATATGCACTTCATCATAAATCTTGTTCATGATCGTGTTCTTGAAGTGCTCTTTTTCCCTACAGATGATCAAGTTGCAGACATCTTCAATAAGTCTCTTACAGAAGCGAAGTTTTCTAAAATTCGATCTATGTTACGAGTTCAGGAACTTGTCATTAAGGGGGGATAGGCTCTAATGCCTCCTTCCTTCTCCTAATAGTGTCACTTTTTTAAATCCTTCAATCCTATCCCAAGTTGTTGTTAAGGGGGGATGTTAGGATATTTAGACACTTAGGAGTTAGTTAAGATCAACTTGTGTAATATATCCGTTAGGGATAGTGTGTTTCTTTAGTATGCATTAGTATGCATTTGTAAATACTTAATCCGACGGTCACGATATGTTCCCGAAATAGAGTGATCCGATGACTCAACTTCTCTTAGATCAAACCTAACCTTGATCTGTGGCTTAACACCCGATTGGTCCATGATCTCTATTTAAAGAGCATGGAGGGTCATTGTTTAGTTGATCGATTATGAGAAGCTCATTTGTAACTTTCTTTCTTTGCATAATAAATTGTCCCGTAGAAGCTATTTGGCTGGGGCCATGGAGTGTTTTCCTCAAGAGGGTTTAAACCACGTCAAAACATCAGTGTGTTGATCTGTGATCTTTTTGTGTGAAGTGGTTGCTCTTGGTGTTCAGTCCTTTGGTAGTACCCTGTGTACCCAAACAAACCTATAGTGGAGTTGGCATTGGGTTCCCTAGCCCTTTGGGAGGATCCATTACCCCTCTCCCACTATATCTCAACCTACCCTATCCTCTTAGTCCTATATATATGAGGCTCATTCCGATTCCAAAAGGAGGAAGTCTATAGTACTTACATGTTGGTGAAATTAGCTTAGGAGATCTCTACTCATCTCTTGGGAGACCTATACTTCCTTTGGAGGCTTTGGCATTGGCTTGTTGGAGGAGGATTGCGACGTTAAGCTTTGGTTGTATTCATCACTCTTTGTACTTCCCTTCTTTAATATAGTAATATGAACGCTTTCCACCAGACGTTGTTGTGTTAATGATGTTTTGTGTAGTTTACCTGCTTAACTATTTACTTAGATTTGTTACTGTTTATATGCATTTTACTTGCTTGTATTGTTCTATATGACTTGACAGGTTTTGAAGCTGAGATCTGAAGACCGTGGAGCTTGGAACAACATTTAGGAGAAATATCTACAAGCTAGAGGTAAGACATCTAATCACTCGATCTTTAACTAGATCTAGGAAGGCTGTTTCATATTCTGTCTCACTTGTTCTAGACTTACGTTGAGCTAGGGAGATCAAACCTTAAGTCCGCTTTCGGTAGATTGTCCGGTAACAAGGATTACCTTAAGAGTTTCTATTTGGCTTTGAATCTCCTAAACGTAGAACCTGAAGATGTAGTTTGTAGGCTGTTTCCCTACACATTTGAAACTAAGGCATCTTCTTGGTATTTTAGTTTGCAGGCTAATTAAATAGCAGATTGGGACGGTTTAGAGAAATGTTTTTTTAAGTAAATTTGGAAATCAAAAGACTGTTTCCATGCTCATGAAAGAACTATTATTTATGAGGATGGAAAAGAAAGAAAAGGTACAAGAGTTTAATTAGAGATTTACTACCTTGTTGAAGAATTTTAGTGCTGCAACAAAACCCGCCGAGGAATCCTTGGTAGAATATTATACTACAGCACTGGATCCACCCATAGCTATGTTTGTTAAAAGAACGGTTAAGGCTACATTAATAGAAAACTATTTAGAAGCGAAGAAAGTAGAAGCAGATGCAGATAGTATTGCTAAACACTCACTTGATTTGGAAGTAAAATCAACAACCAACAATAAGCCTCTATTGTTATCTAGGCCTAAGGAAGAATCATCAACCGAATTAGAAAATGTGGTCAAGATGATGCAGAAACTGTCCAATAAAATTGTAGATTTGGAAAAGGATAAGGTAGCTAGTACGTTTAGAAAACCATTCAAACCCTTCTACAAGAAAAGGGAAGAAAGTGGACAACCTCTTCCTCCTATAAAAAACTCTGCTGTGCTGAATCTGAACGAAGTGGGCATGGAACATTTTTGCACCTTTCATCAAGAACAACATTATGAAAAAAGCTTCCGGCAGTGGATAAATTCGATGAGTTTGGTCATGAATCAACTGTTAGATGCACAAATAATAGTTTAAGAATACCTCCAAGAAGATCATACATTCGAGCAGGAAGATCCCACTCCAGACACCACGATGGTATTATGGGATTGGGAACCCACGCCGGGATTGACGGAAGAGGCTCATGGTAAATAAATCCAAGTTTCATCAGTAAATATCACTAAGAGTAAAGGGCCGGTTGTTGATCAAAGCCCAGTTGTGCCTAAATCAAATATTGCGAAAGAAATTCCAAAAAAGAACATAAGTGTCACTCAACCACAACCTAAGGTAAATCCTGTGGTGGTAAAAGAAACAAGCCCAGTAATTAATGAAAAGGAAAAGATCACAGTGAGAAGGACGGGGAATGGTGGGAAAATCCCAGAAGAATACAACATGGGGTATGACATCATTGAACATATCAAGAAAACTAAAACAAATATTTCTTTATTTGAATTATGTAATCTTCCCCAGCAGAGAAAGAAATTGTTAGAAGCTTTTGACCCTAAATCAAGCAGTACAGTAGAAACCAGTGAAGCGAACATTGAGATAAACGAAGCTTCTATCGATGGAAAATCAAAATATCAGACCCGACCTTTTCCGCTAACCTGTCACATACCCCAATTTTGTGAAAATAATGTAATTATTTTTATCATATTTCTAAGACATTATGTTAAATTTAATGCTTAGTAGAAATTGATGACTCAGCAGAGTCACTAGAAATGGAATGTAATTCTGAATATTTTATTATTAATAAATAAATTATGGAGACAACAGCATGGGAGAGCTGTTAAAAGAGGTTACTGGTCTAACTGGTGGAGGGAACTAGGTGGAAAGGCAAAAGACAAGTGGCAGCATCCTCAAACACTTCCTAAGTTGCAGGTGGCAACTTCCCTATATTTTGGGGTCATGATTCCCCAAGAAAGTGGAATCTGGGCAGGTGGCTCATTAATGACAGTTAACCCAACAAAGACCTAGGCAATCTTTTAAATAGTACTCAATGAACTGAGCTGGGGGTTCAATAGTTCTGGAGGGAGAATACATTCAGGTGAATGCTATTCAGGAGTCCCATTGAGGAAGTGGGAAATACAGTAAGGAAGTGGTTTGAGAGGGATGCTACAGTAACTTGGTTCCAGTTTAGCTGTTTAGCTGAGTGAATTGTTTTGCTGCACCTAGTTCCAGCCAGGGAGACCAGAGCAAGCTCGGGGGTCCTGAGAAGTGCTGTCTGGGCACTCTCCAGGAATTGGTAGGGAGGAACAGCCTCCCGTTGCTGTTGTTGACCCCAGTTTAAGCAGGTTCTGTTATTTATTGTTTTGCGTTAATTCAGTATAAATGAATGTTTGTTATGATTATCATTTATATGTCTGAATAGTAATAGTTTAGTAAAGGATAGTATCTCAGAATATCTGTATGAAGGATTTTAAATAATTACTGTGTTTTACAGCATTCCTTAAATAGCATTAATTCAGTACTGATCTGGTTTCTCATGCAAGCTGTACAACAGTGATACAGTATTCAATAATTTATTATTATAAATTCTTTTATCCTAGTTGTTTATAATATTTTACACAGACAAGTAGGGTTTAAGAGTACGGTAATTATTTTTGAAATTACAATTCGTCTGAATCAACATAGGAACAGAAATAAGTTCTGTATAGATGTTTTTTTTTTACAGTGTTATTATCATTTCGATAAGTTGTAGTTCAAACATCTACTTCGTTGTTAGTGTAAAACCCTAGATACAATTTTCCAGTCATGGTTTGTTAAGTGAATTAATAAACAAACCTTATTGAGGATTAAACAAGTCTTTATTTAATAATTAAAACTTTTGAGTAAAACCCTAGCAGGAAGTTATCACGAGGATTCTAACATTGTTAAATAATCTAGTTAATGCCTTGAAAACAAAAGAAGAAACAGAACCATTGTCGAGCTTAAACATCATCATGAATTATCACAGTAAACTCTTATTTACAACATAGTCTTAGACATAACATTAGATTTAGCAGCTAAATGATATTACGACCGAGGGGATCGAGTGAAACCCTATCATTCCAATTTATAACAATAAGAATTGTTAGCAGAGAAAACTTATATAAAACAAAACAGATAGAACAATGTTCCAGATCATTGCCGAGACTCATTAACATCACGATACCCTTCACTTATTGCACAGTGTCGACAAAATCATTCCCTAGTGACATACTAAACAGATAAACAAAAGGCATCATTTAGAAATTAATTTAACACCTATCATCTCAGACTTTACATTTAAATTACATTTAGAATTTGGACAACGATTCCATCACGGCCGTAGCCTAATTTTCACTGTGTTGACATTTTTTTAAAACTTAAAAATATATGATGCTTACACTAGCTCAAAACCTACAGGAGATTTTAAACAAGTCATATTATACAAACATTGGAAACTCTTTACAACGATTTTTCTATCTACGGCCGCAGCCTCATTTCATAACTTAAGCACTTAGTAAAAATAGAGATCTACGCTTAAACTATCAGCTTGTATGCACACAGGAAACTTTTAATATTCGATATTATCAAAAATCTGGAGCATAAACCCTGACTCAAGGAAAGGGTTTAGCAACAAAACACATTCCAACAAAACTCGCTTACACAGGAGAAATTCTACATCAGAAACGTAATGTCAAACCCTGAGTGAAGCTTGTAGAGCTCTGTATAAAAATAAAAACAAACTACAAGGCCATTTTATCACCTACAGGCCATTTCCAGAGCCTTCCTATCCCTCGATATGCGTTACACAGTAATGCATCCATAAGAGTTTACAACACGAAAAAAAAAATAGTAATACAAAATGAATCCGGGCCTTAACATTTCCTTATGACACGGGATTTAACCCATAATTTTTCATTCAATTACACAGATAAAAGATGTAACAAGGTTGCCGTAAGTACTGTGGCTTTTCGGCCAACCAAACCCTAGTCGCCCAAACAAAACCCCAAGGAGAAACATGCCATGGTAAGGACCAGGATTACCCGGAGGAGCCAAATGCCGAGAGCTGTGTCCTGTACACCTTCTGGAGTGTTCAATACTTGCTTAGGACAGAAAAAAACAAACCGGTTACCTGTCTATTTTCTCAACAAAACGAAACAACAATCTTTCAATTTTATTTTTGAAAATAGCACTACGAAGCCAACTGTAATAGCTCACAAGAAATTTGAATGAAGAAACAACCACAGTGATTGGTCTTGAAGCCACAAGCGATTAAGTGGGAACCCTACCCTTGGCCACAGAGAAGGAGTTGGCGAACTCAAAGATACATTCCACGATGAAGGTGGTTTCAGAAATAAGTGAAAGGGATGCAACAATGGAAGCCGTGACTGGTATGAAACTAGTAACATAAAGGATAGAACCCTAGGGTTTTCATAAAGAAAACTATAACTGTTAAAAAGTAAAAACACGACTCCTGAACCCTATAATTTGACAAGCACAACGAGCTATAACAGCGTGGGAGCAGATATCACCATGGTTTTAGCAAAATTTGGACAGGGAAAAATCCACAGAGCGGCTGAGCCCGAAGGCGAGGGAAGAAATGATAAGGAGTAGGGTTAGTCAACCTCTTATGTCGTGAACACTCGGATGTGAATTAGCCACGTATCCTTTTAATAATTCTCATGCAATGGGTGGCTCTTACATAGTTTGTTTACGACGATAACTTCATCATTATGCCAAATAAAAAGGACAATATGGATAATCCATAGGGTCGTGATACCATATGATTGAATCCATGATTTGGACATTGCTATCAAACATTGTATAGTGAGTAACATCACTTTGTCTACGACCCATTAATCAAGCAATTGTTTTTAGCATTTAACATTTCAATGAGAACTTCACCTTGATGCCAAACAAAATCATAGTAAGAGTAATATAAATGATTGCTTGGTGATATTGATAGATGCAAATGCATAGTTTGCTCATAACTTGAATTATTAAACATCGTTTTAAAACCCATTCTTGGGAGTATTCTAAACATAAAGAAGACATATTAATTGCTTTAGAAAAGTTAATAAAGATAGGGGTGCAATGCAAGCGCCTTTTGGGTTGATAAAAACCTGTTACGACATTTCCAAATTATCATAACAAGTATTCAACTACTTCAGATTTCTTATAAACATTTAGACAGTTCACTCAGGATAAGCTTATAAATTTAGAATCATTGATATACAAATAATTTGTCCAACTTATACAAGCCTGAGATGATTAGAAGGAGACTTGTAAATGGTAGAATATCTATTTAATGCTGACAACAGGTAAGAGATTTTTTTTACTATGCTAAATATGAGGCGCATCTGCAGTACAGTAACATCATCAATGGCAATTATTCCACAGAGTTGTTTAATTCTGGGACACTTCAGAAATACAGCTATCATCATCGCTAGAAGTTTCAAATTCATTAATAGAAAGAATAGAGGAGTTCGTATGCAGAATGCTACCTTCAACCACCTGAAAACTGGGTTAGCATAGACCTTATATTCGAATGATTTTTGGTACAGCTAATTGGATTATAACACTTTAAAGGTATAATTGTCGCGACCGCACCTTACCTGTAGATCTGTAAAGAGAAAAACAGTTTGATGCATTAGCTCGAAAGCTAAGTAAGCCCAGCCTGCTATGGCAAGTTCCCCCTGGAGGTTACAACACAATAAAACAACCATTAACAGAAAAGAGATAACCATAATAACATTTAAGTACAACAAAGATTTTTCAAACACACATACAACCAAGTAAGTTAAACAGACAGTTAAAAGACTGCATTAAATAACATTTATTTCTATCTTAATTTTTTTTTAAATTTTTCAAAAATTTATGAGTTTTGACATGTGGTATCAGAGCATGGTTCATACACTAGGCCTTAATATGGCTCCACTAGTTTCCGCAGAACAGTGCCAATGAGAAGAAAAATTTATATATATAAATATCATGTACTAACTTGTATTTTCTGTTTTATAAATACAAAGCAGAAAATTTTTCTTTTTCTGAATCTAACAGGCAGGTATGGAAAAGCTAGGAGAATATGCTGAGGAGGAATCTCCAAACACTGTGACAAGACAGATGTCGAGAGAACCTGTGACAGAGGAGGTAATTGCTCACTCCTCGGAACTGATGCAGACCATAAAAGGTTTAAAGACGGAAATAGAAACAGTCAAGAAAGATAACGAAAGAATTCTGAAAACTCAAGAGCAGCTAAATCAATTATTGATAGAAAAATTTCAGACAGAAGGAAGAAGCAAAAGAGCTGACTCAGAAGAAGCTAGTCATCAAAGAGGATCTAAAAGGATGAAACCAGCTAAATCTGACAGCAGTTCATCATCTAACGAAAAAGGGAACAACACAGCTATCGCACTACTAGTGACAGCAGTGAAGCTGAGTTGCATAACAGAAAGAAAAAGTACAGACCTTATGAAGAGATTTCCGGGGAGTTTAAGAAAATAAAACCCCCAACTTTCAATGGAGAATCTGAGACAGGAGAAGAGGCAGAATCCTGGTTATCCGGGATGAGAAAATATTTCCAGATTTACAACTATTCAAATCAGCTGAAGGCACGAATGGCCATCTACAACCTTTCTGGAAAGGCGGACATATGGTGGCAAGACCTGAAAAGGGTCAAGGGGATCAAAGAAAAAGAAGTTAATTGGAGTACTTTTAAAAGGTACTTCAAAAAGAAATTCTTGTCCGAACAATACTATGAAGAAAGGGCCAAGGAATTTTATGAACTGAAGCTAGGATCTATGACTATGAAGGACTTAAACAGTAAATTCTTGAGTCTGTTAAGGTATGTGCCGTATTTTGTCGAAGAGAAACCAAAAATACAGCGGTTTCTTAGCTGCCTGCCCTATCATATCAAGGACAGAATTGAATATGATAACCCCAAAACGCTGGAAGAGGCTATGCGAAAGGCTAATTTCTGTTATGAACAGAATAAAAAGAAAGAAGGGATAGCCAGCTGGAAAGCTAAAAAGAACAGCAATCAGCCTGAGTACAAGAAAAAGGAGTTTATACCCTAGAAAAATTTCAAGAATAACAAGAATGGAAACCATTTTAATGGTAAAAGCTTCCAGGGAAGCAAAAATGGAGTTGCTAATAATTCCAGTAACTTCAAGGGAAGCAAGGAGGTTCCTAACAATCACGGAAACTACACTAAGAATTTTGAATGAAAAGAACCTGTCAAGTGTTGGGAATGCAATGGCCCACACTATGCTTCAGTTTGCCCAAATCGAAAGAAACCAAACAGCAACATTCACACCATACAAGATGAAATGACTGTTGGAGACTTTGCAGGGACTATGCCCCGAATCAACGCAGCGTTGGAGAACCGCCAAGCTGACTATCAAACTTCCATGGTGGAAGTAGGAGGTATGATTAACAAAATCCCTGTAACTATTTTAATAGATCCGGGTGCTAGTCTTAGTTATATTTCACCCCAGCTAGTAGAAAAATGTAATCTAACTGTTGAAAGGTTTGATAATTCCTAGTCTGTACAACTAGCTACTGGGGCAAAAAGGAAAGTAAACTGTTATGTTAAAGAATGTACTTTAGATATGAATGATTTTCAAACTACTGTTCAATTAAATATTCTGCCACTTGGCTTGTATGACATGCTTATTGGTATGGACTGGTTAGAACGGCATAAGGTAGTTTTAAACTGTTTTGACAAAACTTTTAGATGTGTAAACAATAATGGACAGCCTGTAACTGTTAGGGGTATTCCTAGGAAAACAGTAGTCAGGCAGATTTCTGCTTTACAACTTAAAAGGGCAGTCAGAAAAGGGTGCAAAGCTTATGCTGTAACTATTACAGATGAGACAGATAAGTCGGAAGGCAGCAAGATAACAGTAGAGGATATCCCTGTAGTAAATGAATTTATTGATGTTTTTCCGGAGGAAATCCCAGGATTACCTCCCAAAAGAGAATTGGACTTTACAATTGAACTTGTACCAGGTGTTGTACCCAGTTCAAAAGCTCCGTATCGTATGAATATTTTGGAGCTTAATGAATTGAAAACTCAGTTAAAGGAGTTAATAGATAAGAATTACATTCGACCCAGTGTGTCCCCTTGGGGAGCACCAGTATTTTTTGTTAAAAAGAAGGACGAAACTATGCGACTTTGCATAGATTACCGTCAACTGAACAAGATGACGATTAAAAACAGATATCCGTTACCTCGCATAGATGATCTGTTTGATTAGCTACGTGGAGCTACGATGTTCTCTAAGATAGACCTGAGATCGGGTTATCATCAAGTGAGGATTAAAGAAGAGGATATATTTAAGACAACTTTCAGAACAAGATATGGACATTACGAATTTGTCGTAATGCCATTCGGGCTTACTAATGCCCCAGCCGTCTTTATGTGCCTGATGAATAACATAATGCACAAGTACTTAGATAAATTTGTTGTCGTATTCATCGATGACATTTTAGTTTATTCTAAGAATGAAGAGGAGCATAAAGAACATTTACGGATAGTCTTGCAAGAACTACGAGAGCAGCAGCTCTTTGCGAAGTTCAGTAAATGTGACTTCTTCAAAGATGAAATCCAGTACTTAGGACATGTAGTCACCAGGGAAGGGATTTCAGTTGATCCTGAAAAGATCCGGGCAATTGAGGATTGGCCAGTACCAAAAGACATAACAGATGTTAGGTCCTTCATGGGAATTACCGGTTACTACCGGAGATTCATTGAAGGCTTTTCAAAAATAGCCAACCCAATCACTTCCTTGCAAAAGAAAGGCAAGAAGTTCGATTGGAACATGAAGTGTGAAGAAAGCTTTAAGAAATTGAAGACTTTATTAACAACCGCGCCTATTTTAAGAATAGTAGATCCTAATAAGGATTTTGTAGTCTGCACCGACGCTTGTAATGATGGTTTAGGTGGAGTGTTGACTCAGGATGGGCATGTCATTGCCTATGAGTCCAGGAAGCTGAAGATTCACGAAAAGAATTATGCCACTTATGATTTGGAATTGGCTGCTGTTATCCATGCTTTAAAGATGTGGCGACACCATTTAATAGGCAGAAAATTTACTTTAATGACTGATAATAAGGGTCTGAAATACCTTTTAGATCAGCCTAATTTAAATGCAAGACAAGCCAGGTGGTTGGCCTTCTTAAGTGAATATGATTTCGAAATTCAACACATAAAAGGAAAGGAAAATAAGGTGGCGGATGCTTTGAGCAGAAATGCAAGGCTGAATTTTGTATCAGCTAGCAGTACTTATACCTCTGATTTGAATGAACAGTTGGCTGAAGGGATAAAATCAGATGAAATTTATCAAAAGTTACAAGTTACAGCTAAAGATGAACCTACAGAAAGTTTAATAAAGGGTTATAGCCTAAACAAAGAGGGATTTTTATTGTTTAAGGACAGGCTGTATGTTCCAAATGTACCTAAAGTTAAACTGTTAATCCTCGACGAAGTTCATAAAACCCCTTATTCAGGGCATCCAGGCTACCAGAAGACTGTCACCATGTTGAGAAAAGAATATTTTTGGCCTAATATGAAATCTGAAACAGCTGAGTATATAGCTAGATGTTTGGACTGCCAACAAGTGAAAACAGAACACCAACATCCAGCTGGGTTGCTGCAACCTTTACCTATTCCCAGCTGGAAGTGGGAAATAATCAGCTTAGATTTCATTACTGGATTACCCAAAAATCAGCATCAGAATGATTCAATTATGGTGGTAATAGATAAATTAAGTAAATCAGCACACTTTATTCCTGTTAAAACCACTTACAAGGCTGCAAACATAGCTGATATATTTCTAAAACAGATTTTTCGGTTACATGGTGTCCCAAAAGTTATTATTTCAGACAGGGATCCTAAATTCACAGGGAATTTCTGGAAATCCTTGTTTAAAGGATTAAACACCACACTGAATTTCAGTACTTCCTTCCATCCTCAGACGGACGGACAAACTGAAAGAGTTAATCAGGTATTGGAAGATCTGTTAAGAATGTATGTTAAAGACCAACTAGGTAAGTGGGAGGATTATTTACATTTTGCAGAATTTGCATACAATAACAGCTATCAATCGTCAGCTAAGTTTAGTCCTTTTGAAATTCTGTATGGACGTAAATGTAACACTCCTATCTCTTGGAGTAACCCAGTAGATAGATTAGTGTTAGGACCTGATTTATTAAAAGAGATGGAACAGATTGTGAAACAAGTGCAGGTAAATTTGAAGATTGCCCAGGATCGACAAAAGAGTCAAGCAGATTTGAAAAGAACTCCTAAAGAGTTCTAGGTAGGTGAACATGTGTTCATCAAGGTAAGGCCAAAGAAGAGCTCCCTTAGACTGTGAAGTTGTGCAAAATTAGCGCCACGTTACTGTGGTCCGTTTGAAATTTTATCTAGAATCGGTCAAGTTGCTTATCAGCTAGCATTACCACCTAATTTAAAAGTACACAATGTTTTTCATATTTCTGTTCTGAAAAAGTATGTTCATGATGCTACTCATGTTATTGACTAGAACATTGTACAGGTAGAACTAGAAGGGGAAGTTCTGGTGGAACCGGATTGTATCCTCGGGAGGAGGGAAATTACTCTGCGGAACTGCACCATTGGACAGTTGAAGGTGCAATGGAAGCACCTTAGTCCTGAAGAAGCTACCTGGGAACTGGAAAGTAAGATGCGGGAAGCATACCCAAATCTATTCCAGCAGGTGGTTGAGGATGAAGAATAAGTAACATCGAGGACGATGTTACATTTTAAGGGGGTGTGTATGTCACATACCCCAATTTTGTGAAAATAATGTAATTATTTTTATCATATTTCTAAGACATTATGTTAAATTTAATGCTTAGTAGAAATTGATGACTCAGCAGAGTCACTAGAAATGGAATGTAATTCTGAATATTTTATTATTAATAAATAAATTATGGAGACAACAGCATGGGAGAGCTGTTAAAAGAGGTTACTGGTCTAACTGGTGGAGGGAACTAGGTGGAAAGGCAAAAGACAAGTGGCAGCATCCTCAAACACTTCCTAAGTTGCAGGTGGCAACTTCCCTATATTTTGGGGTCATGATTCCCCAAGAAAGTGGAATCTGGGTAGGTGGCTCATTAATGACAGTTAACCCAACAAAGACCTAGGCAATCTTTTAAATAGTACTCAATGAACTGAGCTTGGGGTTCAATAGTTCTGGAGGGAGAATACATTCAGGTGAATGCTATTCAGGGGTCCCATTGAGGAAGTGGGAAATACAGTAAGGAAGTGGTTTGAGAGGGATGCTGCAGTAACTTGGTTCCAGTTTAGCTGTTTAGCTGAGTGAATTGTTTTGCTGCACCTAGTTCCAGCCAGGGAGACCAGAGCAAGCTTGGGGGTCCTGAGAAGTGCTGTCTGGGCACTCTCCAGGAATTGGTAGGGAGGAACAGCCTCCCGTTGCTGTTGTTGACCCCAGTTTAAGCAGGTTCTGTTATTTATTGTTTTGCGTTAATTCAGTATAAATGAATGTTTGTTATGATTATAATTTATATGTCTGAATAGTAATAGTTTAGTAAAGGATAGTATCTAAGAATATCTGTATGAAGGATTTTAAATAATTACTGTGTTTTACAGCATTCCTTAAATAGCATTAATTCAGTACTGATCTGGTTTCTCATGCAAGCTGTAAAACAGTGATAAAGTATTCAATAATTTATTATTATAAATTCTTTTATCCTAGTTGTTTATAATATTTTACACAGACAAGTAGGGTTTAAGAGTACGGTAATTATTTTTGAAATTACAATTCGTCTGAATCAACATAGGAACAGAAATAAGTTCTGTATAGATGTTTTTTTTTTACAGTGTTATTATCATTTCGATAAGTTGCAGTTCAAACATCTACTTCGTTGTTAGTGTAAAACCCTAGATACAATTTTCCAGTCATGGTTTGTTAAGTGAATTAATAAACAAACCTTATTGAGGATTAAACAAGTCTTTATTTAATAATTAAAACTTTTGAGTAAAACACTAGCAGGAAGTTATCACGAGGATTCTAACATTGTTAAATAATCTAGTTAATGCCTTGAAAACAAAAGAAGAAACAGAACCATTGTCGAGCTTAAACATCATCATGAATTATCACAGTAAACTCTTATTTACAACAGAGTCTTAGACATAACATTAGATTTAGCAGCTAAATGATATTACGACCGAGGGGATCGAGTGAAACCCTATCATTCCAATTTATAACAATAAGAATTGTTCGCAGAGAAAACTTATATAAAACAAAACAGATAGAACAATGTTCTAGATCATTGCCGAGACTCATTAACATCACGATACCCTTCACTTATTGCACAGTGTCGACAAAATCATTCCCTAGTGACATACTAAACAGATAAACAAAACGCATCATTTAGAAATTAATTTAACACCTATCATCTCAGACTTTACATTTAAATTACATTTAGAATTTGGACAACGATTCCATCACGGCCGTAGCCTAATTTTCACTGTGTTGACATTTTTTTAAAACTTAAAAATATATGATGCTTACACTAGCTCAAAACCTACAGGAGATTTTAAACAAGTCTTATTATACAAACATTGGAAACTCTTTACAACGATTTTTCTATCTACGTCCGCAACCTCATTTCATAACTTAAGCACTTAGTAAAAATATAGATCTACGCTTAAACTATCAGCTTGTATGCACACAGGAAACTTTTAATATTCGATATTATCAAAAATCTGGAGCATAAACCCTGACTCAAGGAAAGGGTTTAGCAACAAAACACATTCCAACAAAACTCGCTTACACAGGAGAAATTCTACATCAGAAACGTAATGTCAAACCCTGAGTGAAGCTTGTAGAGCTCTGTATAAAAATAAAAACAAACTACAAGGCCATTTTATCACCTACAGGCCGTTTCCAGAGCCTTCCTATCCCTCGATATGCGTTACACAGTAATGCATCCATAAGAGTTTACAACACGAAAAAAAAAATAGTAATACAAAATGAATCCGAGCCTTAACATTTCCTTATGACACGGGATTTAGCCCATAAATTTTCATTCAATTACACAGATAAAAGATGTAACAAGGTTGCCGTAAGTACTGTGGCTTTTCGGCCAACCAAACCCTAGTCGCCCAAACAAAACCCCAAGGAGAAACATGCCATGGTAAGGACCAGGCTTACCCGAAGGAGCCAAATGCCGAGAGCTGTGTCCTGTACACCTTCTGGAGTGTTCAATACCTGCTTAGGACAGAAAACAACAAACCGGTTACTTGTCTATTTTCTCAACAAAACGAAACAACAATCTTTCAATTTTATTTTTGAAAATAGCACTACGAAGCCAACTGTAATAGCTCACCAGAAATTTGAATGAAGAAACAACCACTGTGATTGGTCTTGAAGCCACGAGCGATTAAGTGGGAACCCTACCCTTGGCCACAGAGAAGGAGTTGGCGAATTCAAAGATACATTCCACGATGAAGGTGGTTTCAGAAATAAGTGAAAGGGATGCAACAATTGAAGCCGTGACTGGTATGAAACTAGTAACAGAAAGGATAGAACCCTAGGGTTTTCATAAAGAAAACTATAACTGTTAAAAAGTAAAAACACGACTCCTGAACCCTATAATTTGACAAGCACAACGAGCTATAACAGCGTGGGAGCAGATATCACCATGGTTTCAGCAAAATTTGGACAGGGAAAAATCCACAGAGCGGCTGAGCCCGAAGGAGAGGGAAGAAATGATAAGGAGTAGGGTTAGTCAACCTCTTATGTCGTGAACACTCGGATGTGAATTAGCCACGTATCCTTTTAATAATTCTCATGCAATGGGTGACTCTTACATAGTTTGTTTACGACGATAACTTCATCATTATGCCAAATAAAAAGGATAATATGGATAATCCATAGGGTCGTGATACCATATGATTGAATCCATGATTTGGGCATTGCTATCAAACGTTGTATATTGAGTAACATCACTTTGTCTACGACCCATTAATCAAGCAATTGTTTTTAGCATTTAACATTTCAATGAGAACTTCACCTTGATGCCAAACAAAATCATAGTAAGAGTAATATAAATTATTGCTTGGTGATATTGATAGATGCAAATGCATAGTTTTCTCATAACTTGAATTATTAAACATCGTTTTAAAACCCATTCTTAGGAGTATTCTAAACATAAAGAAGACATATTAATTGCTTTAGAAATGTTAATAAAGATAGGGGTGCAATGCAAGCGCCTTTTGGGTTGATAAAAACCTGTTACGACATTTCCAAATTATCATAACAAGTATTCAACTACTTCAGATTTCTTATAAACATTTAGACAGTTCACTCAGGATAAGCTTATAAATTTAGAATCATTGATATAAAAATAATTTTTCCAACTTATACAAGCCTGAGATGATTAGAAGGAGACTTGTAAATGGTAGAATATCTATTTAATGCTGACAACAGGTAAGAGATTTTTTTTACTATGCTAAATATGAGGCGCATCTGCAGTACAGTAACATCATCAATGGCAATTATTCCACAGAGTTGTTTAATTCTTGGACACTTCAGAAATACAGCTATCATCATCGCTAGAAGTTTCAAATTCAATAATAGAAAGAATAGAGGAGTTCGTATGCAGAATGCTACCTTCAACCACCTGAAAACTGGGTTAGCATAGACCTTATATTCGAATGATTTTTGGTACAGCTAATTGGATTATAACACTTTAAAGGTATAATTGTCACGACCGCACCTTACCTGTAGATCTGTAAAGAGAAAAACAGTTTGATGCATTAGCTCGAAAGCTAAGTAAGCCCAGCCTGCTATGGCAAGTTCCCCCTGGAGGTTACAACACAATAAAACAACCATTAACAGAAAAGAGATAACCATAATAACATTTAAGTACAACAAAGATATTTCAAACACACATACAACTAAGTAAGTTAAACAGACAGTTAAAAGACCGCATTAAATAACATTTATTGCTATCTTAATTTTTTTTAAAATTTTTCGAAAATTTATGAGTTTTGACATAACCATTGAAATATTTAATCATAATGTGCACAATTGCTTGGTAGATTCCGGGGCTTCCTCAGATGTTATGCCATTATCAATCTGCAAGAAAATTAATCGACAACCAATACCATCTCCTTCTCAGATCATACAATTAGATAGGTCTGCTGTTAAAGTCATTGGAGAAATGAAATATGTACTTATTAGGCTGTTCGTTGATCCAAGAGTGTGTCAATTCATAGATATCATGGTGGTAGATATACCTGAAGCTTATGGTTTAATATTGAGTAGGGACTGGTCTACGAAACTGCACGGTTATTTTTCAACCGATTGGTCTCACTTGTGGTTGCCATACCAAAATAGTTCGAATCAAATCAAAATACTAAGAGAGCCTCATATGAAACAAAATGTGACTCAGTTGGAAGAAAAGAACGAACCTGTAAATTTTTCGTCTTCAGTATTGGGGAATTATTTTTTAGAAGTTGAACCGGGAAATTATCAATAAGAAGAAGTTAGCCATGACTCAGACAAACAGTTTGATCTCCTTCAATTTTCACGGACTGGTGATATTGATTGTAACATAGTAGAATTAGTTATTGACTTAGGTGCCAACGCTAACTTAGTTAAAACATAAAATAAATGTTGGGTTTTATACTTCGATGGTTTTAAAACATAAGAAGGAACTGGAGCCGGTTGTGTTCTGATTAATCCTGAAGGAAACAAACATTTTTTTTTTTTATCTTGTAGGATAGAGTTTGAATGCACGAATAATAGAACATAATATGAAGCTCTAGTTCAAGGTTTAAAGAAGGCTATTAGTTTGAATATCAAATATTTAAAAGTCTTCGGTGATTCTGAAAAAGTTGTCAGGCAGGTGAGAAATACAATTCATTGTCTATCACCGCACCTAAAAGGATATCAATATGAAGTCTGGAATTTAATTTCACATTTCGATGCTTTCAATATAAATGTTGTTCCTAGATTACAGAATGCTACAACTGATTTATTAGCTACTTCTGCTTCCAGATTAGTACCAATAAATAACAAATGCTCCATTGAATTGATATTTAGGCCAGCCGTACCTGATAACATTAGAAATCTAAGAGTGTTTGATGATGATGATCAGATTATCAGTTTCTTAACAAATGAAGATGCCTTCCAAGAATCTATAATCGATGAAGATAAACACAATTTGGATTTGCAGAACAAGGATGTGACTAAAGGGAACTTTATGCCGAAAGGAGTAAGGACTCTTGAAGGACTGTTTGATCTACAAAACAAATTCAAGAGGCCAACCAATGTAAAAAATAATAGCTCCTTGATGCAACATGAGTTGGTAAACTTAGGTACAGAAGCTGAGCCCAAATTTGCTAATATGGGTAAATGTTGTTCACCAGGCGAGAGGTGTAAGTTCATCAAACTTTTTCAAAAATACAAAGATGTTTTTGCATGGAGTTATGAAGATTTTAAGATGTATGACACATGTATCATACAACATGTCATACCCATGAAGCCAGGCGTGAAACCATTTCAGTAACAGTTATGCATCCAACACTCAAACCATTGATACAGAAAGAGTTAAACAAATTGTTGGATGCTAAGATCATCTTTAAAGTCAGACATTCCGAGTGGGTGGCTAATTTAGTCCCCATGCGGAAGAAGTAGGGAGAAATAAGGTTGTGTGTAGACTTTCAGAAATTGAATAGAGAATCTGATAAAGACAACTACCCTATGCCACCAACGGAGCAGATTTTACAAATGGTATCAAGATCAAAGCTATTTTCCCTACTCGATGGATTTTCTGGATACAATAAGGTATTAGTGGCGGAAGAAGACCGGATCAAGACCACTTTCTGTACTAAATGGGGAACGTTTACATATCGAAGAATGCCATTTGGTCTAATAAATGCTGGAGCTACATTTTAGAGGGCCATGGACATTGCATTGCGAGGTTTGGTTGGCCACTGCGTGGTCATTTATTTAGATGATGTGACCTTTTTTTCCAAGAAAAGAGAAGATCATGTTTTCCGCCTAAAACATATTTTCGACCGTTACAGGAAATATGGTATATCTCTAAACCCCAAGAAGAGCGTTTTCGCTGTTCTTGAAGGAAAACTTCTAGGTCACATCATATTGAAGAAGGGAATCTCAATAGATCAAGAGAGAGTGCAAGCTATAAGCCAGATTCCCATGCCCCATAACAAAAAATCTATGCAATCATTTATGGGCACAATAAATTTTGTTCGAAGGTTTGTGCTTGATTTCACTCCGATTGTTAAACCTTTGTAGCAAATGGTAAAGCAGAGTGTGCAATTTAAATGGACTGACATAGAGAAGATTGCATTTAAGGACATTAAAACTGCCATAGCCAATGCCCCTTCTTTAAGGATTCCAGATTTTGAGAAATATTTTATCATGTACACCTTTGCTTCAGATAACTCTTTCGCAGCGATGCTCACTCAGAAAGGAGAAACCAAAGACGAATATCCAATATCTTTTATGAGCACTGGTTTGCAAGGGGCTGGAATGAATTACCCGACCATAGATAAGCAAGCGTATGTTGTGTTTAAAGTGGTAAAACAATTCAGGTCATATATCTCAAAAAACAGGACGAAAGTCATAGTACCTCACCCCATTGTCAGATCTCTGTTTGGACAGAAGGAATTGGGTGAAAGAAGAGGAAACTAGGTAACTGCTCTTCAAGAATATGATCCGGAATTTAATCCAGCCACCATCATTAAAGGGAAAGGCTTGCGTAAATTGATCACTGAAAATCCAGTCAACGAAGATTAGGAATGGGAAAACGAAGATGAATTGAATCTAGATGAGGTATGGCATATCTTCACTAATCTAGAGTCTTGGTATAGAGATTTGGTGTGCTATTTACAATAAGGATATCTACCAGAACACTAGAGTTCTAAGTAGAGAAGGGCACTCAGATTAAAATCAGCAGCTTATCAAATAATTGATGGAGTACTCTTCAGAAAGAATTATGATGGGATATTTCTCAGATGTCTTGAGAAAGAGGACGCTGATAAGGTGGTTAAAGAATTACATGATGGCCCTGCTGGGGGACATTAATCTGGAGATACCATGGCTCATAAAATACTCAGAGCTGGTTACTATTGGCCTACTCTCTTCAAAGACGCTCATGCCTATGCCAGAAAATGCGATGTATGTCAAAGGAGCCCTGGTACATTACCAAAAGCTGAAGGTCCCTTGTATCCAGTTGTTATATCTGAACCATTCGAGCAATGGGGCATATATGTTATCGGAGAAACTAATCCGAATTCCTCACTGCAACATCAGTATATCCTCACGGCCATTGATTATTTCACTCGGTGGATAGAAGCTGCTCCCCTGTGGAAAATCATCAAAGATGCAGTCATTGGATTCTTGCAAGAGAATATCATAACCAGGTTTGGGGTTCCAATTTCTTTAGTTTTCGATAATGCAACTTATTTCTCATCTGTGAAATTAACTACATTTGCTTATGAAAGAGGAATTAAATTGCATTACTTAGCAAATTATTATCCCCAAGGAAATGGACTGGTTGAATCTGCAAATAAAAATCTCATATGAATCCTTAAGAAAACTGTTATTGAGAGTCAAAGGAACTGGCATACAACGCTTACAAATGCTTTATGGGAAGATAGAGTTACTCCGAAGAATTCCTTAGGAGTCTCACCTTACACACTAGTTTATGGGAAAGAATCTATACTCCCGCCTAATATACTACTCCCATCCTTACAACTATCCCAAGCCTCTCGAGGTTCCAGTAGTCAAGTCCTATAGTCCCGAATTAATATCTTGCTAAAACTTGAAGAGTCACGGCAAAAGGCCAAAGATAGATTCCACCTACACCAAGATATTGTCAAGAGGTGGTTTGATAAACGAAAATCTGGAAAAAGAAGCTTTGAGGTAGGTGACTTGGTTCTGAAGTGGGATCACCCACATGACGATAAGGGAAAGCACACAAAATTCCAACAATTATGGCTTGGCCCTAACGAAATTTACAACAAGCTTGGTCCGTCGACATACAAACTGAAATATTTACAAGGGGAGGAAGAAAATATCCCTGTCAACGACCTTGCTCTGAAGTAGTATTTCACTTAGATTTAGAAGCACTTTGTACATAAATAAACTTTGTTTTGCTTTATTTCAAGTTTGTTGTTTTTTTTTTGAGTAGTCTGTTTTGTTTTGATTGCTTTCATTTGATTCATTCATCTACTTGTTGTTTGATTTCTTTATTTGTTTCAAATAAGTCCCAGCTCAACTTCTTGGTTCATGGAAAGATAGGGCTCTGAGTGGTGTTAAAGGCATCTTTTGAAAGGACAAAATCTACTTATAAAAGAAATTTTCTCTATGTGACATTTGCTTTTTATTTTTAGTTTTAGAAAGGGAGGATCCTCTTCAGCTTCATATTCCGGTCATGCTAATCCATGTTAAATAACTGAGACTTATGATTTCTATATTACTATCCTGGGGCTCCATTCGCTCTCACATTAATGACTATCTTAGATAGTTCACTATTATGGATCCTTGGAGAGGAAGCAGGTCTCACAGATGTATGGTATTTAAAATGATCCCATGCTGCAAATCAAAATCCAAAAGAGCTTATATCAAAGAGTGTATTTTACAGAAAATCTCTCCTCTATCAAAGCATGGTTGAGAAAGAAAAGACATCCAATCAAGAAAGTTGCCCTAGTGGTCAACTCAGCAAGGTTCTTCTACGTCCGTGAGCATGACAATCAAATAAATATATTGCTCACACAAAAGGACATTATGGATGAAAGAAACAAGGTCAAATGTTGAACATTGAAGAAAGCTATCATGGAAGGCTCAGGCGACAAAATTCGTCAATAAAGAAAGCATCTAAAAGAAATGCTGACAACATGGGAATGAGAAACAAACGAATACATCTGTGGGATCTTGTTACAATCCTAGGAGTCCTATTTAGCGGACATCCGAAAGATAGGTTTAAAAGGAACTTCACATTTTGGACTCAAGAGAGTGGTTGAGAAGTATAATTCAAAGTTACCCTTATTTCCTAATGACCAATGTGATAAAAGTGGTTACTCCCCTGTATAAAATCTGAACTGTATAAGCATTTTTGTTACTTATGGGGCCAATGATATGTAAGTTTTTTTGAACTTGAAAGAGATTATTCATAGATCTGTGTTCACGAGCGAATCGCCAATTGTTGCTGCTGCAACTTGATCCGCATTTTTATTTTATTTTGTAGGGCCCCTCCTTTATGTTTTAGAGTTTTTTCTTCTTGGAACATCTCCCTCTTGATACTTAGATTTTTCTTTGAAATTTTTTTGAAGTACAAGCCTTTTTAGCCTAATTACAAATGCGAACTTTTTGCTCTGAAACGGTCGCAGTCTTTTGGTTAAATTTCACCGACCGTTTCGCAGCTTTTCAGTTATTTTCGCCGACGCTTCGCAGCTCTTCTTCTTTTTGGCGCTGACTGGTTGCAGTTTTTTGATTATTTTTGCCGACCTGTTTCGCATCGTTTTGTTTATTTTTTGCCAACCCCTTTTGCAGCGTTTTGTTTTTTTGGCGCCGACTGATCACACTTTTTTTTGCCGACCGATTCGTTGATTTTGTTTGTCTTGCGCCGATGCTTCGCAGCTTTTTTTTTGTCTGTTTGGCTCGGATCGATTGCAGTTCTTAACGTTTTTCTCTTCGATGTTTCACGTCCGGTTGAGAAAACTTGCCAACCGTTTCGAATTCTTTTGATCTTGATGTCCCGATCTTCCCGCTCCAACCGAGGTTTTTCTTCACCAGTTTTCTTCCGAGGTTTTTGGCCAGAACCTACCGACCGTTTCGCCATGGACTGACCCAAATTCTGCCTACCGTTTTGCTGCGGTCTGGCCTAACTTCACTGACCAGTCTGATCGTTTTTCTTTTATTTTCGTTGGGAGAAGCCACTAAGGTTTTGAACAACTTGCCGACTGTTTCACCATGATTTCACTATTGCATGCCGACCATTCCATGCTGCCCGCTATCGCAGTTTTCTGAAGAGACTCGCCATCCATTTCAAAGTTTTTTGACAGAAGTATTGCCGACCGTTTCGCGGTGGCTGAGGGAAGTGCTCTGAAATGATCAACGAAGCTTCGTCTCATTTTGAGCACCAACGAGAGCCATTAATTTCACACCTACCGAACCTCATTCGCTTTGATTGACTAGGGCATTATATAAAGCCGGGGGGGGTTTATTGGTTTTTACCACTGTTTACAAGGTATAAAACCCTGTTCGAGCACCTTTGTAGTCTTTTCCAGTTAGAAAGCGCTAGGTACCTACCAACCGATAGGCTCATAGCTAGCCCAACCACTACGCCATTGACAGGTAGGTGTTCTCAGCACTGTTCCGTTGATTTTTTTTGGCTGGTTAAGATGTCATTTTTTACTAATTTTAGCTTTTAGGTGGTGTCGAGGGTTTGGGGAATAATTTTTTCTTTAGTGTGGGCTTGGTGCCTTTTTTTTTAACTGTAACTTGAGACCACTGAAAGAAAACACACTCCCGCTAAGTGCTACCCACGCCGAATTTTCAGCTCGGCCACCCGTAGCTTGTTTTCTTTCGCCGGACATCATTGGTTTTGGTTTTTTTTGGATAGTCTGTAACAACCAGGGGTCTCCTACCTTACCAAGGTTTAAGCACCTAGAGACCACACTGAAAACCGTTCCAGGCGTTGCTTGTAGCTCACATTTCAGTAGTAGGGTTTCGAAAAACCGTGCCGCCAAACTTCCCGCAAGAAGAACTCGCGCCCCATCTCGCCTTGTTGCAGTTTTTACTCACTGCGTCCATCCAGTTGTTGTTTTCAACCGAGAAGGAGTTATTCTTTCCAGCAGAGTTTTACCCGGAAGTCACCTCTATATTATAGGATGTGCTACAGTCACTTTTTTATTCACATTTCACGCATATACACAAAACTGATTAATTTTAATAAGCTCTCTCTGTCAACATGAAAAATCAGTTTTGCTTGGCTATTTGTACTTTGTATAGCCATTTTTTCTTTCCATAACTGTTTATTCATTAAAGCAAAGAGGGTTAAATTCATCTGTCACCCTAAAGGGTTCATTTTTGTCATAAATAGTTTTGCATCCTGAACCTCATCAAGGCCAATGTGCACTCACAACACTTAAACATTGTTTTAATCATGCTCATTAATTATACCATGGATGATAAATTATGTGTAAATATTTTTCCTCATTGGTTCTTCCTGTGTCCCAACAGACTTGATATGCATAGACATTCCACCAGGAGAAAATCCAAGTTGGTTGAATCAAACTCTGACATCAAAATATTGCTAGACACCTCACTTGAAATTATGTTCGCAGATACCAAAGCTGTGACAGGAGCCACCACAGAATTTCAATGGGGCGAACTATATAGGGCCATCAGGGATACAAATTTCCCTGAAGCATCTATCGAAGAAATAATGGTTTACCAAAATATCAAGAGGTCTGGCCTTCATAAGGCAACCACACGCCCAAAGTTGTTCCCGTGCTTGGAGGTCATTGGGTGGATCTTGCCCCAGGTAGATACTAACACCAGAATCATCTCAGATGTTAGCGGGATGGGGATTGCATCTTTCCAACCAAACCATATCGCTGCAGCATACAAGCTGCCCGCCCCTAAAGTCATGATGAATGATGATTGGGTGAAATCAGTCAACATGGATCATTTAGACTTCACCAAAAGGGCGACAATCTATGAAAAAAAAATGAGATTGAGGGCTAGTGGAGAATACAAAAGTCAGCACTTGAGGACCCCATACAGGATCATAGCCTTGATGTTGAGCCGGGTTTTTGGGTTGGAAAATGGGAACATATACAAGCTCAGCTAGGTGCCGGTGATGTACCACATTGCCACACACGGTACAATGTTCAACTGGGCAGATATCATCTCTGACAGTTTGTCATCACATATAGCTACAACACAAGGAGGATTAACACAGAAGAAAGCTGATTTATTTATGGCCTCTTATCTCGTGGATTGCTTATTAATCAAACACTCTTTCCCTGATTTTGGATGCATATGGAAACATAATGAATCTCCCCTCCACATGGCCTATCAGATGACCTGGGACCACAAGTACGTGAGCCACTACACCCAGATTTGTGAAAGGTTCATCATGCCATTATATCAGTTAATCTTCAAAGAGGAACAAAATTGTATGCCAGAGAATGCCATGTCAGTCATCGAGGAACACAGAGATTATTACTTCTCCGCCAAAGGGACATATATCAAAATGTATGGAGGAACTCAACCCCCTTCTCTATTGCCTCGGTATGCCACTGATTATGTCATACATAAAGAGGCCATGAGACAACTCTTCATCAATGGGGTTAGTAAGGTTTTTCATGACAAGAAGAAGGCTGCCTATCCACAGATGCCATTTACTATTGGGGCATACAAACTTCACAAGGCAAAAGAAGGGGAAGTTTTTTCTAAATATTTAGAGGTCTTTCATTTTGGAACGAAGAGTTTCAGAAGACATGATAGAGAAGGTAAGGTTGCTTCCCATTGTGATTCCTGCAAGGTCACCTTTGATTATGCACATATTTTTGACAAAGATGAAGGATTCTTTCGAAGTGCAAAGAACATGACCGAATTGTGAAAGCGCTATCATTCCAAAATCAGAGCTAGTTCTAGTTCTAAGGCTAACACTACCAAGGAAGCTGAGATAAAGAAAAATGAGGAAGAAGAAAAGCAATGCCAGGATGCAATGTCTATACAGTTAGAAGAAGCTAAAAAGAAGCTTAAAGTAGACACTAACAAAATCCGAAAGGAACAAGCTAAAAAGATCCAAAAGGAAGAAGCATATAGGATTTAGAAAGAAGAGACCGAAAGGCTCCAGAAGGAGGAAGCTGAAAAGATCCAAAGGGAAGAGGCCACAAAGGTACAAGAAATGAAAGAAAGAGCAAAAAAGGAAGCGGCAGAACAACAGAGGCAAAATGAAGAAGAAGAAAATTCCAAGGAAGCTGTGGAACAAGGAAGCTTGAGCACGCAAGATATGGACATAGACCTACCAAAGATGATCAGCGGAGGATACTCCCAACTTCTGGAGCTCTCTCTCACCCCGTTTACCTCGTCAAAGCGGCACACGGTAGCAAGATTAGATACAATATTTTTTGACTCTAAAAGGAAGACTATCATGAAGAGGTCAAAAAAGAGAATGAAATGTCCAACCTACGAAGATGTTGTTACAGTAAAAGAAAGCGCAATCTTCGAGGGTACTCAAAAAGACCTTAAGCTTGTGGAATTAGTCAACATAGCTGCAGCACAAGCAAGTGCAGACAATGTTAACAAGCTGATGAGCGACGTAAAAAGGAAGAAGGAGAATCTCTTCAAAGTAAAATATAATTTGATGAAGGATCGGGAACAAGGATTGGAGCTGAAAAGAAAACATGATGTCCTCCTGTATGAAGAAGAAATGATAGCAGAAGAGTACCAAAATCTTGAAGCTAAAAATGATGCACTGACTGTGCAGTTGCTAATTACAGAGGGTGATAAAAGGGACCTGGAAACTCGCATCAAGGAGTCGGATAAAAATGAGGCAAACAACCGGCAACAGGTTGGGAAGTTTAAGGTTCAGTTTGAAAGGTTGATAGAGGAAAAGGAGTTTCTGATAGAGCAACTTAAAATTGCAGACGAGAAGAAGCAAGACTTGACTCCTTTTCACGAACAAGCCTGTGGAATTTAGAATAAGATATATCATTTACAAGGGCTCATCACCGAGGAGGTCTGTAAGATGAAAATAATGATATCAAGGATGAGAGAGATTGATGCTGAAACTTTGGTAGTTAGACATAAATTAGTGCGCGCCATGAATGAAATTAGGAAGAAAATAACGTGGAGAGAAGGAAAATCACAATTTCCTGAGCACTTAAGACCACCGCAGATTCAACTCTGGATTCAAGATTACTTGAATTATGCAGAAAAACTAGTCTGTGGATTCATAATAGGATTCCGAAGACCATTGAGAAATGTACAAGATTTTATCGAAAAATCTGTGAAATTCATGAAAAATGTTAGATGGTTTTACCTCCAACCATGGAAGAATTTCCCGAAAGAGACCAACGCTTATAAGAATTACAAAGAACACTGCGCGATGATTTGAGTTACACTAAGAAGCTGGAGGCAATAACGAGAGAGGACTTGCATAATTTCATCGGACAAGCTTCCATTCACACTTACTTTTTGGAAGAGAGTTACAAAGTAGTAGTTGAAGGAGTAAAGAGTATCGAGGCAAAATTATATAATCATGAGATCTCTTTAAAAATGATGGAGCCTGTCCAAAGTAATATTGTTTTAGAGGAAATTGACATATGGGCTAAATATATTTCTGAGTTGGAAAAGACATCTGGAAATTAATATTTGTAATTCTTTTGTATAAACACTAGAAGACAAAATTTTGGGAATCCCTAGGGTTAGGGTATGTGAAGAGACACTAAAGACAAATTTTGTAAAGATATAAATATGGGAAGAGAATAGAGAGAAAATGACTTTTGGCAGGAACAATAGAGCTGGACTATTTTGTATGAGAACTATTTTTCTGCTTAATAAAGAAGGATCTGTTGCTTGGGGAAAGCTAGCATAGAGATTTTTCCTGGAATATGTGGAATGTCATGTGGAACTAATTCTTCATACATTCATATGCAAACTATGAGATTGTTCTAAACTGTCTTGATTTAATTCATGGTTGTGAATGATTTTATTTCCTGAAATTATGTTAATGTGCTTAATGAGAAATAGAATGCTTTAATTATATCAGACTTATATTTGGTATCTTTTCTTTCTGCTGTAAATGTGCTTATTATGTTGAAACAACTATGTGTGAATCTTTTACGTGCATTTCCAGTTTATTACTCTTAATTCAGATTTGCTCCCTGCAGGGATAGTTTAGATTAGTTATATTAGATAGATTAGATAGACTACATGCATTTAACTAGGGCACTTTCATCTCATCTTTAAATAAAAATACATAAACGGTGGACCGGGCCGCAACTGGTGAAACCAAACTTTAAATCACACACGGTAGTTGGGCCGTTAACTGAACGGATTCCCCACACCAAACGGTGACCGATCTAATTGGGCTTGCTTATCGGGGAGAATCCCCAACTGTTGGTGCTGCGAATTCCGGGGCAACAAAAGGTACCTATTGCATCTTTATATTTAGAACCTGATTAGTTTTTGTGCTACCAATGGCGTTGTGAATGCAAAAGGAACTATCTCTTGGTCCATTTTTATGGAAGAGTTGATATCATACCATGATGATGTTAAGAGCAATTCCTTCTTTACAAAATTGATAAATATAAGGCAAAAAGGTCAAGGAAGCAAGCACATTCAACAATTTCAAAAGTTGAGTCTCATAGTGGTTGGCATAGTAGATGATAAATTGTTGGATCTCTTTATTGGAACCTTAAAGGATATCATCCAACATGAGGTGCACCTCTTCGAACCAACATATTTAGAGAATGCTTTCAAGGTGGAAAGGAAGGTTGAAAGTAAAAATATGGCGATGGCTACTAAAATGACCACTTCTAACACATATAGAGAGAATAATGTTCCTTCTTCTAACCCACCTCAAAGGTTGACAGCCCAACAACTGGATAAAGAAGAGAAAAAAATCTATGCTTTAATTGTGATAATAAGTACAATAATGGACATAAGTGTGGTGAGAAGAAATTATTCTACATAGATTGTGAAGAGGAAGAAGCAAAAGTACAAGAACAATCTCAAGCTGAAGAAATAGAAGAGATTACTAATGAGGATATTAATCCTACCATATCTTGTCATGCATTGGCCATAATTAACACTCCCCAAACTCTCAAGAGCCAAGAATATATCAAAAATAAAAAGGTAACATTGTTGATTGATTCTGGTAGTACTCATAATTTCATTCATTGTAAACTAACCAAAGCTCTCAATTGCTTTGTATATCCAGCACCAGAGTTTCAAGTAATGATTGTAGATGGAGGAACTATCAATTGCTCAGGGAAATGCCATAATATCATTCTTAATATGGGGGAATATGTATTGAATAGTCCAATGATTGCTATCCAAATGGGTGGTGCTGATGTTGTCTTAGGAGTTCAATGCTTACAATCGTTGGG
The DNA here is from genome assembly GCA_027924585.1 of Larix kaempferi. Taxonomy (NCBI): domain Eukaryota; kingdom Viridiplantae; phylum Streptophyta; class Pinopsida; order Pinales; family Pinaceae; genus Larix; species Larix kaempferi. Next base: position 17,637,930 of record BSBM01000362.1, read on the forward strand.
AACATAGGGTTTTAATTTTCAAAAATGTTTCATGAAATTTTCATTGGAAGGAAAAGAATTTGAATTAAGGGGTATCACAGGGGAGCCAAGCAAGGTGATAAGTTCTAATGGTATGACAAAATTGTTGAAAAGGGGACATCGAGGTGTATTTTCACTATTAAGATCACTAGATATTCAAACATCTAAGCCTCCTTTTCCCATGGATATCCAAAAGGCCATTGATAAGGACTCCAAGGTATTTGAAGTATTCCAAAATTTCTTCCACCTACTCAAGATTTTGATTATGATATTCACTACATTATAGGAAGTGTTCCTCCTAATGTTAGACCTTGCATATACCCCTATGGATAGAAGAGTGAAATTGAGCGTATGGGTGAAGAATTGTTAGAGGCTAACATAATTAGGCCTAGCCAAATTTCTTACTCTACACAAGTGGTAATGGTACACAAGAAGGATGGATCATGGCATATGTGTCCAGATTACAAAGAGCTCAGCAAGATCACCATTAAAGATAAGTTTCCCATTCCCATTATTGATGAATTGTTAGATGAAATACATGGAAAAAATTTGATTTCTGTTCAGGGTATTATCATATTAGGATGAAGGAAGAAGACATCCCTAAAACAACATTCAGAACTCATGAAGGCCATTATGAATTTCTGGTCATGCTTTTTGGCCTTACGGATGCACCTTGCACATGTCAATGTTTGATGAATTCCATTTTCAATCCCTTAGAAAATTTGTGTTAGTATTTTTTGATGATATATTAATCTATAGCAAGTCTTGGGAAGAACATGTTCAACATGTTGACAAGGTGCTACAACTACTAAAGGAGAAACAACTATATGCAAAACCTTCCAAATGTTTCTTTGGGGTAAAGGAGGTAGAGTATTTGGGTCATATTGTATCTCATGAAGGTGTCAAGGTAGATCCTAACAAAATTAAATCCATCGTGGACTGGCCGATTCCAAAAAACTTAAAGAATCTTAGAGGATTATTAGGTTTGACAGGGTACTACCGCAAGTTTGTTTGGAACTATGGAAGAATAAAAACACCTTTAACAACATTATTGAAGAAGGAAGCATTTTCTTGTACTCTAGAGGCAAATCAAGCTTTTGAAAGCTCCCATTTTGACCACACCAGACTTCACAAAAACCTTCATTATGGAATGTGATGCCTCAGGAAATGGAATTGGTGTTGTTCTAATGCAAGAAGGACAAACCCTTGCTTTTGAAAGTTGACCAATCATGGGGAAGAACTTACAGAAACCCATTTATGAGAAGGAAATGATGGCAATACTACATGCACTTAAGCAATGTCGTCCTTACCTAATAGGTAGGCACTTCAAGGTCAAAACAAATCATGTTAGTCTTAAGTACTTCTTGTATCATATACTATCTTTAGAAGAGCAACAAAAATGGGTAACCAAGATGTTGGGATATGACTTTGAAATCATCTAAAAAAATGGTAACATAATGTGGTAGCAAATGCACTCTCTAGAAAAGATGAGGATGCTGAGGCATTACTTTGTGCGATTTTGATTATACAACCCGATTGGGTAGTAGAAGCAAGGGAAGAATGGAGGAATGAAAAATCTGTGTGGATGTTCGGGTATACAGGGTACTACCAAAGGACCGAACACCAAGAGCAACCACTTCACACAAATAGATCACAGATCAATACACCGATTTTTTGACGTGGTTTAAACCCTCTTGAGGGAAACACTCCACGGCTCCGGCCAAATAGCTTCTATGGGACAATTTATGCAAAGAAAGAAAGTTACAAATGAGCTTCTCATAATCGATCAACTAAACAATGACCCTCCATGCTCTTTAAATAGAGATCATGGACCAATCGGGTGTTAAGCCACGGATCAAGGTTAGGTTGATCCAAGAGAAGTTGAGCCGTCGGATCACTCTATGTCGGAAACATATCGTGACCGTTGGATTAAGTATTTACAAATGCATACTAAAGAAACACACTATCCCTAACAGATATATTACACAAGTTGATCTTAACTAACTCCTAAGTGTCTAAATATCCTAACATCGCCCCTTAAGAACAACTTGGGATAGGATTGAAGGATTTACAAAAGTGACACTATTAGGAGAAGGAAGGAGGCATTAGAGCCTATCCCTCCTAAATGACAAGTTCCTAAACTCCTAACATAGATCGAAGTTTAGAAAACTTCGCTTCTGTAAGAGACTTGGTGAAGATGTCTGTAACTTGATCATCTGTAGGGCAAAAGAGCACTTCAAGAACCCGATCACGAACAAGATTTCTGATGAAGTGCATATGTAGCTCAATGTGTTTTCTGCGTTGATGTAGAACTGGATCTTTGGAAAGCTTGATGGCACTTTGATTATCGCACCAAAGTGGAGTAGGCTGCTGCTGCTCGAATCCAAACTCTGAAAGGATCTGTCGAAGCCATAAAGCTTACTGACTGGCATTAACTGCTGCTCGATATTCTGCCTCTGCTGAAGAAAGAGCAAGAGCTTGTTGTTTCTTACAAGCCCAAGTAACAGGTGCAGATCCCAGACTGAAAACATAACCTGCAGTAGACTTTCAATCATCAGGATCGCCGACCCAATCTGAATCAGTGAAACCAACCAACAAAGGTTTCCCCCCTGTACTGTAATGAATCCCAAACTGAACTGTACCTCGAATATATCGAAGAATTCTTTTAGCTGCTTTCCAGTGACTTTCATGAGGTGTCTGCATATAACGGGAAACTCGACCAACGGCAAAGGAAAGGTCAGGACGGGAATGAGTCAAGTATAAGAGACTACCAACAAGCTGACGATACAAGGTGGCATCGATTCAGGTGAAGTACAAGTGGCAAAAAGTTTGACTCCAGACTGGAAGGGAGAAGGGGATGGTGTACAATCTTCCATGTGAAAGCGACGAAGAAGGTCACAAGCATACTTAGACTGAGAAAGAAAGATTCCTTCTTTGGTTTGCAGGACTTGGAGACCAAGAAAATAATGCAAATGTCCTAAGTCTGACATTTCAAAATTTTGTTTAAGACTGGATTTCACATGGGTTATAAGCTTAGGGTCACTACCAGTAAGAATAAGGTCATCAACATATAGAACAAGTATGATGAGATGGTTTCCTACTTTCTTGGTATAGACATTGGGGTCAGAATGGCATCTAGAAAAACCAGTGTCAAGGAGAAAGTTATCCATTTTGGCATACCAAGCTCTAGGAGCTTGCTTAAGGCCATATAAGGATTTCTTAAGGCGGAAGACAAGGCTAGAGTTATTATGAACATAGCCAGGAGGTTGTTCCATGTAAATTTCCTCCTGTAAATCACCATGTAAGAAGGCAGACTTGACATCCATTTGATGGACTTCCTTGGTTGCCGTTACACCAAAACCCGCAGGTGATTGGCAAACTCACCACCGCTAGATTTCAAGGATCCACGAGAGGCGATTAGTCCCTTGTCACGATACACCGCGGAGCGCTGATTACTTGCAATTTTGTGCAACAATCTCCCCCTCAGCCTGAGCCGAGTGTGTATCGAACTCGTGACCTCTAGCTCTGATACCATGTTCGGGTATACAGGGTACTACCAAAGGACCGAACACCAAGAGCAACCACTTCACACAAATAGATCACAGATCAATACACCGATGTTTTGACATGGTTTAAACCCTCTTGAGGGAAACACTCCACGGCCCCGGCCAAATAGCTTCTACGGGACAATTTATTATGCAAAGAAAGAAAGTTATAAATGAGCTTCTCATAATCTATCAACTAAACAATGACCCTCCATGCTCTTTAAATAGAGATCATGGACCAATCAGGTGTTAAGCCACGGATCAAGGTTAGGTTGATCTAAGAGAAGTTGAGCCGTTGGATCACTCTATGTCGAAAACATATTGTGACCGTCAGATTAAGTATTTACAAATGCATACTAAAGAAACACACTATCCCTAATGGATATATTACACAAGTTGATCTTAACTAACTCCTAAGTGTCTAAATATCCTAACAGTGGATGCTCATTCAAAATCTACAAAAGGATCCCAGTGTATCATATACTTCTGTTTGGAAAAATGATTCACTATGGTATAAGATGTAAGAAATACCAACTCAAACAAAATATCCTTTTGGAATTATATACCTCTCCTATTGGTGGGCACTCAAAATTCCTAAAAATGTACCACAGGGTCAAGAAGGATTTTTTTGGGGAAGGTCTTAAATCTGATGTTCAAAGGTTCGTGGTAGAATGTTTGGTTTGCCAACAAAATAAGGTCGAAATAGTTAAGACCCCAGTTCTTTTACAACCATTAGAAATACCTTGTCAGCATTGGGAGGAAGTCTCAATGGATTTTATCACAGGTCTACCCAAGTCAGAAGGGGAGAATGTTATTATGGTGGTTGTTGATAGACTCACAAAGTATGTGCACTTGTGTGCACTCTCTCACCTTTTTAATACAAGTACAGTTGTTGACTCTTCCTTCATGGAAACAATTCAGAAGTTACATGGAAACTAGAATATTATTGTCGGTGGCCAAGATCCAATTTTCATTGGAAAGTTTTGGCCTGACTCTATTTTCTTGTTTGGGTACATAGTTGGCTCATAGTTCACCCTATCATCCTCAATCCTATGGGAAAACAGAGATAGTTAACAAATGTTTGGAAGGATACCTTCATTGCTTTGCATCTGACAACCAAACACAATGGGTGAAATGGTTATATTTGGAAAAATGGTGGTTCAATACTTCCTTCCATATGTCATCAAAATGTCTCCATTTATGGCACTTTATGGGTACCATCCTCCATCTAACACATCTCCCTTAAAAGGAAAATCTAAACTTGAAGCTGTGGAAGATCACCTAGAGCACAAGAAAGAAGTTCTCCAGTTACTGAAGGACAACCTCGCTATGTCAAAAAACAGGATGAAAGAACAAGCAGATCAACATCACAGTGAAAGGAGTTTTGAAGAAGGGGAGTGGGTATTTCTAAGGCTGCAACCTTACAAACATATGTCTCTTAAGCAACTAAATAAAGACAATAAATTAACATCCAGGTACTATGGTCCTTATAAAGTGTTGCAAAATATTGGTAGTATGGATTACAAATAGGATCTCCCTTCATCTTCAAGGGTACACCCAATTTTCCATGTTTCTTGCTTAAAGAAGGTAATAGGAAACAAGATCCCAATTCAAGCTATCTTGCTGGAGCTTGATGAATAAGGAAAATTCATATTGGAACCTGAACAAATCACAGAAACAAGGACCGAACAACTACACAATCAAGCTATTACTAAGTACCTCATCAAGTGGAAGAACTTACCAATTGAAGATTCAACATGGGAAGATGCGTCCTTCATACAAAAGCATCCACAACTAATCAGGCATTGAGGACAACACTTGTCTGAAGGGGAGGGGCATGTTAATCCCTAAATGTTGGCACACTACCCCCTATATAGTGGCTCATTACATATTATCGATGTCAGCTTGGTTATATTAATGGTAATTACCATTAGTATTATTATATTATTTATGCCAGCCTGGGTCCATTAGTTGTAATTGTACCTCTTTGTCTCCTATATATAGGAAGGAGACCTTTTCATTTGAATCATATCATCTTGTCTTGTCTTATGTACTTAGCACATTGTATAAGGATGTTGCCCCCTCGAAGAGGCTTGCTATTCATTTCTTTTCTTCATTATTAAGGCGTGGATTACTCTTTCTAGTCTCTTTATGCTCTTTCTAGTCTCTCGATCAAGATTTTATAGGAAGAATTGCATAAAGAAATAGGTCGAAATATGTTGAACAATGAGGGATTTGCCTCTTTAGGAATGGAAACTAAGAATGAGAATTTGCTAATGTCACCTAATTTATGTCTTTGTTAGTATGTGTGTTACGTCCAATTTAATGATTGTCCAACAAACACTATATAAGTGAGTAGAAAATATGTCAAGCAGTGGAGCCTTGTCAAGGGAAAATCACTAGATGAGCTTAATGATTTCCCTTCTATTTCTTGATTTAGTTCCTCATTTTCAATTTGTGTGACTAGCTAGGGAAGGTTTTCAAAGATGATTTGGGTTGAATCAAGATCCACTACTTCTTCTTCCATGTAGTGTACATCAAAATGGGTCTTGGTAGCTTGTTTGATGGTTGCAAACTCCTCCAATCTTGGGCCATCTTCCAAAGTTATTTCTTTGACATAATTTTTATTGGTTCTCACTTTGGCTCGACAATGAAAAAATGGTGTTCCTATCTCCTAAATACAACCATAGGCTACATGATTTTAATTTCCACATCTCCTCCTATGATCTATTCACTTTGTGAAGCTTGGTGTATAGGGTTCTCTCATCGGCTTGAATTTAATGGCTTATATCATCATTTTCCATTTGCATTTAAAGATCTTTGAGCTACTTTTGGAGAAGAGTTTTGTATTTTTTTCCAGGACAGAAAGAAGGATTTGTCCCACTACTTTAGATTTGTCTTCATTGCTTTTAATTTTTGTTCCCACACAAAGGAGGTTAACCAATGATAATCTTTTCCCATTCCTCAGTACTAGTTTCCATAGCTCTAGGATTCTTGAGCCAAAGGGGATTGAATCGAAAGGGAATTGGAAAATTTTTGGGAAATGTTGAAAGTAAGGGGGATCCGTTTGTGATTAGAAATTGCAAGGGGGGTGATATGAGAATATAAAGAATAATTGTGGAGTAAAAAATAATTGTGGATCATAAATCGATCTAGTATAGCAACTGTTAGCACTTAGATTTTATTCCGGTTGTAAAAGAATAATACCTAAGGTAACCTATTTCAAACCAAGCTTTAAGTAGAAAACTCAACCATTTTTCCACCAGAGAGGGCTCTCTCACAATATATATGTAAAGACTGAAATATATAAAAATTCTCTCAAAATTTCTCAAAAGGATTTTCTGGTTGAAAAGGAAAACAAGAAACGTTTGGGCATGGAGTCAAAGTTTCAAATATATAATATGCCAGTAAGAGATTTATACCAAATAGATTTTCACAAAGGCAAGATAGCAATCATATCACAGTCAATTTGATTTTTTCAGGTGGTATAGAAAGAAGTAATGACATTCCATCAACAACAGGCATCTAACTGGGATGAATCCATTGTCAACTTTGGAGAAAATAATGAATATTTAAATGCGATAAAATGAGGCATAACCAGTATGAATCTCGAGTTATTTCAAGTGTTAATTTAAATATAGAAGAAAAACATAATTGAAGATACAACATAGAGGGTAAACATGCACATATAAAGATAAAGGGAAAAACAGTTTGTAAAGCTGATCAACACATGAATCTCTGGTCTCAAAAGATAGGTATTTTCACTGTACTGCCTTTATTTATCAAAAAATAGACTTCAAAACATATTCGTCTCTCAAAGAATTTCCAACCCCTTCAAAAATGACTCTCATTGTTTTTATACAAAATTTGGAAGAAGCTTGACATAACTACTTCTTCTAACTAATAACTGAAAATACTTTAACTTAAAAGATAACTGTCTTTGAGCAAATTGATAATTGTCTCCAGATAATATTACAAATTTAAAATAAAGTTTATTTTTGCCACTTGGCAAAATTTTTGAATATCATCTTTTCGCCACTTGGCAAGAGTTTTGAAAGCATCTATGAATGGACAGAATATCTTGTCCTTCCATATTTGTCCACATAATTCCACTGGTCGGCCGTGGATAAATCATAGTTGGTCATTTCTTTTACCAAGACTCGCATTTCAACATGACCTGCATAAGAAACAGGAAGAAGGTTTTCACAGGTTGAGATTAGCATATTTAAAATTTCAAAGTCCTCTGCTATTTTCTCCATTAAAATTTTTCCTGTAAGCATATGATCCAACTGCTGGAACTTTCTGTGATCCATCCTTATGTCAAACAACAATCTCTTATACTCATTAGGAGGAATCAATTCATTCTTTTCATTCCAAAAGGCAGGGAATCCTTTGTTTACTAATTTTTCAAATTGCTTCTTAAACTTTACTACTTCTTCCCTTATATCTCCAGCTTTAGCTTCAATATTTTCAACATGTGAGTACTTTCCCAAGATCCTTCTGGCCCATGTGATGACTGAAACTCTGTTCATTATATTCATGGCTGTCAGGTCTGCTTCAGTTAGACTGTTTAAGAATGTTATAGCTTTCTGGGTTACTTCTTTTGGCTTTTTATTTAAGTTCTCCCTGACTGCTCTGCAACTTTCGAAGGCATCTTTGGCTACCTTTTCTTTGAATCTTATGTAATCCAGATATGGTCTTAATTTCTCAACTTCCTTTATTATTTGGTCCCATACCATGTGTTTGCAACCTTGCATAGCAGCTTGTCCTGTCACATGAGCTGCCAAACCTTTGTTATTATCACCTAATTTTTGATTCCTTGTCTGCAAAGTTTTTATTTCCTTATTTTTAATTTCATTTTCTTCCTTCAGCTTTTGTATTTCCATCTTCAATTCTTTGATTTCTCCTTCTTTCAAACTGACTTGGGACATGGCTTGTAAAATACCATCTACTCCAATTTTATCTTCATCTGTGGCTATTTGTACCTGTTGCTGACCGCTTTCTGTTAATCTTTTCCTTGCTTCCTCCAACTACTCTTCAAAAACGATTTTTTCTTTTTCCCAATGTTCTTTTTCATCAGAGAGCTTTAACATTTTTGCAGTGACATCGTTTACTTCATTAGATAATTCTTCTTTTTCCTTTTCCAGTATTGTTAGTTCTGCTCCCTGGATAAGCACAGTGTCTGGAATTTTTAGCTTTCGTCTTAACATCAGGATCGTATCATCTTTTTCTTTAAGCACTTTAGTTGCTGCATCTCCCTCTTTATTTATCAAATCTACTTGCAATTTTTTAATCTGTTGCTGTCGAGACGTATTTTCTGCCTTCTCATGTCTCAACTGATTATTCAATTTATCCATTGAATTTTTCAACTTGTCTGCCCTTAATATTGCCCCCAAATAATATGAATATATAACTTCTCCTGTTTGTCTGTGCAACAAAATTTTATCTGGGGCATTTATTTTAGACAAATCTACTTTCATTTATGAAATCTTATCTTTTGTGACAATTGAAAATTTTAAAGAATTCTCTTTGATATTTCTGCTAGTAAATAAACTTACTTCAGTATTGGATATATTTCTGACTTTCAGAAACAATTGACTGGTTTGTTTAGAGGACTCTTGTTTATTCTGACTATGTTCATTAAATACATCCATCATATTCTGGGGTCTATTTACATCACCTTCTACTGGGGTTTCTTCAATACTGTATTCTTTAACCGTGACCTCTGGTATCTTTTCTTCAGTTCTTTTTGTCTCTTCTGAAATTGCTATCAGCTCTTGTTGTTCATTTATTTTCAACTTTTTCCCTCTTTCTGGTTCCTTCATCTTCAGTGTTCATTATGTCCTGTATGGGTCTCTTAAACCCCACCAATGCAGTATTCATCGGGTCTTCTGTCTTTGTTGTTGTATCTGTCAATGCCATTTCTTTGTCGTGTGCATCCGGAATGATTTCTTCCTTATATTCTAGCCAATTGGCTCTGTCTGATATTCCTTCAATCATCTGATGGTTAAGTGCTTTAATGCGGCGATCTGTTCTCCGTTTCGATATTATGTTCAACGGATCATACTCAAAAGCCATATCTATCTCAAAACTCATATCTGTCAATAACTTCTCTATATACACAACAACATTTTTATTCTTTATGGTGAATGGACCAAGTGTGAATGGATATTTAATGTCTGTTGCTTGTTTGTAAACCAAAAAATTGTTATCTTCAACAATCAACTTTTGTATCAGGAATTCCAAAGCAAAAAACCTTAAGGTAAGAAAAGCTGGTAAAACATAAGGTTTATGTTTGAACCCGTATAATCTGATTACTGTACTATCCTTTGACAAGAACCAATCTCCTGTCGCATACTCTGCACTCAATTGCATGCATGCCTGCATTTCTGGTAATACTCTAGGCAATTTTTTACCAAATATCATTCTGTAGATCTCGGAGAGCATGAAATTGATGTAATTGAACATGTTATTTTCTAATAAAGTTGTGAAAATGATTTCTGGGAACTGCAACTCTTCTTGACTGGCTATCATAATCATTTTCATCAAAAAAGACTGAAACCTGAAATGTCTCAGAGTGGGAAAATTGACCATCTAGTCATGAATATTCTCTGTCAAAAATTCTTCAAAATTAAGTCGAGGGATTTGATTTTCATCAATCCCTGACGGAACTGTACTCATTTTGTACAACAGACTCAACTGAAACTCGGTTATATACAAGTCTGTATCAAGCCCTAGAACTAAGTCCAATAATGTCAAAACCAATTGGGTATTTTCATCAAACAGATTGATATCTATTGGGTACGGGACCTCCGAAATGCTGGTTTTTGGCTTGAGACATGACGACAAAAACCTTTCTCTATCAGTTTGAGAGATATGATGATAATTTTCAATAATGGAGATTTCAGAAAAGATCTCAGACTCGGGGGTTTGGGAAAAATCTATTCCTAGGGCTTTAATCATTTCGGCCGGCTTTATTTCACAAACGACTCTGGTTTTTTGACTGTCTAGGACAATTCTTTCTTCTCGGGAGTAATTTTCGGCACACCATGACACAAATTCTGGGAAAAAAGGGATTTGGTTTAGGCAAAAAGCTATCAAAGACGACTGGTGGACTCTATGTAGGTCTACCCCTTCTTTTAATAATTCAGACAACCTAAATTTAACCTCAGAGACTGGTAACCTAATTAGGGTATCATGGACGTCTTCGTCTCTATCTTCTAGGGCTTCTTTTGCTTTAAAAACGTCTATATCGTGCACAGTTTCCATTTAAACGTTTCTTTAAACAAAATTCAGTTTAAAAAGTGGGCCAGGTCACCAGACCCTACCTGTATGTACACGCCTTTCACCTTCTGTCGCAATCGCTGATCTCCACCAGTCCTCAGAGCTCTCCAAGATAGCGACACATATGCAAAATGACGTTATGTGAAGCCCCTTTTGTTTTATATAAGCCTTTTTGATTAACTCCCTGGCAACTTTCTGAACGCGGTTCATATCCGACTGTTGATCTCGACCTTTTGATTTGGGCCGTCAGATCTCGCCTCCTTTTATCCCCTATGGTGGTATCCGCGATCTTAAAGTGGTTTTTCTTCTTCGGTTTGTCTCCTGCGCGGATCAACCATCTAACGACACCTGTTTGAGTGGTTTCGCTTTCCGTGACCTCTCTTCTTTTTATCAAGTGCGCTCCTTCCCATATGCGGACGAACAATGGCCGTTGATTTGGTTTCAGATTGATATCGGCCCTCCGATTGCTATCAACGTATGGCGTATCTCCTTATGCTTTCTCCATCTGCCACGTATAAGGTCCCACCATGCCACGTGCTATGGCCTCGCCGCGCTTTTATATTTGGTAGTTCTGCACGGCGCTGTGGTGGTTTATGATACCACCATTCACATATGCGGACTGGTGGGATTAGGACACGTGCCCGGCAGTATTGAGTCCGCAACCACCTACAACTCTTTGCAACTGATCACTTTGGCAATGCGGGAAACGATATTAGCCGTCGATCTTGATCTTTCTCATCTCCGCCATCGAAACCTGGTCTGGATTTAATCCTTTCAAAATTTTGTTTTCGGACTTTGCATAAGTGGGTTTTCCTTCTTGTTTTTTGTATTTTAAACTTTTCTTCCACTCATTTGTGGTAATTTCTCTGCTTTTGGATATTTTAGCACAACTTTTTAGGATTTAAACATTCTCAGACCTAGTGTCAACAACAACAATATGACCTAGACCAAGATGTCAATTAGTCCAAGTGTATTTCCCCTTGGCATGCTTGATATCTATAAGATTCGAATATGCCATTAAGTCTTCCATATTTTCTCTAAAGGAATCCTTGACGATGCTTCTACCTTCTTTTATTTGCTTGAAAAAACCATATCGAAATCTCTTGTTAATACATAGTTTTTGGTGAGGTTTGTATCCATTAGGGCTTGCAAAGGAGATCAACATTCTTCTTTTTGTTTGTAAAAAATAGACATAAATATTTAGGATGTGGTATTTGATAACTAAATGAAGATGGGTGAGACACAAAATAACCCAATGTTGCCTTTGATGGGAGAAGTTGAGTTGGAAGATAGACCTATCCCATAATGTACAAATACCTCTTGATGCACCTCTTGAGCTTACCATAATACCTTTGTTTCTTGTCCATTTCTTCTTTCCGAGATTGAGCAATATGTTGGTCGCAGCACTGTTCTAGAGGTTTTCCAATGTATACCTAGGTACTTCGCGGTACAAAATACCAACAAAACCCCTATTCACCGGCCCTTTCGGCAATAGACTGCAAGCAGCCTGAGGTCTCACCCGAGGCGAAGTTGATGGGGTGGTTGCAGAAGCAGGTTTCCACAACCTTGTGATGCGAGTGATTCAACTGCTTAATGCGCAACGCGGTGACAAACTACGCAGCTGCGTTTGGTGATTGTGCGGAGTCTTCTACTCCACGTCGTGTATTTTTAGGAACAAGGATATTGGCACCCTCAGTGCGGGCCCCAAGTCGCGCAGCGGGTTTGTGAGATATGATCACTTCTATTCACTTCTTAGTTGATAAACCTTAATCATTCATCATTACTTAGCTTGCGAAACAACATAGCTTATGCAAATATGTGAGATGCACAACGCTGTGAGATTTGATACTACGATTCAATCCTTAACGTTCAACTGTGTAATTATCTTATCGATCCATTCATTTGAGACTTATAGGTGCTTTACTGTTTAATATTCCTCCCTACATGAACTACTTAGCATCTTATTCCATCCTTTCCTCAGCAAAAACAGATCACAGTAAACATATAACAAGCAATAATAACTTCATGCATGCATTGTAAGTAAATTAGATCACAATTTAATGGCAATCATACACATCAATCACATAACACAATGGTTTAATGTGGTTCACCCCCCCGGATGGGAAGCTACGTCCACAAGAATTGTTGTTTATTTATCTTGGAAAGGGTACAACAGTTCTTCGCCTGTGCACTCAGCTGCAGATGCTCTTCTCTTTCTCTCTCAAAATTAGGTCTCTGCGCACTCAGTTGCAGAGCCTTTACAATGCTTCTCTCTAACAGATCTTACAATATTCAATAATATTAACCCAAAATATTCTAACCCTTTCCTTTACAAAATTGCCTTATTTATAGATCAAGACCCATAGGTCATGTCTTTACATTTACGAAGGCAAAACCATTAGGTTTACAAACACTGTTGCGGTTTTCCCAAAACCAGACTACTAATATCTGGCATCAGATATTCTGTTATATGCGCGCCAACAGCTTGCTTCCGCCAAGCTGTTCCTCCATTCACGACCTTAGACAAGTAGTTCAACTAGTATTTATCTTCTACCCGTTGTGATCAGTCACCTACCTCCGATCTACACCTACCCATTGCTTGGTAGTTATCGACGATCTTTGCCAAAAATAGGTCTTCTGTGACCTAACCAAAATAACTACCTTTATCCGACCATGCTCTGCTTAGCTGGTTCTTCGTTGACGTGGCACATGGCGGCGCTATACTCCTCGCAACACCGACCTCGCAGCTCCTCCGATACTATGTTGCGCGCAACTTCACAGCATACCAAAACTTATCCCAAAATTGTTCAAACTTAACTGCGCTTATCTCCGCAGTTCTCAAAATTCCTTCTGTTAAAAAATGCCCCATCTGGGCCAGGCCCAACAGGTCCCTAACACTTACATGTGGCTCGCCCCCGAGCCACTTGGAACTTCTTGAAGGTTTTCTGCTGCCTGTGGGCTGATCTTCGTAGAGAACTCGTTGAATCTTTCCATCAACTTTTCAACCACAGCCTTCGTATCTTGTTCAATTTGCCCAGCTATTTCTACCATCTCTATTGTTATCTCCTGGTCGATCTGGTCTTCCACCTTCTCTTGATTCTGGTTCAGCTCCTTCAACTTTTCTTCGATCTCCTGTGAGATCGTGCCGACGTCTTCTAATAATGGTTGTGACTTATCGCCCATTTATGTCTCCTTCTCCCGCAATGCTTTAACTTCCTTCTTGAGGTTGTTGATCTCCCTGTACTTTAGGAGTTTCTCCCTTGCTGGCAACGCCTTAACCTCCTCACTCATCTTTTCTAGTTCTTCTTGTTTTTCCTTCACTTCCTTCTTTACTTGCTGTAATTGTTCATCTTCTTCAAGGACACTAAATGCCTTCAATGCTGCTTCTAGTAGACTCTGGCACTTAGTGACTTCGATAGAAATATTCTACGCCGATGATGGATGTAGAACTCTTCAGTTAAAGCTTCAATAGTTGTGTTTAGAAAATGGGTACCCTGATCACTCATCAAAATTTTTGGGCACCCAAATCGTGTAAGGATATTCTCAAAAATAAATTATGTGGCTATAGTCGCGCTACAGTCCTTGACTGGTTTTGCTTCTGCCCATCTGGTGAGGTAGTCAGTTGCTGTAATAATATACCTCGCACCAGTTCTTTTTCCTGGTGGGTTAATAGGTCCCATGAAATCAATTGCCCATTTCTTGAATGCCTGCAAGGTTAGCTGGGGATTCAATGACATTTCATCTCTTCTTGACGGTTTCCCTATCCTCTGATAGACATCGCAGTTCTGGCAATGTTCTTTAGAGTCCTTATGAATCGTAGGCCACCATATCCCTGCGCGCAATATTTTCTGTGCAGTAGCCCTTCCTGAGTAATGACCTATTGCGACTCCTGAATGTCCATCAACTAATATGTATGGCTTCTCATGTTCTAATACACATCTTCGCAGCACTTCATCATGTCCTAACTTGTAGAGCTGTCCTGCGATAATGGTGAAGTCTGCAGCTCGCATTATCAGTTACTTCTTTTGCTGCGTAGTGAATTCGGTAGGTGCGAGTTCGGTAGTTAGAAGATGAATGATATACTGATAGTAATAATCGGCAACCTATATAGAAAATAATTGCGCATCGGGAAGATTGTCTTCTAGGTTTGTTGGTTCTTCTCCTGAGTCAATCCTTGATAGATGATCAGGGCCTAGATTTAATCTGCCTGGTTTAACTATTATTTCAAAATCGTACTCTTGGAAGAGTAATAGCCATCTATGAATTCGCCCCCCTAACACTGGTTTATTGACTCGGTATTTCAATGCAGAATGGTCAGTAAACATTGAGAAGTGCGCACCAAGCAAATGGTGTCTGAATATCTGTAGTGCATATACCATTGCAAGTCCTTCCATTTTAGTAGTGGTATAGTTCTTCTCAGCAGATGACAACTTTCTTCTCGAAAATGCAATGGGATGATCAATTCCTCCTTCTCTTGGTTGCGCGAGAATGATACCCAATGCTATACATGAAGCATCAACATGTACGTGAAATGGCTTTTCCCGGTCTGGAAAAACTAGGATCGGCGCGGTGACCATTTTTTTTTCAATGTGTCGAATCCATTCTCGCAGTCCTCATTCCAAATGAATGGTGCATCCTTTTTCAAAAGCTTCTCCATTGCTGCGGTTATCTGTGCATAACCTTTTATGAATTTCCTGTAGTATCCAGTATGCCCTAGTGTAGTGCGCAATTGTTTAACTGAATTTGGTGTAGGAAAATTTACAATCACTGTTATCTTCGCTGGATCAACCATCAACCCTTGCTTACACACGATATGTCCCAGCAGAATCCCATACGGAACACATAAAATACATTTCTTTAAATTCAATGAAATCTGATGCTGTCTACATTTTTCTAACATCATTCTGAGGTTCGCGGCATGGTTCTTCAATAAGCCAAAAATGGTCCAATCATCAAAGTAAACTTCTAAAAACTTGTGAGTAATAAGCCAAAAATGGTCCAATCATCAAAGTAAACTTCTAAAAACTTGTGGATAAAGTCTTTGAATGCTGCGATCACTACTCTTGAAAATATGGCTGGTGCATTCTTCAAGCCAAAAGGCATCACTGTATACTGAAATGACCCCCATTTTGTTGCAAAAGTGGTTTTGTGCCTATCGGTTGGATCAATTTTTATTTGATGGTATCCAGAAAATCCATCAGTAAAAGAGTATGCTTCATTCCCTCCAACGTTATCAAGTACTTCATCGGTAAAAGGTGTAGGAAATGGGTCATGCATAGAGGCATCATTCAACTTTTTGAGATCAACATAGATTCTAATCTCACCCTTTTTTTTCTTGTCTTGGATAACCATTGGGCTTATCCATTCAGATTCTTCGATCGGCTCAATAATTCCTGCATCGAGCATCTTATCGAGTTTTGCTTTAACTCATTCCTTGTAGCGTGGATTCAATCTAAATTGCCTTTGTTTAATAGGTTTCGCTCCTGGCTTAAGAGGAATTCTCATCACTCCTAAGTCTCCCAGGATACCTTTCATTTCTGTGAAGTTTGTTGGGAATACTTCCTGATATTCCTGTAATATAGCTGCGATCTCTGCAACTGTGTCATCATCCCAGTAGTCTCCTATTGCTGCGAATTTTGGCTCTTCAGAGGTTCCAATGTTCACTTTCTTTGTTTTAACCGGTCCACTCATATGTGGAATTTCTAGTGGAGGTCCATCTACTTCGCGTATACCTTCTGATTCTTGGATTTTTATGTTGCGTGGGTCCTCTGTGTCGCTATCTTCAACTTCTTCAGCTATGTTGTAGCAGTCTAAAGCCTGTTCTATCTGTTCTGACCAATCTAGTTGTAGACTTGCAAGTACATTTTTTTTGTAAAAAAACTCTTCTAGTGTTATATTTTCCTCCTTGCGATGTGGGATAAATATCTTTTGCTTGATCAGTTGTAGCGCGTCATGTATAGTCGGAGAGTCATCTTGAAAATTAAAATCCTTTTGGAAGGTCGCAGTAAGGACGGACCAATCCGCGGTTCCTGTGTGGATCTCCTCCTCTAGATACCACTTTTTTGGAATAGGCTCCTCCAACGTATGCACAAAGAAATGTACCCCATTTTGTTTGCGTTCTTTACTTCTAAGCTTGTACACAAGCTGCGATATGATCTCGTGGATCCCTCTGGCCATTATATTTCTCAAATGGTAGCGTGACCTTATCAACAAATCTAATTTGTAGTTTTATTCTGCACTGGTCCCAAGTTGTCATTTCCTTTTTGTGTGTAGCCCAACATCTGGCAGGTGTTTCTCTGAGTGCCATGTCTAATGCTGAGATGCGATGTTCATCTGCAACTGCTGCAGTGTATTCTTTGATAAATGAATAAACGTTAGCTGTACCATCATAAGTAGGGATTGGAGTTACCTGCTTTCCAATCCAACGGAGTGAATTTGTAATTGTCGCGCATCTCCTGGCAGATACTTCATGCATTATGTGTTGCTAGTTTTCTAATCCTGTGTCTGAGTCTGAGATGCACGAACTATCGCAGCGCTAGCTGAGAATTCTGTCTGTAGTAGGATCAATATAATCTGCAGCATTTGTTGTCATTTGATAGATACGGTCAAGGTCTTGAGCTTTGTACTCTTCTTGAATAGGTTCAACATATCGCTCCCCCTGTGAAGGATCCAATGGTGCGATGACCCTTATGTCATTGCCTTCAAATATCATTTTCATTGTTTTCAGATTGATGATAGTGGAGTTCGTCATTTCCCAATCGATGCCCAGTAGTGCTGGATGAGGATTGCTATCATCCACAATTTAAATTACTTCGAAGTCTACATAACTTCGCACTCCATCAATGTCGACAATGGTATTGGTTAACCTTCCCAGCAGTATAACTATGCCTTGTTTAGCCATTCTTAACTTTATAGGTGACCATTGTAACTTTGGTTTTTCCATCGCCTGCCATGTCTGCTTGGTTAAGACATTCACTTTAGATCCGAGATCAAGAATGATCTCGTCCATCTCATAGTCTCCTATCTGTGCAGTGAACCGCATTTCCCTTCCGGTTCTTTTGGTACTTCTAATATTATGTACTGCGCCATGTGCTATTCCTTTCTTACTGCATGATTCGTACTGATTTATCAGTTTTTCAAATTCCATAAGAGTGTCCTTGTTTTTAAATAACTTGATGCAGCTTTGTAGAAACTGTGCAACCAAATTAGAGGTATCTAGTGCAGTGCGTGTCTGATTATATGCCAATGGCATGTGTTGTATTTGTGGTTCTTGACTTCACAGTGGAATCCTTGGTGAAGTAGGTGGTGGTTGTTTAAACATGTCCCGTGCTTCCTTGAATAATTCTTTGTTTTTCTATAAGTTCAATGGAGGTGCTTTCCCAGGAGATTTTCTTATCCCTACTGTTTCTCTAGGGTTTTTCTTAGGATTAGTTGTTCCAGAAGTCGAGGCTTCTGTGCTTTTGGATTTTGCTGTATTAGCGCCACTTCGCGTTACTGCGTTGACACTCTGACCTGTAGGTCTGTTCTCTGATGCGATCAACTGGATGTTAGGGTTTGGTGATTCTGTTCTTCTCCTCTTCTGCATTTCTACTTCAAGCATCGGAAAACCTTCAATCACATGCTCAAATGATTTACAGTAGTTGCATGTGGTGCATGGATTAGTACAATCCCTTGATACATGACCTGGCTGACAACAGTTATAACATATGACCTGGCCTCTTCCTCTTCCTTGATTTTGACCAGTATTTCTTCCTCTTCCGCGATATCCACCACTGCGGCCTCTATATCCTCCTTGATCATAGTGGGCGTTCTCTTGCTTTGGCTGATTTTCCTTTTGAACGCGGTACATTCCAACACCTTGCATTGCTTCCATATCTCACTTTCTTTCGTTCATTAGTTCATAAGCGCGACAATTGGACTCATCATGTCTAACTGACTTACATAAATTGCAGTATACATTTTTAGGTGTCTTTACATATTTTTGTATCAGGTAGTAGTCTTCAGGTCTGTGTCCTCTACTTCTACAAATTTCACACCATGGTGCCTGGTTTTGATTCATATTTATTAGGTTTGGTGCGCCACTGTTAAGGTATTCTTGAAATAAGGGGAAATGTTCTCTTGTGTGGCCCTCTCCTTTGCATCCTGTGCACCAAACTTCATGTTGTTGTTCATGTCTCTGCTCTTTTCCATTCTTCATACCTTGTAACTTTAATGTCAGGGTAGCCAATTGGTTCTGAATTTGTATCATTCCATAACTACTTTCTCCAATTGGTGAAGCTTCCAACTTCATTGTGATCTCCAAGGCCTCAGCTTGAGATACAAGATTCTGTTGCATTAGTGGTTGTCGGATATGGGGCAACAGTGCAGCAATGAACCATTCTTGATGTTGTTGCGGAGCTATAACAAAGCTCACTTGGTCCAACAATTTTTTGAATTTTTGGTCGAATTCCCAGACCGATTCAGTAGGTTTCTGCTTGATTTCTTTCAACTCTGTTACGCACTGTGATTCTGATTTGGGTTTCTTAAACTCTGCTGCAATCGCAGTCTTGATCCATGCTAGGGTTCTCGGTTGTGCTTGAGAATACTTCATAAACCAATGCAGCGCTCTGTCTCTAAAAGTAGTTATGAGCTGCGCTCTCTTGATAGCATCATCTGTCACTTGCTTAACACTCCACACAGCTTCGCATAGAAACCAGTGCTGATCAGGGTCTTCCTAACCCATTCCTTTCAATATCGGCAGTTTTATATCGTTATCTGTCATTCTTCTTCCGGATTGTGTACTAGGGAGAGTATTTTGCGGAATAGTATGAGTCGTAGTGCTGTGAGCACTCACTCCTGCGGTGTTACTAGTATTACTGATCTGTGGGATGGGCTGCGCGATACTCTCAATGGGTGGGTTCTGGACTGATTGATTCTGAGGTATAATACGGTGGATTGTGGCTGATAACTGAGTGTTTGTATTATTGAGATCACATGGAATTTCGGTATCTATACATTTTCTATATGGTGTGGGTTTCTTTTCGTTAGTAGGCTAGTATCTCTTTCCACTTCTCAAATTATGGTTTTATTCATCAGAATCAATGTATGTGTTCTCTACCATGATAGAGTTAGGACTATTGCTGCATTCTTAAAACACCTTTCTCTGCTAAAAGCATTTTAATGTATAAACTGAGGTTTTTTAGGAACTTACCTCTGAATCCTTCGAAAAAGTATGCTTCAGCTTGGCTGTAGGACTTCAGCGTGTTTATAGCGAATTCGGTCACAAATCCTTCTAATATGCTATCAACCCAGAAGTCAACTGCTCGTGACAGTGGGCTGTCGATTTCTTTAAGTTTTTCGGTAAGCTCCGGACTCCACTCTGTAGGTACTCCACCTTGGGAGCAATTCTTTCTTTCTGCTAGGCACGATATCCACTCGTGTAGCTCGTTTGGAAATGAAGCCCAAAAAATTTCATGGATGTCTCTCCACAAGTATCTATTCAACCACTGCACGTCAGATAGACGTGGATGTCTGTTTTATTTCTTTGCGAAGTCTCTTTCGATCTTATCGCACCAAGCCCAAATCTCTTTCTGTTCTGGATGCCGACTGTCGGATATTTACTTTTCTGAATACACCATCGCATCACTGGTCTAAGCACAGAAACATAACCATTTGTTGGTCGCATCACTGTTCTAGAGGTTTTCCAATGTAGACTCAGGTACTTCACGGTACAAAATACCAACAAAATCCCTATTCACCGGCCCTTTCAGCAACAGACTGCAAGTAGCCTGAGGTCTCACCCGAGGAGAAGTTGAGGGGGTGGTTGCAAAAGCATGTTTCCACAACCTTGTGATGTGAGTGATTCAACTGCTTAATGCACAGTGCGGTGACAGACTATGCAGCTGTGTTTAGTGATCGCGCGGAGTCTTCTACTCCGCGTCGATTATTTTCAGGAACAAGGATATTGGCACCCTTAGTGCGGGAAACAAGTCGCGCAGTGGGTTTGTGAGATCTGATCACTTCTATTCACTTCTTAGTTGATAAACCTTAATCATTCATCATTACTTAGCTTGACAAACAACATAAATTATGCAAATATGTGAGATGCATAGTGCTGTGAGCTTTGATACTGCGATTCAATCCTTAACAATTAATTGTGTAGTTATCTTATCGATCCATTCATTCGAGACTTATAGGTGATTTACTGTTTAATATTCCTCCCTACATGAACTACTTAGCACCTTATTCCATCCTTTCCTCGGCGAATACAGATCACAGTAAACATATAACAAGCAATAATATCTTCATGCATGCACTGTAAGTAAATTAGATCACAATTTAATGGCAATCATACACAACAATCACATAAAACAATGGTTTAATGTGGTTCACCCCCCCGGATGGGAAGCTACGTCCACAAGAACTGTTGTTTATTTATCTTGGAAAGGGTACAACAGTTCTTTGCCTGCGCACTTAGCTGCAGACGCTCTTCTCTTTCTCTCTCAAAACTAGGTCTCCGTGCACTTAGCTGCAGAGCCTTTACAATGCTTCTCTTTAACAGATCTTACAATATTCAATAATATTAACCCAAAATATTCTAACCCTTTCCTTTATAAAATTTCGTTATTTATAGATCAAGACCCGTAGGTCATGTCTTTACATTTATGAAGGCAAAACCCTTAGGTTTACAAAAACTATCGTGGTTTTCCCAAAACTGGACTACTGATATCTGGCAGCGGATATTCTATTATATGCATGCCAACAACTTGCTTCCGCCAAGCTGTTCCTCCATTCACGGCCTTAGACAAGTAGTTCAACTAGTAGTTATCTTCTTCCCATTGTGATCAGTCACCTACCTCTGATCTGCACCTACCCACTGCTTGGTAGTTATCGACGATCTTTGCCAAAAATAGGTCTTCTGTGACCTAACCAAAACAACTGCCTTTATCCATCCATGCTCTGCTTAGCTGGTTCTTTGTTGACGTGGCACATTGTGGCGATGTACTCCTCGCAGCACTGACCTCGCAGCTCCTCCGATACTATGCTGCGCGCAACTTTGCAGCATACCAAAACGTATCCCAAAATTGTTCAAACTTAACTGCGCTTATCTCCGCAGTTCTCAAAATTCCTTCTATTAAAAAATGCCCCATCTGGGCCAGGCCCAACACAATATATCAGTTGCTTCAATATTTGTCTCTTGGAGGAGGGGGATAGATGGTTTCTTGGATTTGAAGAGATCTCACATGGTTTCTTCTTTGAATCTACTACCCATGCCTCTATAGTTCTTATAGGAGACAATATTCATCATTTAACATTTGAGGGTTTTTGTTCTTCATTGAATGGAGGAGCCCGATTTCCTTCGTTTTTATCATGATTATTTCTAGAACCAGTGCCCATCGAATTTTCAATGGTTATCTGGTTCCCAATAGCTTCTCTCAGTTTGTTTCCTCTTCTATTTTTTCTTTTGCTAGTTTTCTTCCAAGCTTGTTGGGTTGTTTCTCTTCTTCCTCTTCCTCTTGCTTCTTCTCTTCTTCAATCCGATATTGAGATTTATTTCTCATAAAAACCCCTAAGGATAAGATATGTTTGTCTAAGACTATATCAATTTCATCTTTCCAATTTGAGTGCACATGTTCCTGATAGAAGGGGAGGGATCTATTTGAGAAGAGGTGAAGAAAGGTGACATGGGAGGAAAGATGGAGGAAGGTTCTTTGAATAAGGAAGCGATCACTTCCATAAAAGAGTAATGATCTTCCTAATAAAGAATATCAAAATGATTGGTTACAGGAACATGATTAGATACCAGAGGATTTTTTATTGGAGATAGAACTGAGGTTCCTTAGGGAAGCTTTGAGGGGATATGATTTAAGATTGTTGAGGCTGGAAGGGAAGTGAGTTTCTTAGATCCAATTGAATCAAGTTGAGTAGGATAAGATAGTGTAAAATGAGAGGCATTGGAGTTTATATGTACTTAGAAATCATTTTTTTCTTTACCATTTTCCTTTGCTCATCCTTATCGGGTCCAATTGAGTTTGAGGTTGATATTTTTGCAATTTTTCACAAAGTACTGTATTAATGGCAGGTTTTACATTTGAATGACCATTGTTCATAATTGAGTTTATAAACATGCCTCTAGTTGTCAAGGGTTAAAAGGATTAATTCTAAGAGGCCCATTCTCCAGATTAAATTTACTACAAATCCTATCACAAACAAACATGTTATCCTTGGGTTCTAATTTATCAATATATCTGTCAAGAGTATTCCTAATGCTTCTCAATGAATCTTCATTCCAATAGTGAAAGGGTAGATGGGGAAGAAGAACCCCTATAGGGATTGTCAACGTAATGTTTAGCTCTGGGTCAAAATCCAAAGTCCATCAATTCAATACTTGCCTTTGGTGCGAAAAATGTATGGTCCATTATGAAAAATTAAATCTCGATATTTTGTAGCTTCAAACAGAAAGGTGTAAAACCCTTTGCCACAAAAAAATGAGAGAGCTTCTGTTATGCAACAAATTTCCAAAAATAGTATGAAAATAACAGAAATAGATCAGAAAGAGTACTCCATGGCTTGATTGAATAAAATAGCTGAATAACAAGCCTCTTCGAGGGGGAAACCTCACACAATGTACTAAGTACACAAGACAAGATAAGACAAGATACTCCAAATGAAAGGTCTCCTATATATAGGAGACTAAGGGGTACAATCCCAACTAACTGACCCAAGACGACATAACTAATATAAACATACTAATGACAATTAACACTAATGGACCAAAGTCGACATCAAAACTAATGTAATGAACCACAATATAGGGGGAAATTTGCCCATATTTAGGGCTTAACATGCCCCTCCCCTTCAAACAAGTGTTTTCCTCAACGCTTGATTAGTTGCGGATGCTTCTGTATGAAGGACTCATCTTCCCATGTCGAATCTTCATCTGGTAAGTTCTTCCACTTTATGAGGTACTCAGTAATAGACCGATTTCGTAGTTGTTTAGTCCTTATTTCAATGATTTGTTCAGGTTCCAATATGACTTTTCCTTCTTCATCAAGCTCCTACAAGATTGTTTGAATTGGGATCTCGTATCCTATTACCTTATTTAATCAAGAAACATGGAAAAATGAATGTACTCTTGAAGATGAAGGGAGCTCCAATTTGTAGGCCATACTACCAATCTTCTGCAACACTTTATAAGGACCATAATACTTGGGTGCTAATTTATTGTCCTTCTTTAATAGCTTGAGAGACATCTGCTTGTAAGGTTGTATCCTGATAAATACCCAATCCCATTCTTCAAAACTCCTTTCACTGTGATGTTGATTAGCTTGTTGTTTCGTCATGTTTTTTGACATAGTCTGGTTGTCCTTAAGTATCTGGAGAACTTCTTGTTGGTGCTCTATGTGTTCTTCCACGGATTGAACTTTAGATTTTCCTTTTAAGGGAGATGTGATATATGGAAGCTTGTACCCATGAAGTTCCATAAATGGAGACATTTTTTTATGATGTATGGAAGGAAGTATTGTACCACCATTCTGGCAAAGACAACCATTTCACCCACTGTGTTTGTTTATCAGATGCAAAGCAACGAAGATATCCTTCCAAACACTTGTTCAGGATCTCATTTTCCCATTAGATTGAGGGTGATAAGATGAACTATGAGCCAATTGAGTACCCAAACATGAGAATAGTTCAGTCCAAAATTTTCCAGTGAAAATTGGATCTCTATCACTTACAATAATCTTCGGATTTCCATGTAACTTCTGAACAGTTTCCATAAAGGCTGCAGCTATTGTGCTTGCATTAAAAGGGTAAGCGAGTGCACAAAAGTGTGCATACTTTGTGAGTCTATCAACAACCACCATAATAACATTCTTTCCTTCTGACTTGGGTAGACCTGTGATAAAATCCACGGAGACTTCCTCCCAGTGCTAACAAGGTATGTCTAACGGTTGTAGAAGTCCTGGGGTCTTAACTGTTTCACCCTTATTTTGCTGGAAAACCAAGCATTCAACCACGAACCTTTGAACATCAAATTTAAGACCTTCCCAAAAAAATTCCTTCTTGACCCTGTGATAAGTTTTCAGGAATCCTGAGTGCCCACCTATAGGAGAGGCGTGTAATTCAGAAAGGACCTTCTACTTGAGTTGGGAGTTTTTGCATAAATATAAGCGATCCTTATACCATAGTGAATCATTTTTCCACACAAAAGTATCTGATACACTAGGATCATTCTGTAGCTTTTGAATGAGCATCCACATAGATAGGTCTTTTTTCCATTCTTCCCTTGCTGCTACTATCCAATCTGGTTGTAGAATGGAAATGGAACAAAGTAATGCCCCAACATCTTCATCTTTTCTGGACAGTGCATCTGCAACCACATTATGTTTCCCTTTTTTATAGATGATTTCAAAGTCATATCCCAACACCTTGGTTACCCACTTTTGCTGCTCTTCTGAAGATAGTCTCCGTTCCAATAAGTTTAAGAATATCATGATCTGTTTTGACCTTGAAGTGACTACCTATTAGATAAAGATGCCATTTCTTAAGAGCATGTAGTATTGCCAACATTTCCTTCTCATAAATGGGCTTTTGTAAGTTCTTTCCCTTGATTGGATGACTTGTGAAAGCAAGTGGGTGTCCTTCTTGCATTATAACAACGCCAATGCCATTTCTTGAAGCATCACATTCCACGAAAAAGGTTTTTGTGAAGTATGGTGTGGCCATTATAGGAGCTATGCACATTGCATGTTTAAGTTGTTCAAAAGCTTGAGTTGCCTCTGGAGTCCAAGAAAATGCATCTTCTTCAATAATGATGTTAGAGGTGCTGCTATTCTTCCATAATTTCGAACAAACTTTCGGTAGTACCATGTCATACCTAAGAATCCTCGAGGATTCTTCAGGTTTTTGGGAATCAACCAGTCTATCATGGCTTTAATTTTGTTAGGGTCTACCTTGACTCCTTCATGAGATACAATATGACCCAAATACTCTACCTCCTTCACCCCAAAGAAAAATTTGGAAGGTTTTGCATATAGTTGTTGCTCCTGTAGTAGTTGTAGTACCATGTCAACATGTTGAACATGTTCTTCCCAATACTTGCTATAGATTAGTATATCATCAAAGAATACTAGCACACATTTTCTAAGAAAAGGCTTGAAAATGGAATTCATCAAACCTTGAAATGTGGAAGGTGCATTAGTCATACCAAATGGCATGACTAGAAATTCAGGATGACCTTCATGAGTTCTGAATGTTGTTTTTGGGATGTCTTAAGCTTTCATTCTAATTTGATGATACCCAAAACGAAGATCCAACTTTGTGAATACAATTGCTCCATGTAATTCATCTAGCAATTCATCAATTATAGGAATGGGAAACTTATATTTAATGGTGACCTTGTTGAGCTCTCTATAAACTGGACACATACGCCATGATCCATCCGACTTGTGTACCTAAATATGCCAGCCTCTAGCATTTCTTCAACCATATGCTCAATTTCACTCTTTTGTCCATAGGGGTATCTGTAAGGTTTGATGTTAGGAGGAACACTTCCTGAGATTAAGTGAATAGCATGATCGAAATCTCGGACAGGTGGAAGACCTTTTGGAATATCTTCAAATACCTTGGAATGCTTATTAATGACCCTTTGGAGATATGGGGAAATAGGAGGCTTAGATGTTTGAACATATAATGGGCATAATTATGCAATTACACCTTGATGTCCCTTTTTCATCAATTTTGTCATACCATTAGAGCTTATCACCTTGCTTAGTTTCCCTGTGATACCCTATAATTCATATTCATTTCCTTCCCATAAAAATTTCATGAAAATATTCTGAAAATTAAAAGCCACAGTTCCCAAAGATTGTAACCATTGAACTCCAAAGACAACATCAGCACCACCCATTGGAATAGTAATCATTGGACTATTCAATACATATTCTTAGATAGTAAGATTTATATCATGGCATTTCCCTGAGCAATTGATAGTTCCTCCATCTGCAATCATTACTTGAAACTCTGGTGTTGGATATACAAAGCAATTGAGATATTTTGCGAATTTATAGTGAATGAAATTATGAGTACTACCAGAATCAATCAACACTGTTACCTTTTTCTTTTTGATAAATCCTTCGATATTGAGAGTTTGAGGAGTGATAATTCCAGCCAATGCATGGCATGATATGGTGGGAGTAATCTCTTCTGAATTAGTATCTTTTATTTCTTCATCTGGAGATGGTTCTTGTTCTTTTGGTTCTTCCTCTTCACATTCTATGTAAAATAATTTCTTCTCACCACACTTATGTCCCTTACTATACTTGCTATCACAATTAAAACATAAGCCTTTTGCTCTTCTTTCCTCTATTTGTTGAGGTGTCAACCTTTGAGGTGGGTTAGAATAAGTAACAATATTCTATCGGTATGTGTTGGAGGTGCTCTTTCTAGTAGCCATCGTCATATTTTTACTTTCAACCTTCATTTCCATTATGAAGGCCTTCTCCAAGGATGGTGGTTCAAAGAGATGCACCTCATGTTGAATGTTATCCTTCAAGGTGCCAATCAAGAGATCCAACATATTATCTTATGGAATGTTATTCACTCTAAGACTTAGCTTCTGAAACTGTTTGATGTGCTTTGCAACTGGACCATTTTGCTTGAGATTTATTAACTAGCTAAAGGGTATTTCTATTAATATCCCCATAATGTGCAATCAATTCTTCGGTGAATATAGACCAAGATATAATAGAGTCATTTTTATGGTCACAAATCCATTGGTACAATACAAATTGATCAGGCTCTAAATATAATGATGAAATAGTTACCTTTTTCAAAGTTGGAACCTGGTGTAGATCAAAGAATTGATCCATTTGGAATATCCATGTTATTGGATCATTGCCATCAAAATTTCTCATGTCAATCTTGGGAAGTTGGGTACCCCTTGGTGTCCATCCATGATGACTTCCATTAACAAAATCATTTCCTCTTGGAATATTCTTATTTATGGAAGGTTTCTCAACATGAGAATTAACTTTATCCTCCTGAGTATCTTGGAACACATCATTACCTATAGGAAGAGTATCCATTGAATTTTGTATGAGATTAACAATATTTGTCATATTCCCCATAAAATTCTCCTCTAGATTGAGTAAATCAACTGTTCTCAATGAACCTTTCATATTTTCCTCCATTTTATTCAACTTCTCCTCTAAATTATTCAAATCAACTTTTTTCACGGACCATTTAATCATATCTTCCAACTAGGAGACTCTAAAAGAGAGGTCTTCCCTTTCATCATGCGTCGAGGATGGATCCTCTGGGGGTTTGGATTGAGTGTAGGTATTTACACTTCCTTTTTGTGGAATTTTGAACAATAGAAATAGATATTACACCTTATGTGTCACCACAATTAGATCCTTCTACTCAAAGTGAATCAAAATTAAAAGTGATGTACCTTTTCAAACCCTGATTGGAAGACAATTTTAAGACCGACTTGAAACTGATGTAATCTTTAAATTTATGCTCCTATGAATCTAAAAATTTGCAATTTTGTAGCCTGATGTGTCCTCTTTCCAATTCCATAGGTCTTATATAATTTGGATTTACCAATAATACTTTATTGAGAATCTCCCAACACCTCTTATTTTGGGTCTTTCCAGAATAGAGAATTTGTACTATATGCCACGTGTCCAATTTTGTGTCTATGATGTTGAAAACCCTACCACAGATACTGTGGTCTGTCTTCTTTCAGATGCAACAGGTCTCACTCAATTTGGATATTGCATGCCCCATATATGACCTTTTTTCTTAGAACACCTGTTTTAGACTAGTTTTTGGACTAGTCAAAAGCCCTATATTCTAGAGTGAATATCTCCCTGTAATGTTCTAGGATCTAAAACTTGGACCACAGTTAGTTCAGCCTGTTTCCTACATGGGTCTTAAGTCCTGCTCTCTGAACCCTCGTATAAAAAAATTATATCGAAAATGCCAAGATGACTTGTTTTGAAGAAACCAGTCCTGGGGAAAGTGCTTTGCTACCAAATGTTATGCAACAAATTTCCCAAAATAGTATGAAAATAGCATAAATAGATCATAAAGAGTACTCCATGACTTGATTGAATAAAATAGATGAATAAAAAGCCTCTTCGAGGGACAACCTCCTTACACAATGTACTAAGTACATAAGACAAGACAAGACAAGACAAGACAAGATACTCCAAATGAAAGGTCTCATATATATAGGAGACTAAGGGGTACAATCCCAACTAACTGACCCAAGACGACATAACTAATATAACCATACTAATGAAAATTACCACTGATGGACCAAAGCCGACATCAAAACTAATGTAATGAATCACAATGTAATGTAATGTGCTCATATTTAGGGCTTAACAACTTCCCTTTGATTACAACCTTCTACTTTTTTCTGATCCCAAAGAGACATTGTTTTGGGTGAAGGCCATGCCATAGTAAATTGGTCGAATACACCTCTTTTTGCGAGGGAAAGAGCCATGTGTCGAGAAGAGAAAATATGGAGCATAACCTCAAGGATACCATCCAATTTCTTGACCAAACATTAAAGTTGAGACTTTGAAGAGTATTTCATAATGGCAGAGATCAAGGTACGGAAGACAACGACTTCGTGTCTAAAGGGGGAGGGGGAGGGGGTGTCCCCCTTCAGGATCAAGATCTATAGATGAGAAGGGTTTGCACATAAAGCTACTCTTGCATGCACAAAGAGCTAAAATAATTATCAATTTTTTTTTTAATGTAATATTATCATTAAGAAAACAAAGCAAATACAATTTAAGATATTGTGATGTCTTCTAATTCCAAGTGTTGAAATTGTGAAGCAACATAGTAAAATATGAAATAAGATTACAATACTCATAACATAAACTTGTTAGTGAAACTCATTAATTTGAAGTGAGTAAACTTGGTGTCCTTGACTTTTCAAAAGGTATTTTTCATAATGTGGATTTTTCGAAAGGTATTTTTCATAATGTGGACAAAATTTGAGAGAGGTATTTTTCATAATGTGGACAAGAATTGAGAGGGAAATGAAAAGGTAAGTATCTCTCTTAGAGTCATGGTGTTCTATATTCCTTTGACACGTTATGTAGTGCCCTTCCCAAAAGAAAAATAAAGAACTGAAAATGCACGTTCCTCACATCCCAAAGAAAGAAAAGAGAGTACAAGAGAATATGCCCCTTATATATATATAATCAAAATTCGATTCTTTTTGTAAAATTTGGAAAATGAAACATTGTGTTCTATTAGACCAACAATGACATGATTGAATTCAACGAAGGTGAGACTGGATTACTTCTCTTATCGCTTACTTTTTCCTTTTGGTTTTTTTCTCCTTTTCAGTTTGGGTGGTATGTGGACCACTGCTACTTTCGCATTGAAAAAAGTAAATTATTCATGTGATTAACTTGGCGGTGGCAGGTTTTGTTTAATCGATATAATAATAATAATAATTATTATTATTATTATAATTAAGATGCTTTAATATATCCACACCATACCATTTATCCTCCACCTCTTCGTGACAATTACAACTCCATACTTATCTAACAACACGTTTTGGAGATGCAATGTAGATGGTTCCCCTCATGTTTTATTTGTTACTTTAGTGAATGACAAGACAATATGTACATATACAAATTATATATGCAGGGAAGGTATGTATGTATATATAATAGTAAGGATTTGAATTTTTATTTAAACTATTATGTAAATTAAAATTAAAAAAATGAATGTATAAAATATTTATTAATGTAAATCAAATTAAGAATTAATAAGATCAATTTTTTTAAATGTAATTTTTTTATCATTTAATATTAACTCTTTAATATTAAATGATAAAAAATTACACCTTCTCATATGTGTACATGACAATATCTATGTCATATTTTGTTGTGGATATAAATTGGTGGAACTCTTCCTTAGTGCAATTACTATTCTCTCTCTCTTTCTCTTTCTCTCTCTCTCTCACACACACACATAAAAGTGAATTGTCAATTGGATTTATTTTGGTGGTTAAGAGAAGAAGTTATTCATATTCATATATGTATATACACACATGAATTGTCAATTGGGTTTAATTTGGGTGGCTAAGAAAAGAAAAAAAGTTACTCTTACAACCTAGGTTCCAATCTCATGTGTAACATTTTTGTCCTTCATGGATTGTTGTTAAGGTACAAACAATCTCACTTTTGCTTAAGTACTTGAGGGTGGGATAAGATGTTTCCAAACAAAAAAAAATCATGGGTTAGCTCAATTGGTTGTTTCCAATGTTGCTCATATTTTGATTAGCTCCTTAGTATTATGTTCGAATCGATGTTGACAAGACACATTAGTTTATATTGATGAGTTCACTAATGATACCATCCATGAATGTGGAAAGATCCCTTAAGTTTCCCCACCAATTTTTTTTATATAAATAAATTAAACCCCAAAAATTAAATAAGTTACGGGTTCACTAATAATACCATCCACGAATTGACTCGAGACCTTCTGCTCACAACTTACAGCACTCAACCACTTAAGCTATCCCACCAGACTAATTTTTTTAAAATTATTAAAAACACGTATTCATATATTTTTAATATAATCTAATCCATATATTATCATATAATCATATTATATAAACATAAAATATATATTAAAAAATACTATGAAAAAAAATATTATACTCAAGTATTTATATGGAAATGGAATGTAGTTGGATGGGTATGGGTAAACTTGATAGGACAAACACTGAATTTTGGTAGTTATGAAATATTCTAATTAATTGGAATTGATAAACCCATAAGCATATCAAAAGCTACCGTTCCTATTTTAATATTTCAGGCTTCAATTTCTTACTGTTGAGAGTACACATGTTTCTACGCCTAACAATCCAAATATCAACATATTTCTTACTGTTGAGAGTACACATATTTCTACGCCTAAGTCACCTAACTCCATATTATAATGTCTGGTGGCTCAAATTGATCAATCATTATAATGACTTACGAGGAAATACCCGCCAAAGAGTATCTTTATTCATTATCAATAATATGAGACAGGTTGTGTCAGGTTCTATTTTTATTAGTTTTAATAGTGTCATCATATCTCTCAAAACACCTTTTTAAGTTTTTCCAACACAAACTAAACTATTTTGAATTACATGTTTTCTTAGGTATACATTCATAATTAAAATAGTTAGCAAAGCTACAAACTAAATTATTTTGAATTACATATTTTCTTAATTATACATTCATAAGTAAAATAGTTAGCAAAGCTACATGATTAGTCTTTCAAAGATGCCAAGATAAGTAATTATAACAATTTGATTAAAAGAAAAAGAAAAAAAAAACATGCTATATATATTATATAAATAATAATAATACAAGTTTTTAAGAAATAATAATAATAATAAATTTTTTTACAAAATTTTCAAAATCAATGGTAAAAAATATAAAAATAAATTCCAAAGTGAAATGTCTAAGAGGGTTTTCATTGTTTTTGATGGAAAAGAACAAATCAAGTTTTCTTAGAGACAGGGTGTCACTATCAACAATTATGTTGAAGTGTACGCCTTATTTCTAGGATCATAATATGCTAAAAATCTTGGATTGCAACAGATCATGATCTTTTGAGACTCCTTTCATGTCATCAAACATGCAAGAAATCAAGTTGAGAAGCAAGGCAAGATCTAAAGTAGGATATATAACAGAATTTCCTAGAACCTTTAAGGTGAAAGAGAAGTAAAATTCTTGCATATCAAGAGGCATAATAACAACTCCATGGATCAACTAGAAAATGAGGAGATCAAGCTTGACAAAGGAGTGCTGGTATGTAACAAAGGTCCTCCAAGGTGTTAATGTTTACCATGAATTTATTGAGGAAAAAAACAATGTTGGGGCAAGAATGATTCTGGTTCGTAATTTTGGTTTTTGTTTTAACTAAGTATTGGAGCCACTCAACACGATGCCTCCAAATGGAGGTTAAGTACCGTGCATCTAAAGTGAAGTCTTGTCGCATTCACTTCAAGGAAGTGAAAGCCTTCTCCCCATGTGCCTTCAACGTTGACGTTTCTTATCTATCCTTGTTGACAACTCTAGTGCTATGGCCCTCTTCTCTAGTTCCATCATTATTATGTTTTATCATTTCCTAACAACTTGTATCAGAGTTAGGCAAAAAATGTTATGATGCTTGGAGCCATGGAGAAAGCATTTGGGATGAACTCTCAACATGGGAGAGGACATATACTCATAATGGCATATAAAACAAATTTATGGCATGGATCTATGTGAAGCATTAGCATAAGAAGCACACGAAACATGTAGATGAAGAAGTAATTGGTTCACTGTACTAGAAACAATTTTATAGAGTTGGATTTAATCACAATGTAAATGGGCATACGACTGTAAGACCTGTTTAGGCATGCTTACCCTTGGTTTATTGGGTTGCCTATGAAATGTCTAGATGTAGATTTAGGTAGACTGAAGAAGGCAGGGGGCATGTTGTCTTCTTAGATAGCAGGTTAAAAAATTGAGGGGGCTTGGTCTTTACCCCAAGTCAAGTTTAAAGGCAGGGATTTAGGTTAATCTTAACTTGAATAAAGAGTCAAAGATGGGTTTACCGTTAGTGGTTTACAGGCCCATGGTTTTGGATGTCCTGTGGTATTTTCCCATGGTATTGCATGCAATGAAGCCTACTTAGAGGATTGAGTAACTCCATTGTAAAGTGCTTGAGAGTGGCTGGTGATGGCCGGATTTCCCATGTCATGGTCGGAGTGATCAAGGGTAATAGATGTCCTGTGGTATTTTCCCATGGTATTGCATGTGATGAATCCTACTTAAAGTCTTGAGTAACTCCATTGTAAAGTGATTGAGAGTGGCTGGTGATGACCGGATTTCCCATTTCATGGCTGGAGTGATCAAGGGTAATAGATCTATTGATGCAGGAGCATCAATGCTAAGCCAAAAATGTGATTGAGTGTTCACATGTTGTGGCTAGCGAGGGGACAAGTTGCCTTGAGATAGGAAAGATAGTTTGTTTACTAAGTATTTTAATATTTGCAAAGTATGTAACCGATTAGTGTGTTGTCAGTTTTTGAGAAAATATGACATAGTGGCGAGTTGATACTCCCTGCATGAAGATCAAGCCAGATAGGTAGTTTGTTGATGAATGATAGTGACTCCTTCAGTGATGGAGGAAATTTGGTTAGTTAGTTTGTTTTGCGGTTCAGCCATTCGATTTTGGGGGGATTTCAGAATGGATGAAAAGGGGAGAGAAGACGAGGGACTCAGGAGAGGACCCTGTGCAAGGAAGAGTTGGGGGGATATTATCTTGAATACTAGAGGGGAATGCGTTTGGATGGGGGTTTTGCTATCAGTTAATGAAATTAGCAAGTTCCGTGTGTTCAATAATGTTATTGTGTATTTGAATGAGAGAGAAGTTGAGATTCTATCAGGTCGAACTATGTGAAAGCGTTAACCTGACATCTGTGTGAATGAATCTTCATTTTTCTACTTGTGTGAACTCTCATGTACAGTTAAGAACACCCAAATCATTCGCAAACCGACTATCATTAAGTAACAGAGGTCATTTCTTGTTGTATTTAGTTTTACATTAGATCTGGACGAAGGTCGAGCTGGATTGATTGATTTCCGGATCAATCAACGAAGAAAAAAATCATCGAGTTGCAGTCGATTCCATTAACAAAGGTTGGACGACTCAGATCAAAGCCAAAAGCAAGATCGATAGCGGGGAAAGTATCCGCAAAGTGAACGTGCATGGGAGTTAACATTTTCGCAAGCCGATGCGAAGTATTCTGCATTGGTCATAGATCAATGGACGAGATCAATTCCGCAAGGGATCGACGGTTGACACAATGTTTCACAGAAAGAAGGAGTTCGGGAGTTAACGGCGAGAGTTGCGGAAGTCACATTGTGGGGGAGTGGTTGTGGAAGTCTTTTCAAGAGGTTATGAAGAGCGCACCCGTAATCCACAAGTTGCGGAATGGCTCATTGCGGGAGAGCGCATTGTAGAAGGATAATTGCGGAAGGACGTCGCAATTGCGGAAGGAAGGCGTTTCCGCAAGGCTGTTGCGGAAGGCTCTTTCTGAGAGGAAAACCATTACGGGAGGCCAGTTTGTAAGGTAATACCCATCACTGAGAGGGACCTAGCTGGTTTTTAGCTACGGTTAGTGGTTCGACTTCATAGAATCACAATATTTCCTAGGGTAAGCAGGTTGGATTGGCTTTTGTCATTCCCTCCTGCATCATCTATTGTTGTTGGTTTTCCTGATTTGGGTTTCCAAGGTAAAAATCTTCTTCTTCATTGTGTGTGCTTTCTTATTATGTGTTTTATTTACTAGCGATTGGTATCATCGCTAATTGACGTGTGTGTGTAATGGGTGGAAATGTCTTGGAAGATAATGGTTGCTTGCATTGAATCCAAGATACTCATACATTTGTCCATTGAAAACTAAATGAATGCGTTAAGATCACAAATTAAAGTGATGGTTCATGGGTATTACAACTAGAAAGGCATGGTAAAAAACTGAGGATAAGCACACAAAATATGCAAATGAAGAAGTGATTGGTTCACTAGAAGCATTTTTTATGGAGTTGGATTTAACCATCTTGTAAATGGGCATACGACTAGAAAACCTATTTAGGCATGTGTACCCTTGGTTTATTGGATCACCTATGAAAAATCTAGACGTTGATTTAGGTAGACTGAAAGTGAGGGCATGTCGTATTCCTGGAGATCCAGTTAAAACTTTGAGGGGGTTTGGTCTTTACCCAAATTCAAGTTTAAAGGGGGAAGTGTAAGGTTAATCTTGACTTGATTAAAAATTCAAATATGGTGTGATGCACCTGCAACAATTAATTAACAAGAATATGATGAATAACAGAAATGATAGAACTCAGAATCACTTTTATATTGATCACAGGCCACTTCGAGGGGGCAACCTCCTTTGAGAAAGCTCAATACAATTAACTTCACCGTGCCTTCATAGGTCTCAACACACACTTATATACTAATTCTAGGCGCCAATACTATGGGTCAAAACCACGGGCCGTTAAAAACTATGGATCAACAATACTACGGGCGACTTACAAAGCATATGCACCAACAACAATAACACAAACTATTGATCAACAAATACTACGGGACGAATTACAAAGCATATGCGTCCAACAACAACATACTAACAAAGTAAAGACATGGGTTCCTAACATCCCCTCCCCCTTAAAAAAATCTTTGTCCTCAAAGCTTTAGATGTGGAAATTGTTGTTGAATCTGAAGGAGTGGTTCCCATGTAGCATCCTCTGGTTGCATGCCGTGCCACTGAATTAAGACCTCTGTGATAGAGTGAGAGCGAAGCTGACGTGTGAGCCGATTGAGGATGGCCTCTGGCTCCAAAAGGATGGATCCTTCATTATCCAGTTCGGGTAAAATCGTTTGTCCACTGATGTTGGTGCCAAGAACTTTCTTCAGACAAGAGACATGAAAGACTGGATGAATGCGGGAAGAAGGAGGAAGTTCCAATTTATAAGCAACGAACCCAATCTTTTGAAGAATCTAATATGGCCCATAGAACTTTGGAGCGAGCTTATGACGCCCTTTGAGTTTCAAGGGTGATTGTTTGTATGGCTGGAGATGAAGAAAAACCATATCGCCGACTTGAAAAGTGCTCTCAGAACGGTGCTGATCAGCTTGTTGCTTCATGCGATTTCTTGCCATGTGAAGATTGTCCCGCAAAATGCGAAGAATCTGATCGCGGTTTCGAAGGACCGTGTCAACTTCCTGAACTGGTGAACTGGTGGGGGTGTATGGAAGAAGAGCTGGAGGTGCCTGACCATAGACTGCTTCATATGGGGTCATTTTAGAGGCAGTGTGGTAAGAGGTATTGTACCGTCATTCAACGAGAGGGAGCCATTTTTCCCACTGATGTTGTTGTTCCGAGGTGAAGCAATGAAGATAAGTTTCTAAGCATTTATTGACAATTTCAGTCTGACCATCTGTTTGTGGGTGATACCCTGAACTCATCTTCAGTTTGGTGCCAGTGTGGCGAAATAGTTCTGTCCAAAAATGACTAGTGAAAGTCGCATCACGATCCGAGACAATGGAAGAAGGGATGCCATGAAGATGAAAGATCTGGTCCAGAAAAATTTGAGCGACGGAGGAGGCTGTATAGGGATGGATGCGAGCACAAAAATGACTATATTTGGAGAGGCGATCAACCACAATGAGAATCACTATCTTCCTGCCAGATTTAGGGAGCCCTTCAATGAAATCCATAGAAATATCTGTCCAAATCCGTGTTCAAGCAATCCTGGAAGGAGTGTTGTTTCACCCTTATTGCGCTGGCAAGTATCACATTCGGCCACCATCTGTTGAATTGTCCTTTTCATGCCCTGCCAAAAGAAGTTACGCTGTGCTCGTTCATACGTTTTGAGGAACCCAGAGTGCCCTGCCGATGGAGAAGCATGGAGTTCATAGAAGACAGCCTGTTGAAGATCTGTGCTATGGGGAAGCACCAGACAACCCTTGTATCGCAGAGAAGCACCATCCCAAGAGTAATGTGGTACAACAGAAGGGTTGTTGGTCAAGCGTTGGATGATTTGAGATAAGGAGGATTCATTGACATAAACCTGTTGAACAGATTGCAACCAATTTGGAACAGGAATAGAAATAGCTGAAAGAGAACCTTGGGCATCAAATGTGCGAGAAAGAGCATCTGCCACAATATTGTCTTTACCCTTCTTGTAAGTGATCTCATAGTCATAACCCATGAGTTTGCTAACCCATTTCTGTTGTGCCGGGGAGGAGACACACTGGTCCAAGAAATATTTCAGACTCTGGTGATCAGTCTTGATGCAGAAATGATTCCCTAAGAGGTATGGGCGCCACTTCTATACTGCATGCAAAATAGCCATCATTTCCTTCTCATAGGTAGAGGCAGTTAAATTCTTACCTGAAAGGGATTTGCTGGTGAACACAATGGGGTGTTCATATTGAACGAGAACAACACCAAGTCCATTGCCGCAAGCATCACTCTCAATAGTGAAGGGCTTGGAAAAATCGGGCATAGCTAGCACAGGTGTAGTACACATAGCTTGTTTTAGTTTGTCAAATGCACACTGAGCAGCAGGTGTCCATGTGAAGGCATCCTTTTTCAATAGAGCAGTTAATGGAGCTGCAATCTTCCCATAATCCTTGACAAACTTGCGGTAGTAGCCAGTCAACCCCAAAAAACCACAAAGGCTCTTGAGTGTCTGAGGATGCGGCCAATTGTTCATGGCATCGATTTTGGCAGGATCCACGCGAACCCCTTGTGTTGAGATAATGTGCCCGAGATACTCAACTTCCTTCTGTCCAAAAACACATTTAGACTGCTTGGCATGGAGATGATGGTCAGAGAAAAGTTGCATGACAAGATCCAAATGCTGGAGATGTTCATCCCATGTTTTACTGTAGATGAGGATATCATCGAAGCATACCAGAATGAATTTCCGCAAGTAGGGTCGAAATATTTTATTCATTAAGGCCTGGAATGTGGAAGGAGCATTAGTGAGGCCAAAGGGCATGACCAAAAACTCATAATGGCCATCATGTGTGCGAAAAGCTGTTTTAGGGATATCATCCTCATGAACCGGAATTTGATGATACCCAGAACGAAGATCCAACTTGGAGAAAAAGTGATCCCCGTGAAGCTCATCAACAACAAGAATTGGAAACTTATCCTTGATGGTGAGGTGATTAAATGCTCGGAAGTCAATGCAGAGGTGCCATGACCCATCTTTTTTGCGGACAAGAATAACTGGAGAAGAAAAGGAACTAGTGCTTGGGTGAATAATACCTTGCTTCAATAAGTCCCGAACGAGCATTTCAATCTCCATTTTTTGGTGAAATGGGTAGCGATAGAGCCTGATGTTGGGAGGAATGCTGCCAGGAAGGAGCTAAATACGATGGTCTTCTGGCTTGGAAGGTGGCAATCCCACTGGTTCAGCAAAGACACCTGTATATCGATCCAAAATTTGTTGTAGATCTAAAGGAGTAGTGGAGACCGCTGATGGTTGCATCTGGATGGAATGGATCTGAGCGATGACACCATGTGAATTATTCTTGAGGAGTTTTTCCATGCGATGTGAACTGATGATGCTGAGAGAACCTGGTTGTAATCCTATCAATGTGTGTTTTTGTCCATTGAAGGAAAACTGCATCCAAAGTTCAGCAAAATCCCATAAGATAGGGCCAAGTGTGCGTAGCCATTGAGTGCCCAAACCCACATCACATCCGCCTAAGGGCAAGGCAAACATGTCAGAGTGCAAGGTATAATATCTCATAGAGATACGCACATTTCGACACTTCCCTTTGCAAGGTAAGGTGCCCCCATTGGCAAGCATGACTTCAAAGTTGGAGCAAGGATGGATAAAACAATCAGCTTGTTTGGCGATCCGAGGGTCAATGAAATTATGAGTGCTACCAGAATCAATGAGTATTGTAAGAGGAAGCTTCTTGAAGTAACCCCTGACCCGCATTGTTTGGGGGGTGGTGATTCTAGCTAAGGCATGGAGAGATATCTCCGGCTGGTCATCTTGAGACAGAGGGTTAATAAGTGGTTCCTGAATGTCGACCAGAGCATCCAGTGTTTTTGGATCTTCGTCACCAATTTCAGAGGCAGGCGGAGACTCCACATCCAAGAGATAGAGATTTTGCTGAACACATCTATGTCCCCGAGTGAATTTCTCATCACAATGATAGCAAAGCCCCTTTTCTCTGCGTGCTTGCATCTCTGTTTCAGACAAACGCTTGATAGGAGTCGGTCGAGGAGCCTGCGGTATAGGTGGTCGTTGAGAACCCATATTTCGGAAGGGAACAAAAGTGGGCTTGGAGCGTTGTTGGGATGCAATCTTATCTTCTGCCAACTTAGCCAACCCTAGTGCTTCCATCATTGTGTTGGGACAGAACATTTTGACCTCAGAGCGGATGGCGTCCTTTAGACCACTGATAAAACAACTCCGGTAAAAGTCATCAGACAATCCTTCGGTGTGGTTGTCTAGATTCTCAAATTCGGTTTGATACTCTCTCACAGTGCCAGTTTGGTGAAGTTTAGTGAGGGCTCCTCTGAAGTCATCAAAAGAACTAGGACCAAATCGTTGCAAAAGGAGCTGGAAAAAGTCTGGCCATTTGGGCTCTGGATGAGCCTTGATGTACCAACGGTACCATTGAAGAGCTTCCTGTTCCAAATGAAAGGATGCCAACGGAACTTTGTTGACATCAAAAGTATTATGCAGACTGAAATACTGTTATGCACGATAGATCCATCCAGTTGGATCGGTACCATTGAAGCGAGGAAAATCAAGCTTCGGACCACGGAAATTGTTGGAAGAAGAGAACCCATTGTCTACTGAAGACTCAGACTGTCGTTTGTTGTTCATAGCTGAATGTTCAAGATGGAGACCGAGAAATTTTTCATCCAGATCCTGGAGTTTGGCTTGGATGGCTGCAAGTGCGTCCTCCATGGTTTTTGCTCCTGCACGGGTGACAACCATAACCAGGATTTTTTTATTTTTTATTTATTTATTTATTTATTATTTTATTTTATTTATTTATTTATTTTTTTCGGTTGACTGGGTAGGAAAACAAAAACAGAAACTACTTCAGTAAAGGAAAATCTGGACTTGGGAAAAAATCAGAAGGGTAATTGGGGTTTGACTAGGTTTTGGACACTTTTGGATAGACAGGGAAGCAAAAATGAGGATTTCAGAAGCGGGGTGAAAGAATGAGAAAATTTGGCAGATGGGAACAAAGAAGCAGAATTCAGAAAGGAACTCTGTGGTAAAATTTGAAGGTGATTGGGTGAAATCTGAGGAAGTTATGGCAAACCCTAAAAATAAACAAATGTGGGATTTCGGGCTTTGAGAAGGGGAATTGGGGATAGGGTCCTCAGGACTGAAATATGCAGAATGGGATGACAGGGGTTCCCCAAAAATTTCAAGGGAAACAGAGTGAAAATAAGGGAGATATGGAGAAAAAACTGAATTATATATATATATATTTGTTGACTGGAGCGGCTACGGCTCGAAAGGGATCTGGAACAGCGCCGAATGGATTGAAAACGGCTGAATCTGGAACGGCTTGCAAAATGGATCTGAAACGGCGCAGCAGTGATCGACAATAGTTCAGCTGAAAGTAGATATGGACCCCAGGTATGTGCGGCTTCCTAACAGTTCAGGGGTTTCACTCGACCACCAATGCTGTCTGACGGCTTGCGTATTGGGGCAGTACCCCTCACTCCACGGCTCAGGTAAAATTGATAACCGCTTTGCCACAAATGACAACTCTTGGTTTACCTCACGGGTGGGAACTAGTCAATCAGGTAGGGGTCGTTTTCCTTTTCGCTGGTAGGTCCTCTCAATGGGCCAGCTACTTCGGGGTTCATGTGGTACTCCTCACAATGAGTTTTAGGGATTATGCCCAAGTACTTCCCACAGTTAAGCGGATAGGGATTACTCCCAAATCCAAACCTGCAACAGATGCGAAAAACAAATTTGGCAGAAATTTCACCCAGCGAGCCCAAGAAAGTGCTCTGATACCAGATGTGATGCACCTGCAACAAGTAATTAACAAGAATATGCGGAATAGCAGAAATGACAGAACTCAGAATCACTTTTATATTGATCACATGCCACTTCAAGGGGGCAACCTCCTTTGAGCAATCTCAATACAATTAACTTCACGGTGCCTTCATAGGTCTCAACACACACTTATATACTAATTCTAGGTGCCAATACTATGGGTCAAAACCATGGGCCGTTACAAACTATGGATCAACAATACTACGGGCGACTTACAAAGCATATGCGCCAACAACAATAACACAAACTATTGATCAACAAATACTATGGGACGACTTACAAAGCATATGCGTCCAACAACAACATACTAACAAAGTAAAGACATGGGTTCCTAACATATGGTTTACCGTTAGTGGTTTAAGGGCCCATGGTTTTGTTGGCAGGCGGTTAAATGAGGAAATGTCGCAGTACTGCTGACGCTGCGACACATTGGATGAGGGCGTGGAAGGAGTATTTTGTGTTAAAGTATACCACAGTTGGTGGGTTTTGGGTCACTTGGACCACATGTTATGTAATATTGAGTTAGTTGTACCACGGTATGCAGGTTTTTGGGTCATTTGGACCGAGTCAGTTAGTTATTGGGTCATTGTCCATAGTGTTGGTTAGGAAGGCGTTAGTAAGTGGAGAAACATTGTAATGGAAGAGGCCTATAAATAGATGAGAGTTGTAAGTGTTAAAAAGACAGTAGTGGGCGAGCGATAAGAAGGTGGATGTATACAGAGATCTATGTTTTGCTTCTGGTATATGACTATGACAGTAATACAATGATGATGTTTTGGTACGATCTTTTTGCAATATTGCGATATATGAATGTTGTTATATTTTCTTGATGCAATGTCTGCTTATTGTTGCTGTGATGATAAATGCTGCGATTAAGTAATATGTTATAACTCCATGTCGAATGTTTAAAGTTTCTGTTTAAGTACTGCAATAGAGCTAGTCCGTGCAGCCACAACTCTCCTCCTCCCTCGACGGAAACATGGTTCCATCTGCCCTTCCTAGATGCCTCGAGTGAGACCTTATCCTCTTTGCGAGTGTTGCTGAGCGGGCTCAAACCTGCCCGGGCCGGTGCCTAGGGAGACTGCGGTATGTGTCGACAGTGAGGCAAACCCCTATCGACCGAGGTTGCGTTGGTCAACAAATGGTTCCGTTGCTGGGACCGTGTGTAGAGTGAAAGGAGGTCATGTTGTGGCACCCGACGAAGTCGGAGATACAGATCTAGTTTGATCAGAAGTTGCGGGATTTTGCTGAAGAAGAAAGCCGGAACACGCGACTGACAGTAGATCACTGGCTGGGAAGGTATATTCACGACGGTCCGCACGAATGGTTTTTTCTATGAATTCCCGGTCATTCTGTACGAGTGGTTTTCAAAGCTGACCTTCCAGAAGAGGAACGTCCAGGGTGGTGAGCCAACGGCTTGGACCCCGGAGTTGATTCAGGAGTTGCAGGAAGTCGATAATAAGGCATCGCGGGCTGCCGAAGTTTGGCTTGATAGCATATTGGAGGGATATATCACTGAATTTGCGGTTGACACGAAGAAATTCTATAGTGAAGCTGAAAGATACTTCTTCCAAGGACCAAGGGGAAGGTTTCTTCTATCGCTCCAACTATCGATTAAGATGCTAATCTACGAAAATGGTATATTAAAGATGCACCTTGATCAGTAGACAGCCTGGTGGGCGGAGGCCGTGGGTACCACGATTACTGGGGAACGGTACATGGAATGGTAAGGGGTAGATGGGTGCATACCATGAGGAGACTGTGAGTGAAGCCGAGGAATAAAGTGGTCTTACAAGAGGAGGAGCGAGGTTTCGACAGGAGAAGAGGCAGATGATAGGAGAAGGTCTTGCTGCGATTGAACCGCAAAACCGTGAAGGAAGACCACACGGGACGAAGTGACCTCACAGTCCTAACAGGGACGACCAGGCTACGCCCAGGATAGATGCAGGACCAAACCCCGACACCAACTTACCCACACCTCCATTCACTGACTCACAAATAACAAGAAATACCACTTCGATACCGCCAAGTTCATCAATTATGCAGAAGTTAATTGGCAGAAGCACAATGACAGGAGGAAGGAAGCCCAGAATGGCGGGCGGTGATGTTAAGTTACCGTTGTTCCAAGGAAGTGCGATAGACAACCCAGAATAGTATTGGTTTTTGTGTGAAGCGGTCTGGACCATGAAACAGATCATTGATGCCGATGCTAAGAAAGGATAGTTAGCCACAACTCTGCGAGGTTGTGCATTAGATTGGTTCATGAAGTTTATTCTAGTCCCTACGGGAGCCCCAGAGAAGTCACTAGATGAGATTTAGAATGGGCTGATTGCTGAATTTAGATGGCCTAAGTCGGAGGCTCAATATATTACTGAATTGAAGGAAATTAAGCAGTATCTCAATGAGACGGTATGGGATTTCGACCAACGATTCAAGACGTTGATGGAAAAGGTTAGTTTCAATATGAGTGCCATCCAACATAAAGAATGGTTCATTGTAGCACTGCTACCCCACATTCGGCTGCCACTGAT
This sequence comes from Larix kaempferi, assembly GCA_027924585.1. Classification (NCBI taxonomy): domain Eukaryota; kingdom Viridiplantae; phylum Streptophyta; class Pinopsida; order Pinales; family Pinaceae; genus Larix; species Larix kaempferi. The sequence continues at coordinate 17,681,943 of BSBM01000362.1, forward strand.
GCAACAAAACATATCGATGCCTAACGAAGCTCTAGAGATTGCAATGCAATTGGAGGCATCACCGATTGGAGATAATGTAGCCGAGATGTCACAGATACAGACACATCTTGCTAACCTGACTATACAGTTGCAAGATTTGAAGAAGAACAAGGAACAACGCGATGAAGTATGGTGTACATGATGCCAAGGAGAAGGGAATATGAAGGATAATTGGCCAGATTTTCGTAATTATTTGGTGTCAGGAGCGCCAAAAACGTTGAATGGCGGCAGTATGACGTGGTGTCGCGTTTGTCAGGTGTTTGGGCACAGTCACGATAATTGCCCGTATATGCAGAAAATGGTCACAACCCTGCGAAATCTTTATTGCACATTCTGTTACCGGACAATCCACTCGACCGGAGGCGAGCCAAATCTCCCTAGCTCAATGCGAGTCTAGAACAAATAGAACAGACTGCAAACACGTTTCCTAGATCTACTTAAGGATCAAGTACTAGATGTCTTACCTCTTTGATTCGCTATCCTTTCTCCCGAATGTTGCTCCACGTCCCGAGGTCGTCAGATCCAAGCTGCAAGACCTGTTAAGACATAGAAAAGAGAAACGAGTAAAGAGCATCTATACAATAAGAGATCTATGTAAACAGTTAAGCAGGTAAACAACACAACATCATTACACACAAGAACGATATTGGTGGAAATCATTTGTATTACTGCAAATAGAGGAGTACATGATAGAGTTATAGAACCACAACCAATGACTTAACGTAGCAACCCTTCTCCACACAAGCCAATTTCCAAGCCCTTCCAAGGAATCATGAATTCTCCAAGAGGTGAGTGAGGGTGTCTAAGAGAGATTTCACCAGCATGTAGATACCATAGTCTTCCTCCCTTTGGTATGGGAGTGAGCCTCGTATATATAGGACTAAGTGGATGAGATTATGGATAGGATAGGTTGAGAGATGGTAGGAGAGAGATAGGGTATCTTCCCAATAAGTTAGGGGTCGAGTACAAGCTCTCCAAGAGATCAGGGATAAGTCCCCAAATGGGCAAGCTTCGAGAAAGATCTCGAAATGGCTATTTTTTCCTATTAACAGACCTCGTCGCACCCTGCGACGTCGCATGTTGCTAGTGTGCAACCTGCGACGACCTCTCAAAAGGTTGTACAAACTGCGTACAAATCCTCCCAAATGAGCACTTGGTCCAAGTGACTTCAGGGATGCATACACTAAATCATGATGATGGGTAGATTTTAGGTGTAACAAAATGCCCCCCAAAGCATGAAGCTGTTAAGGATGTACAGGTGAAGTGCTTTGATAGAAATAATGGAAAAAGACTTGTCGGATGAAGGATGCTGCTGCAGTACAACTGACTCTGAACTGGCAATATCATATGTAGTACAACATGGCTGCCGACCAATACATTGCAGATCCATGGGATTAATGACCGACTGAACACAATCATGGCTACTAGACACAAGCGTAGATCCATGATGAGATGATAACACAGCCACGACCAATACAAAAGTGGATCCGTGTAATATGACTCAATACAAACTCCATCGCAACCTGGGTAAAACATGACTCCCCAGGGTCTTCAAGCTGAACCCGCAATGATACGAATCTATCCATGTGATTACAAATGTCTTGAAGTCGAACATGGTAGAAACCACTTGATTATCGGTCATTGATGTAAACCGTTAACAAGTGCGAGGGAGATCACCATTAATGTCAATGATTCCCAAGGTATCACAGTACATATCATCAAGTGTGAATAAATGAGTTGAAGTAGAAAACAAGCTGAAATATTTCAATCAAGAGTCAATGATGTAAACTCATGACGAAAGCGAGGTAACCTACCATGGAGGCATGCAGGACCAAGGTACTTGACTGGTTTCTAGATTCAATCCTTGGATGATGAGTTGAAGTCGACAAGGATGAATCCGTCGAAGGAGGGCCATAATGAATCCCCCATCAATCGACACGAAACATGACAAAAATGTATAGAGTGGATCGGATAGTACAGTAATATGTAAGACTCACTCAAAGTAACAACAGCATGGCGACTTGTGTACTGACTGTGGACGTGTTCTTGAACATGGGCATGGCATGACTTGGTAGTATTGACACAATGAGAATGATACCAACCCCTAATGCAACTGATGGTGGAGGCATTCTTTGGCTGATAGAAAGGAGCGACGCGACTCATGGAATTGATAAGAACGAGGACAAACAGATTATCCAAGTACTGAATGAAAATGCAAACGAGTGCCATGTTCAAGAACGACTATATACTGCCACTAAGGTATGTAATACAAACACTTTCCTTTTTCCCCATCATGAATGATGAGTGCCTCACTTGTTTTTTAGTGAGCTTGATGAGGGTAACCAGATGCTCGGTATAGCTCATCTCATAGATGAGTCCAATCCCAAACGTTTTACGAACCTAGGAAAGGAGGGGTTCGTCCCATAATGGGCCCTTCAATGTTTAAAATTTAACGAGTCCAGAGAAGGAAAACTCGGCGTCATTTCATGTTTAGAGAGTCTGAAAATAACTAAAGGAGACTCCAATGGTCCTTTTTCATAAAGTTAGACTCATCGCTCAAAAAAGGGTAAAAAAACTCAAGAGAGGACTCTTCCAGCCATGGTTGGTTGGAGTATTCCTTTTTCGTAAATAATGCTTCCTGGTCTGAAAAAGGGGTAAACTATCACCAGAAAGACAATCATTCAAATGCTTTTACAAGCATGAAAGCATCAAGTTCGCTTGGCAATCTTTTCCTATGTAGGGAGTCTGAAAAGATCTTAAAAAGGACTCCATGAACAACTTTGTCATGGTTGATAACCGAGTACGACAAAGGAAAAGTAAACTCGGCACAGTTCCTTTTCCGTAAATAGTTTAGCGAGGACGGATAAAGTGATAAACCTATACTCGTTAGACACACCTTTTTAACTCAAATTTTTAATGAGCATGATAATGGTATCAAAAGCACTTAGAATCTTTTTCATATTTGAACCAGAGCACGAAAAAGTAAAAACTAATCTCAAACCACTTTTCATGTTTCAACCAGAGCACGAAAAAAGTGAAAACGTAAGCTCAAATACTATCTTACTATTTTTAACGAACTCAAAGATATGTTGAAAGAATGCTCATGATGTCTGCTTCATTTTTTAACGAGCTCATAGCAAAAACTGAACTATGCTCGGGATAATTTTCATGGTTTAATGAGCTCGAAACCTAAAAAAGGAAAGTATGCTTGAAAAATGTTCCCAATGGTGGATTTCTTCCCGTCATGAAATCCAAAGGTTGGTGCATGCCCCTAGCATGATTGCTAGAAGTAAGTGACTTAGCTCCAACGTGGTGTGGAGAGGCGATCGAGTTGACTTCAACGTAACTTCTAGAGGTTGAAGACATGCCCCCAAGCTTCATTTCATTAGCCTAAGGCATAGGCAGGTGAAAAGAAGGTTCAGGTACTAAGTCTACAAGGAGACTCGACTCAAAGGGGAAGGATATGTTTCATTTTTTAATGAGCTTGACACAGGAATAGAACTCTGCTCAAAAGACTTGTTTCATTTTTTAAAGAGCTTGACACAGAAAGGGAACTATGCTCATAGGTTAAGGCCCAGTGACGGGTTCCTTCCCAGCATGATGACCATAGGTTGGAAAATACCCCTAGCATGATTGCTAGCAGCTTAACATGGTGGTGTTCCCTCAACATGATTGTTGACGGTACGACATGTGGCATGCCCCCCAAGCTTCATTTCATAAAAAAAATGTTGCTTGCTAACCCAACTACCAACCTAGATATTAATATGAAAATGTTCACCAAGGGGGGGAAAACGAGAAACAGATGAAATGAAGGTTCAAATTCTAACTCTAGTTAGAGACTCGAACCGAAGGGAGGGAGATCTATTTCATTTTTACACAATCTTGAAATAGACAATAACTATGCTCGAGGGGGCCCATATTATTTTTTAACAAGATTGAAATGGAATAAAACTGTGCTCGAGGGGGCCCATCTTATTTTTTAACGAGCTTGAAATGGAATAAAGCTATGCTCGAGGGGGCCCATCTTATTTTTTAACGAGCTTGAAATGGAATAAAACTATGCTCGAGGGGGCCCATCTTATTTTTTAACAAGCTTGAAATGGAATAAAACTATGCTCGAGTGGATTGGTTTCATTTTTGTGCAAGCTTGAAACTAAAGGTAAACTATGCTAGGGTGGTTGGTTTCATTTTTTAACGAGCTTGAAACATAACATAAACCGTGCTCGTAGGAACCTATTTCATTTTTTAACAAGCTTGACATAGAATGGGAACTATGCTCATGTGAAATGGTTTCATTTTTATGCAAGCTTGAAATCAAAGAGAAACTTTGCTTTAAGGTTGGTTTCATTTTTTAACGAGCTTGAAACAGAACATAAACTATGCTCGTACCCCCCATCCTCAGGGGGAAGAAACCACTAAAACATGTGGAACATTCAGGGAAGTCTGATGACGAGGAGTCATATGATGAGTGGGTGTCATGTAGGAAAGCTGATCAATGGTCACAATCCTCCCATCATAGGGAAAATACATCACTCGAAAGAGTGTGGACATGGCGGATTTCATAGCATAGACATAATCACGTCCAAGGAGTAGATTGAAATCTAAAGGACCTTGGACAACCATGACATCAACATAAATACTTTTACCTCTCAACGTGACAGGTAACTGCGAGAGAATCCCTAAAGGTCCTGTAGGCCTTCTATTAAAATCCAAAATCTGGTTAGTTACTGGCACAAGCTGAGGAGAACCTATAGCTTGCCAAGCAGTTGAGGATAAAATACTAACAAAAGCTCCTTCATCAACTATCGTACGAAATATTTCTTTATCGAAAACTCCTACAGATATTTGAAAAGGAATACTCGAAGGAAGACGAGATTCTGTTAGACCATTCCAGTCAAAGGAAATGACCTCAGTACTTGGGGGGGGGTCCTGCAGGAATGGACAGGGTTTCCCCTTGCCTAGGAAATTCTAAACTGACTAGGAAAACATCAGCGGTTTCCAATTCACTCTCACTTGGAATATAAGAATGAGATCAAGATTGTGTCATGGTGACTGCTTCAGTCTGGACTTTCTCCAATGAAAGAGCGGGATCGAGTGGAGATGAGATCGACTCAATCACTTCACTCTCCGAAGGAAGAGTGGGATCAATTACAGACGAAACTGAATTGATCACTTGGTCAACCAGCGGGGGATTGAGGGACAACTGACTATCGCTTGTTGGAAGCACCTATTGAGAACTAGTAATATCTTCCAACCACCATGAAGCTTCATCCATGCTTGGAAAAAGGTAAGTATGATGCATTCCCTTGCATATCCAGCAAGGGTTTGTAGCTCTACCCTTCCGAACCTTCACCAAAGGGTCACTGGTCGAGGGAGTGTCATCAACATGATGGTCAAAGGTTGACGATACAAGCGGTTTGGGGCTTTTAGACCACACTTCTGATACATGGGAAAGACCGGGACAATTCTTGAGAAGGTGATCACCCTTGCAAAGTTTGCAAGGGAACTTTGGCTTACAAGGTGTTCTCATAGAATGAGTGCCATCGGAGGCAGATGGTTGGCGCTTGGTCTCTTTCTTATCTTTCTTCTTTTTAATCTTCCCTTTCTTCTTCTTCACACCAGCCTTCTTAATAACATCAGATTTTTCAGTAGGAGAAGAGGAAGAGATGGAAGCCGATTCAACCTTCGACAGGGAAGGAGAAGGGTCATCATGAGATTGATGCTCATGTGGTGAAGGACCTAGGTCCGACACGATTGGTGCACTTGGCGTAACTGGATTGGAGAATAACCATACCGGTAATCCTATCGTCAATCCAGGAAGACTCAACGTAGCCATAAAGGGAGGACCAACAGTTCCACAAGGGGGAATGACAAATGGCATACCTTGGAAAGGGGTGCCTTGGTTGGTAGTCTCGGAAGAATCTTCCATATCTAAACTTCCTAAGAGTCTCTAAAGGACCACACAAGATGAACACTACCCAAGTCTAAAAGAAACAAGCAAACTGTGTGAATAGGAGTGGATTGGAAGTTTGGAACCTCACGGGATTATCAAGGCATCACAAACCGCTATATACTGCAGGGTCCAACAATATGACGTGACAAGGAGGATTGGGACCGTACCCTTGCCTGCATATCCGATTACTTGGATAGTACGTGCGTTCTAATCTCCTTGAGTGCTGTTCTCGGTGTAATGCTTTGCCAAGACGACCAAATAGTTAACTCAGTTGGTTTCAGGAATCCTAATGGTGTCTCCCGATATATGCAAGGTACGTGGGAGCTCAAATCCGTAGTGGTGTTGTCTAATGCACAACCGTTGGCATGAGACCTTCCGATATACATGTCGAGTACGTGATACACCCTTCTATATACGCCAAGTATGGATTATGGTACTTGGTGGGTACGTGAAGGAGCTCAATATACCGATGTACGTGGAAGACTACAATACCCCCAGACTACAGTGCTGGAAAATAACGACAGCTGCCACACTTAACGACGCCAGAACACATCTCTAACTTACACACAGTTACTAAATGATTTTAACCTAAGCTAGCATTAATTTTATCCTGTACGGTTAGGTGGATGCATGAGGTGAGTACATAAATGTAAACATAATGCAATCCTCAACTACATGATAATGCACATTTTCCTTTCCTTTTCAATGAAAACTACTTAAGGTGAGAGATTTTTTCTTTCTTTCAAACCAAAAATACTTAAGTAGTAGCAAAAACAAAGAATTCCTTTCTAGAGTGCAATAATTCCAACTTTCTGCAATAATTAGCTAAAGAGCTATTGTTGCAGCAACACCCCCCCCAAAATTTTTGTAGATATTGGGGCCCCTCCTTTTACTTTCCCAGGAAGTCTGCTTAAAGAGTTAAGTCTCCTTTGAAAAAACTTTGGACTTAGTTTTAGTTTCAAATGAAAGATCTTTTTCGAGTTAAAGTTTTCTTTAAAGTAAAAAAAAAAATCAAATTTTCCTCCCGAAACAGCAGAAGAACTCGAGATTCTATCCTGAAACGACGGAATATCTTGGGATGTTCACCCGCATTTTTGGAATAACTCAAAATTATTCCCCGAAATAGCCGAAAGCCTTACACATTTTTGGAAATTTGGAAGGACTTGCAGTTCTCTCCTGAAACGGCGAAAACACTCGTAAAGTCTTGCCGCAACGAGTGTCTTCTTATCAAGTACCTCGGCCATTCCCTTCGAAAAGGACTTAACAAAATCATCCATCATTTTTGGAAGAACTCATCGAATCTTTCTGCAACTTCGGAACAACTCAGGAAGTTTCACTGTGGCAAACCTTCGACTCATCCGTTTCGGAAGAACTCGTCGAGTCTTTCCGCAACGGCGGAGAAACTTAAGAACCCCCACCGCAGCAGGCTCTCGACTCGCCAAATTCGGAAGAACTCGGCAAACCTTTCCGTGAAAGTGGAGCGTCTTCTTATTCTTTCCCGCAAGAAGGAAAAATATGCCATGCACTCCAAGTTTCTCGCCGTGCTTCGGAAGAAACTCTCAAAGTCCGTCCGCAACGGCAGACAAGACTTACCTTTTTCTCCCAGTATTGACGCTTGTGATTAAAATGCCGAACGTTTGAAAAGACCCCGCCGTATGAGTAATCCACCCCATTTTAATGTCGCCACCTACCCAATTAAATTCCCACACGTATTGAGTTATATAAAAGGGTGTCGGGGGTTTCGACTGTGCCTTTGATAGATTTGTATTCGGAGAACGCCGTTCGAAGTTGCGTGAATGAATTTGTTCTAGCTCAGCTCATCTGCCGCCAGGCCAACCCCGTTTCACCAGAATTTTATTTCCAGGTAAGTACTTCTACCGTTAATCTTGCCTTATCTATGCGTTGAGGCTTGCTTTGGTGTTTGTTTTATCTATTACGTAGCCTGTGGGCACTCATAGCATACTTTCCTTTAAAAGTTTATGGCCATTGCAGCGCCATAGATTTCTCATTGCTAGTGGCTAGGAGTCATAGTCAATACAAATCATGCCTAGTTGGCCCATTGTTACTGAGTCATTCAAGCCTGGTCAGTCCCACCGGCCCTAGTGCTATCACATGCCTGCCCAAACCTAGTCGATGCACTCAAACTAATTTTCTACGCCGGCTATATGCCACTACTCAATACTGTTGAGCAAGGGGCAGTACCAGTCATGGTTGCTGGGCTACTCAACCGCTTAGTTACTTGGCTTGGATACCGATTATTGAAAGCAACTTCGTTATATGTTTTTTGGCTTCCTCATAGAGTTTCCCAATCCAAGTCGGCCTACCATTCACGCTTTAGCCATTAGAAGTGCCTATAATGAAGGACGTCCTATCTTCCGAGGGAAACGAGTTTTTTACGTCGTATGCCTATTTTTTCGGAAGCTTTTAAATTTTTTCCAAACCAGACGTTACTTCCCTAGAATGATCAAGTCTGATGGTTGTATTGTGTTTTCTTGAATAGTTTGTGTTTTGTTTGTCTCCCCGGCAGACAGCCTTATAATTTTATATATAGATTTCATTAGCATGCTAAGTCCGTCTTGCTCTATGGTTATGCTCTCATAATGATTTACAATCTTATGATCATGCATGTATGGTTGCAGACATGGATAAGCCACGATGCCAAAAGGTAGCAGAAAGAAAGCTAAAATGACGGATCCAGAACCAGTACAACCAAGGACTGAAACTCTTTTTCAATAAACTAGGTGCACCACGGGCGTCCCTCCTGAGGTCCGGTGGGGAGATATTTACAGGATGATAAGGGACCAAGATATGCCAGACGTGCTATTAGAAGAAGAACAAATATACCTAAACATCAGGACCTCTGGCATAGCTAGGGCTTCTACTCGCCCTGAGCTGTTCCCGTGCTCAGAAGTGATCGGGTGGATATTGGAACATGCCAACCCACAAAAAAGAGTGTTGCATGAAAACAAGGGAGAGCCATTCGCTTCATTCCATACAGCTTATATTGCAACAGCCTACAAATTCTCACGTCCCCAACAGACACTGAACGATGAATGGTTGGGACAGATGAATAATTTTGAAATAGCTAAGAGGTTGTTAATCATGGGAAAACGACTGAGGAAAACGGACAATGATGAGTATGATGTTCAGAGCCTAAGACCTCCATTTAGGTTGATTGCCCTTATGCTAAGCAGAATTTTCGGCATGCCCGATGGAACCGTATATAGGATACAATGGGCCCCCATAATCCATGCCATAACATTTAAGGGAACTGTGTTTGATTGGGATACTATCCTCTCAGACAGTTTGGCATCTACTGTGGCCACAATTAGAGAAGTTTTGGCCTTGAAAAGGTCAGAGTTTTTCATGCCTTCATACCTCATTGATTGCATCTTGGCAAAGCTCCCTTTCCCCAAGTTAGGTTGCTCATGGGATCAGGCCAATACCCCGGTATACACTACCTATAAAATAATGTGGGCTCAAAATTACAAAGCACACTATAAGCTCATCTGTGAAGAGTTCATCATGCCTCTGTATGAGCAGATGTTCAATGAAGAGCCCAATTTCCTATCGGAGAATGTCATGGAAGTATTGGAAAATTATGGTGATTTCTACTTCTTAGAAGAGGGTACCTATACCAGGATGTTCGGAGGTACTAATCCACCATACATTTTACCAAAATATGCTACTGATCATGTAGTCCTGAAAGAAGCAGTCAGGCAAGTTTTCCTTGATGGTATAGGAGGAGTTCTTAATAAGTAGCATAAGGCTTCCTTCCCTCCTTTGCCTTTCTGTATCGGAGCCTATAAATTTTCAGGAGTTGCAGCAGCCGAAGAGTTCATTCAAGAGATGAAATATTTTCACTTCGGTGAGGTAATCTTCCATAGAAATGATAGGCGAAGCAAGGTTGCGGAGCATTTCAAGGAGTTATATGCTCATTTTGAGTATGCCCATTACTATGATGTCGAAGAAGAAGTGTTCAGGGGAATCAATAACATGACTGAATGACAGATTTGTTGTCACGGTGGTGGAGCTATCTCTAGCTCTGCCCCAGCCCGAGAAGCCAGCCTCTAGAAAGAAAGGGAAGCGTTTGAAGCCTTGGCCCGTGAAGATCAAAGATTGAAAGAGGAAGCAAGGTTGCAGTAGGAAGCTGAGGAAGCAAGGCAACATAGGGAAGCAGAGGAAGCAAGATTGCAGCAGGAAGCTAAGGAAGCAAGATTGCAGTAGGAAGCTCAGGAACAAGAGCACAGGAAAGAAATTGAGAATCAATAGAAAGATGGGGAAGTAGAAAGAAGGCTTAATGCCGAAGAAGAACAAAATGTTGAAGGAGAAAAAAATGCCGAGGGAGAAATTAAATCCAACGAAGATACTCAGGAAGGTGGCTCTGGCACCCAAGATATGGAAATAGACTCGCCTCAGGTAGTACAAACCCCACCCGCGGAGTCAGAAGTCCATATAAGAGACCTCCCGATCATCCCTTTCACCCCATCCGAAGATCATACTATGTCCCTGTAAAATTAGTCACATCAGATCTAATGAACAAGTAAATCAATCACAACAGATGAATATAGAAAATATGGTGTAAAACTGTGCAAAACATGCAGCAGTGCTCAATATCCCAGTAAGGGTGAATGATTACAATAGAATACAGTAACAATGACTGAGCAATTCAAATTTCCTAAGGAGGTCATTCGAATCACTCAATGGAGTAGCTTGACTCCAACTAGGAGTCCTCATCATCAATCGGTGGTGGTCATCAATGCACAAGAACCAGTCATCCAGGTGTCAATCTGAGTCTAACTGAGTGTAACAAGTGTAACTGAAGTGTGTAGCATTGATTAATGGAAGGAGGCTTAGTGGGGGGCGCATGGGAGGCTAACTGAAGTCAGAACAAGTCATCTAGTCAATCTGGAGGTCCAACGGAAGTGAAACAGTCAGTCGGGAGTGAAACTAGACTCAAATCAGGGAGAATCGGAGCTAAGTGAGTGTAATTGAAGTGGAACTGCAGTGGCAGGTGAAGAAGTGCGCCCTTCTCTGGCAGTAGGTGAGAAGTGGGTGCCTTCCAGACTAGGAGGGCTAAAACTCTGAAGTAAGTGGCTCTCGGGTGCTAGAATAAGGTGGCTAAGGTGCTGGAGGCATCAACCTGGTGACTGGGATGCATGCAAAGTGCATGCAAACCCTAGAATTTGCATGCAAACCCTAATTGCATGCAAGATCCTGAAAAAGATGATGATAAATTTGTGTACTATAAGAAGAGGAAGGCTGTGATCCTGAAGTCAGAAGAGAGGATAAAGAGACTTTTCTGTTGATGTATATGTAACTTCGGAATGTATTTCATCTATGTATTTCATATATATTTATTGTACCCTTATAAGAGATGTGTTATTCCTCTATAAGGAAGTGTTGTCATGTGGATTGACAAGTGTCGCAAGTGTGTGTACTTGCCGATGGGTTATTAGACCACCATGTGTGGGGTATGCCCTAAAATATATATTATATTGTGGATGTATCTAGATAGACAAGTCGGCCCCATAAGGTCACTGGGAAAACAGGTTAAGTATAAATAGAGATCGAGAGATCTCTATTTGGATCATTCGGAAAGACACACTTCTCTCACTCAGAAAATGGCGCACTAGTGAGGAGGAGGATCATCTGCTCTAGGAGACTATCTCAAGTGTATTTTGGTTGTACTTTGGTTGAGCCATTTCTCTCTCTATCTTTGAGGAAGTTGTGGGGTTTTTCACCTTAGTGTTTTCCCCACGGAAACTTTGTGTCTCTTGTCTCTCATGCTTTTGATTCTTGTGATGCTTGTCATGCTTATTGTGATTGTTATGCATTGATATACTATATATGTTATTCTCTTAGTAAAGATCTAAGAGTATTGTGAATTAATGCTCAAATTTTAACATGGTATCAGAGCTAACCTGAGAAGAAGACATTTTGCAGTGACGGAAACTTGAGTTTCTTGTTTACTGAGTTTCTCTCCACATTTTTTGGAAAAGCAGTATAGTAGATTGAATCTACTCATCAAGGAGAATCTATCTGTCCAATCAGAATTCAATTCTGAGCATTTTCAGATTTGGCCCTAAAAATTAGGGTTTCCACAAAAATAGGAATTTCTAAAATTTGAAGACATAGCTGGAAGCTCCTTTCAAAAATCGAAGTTTAGAGCTTTGGATCGAGATTTTTGGCTGGGTAGATCTCCAGGAAACTCAAACCCTAATTCAGGGCTCTCCCCAGTGAACCCGGGGGGACAAAAAGGAAAATCTGAAGGGTAAAGCTTTGCTAATCTCAAATTCTGAATACACCAGGCTGATCAGCTCATCAAGGCACATATTTCTATCCTTTCAGAAAGTTGAAATTCACATTTTGAATTTTTAGGGTTTTTTCGACAAACCCTAATCCGAGACCAGATCTAGTTTTCAGCATTTCAAGTGGTAAGACCTAAATATTTTCTATTTCATTTGAAGTACTCTTTAAGATTTCTCACCACACGAAGCTTGAGGATAAGCTTGAAGGGGTTGATAACTTCCGAGCTTGGAAGTATAGTATTGGGTTAATCCTGGAAGAGAATGAGTTGGACTCATATATAAAAGAAGACATCCCTATCCCAGAGGATGAAGAGGCTAAGGTATTGCATAAGAAGAACTTGGTCAAGGAAAAGAGAATCATTGTTGATTCTATCAAAGACCATCTCATACCCCATGTGTCTTCTCTAAAGACACCCAAGGCTATGTTTGACTCTTTGACCAAGTTATTTGAAGGAAAGAACATAAATCAGAAGATGACCCTGTGGAATCAATTGAAAGGGTTCAAGATGTCGAATGGAGAAACCATTCAATCCTATTTCTCCAAGGTCTCTCAGATCAAGGAACAACTTGAAGCTGTAGATGAAATGGTGGAGAATGGTGAAATTGTTATGACTACTTTGAATGGCCTACCTAGGTCATGGGACTCTTTTATCCAGGGGATTTGTGCTAGAAAGAAGTTAATCTCCTTCAACAGATTATGGGAGGAATGTTCTCAAGAAGAAGCAAGGCTTGTGGCAAGAGAAGAGAAGATCTGAAATGAAGATCAAGCTCTCATAGCTCACACTAAGAAGGGCAAGTTCAAGAGGGAGCCATCCCATCACAAGAAGAAATCTTCTCATCATTTTCACAAAGACAAGAAAGATCTAAGGTGTTTCACTTGTAATGAGAAAGGTCACTTTGCTTCAGAATGTCCCAAGAACAAAAGGGACAAACACAACAACAAAAACTCCAGCAAGAAGAAGAAGGGTAACAAAAGAAGGTACCATGCTCATGCTGTCGAAGATGATGCACCTCCAAAGAAGAAGGCTAGGGCAGAAAGTGATGATAGTAATGATGACTCATCAAGTAAAGAAGAGTATCTTCTAATCTCTGCTCTCACATGTACTATCTCCTATGGTTGTAATGATTGGTTAATTGACACTGGGGCTTCCAAACACATGATTGGGTTTAAAGAATCCTTTGTAAATCTGTCTGAACATGAATCACCCCATAAAGTGAAACTTGGGGATGATTATCAATATCCCATCAAAGGAAGTGGTGAAGCCTCCTACAACCTAGATTATGGAAAATCCTTGAAGATGAAAGAAGTCCTTTATGTACTTGGGCTCAAGAAGAACTTACTTTCCATCTCTGCATTGGATACAAAAGGTATGAGGGTTGCATTTATGGATGGCCAAGTCCTAGTGTGGCCAAAGGGAAAGACCATAGATGATGCAGTTGTGATTGGAGAGCAAGAGGGAGGTTTGTATAAATTAAAAGGACAACCTGAACATGCCATGGTGCATGAATCCATGGAGCCAAGTGAACTTTGGCATAGAAGACTTGCTCATATGCACTATAGGACACTTCCAATTGCAAGCAAGGCTGTGGAGGGTCTTCCTGAAATCAAGACCAAACATGAAGGTGTTTGCAAAGGATGTGCAAAAGGTAAGAATATTAAGAAGGCTTTCCCAAGCAGTGAAAGCAAGGCAAAAGATATCCTGGAAATCATCCACTTAGATGTATGTGGTCCTATGTCATCCAGTTCTCTAAGTGGGTATCTTTACTATGTGTCATTTATTGATGACTTCTCCAAGAAGACTTGGGTTAACTTCTTGAAAAACAAAGATGAGGTGTTTGATAAGTTCAAGGAATTCAAAACCTTGATGGAGAATCAAACTGAAAAAAAAGATCAAAACATTCAGATCCGACAATGGTGGAGAATTCACCTCAGGTGACTTCAAGAAGCTTTGCAGTGATTCAGGGATTAAGAGGGAGTTGACTGCTCCTTATAATCCTCAACAGAATGGAGTTGCAGAAAGGAAGAACATAACAATCATGGAAGCAGCAAGGGAAATTCTGCATGACCAGGATCTACCTATGCATATATGGGAAGAAGCAGCTAGAACAACTGTATATGTGCAGAACAGAACACCCCACAAGATATTGGACAACAAGACACTAGAAGAGGTCTTTTCTGGTAAGAAACCTGAAGTCAACCATCTCAGAATATTTGGTTGTCCAGTATACACTTATGTCCCAAAGGAAAAGATGACCAAACTAGATCCTTCAGGAAAGAAGGGTATTTGTGGGTTACAGTGAAAGCTCGAAGGCTTATAGAATATACTTTCCAGGGTTTTAGAATATTGATGTCAGCACAGATGTAACATTTGATGAAAACTCAGCATTCATCAAATCGAGGAAGACACCTATCGAAGTTTATGAAGAACCTAAGGAAACTAGATTTCAAGACACTACCATGACTGAAGCAATTCCAAAAGTTGTTCATGAGTTTGAAGATCCGCAAGAACCTGTAGATACACCCCATGAGGATAACTCTCACAAGAGGAAAACTGCATGGGCTAGAGAGCTCATTCAAGATGCAGAAAGATTTGGCATTCTAGAAGAAGAACACAGAGCAAAGAAGAGAACCAGATCAAATACCAGCTATGTTGCTTTACTCTGTGACATTATGAACAAAGAACCTTCCAGTAATGAAGAAGCAGCATAAAAGAAAGTATGGAAGGATGCCATGGTTGAGGAATACCAATCAATAATGAAGAATGATGTTTGGGATGTTGTCCCAAGACCTAAAGAGAAGTCTGTTGTGACTTCCAAATGGATCTACAAAATCAAGCATGCTGCAGATGGCAGTGTAGAGAAATACAAAGCAAGATTCGTAGCTCGTGGCTTCTATCAGAAAGAGGGAATAGATTATGAAGAAACTTTTGCACCTGTATCCAGGTATACTTCCATCAGAACAGTACTTTCCCTGGCTGCAACAATGAAATGGAAAATACACCAGATGGATGTCAAGACTGCTTTCTTGAATGGTGTAGTTGAAGAGGAAGTATACGTGGAGCAGCCACTTGGTTTTGAAATACACGACAGGGAGTCATATGTGTGTAGATTGAAGAAAGCCTTGTATGGCTTGAAGCAAGCTCCCAAAACTTGGTATGGTAGGATGGACAGTTTCCTATCTAGCTTGGGCTTTTCTAAGAGTAAAGCGGATTCCAACCTCTATTACAAGGTTGAGGAAGGGAATCCTGTGATTCTACTCCTGTATGTGGATGACTTATTTGTAACAGGAGATGACAGATTGATTGCAGATACCAAGAGGAAGCTTGCTGCTGAGTTCGATATGAAAGATTTGGGAATGATGCATTATTTCCTAGGTATGGAGTGGCATAATTCAGGTGCGATCTTCCTTGGTCAAGGGAAGTACACAGTAGATATTCTGAAGAGATTTGGGATGATGGATTGCAAGGCCATGGCCACACCCATGGAATCGAATCTAAAGCTTCTATGTGATGCTTCATCTGAGCCGGTTGATGTCTCTATGTATCGTCAGATGATTGGGTCCTTGATGTACCTGATGACCACGAGACCAGATATTTGCTTTGCAGTGAACACATTGAGCCAGTTCCTGACAGATCCGAGGAGTGTTCATCTGGTTGCTGTAAAGCATGTTCTGAGGTACCTAAAGGGTACAGTGGATTGGCTCAAGTATGAAGTGAATCAAAAGTTTAACCTGCAGGGTTATGTTGATTTATATTGGGCTGGAAGTGCTGCAGATAGGAAGAGCACATCTAGGTGCTGCTTCAGTATGGGATCAAGTGTGATCTCTTGGTTCAGCAGGAAGCAGTCCTGCATAGCACTGAGTACAGCTGAGGCAGAGTATGTTGCAGCCTATTCAACTAGTTGTGAGGCAGTATGGATACGGAAGCTACTGTCTGAGTTATTTGATCTCCCATTGGATGCTACTGGTATATTCTGCGATAACCAGAGTTGTGTGAAGCTGTCTGAGAACCCAGTGTTTCATGACAGGTCGAACACATAGAGATCAAATATCATTATATCAGGGATATGGTGCAGAGAGGAGCCGTGAATCTCCTGTATGTTGCGACGGACGAGTAGATTGCAGATGTGCTGACGAAGGCACTAGCCAGGGTGAAGTTCAAGTACTTCAGGGAGAGGCTTGGTTTTCTTTAGATCGATGACACTTCGAGGAAGAAGTGATGGACACATTTGCTGAATCCATCCCAAGCATGTTGGAAGGAGGATCCTTCACATGGCCATGGATGTAAGCGCTGGACGATGAGTATCAGGACAATGCTCTAGTTACTGTTTTGTATATTCATCATGTTGGATGTTGGATATGATCAGTTGGATCATTTATATTTGTATGTATGTACGCATCGTGTTGATGCTAGATATGATCAGTTGGATCATTTATATTTGTATGTATGTACGCATCGTGTTGATGCTGGATATGATCAGTTGGATCATTTATATGTATGTACGCATCGTTTTGATGCTGTATATGATCAGTTGGATCATTTATTTTTCTATGTATGTACGCATCGTGTTGATGCTGGGTACGATTAGTTGGATCATTTATATTTATATGTATGTACGCATCGTGTTGATGCTAGATATGATCAGTTGGATCATTTATATTTGTATGTATGTACGCATCGTGTTGATGCTGGATATGATCAGTTGGATCATTTATATGTATGTACGCATCATGTTGGATGCTCGATATGATCGGTTGGATCATTTGTATGTATTTGTATATGCATCATGTTGGATGCTTGGACCAATGTATCTGTATTAGGTGGATACATTGTATGATCAGGTAGATCATGTATGTTGATATGTATCATGTATTTGTATTTGTATCAGGTGGATCATGTATGATGATATGTATCAGGTAGATACTTGGTGTGCATTAGGTGGATGCATTGTATGATCAGGTTGATCATGATGATGAGCTTCAGGATGTTACTCCAGATGATATGTACCAAGATGGTACAAGTGATGATGATCAGTATGATCATGGGCATCAGGATGATGCCTCGTGCGATGATGATCCATTGGATCATGAGTATCAGGTTGATACTTGGAGGTCAGAGATGACATGTGGCAGGTTGTGCAAATAACATGTAATCAGTCCTGGGAGATCTTGCCAATCGTGCTGCGGCACATAAATGTTCCTGAGGTACTCTTTCCGGTATTGCTATGTAGTATGTAATCAATCCTCATATATCCGATAGGTTGAGTTGTGTGCTCGTAATCAGTCCTGGGATGAGGTATTACTACGGAGACATGTAATCAGTCCTGGAGATCCGAGAGGTTGAGCTGTGTGCTCGTAATTAGTCCTGGGATGCTATTTAGAGATCTTGCTGGTTGTGTTGCGGCACATAAATGTTCCTGGGATGCTCTTTAAAGGTTTTGTGTATCCACATGTAATCGGTCCTAGAGATCCGAGAGGTTGAGCTGTATGCTCGTAATAAGTCCTGGGATGCTCTTTAGAGATCTTGTCGGTCGTGCTGTGACACATAAATGTTCCTGGGATTCTCTTTAAAGGTATTATGGAGGAGATGCATGTAATCAGTCCTGGGAGATCTTGCCGGTCGTGCTTAGGCACATAAATGTTCATGGGATACTCTTTTCGGTATTGCATCTGCACATAAAATTAGTCCTGAGAGGCTAAGATCCAGGGAACCATTGAGAAAAGTAACAGCCTGTACCAAAAGATTCATGAAGTACATGAAAATTGCAATCTTATTTTTTCTCAGACCCTGGATGAGTTTCCAAGCAAAGAGCAGTGTTTGTTAGACTTGAAGGAAGAGCCGAGCATTCAAATAGAATATGTAAAGAAGATTGATGTGCTGGCCACTGATGATCTTCATCACTACATTGGGTTGCCATCAGTATACAATCATTTGCTCAAGGAGATCCACCAGGCAGCAATAGCAGAAATTCATGGTATTGAAACAGAGCTTGGTAAGCATGTGATTTCACAGAAGATCCTGCTCCCTTCACCAACAAATGTGGTTATAAGAGACACTGGTATATGGTTCAGTTATATTGCATAAGAGGAGAAGAAGGCAGCAACAGCAGTAGCAACCAGCCCAGGCACATCATTCCTAGTAGAAGCGCCACCCCAAAGATAAGCACGCTAGTCATAATGCATTTTTTTATGTTGGTTTACTTCTTCCCTATGGTTAGGGCGTGGAGTTACAAGGACACCTGTCCTTTTCTGTTAGAAGAAATAATTTCTCTTATAGGAAAAGAGCCACGAATTGTTATTTCTTGGTAAATTCTTTAAAAGACAAGTGTAAAAGGCCAGGTGGCAGTCCAAGAGGCATTTTGTAAGCTTACAAATAGATGCATAGGGAATAGTGTAAATACTTTTGGCAGGGAAAAGGAATTTTCTGAACTTGTACGAACTATTTTGCACTTGCTCCAGGAAAATGAACTTTGCCTAATAAGAGCCTGGAGAGGACGTCTTTTGCCTGGGAATGTGTGTTGGATGCATGTTGATTCATTCTTGTGTCATTCATATCTTAATGTGAGATATTTCTTTGCTGTCTTGAATTATTTCTGAGTATTGAATGATCTTACTATTTTTTGTGTAATGATGTTCCTTCTAAATGAGTAATAGAATGTTTTCCTATGAATTGAAAGCTATCTTTTATGTCTTTAACCTCATGCTGTAGATGCATATTTATGATTTAATGGCTACCTATTGATCTTTATATGTTTCTTTCAGCACATTACTCATATTTACAACATTGCTCCTTGCAAGGATATATTTGGTTTATTTCAGTTTTAGATACATATTTGCTTCAAGTCCTGCACTTAGATTAAATTAGCTTAGGCAATTGCATATCATTTTAAACATTAAAATAAAAAAGAACGGTGGATCAGGCCATAACCGGTGTAAATAAAGCAAATCTCCAAATCTAACGGTAGCCGGAACCGCTAACCAGACGAATTCCCCATACCAAACGGTGGACAATCTAATTAGGATAGTTTACTGCGGAGAATACCTTTCTGCTTGATGCTACGATCTTTGGGGCATCAACAGTTTTTGGCACTAGAAGGAGGGCCTGAAGTGCATGGATGATAAAGGAAAATCTCCCATTCTCAAAAATGTTACCGAAAACCCGCTTGAAACAGGAATTTCAGACAACCCAAATCTTGAAGTAACAAATCAAGAAAATTCCATCTCTGATTTTGAACATCAAGTAGTCTTGTATGCTGTGCCTTTTACAGAAATAGAATATTTAAGAAGACATACACGATCTTATGTTAGGAAACTAGGCGGTTTAAACGCAGTAAATTTTCTCCTTAGGAAAATTTCTCCCAAAAAAGAACGACAGTACACCCGTGATTCGATTCTTGTGCAGAATTTTGAAGAGCTTGTAAATTTAACTTTGGAAGAGATTGCAAAACCCCTGAAAGAACTCGATCTTGAAGACCCAAAAAATCTTTCAGATCCATAAAATTTTGGAGAAATTGTTACTCCAAAGAACACTCCACACAATTCTCCACCTGATTCTCCACATAGAGACATGGCTGTACCTGCTTGGAGAGCAAGGGGAGCATTGAATCTAGCTGGGCCATTCCACAATCTACCTAAAAATCCAGAGAAACTCTTGCTTAAATTCGACCCAGGAAAATCCATTTCTGCTGATGATCATCTCAAGAGTTTTTACTTAGCCTTGAATCGTTTAAATGTGCAACATGAAGATGTAGTTTGTAGGATTTTTCCATACACATTTGAGCCAAAAGTTTCTTCTTGGTATTTTAGCTTACAAGCTAGCTCAATTTCCAACTAGGAAGAATTTGAAACATCTTTCTTAAAGAAGTATCGAAATCAAAAGATTGTAGCTACACTCATGAAATAATTACTGTCCATGAGAATGGAGAAGAAAGAAAAGGTTCAAAACTTTAACCAAAGGTTCACAACACTCTTAAATAATTTCAGCAAAGCAAATAAACCAACAGAAGAATCTCTAGTTGAATATTATACAACAGCTCTTGAAGGGCCTATAGCAATGTTCGTTAAAAGATCTAAGAAAACCACCCTGATAGAAAATTTCGAAGAAGCTAGAAAGGTGTAAGAAGAAGCAGACAACATTGCCAAACATGCCGTAGATGCAGAGACAAAACCAACAACTAGTAAAAAAACCTTACTGCTCACCAGGAATAAAGAAGAGTCATCAACAGACATGGAGAATGTAGTTAAGATGATGCAAAAATTGTCTAATAAAATTGTAGATCTTGAGAAAGATAAAGCAGCTAGTACATCTAGGAAGCCTTTCAAACCATTCTACAAGAAGAGAGAAGACAACGATCAACCTCATCCACCAATGAATACTTCTCTTGTTTTAAATCTGAATGAAATAGGGATGGAAAACTTTTGCACATTTCATCAAGAGCCACACTCGGAAAAGAGCTTCCCACAATGGATTAAATCTATGAGTTTAGTTATGAACCAAATGCTGGATTCACAGATTCCAAATCGAGACGACCCTCCAGAGGAACCAAGCTCTAAGATAGAAGAACCATCCCCAGACACTACCATGGTGCTATGGGATTGGGTACCTTTAACCGAATTGATAGAAGATGATCCCGTGGAAAGCCCAGTTTCTGTTGTAAACATTATTACTTGCAGTAAAGGTCCTATTGCAAATCCAGTTCCAAGATCGACTACTCCCAAACCTAAGATTTCAAAAGAATTACCTAGAAGACACATAACAGTCATTCCACCACAACCCAAAGTCAACCCAACAGCGGCCAAGCAGCCAAACATCGGCGCAGCAGTTCAACAACCAAAGGTCACATTGAATAAGACAGATCATCAAACTAGAGTCGTAAAAGAATGCGATATGGGATATGATATCCTTGAAGATATAAAGAAAATAAAGGAAAATGTTTCAATATTCGATATGTGTAGTTTTCCCCAACAACGAGACAAGTTGTTGCATGCTCTTCAATCCCAACCCATGACTCCCTTAACAGATACTCAAAAAGACCTTGACATTAATGAAGCCAGTATCGGCGAGAAATCTAAATCCCAGACATTGCCTTTCCTTTTAACTTTTGAAATTTTCAATCACAACGTGCACAACTGCCTGGTGGATTCCAGAGCATCTTCGAATGTGATGCCACTGTATATTTGTAAGAAAATCAATGGCCAACCGATTCCATATCCCGCCCATATTATTCAGTTAGATAGGACTGTTGTCAAAGTTATCGGGGAAATGAAAGATGTCCTCATTTGGTTGTCATCAGATTCTAGAGTTTGTCAGTTCATTGATATAATGGTAGTTGACATTCCTGAATCTTATGGCTTGATCCTGAGTAGGGACTGGTCCACAAAGTTGAACGGTTACTTTGCGACTGATTGGTCCCATTTGTGGTTGCCATATCAAAATAGACAGAATCAGATCAAGGTTCTCAGAGAACCACACATGAAACAAAATGTAACTCAATTAGAAGGAAAGAATGAGGTTGTGGCCTTCTCATCCTCAGTTTTGGGAAATTATTTCTTAGAAATTGATCCGGGTAATTATCAGTCTGAAACTATTAGCCATGAATCAGATGAACAGTCCGATCTCCTTCATTTTTCTCGGACTGATGATATTGACTGTAATATAGTTAATTTAGTCACTGACTTAGATCATAAAGATACTAACATAGCTAAATCAAATGATATTTTTTGGACATTATACTTTGATGGTTCTAAAAATTTGGAAGGATCCAGAGCCGGTTGTGTTTTAATGGATCCGGAAAGAAATAAGTATTTTTTGTCCTGTAGGTTAGAATTTGATTGTACTAACAACACTGCTGAATATGAAGCTTTAGTCCATGGATTAAAGAAAGCCATCGGTTTAAATGTTAAGTACTTGAAGGTGTTTGGCGACTCAGAAATAGTTGTGAGACAGGTAAGAGATACTATTCACTGTCTTTCACCTCATTTGAGAAGTTATCAGGCTGAGGTATGGGATTTAATTATGCATTTTGATGCTTTCAATATAAAGTCTATTCCTAGATTGCAAAATTTTGTAGCTGATTTATTGGAAACATCCGCTTCTAGGTTGGTTCCAACTAATAACAAGTGCTCAATTGAATTGATTTTCAGGCCTTTTGTCCCTGACAATATCACAAACTTCAGAGTTTTCGATGATGACGAACAGATTATCAGTTTTCTAACAAAAAAAGACATATTCCAAGAAGCGGTGATAGATGAAGAAGAACATGATTCTGACTTACAAAAGAAAGATATGACTAAAGGAAATTTCATCCCCAAAGGGGTGAGGTCGCTTGAAATGCTGTTTGATCTACAGAACAAGTTCAAAAGGCCAGCAAATATCAAGACCAATAGCTCATCAATGCAGCATGAATTAGTTAATTTGTGCATAGAGGCTGAACCAAAATTTGTTAACCTCAACAAATGTTGTTCTCCGGGAGAAAGAGATAGGTTCATCAAGCTGTTTCGGCAATATAAGGATGTTTTTGCATGGAATTATGATGATCTGAAAACATATGACATCCGCATTATTCAGCATGTCATAACAATGAAGGCAGGGGTCAAGCCATTTCAGCAACAATTAAGAAGGATGCATCCCACACTTGAACCTATGATTCAAAAGGAATTAAAGAAGTTACTGGATGCTAAAATAATATTCAAAGTTTGACATTCTGAGTGGGTTTCTAACCTAGTTCCCGTGAGGAAAAAGTTAGGAGAGATAAGACTATGTATTGATTTCAGAAATTTAAATAGAGCTTCAGATAAAGACAACTATCCCGTGCCTTCAATGGAACAAATACTCCGGATGGTGTCAGGATCTGAACTATTCTCGCTTCTTGATGGCTTCTTTGGTTACAATCAAGTATTAGTGACTGAAGAAGACTGTATTAAGATTACTTTCCACACTAAGTGGGGAACGTTCGCATACTGAAGAATGCCATTTGGCCTAATAAATGCAGGAGCTACATTCCAGCGAGCAATGGACATCGCCTTCCGAGGATTGGGAGGTCACTGTGTTGTTGTCTATTTAGATGATGTGACTGTTTTTTCAAAAAAGAGAGAAGACCATGTTGTTCACTTGAAGCATATTTTTTATCGTTGCTGGAAATATGGTATCTCTTTAAATCCCAAGAAGACTGTGTTCCCTGTTCCCAAGGGTAAACTGCTAGGCCATATCATTTCCAAAAGGGGAGTTTCAATAGATCAAGAAAGAGTACAAGCTATCAACAAAATTCCCATGCCTCATAACAAGAAATCCATGTAGTCATTTATGGGAACTATAAATTTCGTCTGAAGGTTTGTCCCCGATTTCGCTCAATTTGTTAAACCTCTGCAGCAAATGGTCAAGCAAAGCATACAGTTCAAGTGGACAGACTTAGAAAAGGACGCATTCAGACACATTAAGGTAGCCATAGCCAAGGCTCCTTCCTTAAGAAGCCCAAATTTTGACAAAGATTTTATCTTATATACTTTTGCTTCAGATGACTCTCTCGCGGTTGTGCTCACGCAAAAGGTAGAGCTAGGAGATGAGTACTCGATCTCGTTTACGAGCACTGGTCTGCAAGGTGCTGAACTCAACTATCCTGTGGTCGACAAACATGCGTATGTTGTCTTCAAAGCGGTCAAACAGTTCAGACCATATATTCTTAAGAGTAGAACTAAAGTTATAGTTCCTCACCCAGCGGTTAGATCTCTGTTCGTTCAAAAGGAATTGGGGGAAAGAAGGAGAAACTGGGTCACGGCTCTTTAAGAATATGATTTAGAATTTAAACCAGCCACCATCATTAAGGGGCAAGGCCTGTGTAAGTTGCTTACAAAGCATCCAAATGATGAAGAGCAGCATTGGAAGAATGAAGCCGAGATGAATTCAGTTGAGGTATGTCCCATTTTCACAGCTTTTGAATCATGGTATAGAGATCTAGTGCATTATTTGCAGCAAGGATATCTACCGGAGCACTGGAGTTCTAAGCAAAGAAGGGCACTCTGTTTGAAATCAACAGCTTATCAGATCATTGATGGGATACTTTTCAGAAAAAATTATGATAGAATTTTCCTTAGATGTCTTGAAAAGGAAGATGCAAGTAAAGTTGTCAAAGAGTTACATGATGGTCCTGCTGGTGGACATTATTCAGGGGAGACAATAGCTCACAAAATACTTAGAGCTGGATATTACTGGCCCACTTTATTCCGAGATGCACATTCCTATGCACGGAACTGTGATGTATGCCAAAGAAGTGTTGGGAAATTACCTAAGGCAACGGGACCTTTGCAGCCGGTTATTATCTTAGAACCTTTCAAACAGTGGGGTATAGATGTTATTGGGGAGATAAAGCCAAATTCTTCTCTTCAACATCGATACATCCTCACAGCCACCGACTACTTCACCAGATGGACGGAGGCTATCCCATTGTGCAAGATCAACGAAGATGCAGTCATCAGTTTCTTGAAAGAGAGCATCATAACTAGGTTTGGGGTTCCAATTTCCCTAGTATTTGATAATGCCACTTATTTCTCGTCTTTCAAGATAAATGAATTTGATTATGAATGGGGAATTAAACTGCATTACTCAGCGAATTATTACTCTCAAGGAAACGGATTAGCTGAATCTTCAAACAAAAACCTCATTCAAATTCTCATGAAAACTGTGATAGAAAATCAACGAAGTTGGCATATATCTCTCCCAAATGCCTTATGGGCAGATAGGGTGACTCCAAAGAACGCGTTAGGGGTTTCTCCTTACACTCTCGTCTATGGCAAGGAAGCCATCCTCCCTCCCAATATCTTGCTTGCATCCTTACAATTGTCCCAAGCCTCTCGAGGGTCTGGTAGTCAAGTCTTACAATCCAGGATCAATACCTTGCTTCAACTTGAAGAAGCCCGACAGAAAGCTAAAGACCGGTTTCACCAGCACCAAGATATAGTCAAAATATGGTTCAATAAAAGGAAGTCTGGTAAAAGAAGTTTTGAAGTAGGGGACTTAGTCCTGAAATGGGACAATAATCATGAGGGTAAGGGGATGCTCACGAAATTCCAACACCTATGGGTAGGCCCTTACCAAATTTATGCAAAGCTCGGCCCATCCACTTAGAAGCTAACAGACCTCCAGGGAGAGGAAGTAACCCTTCCTCTTAATGGTCTCGCCTTGAAACAATACTTTGCGTAGTCTCAATGAGACTTTCTGTACATAAATACAACTTTTATTTTATTTTATTTTAGTCCCTTGTTTCCTTTTGTTTCAACTATTTTGTCTCTTTCTCAACATTTGAGCTTTTTGTACAAATTTGTTTTCCTGAGTCACCTGCAATTGGGCTTCTCATGAAAGAAGATCTCTCAAGGAATCGCACAACTCATGAAGCCGGTAATGTATCCTCAAAAGAAAGTTTACCCATGCATTTTGGTTTTGCTGATTGTTCTCCAGAATGAAGAGATCATATTCTGTTGGTCAAACTAAACCCTGTTTAAATAGCAGAGATTTATGATTATCCTTACTGCTATCTTCGGGCTCCATCCACCATCACACTTAAAAGCATCTCAAGAAGACCGCTGTAGCGGGACCCACGGAAATGTAGCTCATCTCGAAGGCATAGGGTATTGAAATGACTCCATGCTGCAAATCTAAGAGCCAAAAAGGATGATAATCAAGGGTCTGTTTTCCAGAGATTCTCGCCTCAATCAAATCATGGTTGAGATAAAAAGAAAAGCGTACAAGTCAGAAAAGCTATCCAAAAGACTTAGCTCATTCAAGGCTCCTCTCCATCTATGAGGATTGACAAATCAATGAAACTTCTAGCTCACACAAAAGGACATTATGGATTGAGGAGCCAAAATCAAAGATTGTATTTTAAAGAAAATATTTCTGGAAGTCCCAAACAACAAAGCTATCAAATGTATGAACATCCAAAAGGATGCAGGCGGCATGGGAATGAGGAACAAGAGAAATAGTGTCTATGAGATGTTGTTGCTAATCCTGTGGAGTCCGATGGTAGTGGCCACTTGAAATATGAATCTTCTAAAATGAAATCCATATGTTGGCCCTTGGAAAGTTTTAAATATGTCTTCATCAAAGCTCCCCTTCCCCAATGACCAACAGATAAAGTGACTACTCCCTTCGCCGAGATTCGAACACTCAACTGAATATTGCACAAAAGGTGGACAATTTCTAAAAGAATTCTTCCGTTAAATGAGATAGTTTTCAGAGATCTGTGTTCTCCAGTGATTCGCCAATTGTTGTTGCAGCAACACCCCCCCAAAAATTTTTGTAGATATTGGGGCCCCTCCTTTTACTTTCCCAGGAAGTCTGCTTAAAGAGTTAAGTCTCCTTTGAAAAAACTTTGGACTTAGTTTTAGTTTCAAATGAAAGATATTTTTCGAGTTAACGTTTTCTTCCAAGTAAAAAAAAAACTCAAATTTTCCTCTTGAAACGATGGAAGAACATGAGATTCTCTCCCGAAACGGCGGAAGATCTTGGGATGTTCACCCACATTTTTGGAATAACTCGAAATTCTTCCCCGAAATAGCTGAAAGCCTTACACATTTTTGGAAATTTGGAAGGAATTGCAGTTCTCTCCTGAAACAGGGAAAACACTCGTAAAGTCTTGCCGCAATGGGCATCTTCTTATCAAGTACCTCAATCATTCCCTTCGAAAAGGACTTAACAAAATCATCCGTCGTTTTCGGAAGAACTCATCGAATCTTTCCGCAAAATCGGAACAACTTAGGAATTTCCACCGCGGCAAACCTTCGACTCATCCGTTTCGGAAGAACTTGTCAAGTCTATCCGCAACGGCGGAGAAACTCAAGAACCCCCGCCGCAGCAGGCTCTCGACTCGCCAAATTCGGAAGAACTCAAAAAACCTTTCCGTGAAAGCGGAGCGTCTTCGTATTCTTTCCGCAAGAAGGAAAAATATGCCTCGCACTCCAAGTTTCCCCCTGTGCTTCAGAAGAAACTCGCAAAGTCCGTCCGCAACAATGGACAAGACTTACCTTTTTCTCCCGGTATTGACGGTTGCGATTAAAATGCTGAAAGTTTGAAAAGACCCCACCGTATGAGTAATCCACCCTGTTTTAATGTCGCCACCTACCCAATTAAATGCCCACACGTTTTGAGTTATATAAAAGGGTGGCGGGGGTTTCGACTGTGCCTTTGATAGATTTGGATTCGGAGAACGCCGTTCGAAGCTGCGCGAATAAATTTGCTCAAGCTCAGTTCATCTGCCACTGGGCCAACCCCGTTTCATCGGTATTTTATTACCAGGTAAGTACTTCTACCGTTAATATTGCCTTATCTATGCATTGAGGCTTGCTCTGGTGTTTGTTTTATCTATTATGTAGCCTGTGGGAACTCATAGCAGACTTTCCTTTAAAATTTTACGGCCGCTGTAGCCCCATAGATTTCTCATTGCTAGTGGCTAGGAGTCATTGTCAATACAAATCATGCCCAGTTGGCCCATTGTTATTGATTCATTAAAGCCTGGTCAGTCCCACCGGCCGCAATGCTATCACACGCCTTCCCAAACCTAGTCGATGCACTCAAACCAATTTTCTACGTTGTCTATATGCCACTACTCAATACTATCGAGCAAGGGGTAGTACCAGTCATGGCTGGCTGGGCTACTCAACTACTTAGTTACTTGGCTTGGATACCGGTTATTGAAAGCAGCTTCGTTATATGTTTTTTGGCTTCCTCATAGAGTTTACCAATCCAAGCCGGCCTACCATTCGCGCTTTAGCCATTAGAAGTTCTTATAATGAAGGAAATCCTATCTTCCGAGGGAAATGATTTTTTTACATCGTATGCCTATTTTTTCGGAAGCTTTTAAATTTTTTCCAAACTAGATGTTGCTTCCCTAGAATGATCAAGTCTAATGGATGTATTGTGTTTTCTTGAATAGTCTGTGTTTTGTTTGTCTCCCGACAGACAACCTTATAATTTTATATATATCTTTCATTAGCATGCTAAGTCCGTCTTGCTCTATGATTATGCTCTCATAATGATTTACAATCTTATGCTCATGCACATAGGGTTGCTGACAGGGATAAGCCACGATGCCAAAAGGTAGCAGAAAGAAAGCTAAAATGACGGAGCCAAAAAAAGTACAACCAAGGACTGAAACTCTTTTTCAAGACACTAAGTGCACCACGAGCATCCCTTCTGAGGTCTGGTGGGGAGATATTTACAGGATGATCAGGGACCAAGATATCCTAGACGTGCTATTAGAAGAAGAACAAATATACCTAAACATCAGGACCTCTGGCATATCCAGGGCTTCTACTCGCCCTGAGCTATTCCCATTCTCAAAAGTGATCGGGTGGATATTGGAACATGCCAACCCACAAACAAGAGTGTTGCATGACAGCAAGGGAGAGCCATTCGCTTCATTACATCCAGCTTATATTGTAGCAGCTTACAAATTCTCACGTCCCCAGCAGGCACTGAACGATGAATGGTTGGGACAGATGAATAATTTCGAAATAGTTAAGAGGCTGTTAATCATGGAAAAATAGCTAAGGAAAAGGGACAATGATGAGTATGACGTTCAGAGCCCAAGACCTCCATTCAGGTTGATTTCCCTTATGCTAAGCAGAATTTTCGGCATGCCCGATGGAACCGTATATAGGATACAATGGGCCCCCATAATCCATGCCATAGCATTTAAGGGAACTATGTTTGATTGGGCTACTATCCTCTCAGACAGTTTGGCATCCACTATGGCCGCAGCTGGAGAAGGTTTGGCCTTGAAAAGGTCAGAGTTTTTCATGTCTTCATACCTCATTGATTGCATCTTGGCAAAGCTCCCTTTCCCCAAGTTAGGTTGCTCATGGGATCAAGCCAATACCCCGGTATACACTACCTATAAAATAATGTGGGCTCAAAATTACAAAGTACGCTATAAGCTCATCTGTGAAGAGTTCATCAAGCCTTTGTATGAGCAGATGTTCAATGAAGAGCCCAATTGCCTGTCGGAGAATGCCATGGAAGTCTTGGAAAATTATGGCGATTTCTACTTCTCAGAAGAGGGTACCTATATCAGGATGTTCGGAGGTACTAAGCCACCATACATTTTACTAGAATACGCTACTAATCATGTAGTCCTGAAAGAAGCAGTCAGGCAAGTTTTCCTTGATGGAATAGGAGTTCTTAATAAATAGCATAAGGATTCCTTCCCTCCTTTTCCTTTCTGTATCGGAGCCTATAAATTTTTAGGAGTTGCAGCAGCTGAAGAGTTCATTCAAGAGATGAAAGCTTTTCACTTCGGTGAGGTAATATTCCATAGAAATGATAGGCGAAGCAAGGTTGCGGAGCATTGCAAGGAGTTATATGCTCATTTTGAGTATGCCCATTACTATTATGTCGAGGAACAAGTGTTCAGGGGAATCTGTAACATGACTGAATTACAGATTTGTCGTCACGGCAGTGGAACTAGCTCTAGGTCTGCCCCAGCCCGAGAAGCCAGCCTCCAGAAAGAAAGGGAAGCGACTGAAGCCCTAGTTCGTGAAGATCAAAGATTGAAAGAGGAAGCAAGGTTGCAGTAGGAAGCTGAGGAAGCAAGGCAATAGATGGAAGAAGAGGAAGAAAGGCAGCAGAGGGAAGTAGAGGAAGCAAGATTGCAGCAGGAAGCTGAGGAAGCAAGGCAACAGAGGGAAGCAGAGGAAGCAAGATTTCAGCAGGAAGCTCAGGAACAAGAGCAGAGGGAAGAAATTGAGAAACAACAGCAAGATGGGGAAACAAAAAGAAGGCTTAATGCCGAAGAAGAGAAAAATCCTGAAGGAGAGCAAATTTCCGAGGGAGAAATTAAAGCCAACGAAGATACTCAGGTAGGTGGCTCTGGCACCCAAGATATGGAAATAGACTTGTCTTAGGTAGTACAGACCCCACCCGCGGAGTCAGAAGTCCATATAAGAGACCTCCCGATCATCCCTTTCACCCCATCCGAAGATCATATTGTGTCCCGATGGGATAAATTTGTGTACTATAAGAAGAGGAAGGCTGTGATCCTGAAGTCAGAAGAGAGGATAAAGAGACTTTTCCAGGCAGACATTGTCACCTAGCGAGAAACCACGGTCATGCAGAATACAAATAAGGCTCCCATAGCCATGGAATCCGCCGCTGTGGCGACGACAAAAGCAACAGAAGATAATGTGATCGGCATGGTCAAATATTTTGAGTCAACAAATAGGAGAGCCCGCATGCTGCGACATACTGTGGCTAATGAGCAAGATTATAGGGATCTTGTAGTGAACAAATATAATTGCCTGTTTGCTGATCACAAGGAGTTGTCGGATAAGTATCGACATCTAGAGGAAGAAAAGGAGTACATGGCAATCCAGATGATGGTTCTAGAAGCAGAAAAGAATGATTCTGAAGCTAGAGTCTTTCACCTGGAAGTAGACAAACAAGCAATAGTTGAGTAGTTAGAGCAAGCAGAAAGCAGAGCGATGGATATGTCTCCCTTTCATGAGCACTCTTGTGACATCTTAAGTCAAATGCATGCCACACAAGAACTAATTACTGAGGAGGTGTGCAAGCTCAAGACTATGCTGGCTATGTTGAAAGAAGTCAATGCTGAAGCCATTAGGCTTAAAGGAAAATACACTCGGATTAAAGCAAACATTTTGAGCTAGATGGAGTGGAGAGAAGGGAAGGTGGATTTCCCTAAGCATCTCCCATTCAAATCTGTGGATGGTTTTAAGGAAGATGTAGCCCTCATGGAGTTTTGCAGGAATTGTGGCGCCAAGTTGATGGCTAAGATCCAGGGAACCATTGAGAAAAGTAACAGCCTATATCAAAAGATTCATGAAGTACATGAAAATTGCAAGCTTATTTTTCCTCAGACCCTGGATGAGTTTCCAAGCAAAGAGCAACGTTTGTCAGACTTGAAGGAAGAGCTGAGCATTCAAATAGAGTATGTAAAGAAGATTGATGTGCTGGCCACTGATGATCTTCATCACTACATTGGGTTGTCATCTATATACAATAGTTTGCTCAAGGAGATCCACTAGGTATCAATAGCAGAAATTCATGGTATTGAAACAGAGCTTGGTAAGCATGTGACTTCATAGAAGATCCTGCTCCCTTCACCAGCAAATATGGTTATAAGAGACATTGGTATATGGTTCAGTTATATTGCAGAAGAGGAGAAGAAGGTAGCAACCGCAGTAGCAGCCATCCCAGGCACATCATTCCCAGCAGAAGCGCCACCCCAAAGATAAGCATGCTAGTCATAATGCGTTGTTTTTTATGTTGGTTTACTTCTCCCCTATGGTTAGGGCGTGGAGTTACAAGGACAGTTGTCCTTTTCTGTTATAAGAAAGAATTTCTATTATAGGAAAAGAGCCATTAATTGTTATTTCTTGGTAAAGTCTTTAAAATACAAGTGTAAAAGGCCAGGTGGCAGCCCAAGAGGCATTTTGTAAGCTTATAAATAGATGCATAGGGAATAGTTTAAGGACTTTTGGCAGGGAAAATGAATTTTCTGAACTTGTACGAACTATTTTGCACTTGCTCCGGGAAAATGAATTTTGCCTAATAAGAGCCTGGAGAGGACGTCTTTTGCCCGGGAATGTGTGTTGGATGCATGCTGATTCATTCTTGTGTCATTCATATCTTACTGTGAGATCTTTCTTTGCTGTCCTGAATTATTTCTGAGTATTGAATGATCTTAGTGTTTTCTGTGTAATGATGTTCCTTCTAAATGAGTAATAGAATGTTTTCTTATGAATTGAAAGCTATCTTTTATGTCTTTAACCTCATGCTGTAGATGCATCTTTACGATTTAATGGCTACCTATTGATCTTTATATGTTTCTTTCGGCACATTAATCATATTTACAACATTGCTCCTTGCAAGGATAGATTAGGTTTATTTTAGTTTTAGATATAGATTTGCTTCAAGTCCTGCACTTAGATTAAATTAGCTTAGGCACTTGCATATCATTTTGAACATTAAAATAAAAAAGAACAGTGGATCGCATAACCAGTGTAAAGAAAGAAAATCTCCAAATCTAACGGTAGCTGGAACTGCTAACCGGATGGATTCCCCATACCAAACGGTGGACAATCTAATTGGGATAGTTTACCAGGGAGAATCCCTTTCTGCTTGATGCTATGATCTTCAGGGCATCAACAAGAGCGCAAAGAAAATGAAAGATGCAACTAATCTTAACAATGTGTAAGACAAAATAATGAAGCATTTTTCAATTTTCAAATGCATGTACCAAAAATGAAATTTGATAACTAAACGCTTTTCATATTTATATACAGGAAGTGAGAGGATATCTACAACACTCTAATCTTTCATAAATTCCCAAAGAGAAATGGTAAGCACCCAAACAACTCAAAGGCACTCAAGAGAGGCTCAAAATCTACCAAATGCAATAATTATAACTCATTTCCTATCTTTTTACACTTGAAAAAGACACATCTAAGCTATGGAAAGAAGGATTCCACAAACGTTTCCAATCAAATGCAAGACAAAGATAAGCACTTAACAATCTTATCTAATTCAAATGCACACAAATATGAAACAAGCATTTCTTCTTCTTATGATGATAAGACCAAGAATATCAAATGATCAAAATAAAGTAAGAAGAATATTTATGTTTTCCATTTTCATGAATATAGCAAAAGAGTGACAAAATCAAGCTTTTCTTTGAACTAAAGTGGAGACAAAGAATCAATATTCCCCAAAAATGATTGAATAGCTCAGCATGTAAGGGAAACCAGATGCATAACCCAAGAAAGAGAGGCTAAAAAAGACATGGATATCCCACACGCTTTAAGTCTTTAAAACAAACCAATCACGCCAAACCAAAAAATGATCTCAAAACCTTGAGATGGGTCAAAACGACTGAACAACCAATGACTTAATGTAGCAGCCCTTCTCCACACAAGTCAATTTCCAAGCCCTTCCAAGGAAGCATGAATTCTCCAAGAGGTGAGTGAGGGTGTCTAAGAGAGATTTCACCAGCATGTAGATACCATAGTCTTCCTCCCTTTGGTATGGGAGTGAGCCTCGTATATATAGGACTAAGTGGATGAGATTATGGATAGGATAGGTTGAGAGATGGTAGGAGAGAGATAGGGGATATTCCCAATAAGTTAGGGGTCGAGTACCAGCTCTCCAAGAGATTAGGGATAAGTCCCCAAATGGGCAAGCTTCGAGAAAGATCTCGAAATGGCTATTTTTTCCCATTAATAGACCTCGTCACACCCTGCTATGGAACAACCTGCGATGTCGCATGTTGCTAGTGTGCAACCTGTGATGAACTCTAAAAAGGTTGTACAAACTGAGTACAAATACTCCCAAATGAGCACTTGGTCCAGGTGACTCCAGGGATGTATACACTAAATCATGATGATGGGTAGATTTTAGGTGTAACAGAATGCCCCCCAAAGCATGAAGTTGTTAAGAATGCACAGGTGAAGTGATTTGATAGAAATAATGGAAAAAGACTTGTCGGATGAAGGACGCTACTGCAGTACAAATGAATCTAAACTGACAATCTCATATGTAGTACAACATGGCTGCCGACCAATACATTGCAGATCCATGGGAGTAATGACCGACTGAACACAATCATGGCTACTAGACACAAGCATAGATCCATAATGAGATGATAACATAGCCACGACCAATACAAAAGTGGATCCGTGTAATATGACTCAATACAAACTCCATCGCAACCTAGGTAAAACACGACTCCCCAGGGTCTTCAAGCTGAACCCGCAATGATACGAATCTATCCATGTGATTACAAATGTCTTGACGTCGAACATGGTAGAAACCACTTGATTACCGGTCATTGATGTAAACCGTTAACAAGTGCGAGGGAGATCACCATTAATGTCAATGATTCCCAAGGTATCACAGTACATATCATCAAGCGTGAATAAATGAGTTCAAGTCGAACGTAAGATGAAATATTTCAATCAAGATTTAATGATGTAAACTCATGACAAAAGCGAGGTAACCTGCCATTGAGGCATGCAGGACCAAGGTACTTGACTGGTTTCTAGATTCAATCCTTGGATGATGAGTTGAAGTCGACAAGGATGAATCCGTCGAAGGAGGGCCATAATGAATCCCCCATCAATCGACACGAAACATGACAAAAATGTATAGAGTGGATCGAATAGTACAATAATATGTAAGACTGACTCAAAGTAACAACGGCATGGCGACGTGTGTATTGACTGTGGACGTGTTGTTGAACATGGGCATGGCATGACTTGGCAATATTGACACAATGAGAATGATACCAACCTCTATTGCAACTGATGGTGGAAGCATTCTTTGGCTGATCCAAAGGAGCGACGTGACTCATGGAATTGACAAGACTCGAGGACAAACAGATTATCCAAGTACTGAATGCAAATGAAAATGAGTGCCATGTTCAAGAACGACTATATACTGCCACTAAGGTATGTAATACAAACACTTTCCTTTTTCCCCATCATGAATGATGAGTGCCTCACTTGTTTTTTAGCGAGCTTGATGACGGTAACCAGATGCTTGGTATAGCTCATCTCATAGATGAGTCCAATCCCAAACGTTTTACAAACCTAGGAGATGAGGGGTTCATCCCATAATGGGCCCTTCAATGTTTAAAATTTAACGAGTCCAGAGAAGGAAAACTCGGCGTCATTTCATGTTTAGAGAGTCTGAAAATAACTAAAGCAGACTCCAATGATCCTTTTTCGTAAAGTTAGCCTCATCGCCCCAAAAAGGGTAAAACAAAGTGGGAGAGGACTCTTCCAGCCATGGTTGGTTGGAGTATTCCTTTTTCATAAATAGTGCTTCCTGGTCCGAAAAAGGGGTAAACTATCACCAGAAAGACGATCATTCAAATGCTTTTACAAGCGTGAAAGCATCAAGTTCGCTTGGAAATCTTTTGCTATTTAGGGAGTCTGAAAAGAGCTTAAGAAGGACTCCATGAACAACTTTGTCATGGTTGATAACCGAGTATGACAAAGGAAAAGTAAACTCGGCACATTTCCTTTTCCGTAAATAGTCTAGCGAGGCTAGATAAAGTGATAAACCTATACTCGTTAGACACACCTTTTTGACTCAAATTTTTAACGAGCACGAGAATGGTATCAAAAGCACTTGGAATCTTTTTCATATTTGAACCAGAGCATGAAAAAGTAAAAACTAAGATCAAACCACTTTTCATGTTTCAACCAGAGCACGAAAAAAGTGAAAAAGTAAGCTCAAATAATATCTTACTATTTTTAACGAGCTCGAAGATATGTTGAAAGAATGCTCATGATGTCTGCTTCATTTTTTAACGAGCTCGTAGCAAAAAATGAACTATGCTCAGGATATTTTTCATGGTTTAATGAGCTTGAAACCTAAAAAAGGAAAGTATGCTAAAAAAATGTTCCCAATGGTGGATTTATTCCCGTTATGAAATCCAAAGGTTGGTGCATGCCCCCAGCATGATTGCTAGAAGTAAGTGACTTAGCTCCAACGTGGTGTGGAGAGGCGATCGATGGAAGGATGGGAATGCTCCGCAGCTACAGATTCAGGCCCAACCACAACAACTAGTACAAAATCAGGTACAACAACCAATACAGAACCAGCCCCCGCGACCACCGCTGAATGCCAATCAAAATGTCAATCAATCGGGGAATCTACAGCAGAACCAGATGCAGGGTGCAAATATTGCGACCATTTCTGTAAAACCGTGACCACAAGATGCTTCGGTGGCTGTTGTCACTCGTGGAGGCAAGACGACTGGGGAAGATGGTTCGCGACCACTGATTCGGTTGGTTGGTTAGAAGACGGTACCTTTCGACATTGATACAGAGCGGGAGACATTTCGGGAGGCATGTTGCACTTTGGAGAAAGACCACGGTAAGGCTGTTGTTTGCGATATGCCACCTATCTTTGATACTACATCAGACGCTGATCGGTCACCACCACCGGGGACATTGCAAAAGTTTCTTGAAAGCTGTCTGTTATTG
This sequence comes from Larix kaempferi, assembly GCA_027924585.1. NCBI lineage: Eukaryota > Viridiplantae > Streptophyta > Pinopsida > Pinales > Pinaceae > Larix > Larix kaempferi. The sequence continues at coordinate 17,718,241 of BSBM01000362.1, forward strand.
GCCCGAGACCCGGCTTCCCTGGTTAAGATTGAGGGATGGTTGCAGCGATTTACGAAAGAATGGCAGGAGTCGACAGTAAACTCCCTACAGCGACGGAAGACTGGCAAGGAGATGCGAATGAATATTTAGATTGGTGAATATGTTGTTGACTCTGTTATACTTGACCTTGGTTTGGATGTTAATATCTTAACCAAGAAGGCGTGGCAGAAGATGGGGATTCCCCGATTGAGTTGGTCTTCTGTGCAGCTTCGGTTGGCTAACCATGTGAAGGTAACACCCATTAGGCGAGTTCCGCGGCTCACGATCGATATTGAGGACATGAAGACTTATGCTGAATTCGATGTCATTGGAGTGGTTGAGGGAGGAAGCTCTTATCCGGTTCTCTTGGGGATTGGATGGGCTAACGATAGTGGAGCTGTAATCAACTTCAAGAAGTGCATGATGACCTTTGAGAATCGTGATTTCAGAGTCATAGCCCCGTTGGATCCGGCTAAAGGACACCGATATGTTGAGCCTGTAAAAGATGATGATCCCGCTGGATGGGACCATGCATTCAATATTTCTGAAGATTATATTCATGCTACTGCCCATGGTGATTTGGTGTGGCGCAGCGAGAGCTCTGCGTCTTCCGACTCTGATGATGCCTTAGAACATTGAAAGAACAGATTGCATGAGGTACCATTCCGAAAATGTGGCTTAGTTACGCAATCCTTATGTCATGTTGCGACAGAAACGATCACATTGCCTATCTATGAGGGGTTTCCTGGCCTAACCACCTTTTTGACAGAATTTGAAGACCGCGTCTCAGAACCACAGCGATTGCTGGCATTGGAGGAAGCATTGAAGGCTGCTCCAGCACGCTGGTGGGTGACACATAAGAAAACCATTAATGGTTGGTCACAGTGTCGAAGGTTGATGCTAGTTCGGTTCGGTGATACTGAGGTTTATCACACTGGCAAGTATGATGGCCGGACTAATCCCAGTGATCATGTGATGGAATGCCAACGATTATGGGTCGCACAACCCAGAGATGAGTGTGTCCACTCTTTTATCCATACTTTGGATGAGATGCCGCGCTCATGGTACACTGCAGTCGAGTTGCGCCGAGACATTACAACATGGGGGGAGTTGACGGTATGTTTCACTCATATGTAAACTTTTGCGGATGCCAACCTTGATGTCCATAATGCCTTACAGCTCATCCGCGACGTGGTACTTTAGGTTGTTCCGGCGGCCTACCCTGTCGATCCGCATGCATACTGTCAGATGTAGTCTCTTATGGAGTGCTTCAAAATCACTGGTGGGCCAAAGGATGAGGATGATCCTCGGAATGTCAACATTCCCGAATCTAAAGGAAGTTGCGATGTGGTCCCACCTGCTGCGTCAAGTAATCTATTCAATCAACCATTGCAGCTTCGCAAGATGAATATCAACACAGAGGCTACTCCCAAGTTTTCTAATGTTGGGGATTATTGGGATGATGAGATGATGAGTAAGGTTACTGAGTTACTTGATGAGTTTCAAGACGTGTTTCCCACGAAGTTTTTCGAAATGAAGGGAATCCTGGGTGATTTAGGAGAGATGAAGATTCCATTAAAACCAGATGCTAAGCCAGACCGACAATGACCTTATCGACTGAATCCGTGACATAAGGAAAAGGTTAAGGTGGAACTTGATCGCATGTTGGATGCTGGTATTATTGAACCTGTGGAAGAGTCTGAATGGATCAGTCCTATGGTGGTGCAGGACAAGAAAACAGGTGAAGTGCACATTTGCGTCGACTTGTGGAAGTTGAACGATGCCTACTTACACGACCCTTTTCCGACCCCGTTTACTGATGAAGTACTTGAAGGGGTGGGAGGCCAGGAGATGTACTCATTCACTGATGGATTCTTTGGCTACCATCATATTCGCATTGCTAAGGAAGATCACCATAAGACAACTTTCATTACTGAATGGGGTTGCTTTTAGTACATGGTAATGTCGTTTGGTTTGAAGAATGCACCTGCGATATTCTCCTGGGTCGTTGTTTCCGCATTCAAAGATTTTATTCAGAAATTTTTGCAGGTATATATGGATGATTGGACAATTTATGGGTTGATTCGTGATCATCTGGCCAATCTGCGGTTAATGCTTGAGCGATGCTGACAGCACCAGATATTGCTGAACTTGAAGAAATGTATTTTTTGTGCACCGTTTGGTATATTACTGGGTCATATTGTGTGTAAACAGGGATTGCTGGTTGATCCAGCCAAAATTGCGCTCATTTTAGGGTTGCAACCGCCAACCACTGTTAAGTAGTTGCGAGCGACTTTGGGTCATATGGGATATTATCGCAAGTTTATCAGGGGTTATGCTACGATTACAACCCCTATGGAAAAGTTGTTGAAGAAGGACACAACATTCCAGTGGAGCCCAGAATGTCTGGATAGCTTCGAAACGCTCAAAGCGAAGATGGCGTCGGCACCAATCTTGGTTTTGCCGGACTGGAGTAAAGAATTCCATGTCCACGTTGATGCTTCATCGATTGCATTAGGTGTTGTGTTGGCTCAACCTGGAGAAGGAGACCTTGATCATCCCATTGCTTTTTCCAGTCGGAAGCTGTCCTCTGCAGAACGAAATTACACTACCACGGAACGAGAAGGTCTGGCCATGGTTTACACACTGCAGAAATTCAGGCATTATTTATTGGGTGGGCACTTTAAAATGTTCACTGATCATTTTGAATTGAAATACTTGGTCAATAAGCCTGTGTTGGGGGGGAAGATATGCCGTTGGCTACTTTTGTTTCAGGAGTTTGATTTTGAAATCATTGTGAAACTAGGGCAGTTGAATGCTGGACCAGATCATTTATCACGGATTGACACAGGGGAGGAATCGACTAATATCGAAGACGGGTTGTCAGATGCCCAACTATTTAAAGTTGCCGCCGCTGATCAATATTTTGATGAAATCCTTCAGTTTCTGGTGACCGGCACCACACCCGATGAATTTACCACTGCTCAGAAGAAGCAGTTAGTTTTCAAGGTTACTGGCTTTCAGCTAATTGCGAGAGAGTTGTATAAATTGGGCGTTGATGAGATATTGCACAGATGCGTTTTTCCGCATGAGCAAGTGTTGATACTAGTTGAAGCAGATGGAGGAGTAGCAGGAGGACACTATGGCGGTTGGGCGATGGCAAGGAAGGTACTGCGTGCAGGGATTTGGTGGCCCACATTACATAATGATGCAACAGACTATGCGCGGTCTTGCGATGTTTGTCAGCGAACTGGCAGGCCGTCCAAACGCGATGAGATGCTGCTGCTACCTCAAGTGACATTGCAACCGTTCAAAAAATGGGCTGTGGATTTTGTCGGGCCGATCAATCCACTAGGGAAACGTATGGGTGCGTGGTACATCATCATGGCCACAGAGTATTTGACCCGATGGGACGAGGTGGCACCCATAGTTGATTGTTTTGCAGCGATGGCTGCTCGATTTTTGTTTGATCACATTATCACTTGTTTTGGATGCCCTAAGATTTTGTTGAGTGATCAAGGTAGCCACTTTATTAATCGCACCATCAGCGCATTGACGGAGGAGTTGCAGATACAACATAAGAAGAGTACACCCTATCACCCACAGGAGAATGCGACGGTGGAGGTGTTTAACAAGGTATTGGAGCATGTGTTGACCAAGGTGTGCAATGCAAACCGCGATGACTGGGATCTGAAAATACCAGCAGTGTTGTGGGCCTATTGCACCACATGTAAAAGGTTGACTGGTCAGACACCTTTTAGGCTGGTATATGGGAAAGAAGTGATTATGCCAATGGAGTACATTGTTCCGAGTCTACAAATTGCGGCTGTTACAAGCATGGACGATGTCGCAGCATTAGATGAATGTCTAGAGCAATTGGTGCAATTGGACGAGGATCGATTTATCGCTGGCTTTCACCAAGGGGTGGAGAAGGATCGCCAGAAGGCATGGAATAATCACCACATCAAAAGTAAACAGTTCCAGCAAGGCGTCTTGGTGCTATTGTACGACAACAAGTTTATGAAACATCCAAGAAAATTGTAGATGCATTGGCTGGGTCCATATCGTATCAGTAGTATTACTTCAGGAGGAGTGGTTCAGTTGCAGCAGTTGGATGGGGCGATACTCCCCAAGCTGGTAAATGGTCACAGGTTGAAGCCCTATTGGTCGGGTTTGGAATAGTGCGATGCCTGATTCGGATCGATGAAAAAAAAAAACAAAAAAAAATGAGTGTGTGTTGTAGGTTGTTTGGTGGCCGATGGTCCACCAACAGAAGAAGGAATGCGCAAGCAGGGAGGCTTGTGCCGAAATATTTGCAGCAGTCGGAGACACATGGCAACGTTGCAACCCGGTCAAATCAATAATAAATGCCAAAATTTTAGGCAGTAAATTAACGACGCTATTCGAATGATGGGCATTAATGGTAGATCCGACCGATCACTGGATAGGATTGCCGATGGATTTGCGTCATTAATACAGGATTTGGTTGCGTTAATGCATGACTTAGTTCTGATTACGGGGGATTTGGGTAGCTGCTATAAATATGGCCTAGTGTCAGTCGGTAGACATCAAGGAATTAGTAAGAAGTGTTGCTGTAGAGTCTTGTAGTGATTTGAGCCAATTGCTGTTAAGTCTATAACGAGGAGTGGTGAGGTATGCCAAGTGAATTGGAGACAGTGGACATTAGCATTGCAGTGGAGTCTCCCTTCGTTCTGGTTGCTGTAGAGCAAGAAGTTGTGTCCTTGGACACCGCTGATCTTGGAGCTAAGGTTTTCAACATGCCGGTGGGAACCTCCAGTGTTGTTAAGAAGCGTCGGGGAAGTCAACCTTCTGAATCCCCGCAAAGTAGGAGGTTGCTTCGGTCCGTGACGACTGGCGAAGCTCCGGAGTAGGTGGGGTAGTCCAGTCTCACCATTCATCCATCTACCCAATGGCTGGGATAGTCAGCTAGCAATATCCTTGGTTACATCCCTCCTGTTTGGCTGGATGCCACCCCGCGTAAGATCAACCCGAGACCGAAATACAGTGTGAAGATGCCCGCAATCCCGGCTGGGATGGAGTGCTCAGTGGATATTGGGCTAGCGCAGATGCATTTGTGCTACGAGGACCATGACATGGTGGCCTACCCTGACATTGCATCAGCACCATATGTGCCTGAGACATGCCATTCACCGGCTCTAGAGATACACGACTGGGCACGAGGACTGTAGTAGGCCGGCTTGTTAGGGCTAATTAACATGCCGCATTTTGGGCGCCTAGCGGAATTTGGTGCCTGTGTAAAGCATCTCTTGTCATGCTTCCATGGGGATTCATTGTGGTTGGACAGAGAGGTCCCGGTCACTATTGACTTGATTTCATTCATTACCGGCTTGCCTAAGAATGGCGTTGATCCGGCGTAGTTTATTCAAGGAAAGGAAAATGAGAAGAAGCAGGCACGTCATTTGTCACAGATGTATGGCTTAGAATCGGATGGGCGTGGGTATCGCAACAGTAGCTACAATGATCAGGCGGTACTTACGGGCATTAAGATCTTGTCCTGTAAAGTGATTAGGGGAGGTCGCCCTAACCAATGTAATTCGGGAATAGTTGCTTGTGCAGAGCAATGTGCGGAAGGAGTCCAGATGAACTGGTCCCTATATCTCTTGAATCAACTGATGGAGGACATTGCAGCGGTCCAATTGGGTAGAGGTGCTTTTTCATATAGTTGGTTGTTGCTGCTGATTGCTCTAGTTGCATGGAAAGAGCCCGACACTTACCAGGGCATGGACTTCTCGGCTATAGCGGAACGATGAGGGGCGCGTTATCAGAATCTATGGTATGTACGAGAGCTCGAGTGAATCCAGGATTTTCAGTTGTATTTTGGCTATATTTGGAAATGCTTTGTGATGCAGCAACACAGCTCCCATGAATATCCAAAGATACTGTGGCACGGTTCAAACCTATCATGGCATTTTCAATACGGCCAATTGTCATACATATACAAGCTCGCCATAATATTGATCAACAATGGTTGCAGACCAAGTATAAGGTGACAACAGAATATTTGGAGGTTATTGTGAATGAGTGGCCGGAGGCCTGACGACAACCCATGAGTTCAGTAGAGATTGACATTGGAGGTCCGCCGTTGGGTCCTGCGGATCGAGTATCAATGCAGGATTAGTAGAGTTGTCATGATTCTGATCACAAGTCGACCAGAACGCCAACAGTGGATGATAGTGACCGTGCTCTTGAAGAAAACTAGTCAAAATGGCACCGCGAGCACACGACGATCAATGGGATGTCTTTACCAGTGGAGGCGCAGTTGGGCTGGTTAATGATCGCCCTCAACCATGCATCCATAGTGGCTGCTGACAAGATGTTCCTCAAGGTGGAGGAGGGTTTCCATGCACTCACTGCTCATATGGATTCTTTGTGTAACGCATTTTTAAATAAGGAACCCGGCGATGTACCCATGCAGGAAACGGACACAATCTACACCACGCCCCAGGTTCAGAATATCAACATTCCCCCGACTGTGGTTGTGACCGACGACGGAGCTGGCGACAATGCAGAGGGTCGCATCCCACGAAATGGCGGATCGAATGCATGAAATCAGCCAACGCTATCAACACTTGCAGGAAAGCGAGGCAGCTGCAACTACCGCTATTGACGAGCTTACAGGCAGGGCTGCTACAACGTGGAAAGCAGTGGATGACCTTGAAACCGACATTAAGAAGGAGCGGGTCGAGCAGGTTCGCGCACTTAAGGAACTTAAAAAGGATCAGTATTTTCTTGTCATAGAGAAGAATTGTCTGTGGGACTATAGCGTGAAGATAGAGGCGTCTATTTGCGATGCATGCCAGCATACGCCAGAGCCCATTCCCGAGACCGATGTGCTCGAACGGGTGCAGCGACTGGGAACTGCCATTATTCAGTTACGGTAGGAGAATGACATGTTGAAGGCCCAGCTGAAATCGGGTACACCTCAGGATGAGGTGGATGAATGAAGAAGGGCACTTGAGGAAGTTGCCACCCAGATGGAGGAGCTGGAAACGCAGGCAACTAGGCTCACCACCGACACGGTATAATTTTGGGGCTGCATCGTTCACGATGAGCAAGTTGAACAACTCACTAAATCCCGACAAGAAGCGGAGGGGAAAGTGGCCACATTAAAGGCTGCGATAAGAACCCTGCCACCAATGGAGCAAGTTACTAAGTCGCACGAGCTGAAGGACTTGCAACAACAGGTCGCCAAGGCAGATGAACAACAGAAGACACGTGCGGCCCAGTTGGAAGAATTCCAGGACATTGGCGGGAAACTAATGTTGCAGGCCAATGAAGCTCCACAAGAAATATAGAAGTATCGACAGCAGGTCATGGACAAGCTTACCGATCACCCATCTGCAGACGATGTGATCAGCAGTCACGTAGGGGCTATGGATGCCCAGGAACTGGTGTGGAATGTCGAACAACCGTATGTAGACTTCAAAGTAAAGACCACGACGTGTATGATGTCCAGCAGTTGACATTGCTCGAGGGCGAGCCACAACATTGTGTTGGGGGCCTGTTGGCAGGCGGTTCAATGAGGAAATGTCGTAGTACTGCCGACGATGCGACACATTGGATGAGGGCGCAGAAGGAGTATTTTGTGTTAAAGTATACCGTAGTTGGCGGGTTTTGGGTCACTTGGACCACATGTTATGTAATATTGAGTTATTTGTACCGCGGTATGCGGGTTTTTGGGTCATTTGGATCGAGTCAGTTAGTTATTGGGTCATTTGTCCATGGTGTCGGTTAAGAAGTCGTTAGTAAGTGGACAAACATTGTAATGGCAGAGGCCTATAAATAGATGAGAGTTGTAAGTGTTAAAAAGACAGTAGTGGGCGAGCGATAAGAAGGTGGATGTATACGGAGATCTATGTTTTGCTTCTAGTATATGACTGTGACAGTAATACAATGATGATGTTTTGGTACGATATTTTTGCAATATTGCGATATATGAATGTTGTTATATTTTCTTGATGCAATGTCTTCTTATTGTTGCTGTGATGATAAATGCTGCGATTAAGTAATATGTTATAACTCCATGTCGAATGTTTAAAGTTTTTGTTTAAGTATTGCAATAGAGCTAGTCCGTGCATCCACAACTCTCCTTCTCCCTCGACGGAAACATGGTTCCATCTGCCCTTCCTGGATGCCTCGGGCGAGACCTCATCCGCTCTGCGGGTGTTGCTGGGCAGGCTCAAACCTTCCCGGGCCAGTGCCCAGGGAGACTACGGTATGTGTCGACAGTGAGGCGAACCCCTGTCGACCGAGGTCGCGTTGGTCAACAGGTTTTGGGTGTCTCATGGTATTTCTTTTTCCAGAGTGGTCAAGGGTAATAGATCTATTTTTGTTGGTTTTCCCATTTGATTTAACCACAATATAAATGGGAATATGATTATAAAACTTGTTTAGGCATGCGTACTCCTAGTTTATTGGGTCACCTATGAAAAATATAGACATAGATTTAGGTATATAGAAGAAGGGGGGCGTGTTGTATTCCCATATACCCTATTGAAACTTTGAGGGTGTTGGTATTTACGCCAAGTCAAGTTTAAAGGGGGGAATGTTAGGTTAATCTTGACTTGGGTACAGAGTAATTAAAATAACCTTGATTTGGTCATTAATGGGTTTACTATTGGTGGTTTATAGGCCCATGGTTTTGGGTAACCCATGGTATTGCATGTGAGGAATCCTACTTAAATGCTTGAGTAACTCCATTGTATATTTCCTGAGAGTGGTCGGTGATGGCCGGATTGGCCATTCCTTGGCCAGAGTGGTCAAGGGTAACAGATCTAGTGTTATTGGTTTTCCTGATTTGGGCTTCCAAGGTAAAATTCTTCTTCTTCATGTTGATGTTTCTCCAGGTTGCAACATAGGGAAAACATTCTACATACATTCTCCCAGAGGGGTCATGTGTGTTGACCAATGGCTAGTGGAGAATGGCCTTGGCGTAGCCTTGATTAGTCATGTGTGTTGAATAAGAGTGAATAAGGCTCGAGGTGCTTAGCCTTGATTAGTCATGCATGTTCACTAAGAGTGAATAAATCTAGAGGCCACATTGCATACTCTATGAGGGAATGCTTCACGATGGAGTGATCTATTCTATATTATAGCGAGTTGACTTGTTTATTTGATAGGGGATTTCATCCCCTCGTGGAATATACAAGTCTAATCTAATGTTGAATTTGACATAGGCTCTAAGAAGTGTCCGAGACATCTTAGATTGGGTTCAAATCAACATTAGAGCTCTATTTGTGAATAGACGTGCATGTGAGGAGATGAAAATCAACAAGGACAACTTTTCTATGATAAATAAATAACCAAAAAGTCAAGTCAACCATTGAAGAAGTGCCAAGGAAAGATTGAAGACAAAAAGCAAGTTGGCCCTGAAGATAAAATAAAAGATGAAGATCAATATAGCAATTCTATGCCAACAAGAAGACAAGTCGGCCCCACTGGTGAAAAAGTCAAGTGAATTGAAGAATATAAATAAAGTGCTCGAGCATTTCGTTTTCACACTCATCATACAACATAATATCTACTACATTGGTGTGCACTTTCCAAGGTGGGCTAGTAAAGAACACAGGGAGTAATTTTGGGGTTTCTTATTATCTCTAGAAGATTCACTACCCTTGCTAGGGTTTCTTGTGAAGAAGGGCACACCTTTCCATGTGCTAGGGTTTATCTTCATGATTGGTATTGTACTTGAATTGGACCGATTTCTTCTAAAAAGTTGGTTTGGTTTTATCCCTTTTGGGTTTCCCAGGATACAAATCTTCGTGTCTCTTGTGCATGCTTATCGTTCTATGATCCTTTGTTTCTGCTGCAATTTAAATTGAAATTTTCAACGTGCAATTATTCAATGAAACCGTGGGATGAAATGAATGCTTGAAATTATAGTGAAATAATTTTCAAGATCTGGAAATATATTAAAATTCAACACTTCATTCTGTGTGCTTAGTTATTATATGTTTTATTAACTAAGAAATTATGGATGTGGGATAATTCTTGATGCTGTGGAGTGCGGCATGTGTGTAACTATTGATAGAGATGGCGATATGGTGAAAAATTAGTCTAGGCCTTTCCGTTTCACGGGTGCTTCGGGTAAGGTATTTGTGGCTATCTCTTTGTCTATCAAACAATGGAATTTTTTATATAATCTCTGATTGTTGGTCTTGTTTAGCTTGGAGAGGAGCAGGTTATGTTGCTCCCCCCCCTTGAAATATTGCTTTATTTCTTTTAAGCGTGGGCACATCGCTTTCCTCTTGAAGGGGGATGGGACCGAAATGGAGAATCCCTCAACCTATGGCTCAGAGGTGGGTATGGAATTGAAATAAATCATAGATATGGAATGGATTTTGACGAGGTTGAAGTCCCAGGTGGAGGAAATGAAGCAGTCCATTGATCGTATTAATGCATATATAGAACTATAGCATAAAAAACATGATAGGATTGAGACCAAAGTTGAGAAACAAGGATAAAAGATTAAGAAACTGATTCATGAAAGTGAATTGTATTTTAACTTGATTATGGACTTTACCCAAGTGAACTAGTCTCATGTTAGGCATTTCATTGGTGCAAAGGATATTGAAGAAGAAATAGTTCAACAAACCACTCTGGGAAGATATGAAGGCCTAAGCTCCCCAACTCAGAAACAAATTCAAAAAACAGTCCATGCATCATTCTATTAGGGCGGTATGTTAGGTAGTATATATGTAGAGTTTGTTTGAAAACTATGTTTACAATATGGACTTATATGTACGATGGGGATTTTGAAGAATCCGCCAAACTTTCGGCATAAATTTTGTATTGGAATTATCTGTAAATATTGGGTTGCTTAGGTTTACCCTCAACCATTTAATTTAAAATATATTACTTGCTTCTCTAAAAAAATAAAAATTCAAACTTGTAAAACTAAAACAATAATATAATTCTTTAGAGGGATTGGAATTCATACCTTAAAAAGTTTTAAAAATCCGTTAATGTCATGAACAACATTCAAACTCTTATTACAAAGGAAGGGGTTTTTACTTTGGAAGATAGAGCTTGGCATTATATCAACATAGTTCCATCTTAACTTTGGTCCTACCAAGCACCAAAAGGGATCAAATCCACCAAGGTGTACACTGTTTTAATTGAGGAAATGTTTGCACTTCAAGGGATTTCATCCATTTTGGTACTTGGTAGATCTAGAGTTAAGATGGATCTATGTTGGTTTGGGCATTATTATTATTATTATTATATTTTTAATTTTGTAAAATATTATATTGGGCCAAGATATAGGGACAAATGTGGCAATTTGTTTAATACTAGGCTCTAAAATTTAATATGGATATAATTGTATTTATGTTTGTCCATTTTAATACATATATTTTAGTAATTTTAATTGTTAATTTACATTATATATATATATATATATATATATATATATTTGTTGGGCCAACATGTGTTACAAACATGACAGATCTCACCCACCTGGGTTATAGAAAACACTGACACATCTCACCCACCTGGGTTGTATAAAACACCTCTTGGTGAAACTCACAAAAGGGAAAGCTAAGGACATTGAATGATATCAAGTTGAAATCCTAAAAATTGAAGGACTTGTCCTTTTTCCTCACATTCACAAGCTCTTCAATCTAGTAGTCAAACATGGTTTCCCTAAACCATGGACTCAAAGCCTCATTGTTCCCGTTTTAAAAAACGGGGATAAAAGCAACTCCTCTAATTATATGAGTATTATGATAAACCCTCTTCTAGAAAGCTATATGGAATTATTTGGAAAACAATATTGGCATATGGTTTGAAAGTCAAGAAAAAAAGGGCTAAATACGATGCCCATTGTAGAAGCTATCATTCCACCATGGACCACATAGTTATGCTTAGGATCACTACAAAGGACTGTCACAATAATACACACAATATTCTTTGTTGCTTTGTTGACTTTAGGAAAGCATTTGACATGGTGTATGTAGTTAGAAGAGTTAAAGGTTCTTTGAGTTTAAATTAGCTATTGAAATAAGGTTGTACATGAATTCCATTGCTAAGCTCAAGAACATTGAGGGTCAGTTGGAACAAATTAATTATAATATAGGAGTTAAGCAAGGATGTCCCTTGTCCTCTACCCTTATTTGGAATTTGCATTGACAAGTCAGATGCATGTTTGAAAGAAGTAGGTTGTGCTAACACCAGTTTCGATGGAATAGTGACCATCCTTCTTCTTTACAGTGATGATATTGTTCTTATAGCAAGGTGTCCCTCCGATCATGACAAACAAATAAGAAATCTCAAGAATTTATTTTCTAACATGGGTATAATAGTAAACACTGACAAAACAAAGGTTATGATTATCAAATCCAAAAATAACACTTACATTAATTTTGTGTATGACAATAACAACTTAAAGGAAGTTACTTCGTATAGATATATTGGAGTCAACCTTCATCTCAAGCTGAATTAGAGCTATACCATTAAGAAAATGATTAATGGAGGGTAGAAATTCTATTTTGGCCTTGAAAACAAGTGTAAGTTAACTGGATTTTGGTGGTGGGAATAAAGTTGAAACTCCTCTTTGAGATTTATCATCCCTATTTTCTTATATGGATGTGAATTTTAGGTCTATAACATCTCTAGTTAATCATGGCTAAAGATCGAGCAAATCCAAAAGAATTTTATACTTTATAATGTAAAAATAAAAATAAAAATACTCTATCATATGCTCCTTATAGAAGTAGGTCTTCCCCTATTTTGAATATGATATGACTAGGTACTTAATTTACACACACAAGACAATTAACATGAAAGAAAAGAAGCTTCCTAGTATTGCTTCAAACTCTAGTCAAATCCACCTACTTAATAGGGGTTGGCATAATGATGCCAAGTCTTCGATAAATAAATGGAGAGCAAAGGAGAAGGTAACTCTACATAATATTGATATTGTTAAAAATTATATTACATCTAAATTTAAGGAGAAATTGTGGTGCGATAAAGAATTAGAGGATGAGAGAAAATTAAGATACTATAAATGAGATCATCAAGCCTAATCTAAAATATCAAAAGTATATTTCTATTTTAACTTGCATAAATAAGAAAATAAACATTTTTAATATAAGAATGAACTCTCGTGAGCTTTATAGTGAAACTGTACATTGGACAATTCCTAAAACGCCTTGGGATGAAAGAATATGTTATAATTTTGATACTAAGAAGCCGGAGGATGAAAAACACTTTCCCTTGAATAACCAAAAACAAAATATCCCAAACATCATTGTTGCCAAATTTCCTAATCATTTTTGCTGAATGCTCCATAACACACCAAAACATGGTCCAACAAAAGACAACTAGTTTTCAGTCTTTTTAGCTTTGAGTCCAAACCAAAGCATAAAAGAGAAAATAGCATTTATCAACTTTAACCAGTTATAGAGGAATCCAAGACTCAATGAGGACGCCATCCATTGACTCCTCTAAGTAGATATCATCAAGGTGCAAAAGTAGACCTTGTTTGTACAAAGAATCAGTTTGATCGTGTAGCTCTCTATAAATGTGGGAGAATGAATTTACTTTCTCATACATAGAAATATTGTTTTTCCTTTGTCATATTGATTTGATAGAAGATAGACTATCAAAGGTAATTCATTTTGGTTGTGAGAATGAAAGTGATGTTTTTTTATATTGTTCTCGAATGTATTCATTTGACTCATTAGGTATCAGGAGGTTGCTTAAGATTAATTTGGTCTAATACGATGGTTATATGTGTTTTCTAGTGTGTTTTTTAATGTGCTTTAATACTAAGTTATCTAATGATAGATATTTTGTTTTGTACATAAGTGTTTTAATGATACTTGTTAACACCCAAAAAGTGCTCACCATCTCATCTCCCTCATTACATGACTCATTTGTCTATATTTCCTACCATATTTGCCTCCAAAACCTCAAAAAACCATTAAAAAGCCACCAAAAGGCCAAAAAACCCCTTTTTTCCCCAAAAATAATTTAAATTTCCTCCAAAGATAGCAAAAACCCTCTAAAAGGGCCAAAATTCCCAAAAATCGAATAAAAGGGAATAAAAAATATAAAAAAGAGGAAAAAGAGGGAAAAAGGAAGCAAAAATCCTATACAATTGACCTAAACCATATGGTGCCAAAAACCATGGGTCAACACTGTTTGGATATCCACATCATCTTTTTTAGGACCTTGCATGCAATTAGGGTTTGCATGCAAATTCTAGGGTTTGCATGCATCCCAGTCACCAGGTTGATGCCTCCAGCACCTTAGCCACCTCTTTCTAGCACCCGGGAGCCACTTACTTTAGTTCTTTAGCCCTCCTAGTCTGAAAGGCGCCCACTTCTCACCTACTGCCAGAGAAGGGCGCACTTTCTCACCTACCACTGCAGTTCCACTTCATTTACATTCAGTTAGCTTCGATTCTCCCTGATTTGAGGCTAGTTTCACTCCCGACTGACTGTTTCACTTCCGTTGGACCTCCAGATTGACTAGATGACTTGTTCTGACTTCAGTTAGCCTCCCATGCGCCCCCCCACTGAGCCTCCTTCCCTTAATCAGTGCTACACACTTCAATTACACTTGTTACACTCAGTTAGACTCAGATTGAAACCTGGATGACTGGTTCTTGTGCATTGATGAGCACCACCGATTGATGATGAGGACTCCTAGTTGGAGTCAAGCTACTCCATTCAGTGATTCGAATGGCCTACTTAGTCAATTCGAATTGCTCACTCACATTGTCAGATTGTATTGTAATTCATTCACCCTTTCTGGGATATTGAGCACTGCTGCATGTTTTGCACAGTTTTACACCATATTTTCTATATTCATCTGTTGTGATTGATTTACTTGTTCATTAGATCTGCTGTGACTAATTTTACATGGTATCAGAGCCATGGCAGGGACAAGATTTCTTTTCTACAGGTGTTCTACATGAAGAGAGAGCAATCTTTGCTCACCAATATATTTCAGCAGCGGCATGCAAAATATCATGTGCATTCGCTCATGTGCATGCAAGGCTGAAAACATAGTGTTTGTTTGTGAGTGATTTGCAGGTTTCTTACTTCCTCCATGTGCATTCGCTAATGCAAAGATGGAGACTTCTTCTTCACAAAATATTCTTACTCCATTCAACTATGATGAATGGAAACCAAAGATGATTGCATTCTTGAAGAGACAATGTCTTTTTGATATGTGCATTGGTAATACAAGAGTTTTTGATTCCGATGAAGAGGAGAATGATTGGCTCAATGATTGTGATAGAGCTTTTGGAGCAATATGTCTTGCTATGTCTCCTTGTATGCGCTACCTCAGTAAGACTGCTGAAAATCCAAGTGATCTATGGGTCCAACTTGACAGAGAATTTGGAAAGCAGGAAGAAGAGGATCATGCTAGCCTTTTGGAGGACAAACCCGGTGAGATCTCCTTATGTGTTCTTTCCAATCATGTGTTGGCCTCAACTATTGTTCAAGATGGAGAAGAAACTATAGCTTCAACACTCATTCTCTCAAATTCTTCTATTTTGAATTCTGAGCAAGATAAACAAGCTCATGCTCTAGATTCTGAAGAGGTTCTTGAATCCTCTCTTTCACATGAGTTTTCCGGCATGCAGAATAATGATCTACTTGATGTTTTGGAGGTAAAATCTGATTTTGGAGGTGAGGCATTCGTCCTCCTTGATTGCATGCCTCCTATAAACTTTTGTTCTATCATTTGCACAGTTTCTCAGAGTTTTACTGAAGATGAAGAGCACTACCATTCGCTTGAGTTCAATTCTCATGTACTTTTTGCTGATTTTGGTTTTGATCTCACCCTTGTTGGTTCAAAGGAGATCTCAAGAAACCATTCATCTATTTTTGGAGCTGATTTAACTTCTATTGATAAGAAGTTCAAGTTTCAAGATCTATTTGATCCGATTGGAGCTATTCCTACCTCACTTGGTTCGAATCACAGGTTCCAGGATCATCCTCATATTTTCAGATTTGTTCTCACCATTTTCGGTATAAAGAGCAAGTTCATAAAGTCTCCACATTCGCTTGCATCCACTGATGGAGAATTCAAGCACATGTTTTTGGAGCATGATCCATTTACTCCCAAGAGTAAGATTCCTCCAGACATATCTACTTTATTTTTGGAGCAGTTAAATCTTTTGGTGTGCTACAGTCTATTTTGAGGGGGGGTATTTTTCCCATGAGGTTTTCCCCATTTCCTCGGTTTATTGACTGTTATTAGTTTGGATTATTATTGTATTGGGGTGACCTTTGGTCTTAGTTACCAGGGCCCCACATTATTTTTTGCACATCATAGTCTAGCTTGAGGGGGGGTGTTCGGATATCCACATCATCTTTTTCAGGACCTTGCATGCAATTAGGGTTTGCATGCAAATTCTAGGGTTTGCATGCACTTTGCATGCATCCCAGTCACCAGGTTGATGCCTCCAGCACCTTAGCCACCTCTTTCTAGCACCCGGGAGCCACTTACTTCAGTTCTTTAGCCCTCCTAGTCTGAAAGGCACCCACTTCTCACCTACTGCCAGAGAAGGGCGCACTTTCTCACCTACCACTGCAGTTCCACTTCAGTTAGCTTCGATTCTCCCTGATTTGAGGCTAGTTTCACTCCCGACTGACTGTTTCACTTCCGTTGGACCTCCAGATTGACTAGATGACTTGTTCTGACTTCAGTTAGCCTCCCATGCGCCTCCCCACTGAGCCTCCTTCCCTTAATCAGTGCTACACACTTCAGTTACACTTGTTACACTCAGTTAGACTCAGATTGACACCTGGATGACTGGTTCTTGTGCATTGATGAGCACCACCGATTGATGATGAGGACTCCTAGTTGGAGTCAAGCTACTCCATTCAGTGATTCGAATGGCCTACTTAGTCAATTCGAATTACTCACTCACATTGTCAGATTGTATTGTAATTCATTCACCCTTTCTGGGATATTGAGCACTGCTGCATGTTTTGCACAGTTTTACACCATATTTTCTATATTCATCTGTTGTGATTGATTTACTTGTTCATTAGATCTGCTGTGACTAATTTTACAAACACTCCACCACTTAAAACCTATAAATAGGTGATGGAGGCTCCCCATTTCACATCCACAAGCTGTCCTATCCTCATTCTGCCAAAATCACTCTTGAAACCCTAGCTCACCATTTGAGCTAATTTCCCACTTGAGTGCCCCTTTTGGCCCATCATCCAAACACCTTGGAGAAGGAGAAGGAACTCGTTGGAGCACGAAAGCAGGATTCCTGGACTACTGCAAGAGCTCCACCAACCTCAACATTTGAGGTAAATGTAATACAAAAAGAAAATCTTTATTATCTTGTCATTGTATTTTATTTCTATTAATGCACATGTTAGCTTGGATCTCATATTGTTTTACTGTTTTAATTTACTGTTTTACTGAACTGCTACTAAGGAGGCCCTTCTCCCTAGTAGGTGCTCATTTGCACAAGCTAGGGTGAAAACCCTAGCTACAATTTTGGCGACTCCACTATTGTTCCTTTGAATTTCTGGTTAAAAATTTTCAAGTTTTTATTTTCTGCAAGTAATTTTCTGTTTTCCCTATCCGGTTGTGGCTTCGGCCAGTTGGGTTTTCTGCTGCAGATCGCAGTTATGTTCTTTGTAGCCGCGACCCAGATCGCAGCTTTCGGCCATTTTTCCGCGATCCATATCGCAACTATTTTCTCTTTTCCCGCGACCCAGACCGCAACTTTCTGTTGTTTTTCCATGACCGGAGTGCAACCTTCTGCCTCTTTCCCGCGGCCCAGACCGTAGCTTTCTGTTCCTTTGCCGCGCTCCAAACCGCGCATTTTAGCCCCAGAAATGCAATCCAACCACGGCTTTCTGCCCTTTTTCGTGCTTCAAAGCGCGCATTGTGGCCATAAACCCGTGATCCGACTGCAGCTCTTCTCCCTTTAGCCACGCCCTAGACCGCGCCTCTTGACCACAGACCTCTGATCCAACCGTAGAGTTTATCCCTACAGCCGTGCCCCGAACTGTGCCTTTTGGCCATAGACTCGCGATCCGACCGCAGGTTTCACCCCTACAGCCGCGCTCCAGACCGTGCATTTCAGTCACATACCCGCGATCTGTTTTCTGCATTTTTTACCCAGAATTTTTCTGCAATATTTTCTGCACCTGCATAGTCACCTATCTTGTCTATAGCCACAGTTACCTACAACCTTTTTTTGCAGTTTGCTTTCTGTTCCATTTACAGAATTTTTTAAGTTTAAGCATTTACATTGAATAAAGAAAATTTTGCATTGCAAGTTAAATTTCTGCATTATTATTGGTTTAAAAAGATGCCCACGCGTGGCACTTTTGATTGGGTTCATTACCTCACATGCACACATTCTGTCACCTAATTCAAGTGAGCCTTAAAATACTACTTAACACAACCAACATTCTAACCTCACTTGGGGAACACATAAGAATATTGTAGTTAAGTAGGATAGGGGGGATAGGCATCCAAATAACACCCCTCGATCGCTTACACTTGAGACATAGTTGTTGTCCATTAGGGATCCAAATCCCCTAGTATTTTTTGACATAGTCACAACCAGTTTATCAGAGGGCCTCTCCCTTAGGAGGGTTGAAGTAGCCAGACTGGTTCCGGAGGCCTGAGTGGAATACCACAATCCATTCAGTAAATGAAGGCTACCTACTCGTTGGTCTGCGTGTGGTGATTCCTTTTAGGCCCACACGGTGATAGGACCAGAGCTACAGATTCACCTTTCTGGACGTGTCATGAATGGGGTATCTTAGTTGCCTTTATTTTAGGATTATCTTACCCGGTGTCCCTCTCGGTAGGGGGATATCTTTAGCCATTTGGATCTACTATCCATATTGTTTGACTTAGATTTCACCACCTTGCAGAGGATATGTCTGGTTGAGTCAGAATAATATTTAGCTAGGTGTTTGCATGCTCCCTTACCTCCTTTTGGTCTAGCGAGTCCACTATTTTTATTTTTTAGGAAACCTACTGCTTGTTGGTTATCATGTCCCAAATTTGGTATTGGGTCAAAATGGCCTAATCACATTGGCCCTATTCATTAGAGTTTGTCAAATTGATGCTAAAGGTCAAATAATTGCCAAGGAGGAAAATTACTAGTTTCCTAGGTTTGGGGTGGAAGCTTTGGGATTTGGAATAATGGGGATAATAAATGATGTTTGAACATTAGAATGGCATAAATATTTAATAAAGGAGATAAATAAATATATACAAGTGAAAATCAAAGTGGCATTTCATCATGAAGACACATGGAGGAAGTGGGACCCACATATGGCTAGATTTCCCCACTACACTTGGCATCATTCTCTCAACAATTCGAATTCAAGGTGAATGGTAACATACTTGGGGGAGTCCAAAAGGTATTATTCATTGCATTACTCATCCAAGATCGAAATATAGAGGAAGAGTAACTCCCATGGAAGAGGAAGAGGCAATTTGGAGCTAGTGAGACACTTGGGCTAGATTCCCTAGCTCTATGACAACAATGATGAAGATGCTATGACACCTATGACACAAATCAGACCTGAAGGCTGACATATGACATATATGACATGTCAGGGCTAAAAATAGACTCCAAGAGGGCGCTCAAGGGTGTTAGGGCAGCTAAGATGCTTCCACATGTGATTTGGTGGAAGTGGGAGACTAGGAATTGTTGTACAAGTGGCGTACTTTGGAATCTCTTCCCAACTTGAGTTGGCATGAGTCTCTTGGAAGGAATTCGACCCATGGAGGACATTAGAAGTTTATAAATGTCAATAACAAAGAATGAAACCAGCTTTTGATCATTTGTAGAATTTGCAATTGCATTTGTGAAGAGGGAGAGCTAGTGGATGACTAGTTTCTTGCCTTAGCCAATTTCGAGGGTGAAAGATTCCCATCCAAGTTGGTAATTGGAAAGGCCATTCAGACCTTTCATTTGGAGCTTTAATGGAGTCTTTATTTGCAGGTTTAAGCTACAGGGCATCTCATGGTTTCTTC
Organism: Larix kaempferi; assembly: GCA_027924585.1. Taxonomy (NCBI): domain Eukaryota; kingdom Viridiplantae; phylum Streptophyta; class Pinopsida; order Pinales; family Pinaceae; genus Larix; species Larix kaempferi. Next base: position 17,738,290 of record BSBM01000362.1, read on the forward strand.
TATTGCAGCTCACTTCTTCAACCATTTTCAGTTTTGATGGCATATTCTTGATCCTTGAGGGAGGGCATTTTTGGTGAGCTATTGTACTATTTGGGGGAGCTTATAATGCCCCATTTATTTTGTAATATGAATTAAATACTCTGTTCTTCATCTCCAGAAAGTTTCAGGTCTAAATTCCAAGTAGAAATGTATAAATCTCATTTTTAATGGAAGAACAATGCCATTTCCCCACTACCTTGTTGTGAACCAATGTATTGATGATGATTTCGAATGAATGGATGATTCTATGATTAATTTGTGATTAATGGACTGCCATGGATGTATTTTACAAGTTTCATGTACTGTACTTGAGCATTTGAAGTATTTTTACTCAGTTTACTTGCATTGGGAGAAGAAATAGTGCCATTTCCCCAAGGGTCGAATTGGTGATTTTTGCAGTTGAATGGGAGAGGGTGAGAACAGTTGTAATAAACCATTAATGGTGCATATGAGACCTTAATAACATAATTAACATATTACATACCTTTTTTCATAAATTTGAGTGGGTTTGGAGGCATTTGGGAAGCCATTTTCAGTACTTACCTTAGGGGGATTTGAACCCCAAATTACTAGTAAAATTGCATACTTGGTCCAGAATCTTAAGAGAGTTTGCAGAGGTCTTTTGATGGCCATATGTTATCCCTGAACATCATATTCAATCCCTAATATCATTCATACACCTTCCTTGAATATTTGAAGGCATTTGGAGTCAATTTGAGACCTAGAGACCAATACTAGTCAAAGGAAAATCACTAGTAAAGTTACCTACATTGACCAGAATTGAAAGAGTATTTGAAGAAGTGTTTTAAAGGTACAAAGGAATCCCTGGAACACATATTTATGTTCTAATATCATTCATATACCTTCTCAGAATATTTGGGATCATTTGGGGCAAATTTGGGACCTAGAGATCGAAACTAGTCAAAGGTCGAACCAAGGAAAAAAGTGGAAAATTGCAATTTTAATAAAATTCCTAACAAGGGACATTACAGTGGTATCAGAGCATGGTCCTTGCACCTGTGTATTAGGTACATACATTCAAGAATAATTGGCAGCCATGTCTTACTATTATGATGAATCCTATGAGTACAATTCTTATGAGGAATATGCAGATGCTTATGAGCAATATGAAGCAGAATGTGAATGGTATGAGGAAGAGGTGCCATCATGCAACACTTCTTACAATTTCAAGAGAAATGAAGATTATTCTTATGACTTTAAATATGATGAATATGAGTGTGTCACACCAACCAAGGATAATTCTATGAGTGAGTTCCAAAGATGGAGAGCAAAATATAAAACCTTGCCCCAACAATATCAAAAATATCAAGAATATCTTGCTTTTAGCAAAAATACACAAAATGCCATGTCTTTTGAGTACTATGCTAAACATGTTTTTGAAAATAGACCCAAAAATGAAGATGTGGAGTTAGTGAAGAAAGGTTTATGCCCTTCTTGTAAAAACCCTTGGAGCGAGTATCATATATGTGTGCATGAAATGATGTCCTCCTTGAGGAGAGCTTTTGAGATTTATTCAAGAAGAGATTCCAAATATATTGATCCTAAGGAAAACAAGGGGCAAAATGCATCATCTTGCTTTAAGGAGCAAAAGGAAGAGACATCACAAGAGCATGAAGAAGATTCTATTGAAAATATGGAAGATCATTTCGAGACACCTTCTAGCTTAGACATGAACCAAAGAGCATCTACTGATGGATGCTTAAACTATGAAGGAGTACCTACTGATGGGTGCTCACACCTCTATGTTGGTGACATAGAGATCACTTTTGAAAGTGTTTCTACAAGTACAAGTTTCATTAAGCATGATAATGAAGACCTTGTAGCAGTTGAAGAAGAACCAAGATCAACTTCCCCATCACCACTTGAGCTTCATGAAGTTGGTCCAAGCAAAATTGAAGAAGATGAGGAGGTTCATTTGCAAGAGCCTCATTTTCTTGAAGGGTCCTTAAAGATGAATGAAAATAATATCCAAGAGTCCCTCAGCATTCTCCATGACACTCAAGCATTGGTGTCAAATTATTGTTGGAGAGCTACTTCAATGGAGGAAACATACTTCCTTGAAGACATGGAGAAGATTCAAAGAGCACTGTGCCACATCAAAGGTAATTTCATGTCTTTGTTTTTTGATAGAAACCATTTGTTTGAGATTAATGAATTGTTACATGATGCATACTTGAAGAATAATGAGGATATTCATAAGCTCACAATTCAAAATGAGCAACTTCTTGAAAAGTTGCAAGATACTTGTTTTTCCTCCTATGTTTCAGATTGTCAAATGGTAGATTGTTTGGAGGATTCTCATGACATGGTGGATCATGAGAAATGTGAAAATTTGAATGTTCTTGATGTGTTTGAAGATGAACTTGAAGAGATTCAAACACTTGATGTGGTGGAAGAGGAATTTGAATTGCCTCTTGATGAAGGTTATGCAATTTTTAAAGAAGAGCATGATTCCTCTACATTGGAACCAAACTATGACAAAGAGTTCACACTTTTGAAGGAGCTGCATGATACTACCCACATGGATCCTTCCCATGATGAAACTCCTGAACTTTTTGATCATTTGGGTGAGTTAGTACATTCTCCTACATCCTACAATTCCATGTTTTGCAGTATTAGTCTCAATGAAGTATGGGTGAAAGGGTTCTTTTTGATGGTGCCACATGAGGAGTATGGAACTCCTAGATTTAACTTTTATGATGACATGGTTGGAGCACATTCTTATTCACATTTGCAGCAACATAATTTGTCACTTTATGATGATTCACATCTACATGGATGCACCTATGATATGGATTTGAGTCACTTGAATACTCATGGTTTTTCTTGCTCAACATTGGGTTCATTTGATGTTAGAGGAACTTCATCCAACACTTGGATGAATAGATTTATGATGGGAGAACATTTTTGTTGGCAGCCACATACTTTGTTACATCTTTATGATTCTCACATTCATGGATGTATGGGTGAGACTTCTTTGAGTCATTTGAAGTCTCCTTGTTTTTTCTACTCATTATTTGGTTCAGATTCTAGTGGAGATTCTTCATTCACTTCTTGGATGAAAGAATACATGGCTGAATATTTTGATGCATATCACATCCTTTTGGAGCAGCATTATAGGACATGGGATCCTCACCTGTGTCATTGGAGCAGATTTGATTGGTCACTTGAAGCTTGTATGCACCTTGAAAATGGTGGTCTACTTGCTTGGAGGTATAAGCACTTTCATGACTCTTTGATGAAGCATATCCTTGATGTACATTTTCATTATGTTGTTATGTACTTTGATGATATATATTTGGTACTCATGATGTTTGGAAGAATGCATACAAGAAAATGGGATCCAGGAATCCTCTTATCTAATGGTGTAGGTTGGAGAGCACTCTTAATTGTTGGGGTGCAATACAAGCAATGGGACCCTGGAATAATTTTTATCTCATTGGTTTCAAATTTTTTGGGGAAACAAGCAGTATGGGAGATGGATTTCCCCACTTAATAAAGTGATTTTTATCAGAGTAGTGCAGCAGCAAGCATGTTGGTTCCTCTCTAAAATCTTCATGGAAACTCAAAGACTCAAGGTTGGGCAATTCAATGGCAACTTCAAAGAATTATACAGAAAGCAGGTTCTTCAACACCCATGTTTAAAATTGCTTGAGGACAATCAAAATTGGGAAGGGAGGATTTGTCATGTCCCAAATTTGGTATTGGGTCAAAATGGCCTAATCACATTGGCCCTATTCATTAGAGTTTGTCAAATTGATGTTAAAGGTCAAATAATTGCCAAGGAGGAAAATTACTAGTTTCCTAGGTTTGGGGTGGAAGCTTTGGGATTTGGAATAATGGGGATAATAAATGATGTTTGAACATTAGAATGGCATAAATATTTAATAAAGGAGATAAATAAATATATACAAGTGAAAATCAAAGTGGCATTTCATCATGAAGACACATGGAGGAAGTGGGACCCACATATGGCTAGATTTTCCCACTACACTTGGCATCATTCTCTCAACAATTCGAATTCAAAGTGAATGGTAACATACTTGGGGGAGTCCAAAAGGTATTATTCATTGCATGACTCATCCAAGGTCGAAATATAGAGGAAGAGTAACTCCCATGGAAGAGGAAGAGGCAATTTGGAGCTAGTGAGACACTTGGGCTAGATTCCCTAGCTCTATGACAACAATGATGAAGATGCTATGACACTTATGACACAAATCAGACCTGAAGGCTGACATATGACATATATGACATGTTAGGGCTAAAAATAGACTCCAAGAGGGCGCTCAAGGGTGTTAGGGAAGCTAAGATGCTTCCACATGTGATTTGGTGGAAGTGGGAGACTAGGAATTGTTGTACAAGTGGCGTACTTTGGAATCTCTTCCCAACTTGAGTTGGCATGAGTCTCTTGGAAGGAATTCGACCCATGGAGGACATTAGAAGTTTATAAATGTCAATAACAAAGAATGAAACCAGCTTTTGATCATTTGTATAATTTGCAATTGCATTTGTGAAGAGGGAGAGCTAGTGGATGACTAGTTTCTTGCCTTAGCCAATTTCGAGGGTGAAAGATTCCCATCCAAGTTGGTAATTGGAAAGGCCATTCAGACCTTTCATTTGGAGCTTTAATGGAGTCTTTATTTGCAGTTTTAAGCTACAGGGCAGCTCATGGTTTCTTCTATTGCAGCTCACTCCTTCAACCATTTTCAGTTTTGATGGCATATTCTTGATCCTTGAGGGAGGGCGTTTTTGGTGAGCTATTGTACTCTTTGGGGGAGCTTATAATGCCCCATTTATTTTTTAATATGAATTAAATACTCTTTTCTTCATCTCCAAAAAGTTTCAGGTCTAAATTCCAAGTAGAAATATATAAATCTCATTTTTAATGGAAGAACAATGCCATTTCCCCACTACCTTGTTGTGAACCAATGTATTGATGATGATTTCGAATGAATGGATGATTCTATGATGAATTTGTGATTAATGGACTGCCATGGATGTATTTTACAAGTTTCATGTACTGTACTTGAGCATTTGAAGTATTTTTACTCAGTTTACTTGCATTGGGAGAAGAAATAGTGCCATTTCCCCAAGGGTCGAATTGGTGATTTTTGCAGTTGAATGGGAGAGGGTGAGAACAGTTGTAATAAACCATTAATGGTGCATATGATACCTTAATAACATAATTAACACATTACATACCTCTGTTCATAAATTTGAGTGGGTTTGGAGGCATTTGGGAAGCCATTTTCAGTACTTACCTTAGGGGGATTTGAACCCCAAATTACTAGTAAAATTGCATACTTGGGCCAGAATCTTAAGAGAGTTTGCAGAGGTATTTTGATAGCCATATGTTATCCCTGAACATCATATTCAATCCCTAATATCATTCATACACCTTCCTTGAATATTTGAAGGCATTTGGAGTCAATTTGAGACCTAGAGACCAATACTAGTCAAAGGGAAATCACTAGTAAAGTTACCTACATTGACCAGAATTGAAAGAGTATTTGCAGAAGTGTTTTAAAGGTACAAAGGCATCCCTGGAACACATATTTATGTTCTAATATCATTCATATACCTTCTCAGAATATTTGGGATCATTTGGGGCAAATTTGGGACCTAGATATCGAAACCAGTCAAAGGTCGAACCAAGGAAAAAAGTGGAAAATTGCAATTTTAATAAAATTCCTAACAAGGGACATTACATTGGTATTCTAACCATTGTTGTTGATGCTCCGCTTATTGTAGCACAGTTGTTACAGTAAACATTTTGAGCCGGTTGTTGGCCTGAGTGACGTATTTTTTGCGCTCTCCTTCTGCACACTCGGTTGCATTAGGGTTTTTGAGTATTTTTCACTCGACACAACCCCCAGATACTTGACACCATCTGTCACCATTGAGTCCCCGAGACATTCTTGGTTCCTTCGGGGCGAGCCCCCGCAGCACGGTTCACTTGACATCACCCGTCATAGACGTAGAGCTTCATCACTTGATACCACTCGTCATAGACCTCGATCTTCATCACTTGAATCTACTCATCGACGACATAGAGCTCCGTCCCCTAGCTCTGATGCCCCTTATTTCACATATGATTCTGAGGCAGAGTTTAGAAACCCCACTTACACTGCACCAACCAGCCCCATGGCTGGCATGACTTCCAACCCTTTCTTTGTAGGGACCCTTGGTGGAGCATCCACAACCACTCCCTCCACCACACCTGCTTTGGGTATGCCCTCTATAGGGCCAACACCCACCATTCCAGTCACTGTGCCAATTCCAGTGGCTAGCATACCCAACCCAACCCCACTAGTGACTCACACTACACTTGGCGACGCAGGACCCTCCCATACCACCTTCATTCCTCCGTTTGGGGGAAACATCCCCAACATAAACACAGCTCTCCCACTTGGGGGCAACATCCCCAACATGAACCCAACCCCTACACTTGGGGGCATCGGCCCTAACATGGACACCACCACCAGCATGTCACATCCTTCTTCTAGTTTTCCATTCATGGCTAGTCTCAACCTTCATAACCTGGCCATACTAACTAACGATCCCATCAGACACGATCCTACGTGGCCTCACATGCCTACCAAACTCCCATCAGACATCCCTAAGTTTGAGGGCAAGGTAGGTGAGACCCCCAGAACCATATTATGTCCTTCCATCTATAGTGTTTCTCCAACTCCATAGTGGACGAATCCATCCTCCTCCGTCTGTTACAACGAACTCTCACTGGCTCTGCAGCCAAGTGGTACATCGAGCAGCCCCATGGGACCCATGCCACCTTTACTTCCCTCGCCTCGACCTTCCTGCAGTTCTTTCAATTACATGTCCGCTATGACGCGGGAGTTGAGATCCTACTGTCTTGCAAACAGAATACAGCCACCCACATCACTAACCACATTCATGAGTGGCGTCGACGCCGAAGCCTGTGCAAAATCAAGTTAGATGACCGTATCTTCTTAGATTGGTTTCTCAAATCTCTCCTTCTCGCCATTGCCAACGATGTGGCATCCGAGTGACCCCAGTTCGAGGAAGAAGCCATCCTAAAATCCCAATAGTTTGACCTTATCTACGCCCAGTCTGGTTACTTATATACCATTATACCCGATGCCCCCCACGGTGATTCCTCCCGAAACGATGCGCGAGGGGAATCCCATGCCGTTGATGGAATCATTGGCCATATTGCATCGCATAACCAACCCTTTTCCATAACACGTACTAATAATGGCCCCGACCTTTCATGGGCTACATCCCACTCTGGAGCAACCAATTCGTATGCTCCCATGGCACATAACCACCATTCCCATGGACCCTCATGTCCACCTCAGTGCTTCAGCCATGCATCCCCCGCTTACGTTCCCCTGGTTACACCGCAATCATATTACCACTCGCAGGTCGCGCACACTCCTGTATCCTCTCAAGCCCCCCTGCTTATTATCCACCATAGGCCTCACCTGCGGCAAATCAGCCACCCATCACATAGACGTATCAACAACCCCCACAAGGTCCAGCACCTGCACCACCTCCACCCACTTATTATTCACCGCAGCCTGCTCCCACACCTGCACAACCCCAGAACCCACCTGCCACCCAAGGGCAAGTGTATGCGCAACAAAATCCGCAGCAGAACCAAAATAACCAACGCCAACAAGGCCAGCAAAATCGCGGCAAATGACGTAACTGCGGGAACAACCCCCTTCCAGACCAAGGCGGCCAGCCACCTAATCCCCCAAACAATAATAACGTGGCACCTGCCAACCAAAACCCCGACATGTTTCCAAAACAAGCTAAAAACCCTAATTTGCGAACGAACCATCCTTGTTCTATTTGCGGGGTCTATGGCCATTACACACACGCTTTCCCACATCTAGAGTGGGCACAAAAACTCTGGACCGATGATGCCCACCTCTAAGGGCACGCAGCACCTCAGGCGCCGCCTAACCCCCCACCACCTCAGACTCATCCCTTGGTATTACAAAACCCTTTACCAACCCAAGGAGTGGTGAACACTCAACCGTTAGCTCCCCCTCAAGGAAACGCGCCACCACAACAGCAAGTCACGTATGCTGCGCCTTCCCACCCCACTTTAGACTCAGGCACCCATCACTTGTTGATGATGTCATCCGTCGATGTCAACCTTCAAACCTGTCGGAATCAATATGGCTCCACCCCTGAAGCCCCTCCCACTGACAAAACCACCAACGCTCTTCCCATCGATCAGCCATTACGCATACCTACGGCCCCATTAGATGGAGCCCCAAAAGCCCCTCGCTTCCCACTTCGCCACATGAACAATAACCTAAATGCTCGCGCTGCGTCTAATTACAACATTTTGGACGACTTAGCTCAGTCCCCTGCAGCCACGTCTGCGTTAGAGGTCTTAAAAAACTTTCCTACACAACGCAAGACTCTGTTATCAGCCATTGGTGTTATCGACCCGACTGATTCACGAATGATGGCCTTTGATTTAGACCAATCCGAACCACGCCTGCCTTCCACATTAGCACTCCAAGTTTCTGTATCCATTCGGAACCTTGTAATCCATCGGTGCATCATCGATGAGGGTGCCTCTACATGCGTTATGTCCACATTCGTTTGGCAGAAGTTGGGATCCCCTACTCTCCAGCCGTCCACCACTGCGTTGAAATCCTACGATGGCCGTTCGGCTCAACCCAAGGTCTCTTAGCTAATGTCCTCGTCCAGTTGGCTGGTAAAACAGTGCTTATCGACATAGAGGTCATCAACGCCCAACTTGATTATAACCTCTTACTTGGCCGCAGTTACATGTACGCCATGCGGGCAGTTGCCTCATCCATTTTTCGTACCATGATGTTCCCCCATGAAGGACGAGTGGTCAAGATTGATCAAATCACCTATTACGATCCCAATGCCCCCGTTGCACCTGAAAACGTTCTTCCCATGGTTGAACAACCTATTTGTGGTGCATCTACCTTGTTGGTTTCCTCAGTTTTCCCTGGAGTCTACTTAGATATGCCGATGACTTCCACATTTCAATCCATTCCATCCCCGTCACCAGCGACCGAAATATCTGACTTATGTACCCTCTCCCACAATACACAAACACCGAACCATCAACCGCCCTTTCTTCCCCAACCACCGTTGGTACCTAGTCATGTCGTTGTAACACCCATCCATACAATCCCATTCCTATTCCCCCCTTCGAGAATAGTGAGCACCCCGGTTATTTCCACTCTCAGCCTCCAAGGGTTAACTTTAGGACTACCGGTGTGGTACATCACACCTCCTGTTTCCCCTCCGACACCAAATGTTGTCCTAAAACTGGTACAACCCATTACTACTACGAGTCAACCACCTCCTGGTGTCAATACTCCTTCCTCATCCACTAACCCACCCCCTCTTGCCAAACACACTGGGGGAAAAGGCCCACAACTATACACCGCTCTACCTCCTCCCAAAATGGTAAAAAAACCTCCATCATTTAGAGCTCCTTCGAAATGCTCTTTGTGTGATGAGTTGGGCCATGCTACCCATCAATGTCCACAATTACCCGCATTACAAGAGCACATGCAAATGCTTGATGACGACCCCAACATCCCGGTTGTCCAACTTGACCCTACCCCTAAGCCTCGTGATAAATCACTGCGTACCAATCACCCTTGTGCAATATGCGGTATTTATGGCCATTACTCACATCACTGCCTTGATCTCCCGGATTAATGAGCCTCCCTCTATGAGATGAATAACTTGGACCTCGAGACGTCTCCTCCCACCATTGAAGAGATCCAACCCCCAGCATCTCCGCCAACAGGAGAGGTCAATACCATTTATATGATCTCTACTGCCAGCATCTCCTCATCAATCGATTTAACTACAAAACGTTTCCACAATGATGAGGAAATTCTCGAGGCTCTTACCACACCTGATTACCCATGGGAGGATATGCACCATCATTCCTATTTCCTCCTGGAGGAGTCCTCCCCCACCACAACCACCCAATTCTCTATTGATTCCAAAGACTTCCTCCCACCTAAGGTCGACTGGTTTAAAGAGCCCATTCCCGCTCCCGATGCCTTCAAGGAAGGTAACATGGCCAACATCTCACCTACGTTCCACATTGATATCTCTGCCCCAGCTGGTGCCTTTGAAATCATTACTTTGGGAGCCTCCTGCACTGAGTATGAGATCAGAGAGTACACAAAACTTTTCCAGGAGTTCTGCGATGTCTTTGCCTGGTCCTACACCGAAATTCCTGGTCTTGACTCCGCTATCATAGAGCACCACATTGACCCATGGGCAGATGTGCCTCTTGTTTGCCAAAAACAATGCCCCATTCACCCATCAAAGCTCCCCGCCGTTAAAGCAGAGATTGAGAAACTTCGTACCGTAGGTTTCATTTATCCTATCACATACACCACTTGGGTTTCTAACCCCGTCCCTGTTAACAAAAAATAAGGCACCATCAGGGTATGTACTGACTTCCGTGATTTAAACCGAGCATGTCCCAAAGACAACTTCCCAACGCCATTTATTGACCAACTCATCGATGCGTGTGCAGGGCATGAAGTCCTATCCTTCATGGACGATTTCTTTGGGTATAACCAGATTCAGATCCGCAAAGAAGATCAATACAAGACTTCCTTCACCAACCCACGGGGCACCTTTGCCTATCGTGTCATGCCTTTCAGCCTTAAAAATGTTGGCACCACCTTCCAGCGGGCCATGACCTATTGTTTTCATGACTTGGTTCATATCCTATTAGTATATCTTGACGATCTCACAACACATTCCAAGAAATGATCCGACCACCTTAACGACATCCGGCAAGTTTTTCTATGTTGTCGCAAGTATTAGATCCACTTGAACCCACTCAAGTGTGTATTTTGCGTTCCGGCAGGCCAGTTGTTAGGTTTCATTATTTCAAACAAAGGAATCGTTGTCGATCCCCTCAAATTTCAAGCCATATTAGACCTTCCCGCACCATGCACACTCCGGCAACTACAGAGCTTACAAGGGAAAGCTAATTTCCTCCACCGCTTCATTCCTGATTATGCCACGATAGTTCATGGTTTCTTACGTCTGCTTCGTACTCACATACCCTTTGTTTGGGACGACCAGGCGCAAGCTGCATTCAAAGCCCTTAAAAAATCTCTCATGCAAGCCCCTTTGATATCCCCTTCGTATTTCTCTTAGGACTTCATCCTGTACGTCTCAACATCATACCACGCCGTGTTAGGGGTCCTTGTTCAAGAAGACGCTGCCGCCGGGAGCATGTCATTTATTACGTCATCCAAACCTTGTCTGGACCACCCCTACATTACCCATATGAGGAAAGACTAGCCCTTGCTGTCATCGTTTTCGTCCAAAAATTGTGCCATTACATTTTACTCAGTCATACTACAGTTGTCGCCAACTCCATCCCTATGGTCTACCTCTTGAACCGGCGACTTCTGCAAGGTCGTGTCGCTAAATGGGTAATTATCCTCCAAGAATATGACCTAACTTTCACAACCCCTAAGAGTACTAAATCCCTTGCGCTTGCGCAGGTCATAACCAACCTACCATCCCTTTTTTTGTCCCCGCCAATCTCCGATGAATTACCAGACAATCATTTGTTCATCATCTCGTCAGATGACCCATGGTACGGTGATATTCTACTATACCTTCGCATGCAGAAGTTTCAACCAGACATAGATCGTGATGGACGCCGCCGTATCCGTCACCATGCCTCTCGGTATCTCCTCTTGGGCGATGTCCTTTACCGACGAGGGGTTGATACTATCCTCCGTCGTTGCCTTACATGCAAGGAAGTCGAACAAGTCTTCAACGACTATCATAGTGGCGCCTGCGGTGGACATTTCGCAGGGATGGCCACTTCCCAGAAGGTCATCCGCGCTGGATAATTCTATCCCACACTGTTTACCGACTGCATCACAGCAGTTAAGCATTGCCATAATTGCCAATTCTTTGCCCCCAAGGACCAGACACCATCCACCCCACTTCACCCAGTCGTCACCATTGGCCCTTTTTGCAAATGGGCCATTGACTTCATGGAATGTAAACCCTCATTGCAACATCCCCTCCCATCATACCAGCATGGGAGAGAACATCACTCTAATTCCATACATCTAGTCCCATACTTAGTAAACAAAGGTTCATATAAAATGAAGATGGAAATATGGAAATGCATAAATATTTGAAAAACACAACAGAATTAAATTCTATTACACATCCATCATACATTCAAGGTATTCATGTAATTCATCAATTAAAACAATACAGAATTAGCACATGAGAGTACTTATCTTGAAACAAAGTAGTCCCTGAGCAACCAGCTATGCAACTGCAATGTTCCTTCCAACCATAGGCCAGTTGTGCTTATCAATCTCTTGATGCAACTGCCACCCCCAAGCTGGGCATGATTTCTACAAGGAACCAGGGGACAACAAACTCACACATAGCCAAACATACACCAAAATGAGCCAAGCCAATCTACAATTGGGTTTATTAGGCTACTAGGAAATGGAAAGGAAGAATTGCTAAGCTAGTGAGCTCGAGCACAGAGCCATGGATACCTCTACAAGATCTATCTAGCTTGGCACCCACAATGCCTACACACCCCACTCAAGGAAGTAATCCCTTCACCAATGCATAGTCCCTCAGGCCATACCTTCCAATCTAGAGTGTCCAAGGTGTGCATAGAAGAGTAGCCAGCCCTCTTGATCTTCTTGAGAGGTTATTTCCCCCCACTAGGTTTATCAAGCCAATTTTGTCCACTACCACTCCAAATCTCTTGCTCACAGGTTCAAACCAAAACGGGGATGCACATAACAGCAAAACCACAATTGTTGGGCATGAGAAAAACGTTTCTTCAGTGGGATGTCCAAAATGGGGCTTCTACTAGTTCAAAAAAAACGTGGGAAAACCCAAAACAAAAAATGGAAGATGGGGAACAACCCTGGAGAGAAGAAATCGTTTTCAGAAAAACGTCCATGGGCATTTTGGGGAAAAAACGACCTCCATCATAGTCCCAATTCGTGGCCCTCCTCTCCCAACTGCTGTACAATACAAAAACGAGCTCCCAGGCATGGAAAATGCAGGAAAATGGTGAAAAACATGATGGGGAAAGCCCAACTAGCTCAGACTACGTGAGAGGGAAAAGGCTATCGGTTCAGAATGGCTTTGGGCACCATTTCGTGGGTGTTTTCTTTCCCAAGGAGACCAAATACGATTTTCCAGGTTGGTGGCTTGCCCATACTCGAAATTGACTGCCATACCTCTCCATTCCCAAGGAATTAACTGCCTCAACCAACTCTTGAAAGAATTAAATGATTGGGTGCATAACCCAAAATGGGTAGTTGGTGGTTTATGGGTTTTCTCATTGACACATGGATTAACACCATTGGCTCAAGGGTTTGAATAATTTCCCTCCCTATTCCTTGTGAAATCATGCCCCCATCTCTTTGTTGCATTTCATAGCTAGTTGTGGGTATTTCATTAAAATTTGTATTTACATGATGTATTAATTTACATTGTGCATGTCCAGCACAAGAACCATAGGCATCTATTTTTAATTATCGATACATAAAAAAAAATGCTAAATCAATGGCGGGGCCTTGGCCTTGAGCTCCTCACCATGATTAAATAATAATATTTACATCATTTACAATTTTAATGCAATAGGGTCAAAATTGGGACGTTACATTCCCCTCCCCTTACATTAGCACTATCCTCAGTGCTCATCAAAATTGAAAAAAAATGGATATGCCACTCTCATGGCATCCTCCAGCTCCCATGTAGCCTCATCGGGACCGTAGTGCTTCCATTGCACCTTTACCTGCCCGATGGATCGGTTCCGAAGAAATGTTACCTTCTTGTCTAGGATGCACAATGGATCGGTTTGGAACTCTCCCTCGGGTTCCACCTGGATCACATCCCAATTAATCACATGGTTAGGATCATGTACATATTTCTTAAGAAAAGAGACATGAAACACATTATGATCTCTAGTTCTAGTAGGAAATGCAAGTCTATATGCAACTGGCCCTATTATTTCAAGCACTTCAAATGGCCCACAGTATCTAGGTGATAGATTGGCACAACTCCCAATATTCAAGGAACTCTTCCTTGACTTCACTCTAAGATACACATGATCCCCAACGCTGAATTCCCTAAGTACCCTATGCTTATCTGCATAGTTTTTTTGTCCATCCTGGTTTGTTTTTAAATTCTGCCTGATCTTTGCAACCTCTTGTTCCATTTCCTTAAGCAATTCTGGTCCAAGTACAATTCTGTTCACTAGATTGTCCCAAGTCACCGGTGTCCTGCACCTTCTGCCGTACAAAGCCTCATATGGACTCATTCATAATGATTCTTGTTGCCCATTGTTATATGCAAACTCTACCAAGTGTAGATAATCCTCCCACTTTGATGGTTTGTCCATAACATACATGCGAAGCATGTATTTAGGCACCTGATTTACTCTTTTTGTTTGCCCATCTGTTTGAGGATGGTACGCGGTACTAAAGTTCAAATGTGTACCCAAATCTGCAAAGAGACCTTTCCAAAAATTGGAAGTGAACTTGGTATCCCTATCAGAAATTATTTCCTTAGGCAATCCATGTAATCTGAAAATTTCCTTCATGAAAATATTTGCAATGGCATCAGCTTTATGTGTGGAATTAACCGGTATAAAATGTGTTTCCTTTGTTAACTTGTCCACCACCACCATGATGGAATCATGTTGTCTCGCAGTCATTGGAAATCCTGTAATAAAATCCATGGATATTACTTCCCATTTCCATTCTGGGATTGGCAATGGATGCAATAAACCTGCTGGGTGTTGGTGTTCAACCTTCACCTACTGACACTTCATGCACCTAGAAATGTATTCAGCGACATCCTTATTCATCCCTGGCCATAAATAATATTTTCTTGCTATAGCAATAGTCTTTTGATATTCGGGGTGATCAGAGTACGAAGCTTTATGGATTTCATCCATAACAATCCTCCTCAAATCTGCCATATTTCGAATATAGGCTCTATTCTTATAAGTAAGAAGTCCGTCTTCTTCCAAATGGTATCCTTCATACTTCTTTTCAAGGTCTTGCTGCTGCAATTTGTCCTTTATCTACACATACACTTCATCCTCAGTAATATGGTTAACAATCTGCTGCCTCAAATCTGGTTGGAAAGTGCTAAGCGTTGCCACATGCATTTCATTTACTTTCCTGCTGAGTGCATCTGCTACCTTATTTTCTTTCCCTTTTATGTGTTTGATTTCAAAATCAAATTCACACAAAAATTCCAACCATCTAGCTTGCCTAGCATTCAAATTTGGCTGATCAAATAAGTATTTCAGACCACAATGGTCTGTCCTTAACTCAAATTTCCTGCCCATTAAGTAATGCCTCCACATCTTTAAAGCATGTACTATGGCTGCAAGTTCTAAATCATGAGTAGCATAGTTTTTCTCATGCTCCTTCAAATTTCTCCACTCATAGCATACCACGTGGTTGTCTTGCATAAGAACTCCTCCAAGTCCTTGGTTGCATGCATCGGTACACACCACAAAGTCTTTTTTTGGGTCTGCAATTTTCAAAATTGGTGCACTTGTAAGAAGATTCTTCAACCGTTGGAAACTTTCCTCACATCTTGGTGACCATTCAAACTTTATCCCCTTCTTTTGCAAAGAAGTGATCGGGTTTGCAACGTTGGAGAATCCTTCAATAAACCTCCTATAATAACCAGCAAGGCTCATAAAAGATCTCACATCTGTCACATTCCTTGGAGTTGGCCAATTCATAATGGCTTCAATCTTCTCAGGGTCCACAGATATTCCTTCGTTTGAGATAATGTGACCCAAATAATGAATTTTACCTTTATAAAAGTCACATTTGCTTAACTTTGCATATAGATTATGCTCCCTTAGCAATTGCAATGTCATTCTCAAATGTTCTTCATGCTCTTCTTCATTCTTAGAATAGATGAGAATGTTGTCTAGAAAAACAAGAACAAACTTGTCCAAATGCTTGCTAAAAACACTATTCATGAGACACATGAATGTAGCTAGTGCATTTGTGAGACCAAATGGTACCACTACAAAATCATAGTGTCCATACCTTGTTCTAAAGGTTGTCTTATGAATATATTCCTCTTTGATTCTTACCGGATGGTAACTAGACCTCAAGTCGATCTTTGAAAATACCTTTTCTCCTCTCATTTGATAAAAAATGTCATCAATTCGGGGCAATGGGTATTTGTTCTTCACAGTAACTTTGTTCAACTGCCTGTAGTCAATACATAACCTGAGTGTTCCATCTTTCTTTTTAACAAATAGAACAGGTGTTCCCCATGGGGACACACTTGGCCTGATATATTTCTTTTCCAACAACTCTTATAATTTCATTTTCAATTCTAGCAATTCCGGTGTGCTCATCCTGTAGGGTGTCTTAGACACTGGTGCAGCTCCTGGCACAAGTTCAATTGTAAAATCAATGTCTCTCTTTGGAGGAAGTCCCGGAATCTCATAAGGAAAAAAATCCTTGAATTCCTGCAATACATGATAGTCCTCTACCATAGGAGTTTCATTCTCCATTGCCTCCAAAACATGGGCTGCATACAATTGACAACCTTTCCTATAGAACTTCTTCAACTGCATGGCTGAAACCTACCTAACAGAAGTCACCTTTGAAATGCCTTTGGATGTCTGTCAAACTCTGCAACATGGCTGCATTCAATTGAATTTGTTCTTCCTGAGCTTTAATCATCCTCTCATTATCTTCTCTATAGATTTACAACTCCACCCTCAGGCTCCTCATGGTGGCTGCAATATCTGGGGGAGTCTCTCGATTTCTTCTCCCATTGGATTTTGTTTCAACATTCTCAACATGTATATTTTCCCCCATGGCATCTGTCTCAGGCTCATAGGGATCCTGTGCAACATCCATGATGTTGATATTCTTGGCTCAACCGAGACCAAAACTTTCCAACTGTACTTATCTGGAATGTTGCTTTGATGTGACTATAATTCTGCAAAATGTGTTTACAAACACAACTGTTAGCTGCATTATAATACCATAATTTATTTGCATGTATGTGGAAAAAAATCCTATATTGACAACTTTGTCCAATAATAGACTTTCTCACAATCAACGACGGTCTAAGGGGGACGACGGGGGTCAAGGGGGCTTGTAAACTCTCATTGTAACATCCCCTCCCATCATACCAACATGGGAGAGAACATCACTCTAATTCCGGACATCTAGTCCCATACTTAGTAAACAAAGGTTCATATAAAATGAAGATGGACATTTGGAAATGCATAAATATTTGAAAAACACAACAAAATTAAATTCTATTACACATCCATAATACATTCAAGGTATTCATGTCATTCATCAATTAAAACAATACAGAATTAGCAAATGAGAGTACTTATCTTGAAACAAAGTAGTCCCTGAGCAACCAGCTAGGCAACTGCAATGTTCCTCCCAACCATAGGCCAGTTGTGCTTATCAATTTCTTGATACAACTGCCACCCCCGAGCTGGGCATGATTTCTACAAGGAACCAGGGAACAACAGACTCACACATAGCCAAACATACACCAAAATGAGCCAAGCCAATCTACAATTGGGTTTATCAGGCTGCTAGGAAATGGAAAGGAAGAATTGCTAAGCTAGTGAGCTCGAGCATAGAGCCATGGATACCTCTACAAGATCTATCTAGCTTGTCACCCACAATGCCTACACACCCCACTCAAGGAAGTATTCCCTTCACCAATGCATAGTCCCTCAGGCCATACCTTCCAATCTAGAGTGTCCAAGGTGTGCATAGAAGAGTAGCCAGCCCTCTTGATCTTCTTGAGAGGTTATTTCCCCCCACTAGGTTTATCAAGCCAATTCTGTCCACTACCACTCCAAATCTCTTGCTCACAGATTCAAACCAAAACAGGGATGCACATAACAGCAAAACCACAATTGTTGGGCATGAGAAAAATGTTTCTTCAGTGGGATGTCCAAAATGTGGCTTCTACCAATTCAGAAAAAACATGGGAAAACCCAAAACGAAAAAAAAAGATGGGGAACAACCCTGGAGAGAAGAAATTGTTTTCAGAAAAACGTCCATGGGCATTTTGGGGCAAAAACAACCTCCATCACAGTCCCAATTCGTGGCCCTCCTCTCCCAGCTGCTGTACAATACAAAAACGAGCTCCCAGGCATGGAAAATGTAGGAAAAATGGTGAAAAACGTGATGGGGAAATCCCAGCTAGCTCAGACTACTTGAGAGGGCAAAGGCTATGGGTTCAGAATGGCTTTGGGCACCATTTCATGGGTGTTTTCTTGCCCAAGGAGACCAAATATGATTTTCTAGGTTGGTAGCTTGCCCATACTCGAAATTGACTGCCATACCTCTCCATTCCCAAGGCATTAACTGCCTCAACCAACTCTTGGAAGAATTAAATGATTGGGTGCATAACCCAAAATGTGTAGTTGGTGGTTTATGGGTTTTCTCATTGACACATGGATTAACACCATTGGCTCAAGGGTTTGAATAATTTCCCTCCCTATTCCTTGTGAAATCATGCCCCCATCTCTTTGTTGCATTTCATAGCTAGTTGTGGGTATTTCATTAAAATTTGTATTTACATGATGTATTAATTTACATTGTGCATGTCCAGCACAAGAACCATAGGCATCTATTTTTAATTGCCGATACATAAAAAAAAAATGCTAAATCAATGGCGGGGCCTTGGCCTTGAGCTCCTCACAATGATTAAATAACAGTATTTACAGCATTTACAATTTTAATGCAATAGGGTCAAAATGGGGACGTGACACTCATCCGCAAATGGCCATAAGTACATCATTGTCGCCGTCGACTACTTCACCAAATGGGATGAAGCCATGCCCACCTTCAACTGTAAAGCCGACACTGCTGCCCGTTTCTTTTTTAACCATGTTATTACATGATTTAGGGTCCCAAAATAGCTTGTCACAGACCATGGCTCACATTTTGAAGATGCCATTTGGCGCGAGTTGTAAACTCTCCTTAAGTTCAAACATCAGTACGCCTCTGCTTACTACCCCCAAGGGAACGGACAGGTTGAGGCCATTAACAAAATTTTGAAAACAATCCTCCAACATACTGTTGACCGACATAAGTCCAATTGGAATCACATGCTTTTCCTTGCATTATGGGCTTACTGTACATCAACTACGACTGCCATCGGTTTCACCCCTTTTCACTTAGTTCACGGTGTCGAATCTGTCCTCCCCATCGAGTGTCAGATACCCGCCCTACACATCGCTATTGAAATTCTGCCCGACACCTCCCCACTTGAACAACGCCTACTGTTATTGGAACAAGCTGATGAGGATCGTCGCGCAACCCTCCAAACCATTGAAGCTGCCAAGAACCGTTCCAAAGCTGGTTATGACAAACATGTCCACCCACGAGATTTCCGTGAAGGAGATCTAGTCCTCGTTTACGACCAAGCCCATGACAAGACAGGTAAAGGGAAGTTTGAATCCATGTGGCAAGGTCCTTACATAGTGCATACCTGCCTTGGACATGGGGCATATATTTTAACTGACTCAGAAGGCCACCCCTTGCGCAACCCCCGTAATGGGTTGTATCTTAAATGCTTTTATCCTTAACAATCCCGCGGACCCGTTGGTCCGTATTGTACAGTTTGATTTCTTTTTGTTTTTCACTTTTTTACCGCAACCTCACATTCATCATTTTTGCATGATCATAGATGGACCATCTTCCACCTTATTACATTGGATTTGCCAATGGAGCAAGCCGTTGGTCTCCCAACCTGGCCTCTGCATCTTGGGTCTTATATTCCTCTTCACATGAGTTGATTCACCTTGACAGAATGTGCATAGGCACTGCTACTAATAACCAAGCTAAGTATGATGTTGTGACCGGTCTCCTGACTGCTGCCCTTTAGATGGGTATATGTCACCTTCATGTGTTCCTTGACTCCCAGCTGCTTGTCTCCCAGCTCAACAACTGCTACCAGGTGCGTGATCCTTGCCTCTTTAGAAATTTCTTGCATACAAAATAGCTAAGCTGATAGTTTGAATCCATAACATTCACTCATGTCCCAAGAGCTCATAATAGTGTCACAGATCAAATGGCTAACAACATCATCGACTGGCATATCAATCACACCATGTAAATCATCCATCATGCATAATCATCACATGAAAAACATAAAAATACCCAAAAGACTGCATCTACAACAAAGGGCATCCACGTGCCTATCATAACCAATCATTTGCATCCATGTGCAATAAACAACATAAAACAATACAAGCGCATCCACGTGCGTACACAAAATAATCACCGCAAAAATGCATCCATGTGCATATCTATATAAATATATCATCGTCATATACATGTCATGAGTGTCCCAGCACTTAGCTATACAAAAAATATACATCAAGGAGCCCCAACAGCATCCCTGTCATAAAATACATGTTGTATATACAAAAAATCCTGAATGCCCATACGCATCGGGGGGGAGTCCCCAACACTCCCTAATGAGAGTCATATCCCCCATTCGAACCATCCTTACCCTTCGTCCTAGCCTCCTCTGCTGCGGACTCCTCCTCTCCTCGCTCCTCCTTTGGCTCCTCCTCCGGATCCTCCTCATCCCCCTATCGATCATGACCCCTCCTCTCCTCGGCCATAACTGCCACCCGAATCAAGATTGACCTCCAATCCCGTGGAGCCTCATGATAAACCTCGACCACCTCCCGATCTAGCTCTCGCCACCCCTCGTCAGAGACCCCAACCAGTAGCTAGTCGAAGGTAACTCCCAGGGCCTCCAAATTCCCCTTTGCATCTCGTCGTTGTACATCCCCTCGGTCTGGCAACGCTGGCACTGCTATATGCCCCCAATGCTCCCTATGCCCCGGTGGTGGCTGCGGTCCCACATCTGCATCAAACCAAATCGCAAATAGTCAGAATCATCATATATCTCTAACATCAAAAAATCCAATATAAAACAATTCAGAAACAAGATACATACCATCTGGACCCCAAGCCTGCCCTGGGGGTTGTGGCGCCTCTGGATCTCGCCGTTAGTCTATACCACGGTACGGATAGTCATCAAAAGCCAGCGGCAGCTGCAACCACTGCAAATAGAGCTCCTGCGTAAAGTACCACCCCACCTATCCCCCACCCTGCTGGCACATCATCTCACCCCACCTTACCATCCGTGGCTCCCTCAAACCCCCAGCTTGGATCGGCACTTGTGGTCGCAATGTCGGAACCCGCTCCATGAAGAAAGAACACAAAAATGACCCATAGCAGAACCCCTTGCCAAATACCTTCACCGAGCTCAGCTATCGCTGAACATAGGTGAGGAACATCTGGCCCCAGGCAAAGAAGGTACCCTGTAATACCCGCTCAACCAACTGCATCTGTCCCCCCAACACCCGGTTGGGCCCCTGTGACCCCAACACTCGAACCACACATGCTGAGATCGCTCGAACTGATGGATCCTCTATGTCACAAATCAAGAGTGCATTCTTATGCACTATTGCCATAGGGAGGCAGTATTGATCCAGCATCTCCTCCATGTCCACATCCACAGACACCCATGGCTGAGTATCCACCACTCTACCCAAACACGGTAGCCCCGTCAAAAAGTATACGTCTGCCAGGGTGAGCTCCAGTCTCTCCCCCCGCACCATGAAGCACTGACTATCGGGCTCCCACAAGCCCACCAACCTGTTCAACAGTAGTGCTGCTGAACACATCATCGACACCTGCGCGAACTTCAACAGCCCGCACAGCCCCAAGGTCCCCTGGACATGTCGGTCATCCCGTATGTAGTCCATCAGATCGACAGGTATCTCGCGCTCTCTCCATAGTACTCTCGGCATCCTGTCAATCCCACAATGAAAACTCATCAGAACATCATCAAATACATTATCATCCCCCCCCGGATGACTCCACAATCCTGATCCAGATCGTGGCTACCAAGACTACATCCGTGATCGTAGATCGCGCCTGTGGGTGCCATAGTTGCGATCGTAGATCGCGACTGTCCAGGCCACAGCTACGATAGCAGATCGCGGCTATCCAGGCCACAGTCACGCTCACAGATCGTGGTTGTCCAAGCCACAGCTGCGGGCGTGGATCATGACTAACTAGGCCATAGCCGTGATCCTGGATCGCAGCTGTGGAGGCCACAGTCATGATCGTAGATTGTGGCCATCACCTCGGAACCTGTGATCCACACCCGCGTGGACCGTACCACCCTCCCTGAGGACCCACTACCCACCCGAATCGAGAAAAAATTAAAGGTATGACTTCAGTGAAATACTTGCAACCCGCGGAAATGAAATCGACCGGTCCAATCACCCAAAAATGCCAAATTCGCTCTGGCCCACCACACTCTCCTATCAAAGTCAACCACACAAATGACACTTGGCATTATGGGCCCACTTACTATTTATAGACAGTTGACTTTTTCTTGATTTGGCCATTATGGATCCATACGGAGTCCATTTTTCAAACCGTTTCCACCACTAGAACCATAATGACAAGACCTTCAGAATGGTCGACTCGGTTTCTCATTTTCTCTGAACCCCTTTTTTGGAATTTTTTCCATGCACGTCGCCATCTCGATTTGCGTGCCACATCGACTATTGTCAGTTTTTAGCATTCTTTATACCATCAGATTCAGTTTTTGGATCCCGTGATGATGCTTGATACCATTTCTCGCTCTCACCCCTAGATTTTTTGGGCATTTTTTACCAGCCCTTAGTCATCTCGGTTTGCATGCCACCTCGGCCGTTATCCATTTTTGACGCTTTTTATATCACCGGATTCAGTTTTTCGAGCTCGTGATGATGCTTGAGGTCATTTCTCGCTCTCACCAGAAACAAGTTTCAACATTGTGTCCCGACACCTTGTTGCCTCGGTTTGCGCGGCACATCGGCCACCATCGAATTATTCCACATTTATACATGAGCCATTCACTCCATTCATACTGCAATTATTTCGTTGTTTTTCCACCATTCATCATCCCGCAAGGAGGCCCATCGGTGTCCCCCCACAGCCCTCATTCTTGGTTCTCATCAATGTCCCCTGATTGAACACTCTCTCCTTGCTTGGCCATTCCTTTTGTTCGGTATAATTTTATCCCTTTTTCAGGCCGGACAAGTCCTTTACGAAAAAGGCACTTAGGGATTTTTTGTTAAGCTCTTTTCTGACTCCTAAAAGAATGAAAAGATCGCCGAGCAATCTTGCTTCCTTTCATGCTCGTTAAAGTACCTGAAAGGGCATCTATCTAGTATCAGTTTAATGCTTTTCCGGACTTGGTAGACTAATTACGAAAAAGGAATACTCTAGTCACACCGACTAGAAGAGTTCTTCATTGCATCCTTTTATGCTTTTTCGGGCCTTGGAGACTAACACACGAAAAAGAACCCCCCTGGAGTCTTCTTATTGCTTTCAGACTCTCTAAAATTGAAAGCAACCACGAGCATGCATCGTCTTGGGCTTGCACAAATCCACATGACGGTACCATTCCATTATTTCAGAGTCTTATTGTCGCTTTCAGACTCCTTAAAATTGAAATCAATCACAAGCATGAACTGTCCTAGGCTCGTATAAATCCACATGACAGTACCATGTTGAGCACACCTCTTCTAGTTCCTTAAACCATAAAGAAGTCCCCATACGTGCCTCTCAGCAGTATGATCAATCAGCTCGGTAGCACCTCCAATAAGGTCGCCTTTGTTCATAGTATTCTGCAATATACCACCCTCAGAGTCTCCTGCCATCCTACACCAACTTGACTGTCCCTCATTCCAGGCACCATCCCTGGTCCCTTAAAGCTATGATCCCCTTCCCACCAGTCAGTTTCATATGCTACCCGATCAACCCCGCCATCATACTCTAAACAAAGGAAGTTTGAGTCCACCGACTCTATTTGCCCAGTTATTCCCCATCAACACAGTATGTCAGTACTACCATCAGTACTTTCACACTCCGGTTCTCCACCTCATGCTCCTATCAAGGAAACATCATTTCCTTGCTAGTTGCAGGTCTCCCTCTGTTGACGCTAGCCCATCTATTCCAGAGGATAGACCCAAAGGTCCCTGTGCCTTGGATTCATCACCGTCTGTGGTGAGTTCCTATGGACCATTTTGAGTGGAGTCCTCAGTGCCTCTCTGAATAGTTGTTTCTCATGTGCTCGACTTTAACACCTTGAACGCACCGTTGAGATTCGTGCAGGATATACATCCCTTCAGTTATTGGTCAAAGACCCCGGACTTCCCTCGACTCTAGCACATTGGTGAGTCACTTTGGAACACCCAATTATATGTTCCCATGGATATCTGGGTTGCATTGGCGATCGTATTCAGAATCCATCCACTTGTATGCTTCCTTGAGTACCTAGTATAGCTACAGTCTAGTGTACCATTGAGGGTATGACTCCCCGTCATTATGATCCAACAGCTCATTAGTTCCTCTGGTACCACACTCAGCAACACTATTGTTATTCTAGTGTATCAGTTCTTTAGATCAATTATGGTCATCCCGGTAGTATGTCCCAGATTTGTGTCCCCTCTGGACCCTTATAATGTACACAATGGTTCTCCATGTATCTTTCAGGTCCCATTTTTTTGGGCCTCATTGTTATTTTATATATCTTGATACGAGCATGGGTATGCCCACCTCGTCCATATATTGATAGTATTCCTCATTCATTATTAAGGTCATGTATTTTCAGTTTTTGCAGTTTGTCCGGGACTGTTGTTCCGGGATCTAGTTCGTTTCTTCTCTTCTCCACACCCTAGGAAAACCATAAAATACCTATGATGTCTATCGGCCATACAATGAGCTCATGTCCTCACACATCAGGGGGCAATTTGTTAACACCCAAAAAGTGCTCACCATCTCATCTCCCTCATTACATGACTCATTTGTCTATATTTCCTACCATATTTGCCTCCAAAACTTCAAAAAACCATTAAAAAGCCACCAAAAGGCCAAAAAACCCCTTTTTCCCCAAAAATAATTTAAATTTCCTCCAAAGATAGCAAAAACCCTCTAAAAGGGCCCTAAATTCCCAAAAATCGAATAAAAGGGAATAAAAAATATAAAAAAAAAGAGGAAAAAGAGGGAAAAAGGAAGCAAAAATCCTATACAATTGACCTAAACCATATGGTGCCAAAAAACATGGGTTAACACTCCACCACTAAAAACCTATAAATAGGTGATGGAGGCTCCCCATTTCACATCCACAATTTGTCCTATCCTCATTCTGCCAAAATCACTCTTGAAACCCTAGCTCATCATTTGAGCTAATTTCCCACTTGAGTGCCCCTTTTGGCCCATCATCCAAACACCTTGGAGAAGGAGAAGGAAGGAGAAGGAACCCATTGGAGCATGGAAGCATCCCTCCTGGACTACTGCAAGAACTCCACCAACCTCAACATTTGAGGTAAATGTAATACAAAAAGAAAATATTTATTATCTTTTCATTGTCTTTTATTTCTGTTAATGCACATGTTAGCTTGGATCTCATACTGTTTTACTGTTTTAATTTACTGTTTTACTGAACTGCTACTAAGGAGGCCCTTCTCCCTAGTAGGTGCTCATTTTCACAAGCTAGGGTGAAAACCCTAGCTACAATACTCATATTTTTGGTATTCACGATAATGTATCTATCTCTTATCACCTCATTGGTCCAGGCTCTCTATTTAAAGACGAGGGAGGATCATTTGTTGGCGACATCAGTTTAATGCTACATGTTGAAGAGTAAAGTGTTATACTAGATGTAAACATTTTTTAGCAGTGATACACCTTTTGTTGCTTCGTGGATGTTTCCCTCTTTGATGTTTTTTTCACATAAATCTGAGTATATCTGCCTTTGATATGTGTGAGTTATTCTTGTCACGTGCATCTAGTTTCCCATATGTGTTTCCCAGTATGTTATTTGAGCACTTGTGAGGTTAATTCCCATTTTATTTGAAGATATAGGTAGCTTGCAACAACTACGAATTCCTTTTGATTTCATCTCAAGACATGTTTGTCATTTTCATGATCAAGGCTAGTTTTTGTGTTGAGTATTATAAGAGGTCCAAAACTCTTCTTTTGGTTCTGCAATCAAATTTCTAGAGCACTTGCTCTTATCTCTAAAATATTTGAGCTCATTGTTCTATTTCAACAAAATTTGTGGAGACAACCTTTCCATTGCCTCCTAAACATCCATTACAATTAAATATGCTTTTCATTTTTCCAAAAAAGGGCATTGTTTGCCTCAAATCTACATATTTTTTTCATAATAGTTTGTCGTCGTTCATTTAAAATTGGTGCTCAACATTTGTGCCAAGTATCTTATTACTTAATGGACTTTTTTTTAGAACCAAGGTCTACATTGTTTTGCATTATGTCCCATTTTTTATAGATCCTGGTCACCTTTCCTATGTTGTTTTTGGTCAAGCACACATTAACTTCAGGAGTCAAACCCTTGAGTTGTTAACTCATGGGAACTGGAAATATAGAGGTATTGTTACCTACTATCAAATCTTCATGTCTTCTAAAGAGTCGAATAAATTCAAACATTTCACACAACTTACATCTACTAGGATGAGAGTGTTCGCACTCTATTTTACTGTACTTACATTGTAAATGTCAAATTGTATAAAGGCAGAGAAACCAATTAGTGTTATTCCATATATCCCAAGATTTCCAAATGTTAACAAGGGAGAAAACAAAGAGAGGATTTAACAAAGACTACCCAATACTTCTCGTAAACAATCAAAACACCAATTGATAATTGATATTGAAATACCATAGGGAAATCACACTCAAAGAACTTAATTCCGAAGAATTGAGCACGTAATTTTGATGAGACAGAGAAATCCTAACGGAAGATGAAGATTCATGAACAGTGGGATGAAAACAAACACATTCAAATTTAATTCCTTTATCACAAATAACCCAAGTCTTAATTAACAATTGTGTATCAAATCCCCATGTGTCAATCATTCTCGAATATGTATTAGTGAAACAAATCCAATGATTTTGACAAGGTAGTAAAGTTCAATTGGAAATCCAAAGATGAACCAAACCACCAATTATTAATTGAGAATCAATAAATGAACTTATAACCTACAACTAAGTTTCTCTCCTGAAGATATGTGTGTGTCCCTTTCCAAAACCAATGTAAACACAAATGAACCATATTATCTAAATTCAGGCGTACCTATTCCCAATATCATTGAATTAAATGTCTCCAAGAGTTCAATGACCATAAGTGTGTGGAGGTATTGTTGTATTAAACAAAATTACTGTCACCATCATGATCAACCCCTACCACCATGGATACATTGGGGGTATGCACCGATGTTCACTAATATTCATAGATTAAGGAATATGATGGAAGATATGATTCCCACAAACCCATAATACTCCTTCTGTTTTGGAGTTATGATGCCTTATCACATGATAAAATGTTACACTTTCAACTCTTTGAGTTTCAATTTTTATTTGACGTAGAATTTTACCAAGTTTACCATTGTAGAAGGAGAAGAGTCATTCATGAGATTGATTGCAATCTCTAAGTCTCCAAGAACTAGGAGGTGTCTTATCCTTCCCACATCAACTAGGATCCCCCTGCACCTACCACCCCTAATTCCATGGCATGTATTAATTCCTTCATATTAAATAATAATAAAAATTATACCTCATGAAATTTGATCCCTTTTGATATAGATTTGGGTTTAAGAGGGATCTATGTTAGTTTAATTTTTTTAGAGGTTGTCATCTAAGTCATATTAGGCTGTAAATCATCTCACTACTCTCAGTGTAATTACTATTCATATATGTATGTACAAATGAATTATCAATTGGGTTTAGCTTGCATGGTTAAGATAATAAGTTCTTAAGAAAATAAGCTATTTATATTCATATATGTATATACAAGTGAATTGCTAATTGGGATTAGATTGGGTGACTAAGAAAAGAAGCAATTAATCTTCCCACCTAGGCTCAAATCCCACTTGTGACATGTTTTCCCTTCATGGGTCAATTGGTGTTGTCAAGGTACAAACAACTTCATTGTTGCTTAGTTACTTGAGGGTGGACGAGATGTTTCCAAACCAAAAAATCCAAGGGGTTAGCTCAATCGATTGCTGCTAATGTTGCTAGCCATTTGGATAGCTTCTTTCTAATGGGTGCCTAGTTCAAATTCTTGTGGGTAAGACACATTATTCTACATTGACAGGTTCACTAATGATTCCATTCACAAATGTGGGGAAGCATCCCTTAGGTTTCCCCATAATATTTTCCCTTGGTAAAATATATAAATAAATTATTCCCCCAAGATTAGCTCAAGTTGTTTGACTTGCCATGCCGAAATCATAATGATCAATAAGGCCAAGAGGTTGAATCCACCTAAGCCCCTTGGGATTAGACATGCATGTTATCCACCAATGACATTTACCACACACCATTCACAAAATATGAGAAAACACTTAAATAGTTCTTAGCAAAAAAAATTCCATGGAAATATAAATAAGTAAATCAAAACTTAATTATAACTTTTTTTTTATAGATTAACAAATTTATTTTAAAAAAATTAAAAAACAAAAAAATGTATACATACATTCCATAACATATTTGTTATGGAATCTAATCAAATGATTATATATGTTAATCAATTTTCCACATGAATTTTTTAGGAGAAATGTAATGAATGTTTTTCCACATTCATAGATGGTATATTTAATATTTTTCAAGCAGAAAAAAAAAAAAAAAAAGTAACTTGATATTCATCTTGAATCAAAGTTACATCATACAAAGTCTTGTAAAATTATGAGAGAGATAAAACATATGATCTCTCCTCAATTGTGCCCATCTTACAAAAAAACTTATGCAAAATTCATAAAGTTTGAACAAAAACCAGTGCCTTCCCAAGTTGTAGGAGTAACATAACATACAAAAAATGTAACAAAAACTCTAACATAAAGTCTGAATTTCAAAATACATACTTTAGACTTATATAAGAACAACAAACAGATCTATAAAGCCTTAATCAACTATAGCTGAAAGATTTGGAGACTATCCATATCAAGGGTAGTATCATCAACCAGTTCTTCATAATGAATCTTTCCTTCAAATTCACCAACTGCATCTTTAGACAGCATGTCTGTACACTCATTGAAATCTCAATAAATATGAGTAAAAGATAAAGAAGCAAAATCTTGTCTAATATCCAGAATCCTGTTTTTCCAAGAAGATAGAAGCAAAGCAACCAAGTCATGCACACCATTTTCCCAATCAATAATAATATTGGAGTCACCTACAACCTATAGGATTTGAATTATACGTCTTCGCATACCATAGAATCCCCCAGCATGCCACCAATTCAGCTTTGTTATTTGATCCAGGACCAACTGCAATTTTTAGCCTACAATGATAGCCCTTTTTTATTTGAATAAAAATGCCAGCTCCGTCGAAGCCATTTTTATAAGCACCATTTTTTTTTGTAAGCTAGATATGGATCCTTATATTACCTTCACAAAAATATACAGTGACAGAGATGAACCGGGCCTTCTTGTAATTGAGAAAACAGACCCCAAAATAGAGTTGCAAACTGAGTTTAGAGCAGTCATCAAACTTTACAGAGAAAAGAGTTTAACATACATACTAAGAGGCATAAGTGCCCTGAAGCAGAGTAGTATAAGTCTAAACAAAAGAAAAATCAAACATAATTAACTATCGGTGTAACCTGTCTGTCCAACCTGGGTAGGCTGGGTAGTAGGTTCCTTGGCGAGGGTGATCCCGAAATAGCGAGCCAGCTGCTTCTGATTATAGAGAATCTGCTTCAGGAAGTCCACCATGTCGTCCTGCTGCATGAGGATTTCAGCTTTGGGCTCATCTCTGTCTAGAAGTGTTGTGCCAAGCACCAATTTATGTGACCACTGGTAATCAAGAGTCTTTTGATAGAGGGTGACCCTGCCTCTGGTCGACCCTGAGTCAGGAACGAAGGTTTCAAATTCCCTGCGAATTTCCTCATCAGTGAGGCATCCACAGGAAACCATAGTGCCATGCTCTACTTCCTGAATTTCATCCCGCACTTTCTGTGGGATTGCATTTTTGTACAGGCAAGCCTTTTCCATGACACCGCGCATGAGGCGCATGGGAGGACCAGAGGAGGGGCTAGCATGCAGCGCAGAGCGGTGGATGTTAGCTTTCTTGGTGGGTGGCATGTCCGCTTCCACAGGAAAATGATCATCGAGCAGAGGGAGAAGAGCCTCGGAGAGTGAAGAGAGCCGAACTAGCCGAGTGAACCGAGAGAGCCGGGAGGGCAGAGAGCATTTAGCACCGGAGGGCCTAGGGAACATAGCACTAGACCGCTGAAGATCAGAGAGCCAAGAGGGCCGTGAACTAGGGGGGTGAGAGGGATGCGAACCATGGAGTCGAGCGCCTGTGAGATAAGCACCAGAGAACAAAACACAGTATTGAAGAATAGAGAGCCGAACCCCGTTGAGCCAGATGCTTGTGGAGCCTTTACGCAGAACAACCAGGAGCCGAGCTTCAACAGAGCGGTTATATCGCAGATGAACCATAGATTCATGCCTTATTCTGCTGGCAGTACAACCATTTTCATCAATCTGCAATGGAGTAATCATGGCCAGAACTCTGAGGCGGATAGGAGCATCCCGACGGGACAGAGCGCACGCAGGAGAGGTCTCGAAGCAGGCGAGGTAAAGAGCCATGGATGAGGCGTTAAACACAACCAATTAAGAGTTGGTGTGGGAAGCGTGGGTGGACTATGCCATCACGTGCCCAGCTTCACTGTCGAAGGTCTTGGGCAAGTGGATGGGCATGTAGGCGGGCATGTGGTTGGCCGTATTGTTAGGCACGTGGCCAGGCCTGGGGTTGGTCACGTCCTTATGCACTCACCGTGGGGGGTAATATAAGCACCATTGAAAAATCCTACCGGCATATTTTCTTCAAAAATAGGCCTTTTGATAATTCGATTTTTAAAAGTATAAAGTAGGCTTACAATATTAAAAAAAAAATATTGATAGCCTTACTACAAACCTGAGTAAAATGCAATGTTTTACCTTCAAATATCAATCTGTTTCTAGACTTCCATATCTCCCATATTATCAATATAGGAAGCTCCTTGTAAGTAGGACAATTTTTTAACCAATTCTGGTAACTCTCATGTAGGTTAATCTTTTTCCAAGAATGTATTATATTTAAAGTAAGAGTGCATACTCCCAAACTTGAGAACTGGAAGGGAAACTAACAAAGAGATGATCTACAGTTTCATTTCCAGCTTTACAAAGAACACAAATTCTAGGCCCAATCATACCTATTTTGAGTAAATTATCCCACCTGAGCACTCGATTTTCCAGACAAAGCCAAAGAAAGCCGATAATCTTTATCGGTATTCTCCATTTCCAAATCTTGGAAGCATACCATTTGTGAGAAACAAAAAACATTTTCAGATACAATGAAATCATATGATGTCTTTGCAATGTCTTTGCAGAAATATTTTCATTCGAACCAGTCCAATCGCACACTAACTTATCTTTCATGTTCATCAATTTCACACCTGCGAAGTATAACATTAGTATATAGTAATCCCATTCATCACTAAGTCTTTCAGAAAGGCCCAAATCTGCAGAATTTTCCCAGAGGGAAGAAGATGATAATCCCAAATTATCCTTTTTACTTAAGCAAGTACCAAGATATTTAAAGTCTTCAAATATTCGAGGAGCTCATTTGATAATATATAATTATCCCCTAATCCTAGAATTGGATCTGTTCCAATATGAATTTGAGTTCCTCTACTAGGATCCCCAACTAATTCTTTTTTTAATAATATGCACAACCCTGATAACCTTTCCAAATGACAGATGCGTTTCTGATAATTTTTGGATTTCGAAACCATTCATCAAGAAAAACACATTTTATGTATTTATGCTTTAACACTTAACTCCACAAAGTATTTCCCATTAAACCTCTCCAAAATGATTTTGCACTAAGTGCTTCACTAAACCATAAAATTTTCTTTAAACCCCATCCCCTAATTTTTTGGGAAGAGCCAAATTACGCCAAGAGGATAAATGGAATTTCTTCACACTATTACTACCCGTCCAAATAAATTGGTACAGTCTTCTTCTGATTTCCTCCAAGATGGATTTCAGAACCATTGCCAGTGATGCCCAATATACAGGTATACCCTGTAGGACAGAGTTTGCAAGCACTAGTCTACCACCTAAGATAAGAATTTAAAAGACCAATTGCTAATCCTCTTTTCAACCTTCTTCACAAACCAGATCCAATCATTTTTTTGTATCCATTTGGATTTAAATAAAAACCTAAGTATTTAAAGCCTTCTTCAATCCTCACCATATGACAAGGGAACATAGATGCAATTTGTTGGAAAAGAACCTGTTCATTATCCTGTTGATTGCAATTATATAAAACCATAGACTTTTGAGAACTCACTGCCATACCCGATGCACTGCAATTTTTTTTTATTAATTCTAAATACTGCTTCCATTCTTGAGCAGTTCCTCTTCCAAATAAGATGATGTCATCTACAAACAATATATGTGAGATATACATCAAAGAGGATACCCGAATAGATTTGATTTTACTTCCTGATTTTCTATTTGTGTAAGAAGGTTAAGCCCTTCAATTATCAGATGAACATCAAAGGAGATAAAGGACAACCATGGCGTAGACCTCTAGATCCGTTGAAAGTAGACGTAGGTTGACCATTAACCAGGATAGCATAATTTGCAGATGTAATACACACCATTACCCAATGAACAAATTCCAACGGAAGTCCAGCTTGAAGCAAGATTAGGCGAAGAAAGGACCAATCAACCCAGTCATATGCCTTAATCAAGCCCATTTTTAGAATAAAAGCTGAAAATTTCCTTGATTTGATACTATGCATACATTCTTGGGCCACATCTATTGCATCTAAAATTTGTCTATTTGACAAAAAACCAAATTGTTCCTGTGACAACATCTTCTCCAGATAAGGCTTTAATCTGTTTGAAAGGATCTTTGCAATCAATTTATATGCCAAATTACATAAATAAATTGGCTTGGAATCATTGTAAGAGGAGGGATTATCTTTTTTTGGAATCAAGAATATATATGTAGCGTTGATACTTTCAGGAATTTGTCCTGTCTTTCTTGATTCCTCAACCATCTCAACCAAATTTTCACCCATCATATAAAAGAAAAAGAGGAAAAATTCAGCGGTCCACCCATCCGGGCCCAAACTCTTTTCCTTTTCAAATTGACTGAGAACGGATTTGACTTCATTGAGGGAAACAAGTTTACCAATGATATTCCCTTCTTCAATATTAAAAATCCTTGGATAGAGTTTGATAACTTCAAGCTGACTGAATATATTTAAGGATCGTTCTTGCATATAAATCCATTTAAAGTAATATACAACACGTTTTTGTAGGGAATCCTGATCATTTAACATATTTCCATGCTGATCTTCAAGATCCCAAATGGAATTTATGATTCTCCTCTGATTTGCAAAATTCTAAAAGAATTTTGTATTTTTATCTCCACTTTAATCCGCACTGCATGACTTTTAAGTCGCCAAGACTGTTCTTCCTGAGAGAGAATTATCTGTCTTGAATCCTGAATATCTACAAGCCTTCGTTTTCTAGAACCAGAGAACATATCAGTATCAATGGAATCAGATAATTTATTAATCTCAAATTCAATTTTTACCATGTCTGCTTCATTCACTTTTTTCTTCTTCTTTTCCCAATTCAAAACATCAAACTTGAGTTTCTTCAATTTATAAAGTAAGTACTGAGTAGGGGAAGAAAAGAATTTCTTAGAGTAACTCCCTCCATTTGACATATATCATGTCACAAAAGTCCTTTTCCCAAAGCCATGTGTGATTAAACTTAAAGGGAAATTTGGCCCTTTTATTCACCGTATCCCACTACAAAACAATCGCTTTGTGATCTGATAAGCCTGTAGCCACGGACCAAGAACTATATCTGAAGAAACTATTGCAAAAAATTTCAGACATGAGAAACCTATCAAGTCTTTTTGCTATCCCTCCTCTACCGACTGGCCATTAAACCAAGTAGGCACGATGATTTTGGGAGCAATATCAACTAGGTTTGCATCATAAAAAAACCTCCTGAAATAGCCGGCAAGAGGATCCATCATACAACCTGAGCCCCATACTTCGTTTGGAGAAAGGTTCAAGTTCATATCTCCTGCAATTATAAGATTCAAACCATTTAAAAGACCCGAAAGAAAAATATTGTCCCAGAAACGTTCCCTCTGATTATACAGACCATAAATATTGAGAATTTTCAGAGATTTATTTAATCCCCCAAAATTCCCTTCTAATAAGTTACTAGAAACTGTGTGAAAAGGAGAAAAATGAGCTTTTGAGGGATTCTAGGAAGCCAAAAGACTACCAGATAAACCGTTGGCATCTTGTCCACAAACGTACCAAGAGGGGAACATTTTTAGGAAGATTTCACAAGCCTGTGAACTGGATATCATAGTTTCTTGTAGAAGTATAACATCTGGATTTAAAGATTGATTAACCTTTTAAAGATTTTTTTTTTGAGGAACTGTTAAAACCTCTGACGTTTAAGGAAAAAATGATCATTGGGGAACATCCAAAAGGGGCAAATCTGCTCTAAGGGCCCCAAAATAAGTTTCCATAGATGAAGGAGAGGAAATAGTTTTCACAATGGAGGTGATTTCATATAATTTAGGGTTTCTGCACCTATCTAAGATATTTTTAATAGCATCCTTAGGAAGCACTTGACTGACTTTTTTACCCTTTTTCTTTCTTGTTGTAACATTATGGGATTTGATAGAGGAGATAGGTAAAAACTTATCATTAGCTGGGAGACCAGAAAATATAGGCAAGGAATCTTTTGAACCCAATTTTGAATTCAAAAGACTTGGAGTCTCTATAATAGGCATATCATTCAAAGTGGGAATCGGGAAAGGTTCAATCAGAGTCTTTTGACAAAAAGAATGAATTTCATCATTGTTCAGGGTGGGTACAAAAGTCTGCAAATTCTTATCCAATAAAGACCCGGGGGCTTGACAAATTTTGAGAATCACCCTTTGAAGAAACAAGATCATCAGAAACCCCTTCATGAAACCCCCGATCGCCAACAAAAGCATCAGTCTTATTTTCTAAACCATTTACCAGCGTACTGTTCTCAGGGGGAGGAAGAACAAGAGTATTATCAGAAACAACATTAATTGCTTTAAATGGTATCTTTAATCTACCTCGCTTAAGAGATTTGAACCAAATAGTTTTCGACATTAAACTAGTGAAATACATAACAATATCAATGGTGATTAATTAAACTATCTCCTTAAACATCATATACATATTATCATATATATTTATATAAATATAAAATAAAACACAATTTATTATTATTTTTATTATATTATGAAACATAAAATCATTTGAGTGGGTCTAATGGTTAAGAACATGTGTTTCCTCCTAAAAGGTCACATGTTCAAATCTAGAGGGAGGTAAAGTATGTTAGTAGTGAAATCATTACACAGAAAGAGGTCCTTATCCCCAAAACAAGGACATCTCATACACCATATAAACATTAATAATCTTGATACGAGAACCACTCAATTTTAATGGTTACGAAATATATTAATTAATTGAAATTAATAAACCATAAACATTTCAAAAGATACCATCCATATTTTAATATTTCCAAACATCAATTTCTTACCTTTGGCGGTACATAGATTCCTAAGCCTCATATGGCAAAAATCCAATTTACAATTGAAATTAATGGGTAAGTCACCTCACTTGATATTATAATGTTGTGGCGGTTCAAATTTATTTATCAATCGTTATCACTTAGATTTATAAATGACTAAGGAGGAAATACCCGCCAAAAGAATCTCTTTATTTCATTATTGGTGCATAAAATGTAGTAAAAGAAATGGCAGAGGTTGTGATATATATATATATATATATATATATATATATATATATATATTTTGTGGTATGTTATATTTTTCATTTTTATGTTAATGGATAACGTTTAAAATAATGAAAACGTATATTTGTTGCAACACCCATCTTATGCAAAGTTTTAATATTGTCATCTCATTTTTCAACATAAAATTAATTTATTTTAAATTTTATTATTATTTTGTATTTTCATGCCTTTATTAGTCAATGACATATTTTCTTTCTAAGTTTTTTTTTTCATCCAGGAAAATAGCTATATTTCTATTAGAAAAATATATTTAAATGTGTCCATACAATCCTCCACTAAGGAGATAGCCAAACAAACCCAAAGGCAGATCACCTAATATCCACAACAACTTCCAGAAAGGCCTAATGGAAACCAAAGAATGTCAAGCCAAGGGACGCAGCTCTCCAGCCATATGGAAAAGAATCCAAAAAAAGTACAGAGAGAAGAAACTAAAAGAAAATATAAAGTAGAAGCAACTAAAAAGTGATTACAGCCGCCAAAAAAAGACCCCAATTACCAGCAAGAGGATGCCGATAGGGGAAAGCTCTCACAAGAACTAAGAATCGAGTGGGACCAAAACTCAAAAAAGATACAACCACCAATAGTCGTCAAAGCCTGCTTAGACAATATATCAGCTTGTACGTTGTGCTCACGAAACAAATGATTGATAGATAAGTGTTGGAAATCCTTTAGAAGAGATTCCACCATATCCATCTATGGAGAGAGTTCCAAGGAGTGCAACGAACAACAACCACACGCCCAATCAATGATTGTCAAGGAGTCCCCAACAATTTGCTTTAAAGGAATACATTTTCGCTTAGCAAAAAACAAAGTCATCCATAGGGTGAGAAGTTCACCACGCGTATTTGATCCCATGCCGCCATTCTGTTAGGAACCCATGTCAACCCTTCTATTTACTTGTTAGTATATTGTTGTTGGACGCATATGATTTGTAAGTCGCCCCATAGTATTTGTTGATCCATAGTTTGTATTATTATTGTTGGATGCATATGCTTTGTAAGTCGTCCCATAGTAATTGTTGATCCATAGTTTGTATTGGCCCATGGTTTGTATTGACACATGGTATTGACCCATGGTATTAGCGCCTAGACTTAGTATATAAGTTTGTGTTGAGACCAATGAAGGTACTGTGAAGTTATTTGTATTGAGCTTGCTCAAAGGAGGTTTCCCCCTTGAAGTGGCCTGCGATCAATAAAAGCGATTCTGAGTTCTGTTATCTCGCGTATTATCATTAATTAATTGTTGTAGGTTCTTCACATCTGGTATCAAAGCACTTTCTTGGGCTCGTTGGGTGGAATTTCTGCCAATTTTTTTTTCGCATCTGTTGCAAGTTCGGATCTGGGAATAATACCTATCCACTTAACTGTGGGAAGTACTTGGGCATAAGCCCTAAAACTCATTGTGAGGAGTACCACAAGAACCCCAAAGTAGCTCGCCCATTGAGAGGACCTACCAGCGAAAAGGGCAACGACCCCTACCTAATTGACTAGTTCCCACCCGTGAGGTAAACCAAGAGCTGTTGTTTGTGGCAAAGCGGTTATCAGTTTTACCTGAGTCGTGGAATGAAAGGTACTGCCCCAATACGCAAGCCATCAGATAGCATTGGTGGCCAGGTGAAACCCCTGAACTATTAGGAAGCCAAACATACCTAGGGTCCATATATATTTTCAGCTGAACTGTTGCCGATCACTTCCACGCCGTTTCAGATCCATTCTGAAAGCCGTTCTAGATCTAGTTGTTTAAGATCTATTCTGAAAGCCATTTCAGATCCAGCCATTTTCAATCCATTTGGTGTTGTTTCAGATCCATCTGTTGCCGATCACTTCCGCGTCATTGCAGATCCATCTGTTTTTTATCCCTTCTGCACTGTAGCAGATCCATTTTGAAAAAATAAATAAATAAATAAAAATTTTCTGTTTGTTCGCCATATCTCCCTTGTTTTCACTTCGTTTCCCTTAAAACTTCCCTGACACCCCTGTAATCCCATTCTACATCTTTCATTCCTGAGGACCCTATCCCAAATTCCACTTCCCAAAGCCAGAAATCCCACATTTGTCTATTTTTAGGGTTTGCCATAACTTCTTTAATTTTCACCCAATCTCCTTCAAATTTTGCCACCGTGTTCATTCCCTATTTCTGCTTCTTTGTCCCTCTCTAACAAATTTTCCCATTCTTTCACCCCGCTTTTGAAATCCTCTTTTTATGCTTTCTTGTCCATTCGAAAGTGTCCAAAACCTAGTCAAACCCCAATTACCCATCAGAGTTTTTCCCAAATCCAAATTTCCCTTTACTAAATAAGGTTTTGTTTGTTTTTTTCTACCCATTCGCCCCCCCCCCCTCCCCCCCTCGAAAAAAAAAACTCCTGGTTATGGTTGTCACCCGCGTAGGAGCAAAAACCATGGAGGAAGCACTTACAACCATCCAAACCAAACTCCAGGATCTGGATGAAAAATTTCTCGGCCTCCATCTTGAGCATTCAACCATGAACAACAAATGACAGTCCGAGTCTTCATTAGACAATGGGTTCTCTTCTTCCAACAATTTTCGTGGTCCGAAGCTTGATTTTCCTCGCTTCAATGGTATTGATCCGACTGGATGGATCTATCGTGCAGAACAATATTTCAGTCTGCATAATACTTTTGATGTCACCAAAGTTCCACTTGCATCATTTCATTTGGAACATGAAGCTCTTCAATGGTACCATTGGTACATCAAGGCTCATGAAGAGCCAAAATGGCCAGATTTTTGCCAACTCCTTTTGCAACGATTTGGTCCTAGTGCTTTAATGAATTCACAAGATCCCTCACTAAAATTCACCAAATTGGCACTGTGA
This sequence comes from Larix kaempferi, assembly GCA_027924585.1. Lineage (NCBI taxonomy): Eukaryota > Viridiplantae > Streptophyta > Pinopsida > Pinales > Pinaceae > Larix > Larix kaempferi. The sequence continues at coordinate 17,777,235 of BSBM01000362.1, forward strand.
GAGAGTATCAGACAAAATTTGAGAAATTGGCCAATCACACAGAAGGATTGTCTGATGAATTCTACAAGAGTTGTTTTATCAATGGTCTTAAGGATGAAATCCGCTCAGAGGTTAAAATGTTCTGTCCCAACACAATGATGGAAGCCCCGGGGTTGGCTAAGTTGGAAAAAGACAAGATTGCATCCCAACAATGCTCCAAACCCACTTCTGTCCCCTTCTGAAATATGGGTTCTCAATGACCTCCCATCCTGCCAGCTCCTCGACCAACTCCTATCAAGCATTTGTCTGAAACAGAGATGCAGGCACGCAGAGAAAAAGGGCTTTGTTATAATTGTGATGAGAAATTCACTCAGGGACATAGATGTGTTCAGCAAAAGCTCTATCTCTTGGATATGGATTCTTTGCCTACCTCTAAAATTGGTGAAGAAGCTCCAGATACAATGAATGATCAGGTCGACATTCAGGGCTGCTTATTGAACCCCCATCTCAGGATGACCAGATATATCTCTCCATGCTTTATCCGATGTCACCACCCCCCAAACAATGCAGGTCAGGGGTTACTTCAAGAAGATTCCTCTTAAAATACTCATTGATTCTGGTAGCACTCATAACTTCATTGACCCTCGGATCTCCAAACAGGCTGACTGTTTTGTCCATCCTTGCTCCAACTTTGAAGTCATGGTTTCCAATGGGGGCACCTTACCTTACAAGGGAAAGTGTCACAATGTGCGTATCTCTATGGAAGATTATAACCTGCGCTCTGACATGTTTTCCTTGTCCTTAGCCGGATGTGATGTGGTTTTGGGCGTTCAATGGTTACGCACACCTGGCCCCATCTTATGGGATTTTGCTGAACTTTGGATGTAGTTTTCAGTTAATGGGACACAACACAAATTTATGGGCTTACAACTAGGGTCTCTCCGCATCATCAGTTCACATCGCCTGGAAAAGATCCTTAAGAAGAATTCACATGGTGTCATCGCGCAGCTCCATTCCATTCAGATGCACCCATCAATGGTCTCCACTACTTCCTTGGATAGATATGCAGGTGTCTTTGCTGCATCAGTGGGCTTGTCGCCTTCAAGAGATATTTCCAGTAAGCATTTAGCCACATGTACATCTTAGTAGGAAATGATGGCTATTTTGCATGCAGTACCGAAGTGGAAACAATCCCTATTAGGGAATTATTTATGCATCAAGACTGATCTCCAGAGTCTGGAAAATTTCCTGGAACAACGGGTCTCCTCCCCAGCACACCTGAAATGGGTTATGACTATGCAATCACTTACAAGAAGGTTAAGGACAATATGGTGGTAGATGCTCCTTCTCGCACATTTGATGACCCATTTTCTCTTACATCTATTTCTCTACTTGTTCCAAATTGGTTGCAATCTATTCAACAGGGCTATCTCTTCTATGAACTCCATGCTTCTTCATCGACAGGGCACTCTGGGTTCCTCAAAACGTATGACCGGGAACAATGTAACTTATTTTGGCAGGGACTGAAAATGACAATTCAACAGATGGTGGTTGACTGTGATACTTTCCAGGTCAACAAGGGTGAAATGACACTCCTTTCGGGACTACTCGAACCCTTTTCCATCCCTACACAGATTTGGACAACTATTTCTATGGATTTCCTAGAAGCGCTCCAGTGGTACGATACCACATCTAAAAGGACACCATATGAAGTAGTCCATGGACAGGCACCGCCAGTTCTTCTTCCATACCCCCTCAGCAGCTCCCCAGTTCAGGCAATTGACTCGATTCTTCGAAACTGGGATCAGATTCTTCTCATTCTGCAGGACAATCTTCACATGGCAAGAATTCGACTGAAACAACAAGCCGATCAACACCGTTCAGAGCGCACTTTTCATGCAACTAATATGGTTCTTCTTCGTCTATAGCCTTCCAAGCAATGCTCCTGAAACTCAAAAGGCGTCAGTGGCCCGGAATGCAACCCGAGGATGCTACAGGGGAACCACTCCTTCAGATTCTGCATCAATTTCCACATCTAAAGCTTTGAGGACAAAGCTTTTTCTAAGGGAGAGAGGATGTTAGGAACCCATGTCAACCCTTTTATTTACTTTGTTACTATATTGTTGTTGGATGCATATGCTTTGTAAGTCATCTCGTAGTATTTGTTGATCCATAGTTTGTATTATTGTTGTTGGACGCATATGCTTTGTAAGTCGTCCCATAGTAATTGTTGATCCATAGTTTGTATTGGCCCATGGTTTGTATTGACACATGGTATTGACCCATGGTATTAGTGCCTAGACTTAGTATATAAGTTTCTGTTGAGACCAATGAAGGTGCCATGAAGTTATTTGTATTGAGCTTGCTCAAAGGAGGTTGCCCCCTCGAAGTGGCCTACGATCAATAAAAGCGATTTTGAGTTCTGTTATTTCTGTTATCTCGCGTATTCTCATTAATTAATTGTTGCAGGTTCTTCACACATTCATCCAGACATGATAAAATTGGTGTTGATTAATCAAAATGACCGCACCAGCGCCACATGAAGTTCCCCCAATCTGAGAAGCCCCATCAAAAAAATCCAAAAGATCACACAACAGGGGGATAGGAGCCCAAATCTTTACATTATTATCATGGCTGGGAGTAATAGTAGCAAAGGGTTCCAAAACGACAACAGCCACCTTTCTCGCCATCCATTCAAAAGATATCAACTTTCCTTAAAAAATGAGAAGGTTCCGAGCTATCCACAGTTCCCATAGTATATACACAGCCAACGGGGTATGATGATGGTTATTCCTGTTCCAGTTCTTTAAACATAAGTGAATAGAATCACCATTCCATACGCCAAGATCAGTGACAATGGACCGAACAACACTCCATAGACGGATGGCAAAGGAGCAATGACAAAATATATGGTTGATTGATTCGGCATCCATTCCACATAAAACACAACAATTTGGACCAATAAACCCCCGCTTGAGAAGGTTATGCCAGGTTAGCAACTTGTTTTCCAAAATCAGCCATATAAATTTTTTTAGTTTGAGCGGCACATACCATTTCCAACAAGTTGTGTACCACCAGCGAGTCATACCCTATGATGACGCCATGATAGATTCGTAAGCATGCTTAGCCATCACCACACCATCGCAGGTATTCCAAGACCATAGTAATGTATCTTCATACTCCGATAACCTCAAGCAGCTGTGGCACAGTCCATCCAGGAAAACCGACCATTCCACAGCCATACACTTAATTATACAATCATAACATCAAAATGAAAAATAATAAAATGTAAAATAAATTGATTACATATTTTCTTTTTTAGTTATGCAATTATAATTAATTAATTATTTTTTAGTTATACACTTATAATTAATTAATTATATATGTTATATAATTAATTAATAATGAGTATATAACTAAAATAATATGTAATTGGGGTATGAAAACAAAATAATAAAATTTGTCAATTTTCATTAGTTTATTTGGTTAAGGTGTGGGTTTCATTTGTAAGGTGACTCGAGTTCAATCCTCCTTAGGGATGAATTAGTTGAGAGGCGACATCCAAAATCCAACCAGTTGAGGGATGGTGTAGCTCAGGATGGATGCAATCCTTGGATGATTTTGACGGATTAGATTCCCTTGGGTCGTGATTTCTCAGATGACATGCCACCCTTGTAAGTTAGAAAGATTCTAACAAAAAATAAAATAAAAATAAATCGATAAAATTTAAAATAAATTAATTTTATATTTGAAAAACTTAAGTGTTAGGGAGATATTTTTGTGATGACAATATTAAAATTTTGCATATAAGATGAATGTTGTGATAATTATACATTTTCATAATTTAAACATTATCCATTAACTTAAAAATGAAAAATACAACATGCCACAACTTATATATAAACAAGAGAAAGTTGCGTTGCAGCATATCCCTACCAAAATGACTGAGCAAAAAATGATAAGAACACAACCACATAATGCATAAGGCCCGGATGGATTCCAAAGTGATTCTCTGATTGTCTATGATACCGCTTGCTTATGAGATGTGATGCTCAATGGTTTCCATGGAACCATGTTCTAATGATATACTTTAAGCACCCAACTCTCCAAAGAAAGCAACCCACGAGCTTCTAGGTAATTCCACATTGGTTTACTTCGAATAAATTTACTCAAACAACAATAAGCATTTTTTACAAAGTGACTAGTGCCAAATCCATTGGGAGATTAAAAAAAAAATGGAAGAGAAGGAAATCAACAAGTAATTAGAGATAAATTTTTGCTAATAAAAAACATTAGAAGTGGAAATCTTAATGCACGAAGCGCCACAATAGGAGAACTTCATAAATCAAACAAACCCGCTTTCATTAATCAGAGATCCAATTGCATATTTGTAAAATTTACCTTTGGCCCAGAGTCATCATGCTTGGTTTGGTACAAATCCAAACCGATGAAAAATAGTGTCGAATGTGGGATAAAGATGGAAAGGTACTTGTTGATTTGTCATGTACTGTAGCACTCTCATCAATTGATTAGATCCACATGAACTAGCTAATGAAAACTTTGTTGTTGGTCAAGCACTCATGCTGATTGGTCCTCCACACCAACGCTAATTTGTTATATTTCCAATAAATTGTTGTGATCTACCTCTAATTAGTGCCTTTCATGTTAAGTTTGTTGTGAATAGATATATTGTTTGGACTGAAGAAGGCACCTCCTGCATACTGAGAATATAATTAGGTAAGGCACTTGTTCTAGTGGTGTTAACTCTCCAAAAATGACCCCCTCTTGCTGAAAATTTGAATCATAAGTGACCTCTAAAATCTATTGATGATGGAATGAAGCTAAAGACCATAAAATGCCCTAAAAATAGCACTAACATACTGATGATAATCTTCCTAAAAAGTGCCCCCTCAAGACACTAATATCCCTTGGTATCAGCATCGTCATGATGCAAATTATGAGCTTGATGAGTTAAGGCTATCATAGTACACGAGCTCAGAGGTACAGAGGTAAGCTCAAGCCTAGCACGTTGGTGTCGAAACACACGGCAGCGTCTATGGCGGACCCCACTACTGTGTCGTTGATGAGAGCCAACCCTTCTTTGGGTTGCAGTTTAAATGGCTCTGGAAATCTGGCTTTCTGGGCCTCCATGGTGTCAAACTCGTGGTCATTGTTGCAATGTGTTGGGCTCAGTAATTGATTTTTAATTATCCACCATTGGGCGTACTAGATAACAGGTGGCGTTGCTAAAAATTTTATTTATTTTTAAATTTTGATAATTAAGACCACTCATGCATAGATTCATGCCTCATTAAAGTGGTACTTCACCAATCATACAATTGAATTAATATATTTTGAAAATTCTCAAAATTATTTTAATTTTTCATAATATTAAGTTTAATATTAAAATTATGCAAAACATTATAAACGTTGTAAAATTTGTGTTTTAAAAACTAAATTAATGCAAGTCAAAAGAATTTGACTATGATATTTTAACAAGATAAAGCTGCAAAGGAGCGAATCCTTGCCATGTTTTAAATAAAAATATTAAATTTATAAAAAGGTGAATTTAATTATAAGTATTATATAATATATTAAATTTTATGACTTGAGACTTATCCAAGTGGTTGGAAGTTAGTTGCCAAGGGCACTTTGCAAAAGAAATGATGCCATTGAAGACCTCTATTACATGGTGCACTAATACAAAGTGCCGCTACGTGCATGCGAATACGAAGTGACACTTCATAGAGTGGTTTGTGCGTGAGGCTTGCACACATGAAAATAAGTTTTGCTTAAAGTTTGCAACATTAAACATATGAAAGCTTTTCTACATAAAATATTTCATGTGAACAATCTCCTATTAAATACCAAACATGGTTAATATTATATAAAATATTGTATATTAGAAATTTACAATTAATATACCATATTACATAAATTGCATATTAAAATACAATAATATATAAAACAGTGTAAACTTAAAACTTAAAATTAATTGTATACTAAAAAACCAAACAAAGCAAACTAAACTACTTTATAAATGAGAGGATATGAAAATAATTATTTTACTAAAAATATGTATGGAATAAATAGTAGTAATGGTTTGTAGTAAATTAACTTGAAATTTGTGTATATTTATCTTGAATTTTATGACAATATTTAAATTTTTCCAAAAAAACATATGCTATAATTTTCATCCCTAATTAATCATTGATTAAAATAATAATAAGTAAAACAATAGTTTTAAAAAATCCTATTATATTTAAGTCAAATTATTAAACAAAAAAATTATAAAAATAAAATACAAAATATTTGTATTATAATTAAATCAAGTTATTAAATTTTTTATCAAAATTAAAAAAAAAACATTTGAAAAATATTTCCAAAACATAAGAAATAAGAAAATACAAAATAAGTAAAAAGTCTTTATTTTATATGATATTCCTAGTATATAGATAAACATATTAATAACGTTTAATTAGCATAGAAAGTTTATTCAATTTCTTTAACGTGCATTTTAATGGGATATAAAAAATAAATTACTAAAGTTTATTGATAATGATTTAATGTGGTTATATGAGACATTTTAAAAGGTAGTGACTTTATGAGAAAAAGAAAGTATTAATTTTTTTTAATAATGTTTTTGTGGAATTTTATGTATATGTTTTTATTTATTAAAAATAAGTAATAATTAATTTTATATTTATTTTTGTATTAGGGGAATCGACAACTGGGGACTCGGATGGTACTCGTGTATCCCGCTACCACTATACTTCTAGGTGCACCCACATAGCCCGTAAGCATGGGGCACGGGTAAGCCGAGGTGATTTGAACTCGTGATCTCCTTTTACAACATGTCCTTCATATCAAGCGAATTGTTAGTCGAACTACACCCCTGTGGGATTTTTTTTAACAAGAAGAATCGACAACTGGAGACTGGGATGGTACTCGCGTGACACATGGTCTAGGGATCCAATCCCCCTACCACAATACCCCTGGGTGCCCCACAACAGCTTGCAAGCATGGGACATTAGTAAGCCCGGGTGTGATTTGAACTTGCGACTTGTGTTTACAACATGTGACTTCATATCAAGCGAATCACCAATGAGCCACACCTATGCGGGCTAAATGGTGGTTCACTCATAAACAAATTTTATATTTATTTTTAATAAATAGTTTATATTTATATTTTATAATATATGTTTAATTATTTTTTACATGTATTTAATTTTTTAATAAATCTTTTTTTATAATTTAATATAATTTGAAGATAAATTTTTTAAATTAATAAATCATTTTTTATAATTTAATATAATTTGAAGATAAATTTTTTAAGTTTTAATAATAAAGTAGTATCTTATTTATTTTGGAAAGTTGCATAAAGTGATAGGTTTCTATTTATAAAAATAAAATAAAAGAACCCATAGCTATTAATAAGTTTTTGACATTTCTTATTGAAATACGAATTTGTTCATCACTTGTTAATTTTCGAAACAATAAGAACATAGGACATCAATGTACATGTGAGAGTTCATAACCACATTTTTGTTTTAAGAAAAATAATTTTATTTAATATTATATGTTTAATTAATTAATTTTTTAATTTATGGATTTCATGTTCATAATTTATTATGATTATTAATCTATGTACATTCTCTGATATACGGCAGGATTTACTCTAAAATCAAACATGAATTACACAATCTCGCTGAATTTTATTAAACAATCGCAGCAAGTATCCGTTGTTGTAGTGCCATGGCCCTTTTCGCGACGTAAAGGATAGCATTGAGCTATCGACAACTACATTCTAAGTTCTACAACAGAATTTGGAGGCAAGAAAAGGCGAAGATTCAGCGGAATTCACTCCAGAGTTGGTCGGAGTTAGTACGCAACGTGGAGTCGTGGAGTGTCCTATCGTTGTCATAATGATTTAGTATTTGTTTGCATAAATGTATTTGGAGGAGGTCGGATGCTTAATTTTCAAGCATGCGATGTGATAATTTTTATTTTTTAGTTTAATTTGCAGCCGCCAAGGATAAAATAAAAATAGTCTATACTATCATTTCACACTTCTCACCAATAATAAATTATATAATTTATTTTTTAATATATTTAAAAATTTGTATTATTCAATTTGTATTGTTTAACATTAAAAACGAATTTTAAATTTAGTTCATTAATATAGGAATCAAATTTTACAAAAATCTAAGTAATTCTTTTCGCTTTTCTTAAGGTCCGATAGACTAATGGGTCTCACGGGACGTTAATCATCATCATCATCATCATAAAGTCAAGTAATGTTGACATTAAAGTGATTACATAAGCATCTACAAACATAATCAATATCTAGGTAAAATATATTTGATCTAGATGCAAAGTGAGGTTTGGGTCGGTGTTAATAGGTTTTGTAAACTGCAGTGAACAAAATATATATATATATATATATATATATATATATATATATATATATATATATATAAATTTTTGCCATCATTCAAAGAGACAATTGGTATAGGAATTATTGTAAGTACCATCACTATAGTAAGTACATGTACTAAGTGGTAATAGGTGGCATGCCTAGGAATTTTGATAATTAAAATGACTATGCCAAGATTTATGTCCCATCCAAAGTGTACTAAGCCAATAAAAAATTTGAAATATTGTATTTTTAAAATTGTTTAAATTATTTTAATATTTCAAAAATTTAAGTTTAATATGAAATTTATGTAAACTTTGTAAAACTTTATAAATTACAAACAAACTAATGTAAGTCAAGAGAGGTTGACTTCTTAAGGAAAGTATATCCCTGTCGTTTTAATAATAATAATTTTTTAAAATCGATTGAATTTTTTAAAGATAAATTTTAATTTGTAAAACTAAAGAAAATAATATGATTTTTTTGTGGGACTGAAATTCATACCTTAAAATGCTTTATAAATCCTTTATGTTATGGATAACATTCAAATCCTTATTACAAAGGAATACATTTTTACTTCGGAAGGCATAGATCTTGGGGTTAAATGACTAGCAAACGGGAAAGCTAAGGACATTGAAGGTTATCAAGTCAAAATCTTAAGAATTGGAGGACCTGTCCCGATCTCTCAGAGTCACAAGCTCTTCAATCTAGTAATCAAGTGGGTTTCCCTAAACCATGGACTCAAAACCTTCTTGTTCCTATTTTTAAAAATGTGGACAAAAACAACCCCTTAGATTATAAGGCCATTATGATAAACCCTATTATAGTCAATTTATATGGAATTATTTTGGAAAAGAATATTAGCATATGGTTAGAAAGTTAGGAAAAAAGGGCTAAAGGCCATGCCAATTTTAGAAGTTATCATTCCACCATGGACCAGTAATTACGTTTAAGATCATTGTAGAGGAATTCCACATTAATAAAATCAATCTCCTTTGTTGCTTTGTTCACTTTAGGAAAGCGCTTGACATGTTAGCTAGAATTAACCTTTGGAACATATTATAAGAGTTAAAGGTTCTTTGAGTTTAGATTTGTTGCAATGAGGTTGTATGAGAATGATGTTTCTAAGCTCAAGAACATTGAGGGTTGGTTGAAAGAGAATAACTGCAATATGAGAATTAAGTGTTTTGGAGGAATTCACCTATATACTAGTTAAGTTAACCCCCCCCCCCCAGTAAGTGGGTTAAGTTCAACGACAATCCCTAGTATATATTTCTTATCAAATTCCTTAAACATACATGCATGCCAAAAATAAAATAAAAATAATGTAGAGGGGAAAACCTGTTTCTGGATGGTTGTACTAAGCTTTGCGTGCAATCATGCAATCCAAAGGCAACTGTGATGTCTTCCTTATAAACCCATAAACACTTAAGACAACAACATTCCTCATTCTTCTTCACATATTATTAATAAACTTGACGAAACATGCAATAAATATACATTACTTTCAGGCAACGTATTATTCCAATAGATATGAAACTTATGAATGATAAACTAAAACAATAACAATACATATTTTGGGTGGGGTTAGATTATCAATCTATATTATTTACAAGTGAAAAGTTACAACAACTTGGATATTTGATTCCTAAAGTAGCATTTCCTTGGTCAGATTCCAAATCCTTTTGTCCTTAGCCACACATACTCATCCTCTTGTTGACTACGATCTTGAACTCTACTATGGTGGAGAATCCAAATGGAGGCTAATTGATCTTCACACAAGGTTATTGAGCTACCATAGGAACCATAAGATAGCTCCTCCTCAACAATGGAAACATGAGGAAGGACTGTTTTTCGCCAATCACTCTCAATTTCTCTAGAGTTTAGACACTTTCAATCATTTTCTCTGTCTCTTTGTTTCAACCCTAGATCTTCTATTTGTAAGCCAAGGAAGTGATAAGATTGATGTTAGAGTGAAGGCATGTCATACATGTGCAGGGCATGCGTAGATTTCATTCATTGTTTTTATTTTTATTTTTGAGCTTTCTTTTATTTTATGTGGCTTTGAGATGTGGTTGTGCTTTTAACACTAAATACGATGTCTGATAGCAATTTTCCTTAAGAAACCATTTGAGGCTTGTGTTTTTCTTGAAGGAAAAGTGTGGCCTAGTTTTTAATTGCATGAAGAAACTCCATATCAACATGTAGTATGTCCATCTTATGATTAATTTTTATTGAGGGTGTCAATTCGAGTAGTCCCATAGGATATGGGAACGTCATTCACGCGAGTGAAGCTAATTGATGGGGATTTCTAGATTTGGTATTCCTCATAAGAGTTGTCCATAAATCGACCACAGCATCCTCTAAGTGCAGTGAACACCACACACACACACACACACACACACACACACACACACACACACACACACACATATATATATATATTATAGATTTTTGTTTATCCAATTACATTTCAAGGTATTATAATTACATTTTGTTTTATTTTATACTACCTTGGAATGTAATTGAATGAATATGGGTAAACTTGAAATGGATCAATCAGTCAATTTTGGTGGGTATGACCGGATGGGTATGGGTGAACTTGAAATGGTTCAATCTCTCAATTTTGGTGGATGATACAAAAGAGTGGTATGGGAATAGGTAAACAAACAAATTGAAGGGATACTTTCTTACTATGAAATTCTGGAACATAGCAGATCATTGAGCCTGGGAATACCTCACAATGACATAATTAGCAAAGAAGAATAATTACAGTGAAAATTAGCAAGAATTGAGCAGTAAATTCATACATGCAAAGAAACTTAGATGTGCACAGAAATTGGTGTCATATTCCATTAATATGTATACTAAAAGAATATAGTACAATTGAGGAAATTTGATTAACCAGGAGGAATTCGAATCCATCACAGTCTAGCATTGGAATTATCCCTACTACAGTGCTTTGATAGTTGCAAACTCAACTGAATGTCAGTTCACTGAAGCTATTGTCAGTTAACTGAGCATGCAAGGCGCATCAATGATTTTTTCATGCAAAATAGGCTAGAGAGGGCACATTAGTTGATAGACAGTGGTAATCGGAGCTCAAAACCCCCACTACAATCATGAAATAAGGTGGACTGAACTAGATCATTGAGTTAGTTCCTAAAATCTAGGGAACTGACTCTACATGGCCTAAATTCATGCATGGAGTGTGCATCAAGTGGCTAATGAGTCCTAGATGACAATTGCACACCACTAGGGGGTCAACAACACCATCCAATACTAGAAAAAGGGAAAAAAATACTAAGGTGGACAAAGGTTGGATTATTAATTATCCTAACACCCCCCCTTAATCCAAACTTAGACAACCTGGGCCCTGGTAACTGAGACCAAAGGTCACCCATACAACAATAATAAAAAATAACTATTCATGAAACTAAGGAAATGGGGAAACCCTAATGGGACCCCCCCCCCCAAAAAAAAAGAACAATAAGAAACTCCAAAAACCTTCACACCAAGCAGAGATCTGAGATAGGAAAATCTCTTCTCGGTGAAAGACTTTGTAAAAATGTCTGCAATATGCTCCTCTGTACAACAGTAATGCAGTGTGATGGTCCTGTTGTCCTCTAGTTCCTTGATGAAGTGCATATGAACCTCAATGTGTTTGGTTCTTTGTTTTTGAACTAGATCATTGGAGATCCTTATGGAACTTTGATTATCACAGAAAATATCTACTGAAGGGGAAGTGCGAATGCCAAACTCTGTGAAGATGCCATGTAACAAAAATGCCTAAATAACTGCATTCACAACCCCTATGTACTCTACTTCTGCTTAAGAGAGTGCAAGAGCTCCTTGCTTCTTTCTTGACCAATAGATTGGTCTTGATCCCAACATGAACACATAACTTGAAGTAGATTTGCTGTCAGTGTTGTCTCCAGCCCAATCTGAGTCAATAAAACCAACCAGATCTAACCGAGCACTAGCAGAGTAATGAATCCCACTCTTTTGTACCCTGCACATAGACCAAGATTCTTTTTGTTTCATTCCAATGCATCTCATGTGGCTCCTACATGTACCTTGCCGCATCACTTACAACATAAGACAGATCCGGTCTCGAATGTGTCAAGTACAATAAGATATCAATCAGCTGGCTGTACAACATGCTGTCAACCAAAGGAGTAGAACCACCTTTTTCCAATTTGATGCCAGATAGGAAAGGAAAATTTGATGCTTTGCAATCATCCATGTGGAAATTATTTAGCAAGTCAGATGCATATCTAGATTGTGAAATCATGATCCCTGAATCTTTTTGAGTTACTTCGAGGCCAATAAATTGTTTCAGCAGTCCTAGATTTGTCACGGAGAAGGCTTTGCTCAAAGCAGACTTGATGTTCTTCAATCCAGTAGATGAACCAATGGTGAGCAATTCATCCACATACAATACAATCAACAATAGGCAACCTCCCTTCTGTTGCATGTAGACATTGCAATCATATTTGCATCTCTTGAACTTCTGTGATAGTAAGAAGGAATCAATTTTGGCATACCATGCCCTGGGGGATTGCTTGAGCCCATACAATGATTTCCTTAGTCTGCATACCAAGGATTGATCATCTGTGTACCCCTCAAGCTGCTTTATGTAAATCTCTTCTTCTAAGTCACCATGTAGGAAGGCACTTTTTACATCCATGTGATGTACCTCCCATTGTTTCGAAGCTGCAATTTCCAAAACAAGTCTGACAGAATCCATTCTTGCTACTGGGGTGAATATCTCATTGTAGTCCAAGCCATGAACCTGTGAGTACCCCTTGGAAACCAACTGAGCTTTGTACTTGGTTGTAGATCCATCAGAAGCAAGTTTTGTTTTGTAGATCCACTTGCACTGGACTAGATTTCTCCCTGGGGGAAGAGAGACAAGACCCCATGTATCATTGTTCTGCAGTGACCCATATTATTCATCCATGGTAGCCTTCCATCTTGGATCATGAAAAGCCTCTTTGAAGGATTATGGATCAGACCCTGTTGGTTGTGGATCCTGATCTCCAGATTCAGAGATATTATTATTCAGCCGTGTTTTTACCCCAGCTTTATATGATATGTAAGAAGGACTGTACACTCACCCCAACGGGGGGGGGTTTGGGGGCAGCGCCCCCGAAGAAAATTTTTGGGGTTGTTTTATGGGCCCATGGTTTTGGGTTACCCGTGGTATTTTCCCATTGTATCTCCCTTATAAAAGAAAGACATTGTAACACAACTAGGGTTGACGTATTAGGTTTTATGCATTATAAATATCTCTGAGATCAGGAGAGAGACTGTGAAACAGTGAAGAGGAAGTGCAGCGACTGTGCTACAGGTTGTATCCCTTCACTTTGCTGGATGGAATAATAATAAGGACTGGCAACTTCAGTGTGGACGTATCCCAATTTGGGTGAACCACGATATATCTGCGTCTCTCTTGTAATGTGTATGTGTGATTATATTTGCATTTATGTTTATTGTTATTGCTCTCCGATCCTGTTTTTCTAACAATTGGTATCAGAGCCAAAGGTCTATTTGGCAGATAAACCTGCAGGAAGCTAGGGTTTCTGGTTCGAAGGAAAGTTTAAGGTCAAGAAGTTTAACAGACAAAACTTCCAGTTATGGAAGATGTAAATGGAGGACTATCTGTACCAGAAGGATCTATTCCTGCCGTTGGCAGGAAGAGCAAAGCAACCGGTGGCCATGAAGGATGAAGAATGGGAGGTTCTTGGCAGAAAGGATCTGGGAACAATACGACTGAGCCTGGCTTTGTCAGTGGCTTTCAATATCTCAAAAGAAACGACAACGGAGGGTTTGATGAGCGCAATGGGTAAGCTATATGAAAAACCCTCGGCCTCCAACAAGATATTTCTAATGAAGCGTTTATTTAATATGAAGATGTCTGAAGGTGGATCTATTACTGATCATTTAAATGAGTTTAATACGGTTACAAATCAACTAAGATCTGTAAGTGTGAACTTTGATGACGAGGTTAGGGATCTTCTAATCTTTTGTTCATTGCCAAAAAGCTGGAATAGCTTGGTCATGACTGTAAGTAGCTCTGTCTCTAGTTCAAACACCCTGAAATTTGATGATGTTATTGGTGTTATTCTTATCGAGGAAATGCGAAGAAAAAGCACAGGTGAGACATCAGTTAATGCGTTGACCATGGAGAGCAGGGGAAGACAAAAGGAGAGAGGAAAGAGCCAAGGTAATCGTGGCAAGTCTAAAACGGAAAATCCAAGTCCAGATTGGAAAAAATAGAGTGCTGGAACTGTGGAAAGAAAGAGCATCTGAAGAAAGACTGCAGATCTCTAAAGAAGAAAGGAGATGCACAGTAGGAAACTACCCAGGAAGCAAATGTAGTAGGTGATGTGTTACAAGATGCTTTGATTCTTGCATTAGATAATACTAGTGATTATTGGGTAGTAGATTCAGGGGCTTCATGTCATGCTACACCCCATAGGAAATACTTCCATGATTATGTTCCAGGCGATTTTGGACATGTTTTATTGGGTGATGATGAGCCATGTAAAATTGTTGGAAAGGGTAAGGTATGGATAAAAGTCAAGAATGGAACTGATTGGATGTTGAAAGATGTTAGGAATATTCCTACTATGAAAATAAATCTGATCTCAACAGGGCAGTTGGGAGATGGCGGCTGTCTATCTACATTTGGAGAAAAGTGGTGGAAGATCACTAAAGGATCAATGATTATAGCAAAAGGAGACAGGGTGGGTATGTTGTATTTATGTCCTCATAATACTGACCATTCTATCTCTTTAGTTTCCACAAGAACAGATACAACATTGTGGCATCATAGGCTTGGCCACATGAGTGAGAAGGGGATGCAGATTCTCCACTCAAGGAAGTTGCTGCCAGATTTGAAGTAGGTAAGTTTGGAATTCTATGAGAACTGTGTTTATGGAAAACAAAAGAGAGTTAGATTTCTCAAGGTTGGGAAACAGAAGAAGAATGAAAAGTTAGAGCTTGTGCATACAGATGTATGGGGACCGACTCAAGTACAATCTCTTGGTGGCTCTTATTATTATGTTACATTTATTGATGATGCAACTAGGAAAACTTGGGTTTATTGCATTAGACAGAAATCTGATGTGTTTGCTACTTTTAAGAAGTGGAAAGATTTGGTTGAGAATGAGATAGGAAAAAGGTTGAAGTGTCTCATATCTGATAATGGAGGTGAGTACTGCGGCAAGGAGTTTGATAGTTACTGTTCACACCATGGGATTCATAGAGAGAAGACAGTCCCAGGAACACCACAAGAAAATGGTGTGTCTGAAAGGATGAATAGAATGATCATGGAGCGTGCAAGGTGTATGAGACTGCATGCAGGGTTTCCCTTACAGTTTTGGGTGGATGCTGTAAATATTGTTGTTTATTTAATAAACATAGGACCTTCAAGTGCTTTGGATGGTGGTATTCCAGAGGAGGCATGGACAGGTAAAAAGGTAAGCTACTCATTTCTTAGAACGTTTGGTTGTGAATCATTTGTCCATATTGATAAAGATAATAGAACAAAGCTTGAAGCTAAACCCAAGAAATGTACCTTTATTGGATATGGGGTTGATGATTTTGGTTATTGTTTATGAGATTACGAAAATAACAAAATCATTAGGAGTAGATATGTGATATTCAATGAAAAGGTCATGTATAAAGATTAGTTGCAGGGAAAGAAACAGGAAAAGGAAAACATAGAGTACACAGTACTTGATGAAATTCAAGAAAATGAAGTTCCAAAGGTGCCAGAAAATCAAGAACAACAGCAAGTAACTGAAACTCCTGCAACTGCAAGAAGATCTACCAGGTTAAGTAGACTCCCTGAACGATACTCTCCTGCAATGTATTATTTATTGATGACTAATGCTGGTGAACCCGAATGTTATGAAGAAGCAATGTAGGTGGAAACTAGAAAGAAGTGGGAGCAAGGTATGAATGAGGAGATGGACTCATTGGTAGGAAAACGGATTTGGGATCTGGTTCAGTTGCCTGCTGGTAAAAGAGCATTGCAGAACAAATGGATTTACAGGTTGAAGGAAGAAGAAGGAGGTAAGAAGCGGTACAAGGCGAGACTTGTTGTAAAGGGGTTTGCATGGAAGAAAGGTATAGATTTTGATGAAATATTTTCTCCTGTTATTAAGATGACTTCAATTAGGACTATTTTAAGTCTAGTGGCGGTAGAAGATTTGCATCTTGAACAATTAGATGTAAAAACAACCTTTCTCCATGGGGATTTGGAGGAAGAGATATATATGTAGCAGCCACAAGGGTATGAGGTCAAAGGTAAGGAGAACTTGGTATGCAGGTTGAAAAAGAGTTTGTATGGCTTGAAGCAAGCTCCAAGGCAGTGGTATCTAAAATTTGACAGGCTTATGATAGAACAAGGTTATAGTAGATGTCATTCTGACCACTGTGTTTATTTTAAGAAGCTAGACAATGAAAGATATATTATCTTGTTATTGTATGTGGATGACATGCTTGTTGCAGGGTCTAACATGCAGGATATAAATGTACTCAAAAGGAAGCTAGCTAATTCATTTGTGATGAAGGATTTGGGTGCTGCAAAGCAAATCCTTGGTATGAGAATAACGAGAGACAGAAAAAATCGCAAATTGACATTGTCTCAAAGTGAGTACATACAAAAAGTGTTGGAAAGGTTCAAAATGCATAATGCAAAACCAGTTAGTACACCTTTGGCCAGCCATTTCAGTCTAAGTAAGGAAATGTGTCCCAAGACACAGGAAGAGATAGATTACATGTCCAAGATTCCCTATCAATCAGCAGTTGGCAGCTTGATGTATGCCATGGTGTGCACAAGACCAGATATTGCACAAGCAGTGGGAGTTGTGAGAAGATATATGAACAATCCAGGTAAAGAACATTGGAAGGTAGTACAGTGGATTCTCAGGTATTTGAGAGGTACTACCACTCAGGCATTATGTTTTTGAGGTTCAGACACTATTCTACAGGGATATGTTGATGCAGATATGGTAGGTGATAAGGATAACAAGAGGAGCACCATAGGGTATGTGTTTACTGTAGGTGGAACAACAGTAAGTTGGATTTCGAAACTGCAGAAGGTTGTTGCACTTTCAACAACGGAAGCAGAGTATGTTGCTGTCATAGAGGCTAGTAAATAGATGATTTGGTTGCAGAGGTTTATGGAGGAATTGGGTAAGAAGCAGAAGGATAGCAGGTTGTATAGTGATAGCCAGAGTGCCATTCATCTTGCAAATAACTCATCATTCCATTCCAGGACTAAACATATATAGCTCAAGTACCATTTCATACGCTCTGTTCTGGAAGATGAACTGTTGAAGCTGGAAAAGATACACACTAGCCAGAATCCTGCAGACATGTTCACAAAGGTAGTGACCAGAGAGAAACTAGGTTCCTGCTCAGTTTTAGTTGGCCTTATAGCATGAAGGAGAAGAGGAGAAAGTTTCCAAGTCCAAGTCCAGCAAGTGCAGCAACGGTGGAGTTGTTGTGATCAGTCTCCAAGTGGGATATTGTTGGTTGTGAAGCCTGATCTCCAGATTCAGAGACATTATTATTCAGCCATGTTTGTACCCCATCTTTATATGATATGTAAAAAGGATTGTAAACTCACCCCAATGGGGGGGGTGTGGGGGTTATAACTCCCAGATGGGGGGTTTGGGGGCGAAGCCTTCGAAGAAAATTTTTGGGGTTGTTTTACGGGCCCATGGTTTTGGGTTACCCGTGGTATTTTACCATTGTATCTCCCTTATAAAAGAAAGACATTGTAACACGGCTAGGGTTGAGGTATTAGGTTTTATGCATTATAAAGATCTCTGGGATCAGGAGAGAGACTGTGAAACAATGAAGAGGAAGAGCAGCGGCTGTGCTGCAGGTTGTATCCCTTCACTTTGCTGGATGAAATAATAATAAGGATTGGCAACTTCAGTGTGGACGTAGCCCAATTTGGGTGAACCACGATATATCTGTGTCTCTCTTGTAATGTGTATGTGTGATTATATTTGCATTTCTGTTTATTTTTATTGCTCTGCGATCCTGTTTTTCTAACAATTGGTATCAGAGCCAAAGGTCTATTTGGCAGATAAAACCACAGGAAGCTAGGGTTTCTAGTTCGAGTGGGAGAAATGGCGGAAGAAGGAAAGTTTAAGGTCGAGAAGTTTAACGGCCAAAAATTCCAGTTATGGAAGTTGCAAATGGAGGACTATCTGTACCAAAAGGATCTATTACTGCCGTTGGCAGGAAGAGCAAAGCAGCCAGTGGCCATGAAGGATGAAGAATGGGAGGTTCTTGACAGAAAGGCTTTGGGAACAATATGGCTGAGCTTGGCTTCGTTGGTGGCTTTCAATATCTCAAAAGAAACGACAACGAAGGGTTTGATGAGCGCACTAGGTAAGCTGTATGAAAAACCCTCGGCCTCCAACAAGGTATTTCTAATGAAGCATTTATTTAATATGAAGATGCTTGAAGGTGGATTTGTTACAGACCCCACCATCATGTAGCACCTCTCTGGGATAAGTGAATCTGTAAGACATAGTGCAAGGTTTGTATCTTGATACTAAGATCTGGTTCTTCTATGGTCAGATGGATCTTCAGTTATGTTCCCAACAGCTTCAATGAATTTCTTGGCCCATTTTGGCCTTGGATTGGTAGTAGGTGGTAGATTTGGATCTGATTGATCTTCATACTCACCATCAAGGTCTGATTCAACTTGGTCCTCATCTTCGGAATATGAATCTGGATCATCACAAGAGACATCATTCTGATCTTCATCGGGTGCAAATGGAGTAGGCATATCAGATCTACCTTCTTCTTCAAATGACTGTAGATATTGCAATGGATATTCATTGAAATGGACACTTCTTTCAATGAAGCGTCTTCTGGTTGCAATCTCCATCAATTTGTATGCTTTTTCATTTTTTGCATAGCCCAACAAAACGCATTTTCTACTTTGGGGTTGAAGATATTTTTTTTTGTCAAATGGGATTCTGGTCCATGCCTTGGATCCAAAAACCCTCAGGTGAGAGACATCTGGCTTGTGTCCGTTCAGTGCTTCCAATGGAGTGACCCCATCCACTGATTTGAGGGGTACCCTGTTCTGAATGTATGAAGCACAATTCATTCCTTCTGCCTAGATATATGGTGGAATATCTCTTGCTTGAAGTAGACAGACAACCATTTATTTCAATGACCTATTCTTCCTCTCTACCACACCATTTTGCTGTGGTGTGTATGGGACATAATGCTGCATTTGGATGCCCTTAGAAGCACAAAAATACTGCAACTCTTTCTTGATGTACTCCCCTCCATTGTCATATCTGAGTGCTTTGATATTATTCCCAACAGTTTTCTCAACCAAGGCCTTGAAAACTTTGAAAGTCTCAAATACATCAGACTTATTCTTAAGAAAATAGATCCAACATAACCTATATTAGTCATCTATGAAGGTCAAAAAGTATCTGGATCCATTCATAGAAGCTGTGGGGATCGAACCTGAGACATCAATGTGTATCAAATCAAGTGTGGAGGAATCTCTCTTTTCCTTTCCAACATCAAAATTTCGCTCTACATGCTTTCCTACCAAGAAACATTTGCAGATTCCTTGAGAGAATTTTATGTCAGGAAATCCTTCAACCATATCTTCCTTGTGCAACCACTGCAAGTACTTGAAATTGAGATGGCTGAATCTCTCATGCCAGAGTCTGCTCGTCTCATTGGCATAGGTCAAGAGGGCACTTTGATGTGAATGTGGAAAAAAATGGGAGAACTCATATGCCTTTGAGGCATGGTTTGCAACACCTTTAGTTATTATCTTCCCAGAAGATATCTTTGCAATCTCAACTATGTCATGTCCAAAAACAACTTCCTTTGGTGAACTCATGTGTGTCATATGATAAACATATAACAAGTTTGCTGCCAACGAACTCACATACAGAACATTGTTGAACTTTCCATGCTCCAGTTGTAGTGTGCCCTTTCCTTCAGTAGAGATCTGTGAATCATCTCCTATGTGAATACTGGGACCATCAGTGAGATCTAGAGAGGAAACATACTCTCTGAAGGAAACCATGTGGTTGGAGGCTCCAGAATCTATGAGGAAGGCTTGTGATTGTGACAATCCAGCTTGTAGTGCATGGAATCTCTCATGATCATCTGTATTGCTTCCATAACAAAATTCCTTGTGCATTCTGGGAGGGAAATGTTGTGTTGTTCAAGAAGTTTGTCCATTTTATCTATCGTCTTCTTCATGCAATAACTCTCTCGATGGTTTCCTTTCTTGCAGTAAGTACACTTGGTCTTCTCAAACCTCTTTTGCTTATCCTTCTTAGAGCAGGAGGATCCTTTTGATGGATTAGGATTCTCCTTTGGTTTGGATTCAAATTGCTTCTTGTACTTTCCCTTATACTCCCCTTTAGCATTTGAATTCTTAGACTCCCCAGCCATAAGAGCCTGATTCTTGGAGGCCTTCAGGGCTCCCATCTGGATCAGTTTGTCTTGTTATGCGATTAGGGATTCTATGAATGCATCTAAAGAAGGAATTTTCCAATTGGGGATTGACAATCTCCTAGAGTGAAAGGTAGACACAAATATTGAAAATTCAGGGCCAAGTTTACTTAGGATGGATAGCACTAGTTTCTCATCCTTCTTGTCAATTCTACATTGTTTGCACTGCATAACCAATGACTTGAAATTTGAGAAGAAATGATGTATGGTTTCAAAATTGATGGGTTGAAGAGCAATTAATTCATTCTCCAAAACGTGGCCTCTCAGCTCATCTTGCTTACCAAAGAGAGTTTCAAGCTTCAACCAAACCTCCCTTGGGGTTTTCAATCCATAAATATGGAAGAGAAAGTCTCTAGAGATGTGAATACACATAAAACCAAAATCCTCATCTAGCTTGTTCTGGTAATTTGATTTCTCAATAGTTTCCCGAGGTTCGACTTCCTTTCCCATTGTGACCCTGTACAGGCTCTTGTTGCGCAAGACAATCTGCATATCTTCCCTCCAATCCAGATAATTGAAGGGTGTTAGGATTCTTGGTGTCAAAGGAGCATTTGAATTCTCCATCAGTAGCTAGTGGAGTGAATGCAAACTGCTACTGCTGCACTGAAAACTTCTCAAAATCCTGCAGAAAACTCTCAAAATGAAGATAAACCAACTTTGCTGAGCTATGATACCATGTGAAATTCTAGAACACAACAAATCATTGAGCTTGTGAATACCTCAAAGTGACATAATTATCAAAGAAGAAGAATTACAATGAAAATTAGCAAGAATTGAACAGTAAATTCATACATGCAGAGAAACTCAAATGTGCACAAAAATTGGTGTCATATTCCATTAATTTGTATACTAAAAGAATATAGTACAATTGAGGAAATTCGATTACCCAGGAGGAATTCAAATCCATCACAATCTAGCATTGGAATTATCCCTACTACATTGATCTGATAGTTGCAAACTCAATTGAATGTCAGTTAATTGAGCATGCAAGGCACATCAACGAGTTTTTCATGCAAAATAGGCTAGAGAGGGCGCATTAGTTGGAAGTCAGTGGCAATCGAAGCTCAAACACCCCACTACAGTCATGAAATCAGGTGGATTGAACTATATCACTAAGTTAGCTCCTAAAATATAGGGAAATGACTCTACATGGCCTAAATTCATGCATGGAGGGTGCATCAAGTGGATAATGAGTCCTATATGACAATTTCACACCACTAGGGGGTCAACAACATCATCCAATACTAGGAAAAGGGAAAAAATAGTAAGGTGGAAAAAGGTTGGATTATTAACTATCCTAAGTTTACTTGTGGAGAAATAGTGATATCATGAAATATTTCCTTTTTTTTTGCCAACTAAGACCCTCAAATCATAAGGACTGGTAAAGCCTGATGAGACGAACAAATTTCTCTCACACATAAAAATTTGGTCGAGTTTTTAAAAGATATCTATTTATAAAACTTTGATTAAAAGAAAAAGTATTATATGAATAGAATAATAAATTTTTAATATTTTTTTAAAATCGATTGAATTTTGTAAAGGTAAATTTTAATTTGTAAAGCTAAAGAAAATAATATGATTTTTGTGTGGGACTGAAATTCATACCTTAAAGCTTTATAAATCCTTTATGTTATGGATAACATTCAAATCATTATTACAAAGGAATACATTTTTACATCAGAAGGCATAGATCTTGGGGTTAAATGACTAGCAAACGGGAAAGCTAAGGACATTGAAGGCTATCATGTCAAAATCTTAAGAATTGGAGGACTTGTCCTCATCTCTCAAAGTCACAAGTTCTTCAATCTAGTAATCAAGTAGGGTTTCCCTAAACCATGGACTCAAAACCTTCTTGTTCCTATTTTTAAAAATGAGGACAAAAACAACCCCTTAGATTATAAGGCCATTATGATAAACCCTATTATAGTCAATTTATATGGAATTATTTTGGAAAAGAACATTAGCATATGGTTAGAAAGATAGGAAAAAATGGCTAAAGGCCATGCCAATTTTAGAAGTTATCATTCCACCATGGACCAGTAGTTACGTTTAGGATCATTGTAGAGGAATTCCACATTAATAAAATCAATCTCCTTTGTTGCTTCGTTCACTTTAGGAAAGCACTTGATATGGTAGCTAGAATTAACCTTTGGAACATATTAGAAGAGTTAAAGGTTCTTTGAGTTTAGATTTGTTGCAATGAGGTTGTATGAGAATGATGTTTCTAAGCTCAAGAACATTGAGGGTTGGTCGAAAGAGAATAACAGCAATATGAGAATTAAGTGTTTCGGAGGAATTCACCTATATACTAGTTAAGTTAATCCCCCCCCGGTAAGTGGGTTAAGTTCAACGACAATCCCTAGTATATATTTCTTATCAAATTTTCCTTAAACATACATGCATGCCAAAAATAAAAATAAAAATGTAGAGGGGAAAACCTCTTTCTGGATGGTTGTCCTAAGCTTTGCGTGCAATCATGCAATCCAAATGCAACTGTGATGTCTTCCTTATAAACCCATAAACACTTAAGACAACAACAATCCTCATTCTTCTTCACATATTATTAATAAAATTGACGAAACATGCACTAAATATACATTACTTTCAGGCAATGTATTATTCCAATAGATATGAAACTTATGCATGATAAACTAAAACAATAACAATACATATTTTGGGCGGGGTTAGATTATCAATCTATATTTTTTACAAATGAAAAGTTACAACAACTTGGATATTTGATTCCTGAAGTAGCATTTCCTTGGTCAGATTCCAAATCCTTTTGTCCTTAGCCACACATACTCATCCTCTTGTTGACTACGATCTTGAACTCTACTGTGGTGGAGAAGCCAAATGGAGGCTAATTGATCTTCACACAAGGTTATTGCGCTACCATAGGAACCATAAGATAGCTCCTCCTCAACAATGGAAACATGAGGAAGGACTGTTTTTCGCCAATCACTCTCAATTTCTCTAGAGTTTAGACACTTTCAATCATTTTCTCTATCTCTTTGTTTCAACCCTAGATCTTCTATTTGTAAGCCAAGGAAGTGATAAGCTTGAGGTTAGAGTGAAGGCATGTCATACATGTGTAGGGCATGCGTAGATTTCACTCATTGTTTTTATTTTTATTTTATGGGGCTTTGAGATGTGGTTGTGCTTTTAACACTAAATACGGTGTCTGATCGGAATTTTCCTTAAGAAACCATTTGATGCTTGTGTTTTTCTTGAAGGAAAAGTGTGGCCTAGTGGTTAATTGCATGAAGAAACTCCATATCAACATGTAGTATGTCCATCTTATGATTAATTTTTATTGAGCATGTCAATTCGAGTAGTCCCATAGGATATGGGAACGTCATTCACGTGAGTGAAGCTAATTGATGGGGATTTCCAGATTTGGTATTCCTCATAGGAGTTATCCATAAATTGACCACGACATCCTCTAAGTGCAGTGAACACCACACACACACACACATATATTATAGATTTTTGTTTATCCAATTACATTTTAGGGTATTATAATTACATTTTGTTTTATTTTATAATACCTTGGAATGTAATTGAATGAATATGGGTAAACTTGAAATGGATCAATCAGTCAATTTTGGTGGGTACGACCGGATGGGTACGGGTGAATGTGAAATGGTTCAATCTCTCAATTTTGGTGGATGATACAAAGGAGTGGTATGGGAATAGGTAAACAAACAAATTGAAGGGACACTTTATTACTATGAAATTATGGAACATAGCAGATCATTGAGCCTGGGAATACCTCACAATGACATAATTAGCAAAGAAGAAGAATTACAGTGAAAATTAGCAAGAATTGAACAGTAAAGAAACTTAGATGTGCACAGAAATTGGTGTCATATTCCATTAATATGTATACTAAAATAATATAGTACAATTGAGGAAATTCGATTAACTAGGAGGAATTTGAATCCATCATAGTTTAGCATTGGAATTATCCCTACTACAGTGCTCCGATTGTTGCAAACTCAACTGAATGTCAGTTCACTGAAGCTACTATCAGTTAACTGAGCATGCAAGGCGCATCAATGAGTTTTTCATGCAAAATAGCCTAGAGAGGGCACATTAGTTTACAAACAGTGGTAATCTGAGCTCAAAACCCTCACTACAGTCACGAAATAAGGTGGAATGAACTAGATCATTGAGTTAGCTCCTAAAATTTAGGGAACTGACTCTACATGGCCTAAATTTATGCATGGAGGGTGCATCAAGTGGCTAATGAGTCCTAGATGAAAATTGCACACCACTAGGGGGTCAACAACATCATCTAATACTAGGAAAAGGGAAAAGATACTAAGGTGGACAAAGGTTGGATTATTAATTATCCTAACACCCCCCCCTTAATCCAAACTTAGACAACTTGGGCCCTGGTAACTGAGACCAAAGGTCACCCATACAATAACAATAAAAAATAACTATTCATGAAACTAAGGAAATGGGGAAAACCTAATGGGAACCCCCCCCCAAAAAAAAAGAACAACAAGAAACTCAAAAAAACTTCACACCAAGCAGAGATCTGAGATAGGAAAATCTCTTCTGAGTGAAAGACTTTGTAAAAATGCTTGCAATATGCTCCTCTGTATGACAGTAGTGCAGTGTGATGGTCATGTTGTGCACTAGTTCCTTGATGAAGTGCATATGAACCTCAATGTGTTTGGTTCTTTGTTTCTGAACTGGATCATTGGAGATACTTATGGCACTTTTATTATCACAGAAAATATCTACTGAAGGGGAAGTGCGAATGCCAAACTATGTCAAGATGCCATGTAACCAAAATGCCTAAATAACTTCATTCACAGCCCCTGTGTATTTTTCTTATGCTGAAGAGAGTGCAAGAGCTCCTTGCTTCTTTCTTGACCAATAGATTGGTCTTGATCCCAACATGAACACGTATCCTGAAGTAGATTTCCTGTCAGTGTTGTCTCCAGCCCAGTCTGAGTCAATTAAACCAACCAGATCTAACCGAGCACTAGCAAAATAATAAATCCCACTCTTTTGTACCCTGCACATAGTGCAAGATTCTTTTTGTTGCCTTCCAATGCATCTCATGTGGCTCCTACATGTACCTTGTCGCATCACTTACAACATAAGACAGATCTTGTCTCCAATGTGTCAAGTACAATAAGATATCAATCAGTTGGATGTACAACATGCTGTCAACCAAAGGAGTAGAACCACCTTTTTCCAATCTGATGCTAGACAGGAAAGGAAAATTTGATGCTTTACAATCATCCATGTGGAAATTTTTGAGCAATTCAGATGCATATCTAGATTGTGAAATCATGATCCCTGAATATTTTTGGGTTACTTTGAGGCCAATAAAATGTTTCAGCAGTCCTAGATTTGTCACGGAGAAGGCTTTGCTCAAAGCAGACTTGATGTTCTTCAATCCAGTAGATGAAACACTGGTGAGAAAGTCATCCACATACAATACAAGCAACAACAGGCAACCTCCCTTCTGTTGCATGTAGACATTGCAATCATATTTGCATCTCTTGAACTTCTATGACAGTAAGAAGGAATTTATTTTGGCATACCATGCCCTGGGGGATTTATTGAGCCCATACAATGATTTCCTTAGTGTGCATACCAATGATGGATCATTTGTATACCCCTTAGGATGCTTCATGTAAATCTCTTCTTCTAAGTCACCATGCAGGAAGGCACTTTTTACATCCATGTGATGTACCTCCCATTGTTTCGAAGTTGCAATTTCCAAAACAAGTCTGACAGAATCCATTCTTGCTACTGGGGTGAATATATCATTGTAGTCCAAGCATGAACCTGTGAGTACCCCTTGGAAACCAACTGAGCTTTGTACTGGTTGTAGATCCATCAGAAGCAAGTTTTGTTTTGTAGATCCACTTGCTTTGTACTAGCTTTCTCCCTGGGGGAAGAGAGACAAGACCCCATGTCTCATTGTTCTGTAGTGACTCATATTATTCATCCATGGTAGCCTGCCATCTTGGATCATGAAAAGCCTCTTTGAAGGATTATGGATCAGACCCCACCATCATGTAGTACCTCTCTGGGAGAAGTGAATCTGTATGACATAGTGCAAGGTTTGCACCTTGATACTGAGATCTGGTTCTTCTATGGTCAGATGGATATCCAGCTATGTTCCCAACAACTTCAAGGAATTTTTTAGCCCTTTTTGGCCTTGGATTGGCAATAGGTGCTAGATCTGGATCTGATTGATCTTCATACTCACCATCAAGATCTGATTCAACTTGGCCCTCATCTTCGAAATATGAATCTGGATCATCATAAGAGACATCATTCTGATATTCATCAGGTGCAAATAGAGTAGGCATATCATATCTACCTTCTTCTTCAATTGACTGTAGATCTTGCAATGGATATTCATTGAAATGGACACTTCTTTCAATGAAGCATCTTCTGGTTGCAATCTCCATCAATTTGTATGATTTTTCATCTTTTGCATATCCCAACAAAATGAATTCACTACTTTGGGGTTGAAGATATTTTCTTTTGTCAAATGGGATTCTGGCCCATGCCTTGGATCCAAAAACCCTCAGGTGAGAGACATCTGGCTTGTGTCCTTTCAGTGCTTCGAATGGAGTGACCCCATCCACTAATTTGAGGGGTACCCTGTTCTGAATGTATGAAGCACAATTCATTGCTTCTGCCCAGAGATACGGTGGAATATCTCTTGCTTGAAGTAGACAGGTAGCCATTTATTTCAATGACTTATTCTTCCTCTCTACCACACCATTTTGCTGTGGTGTGTATGGGACATAATGTTGTATTTGGATGCCCTTAGAAGCACAAAACTACTGCAACTCTTTCTTGATGTAGTCCCCTCCATTGTCATATATGAGTGCTTTGATATTATTCCCAACAGTGTTCTCAACCAAGGCCTTGAAAACTTTGAAAGTCTCAAATACATTAGACTTATTCTTAAGAAAATAGATCCAACATAACCTATATTAGTCATCTATGAAGGTCTGAAAGTATCTGGATCCATTCATAGAAGTTGTGGGCATCGGACCTGAGACATCAATGTGTATCAAATCAAGTGTGGAGGAATCTCTCTTTTCCTTTCCAACATCAAAATTTCGCTCTAGATGCTTCCCTACCAAGCAACATTTGCAGATTCCTTGTTAGAATTTTATGTCAAGCAATCCTTCAACCATATCTTCCTTGTGCAACTACTGCAAGTAGTTGAAATTGAGATGGCCGAATCTCTCATGCCAGAGTCTGCTAGTCTCATTGGCATAGGTCAAGATGGAAATTTGATGTGAATATGTAAAAAAATGGGAGAAATCATATGCCTTTGAGGCATGGTTTGCAACACCTTTAGCTATTAGATTCTCAGAAGATATCTTCGCAATCTCAACTATGTCATGTCCAAAAACAACTTCCTTCGATGAACCCGTGTGTGTCATATGATAAAAATATAACAAGTTTGCTGCCAAAGAACGTACATACAGAACATTGTTGAACTTTCCATGCTCCAATTGTATAGTTCCCTTTCCTTCAGTAGAGATCTGTGAATCATCTCCTATGTGAATACTGGGACCATCAGTGAGATCTAGAGAGGAAAAATACTCTCTGAAGGAAACCATTTGGTCGGAGGCTCCAGAATCTATGAGGAAGGTTCGCGATTGTGAGAATCCAGCCTTTAGTGCATGGCATCTCTCATGATCATCTGTATTGCTTCCAGAACAAAATTCCTTGTGCCTTCTTGGAGGGAAATGTTGTGCCGTTCAAGAAGTTTGGCCAGTTTATCTATCGTCTTCTTCATGCAATAACTCTCTCGATGGTTTCCTTTCTTGCAGTAGGTACACTTGGTCTTCTCAAACCTATTTTGCTTATCCTTCTTGAAGCAGGAGGATCCTTTTGATGGATTAGGATTCTCTTTTGGTTTGGATTCAAATTGCTTCTTGTACTTTCCCGTATTCTTCCCTTTAGCATTCGAATTCTTGGACTCCCCAGCCATAAGAGCTTGATTCTTGGAGGCCTTCAGGGCTCCCATCTGGATCAGTTTGTCTTGTTATGCGATTATGGATTCTATGAATGCATCTATAGAAGGAATTTTCCAATTGGGGATTGACAATCTCCTAGAGTGAAAGGTAGACACAAATATTTAAAATTCAGGGCCAAGTTTACTTAGGATGGATAGCACTAGTTTCTCATCCTTCTTGTCAATTCTAAATTGTTTGCACTGCATAACCAATGACTTGAAATTTGAGAAGAAATGATGTGTGGTTTCAAAATTGTTGGGTTGAAGAGAAATTAATTCATTCTTGAAAACATGGCCTCTCAGCTCATCTTGCTTACCAAAGAGAGTTTCAAGCTTCAACCAGACCTCCTTTGGGGTTTTCAATCCATCAAGATGGAAGAGCAAGTCTCTAGAGATGTGAATACACATATAACCAAAATCCTCATCTAGCTTGTTCAGGTAATTTGATTTCTCAATAGTTTCCCGAGGTTCGACTTGCTTTCCCATTGTGACCCTGTATAGACTCTTGTTGCGCAATACAATCTGCATATCTTTACTCCAATGTAGATAATTGAAGGGTGACAGGATTCTTTGTGTCAAAGGAGCATTTGAATTCTCCATCGGTAGCTAGTGGAGTGAATGCAAACTACTACTATTGCACTGAAAAATTCTCAAAATCCTGCAGAAAACTCTCAAAATGAAGATAAACCAACTTTGCTGAGCTTTGATACCATGTGAAATTCTAGAACACAACAAATCATTGATCCTGTGAATACCTCACTGTGACATAATTAGCAAATAAGAAGAACTACAGTGAAATTTAGCAAGAATTGAACAGTAAATTCATACATGCAAAGAAACTCAGATGTGCACAAAAATTGGTGTCATATTCGATTAATTTGTATACTAAAAGAATATAGTACAATTGAGGAAATTCGATTACCCAGGAGGAATTCAAACCCATCACAATCTAGCATTGGAATTATCCCTACTACAGTGATCTGATAGTTGCAAACTCAATTGAATGTCAGTTAATTGAGCATGCAAGGTGCATCGATGAGTTTTTTCATGCAAAATAGGCTAGAGAGGGCGCATTAGTTGGAAGTGTAAAATTAGTCACAGCAGATCTAATGAACAAGTAAATCAATCACAACAGATGAACATAGAAAATATGGTGCAAAACTGTGCAAAACATGCAGCAGTGCTCTCTATCCCAGAAAGGGTGAATGAATTACAATACAAACTGTCACAATGACTGAGCAATTCGAATTGCCTAAGGAGGTCATTCAAAATCACTGAATGGAGTAGCTTGACTCTATCTAGGAGTCCTCATCAATCATCGGTGGTGCTCATCAATCACAACAACCAGTCATCCAGGTGTTAATCTGAGTCTAACTGAGTGTAATAAGTGTAACTGAAGTGTGTAGCACTGATTTAGGATCTGGAGGCTCAGTGGGGGCGCATGGGAGGCTAACTGAAGTCAGAACAAGTCACCTAATCAAACTGGAGGTCAAACGGAAGTGATACAGTCAGTCGGGAGTGAAACTAGCCTCAAATCAGGGAGAATCGGAGCTAACTGAATGTAACTGAAGTGGAACTGCAGTGGTAGGTGAACAAGTGCGCCCTTCTCTGGCAGTAGGTGAGAAGTGGGCGCCTTTCAGCTTAGGAGGGCTAAAACTCTGTGGTAGGTGGCTCCCGGGTGCTAGAATGAAGTGGATAAGGTGCTGGAGGCATCAAACTGGTGACTGGGATGCATGCCAGTGCATGCCGGTGCATGCAAACCCTAGATTCTGCATGCAAACCCTAATTTGCATGCAAGATCCTGAAAAAGATGATGTGGATATCCGAACACCCCCCCTCAAGCTAGACTATGATGTGCCAACAAAATAATGTGGGGCCCTGGTAACTAAGACCAAAGGTCACCCCAATACAATAATCCAAAAAATGCTGAAAATAAACTAAGTGAGGAAAGAGGGAAAACCCAGTGGGAAGAAAGCCCCCCCTCAAGCTAAAGCATAATAATGAATCAATCTGTCTCCACCATGATGGAACTCACCCCCAACAGTGAACGGAGGTAAGAGAACTTCTTCTCAGTGAAGCTCTTGGTGAAGATGTCTGCAATTTGCTCATCAGTAGGGCAATATTGCAGAATGATGGTGCGGTCATGCACCAACTGTCGAATGTAATGCATATGAATCTCAATGTGTTTGGTCCTCTGCCGCTGAACTGGATCTGTGGAGATCTTGATAGCACTTTGATTGTCACAAAAGAGGACAGTCGAAGTAGTGCCACCAAAACCAAACTCAGAAAGAATACCCTGCAACCAAACTGCCTGAATGCAGGCATTGACTGCCCCTCGATACTCTGCCTCTGCTGAAGAAAGTGCAATGGCTGCTTGCTTTTTGCTGGACCAGCAAATAGCACCATGACCAATCATGAAAACATAACCGGAAGTGGACTTCCGATCAATGCTATCACCTGCCCAATCTGAATCAGTAAAACCAATGAAATCTAGCTCAGAATCTGCAGCATAGTGTATGCCAAACTGTCTCGTACCTTGCACATACTGCAAGATCCGCTTGGCTGCTCGGCAATGAAGCTCATGTGGCTGCTGCATATATCTTGACACGGCACTCACGGCATATGAGATATCAGGCTGTGAATGTGTCAAATAAAGTAGTGAACCAATCAACTGTCGATACATACTGCAATCTGCAAGCGGTGTGGAATCTCCCTCCTCAAGACTGATTCCTGAGAGGAATGGGAACGGGGCTGCCTTACATTCAGCCATATTAAACTTCAATAACAGGTCGGAAGCATATTTTTGCTGAGATATAGTGATCCCATCAAAATTTTGAGCTATCTCCAAGCCCAAAAAGTGACTCAGCAAGCCCAAATCGCTCATGTCAAAAGCTAGATTTAAGGCAGATTTTAGCTTGTTTATTGAAGTAAGTGTGCTACCAGTAATAAGCAGATCATCAACATAAAGTACAATAACCAACAAATTACCTTTAACTCGCTGAAGATACACATTTGGATCAGATTTGCATCTTTGGAAATTCTGAGAAAGAAGGAAGGAGTCCATCTTTGCGTACCAAGCTCTTGGGGCCTGTTTTAACCCGTACAAAGACTTCTTCAATCTACAAACCAATGATGGATCTGATGTATAACCCTCTGGCTGATGCATATAGACCTCTTCAGCAAGGTCTCCATGTAAAAATGCACTCTTCACATCCATATGGTGCACTTCCCAGTGCTTGGATGCGGCAATAGCTAAAACAAGGCGGATGGAATCCATCTTTGCAACCGGTGCAAAGGTCTCTGTGTAGTCCACTCCTTGGACTTGGGAAAAACCTTTTGCCACCAAACTTGCTTTATATTTTCTGATAGTGCCATCAGCAGCAACTTTAGTACGGTAGACCCATTTACACTTCACTAATTTTCTTCCAGGTGGAAGAGAAACTAGCTCCCATGTATTGTTCTTTTGAAGAGAACTGTACTCTTCATCCATGGCACTTTTCCATCTCGGATCTCGATGGGATGAATGGTATGATGTAGGATCTGAACCAGCCATCAAATAACAAATCTCAGGAAGAAATGGATCAGCAATAGAAAGAGCCATACCTGCTCTTTGAAAGTCTCCTCTTGTTCGTCTCGGATCAGCAGGATTTCCAAGACTAGAACCAGCAGATTGTAGAGTGTTTTGGGCCCACTTTGGTAACTGAGGAGGATCATAATGATCGGATTCCGAACCTGATATGTCATGATCATCATATGCTGCTACAATATCAGAAATATCAGAACTCATACCTTCATTATCGCTGCTCGGATCTTCTTCTGGTGAAGGCGGTGAATCGGCAGTCTTTTCCTCGACTAGTTGCAATTCTTGAAGCGGTTCTTCAAACTGCACACTGCGCTCTATGAATATCTTTTTAGATATGATATCCATGAGTTTATATGCTTTTGATTCTTCCCCATATCCTATCAATATGCACTCGATACTTTGTGGATCCAAAGCTCGTCTCTTCTCAGAAGGGATTCTAGCCCATGCAGTAGAGCCAAAAACTCTCAAATTTGACACATCCGGTTTGTGACCAAAGAATGCTTCGAAAGGAGTCATACCTTTCACGGATGAATGTGGAACACGGTTCTGTATATATGCAGAAACATTGATTGCTTCAGCCCAAAGATTTGCAGCCAAACCTTTTGATTCAATCATGCATGTAGCCATCTCTTTCAGTGACCGGTTTTTCCTTTCCGCTACACTGTTCTGCTGGGGTGTGTAGGGAACTGTATGTTGGATCTTGATTCCGCTTTGGGCACAAAGTTGCAGCAAATCGGACTTGATATATTCCCCACCATTATCAGATCTAAGAGCTTTGATCTTGCTCTCAGTGGTGGTCTCAACAGAAGCCTTAAAATCCTTGAATTTTCCAAGCACTTCTGACTTGTTTTTGAGAAAGAATACCCATGTAAAGCGGGAAAAATCGTCAATAAATGTCAAAACATACCTTGAACCATTTAATGACATATGGGGCAGCGGACCACTGATATCAGAATGGATCAATCCCAAAATAGTAGAGGCTCTGCTAGCCTTGCCGCGGTCGAATCTGTGCTCGGGGTGCTTCCCAATAATGAAACCGGTGCATATTCCCTTCGAGGAACGGAGTTGTGGAAGCCCATCTACCATGGATTTATTTGATAGCAGCAGCAAATACTTATAATTTAGATGTCCAAATCTTTCATGCCAAATCCTACTAACCTCATTACCATGTGTGCGAAGAGCAGTGGGCTTTGCAAGCGGAATAAAGTGCGAAAACTCATAGCATTTTGCAGTGTGGTTTGCCTTTCCAACCGCAACTAGTCTTCCACTTTTGATATCAGAAATTTCAACTGTATTAGGGCTGAATGTGACTTGCTTTGGTTCACCAGTATGTGTCATTTGATACACAGAAAGGAGATTCGAAGCTAAGGAAGGCACATAGAGAACATTCTGAAAGCATCCATGTTCTACATGAATCGTACCTTTGCCCTTTGAAGAAATTTTTGAGTCATCTCCCAAATGGATGGGGATGGAGCTGTTTGGATCGAATGAGGAAAAAGAATCAATATTTGCAGCCATATGATTTGATGCACCCGAATCTATCAAGAGAGTAGTGGGCTTCGAAACCGTTGCCATGAGTGCTTGTCCTCTTTCATGATCGTCATTCCGATCCTTCTTCCTTGCACCGTCAGGAAGGGTTATGTTGTTCTTTTCCAAAAGGAGGGCCATTTGATCTATAGTCTTCTTCATACATGAACTTTCGGGATGAAATCCATGGTTACAATAAGTACATTTAGATTTTTGGTTACCTTCTTTGCCCTTTTGCTTGGATTTCGAACTGGATGGTGCATCCGTTTGCTTGCCTTTGTCTTTTTGCTTGTGAGGCTCGAATTTGGGCTTCTCCTTCTTTAGCTTTCCTTTACCATTCGAGATCTTGGGTCCTTGAACAAATAGGGCTGAATATTTGGAGCTTATGGACCCCATTTGAATCAACTTGTCATGCTCTTTTGTAACGGACTCAATGAAGGCATTCAAGGTAGGCATCTTCCAATTCGGGGTAGTTAGCTGACCGGAATTGAAAGTAGAGACAAATACCGAATAATCTTTCCCAAGCTTGCTTAGAATGGAGAGGATCAACTGTTTATCCTCTTTGATAACACCACTGTTCTTCAATTGCAAGTTCAAGTTCTTGAATTTTGTGAAGAATTCATTGATGGTCTCGAAATTCTCAGGATTAAGGCCAATCAATTCATTCTCTAATTGAAAAGCCCTAAGCTCATCCTGCTTGCCGAATAGTGTTTCAAGTTGCTCCCATATGGCTTTTGGAGTCTTCAATCCGCTGAGATGGAAGTGAAGATCCTTGGAGATGGAGAGACAAAGAAGACCATAAGCTTCATCAAGCTTGTTGTAGTGTTTGGTTCGATCTGACACATTGTTTGGCTCCAATTCAAGACCAAGAGTGACTCGGTAGTAACCTTTTGAACGTAATATGATCTCCATATCATCTTTCCAATCAAAATAATTGAATGGGGTGAGGATAGGCTTTGAAGAAGAGTATTCCATTGCAAGGATTGAGTCAACTGATGAAGAGGAAGCTTGCATGCAGACTATAGCGAATGCAATTTCTGTAGGGAAGCTTGCATGCAAAAGATAGCGAGTGCAATTGAAGGAGACAATAAACCTGCAAATCACATAAAAACAACCACAATAAGGTCGAACAATCCACCCTTTGAGAGTTGCATCACACCTGGGATTGGATTTCAAGCAATGTTGAATAGGTCCAATGTATCAGATCCAGGAATTATGTGGTAACTCAAGCTTCTGGAGTGGTATTGGAATATTTTTCAAGCTTTGCATGCACAGGAGCGAATGCCCTTGAGATATTTCATGCCAAACTTTTTGCAATTTTTAGCAATTCAGTCAAATCTTCTTGTATAAACACCTGTAGAAAAGAGATCTTGTCCCTGCAATGGCTCTGATACCATGTAAAATTAGTCACAGCAGATCTAATGAACAAGTAAATCAATCACAACAGATGAACATAGAAAATATGGTGCAAAACTGTGCAAAACATGCAGCAGTGATCTCTATCCCAGAAAGGGTGAATGAATTACAATACAAACTGTCACAATGACTGAGCAATTCGAATTGCCTAAGGAGGTCATTCAAAATCACTGAATGGAGTAGCTTGACTCTATCTAGGAGTCCTCATCAATCATCGGTGGCGCTCATCAATCACAACAACCAGTCATCCAGGTGTCAATCTGAGTCTAACTGAGTGTAATAAGTGTAACTGAAGTGTGTAGCACTGATTTAGGATCTGGAGGCTCAGTGGGGGCGCATGGGAGGCTAACTGAAGTCAGAACAAGTCACCTAATCAAACTAGAGGTCAAACGGAAGTGATACAGTCAGTCGGGAGTGAAACTAGCCTCAAATCAGGGAGAATCGGAGCTAACTGAATGTAACTGAAGTGGAACTGCAGTGGTAGGTGAACAAGTGCGCCCTTCTCTGGCAGTAGGTGAGAAGTGGGCACCTTTCAGCTTAGGAGGGCTAAAACTCTGTGGTAGGTGTCTCCCGGGTGCTAGAATGAAGTGGATAAGGTGCTGGAGGCATCAAACTGGTGACTGGGATGCATGCCAGTGCATGCCGGTGCATGCAAACCCTAGATTCTGCATGCAAACCCTAATTTGCATGCAAGATCCTGAAAAAGATGATGTGGATATCCGAACAGGAAGCCAGTGGCAATCGGAGCTCAAACACCCCACTACAGTCATGAAATCAGGTGGATTGAACTAGATCACCGAGTTAGCTCCTAAAATATAGGGATCTAACTCTAAATGGACTAAATTCATGCATGGAGGGTGCATCAAGTGGATAATGAGTCCTAGATGACAATTGCACACCACTAGGGGGTCAACAACATCATCCAATACTAGGAAAAGGGAAAAAACACTAAGGTAGACAAAGGTTGGATTATTAACTATCCTAAGTTTACTTGTGGAGAAATAGTGATATCATTAAATATTTCCTTTTTTTTTCAGCCAAGATCCTCAAATCATAAGGACTGGTAAAGCTTGATGAGATGAATAAAGTTCTCTCACACATAAATTATCCAAAATATCTGGAATATAAGGTAATTCATTTAAGAATAATAATATATTGAGTAAATGTATAAATGAATGAGATGATAGATTACAACTGAGGGCCCGTTATATATATCTAGACATAGTGCCCTTTCATTAATAGTCATGGATTTTTGATAAGACACATATTTTCATTATGTATTTTTATTAATTAATTACTATTATTACCATCTATTATTTATACTATCTTATGTATATTTATGTTATTTATGTTCATAACATTGTCTTCCTCTTTAGAAATGCTTTGTCCTCAAAGCATATTGATGGAAAGGATTAACGTCTTTTATTCTTTCTTGTAATGTCATCGCGTGATCTTTTGTTCTAGTACTTGTGACACTTGACAAAAATGTTGATATTTTCTTTAAACATTGAGTAAAAATGTTGCATCATTTGTAAAGTGGTCCATCCCAAGTTAACAACCTTCATTGAGACTTTTTGATGATCGATTGGTTGGATGGAACTTCCCATTTTCTGTTTGCACACAATTTGTTGATTTTTCCGCCATTCTTTTTTTAAATCATATCTCATTTGTTTATAAGAGAAATATTGTGTAGGTTCTTTTTGACCTTTTGATCCAAAACAAATTTGCACAATAAAATTGGCTTCAACATGTTAGGATATTCTATACTCCATCCTATTCCTACCAGCATTTTCAGTCTTGCATGCATTCTGCATGCATGCATGCATCCCAGTCATCAGTCCCAACACCTAGCCCTCAGTTAGCTAGCCCCGGGAGCTTCTCACTGATTAGTTTCAACCCTCCTAGTGCTTAGTGTGCCCTGCATGCAGTTACATGCATCTCATGCGCCCTCTCTCACCTACCATTCAGTTGTACTTCAGTTATCTTCAGTTCTTTCCTTGATTTAAGGCTATACTGACTCCCAACTGACTGTATCACTCCGATAAACCTCCAGTGAGACTAGACTTCCCATTCTGACTCCAGTTAGCTCCTCATGTGCCCTCCACTGAGCCTCTTTCATTCATTTAGTGCCAGTTACACTCAGTTACACCTACCACACTCAGTTAGACTCAGTTTGACTGATGATTGACAGTTACTTGTGCATTGATGACTCCACTGATGATGATGAAGAATTCTAGTTGTGCTCCAATGACACTCCAATGATCTTTTGATCTCTCCATGAAGGCTAATTCGAATTTCCACCTTGGCATTCGAATCCTCATGCATTGTATTATTTATTTATCCATTTGTGATTAATGAATTAGTGTGTGTGAAGTTATTTTTCTTATATCCGAGTTCTACTGTATTATTATTATGTTGCTCATTTACACTGCATTGACCACTCTTCTTCTATCTTCCTGCTTAATCATAATATTTCTTGTGAGCTATACATCAGCTCTTAGATCTGCTGTGAGGATTTTCACATGGTATGAGAGCATGTTGAGAGTATTGTTTATCTCCATTTCTGAGAGTTTTTTGCAGGTTATTATCAAGATTTCAAGTGCAACAGTTGCAACAGTTTTTGCACTTTTGCAGCAGTAGCAGTTGCAGAATTTTCTATTGTTTTTGCAGGTCTTCTACAACTTCCATGAATTCAGAAGAAATCCCTCCTCTTTCTCCATTCAACTATGATGAATGGAAATAAAAAATGATAGCACATTTGAAGAGCCATGATCTCTTTGATTATTGTTTTGAAAGAGAGTTCGAATCCTTTGAAGAAGAGAATGACTGGTTAAATAAAGGTGACAGTGTCTATGCAGTCGTGATGTATGCTATGTCTCGTTGCATGGTACACCACTTCATTGATTCTGTTGAATCTCCAAAAGAGCTATGGGACCAACTAGATGTAATATTTGGCAAGTAGAATGAAAGGATTGGTCCAAGCCCTTTCGAGAGCAATCCCAATGATGCATTCACCCTCATTGATGATCTCATTGATCATGAATCAGTATCAAACATATCTCATATTGAAGTTAGCCACAAAGAAGAAGAACTTGCAGATTCTACACTCATGCTCCAAATTCCTTCTATTTCGAATTCTGTGCCAGCTCACACTCTAGAAATTCCAGAGGTTCCTAAATCCTCTCTTGCACCAGAGTCTGTTGGTTTGCATCATGATCTCATGAATGTTTCGGAGGTTAAATAAGCCATTGGAGGTAATGCATTCGCTCTCCTTGATCACTCACCTCTTATGTACTACTATATGATCATTATTTCATGCTTTCAGAAGGTTATTGAAGATGATGGCCATTGCCATTCGCTTGGGATAATTTCTCATGCATTTACTGGTTTAGATCTCACCTCTAATGTTTCAAAGGAGATCTTAAGAAACCATGATTCAAGTCTTGGATCTGATTTGGATTCCAAGCAATCACTAATATTTGATGGTTCTTTTGGGCATAATCTCACCCATGATTGTTCAAAGGAGAAAACAAAAGACTATATGCATATTCATAGATTTGATCCTACCTCAGTTGATTTGAATCACAGGTTCAAGGATCATTCTCATGCTTTTGGATTTGTTCTCATCGCATTCGATCTGAAGAGAAAGTACAAGCACATGCCTTTTGAGCATGAACCACTTCTTCCCAAGAAGAAGATACTTCCAGACATATGACCAAGCATCACACCTACTTGAGTTTGGAGCATTTATTATTGTGTGTGCCCTACAATGTATTTTGAGGGGGGGTATTTTTCCCATGAGGTTTTCCCCATTTCCTCGGTTTATTGACTGTTATTATTATTCATTGTATTAGCTGACCTTTGGTCTCAGCTACCAGGGCCCAAGATGGATTAAGGGGGGGTGTTAGGATATTCCTATACTCCATCCTAGTCATACCAGCATTTTCATTATTTGCATTTTCAGTATTGCATGCATTTCTGCATGCAGCATGCATCCCAGTCATCAGTCCCAGCACCTAGCCCTCAGTTAGCTAGCCCCGGGAACTTCTCACTGATCAGTTTCAACCCTCCTAGTGCTTGGTGCGCTCTGCATGCAGTTACATGCATCTCATGCACCCTCTCTCACCTACCATTCAGTTATACTTCAGTTATCTTCATTTCTTTCCTTGATTTAAAACTAGACTGACTCTCAACTGATTGTATCACTCCGATAGACCTCCAGTGAGACTAGACTTCCCATTCTGACTCCAGTTAGCTCCTCATGCGCCCTCCACTGAGCCTCCTTCATTCAGTTAGTGTCAGTTACACCTACCACACTCAGTTAGACTCAGTTTGACTGATGATTGACAGTTACTTGTGCATTGATGACTCCACTGATGATGATGAAGAATTCTAGTTGTGCTCCGATGACACTCCAATGATCTTTTGATCTCTCCATGAAGGCTAATTCGAATTTCCACCTTGGCATTCGAATCCTCATGCATTGTATTATTTATTTATCCATTTGTGATTAATGAATTAGTGTGTGTGAAGTTATTTTTCTTATATCCGAGTTCTACTGTATTATTATTATGTTGCTCATTTACACTGCATTGACCACTCTTCTTCTATCTTCCTGCTTAATCATAATCTTTCTTGTGAGCTATACATCAGCTCTTAGATCTGTTGTGAGGATTTTCACACAACATAGGCTCAATGAGGATTGGAACTAGACACCAAGTAATGCTAGGATTGTGGAGACTACATGTTGACGTGGAGGGCCCCATGCCAACATGAAGGGTTTTCCACCATGTATCTAAGTTGAAAATAAAGAGGCAAACACAAGAGAATTCAACCAGGCATGAATTGTATTAAAAATAGAAAGATAAAGCATGTATGGAAAAAGAAAAGAAAATAAAATATGAGACTATGGTCTCATTTCTCAAATGTACAATAAATACAAATAAGCTCAAAGAGCTTAGGAGAATTTGAGGGGTCGAGGACGCTTGGATTTCCAACTATCCCAAACTCAGCCATTTCTATAAACTGCTTCCTCCAAAATGAGAGGGGGGTTCTTTGGATGAGAGTGAAAGAAATTCTACCCAAATACTGATGAAAAGTTCTACTTGAGCACTAGAGATCATGTAACCTGTACATTGCCAAAATAAAAGAGCTTGGTTGAGGCCAATTGAATGTTGGTTTTCCCATTTGGGTTTCCAGGGTAAAAATGTCTTATTATAAATGATTCACTCATTTCCTTGTTGTTGTTTGTGTGAATTTGGTTTGTGAATGTCTACAAATGATTTGTTTGAGTTTTATGGCTACCGTCATGACTAAATAGCTCTAGTAATGGAAATATTTTTCCCATGAGAAGGAAATGTTGTAGTAATAGTTTTTCTTTATCATATTATGAATCTTCTCATTCTCACAGCCTTCCAATAGCTCTGTAAATATCACCATTGATTATCTGGGGAGAATTAGTGATTAATGGATCTCCTAAACTAGTTGTTTCTAACTTGAGTTTTGGACTGGTTTTTCTCATAGAGGAGAGAGAAAAATGTTTTTTTACTATTATAAGAACTTCACTACGTTTTCATTATTGCTGGGACGAATTTACAGTACTTGGGGTGTTTTCACCATTCTTGGGATGAATTTACAGTCATTAGGGGCATTTTCACCATTGCCTGGATGAATTTACAGTCCTTGGGGCGTTTTCACCATTGCTAGGACAAATTTACAATCATTGGCGGAATTTTCACCATTGCTGGGACGAATTTATAGTCATTGGGGTGTTTTCATCATTGCTAGGATGATTTTATAGTCCTTGGGGGCATTTTTATCTTTGTATCGGAGGAATTATAGATGCCTAATCATTTTGTGGTTACTGGGGGATTTTAATTCATGTCGGACACACTCTTCTTATTATGGGGTGGATATTAAACAACTCAGAAATGAAGAAAACGTTTTCTGTGCATAATTAACTACTAGTAGATGAATACAAACGTTTTGGCATCATACACAACCCATGAATGGAATAGAATGAAATAGAGTTTTAAAGACATCCATGTTGGTGAGTTTAGTGGGCTATGAACCCCTCAATTACGGATCACCTTATCGTTGGTCATAATGACTCTTACGATTTGGATGATGATAAGGTATCCTAATATTTTCTAATTGTTCCTCAGAACCATCTTTTTTTGATGTTTGTAGTGATTTGTAAATATAATCATTCTTCTGAATTTGAGAGTTGACTGACTCTGTATTGGTTCCCCTCTTTGATGTTTGAATTTGAGTGTCTGATGACTTCTCTATTGGTCTAGTCATCGTTTCTTTGTTGATTAATTATCCTTTGCAATCTAACACTTCTTGTAAATATTTCATATCATGCTTTATATTTCTAACTTGTATGAGTAAGTCTTTATTATGTCTCCTTAAGCATAATAGTTCTTCCTTATAATCTAACTTGTCGACTTCATTTTGGGTATCTTGATTCTCTTGCTCTCCTTCT
This sequence comes from Larix kaempferi, assembly GCA_027924585.1. Classification (NCBI taxonomy): domain Eukaryota; kingdom Viridiplantae; phylum Streptophyta; class Pinopsida; order Pinales; family Pinaceae; genus Larix; species Larix kaempferi. The sequence continues at coordinate 17,819,194 of BSBM01000362.1, forward strand.
CTTAACCTTTTAATTTGTTCTAGCAATTCCAAATGAGAGGAACAAAGTTTGCTCACACATAAATTATCCAAAATAACTGGAATATAAGGTAATCCATTTAAAAATAATAATATATTGAGTAAATGCATTTATGAATGAGATAATAAATTACAACTGAGGACCTGTTATATATATATAGACGGAGTTCCCTTTCATTAATAGTTATGTCTTTTCAATACGACACATATTTTCATTATGTGTTTTTATTAATTAATTTCTATCATTATTATTTATATTATCTTATGTATATTTATGTTATTTATGTTCATAACACCTAATAATATGAGAAATAAGCATTATTCATCCAATCCTGTAAGGCTTATTGGAGCCACAAACCATTCCAAATAAATTGTATGCCCTTTACCTGAGAAGCATAGTTCCACATCCTAATCATGTATGGACAGTAGATGAAAAGATGGTTGATATTTTGACTATTGACTTTGCATAGAGGACATCTGCCTGGTCCACAACTAAATCTCCTTATAAGAATGTACCACATAGGGACATTTCTAGATAGAGCCAACCACAAAAACAACTTATCTTTTAGAGGGAATTTAAAATCCCATATCACTAGTGTCCACCAAGGAGGCTCAGGTAGGTATTCTTCTTCCCGTAAGACACTGTAACCCAATCTAGGGGAATAGGATCCACCTGCAACAATCCTAGTCCAAAGAAAAACATCCTCTTTATCCTTCAGACAAATGTGACTATCATGTAATGCCTCGATGTACCCCTCCCACATAATCCTTTCATCATCCACAAAACCCATCTCCTTAGCTATCAACCATGCTTATCTCATGAAAGGAGTAGTAATGTGGATGCCCAGAATATGACCCATGTAAAGAACACCCCATTCCAATAAAGAATCAGTCATGACAACAGGTAATATGTAGAATTAGTGCATCCAACCCAAGGATCATGACCAATTCTGACCCTTCTTCCATTACCAACATCCCATGCAAGCTAACACAAAGAAGATACCATATGTGAGCTTGTTGTTGGAAACCAAATTTCACCAACAAAAAGAAGATACCAGGAGGGGACACCATCTTTGGAACGAAGGAAGGAGCCGATGAGGAACATTCAATGGATGTTGCAAGAGGAGAAATTGGGAGGTTGAATATGGAGGAAAAGATGAAGAAGAATGAGAAGAAGAAAGGGAAAGTTGTGAGTGTTAAGATTCAATATGCTAATATAGATAACATCAGTATTCAATTCAATTTCATAACAATCGCATATACAAGTTCATTGAAAGAACAACAAGTACATCATAAACACAAGAGACACAATTTATCCTGGGAAACCCTCATGGGGTAGAAAACCCAACAAAAATTCCTCAATATAGATGACCAAAAAGTACAAAGATGAAATCCCCAAACAAGAGATCCTTCTCCTCCTTCGCAGATCTCTCTCTCTTCTATGTGAGTTCACAAGTGAGTGAGTGTGTGTTCAAATGAGGAACACACCTCCTCTATTTATACTTTACATTCACTTGACTTTTACACTTGACAGATCGGCCTCAATAGTTTATTCTCTTGCTGACTGGACCGACCCCTCTAGGGGACTTAAACACACCATTACAAATGAATCTTAGGGGATCTATTTCCCCAACTTACATGGGAGGATTTACCTCAATGAATTTACATAATAATAACATCTCGACGGAGGAATAAAACATCTCCGGATGAATAATAATAAAGTACAAATAGAATATTCTTCAAAGTTACAATATTTCAACACTCCCCCTTAACGAGAAGGGTATTCTACTGACAACAACAATATCAACTGTAGGAGCAAGGAGAGAGATCATCATCAACAACATCATAGTGATACATCTATAAATCATTGGAAGTTTTCTTCAATCATCATCAACATTTGGAACGGCTACTGGAACATCTTCAACATCTTTAGTACTGGAACATCAACATCTACAGTACTGAGTCTTCATCTTTTGCAACACTACAATCACTCAATAATCTACAAAATCATCATCTGGATCTCTTGATCAAAAACATCATTTGGATATCTCGATCAACAACATCATCTGGATCTCTCGATCAACAACATCATCTGGATCTCTTGATCAACAACATCATCAATATCTGCAATACACATGATCCAATTACGGGATGACCAATCCCTCTCACTTTAGGACATAAGTCCAAGGATGATACAATCCTGATCCACTTACGGGATGATCAATCCCTATCACTTTAGGACATAAATCCAAGGATGATGCAATCCTTATCTAATTATGAGATGATCAATCCCTATCACTTTAGGACATAAAGCCAAGGATGATGCAATCCCGATCCACTTACGGGATGATCAGTCCCTATCACTTTAGGACACAAAGGCAAGGATGATGCAATCATGATCCAATTACGGGATGATCAATCCCTATCACTTTAGGACACAAAGCCAAGGGTGATTCAATCCTGATACAATTATGAGATGATCAATCCCTATCACTTTAGGGCATAAAGCCAAGGATGATACAATCATGATCCAATTATAGGATGATCATCCCTATCAATTTAGGGCATAAAGCCAAGGATGATGCAATCATGATCCACTTACAGGATGATCAATCCCTATCACTTTAGGACATAAATCCAAGGATGATACAATCCTGATCCAGTTATGGGATGATCAATCCCTATCAATTTAAGACACCACACCATGTCTAGGGACGATGCAATCCCCTCATCAACTTAGAAAAATTCTAAGGACCACTCACTAAGACACAAGTCTTCGGATTCATTTAGGACTAGATTCCAGGGATGATGCAATCCACTCGTCAACTTAGACCAAGTATAAGGAACACTCATGAAGACACAAGTCTTTGTATTCATTTAGGACTAGAGTCCAGGGATGATGCAATCCACTCGTCAACTTATACCAAGTCTAAGGACCACTTCATCGACCTCATCATCGGTACAGGAATCCTCATCATCGACCTCATCGTCTGTACATGCATCCTCATCATCAACCTCATCATCGGTACAAGCATCCTCATCATCGGTATAGGCATCCTCATCATCGACCTCATCGTCGGTACAGTCATCCTCATCATCGACCTCATCGTCGGTACAAGAATCCTCATCATTGACCTCATCATTAGTACAAGCATCCTCATCATCGACCTCATTGTCGGTATAAGCATCCTCATCACTGACCTCATCACTCTCCCTTTCAAGGAGGGTCCTTTTTGAACTACACCAAGCTTATCTCGGAAATACTCAAACTTTACTCGAGACAGAGGTTTGGTCAATACATCAACAAATTGTTCATCAGTGCTCACATACTTGATCTTTATAGCTCCCTTCTGCATCATATCCCGTATATAGAAATATACGATCTCTATGTGCTTTGACTTATCATGGAACACTGTATTCTCCGTCATCTTGATACAACATTGTTTGTCACACATGATCATAGTGGAGTCCATATCTAAGTCAAATAGTCCTGACAACAGCTTCCGAAGCCATATGGCTTCACAACTAGCAGAGCAAGCTGCTATATATTCCACTTCAGCTGTGCTGAGAGCCACATTGGACTGCTTCCTACTAAACCATGAGATCATGGCGGATCCTAGAAAATAACATCCACCTGAGGTGCTCTTCCTGTCTGAGACACTTCCGGCCCAATTTGCATATGTATAACCATACAATCTGTAGTCATGATCTCCAACATAGTATAGACCAAAGTCTATCGTACCTTTCAGGTACCTCATCACATGCTTTGCAGCTACCAGGTGAACACGTCTAGGATCAACTAGATAGTGACTATGGGTGTTCACAGCAAAGCATATATATGGCCTGGTATTTGTCAAATACATCAACAAACCAACCATCTGTCTGTAAACTATAGAAACCACTGTCCATCATCCCAGATCTCTAATTCACATTTTCCTTGGCTAAGGAAAAAAATCTCATCTCATCTAAGCCACATCTAATCACAAGAATCATGCCAATATTCTTTAACTCTAAGATCTACTCCCTCTAAAGTGGATTTTTCTACATCTGAGTATTGTCATCCCTCTATGACTGAACATCATTCACATTCTGCATTGAGTGATCTTCTACATATCTATCTGTGCCATCTCCTGTCAGATGGGTCTACTGATATGAGCCTCAAGATCACTCGAACTCTATGGTGAGTTCCTTCTTGCATCAATCTGTATATAGAAACCATCTTCAAACTTGTAGCAAAGGTTGAAATCCACATCACTCGTGGTGATCATCAAGCTCATCAAATGACTATCGATCCCGGATACCTGTTGAACCCGTACAAAGCCTTCTTCAATCATGTGATTCTCTATCGAATCCTGGAAGTTTTCTAGATATGCACTTCTTCTTCAATTACACCATTCAAGAGAACGGTCTTGTCATCCATGGGTGTAATCTATCTCTGGAAGTGTGTCTAGCCATTGGAGCAAACATCTCGTTCATGATCCTCTCCCTCTTTCTAAGAGAATCCTCTAGCCATGAGCCTTCCTTTGTACTTCTATAGTATGTTTTATTTGTAAGTATTCTTGTTGAACAGTCATCACTTGTTCTTTGGAACAAGTTTTTATCATCCTTCTTTTGTAGATCATAGCTCACAATCTTTCCTACAAATCAAATTTAATTACATGATTAGTAACACTTCATAATCATCAAATCATGTTGACATTTCAATGATAAACTATTATGTATACTGATATGATTCACATAGTTATGCAACTATCTTGACCAATACTTTGGCACAACACTTTTCCATATCCTGTATGCATACAGTGGCTATCTAGATGCCTTCCATCTCTACCAGAACATACTATCAAGAGCGTGCACAACTCCCAACATGTTAGCAAAGAGGTTTCATTCTAGACAAGCAACAATGGAATGTTTGTCCAACTTACCCATCATATGCATATTAGTAGTATACTGTTCAATGCTATATGAATGCTTACACTATGCATGATATATTTCCCGATTCTAGGAATATAAATATGCATACAACTATTACAAGCAATTTACTATTCAGAGATTCAAGAAGTAATTCAAATAACAACTCAAATACTTATCTTTTATGTTTGTGTGGTTGTCTCCCTCTTGATATCTATTTTCCCTTTATGATAGCATCATGATTATATGTCTTTGAACTTCTATCCATCCTGGACCACTATGCATGCTTAAGTGTGCACTAGTTTCATCATTGTGACATCCTCAAGATCTCATACATAATCATACATTCATTAGTATAATCTCAATACTATCAAAACATTATAATCCTATAATCTTAACATGTATGGTCATGATCATTTCATACACATGTAATTTATCACAAGCGTTAGTATTCAAGGTTTCAGGGAGTACTTTTACTCATGCATATTCTTATTTGACCATAGGACTCTTCTAGTTTGTCATATCATTAATCAAACTAAGAATCATAATATGCATAAACCCATGATTACGCAAACTTATAACTTCATAATAATCATTATCAATCATACAAAAGTATACTTATATAAGATCCTAACAGAAGGTATGATTCTAACTCGATATAGGAAAACATACATGGATTATCATGCTTTCTAGTTATGTATAACATACCCAAACAATGTCTTCTTTGTTCTCTTCAATGATTTAGAGACCTTGTGCTAGTAACCTGCATATCTCATAAGTTAAGCATTGTAGAACCAAATTATGCATACCTCATAAGTAGAGATTCTATGTGATCAATGACTATGGATGAGTCTTTGTCTTCAAGTCACCATGGCCATATATTCTTGATCTAGAACTTGATTTGTCTTTCTTGATGTACCTTTCATGTTAGTGGACAACATCATCCTCATACAACACCACAAGTGCATTAGTACAATCATAAGTGTCATAACCCTTAATCAATGAATGTCTTATATCATTAACATGCATTCATACTTCTACTAAGGTGATCAGACAAATATAAAATTAATCATGATTGTACTAACCTCAATAATATGAATACAAACATATCATGAACTTAATCATCAGATAAATAAAACAAATTTCAAAACATACCTGTATCTCCTCAAGTCATACATGTCGAGATTGCTTGTAGTCTTCTCTATAAGGGTAAAACCCTAATATTCCAAGGTAGATCACTTGTAAACATCTTATATAGATTCATGGTGCTAGGATAATAGAATACCAATTCCATTCAAACCTCCTTCATTTCTTCCCTATGAGTCTCCCAACCTTGCCAGGGTTTCTTCTTACTTGGAAACCCTAATTTTCAATCTCCTTCCTCCCACAACATTTTGATGGAAGATTAATATCTATGATGAATGTATTCCAAATTCATATTCAAAGTTTCCAATGTTTCATCAGGTGTCTCCAAAATTGTATCAGGTCCTTCCATACTTAAAAAACTAAAAACCCTAAGTGAGAACTTCTTCCTCCTCTTCTTTGATTTCCTCCGTTGAGCCATTTCAGATGTGCCTTATTGTTTCTGGTGTATCTCTGAAATTTCTGTTAAATATTGTAACTTCAAAGAATATTATATTTGTACTTTATTATTCCGGAGATGATTCATTCCTCCGTGAAGATCTTATTGTATATCCGGAGATGTTTATTCCTCCGTCGGAATGTGGTAACTCGGGTTATTAGACTTCCCTAGTGGGGGTCGGCCCTAAATGTGTTATGTGGGTCAAAGGGTTATTAGACCACCCTAGAGGGGTCGGCCCAGTTAGTTGTAGTGGGTTATTTAACCTATTGGTTAAATACGAGCCTACGTGTACTTGTGTAAAATACATATCAAAGTAGTGTATAAATAGAGGAGGTGTGTTCCTCATTATATACACTCACTCATTCAAGGGAGGCGCACCTATTGGAGGAGAGGTCTGCTACAGTGGAGAAGGAGATCATGTCTTTGGTTTGCATCTTTGTATATTGCTGGTCATCTATATTGAGGAAGCTTTACTGGGTTTTCTACCCCATGAGGGTTTCCCAGGATAAATCTGTGTCTCTTGTGTTTATGCTATGCTTGTTGTTTCTTCAGTGATCCTGTATATGCTATTATTGTGAAATGGAATGTAATGCTGCTATTTTCTGTCTTAGCATATTGAATGCTAACATGGTATCAGAGCTAACCTGAAGGAAGACAAGGTATGGCACTAAAGACACTTGCTTTACTTACGACAATTTGAAGGTTAGGGTTTTACATAGCAAAAACCAGTCATCGTAGCACTTTCGCTATAAATCCGTTTTGGCGAAGTTTTCGGATCTGAAATTGTTACAGGACGAAGCTAAGATCTCCAGGTACCTTGTGTCCAAAGGACAACCTCTAATTCGTTGTACTTTGTGATTTATGATCTGTACAATATAGGGTTTCTGCCTCTTCCATATCTGAGTCAAAATCAGGTGACCTTGGGAAAAAGGTCATAACTTGGGCTAGGAAGATCCAAATGAAATTTCGTGAAAAGTGACAGGTAGTACACAGACTGTACTATCTCAGAAAACTTTTTCAGAGGCCGAAGTTGAACCAGTGACACGTGGCACGCCGTACAAGTTCGCTCTCCTGTATTATCCCATAAACAGGTCACGTTGCGACACTTGGCATAACTCTCTCTCAGAGAATCCAATTGAGGTCAGACCTGTCAGGATGGAAAGATAACAGGCCGAGCTATCTCAGAAAACTTTTTCAGAGGCCGAAGGTCAAACAGTGACACGTGGCACGCCGTACAATTTCGCTCTCCTGTATTTTCCCAAAACAGGTCACGTTGCGACATTTGGCATAACTCTCTCTCAGAACATCCAATTGAGGTCAGACCTGTCAGGATGGAAAGCTAACAGGTCAGGCTATCTCAAAAAACTTTTTCAGACCCTGTGGATCAAAAATTTCGGAGTTACACCAGAAACAATCAGGTACATATTTCTGTCAAAACAGAATTATATTTTGGTACCTTCATTCATGGCTTCCGAAATTTAGGGCTTTGAAGAAAGTTGGAATTTTTGTAATCGGAGACCACGGCTGGATGCTACTCATCAAAATAGAAATTTAGAGACCAAGATCAGAATTTTTGGTTGGGCAGAAGGCCGGGCTTGATTAGACCCTAGTTCGGGACTTTGATCAGAAAAGTGGAAAATTAGGGCTTCTGTAAAAATAGGAATTTTTGAAATCTGTGACCACGGCTGGAAGCTCCTCAGAAAAATAGAAGCTTAGAGCTTTGGTTCAAACTTTTTGATGGGGCAAAAGAGTGGGCTTCATCAAACCCCAGTTCAGGGTCACGTCCAGTGAATCCGAAAGTTTCAAAGGCAAAATTGAGGAGTAAAACTTTGCAGTTTTCAAATTCTAAATATATCAGTTTGATCAGCTCATCAAGGCGCATATTTCTATCCTTTCGGAAGTCTGAAATTCAAAGTTTGAATTTTTGGGGTTTCTCTGACAAACCCATATCCAGCTCCAGGTCCAGTTCTTGCAAATCAAGTGGATAGGGTTAATCCTAGAAGAAGATAGATTGGTCACCTACATAAGTGAAGGAGTTCATGTTTCAGAGGGAGATGAGGCTAAGGCTTTACATAAGGAGATTACAAGCGATCTCGATAGGTATGACTCATCGAGGTATGTTTTGAGATTTGTTCATGATTAAGTTTATGGTATGTTTGTCTTCATGATTATTACAGTTAGTACAATCTTGATTTTAGATTTGTTGTATCACCTTAACAAAATTATGAATGCATGATAGAAGATATTCATTGGTTAGGGTGTTGACACTTATGATTGTACTAATGCATTATGGTGTTGTGTGAGGTTGAGGTTGTCTGCTAACAAGATACAGGTACATCACAAAAGACAAATCAGGCTTCATAACCATGAAAACATGAAGACAAAGACTCATCCATAATCTTTGTTCTACTTACGAGATCATGAGGATGACTCTTGAGCATGCACAGTGGTACAGAATGAATAGAAGTTCAAAAGACATACAGAAGATCAAGCGGGAGGCAGCCACACAAACATAAAAGATAAGTATTTGAGTTGCTATTTGAAATAGTAATGATATTGCCTGCATGCATATTTGTATTCCTAGAATATATAATGCTGAGTGTAAACATTCATAGAGCATTGAACAGTATACAACTAATGTGCATATGCTTGGACAAACATTCCATTGTTGCTTGTCTAGAATGAAACCTCTTTGCTGACATGCTGAGAGTTGTGCACACTCTCGATAGTATGTTCTGGTAGAGATGGAAGGCATCTAGATAGCCACTGTATGCATACAGGATATGGGAAAGTGTTGTGCCAAAGTAATGGTCAAAATAGTTGCATCACTATGTAAATGATATCTGTATGCATAATGGGTTATCTTTTGATGATTATGAAGTATTACTAATCATGTACTTAATTTTGATTTGTAGGAAAGGTCATGAAGAATGATGGACACCGTACAAGTGGTGGATGTTCAAACAAGAAGATTTACAAATCAAACAAAATATAGAAGGCTCATGGCTAGAAGATTCTCTTAGAAAGGGGAAGAGAATCATGACAAGATGTTTGCTCCAAGTATGGTGTAATTAAAGAAGAGGTATGAATCAGGTTCTGTATAGGTACCTAGGATCGATAATAATTTAAGCTTAATGATCACCATGGGTGATGTGGATCTCAACCTTTGCTACAAGGTTGAATATGATACACATATGACATGGATGCAAGAAGGAACTCACCACAGAGTTCGAATGATACTGAGGCTCATATCAGTAGACCCATCTAACGAGAGATGGCACAGATAGATATGCAGAAGATCATTCAATGCAGAAATGAAAAATGAAAGATCTCAATTTGATGCTTTACTTCCTAGGTCTGGAAGTATGGCAAGGCTCAGAAGGAATATTTATCAATCAGGGAAAGTATGATGAGAAATATGACTTGAGGTGTTGGAATGGCCACTCTTATGGATTCCAGCTTGAAGCCGTTAGGGGATAACTCATCAGAGTTAGTGGATATAACTCTGTACAGTCAAATTATTGGGTCTTTGATATATCTAACATATACTAGGTTAGATATATGCTCTGTTTTGAACACCTTGAGTTAGTATCTAGTGGAAACTAGATGTGTTTACCTGATAGTTGCAAAGTATGTGATGAGGCACATAAAGGACACGATAGAATTTGATCTATGCTATCTTGAAGATCATGACTTCAAATGGCTATTCAGATTCTGTTTGGGCACGAAGTGTATCAGACAAGAAGAACACCTCGAGAGGATGTTATTGTCTGGGATTAGCCATGATCTCGTGGTTTAGCTGGAAGCAGTCTAGTGTGACTCTCAGCACAAGCGGAATATATGGCTGCTTGCTCTGCTAGTTGTGAAGAAGTTTGGCTTTAGGATTGTTTGACTTAGAGTTAGAACCAACTGAGATCCTATGTGATAATTAGAGTTGTATCAAGATGACATAGAATCTAGTGTTCCATGATAAGTCAAAGAACATAGGGAACTAACAAGATATGTCACAGAAATGAACTCTAAAAGTTTGAATTTGTAACAGGTTACCATTGTACTAACCAAGCCCCTACGTCAAGTGAAGAAGTTACCAACCAAACCTCTGTCTCGAGTGAAGTTTGAATACTTCCGAGACAAGCTTGGTGTAGTTCAAAAGGACCGTCCTCGAAAGGGGGAGTAGTATAGTCACTACTGATGAGATTGTCTCATCAAACAACAAGGTCGTTGATGAGGTAACCTGTTCTCTACACCCAGTTACTTAGAAATATTTAGATTTAGGACTCTTATACTTAGAATACTTAGCTCTACTTATACATGCTTTTGATGATAGATGTATTGGTGAGAATACATGCTAGATGTATACATGTTTTGGTGTGATGTATACATGTTTAGATGTATTAGTAAGAATACATGCTAGTTGTGATGTATACATGTTCTGATGTGATGTGTACATGTTTTGATTAGTGATGTATACATGTTTTGTTGTACACATGTTTTGATGTGATGTGTACATGTGTTGATTAAGTGATGTATACATGTTTTGATGTACACATGTCTTGATGTGATGTATACATGTTTTGATGTGATATATGATTGTACCTGTATGGATGAGAAAAGAGTTGAGGGGATTGGATCATCCCTGGACTTTCAGTCCTAAAGAGAGCCGTAGACGTAAGGTCTCCGAGAATGAAGTCCTTAGTGGACAGTTGAGGGGATTGGATCATCCCTGGACTTTCAGTCCTAAAGAGAGCCGTAGACGTGAGGTCTCCGAGAATGAAGTCCTTAGTGGACAGTTGAGGGGATTGGATCATCCCTGGACTTTCAGTCCTAAAGAGAGCCGTAGACGTGAGGTCTCCGAGAATGAAGTCCTTAGTGGACAGTTGAGGGGATTGGATCATCCCTGGACTTTCAGTCCTAAAGAGAACCGTAGACGTAAGGTCTCCGAGAATGAAGTCCTTAGTGGACAGTTGAGGGGATTGGATCATCCCTGGACTTTCAGTCCTAAAGAGAACCGTAGACGTAAGGTCTCCGAGAATGAAGTCCTTAGTGGACAGTTGAGGGGATTGGATCATCCCTGGACTTTCAGCCCTAAAGAGAACCGTAGACGTAAGGTCTCCGAGAATGAAGTCCTTAGTGGACAGTTGAGGGGATTGGATCATCCCTGGACTTTCAGTCCTAAAGAGAACCGTAGACGTGAGGTCTCCGAGAATGAAGTCCTTGGTGGACTTGAGGGGATTGGATCATCCCTGGACTCTCAGTCCTAAAGAGAGCCGTAGACGTGAGGTCTCCGAGAATAGAAGATAGGACTGCATCGTCCCTGGACCTTAGTTCAAAATGTACGTGATGGGGATTGCATCATCCCGGAACTGATAGTTCAAAATGTACGTGATGGGGATTGCATCATCCCGGAACTGATAGTTCAAAATGTACGTGATGGGGATTGCATCATCCCGGAACTGATAGTTCAAAATGTACGTGATGGGGATTGCATCATCCCGGAACTGATAGTTCAAAATGTACGTGATGGGGATTGCATCATCCCGGAACTGGTAGTTCAAAATGTACGTGATGGGGATTGCATCATCCCGGAACTGGTAGTTCAAAATGTACGTGATGGGGATTGCATCATCCCGGAACTGGTAGTTCAAAATGTACGTGATGGGGATTGCATCATCCCGGAACTGATAGTTCAAAATGTACGTGATGGGGATTGCATCATCCCGGAACTGATAGTTCAAAATGTACGTGATGGGGATTGCATCATCCCGGAACTGATAGTTCAAAATGTACGTGAAGGGGATTGTATCATCCCCGGACTTCGGTCCCTGAATTGATCCGTAGACGAATGGTCTCCGAGAAAGTGATGGTATTAATGATGTGGTTACTTGTATCGGTAGGATACTTGTATTGATGATGTGGTTACTTGTATCGGTAGGATACTTGTATTGATGATGTGGTTACTCGTATCGGTAGGATACTTGTATTGATGATGTGGTTACTTGTATCGGTAGGATACTTGTATTGATGATGTGGTTACTTGTATCGGTAGGATACTTGTATTGATGATGTGGTTACTTGTATCGGTAGGATACTTGTACTGATGATGTGGTTACTTGTATCGGTAGGATACTTGTACTGATGATGTGGTTACTTGTATCGGTAGGATACTTGTATTGATGATGTGGTTACTTGTATCGGTAGGATACTTGTACTAATGATGTGGATACTTGTATTGTTATGGATACCTGTATTGATGACGATGCTGATGATCGTGTGATGACGATGCTGATGATCGTGTGATGACGATGCTGATGATCGTGTGATGACGATGCTGCTGATCGTGTGATGACGATGTTGATGATCATGTGATGACGATGCTGCTGATCGTGTGATGACGATATAGATGTATCATGTATGATGTTGATGACTCCTTGCTCGTGCAGATACTGTTATAATATCCTTCTCGTTAAGGGGGAGTGTTAAATATTGTAACTTCAAAGAATATTATATTTGTACTTTATTATTCCGGAGATGATTCATTCCTCCGTGAAGATCTTATTGTATATCCGGAGATGTTTATTCCTCCGTCGGAATGTGGTAACTCGGGTTATTAGACTTCCCTAGTGGGGGTCGGCCCTAAATGTGTTATGTGGGTCAAAGGGTTATTAGACCACCCTAGAGGGGTCGGCCCAGTTAGTTGTAGTGGGTTATTTAACCTATTGGTTAAATACGAGCCTACGTGTACTTGTGTAAAATACATATCAAAGTAGTGTATAAATAGAGGAGGTGTGTTCCTCATTATATACACTCACTCATTCAAGGGAGGCGCACCTATTGGAGGAGAGGTCTGCTACAGTGGAGAAGGAGATCATGTCTTTGGTTTGCATCTTTGTATATTGCTGGTCATCTATATTGAGGAAGCTTTACTGGGTTTTCTACCCCATGAGGGTTTCCCAGGATAAATCTGTGTCTCTTGTGTTTATGCTATGCTTGTTGTTTCTTCAGTGATCCTGTATATGCTATTATTGTGAAATGGAATGTAATGCTGCTATTTTCTGTCTTAGCATATTGAATGCTAACAATTTCAGATCCTCAAGTTCTGAAACTTCGACCTGTGGTATCCTGACCTGTCATCTCTCCAACCCAATAGATTTAAGCTTCATTGGATTCTCCATGAGAGAGATAGTCTAAGTTTCCCAACATGACCTTTTTATGGGATGAAACATCATAGCGAACTTGTACGTCGTTCCACGTGTCACTGTTTCAGCTTCGGCCTCTGAAACTCGGACCTATAAAACTACAGTCCGTTCCCTAACTGTAACGTTTTTACATAGATCCATTTGGATCTTTCTAGAACTAGATATAACCTTTTTCCCTAGGTCACATGTTTAGGGTTTCAATCTGGAAGAGGATGAAACCCTAACTTGTACGGATCATATCTCAGAAATTACAATGAATTGGAGGCTGAAACTCGGACACAAGGTAAAGAAACATGCCATCTTCGTCCTGTTCAAGTTTCAAATCCCGAACCTTCGCCAAAAGTGATTTATAACGAAAGTTCCATGATGACTAGGTTTTGATATACAAATCCCTAACTTTCAAATTGTCGCAAGTGAAACAAGTGTCGTAAGTGCCATACATTGCCTTCCTCCAGGCTAGCTCCGATACCATGTTAAGATTCAATATGCTAAGATAGATAACATCATTATTCAATTCAATTTCACAACAATAGCATATACAAGTTCATTGAAAGAACAACAAGCACATCATAAACACAAGAGACACAATTTATCCTGGGAGACCCTCATGGGGTAGAAAACCCAGCAAAACTTCCTCAATATAGATGACCAAAAAGTAAAAATATTAAATCCACAAACAAGAGCTCCTTATCCTCCTTCGAAGATCTCTCTCTCTCTTCTATGCGGGTTCACAAGTGAGTGAGTGTGTGTTCAAATGAGGAACACACCTCCTCTATTTATACTTTACATTCACTTGACTTTTACACTTGACAGGCCGACCTCAATAGTTTATTCTCTTGCTGACTGGGCCGACCCCTCTAGGGGACTTAAACACCCCATTACAAATCACTCTTAGGGGATCTATTGCCCCGACTTACATGGAGGATTTACCTCAATGACTTTACATAATAATAACATCCTGATGGAGGAATAAAACATCTCCGGATGAATAATAATAAAGTACAAATAGAATATTCTTTAAAGTTACAATATTTCAACAGTGAGCATGGCTTTCGATAATCTCTTTGATTTTGTTGATAGTTTGGATTATTACCTCAAGGATGAAAGGACAATCGGGGCAATCATTTATAGGAGCTCGTTTCTTGTTTGGGAAGCCCTCGAAAGTTTCATGATAGGAAGAACAATGGTACTTGTGGCACATCATCTCTCAACTATTAGGAAAGCTAATTTGGTGGTAGTGGTTTAGCATGGAAGCTATAAGGTCTTGGAGCTTAAGAAAATAACAAAAATGGAGTTGAAAACCCTTGAGATCAATGCATGGGTTACTTGAATACAGGTAAGGATATCAACATAAAGGAATTCCACGGGTTTTGTAGCTTTTATGGATCATTTTTAAGTGAGAAATTTACGAACAAGGATTTCTCGATTTTGATTTTGAGCACTTTCACTAGAATTTTAGAGTCCGGGGTTGTGATTTCAGCTTTATGTGATGGTATTTCTTGTGGGTCAAGGGTTTATTTGGATATCAAATTTTTGACCCTGAACATAGCTCAAAGGTGGACACCATAAACCCTCTAGACTGTTTTTCACCCTCTGTTTTTTTTCGTCTTCTTTTTGGTTGGTTGCTACATACTTTTTTTTATCAAACATCGTGGTGAAAGTGGTTTTGGTTGGCTTGGAAAGGTAATGGATTGAAACTTGAAGATATTATATTCTCTGGATGTGTCATCCATGGGTGTAATCTATCTCTGGAAGTGTGTCTAGCCATTGGAGCAAACATCTCGTTCATGATCCTCTCCCTCTTTCTAAGAGAATCCTCTAGCCATGAGCCTTCCTTTGTACTTCTATAGTATGTTTTATTTGTAAGTATTCTTGTTGAATAGTCATCACTTGTTCTTTGGAACAAGTTTTTATCATCCTTCTTTTGTAGACCATAGCTCACAATCTTTCCTACAAATCAAATTTAATTACATGATTAGTAACACTTCATAATCATCAAATCATGTTGACATTTCAATGATAAACTATTATGTATACTGATATGATTCACATAGTTATGCAACTATCTTGACCAATACTTTGGCACAACACTTTTCCATATCCTGTATGCATACAGTGGCTATCTAGATGCCTTCCATCTCTACCAGAACATACTATCAAGAGCGTGCACAACTCCCAACATGTTAGCAAAGAGGTTTCATTCTAGACAAGCAACAATGGAATGTTTGTCCAACTTACCCATCATATGCATATTAGTAGTATACTGTTCAATGCTATATGAATGCTTACACTATGCATGATATATTTCCCGATTCTAGGAATACAAATATGCATACAACTATTACAAGCAATTTACTATTCAGAGATTCAAGAAGTAATTCAAATAACAACTCAAATACTTATCTTTTATGTTTGTGTGGTTGTCTCCCTCTTGATATCTATTTTCCCTTTATGATAGCATCATGATTATATGTCTTTGAACTTCTATCCATCCTGGACCACTATGCATGCTTAAGTGTGCACTAGTTTCATCATTGTGACATCCTCAAGATCTCATACATAATCATACATTCATTAGTATAATCTCAATACTATCAAAACATTATAATCCTATAATCTTAACATGTATGGTCATGATCATTTCATACACATGTAATTTATCACAAGCGTTAGTATTCAAGGTTTCAGGGAGTACTTTTACTCATGCATATTCTTATTTGACCATAGGACTCTTCTAGTTTGTCATATCATTAATCAAACTAAGAATCATAATATGCATAAACCCATGATTACGCAAACTTATAACTTCATGAATAATCATTATCAATCATACAAAAGTATACTTATATAAGATCCTAACAGAAGGTATGATTCTAACTCGATATAGGAAAACATACATGGATTATCATGCTTTCTAGTTATGTATAACATACCCAAACAATGTCTTCTTTGTTCTCTTCAATGATTTAGAGACCTTGTGCTAGTAACCTGCATATCTCATAAGTTAAGCATTGTAGAACCAAATTATGCATACCTCATAAGTAGAGATTCTATGTGATCAATGACTATGGATGAGTCTTTGTCTTCAAGTCACCATGGCCATATATTCTTGATCTAGAACTTGATTTGTCTTTCTTGATGTACCTTTCATGTTAGTGGACAACATCATCCTCATACAACACCACAAGTGCATTAGTACAATCATAAGTGTCATAACCCTTAATCAATGAATGTCTTATATCATTAACATGCATTCATACTTCTACTAAGGTGATCAGACAAATATAAAATTAATCATGATTGTACTAACCTCAATAATATGAATACAAACATATCATGAACTTAATCATCAGATAAATAAAACAAATTTCAAAACATACCTGTATCTCCTCAAGTCATACATGTCGAGATTGCTTGTAGTCTTCTCTATAAGGGTAAAACCCTAATATTCCAAGGTAGATCACTTGTAAACATCTTATATAGATTCATGGTGCTAGGATAATAGAATACCAATTCCATTCAAACCTCCTTCATTTCTTCCCTATGAGTCTCCCAACCTTGCCAGGGTTTCTTCTTACTTGGAAACCCTAATTTTCAATCTCCTTCCTCCCACAACATTTTGATGGAAGATTAATATCTATGATGAATGTATTCCAAATTCATATTCAAAGTTTCCAATGTTTCATCAGGTGTCTCCAAAATTGTATCAGGTCCTTCCATACTTAAAAAACTAAAAACCCTAAGTGAGAACTTCTTCCTCCTCTTCTTTGATTTCCTCCGTTGAGCCATTTCAGATGTGCCTTATTGTTTCTGGTGTATCTCTGAAATTTCAGATCCTCAAGTTCTGAAACTTCGACCTGTGGTATCCTGACCTGTCATCTCTCCAACCCAATAGATTTAAGCTTCATTGGATTCTCCATGAGAGAGATAGTCTAAGTTTCCCAACATGACCTTTTTATGGGATGAAACATCATAGCGAACTTGTACGTCGTTCCACGTGTCACTGTTTCAGCTTCGGCCTCTGAAACTCGGACCTATAAAACTACAGTCCGTTCCCTAACTGTAACGTTTTTACATAGATCCATTTGGATCTTTCTAGAACTAGATATAACCTTTTTCCCTAGGTCACATGTTTAGGGTTTCAATCTGGAAGAGGATGAAACCCTAACTTGTACGGATCATATCTCAGAAATTACAATGAATTGGAGGCTGAAACTCGGACACAAGGTAAAGAAACATGCCATCTTCGTCCTGTTCAAGTTTCAAATCCCGAACCTTCGCCAAAAGTGATTTATAACGAAAGTTCCATGATGACTAGGTTTTGATATACAAATCCCTAACTTTCAAATTGTCGCAAGTGAAACAAGTGTCGTAAGTGCCATACATTGCCTTCCTCCAGGCTAGCTCCGATACCATGTTAAGATTCAATATGCTAAGATAGATAACATCATTATTCAATTCAATTTCACAACAATAGCATATACAAGTTCATTGAAAGAACAACAAGCACATCATAAACACAAGAGACACAATTTATCCTGGGAGACCCTCATGGGGTAGAAAACCCAGCAAAACTTCCTCAATATAGATGACCAAAAAGTAAAAATATTAAATCCACAAACAAGAGCTCCTTATCCTCCTTCGAAGATCTCTCTCTCTCTTCTATGCGAGTTCACAAGTGAGTGAGTGTGTGTTCAAATGAGGAACACACCTCCTCTATTTATACTTTACATTCACTTGACTTTTACACTTGACAGGCCGACCTCAATAGTTTATTCTCTTGCTGACTGGGCCGACCCCTCTAGGGGACTTAAACACCCCATTACAAATCACTCTTAGGGGATCTATTGCCCCGACTTACATGGAGGATTTACCTCAATGACTTTACATAATAATAACATCCTGATGGAGGAATAAAACATCTCCGGATGAATAATAATAAAGTACAAATAGAATATTCTTTAAAGTTACAATATTTCAACAGTGAGCATGGCTTTCGATAATCTCTTTGATTTTGTTGATAGTTTGGATTATTACCTCAAGGATGAAAGGACAATCGGGGCAATCATTTATAGGAGCTCGTTTCTTGTTTGGGAAGCCCTCGAAAGTTTCATGATAGGAAGAACAATGGTACTTGTGGCACATCATCTCTCAACTATTAGGAAAGCTAATTTGGTGGTAGTGGTTTAGCAGGGAAGCTATAAGGTCTTGGAGCTTAAGAAAATAACAAAAATGGAGTTGAAAACCCTTGAGATCAATGCATGGGTTACTTGAATACAGGTAAGGATATCAACATAAAGGAATTCCACGGGTTTTGTAGCTTTTATGGATCATTTTTAAGTGAGAAATTTACGAACAAGGATTTCTCGATTTTGATTTTGAGCACTTTCACTAGAATTTTAGAGTCCGGGGTTGTGATTTCAGCTTTATGTGATGGTATTTCTTGTGGGTCAAGGGTTTATTTGGATATCAAATTTTTGACCCTGAACATAGCTCAAAGGTGGACACCATAAACCCTCTAGACTGTTTTTCACCCTCTGTTTTTTTTCGTCTTCTTTTTGGTTGGTTGCTACATACTTTTTTTTATCAAACATCGTGGTGAAAGTGGTTTTGGTTGGCTTGGAAAGGTAATGGATTGAAACTTGAAGATATTATATTCTCTGGATGTGTCCTTATACAACCCCATTAAGAGACACAAGTAGCTCTTCCATGGTCATGGCGAAGTGGCGGTTTTCTTAGAGGTGGTTTTCTGCTTCTAAAGCATTCTGAATAGTATCCACTCATCTATCAGAGCTTGGCACTACGTCCCCAAAACTCAACCAGGTTAGCTAGGGTTTCAAATGAGGTATCTTGTTTCGAGCATAGTTCTTCTTTTGTTGCCTTATGTATCTAATGAAAGTAACCATAGCAACTTGATTTTACTATCTCTTAGTCAAAATTTCACTACAAAGTTGTTTTAGCTCATGGTTGGATTGTTCACAACTTCTTGAGGAAGCACACTGTTTAACCTTTTTCCTATACACCCCCCCCTTGGGTTTATGTCATATACATTTAACCCCATTTATTCCCCCCTTGGGTCATATCATAGTACCCTCCATTGAAAATATTTGTCCTCAAAGCTTTGTAGTTAATGGATTTACACGTGATGAAAACAAGTATAATGATTTCCTTATTTGTTCCTACTAATGATGATCCATCCATCCAAATTCATCATTTTTTGTCTTAATCCTTGATAATTGGTTGTCACATCATTTTCTTTTCTTTGATTCCATTTGTTGTTGTTGTGGCTTCTCCAATTTGTTGTAGTTTCTAGTCCTTGATAATATCTTGTCGAATAATGGTTTTGTCATGCCTTATTCCATGAATTTGTCGATTATTCCATCTTCTTTCTTGGTAGTGTTGATGTAGATATTCTTGTATTTCTTGGTAATGAGGGCGTTGATATGGTTTCACCTTTGATGGTTTACCTTCATTCTACGCATTCATATTATCAATCTTCTTTTCAATGATAATGTCATCATCTATCCTCTATGCTTGGTCTTTGATTATTCTCGCCTTTGAAATAATACCCTCATATTTGACATGCAGATCTTCAAGGTGGAGCTCAACTTATTCAAGTGTTGTTTTGTGACCTTCCAGAATCATGTCTTCCTTCTCCTTTGAAGTTGCAATGTGATGTTATCCATTAAATTATTATGTCCCTCTTCAATTCGAGATTGCAGTTCTGATTTTACGACACCCACATTTAGATTTTTTTCAACCTACTTGCAAATTTCCTCAAGGTTTTTGGTAGTCTCTTCATCCAAGATCCTTATTTTTTCTTTATTTTTACAATGCTTCTTTTATTCTTTCAATCTTTTGACCTCATCAAGTAGTTTTTTATTATGGTTTTGTAATCTACATATTTCTTCATCCTTGTTTTTAAATTCTTCACATATCTCGTCCTTTTATTTTGTTAAAATATTAACTTGATTTGTTATTACTTTATTAATGGAATTATTTTCTTTTATTATCTCAAACAATTCCATAATATAGGTATTGATTTCATATTTATCTTCAGATCTCCACTAGAAACATGTGTTTTCATCTTTCTTAATTGATGTCTAACCAAAACCCTCAACTACCAACCTTAATATATTGAAAAAAATATGAAATATGTATAATATGGTTTTTCCAACATATTATCATTTGTTTCCTCTTTCCAACAACTTTTTTATCACCTAAATCAGACCATCTAGTCAAAAGTTATGCTAATTTCAAAATAACATACCTTTTAAAACCTTGATTTGGAGACTGTCCCGCTAGCAACCTTTCTCCTAAATTATCTTAGGATTTTCGCCCCCTTGAGTTTGAAATTTCATTTTCTAGTAGCTTGGTATGTCTTCTCTGCAATTCCATATGTTTGACCAAATTCTTATGTGCTAAGAGAAACTTATGATAATTTTCCCTTGTTTTTTGTCCCTTTTAGTAGAGTGAAATTGTATGATCTATCACATATTCGATTTTCCTTTTTTGCTTTTGAAAATTTTACTAAAAACACTAAGATCCACCTTATTTCTGATGCCATAGGAGGCACTTAGTTTGGAGCTCTCAAGATTTAGAAATAATAGTTTTACCCAGAACACCTATTTGATACTAGTTTTTGGACTAATAAAAAAACTAACTTCCACAAACTATAATTCCAAACTTATAATGAACTAGGACCTGGAACTTTGAACACAAGTACTTTGCTATGTATCATGAGGATAATAAAAATTTCTATATATAAGACTAGTGAGCTTGGTAATTGTCCTATCTTTTCCTTATTTTCCCATTATCTTACCAATATAATAATCACTTTCATCCTTCCTCTGTTCCTTTTTGACTAATTTCCTATATTTTTCTATGACTTCACTATCCTTGGAAACATTACATTTACATGTAGGTTTTCATGTTAAAACATATGAATGTTACTTTAGATTAAGATAAAGACCGAAATTTACATATGGACGTGTTAGTAGTTTTTGTTTCATGATACAAATGCAAAACCAAAATGATGATCATTTCATTTTTGGTGTTACCAAGAGTGCTGATGAGTCTCTCGTAAGGCGTCATTAACAAGGAAAGTTTTTCAATATGTTGATAAATTCCTCATCACCCTAGACCATGATGAAGAATATTTTTTGGTGTTGGGATAACGATCATCATCAATAGAAAAAGGATTTTGCATTAGCTTTTGCACAATGAACCGCCATCCACGGACCCAACAATATCATGCTATGTGGCAACCATCTAAACAACATCAGTAGAAAATAACATGTTTATGGGTCATGCCCTCTTCTTAAGAAATGTACATTATTCCATGTTCCTCCCTTTTGGGGGGAATGGGTCATGTAAATAGGGAACTTATTTGGTGGGGAGTTAGTTAGCTTCTTGAAAGAAGGGTACTCAATCACTTGGAATTACTTTATATAGCTAAGTAGGGTGTTCCTTCTCCCATTGGCTAATTTTTTTATTAATTAACCACTTAATCATGGAATAACCTAGTTTATCCCCAAGTGAGACTAGATTCCCTCCAAGTGGAAAATTCCCTTAGGACATGATCAATTTGCAGGTTTCAATTTGCAGATGACTAATGATGATTCGTCATAACTCCTATTGGGAGTGGAAGAGGTGTCCATTATCCCACACTATCGAATGGGAAGAGTTTTTCCCCATCTCATGGAGTATGGATGAAGAAAACTCACCTTTATCAACACATGGGGTGGTATTCGATTTTGATGAGAGAGATGGGTGTATGAGACATAAAATTAACCAATTTTGTCCGAGAATGAGTGAGGAATCCAAATCCATTGAAGGAGGAAGAAGGTAAAGCTTCATTTCATGTCCATTCCAAGCATAGCCTTTGGAGTTTTTAATGGATCGATGATGAGTTTTTTGTAGGATATCCCTTAGCAGTATTATTTTGCAGGTATTAATGGAGATTCAAGGAGGAATATTATACTTACAAGATCAACCCTACCATTTCCTCTCCTTTTTTCTATTGGCATTTTCCTCTTTTCGAAAATTGCCATTTCTTCCCCTATTTTTGTTCGAAAGTGGGAAAAGCAAGGGGAGGTTATGATTTTTTTTTTCCAAAATTCATACACACTATTATTTTATAGATTTAAACTCTTGTATCCATCCCCATAATTTTATTTTAAGAACCCCCTTTTTTGGCACCTTCCCAAAATGGCAATTTTTCCATTTTCGGGAGTTTTATCCATCATCTTGGGACCAATTTTTTTTTGTAGGGTCTTGGGACCTGTAAAAAACCATGGAAAACAATTCATCCCAGTTGAGCTTTTTTCCCCTATTTTGATTTTTTTTCATTTATAGTAATAAATTATTTTTTTCATTTATGTGATTTTGAGCTCTTTGGAAACTTTCGAAGGATGACTGTATTATTGGACATTTATCAATATTTTTAACTTGATGGACTCATCAATCGAGTTCCTTAATTATCAATTTTGAATAATTTTTCTAAACTAAAACAATTGGGGATAATTTCTAATTTGGTCATAAAAAAATAAAATTAAGGTTGTTGGATCACAGAGAGGCATAAGGAATACCTCATATCAGTGAATCCATGATCAATCAATTTTAAAATGCATCATCCTATCTTTTAGAATTTTATTAATTTTTCACTAAATAATTCCTAGAAAATAGGATTAAGCTCGAAAATCAATTCTTGATCCAAAGATCTACTCTTTATCTTTAATAAGGTTAGTAAAATTAATTTTACATTTTATAAGCTCTAATTAATTTTATATAAATTTCCGAAATTTAATTGAAAAATTGGATGTATTAGAGGGATCTCTAGAGGGATATACTCGAAAGAAGAAACACCAGTTGGAGAAGCTTTTGTAGGCATACAAATAATTATTCCATGATACTAAAGGGATACCTCCTAAGAGGGAAGTGTAGCATGAGATACAACTATTTCTTGATTCTCCATTTCCAAACACTAGATTGTATAGATAGTCCATTCTTGAAGTAGAATAAGTGAAGAGGCAGTTGCAACAACTACTAGATTAGGGAGTAAACCAACCAATCACCTCACCTTGTGGGTCACTTATCATCATAACAACCAAGAAGGATGGGACTTGAAGGATGTGTATTGACTACAAATCTCTAAATAAGTTCACAGTCAATAATTGATACCCTTTTCCCAGGATCAATGTTTTGCTAGATTAGTTGCAAATGTCAGGTACTTCACTAAGTTGGACCTCAAATCAGGATACCACCAGGTACGGATGAAGAAAGAAGACACTTGGAAGAACACATTCAAGACTAGTCAAGGTCTATATGAATAGTTAGTAATTACTTTTCGTTTGTGTAATTCACTAACAACATTTATGCATTTGATGAATGATGTATTGTGTCAAGACTAGGCAAGGTCAATATGAATGGTTAGTAATGCATTTTGGTTTGTGTAATGCACCAACTACATTTACGTGTTTGATAAATGATGTATTGTGTCCTTCTATAGATTCATTTGTAATAGAGTATTTAGATGATATATTGTTTTATAGTGCTACATAGGAAGAGCATATTGCACAACTCAGGTAGGTGTTAGAGACCCTAAACAAAAATCAATTTCTGGAAAACCTTAAGAAATGTGAATTTTCTCACTGGTCGTTGGTATATTTTGGGTATGTGAATGGTGGAGGAGAACTTAAGAATGATCCTACAAAGATGGAGGCCATCACCAAGTGACCAACTCCTACAGATATCACTAAAGTTAGGATATTTTGGGAGGAATTACAATACCTTCGGAAGTTCATGGATTCCTTTTCAATTGTGGTCGCACCTATCCATGCGATAATAACCAACAACAAGGGTTTCCAGTGGGGAAAGAATCAATATAAATCCTTTCAATAACTCAAATAAAAGATCAATCAAGCACTAGTTCTTGCATTTGTTGGGAATGTTCTATTGTTTGCATGAAATCGACGATCGAAGTTGATAGTCGACTGGTTTACAGGTCGAGTGAAATTGGAAGTCGACAAATGGTGGAAGTCTAGTTGACTAGTTGACCATAATAGTTGTTTGGTTGAGGAAAAATGACTCGTCAATGGGATTTCAACGAACACTCGAATGACTAGAATCTCAACTGATGAGGCGACCAAAGTTTTAATGATTCAAGTCGACTGTAACAGAATAACCTAAAGTGGTTAGGAAGTTATGGATTGCCATTAATGAGTAGTTGGTTGTAACTAACTTAGGTACCATGAGCCAGTGCATGTATTGCATCTATAAACAAGATGTAATGGCTATGTAATATCATAATCTAACGAAGTGTGATTTGTTGTATAGTAAATCATAGTTGTAAACGTTGGTTAAGAGTGTTGATTAATAGCTGAGCGGTTAAGCTCATTGTTTTGTTGGATTTTACCCCGTAGAGGGGTTTCCAAGGTAATTTTTGTGTACTGTGTGAATGTGTTGTGTGTCATTGCTTTATGTATAATTGTGTTTAACTATATGAATCATGTGCACAACCAATGTAATAGGTATTAGAACCCAACATATTGTATCAAATCCATATTTTTCTTCAAGGGGACGCCTTTGTTGTTGAGGTTTTGTCCTGGTCCTAGATCTGTTAAATACCTAGTCTGAGTGGGAGCTTCGTAGCATTGATTTATAGTTAGAATGGCCAACAATTTGAGGATAGAAATTGAAAAGTTTAATGGGAAATTGTTTTAGCTTTGGAAGCTTAAAATAGAGGATCTCATTGTAGATCGAGAGTAATGGGTTGTTGTCATCCCTGTTACAACTTCAGTAGGTATGTAGTTAGAATATTGGGAGAAAATCGACGGGAATGTAGGAGTACAATAAAACTTTGTTTAGAAGATTATATATTGTTGAACATATCAAGAGAATACATTGAAAATAAGCTATGGGAAAAGTTGGGGAACTTGTACCAGTCAAAATCGTTGGTTAACAAGTTATTTCTTAAAAATAAGTTGTATCTTCTGAGGATGAGTGAGGGTGACTCGATTACAGAGCACCTAAATGCATTCAACACTGTGATTAGTCAGTTGTTGTCTGTGGATATTAAAATCACCAAGGAGGAGAAATGTATCATCTATTGTGTTCTTTTCCACTATGATCGACGATGTGGTTTCATATCTACTATCAGAAGAGATGAAATGAAAGAACATGGAAGGTTCAACCCATGACACTTTTATGGTAAGAGGTCGAACAATAGGCAAAGTAAAATGAAAAAAATCCCATAGAATATCAAATTTGAGGGGTATATCTAAGACTAGATCTATATCTCCTGGTCTGATGACGAGAAGATGTTGGCGATGCGGAAAGGTCGGGCACTATAAGTGATATTGTAAGTTGACGAAAGTCAATATAAGAAAAGGGTTTGAGGAAGTTTAGTCAACTAATAGTTAGACTTTGCAAGAAGAGAAAGGAGATTTGTATTTTTCCACCGTAAGTACACAGTCGGATCATGACTCTTGGTTGATAAACTCTAATGCGTCATATCATATGACACCACGCAGAGAATGGTTCTATGAATATGAGAAGTTCGACAGCGGTGATTTTATTCTGGGATATGATTCATCGACCAGGATAGTTAGACAAAGTAAACTTCAACTGCTATTAAAATATAGAAGGACATGAACACTTCTAGGAGTGTTGCATATCCCAGTTTTGGCTCAAAACATGATCTTGATTAGTAAGATGGAGAATGCAGGTGCGCAATCTATATTTGAGAAAGATATGTGCAAGATGGTGTGAGGACGATGGTACTAATGAGAGGAGTTCGGACTTGAACCCTATATAAGTTATTGGGGAGAACAAACAGTAACGGATGTGATAATGTAGTATGTCCTGATTCCAACATCAGATCTTCTTGTCTAGTCAACTCGACCATGTTGTGGCATCAACAGATGGGACATATTGGTGACAAAGGTCTTCATGCTTCCACGGTAAAGGTATGGTCGAAGGTCTCCCTAACTATTATGAAGAAGTAGACTTTTGTGAACATTGTATTTATGGAAAACAGAGTCGTGTAATTTTCTCATCCAGTGCTACTAGGGATAAGGAAATACTAGAGTTAATACACAGTGATGTGTTTGGACCAGTTTTGGTCCCATCACTCGGAGGATCATAGTATTACATCTATTTCATAGATGAGTTCTACAGAATGAAATTATTGTATTTTCTAAGGAAGAAATATGAGGTCTTTGAGAAGTTCCAAGAGTTCAAGGCTCTTGTAGAAAATCAGACTGGTAAAATAATCAAGGTGTTGAGAAGTGATAATAGAGGAGAATTTTGTGGGAAGGCGTTCGACCAATTTTGTATACAACATGGTATAGCTCAAAAAATCACAACTCCTTACACACCTCAATAGAATGGAGTTGTTGAAAGAATGAACAAAATATTGATGGACAAATCTAGGATCATGCTCAATGGTGCAAAATATATAGCACGGGAATTATGGGTAGAGGTAGTCGACAAGACATGTTACTTGGTAAATAGGTC
This sequence comes from Larix kaempferi, assembly GCA_027924585.1. Classification (NCBI taxonomy): domain Eukaryota; kingdom Viridiplantae; phylum Streptophyta; class Pinopsida; order Pinales; family Pinaceae; genus Larix; species Larix kaempferi. Next base: position 17,846,418 of record BSBM01000362.1, read on the forward strand.
ATTGTCGATGGCTCTGGTAAACAAGGCTCCATAAGAGGCATGGGACGGTAAAAATACCTATCTTACACATCTCATAGTTTTTGGGTGTGATGCCTTTATGCATATCCCAAAGGAGGAAAGAAGCAAAATCAACAACAAGTTGGAGAAACGAATCTTCATCGAGTAGAAGGATGGCGTGAAAGGGTATATGCCATGGAATATAGTCACATCCTAAAGGAATTTTTTAGTAGATATGTAATATTTAGGTAATTCGGAGGTACTTTAGGAATGAAGAGGTTAGAAGAGAAAAGGAACCAGAAAAGCAATATTTTGAAATGAACAACGAAAATATGTATTTAGGTGAGTCGAATGAATCCGATGAAGAGGTGGAACAATATACTTTGGTTGTCATGAGGTCTGGTCAAGCAAGGAAACAACTAGAAAGGTATAGTTTACCTGAATTTTTTTATGATTTTGCATTATATACCATTGAATATGATCCCAGGTTAGTAAGGGAAGCGATTGACTCGATAGAGGGTAAACTCTTGAAAAGGGCCATGGAAGGGGAAATGGAATCCTTGAGAAAGAATGAAACATGGGATCCAACTAAGTTGTCGAATGGAAGGAAACCCATTGGTATTAAGTGGGTGTTCAAGAAAAGTTGAATATAGCAGGTCAAGTCGAGAAGTACAAAGCTTCATTGGTAGAAAAAGGATATTCCCAAGTTGAGGGAGTCGACTTTGGTGATTTTTTCTCTCCTGTTTCTAAGTTAACTTCCATTAGGGTACTAATGTATTTAGCCTCAAAATTTGATCTTGAGATATAAAAGATGGATGTAAATACAACATTACTTCATGGTTACCTTGAAGAATAAATGTATACGAAGTATCCTCAAGGATTTACAGTAAAACTTGAAGATGAGCTGGTATGCAAGCTCAAGTAATCTCTCTACGGTCTAAAACAATTTCCTAGAATGTGGTACCATAAGTTTGATATGTATATCCAATAGTTGGGGTTTGTGAGAAGTGGGGATGGTCGCTATGTGTATGGAAAAAAATTCGGTGATCACTTTAGATATGTAGGTTTGTATGTCGATGACATGTTGTTGGTCACAAATAATATGGATCTAATCAAGGAGGTAAAAATGCAATTGTCATCCAAGTTCGACATGAAGGATTTTGGTGCAGCAAATTTCATTCTTGGAATGGAAATAAAGAGAGATTGAGTGGGTAGAAGGATCTGGTTAAGTTAGATAAAAAATGTTGATATAGTTTTGAAGCGCTTCAACATGCATGAGTGTAGAACGGTTAAGGTCCCTATTCCCATGAGAGTTAAATTATCTGTTGAACAGTGTCCCGAGACACAGGAATAAATAGAGTACATGTCACATGTTCCCTTTGCTAGTAATATAGGTAGTCTGATGTATGTTGTGGTTTGTACTCGACCGAATATTTCCCATGTAGTAGGAGTATTAAGAAAGTGCACGTCGACACCTGGAAAGGATCATTGGACTACAATCAAGAGAGTATTCAGGTACCTGCAGGGAATGATGGATTATGCTATCTGTTATTAAACAGAAACTGAGAACAATAAGGAAATAAATGTATATGGTTTTTTCGACTCCGACTGGGCTAGAGATATCGACCATAGACAGTCGACTAGTGGATATGTTTTCAAGTTATTTGGTGGATCAGTTAGTTGGATGAGTAGGAGGTATTAGGTCATTGCATTGTTGACTACTGAGGCTGAATATATAGCAAGCCACTCATGAAAGCAAAGAGGTGGTTTGGTTGCATAGATTGTGTTAAGAGGATGGGTTTGGTTAGCATGTTCTTAGGTTGGATTGTGAAATTGAAAGTGCGGTATTCTTGGCAAAGAACCCAACATATCATTCAAAGCCAAAGAATATTGATGTACAGTACCATTTTGTGAGAGAAATGGTGGAAAACTAGAAGGTCTTGCTAGAAAATGTATAAAATGTGAAGAATGTTGCACACATTGACCAAGCCGATAAATATTGATAAGTTTACCTAGTACAGGGAATCAATGGGCATGTCATCCTTGCTTAAGTGAACTGAATTTTTGAATATCCTGCTTATGCAAAGAAAACAACAAGTGGGAGAATGTTGGGAATTTTGTGTTCTTTACATGAAATTGACGGTCAAATTCGATAGTTGACTAGTCTGTAGGTCGACTAGATTTGGAATTCAACAGATGGTGGAAGTTTTGTTGATTGGCCAACCAAAATAGTTGTTTGGTTGATAATAAATGACTGGTTGATGGGCGTTAATGAACATTGGAACGACTAAAAGCTCAACGAGCGATCAAACAAAGTTTGACTTAGTCAAGTTGGCTATATTAGAATAATTGAAAGTGGTTAGGAAGTTATGGATTGCCATTAATGAGCGGTTGGTTGTAACTAATTCAGGTACCACGAGCTAGTGAATGCATTGCATATATAAATAAGATGTAATGGATATGTAATAGCATCATGTAATGAAGTGTGATTTGTTGTCTAGTAAATCATGGTTGTAAATGCTGGTTAAGAGTGTTGATTAATAAATGAGCATTTAAGCTCACTGGTTTGTTGGTTTTTCATCGGTAGAGGGTTTTCCAAGATCATTTCTGTGTACTGCATGAATGTGTTGTGTGTCACTACTTTATGTATTATTGTGTTTAACTATATGAATCGTATGCATAACCATTGTAATAGGTATCATAACCCAACAATATTTCCCAAATTGAATAATCCTTTTGAACTAGAGAAAAATGCAAGTGGATATGTTATCAGATCAGTTTGATGCAAGGAGAAAAGCTAGCATGCTAGCATTTTGAAATATTCCATGGCAGAGTCCCGAACTGCCTGACATATGACAAGGAACTCTATGCCTTGGTTCAAGTTGTGGACTAACTATATGATGGGAAAGGATAACATCATTCACATTGATCACCATCCATTGTAGTATTTGCAGGCCCAAAGTAAGCTACAATAAACCCAACATTACAAGTGGATGGGATTTTACAACAATTCCATCTAATCATCAAATACAAGAAGGGAAGTATAAAAAAGTTGGAAGACATGCTCCGAATTCCAACTACATATAAGATCTTAGCTTTGGGTACTCTTATAAATATGAATCCTTTCACCCATGATGCATACAAGGAGGAATAATATAGGATGAGGACTTCAAGGAGACATTTCAATAGCTGCAAGGCATATTCCATGTAGAAGAAGGTGATAGCAAGGTGTTGGCAGGAAGATCTGACTGGTCGTCAATGTAAGAGGGATAACCCAATCCAAAGGTGTACAAAGTCTACCCTTAGTCATTTAGTAAGGCTACCCTGATGGGTATGTGGGCCTCGTTTCCATTAAATAGATTTATGCTTGAAAGGAGACTTTCGTTAAGCTTTCCTTAATCCTAAATGTAGTTTTATCTAAGATGCAAATTCCATATTAATCTAAAAGAAAAATAATATCTATTCTAATTTAACCTATCTCGATAGAGATCCTTGGAATTCAAAATCAACTTAGCTTGCATAAAAGATTAATTATGTAGTAACAAGATCTAGAATATGTTCTAAATTATTAATCACAACACATTCTATTTTAGATATACAAAAGGAATTAATGAAAAGAAATCATTAAATCATTGCATAGCCATCATAATACAAACCATTTTGATAATAGTCAATAGATCGAACGATATAATTGAAGATATAAAAATCAAAGATAGATTAAAAGAGATCTAATGAATAAGTTGAAATAACATTTAGAATCTACTCAATAATATATTAGACATCATGAAGATAAATTGGCAAGCTGCTTCATTTACTGCAGAAAATAAGTTCACATAAAGCTTAAAATAGTTCCTATATCCATCATCATGATTCCTTTATCTAAAGAAATTGAAGATATAAAAATCAAAGATAGATTAAAAGAGATCTAATGAATAAGTTGAAATAACATTTAGAATCTACTCAATAATATATTAGACATCATGAAGATAAATTGGCAAGTTGCTTCATTTACTCCAGAAAATAAGTTCACATAAAGCTTAAAACAGTTCCTATATCCATCATCATGATTCCTTTATCTATTTTTTCTTTATCAATCATCAACCAATTGACCCATTGACCCCCATCAAAGTTTTGATAACCCCTATTTATACATTATAAAACTGAATCTCATATCCCCAATCTCAAGGATTACATAAACTGTTTTATGCACATAAATAGTCTATGAATAAATTCACTATCATATCTAATAGCTCGCAGAAAATGGAAAATAGACTTTATAATCCACGTAATGGAGAAATCTATAACATAATGCACAAATTTCTCTCATGCGATCTCATACTGATGTTATGTTGACTTGGTGAGGATCCAACTTAGATGGTTTTTCCACCAGCTTCCAACATTGATTGCAACTTTGACTCTTCCTTCATGCTGACCTGGAATACCCTTGGCATGACCTGATAGGTGAATGAGATTCATGTATTGATTCAGAACCTTCGACAAATTGATCTCTCGATCTGAAATATGTATGACATGTGCATCAATGATCCTGCTACAAAAACGAGTTAATGATTATAGGAATATATTTGAGTAGGATTGTGTAGCTTCTCATAAAAAAAAATTAATTGAACTAAAATACCAAAGGAAAAAAATGGAATGAGCTTAGAATGAACATTTTCCATTAAGTAAACTTCAATACACAAAATTCTGTAAATGATTAAGATAATCATGGCAAAAGGATAGCCTAGAGCATAAACCAATTTAGAAGTATAGATTTTTGGGGAAAGTTTAGAACAAGAATTCAGGACTTGAGGACCCAAACTTCTCACACATAAAAGATGTTACATGCACTATGTTCCTTCATCAAAATTTCAGACTTCATACACTTAAACCATCCATCCAACATCTATCAATATATTCAATCCTAAATATGAGGCTTGTAATTTCCTCCTCGCTTCAATCAACTTAAGTTTCATCTTTCTGATCTTAATTCCGCTTTGCCTGCTCTGAATATACCATTTCCTAGATTTCCTTATTAACAGTTTCTACCGGGATTTCAAATTCTCCTTATTTTTCTATGCACGAGCAAAGTTTACCTTTAAAATTACATTCTTTGTTTTAATATAATTATTGAGTAATTCCAACTCTTTAATTTCACATTCCAACCATTGGATTTTGTCAGCTTGTTTTTCTTCCAAGGATGGCATGGTATTCCTTTCAAATTCAGGCACTGTATGCATGTCATATTCATCTGTAGAATGATTAAATTCTTCATGCACTTCATTATCATCATACTCAAGAAGTTCATTCCTATTTTCTAGAATAAAAGTAGAATCAAAAGTGTAGTTAGGCTCAACCTTTTACTTGAATTCAACGTCTTTGGACTGCTATGTTGTTCTTGATCACATTATTCAATGTCAATAACCTCTTTGTCTCGAGCTTGGTAGCTATCATTTCCTCTTGTAGCTATTCCCGTAGCCATGTTGTGAGTGACCCAACACTTGATAGTCCTATGTTTTCTCTTATTCCCTTGTATAGCTTCTGCTCTACCTAATTGATAGTCCTATGTTTTCTCTTATCACTAATTGTTACTTTAGGTTTGATGCTACTATTCTTGAATTCATCAATTTTTTCAGGATACTTTCCTCGAGGATGTCTTCTTGTTTTTGTAGGTTCAGGGTTTGAAACTTTGACTTCCCTCTCTATCCCCTATTTCATGTTTTTCACTTTAACGACCTTATTCTTTGGCTTCTCCTTCTTCTCTATAGTTGGTATCTCATTATCATCACCATACTTCATTCCGAAGTCATTTAACTGAAAAATATTGACATAAGAATCCCCACCTTTGGCACCCCTACGTTTTGATTGCTTGACCTCTTGTTGTGCAGGTGCCTCAACAAAATGGTTTCTAACCGAAAATTGATCCCATTTATCATTCTTCTCCTGCAATCTAGCCTTGAATAACATCTTAATCAACCCATAATGAAATACACTTCTCTCCAAACTCTTAGGGCCATGTTGGATGAATTATTCCATCTTCTTTAAATCATTTAGTAGATAAAACAACATATCTAATTTGTTCCCAACAA